>CM053161.1:38106207-39356207 GCA_028571685.1 Heterohyrax brucei
TGAATTGATGGTCTGACAGCCTAGATGCTCCCCTGGGTACATGGCCCCTAGATCTGCTGCTGTCCCTGACCAGAAACCAGTAATCAGACAAGAATGGACTGGACTCAGGGACACAGTGTCACCATATGGTGTGCATACTTTATGGTTCTACGCATTTATAGGAGGCAGTCCTACTGGTCTCTTTCTAGTTGGGAGAGAGCAGGGTGAAGAGGAGGTGACAGATGCTTGTGGAGAGGACACTAGAAGTATGGAACAGAAAGGAGGAGCATGCCGTCACCTGGTGGGGAGAGCAGAGGAGCTGCAATAGGGGGGCATGCAAAACTGATTTGGATTGTATACCTTCACTTAATCACAAGTTTAAAAAAGTGTCCAAAAGAAAAAAAAAAATGAACAGGCTGCAAGAACGTATAGACAGCAAATAGAAATTCAGATTAACAATAAAATTTCAGTATTAGACAACTCAATACAAAGTCAAAGGAGCAGAACTGAGGCAATAGAAGTCAGAATTGTGAGACTGAAGATAAAGCACTTGACATCAATATATTTGAGGAAAAATCAAATCAAACAATTTTAAAAAATGAAGAAATTCTAAGAATTATGTAGGACTTTGTCAAAAGGAATAATGACCTTCAAGTGATCAGAGTACCAGAATGGGATGGGGAGGAAATAACAGAACATACAAAGAGAATTGTTGAAGATTTGTTGGCAGAAAACACCTGATATCACAAAAGATGAGAAGATATCTATCCAAGATACTCATCGAACTCCAAACAGGGCAGATCCCAAAAGAAAACGACCAAGACACATTATAGATCAAAAAAGAAAATTTCTGGGCACTTTGGTTAAAGTAATGATTCTAGTAGCAGTAGCAACTTACACATATAAAGCATTTTTCTGTTATGTGCTTCTTAAAAATGCTTCTTTAAAAACGATTAACTTATTTTGTCCTCATAACAACTCATTGAATTAGGTGTTATTACTACCCCATTTTACCTATAAGAACACTGAAGCAGAGAAATGAATTATTCATTCAAAGTTTCACAGATAATAAGTGACAGACCTGGAATTTGAATCCAGACCTACTGCCCTCAGGTTACTCTTACACCCCCTCACAAGAATGCCCTATTAGGAAGATTTCAAAAGTTCAAACCATGATGGGCTGAATAGGAAAAATGGGATGAGGCACATATTAGAAAATGAAACCACATCAAGCACCAGAGCAATGCCCTGGCAGAGAAGAATTGTGAAGTAGCCAGAGCAAAGACCCAAAGGGAGAACACCCACCCACTTCACTGTTCTTGGAGATGAGACACCATAAAGCAGCTACATTGTTCAGCCTGTGGAATAAGTGTTTATGTCCTGTAGAGGGTTAGTGACCACCCCTCAATTCATGTCCACCTGGAACCTCAGACTGTCACCTTATTTGATTTGGAAATAGGGTCTTTGCAGGTCTCATTAAAAATCTTGACATGAAGTCTATGTCAAAATCATAAAGGAGAATATACTCAAAATAAATAAATGGGAAATCTCAGACAGGAAAATAACCATTGGAAATTTTAGAAGTGAAAAATACAATGTCTAAAATAAAAAGGACACACTTAGCTAGCATATCCTAAAATCTGTGACACTGATTATTCTCCATATTGTGCAGCCATTCTTGCTCTACTTTTCTAAGTCATCCCATCACCATTAACATAAACTCAATGCCCCCTTAAGCTAAAGCTCCCCTTTTCCTCCTTCCTCCCATCCCTAGTAACCAGTGATCTTTGAAGTCTATATATTTGCTTATCTCATAAGTGAGATCATACAGTGTTTGTCCTTTTGTGACTGATGACTTTTTTTTAACTCAACAATGTTTTCAAGGTTCATCCATGTTGTGACATGTATCAGAATTTCATTTCTCTTACTGGCTGAGTAGTATTCTGCTGTATGTATATATCATATTTTGTTTATCCATTCATCTGTTGATGGGCACTGTGGATGTTTCCATCTTTTGCCTACTGTGAAAAGGACTTCAATGAACACCAGTGAGCAGGTCTCTGTTTACATTTCTGCTGTCACTTCTTTTGAGTATATACCTAGGATTGGGATTACCGGGTTACATAGCAGCTCTATGTTCAGATTTTTGGTGAATTGCCAAATTGTTTTTCACACGGACTGTATTGTTTTACATTCCCATCAGCAGTGGGTGAGGCTTCCAGTTTCTCCACATACTCACCAACATCTTCTGGTTTTTGATTTCTTGATCATTGCCATTCTAAAGGGAGTGATGTGTTATCTCCTTATTGTTTTCATTTGCATCTCCCTAATGGCTAAGGGAAACCCTGGTGGTGTACAAATTAAGTGCTAAAGCTGCTAACCAAAGAGTTGGCCATGCAAATCTGCCAGGAGCTTCTTGGAAACTCTATGGAGCAATTCTACCCCTACAATTTGGAACTGACTTGACAACAACAGGTTTGTTTAATGGCTAATGACACTGAGCATCTTTTCATATGCTTGTTGGCTGTTTGAACATCCTCTTTGGTTAAACATGTGTTCAAGTCCTTTGCCCATTTTTGGGGTTGGCCTATTTTAAAGAAGTTTGGCATATCCTTTTTGCTCTTCACCATGACCTTCCCAAAATGGAAGTGACATGCTAAAGGTGAAGCAGTCATCTTGAAACCATGAGGACAAATGCCACATACTGAGGACAGTGCAGCATGCTTGAGAAGGAACTTAGTCATTTATGACTCGCTTGGGATGCTATACTCAGAAATGCTTATCTTTGAACTTCTTGTGCAAGAAAAATAAGCCACTGTGGTTGGATTTCTGTCCTATGCAGCCAAACACATTACCAACTGATACTTCGACAAATATTAGAACCTGAGGACATGCAAGTAATTGAAAGAGATGTGTGCTAACTAAATGAGATAGTATATGCTCAGCTTCTAATCAGTTTCTGGCCCACAATAGGCACTTGGCTTAGTGGATGCCTTCACTGCCTTCCTGGATCAGACAGTGGTGACACTCACTCTAGTCTGATAACAGTGGGATGGAAGGGATGCATCCTGTGGACTTCAGCTACCACCAGTGTAAGAAGGTAAAAGCAAGTCGGCTGGGTATCCCCTTGCCGACAAGCTAGCCTGCTCCCCTCCAGGGTGGTGGTAGCCAGGGCACACAGGGGGGCCTTTCTCCACCTCAGAGCCATGGGCTGCCAGAGGGAACTGATTTTAAGGGCCTGTCTCTCTGGTTCTTGGATGAAGGCTGCCACCAGTTCATTCCGCCAAGATGAAAGAGTAAAAGGAATGTTGTCAGGTTTTCAAAACCCATGCTTTCTGCACCAAATTTATTATTTTTTTAAGAGTCTAAAAGATTTTTTGAGCTCTAATGCCAGCCTAGGACAGCTTTTGGTTTGGCACAAAAAATTTGAAGGAAAGTGGATAAACAAAAAAAATTACCCAATAAAACTTAACAGTTTCAAGACCACCTACATGGCTGTAGAGGTTATTTATTTCTTCTTTTCTAGAATGAAGCTGCTATGGTTTGAGGATCCATGGGGAGCTCTGTGTCACCTCTTGCTGGCTTGTAAGGGTAGTCGGGGTTGGGGTGGGACAGAGGAGAGAAAGGAGGGTCTCAGAGTCAGGATCAGTGAAAGGGTCTGAAAGTTGATCTAGTCCAACCTGAGAATATGTCTACTCTGCCATTATCCAGATGCCTTTTCAGCTTCTGCTTGTATTCTCCCATGGACAGAGAGCTCATTCCTCTTCACACAGGCCATTTCACTTTTGCGTAGCTTTGCGCATAGGAAGATCATTATTGCATTTGGCTGAAATCTGTCTCCTTGTGACATGTAGCCATTGGAATTAGTTCTACATTACAAAATTGTAGTAGCATTATGATAAACAGAGGAGACATTTAGGTTGTCAAGGATTTTTTACTTGGATCCACAATCAACACCGAGTGGAAAAACAGGGAAGCAGCACTCAAGGAGTCACAGGACACACTACATTGGGCAGATCTGCTAAGAAAGACCTCTGTAAAGTGTTAAAAGGCAACAGTCACCTTGAGGACTAAGATGCACCTGACCCAACGCATGATGTTTTCAACTGCATCACATGCATGCAAAAGCTGGACAATGAATAAGGAAGACAGAAGAATTTATGCCTTTGAACTGCGATGCTGCAAAAGAATACTGAACATACCATAGACTGACAAAGGGATGAACTGATCTGTCTTGGATGAAGTACAACCAGAGTGTTCCTTAGAAGCAAGGGTGGTAATGCTACATACTTTGGACATGTTGCCAGAACAGATCAGTTCCTGGAGAACGACGTCATGCTTGGTAGAGAGTCAGTGAAAAAGAGGAAGATCCTTAATGAGCTGGACTGACACAGTGGCTGCAACAATGGACTCAGGCATAAAAACAATTGTGAGCATGGCATAGGACTAGGGTCGCTACGAGTTGGAGCCAACTCGACAGCACCTAACAACCACCGCCACCACTCAGTGGAGTAGACACAATCCTTATCCTTCTTTTACAGATGACTGGAGGGCATGTGGGAGACCTAGTTTCAATTTCCAGCCAACGAACCTCATGGTCCAGCCCCCACTTGACAGTGGAGGCCTGAGTTATTGCTGCGATGCTCAACAGGTCTTAGTGGAACTTTCAGACTAAGACAGACCCAAGGTCTGGTGATCGGGTTCCAAAAGTCAGCCAAAGAAAACCCCGTGAATCGTAACAATCCAATTGCAGCACATCATGGAGGACTGGGTAGTGTTCCACTGATGTGTGGCAGCCACACGAAGGCAGCTAACAACGACAAAACTTTCACTTGTCTGGGGATGGCATTAGGAAGGCTTCAGAAAATAGCAAAGTAATTAGCACATCCTCACAGACAAGACTTTCCTGATAGAGGTAGCATAAAAAAAAGGGAAGACTCTGTGATAAGGTTTTAAACGTTGTATTTCACAAACTGTTCAGACTTTGCCAGAAAAGACATGCTCCAGAAACATTTTAGAAACCAAATCATTTTTATTGAAACAGCAAAACGTGACCCCCATTCACGCCAAGCACAAAAACATTTACAACAAATTTTGTACGTAGGAAGTAATAAAAAAAAATAATTTTTCATAGAAAAAAGCACACACGTAAGCTGCGGGCTGAATGAGCCTACAGCACACACTTGAGAACGCGACAGGATAAAGGGGAGAAAGAAACCAAAATGCTTCATTTTGGAGACAGCAGACCTAAATGATCTCCAGCTGCTCGATGTGGCATCTTAGTAAACCCCATGCACTGGGCTTGTCCAACACAAAATAGAAGTGGTCCCTGTGTAGAAGAGTTTATAATCTGTAGTCTTGTTTCTGTTTTGAGGGCCAGCAATCAAGGCATAAAAAAATGGTTTCAGTTTCAAAATGATTAAAAAGCCAGCAAGATCCAGTTCTGGCTGAGGCCTCACTGAACTATCAGATGGGCCAAGTTCACGACGCATTTAGGAGCCGGGGGAGTTCCTGTATGGTGTGAGCAGTTAACACTCTGGATCACTAACTAAAAAGTTGGAAGTTCTAGTCCACCCAGAGGTACCTTGGGAGAAAGACCTGGTAACTATATAGGTCTGAGAAACCAGTCACTGAAAACCCCACAGAGAACAGCCCTACTCTGATACACGAGAGGACCCACGAGTTAGCATCGAAGTGACGGCAACTGGTTTAAGGAACTGGGAACTCTATTTTTGAATGAAGGGGCTCAACTCACAGTGGAAGTTTCTGGTTCTTCCTCTGGTGGGGTGCCTCAGAAGCAAATCCACTGAAATTCCCTGAATCTGATCATTAACCCTAAAATCCCAACTAGGGAATCTCATTTACTTTGTTGTCTCAATCCAGCCACTGCCACAATCGACTAGTGACATAGCCATGTGTCCAGCAGTACAATACTTAGCATCCAGAAATTTCCATACACTGTTCACTAAACCAGTACCTGTCAGGGCTGACCACATTCTTTCACTTTGACCTCTGAGGCTGCGTATTCACTCACAGTAAAACTTGGCAAACTATGATCCTGCTAATTTTAGCTTTCATGAAGTTAAGAGTTTAATTGCTTTTTACCAAAATCTCCCCCAAAAGCTATTTACCTTCAGATTCTGTATTAACTAGGAAAGCAGTCAACTTACCACACCTAGTTCCCCAGGTAAAGTTCCTTGTCCACGCAATCTTAGATTTTTGCTTTCTACTCGTTCCTTTGCCTTAGAAATATTTTCATGGGAAGTGAAATCCAATTTGAAACCTGCTTTCACAAAAAATGACCTACTGGCCAACCTGGTGGTGGAAGGATGGAATTTTACTTTCTGCAAAGAAATGCTATTTACAAAAGAGTATTTCTTTCACTGTAGGCTTTAAGTCTGGGCTAGTGAGGAACTCTTATAAAGTGACAGGAGCCAGCGAGCACCACAGTCCTTGGAGCCCAGGAATGCTTGGCAAAAGCCATCCCACACAAACAGGAAGAGAAATTCTTCTGGTGTGTTAGACTCTAGCGTTGTTATTACATCGCGGACAGTTTCATAACCACAGACTGCTGCTCCTCCCAGGCCACTAACCTCGGCGAGGACCGTTCCAAAGGAATCCATTTTCTCCACTACTAAAAAACAGACGACCCGCCAGAGGGAGAGTCTGCACAGCTAATTGTCATCTGTGAAAAAGCAGCAACAAAGCAGTCCTTCTTGGGCTGTTGTCCACGGACTCACCAGAAACAAGGAGTTGACAACGTAGACTTTAAAAGGAGTCAATTGCAAAGCAAAGCCCTGGGTAGGAAATGGGGCCTACACATACATCTGGTGGGGCGGGGAGTGAGCCACAGTGGGGTGAGGGGCAAAGAAAGGATTCTGGTTTCTCAGTCCTCCATGGGACCAAAGGTCACGGCAGCCAACAGACGGGCCATGTGAACAAAGGAGGTGACACAGATGAGATCAATGTCGAGTTACTGCTGAACCCTAAATAAACCAGCACTGCTGTATATGTAACTAACCTGCCGTGCTCCGGGCAGGGCACCAGCAGGACACGGGCCAGGGCAGGGGAGCTGAAGTCTCACTCCCTTAGCCCTCTCGCTCCTGCCATTTGTCTGACCAGCAAACATGTAGCCCATTATTCTCCATTGGTAGGGATGGACTGGACTTTTTATTTTTTAAATAACTACCTTCAACTCCATTCCTGAAACTCTCCCTCCACTTCCTCAGTGGGCCCCACCCCAGACACCCTGTGAAGGCCTCAAATTTTTGCGCTCCAAACCCTTGGGTCTTTTGTGAGACTTGGAATCTTCTTTCCCTGCCCACAAAAGAACAACACATGGGAAGGACCATCTCAGGCAACCATTCCTTTAAGACACAGGTGCCCCAGACCTTGGCAGGACTTGTCACCGGTTGTCCAGCCAACATACCAAGGATGCCATTTTGCCATGGGGATGTGACGTCAGCCTCACCCAGATACCACAGAGAGGAGCCCCCTGTGATGCTGAGCCCCACCCAGAGGAAGTTTCCCAACTCTTCACACCCCACCCCACCCCCCAAATGACAACATAAAAAGCAAAACCCCAAAGCCCTCCTGAAGATGCCCCCTGCTCCCTGGCACCGGAGGTTTACTGCCTGACGGCAAAGATCCGGAAGGCTTTTCCATCTTGAGGGGTCCGCAAGCTGCAAAAGAAGGAGAGAGAATGTCACAGAAAGATCTAGGAGGTGTCCACAGGGACTCCCTTGGGTTGGGAAGGGACAGTTGAGTATGGGGTGGTGGCCTCATTGGTCCCTCTTGCAATGGGCCCAGTGGTTGAGGGACACTTCCGGCAGCTGCTGGAAACAGAGCCAGCACCGAATTACGAGTGGCTGGCAAATGCCCTTTTCTTTGCAAACTCGCCTCAGTATGAATCTAGGTCAGAGTCGTTATTTTCTTTTAACTCAGGGATTTACTGGCCCCAGTCTGAATTGACTCACCCTGTAAGACTTCTCTCTGGTTTTTGCTACCACCTTTCAACCCAAATAGCAGCCATCTGGTGGACAGATTAATAGGGTGGTGTTATCACCATAATAAGGAGTCCTGGCGGTGCAGTGGTTAAGAGCTGGGCTGCTAAAGGAACGGTTGGGGCTCATCAGCCATTCCTTGGGAGAAACAGGTCCTATAAAGTGCCTATCAGTCGGAATTGACTGGATGGCAATAGGTTTTTTATAATGCTAACATTACTGCAATTAGAGACAGAACATGCTGAGGGAGGTCTTGTTCAGTGCCCAGCACTACGCTGAATGCTTCATGTGCATTTCCATTGTCTTCCTGAAGGGGGCTCTGTTACTTTCCTCTCATTTAAAAAAAACAAAAAGAAAATCATTGTGGATCCCCTGGGAGCACGGCCCCTAGACCTGCTGCTGACTGTTCGCACAAAAATGGACTGCACTCACAGACACAACGTGACCTTATAGTGTGTGTACTTTATTATGGTTCTATGCATTTGTAGGATGCTGCCCTACTGGCCTCTTTCTAGATGAGAGAGAAAAGGGTGGACAGAGAGGAAAGGAGATTGTTAAGAGGATATGACAAGTATAGAATGAAAAGGAGTGTGCTGTCACTGGGCAAGGAGGGCAGAAGGAGCTGCAGATGGGCTGGTATGTAAAATTAATTTAGATTCTATACTTTCACTTAATCACAATAAATAGATAAAGAGAATTTTAAAAATTAAACAACAACAAAAAAAAAACATTTACTGTCAAGTCAATTCTGATTCACAGTGACCCTATAAAACCTACTGCCATCAAGTTGATTCCGACTCATAGTGACCCTATAGGACAGAATAGAATTGCAGTATAGAGTTTCCAAGGAGCCTGGCAGATCTGAACTGCCAACGTTTTGGTTAGCATGTATCCACTACTCCACCAGCTTCCAAGGAGCACCTAGTGGACTCAACCTGCTGACCTTTTAGTTAGCAGCGGTAGCTCTTAACCACTACGCCACCAGGATTTCAGATCTCCTTTGTAGGTGAAGAAATGGAAGCACAGAGAAATCTGATGACTTACTCAAGATCTCACAGCTTGTGGAAACCACCCTCTCATGATACAAGTTAAATCCTTCAGCTAAGAGAAAACTTCTTTTAATGATTTTATTGAGGTAACACCATTTGCTATTAATTCTAACTCATAGTGACCATATGTGTATCAGAGTAGGACAGTGCTCCATAGGGTTTTCAGTGGTTTTTTTTTCAGAAGTAGATCACCAGGCCTTTCTTCTCCAGTGCCTCTAAGGTGGACTCAGACTTCTAACTGTTTGGTTAGCAGTTGAGGGCATGAACCGCTTGTACACCCAGAAACTCCTTTTTGAGGTATGATAGCTGTAAAATTCACTCTTTTTAAAAGAACAATGCAATGATTTTTAGTAACTTTATAGGGTTGTGCAACCATCTCACAATCCAATCTTAGAACCTTTCCATTACCCTATTTCCATTAAGTTCATGAACTTAAGTGGCAGTCCTACTGTGTGTGTGTGTGCATGCACGCATGTGTGCATATGTGTGTAGGAAACCCTGGTGGCATAGTGGCTAAGTACTACGTCTGCTAACCAAAAGGTCATCAGTTCAAATCCTCTAGGTGCTCCTTGGAAACTCTATGGAGCAGTTCTACTCTGTCTATAGAGTCGCCGTGACTCTATATGTGTGTGAGCAATTTTTTTTCTAAAAAACTTTTTATTAAAATTAAAAAAAAAAACCATAACCATTGAGTCCATTTTGACTTATGGTGACCATATGGGACAGAGTAGAACTGCCTCCTAGGATTTTTAAGGGGTAGCTAGTGGATTCGATCTGCTAGCCTTTTGGTTAGCAGTCTATCTCTTAAACACTATGCCACTAGGGCGCCTGTATCAGATATACAGTTTGCAGGTGTTTTCACCTAGTGTATGACTTCACTTTTCATTGTCTTAATGGTGTCTTTTGAAGCACAAACGTTTTAAATTTTGGTGGATACTGAAAGTAAAGAGTGAAAAAGAAGAGTGTGCTGTCACAGGGTATGGAGAGCAGATGGAGTTGCAGAGAGGTGGAGGCTCGAGGTTTTATATGGAAAATCAACTTGGATTGTAAACTTCCACTTAATCACAATAAGAAAAAAGTTTTTAAAAGTTTTACATTTTGGTTTAGTCCAATTTACCACTTTTTTCTTTTATAAAGTATGCACTTCATGTCATATCTAAGAAACTACCACCTAATCCAAGGTCATCAAGATTTATATTCATTTTCTTCTAAGTGTTTTATAGTTTTAGCTCTTACATTTAGGTCTTTGATTCATTTTTTTGTCTGGTGTGAGATAAGATCCAGCTTTATTCTTTAGCATGTGGAAATCCAGTTGTCCCATCATCATTTGTTAAAAAGACTATTCTTCCCCCATAGAACAGTCTTTGCACCCTTGTCGAAAATCAATCGATTATGAGTGTTCAGTTCTAGACACCTGATTATGTTCCATTGATTTACATGTCTACCCTTATGCTGGTACAACTGCCTTGATTACTGCAGCTTTACAGGAAGTTTTAAAATTAGGAGTATGCGTCCTCCCAGCTTGTTCCTCTGGCTGTTGCATGCACATAGCCTTCCAGATCACCAGTGAGACGTGGCCATCCCTAGAGCTCTCTGTTACACTTCTAGCTAACCTTTCAGTCTGTTGACCACACTCAACAGTGATCACAGTCTCGGTCTAGCAGTGACATTGACTTTCCTGATTTGTTCACCACTGGGGTCGCTACACAAACCCTGGTGGTATAAGTGGTTAAGTGCTACATCTGTTAACCAAACAGTCAGCAGTTCAAATCCACCAGGCACTTCTTGGAAACTCTAGGGAGCAGTTCTACTCTGCCCTATAAGGTCACCAGTGAGTCAGAACCGACTCAAGAGCATTGGTTTTTCTTGGGGGGAGGGGTGGATCGCTACTGTTTCTGGCAGTGTCCAGAAATGTGCGGTTTTTCCGTGCTTCCTCCCAAATCAAGTTAGCCTCCACCAACAGCAAAGCTGCTGGCTTTCACAGCTGGCCCTGTCCTGGTAGAACTGCCCAAAAAGTGGAGCTGGTGAAGGTGGGGAGAAAGAGAGAACCTCCAGGGGCAGATGCTGTAGGCTCCCCCTGTTCTTACCTGAGCAACAGCGCTCCTCCCCAGAGGTTTCCTGTGCATGTGTAAGCAACTACACGTGTTTCCCCCCACCCATCTTCACACAAATACTATCTATATCCTCCCCATGCCTTATTCTCCACCACCCCTTTTTAATATACCTTGGAATGTGTTTTCTTTTTACATATAAAGTGGTTTCTCTTCCTTTTTATTTGCCCACACAGTATTCCATAGCATTAAAGTACCGTTAGGGGTTCAACTGAGTCCCCCAAAAAGATATGTTGAAGTCCTAACCTGTGAGTGTGACCCTGTTTGGAAACAGAACCTAGATGACATTAACAGTTAACATGAGGTCACAATGGAGTAGGGTGGGTCCTAATCCCTTAGAGAGCTGTCCTGTGAAAGAGAATGGGTCCACAGAGAGACATAAAAAGGATGGTCATGTGACAGTGGAGACAGGTGCAAGCTAATGAACACCAAAGATTGCCAGGAACCACCAAAGGCTAGGAGAGAGGCATGGATGCCACTGGAAGGACTCAGCACGCCAGCACCCTGATCTGGACTGTTACCCTCCAGAGCTGGGAGACAATACGTGTCTGTTCTTGAAGCTACTCACTCGGTTGTATTTTGTTGAGTCAGCCCTAGGAGATTAAAACAGGTATTGCGATGTAACTGGTTCCCTATCGATAGATGGAAACCCTGGTGGTGTAGTGGTTGAGTGCTACAGCTGCTAACCAGGAGGTCAGCAGTTCAAATCCACCAAGTGCACCTTGGGAACTCTATGGGGCAGTTTGACTCTGTGTATAAGGGCAGCTATGAGTCAGAACTGACTCGATGGCAGTGGCTCACTGAGAGATATTTAGTTACTTCTTCTAATCTATTACTTTTGTAAACACCTCTGTAGAGAATAATGACTTTGTCCATGGGCCTGCTGGCATGAGTGTATTCATGGAAAAGTTCCTAGGAGTAGAATTGCTGGATCAAAGGATATACACATTTGTAACCATGACAGCTTTCAATTTGCCCTCATGAAGTTTATGCCAAGTAATGCTCAGCCATCAATGTAGGAGACTGCCTGCTTCCCAGGGCCTGCTGGCTTGTTACCTAGCTTTTGCTCTCTGTTAATTCAAGGTTGAAATGAGATCCTGGTATAGCTTTAGTTTGCATTTATCCCATTACAAATGAGTCTGCCTGTGAGTTCTGCAGCCCCGCCACAATCTACAGATGCAGCTTCCTCTAACTTCCACCCAGCCCCCTCGGCCTGCTCTCTAAACTCAGCCACCCTGACACAGGCTGCTTCCATTCCTGCTTGTTTCCCCCCTTTCCCTATGGCAGCTGCGTGCTTTTGGCTACCCTGGAACTGAACTTTGTAACTGTGTATCAGATGGGAGCACACAGTGAGATGGAGCTGTGAAGGAAAGCCAAGAACTAAGACACAAGCACAAGGCTGAGCCACAGGTGGCCTCCAGGGCCAAGAGCAGAGGAACAGCAAGAGGCTGTCCCGGGGCTGGGGCTGTCCCTGCTGCCCTGCTGGTTCTGGAAAGCCCAGATTCCAAGGCCCTCCCTCAAGCCTTGGGGCTGCAAGATTTCCCTGGATTTGCTGCCCAAACAAATCGTCTGAGAGAAACAGAGCCGCATGGCACCCTGCAACTCCACATGGTGGGTGAGAGTCAGGAAGATGACTTGTGTTTTACATCTCCTCTGACTTACCCTAAGGACAAGGAAAGAAGGAAGGGAAGGAAGGAAAGAAAAAGAGGGAAAAAAGGGGAGGAAAAGGAAGAAGGAAGGAAGGGGAGGAGAAAGAGGAGAGAGGGAGACAGGGAAAGAGGAAGGGAGAAAAGGGAGGAAGAAGTTTCTGAAACACAGATTTATCTGAGCTGAACTCTGACGAGGATGCTCTGGGAAATGACAAGGTCCATGGCTCGGTGCAGTGGCCACTCCAGCCCTGGTTAGTAATGTCCGTCCTTCCAGTGGTGCTCAGGCCGGGGTGCTAACACTCACTCACTCTCCATGCCCAGCAACCCTGCCAGTGCAAACACACACACACACACACACACACAAACACACCTCTCTGCCTGCCCGCACTACCTCCATTCTCTACTGTCTTGCCTCACCCATTCCCACAGCCCACATGAGATCTGCACTAACTGCCTTTCACAGGCGAGGAACCTGAGGCTCGGAGAGGTGATGCCATTTCCCTCAATCACACACTAGGTAAAGGTGAAGCAGAGTGAATACCTAGGTCTGTACACTGTGACATTGGGACTTTCCTACCATTATCTTGGACAGGCTGGTGACACCATCCCTGGGTGACACTGGTTAAGCCCAGACCACAGTGAGAGCTCAGACGCAGCCATCGGAGCAGGAGACTGCAGACCCAAGAAGCACCACATGCACAAGCCTGCATCCTAGATGGAGCCCAGCCTCCTCCCCAAAGGCTGGCCTTTCCTGTCTGGAGCTCCAGGATGGCTTAGCTGTGTAGCCCATCAGGGCCTCTGCCAACTACAGGCAGCGGGAGGAGCTCCTGGCTGCTCCTTCCAACAGGCTGCACACAGGCTTAATTTCCAGGTGCCCCTTGGAGGAGATAATCAACTGTGGTGGTAAAAGTCCAGCAGACCTGCTGCATGACCTTGGACATGTCTCTGGCCCTCTCTGCTTCAGTTTCCTCATAGTAGACAGGCCCCAGTCCTGGCCAAGTCAGACACTCAAAGGATGTTTCTTCAGCATCATCTTCCTGCCCTACCTGACCAGCCAGGGCCTGGAACTGACTTCACAGCCCAGCCCAGGCCTATCTTGTCCCCACTTCAGGGGACACTGCTCTGCATGAAGGGGCAGGGAGTGATTCATGGCTCTCTAAAGCTCCTCAGAAACATGAGTTCCTTCCTTCCTCTCGGAGGAAGCATGCACCATTGGCCCCATTGGCCCCAGAGCAGATCAGACAGCCAGTTATTGGTTTGGGAGTGCTACAACCCTGTCTCAGGAGGGCTAAAGTTCCCATAAGCTACATCTCTCACTGTGGGGTCCCAGAACCCAGTGTTCAAAGGACAGCAGGAGAGGGACACCTGTGGGATTTTCTGGCTTTGTAAAGAGTGTCACTTCATTTTCAGTATTCAGAAATATCATAAAGGTGTTTACATGCATATATATGAAGACAAAGTAAAGTATTACAATGACATGTGCAGATAACCGGAGATAGAAATCCAAAATGAAAGAACATACTCTGCATTTCTCAATTTGAAAGAACTGAAGACAAATTTCAAACCTCCAGTTGTAATACTAAAAGATTCTACAGGAAAAATATTAAATGACTTGGGGAGCAACAAAAGAAGATAGAAGGAATACACAGAGTCATTATACCTGAAAGAGCTGGTGATGTTCAACCAGGAATGATCAGAAACCAATAATGCTACAGGAAAATGTCAAAGCTGCATTAAAGGCGACGGCAAAGAACAAGGTTCTAGGAACCGAGAGAATATCAAGTGAGATGTTTCAACAAACAGATGCAGCATTGGAAGTGCTCACTCATTTATGCCAAGAAATGTGGAAGACAACTACCTGACCAGCTGACTGGAAGAGACACATATTTACGCCCATTCCCAAGAAAGGTGATCCCACTGAATGCAGGAATTATCAAACAATATTATTAATATCACATGCAAGCAAAATTTCACTAAAGATCATTCAAAAGTGACTGCAGCAGTACACTGGCAAGAAACCTCCAGAAATTCAAGCTGGATTCAGAAGAGGAAGTGGAACCAGTAATATCATTGCTAATGTCAGATGGATTTTGGCTGAAAGCACAGAATACCAGAAGGATGTTCATCTGTGCTTTATTGCCTGTGCAAAGGCATTCAACTGTGTGGATCATAACACATTATGGATAACACTGAGGAGAATGGGAATTCCAGAACACTTAACTGCACTCATGAGGAACCTTTATATGGATCAAGAGGCAGTCATTAGAACAGAACAAAGGGACACTGCATGGTCTAAATTCAGGAAATGTGTGCATCAGGGTTGTATTCTTTTCCCACATCCTTTCAATCTGTACACCCAGCAAATAAACTGAGAAGCTGGACTATATGAAGAATGAGGCATCAGGAATGGAGGAAGTCTCATTAACAACCTACATTGTGCAATGACACAACCTTGCTTGCTGAAAATGGAAAGGGTTTGAAACACTTGCTGAAGAAGACCATAGACCACAGCCTTCAGTATGGGGTGCACCTCAACATCAAGAAAACAAAAGTCCTCACAACTGGACCAATAAGCAACATCATGATAAATTGAGAAAGGATTAAGGTTGTCAAGGATTTCATTTTATTTGGCTCCACAATCAATGCCCATGGAAGCAGCAGTCAAGAAACCAAAAGATGTACTGTACTGGGAAAATCTGCTGCAAAAGACCTCTTTAACATGTTGAAAAGCAAAGATGTCATCTTGAAGACTAAAAGTGCACCTGACCTAGGCCACAGTATTTTTAATCACATCATATGCATGTGAAAGCTGGACAGTGAGTGAAGGAGACAGAAGGAGAACTGACCCCACTGAATTGTGGTATTGAAGAAGAGTACTGAATGTTCCCTGGACCGCCAAAAGAACAAACAGATCTGTCCTGAAGAAGTACAACCAGAGTGCTTCTTGGAAGCAAGGATGACAAGAGTGCATCTTACATACTTCGGACACATTGTCAGAAGGGATCAGTTCCTGGAGAAGGACATCGTGCTGGGTAAAGTAGAGGGTCAGGCAAAAAGAGGAAGACCCCCAACAAGACAGATTGAGGCTGCAACAATTGGTATGAGCATAAAAATAATTGTGGGCATGGCGCAGGACAGGGCAGTGTTTTGGTTTGTTGTACCTAGGGTTGCTGAGTGGGAACCAACTTAACGGCAGCTAACAATAACATACATATATGTATGTTAACATACCCACTCACAGACCTCTCTGTACCACCCTTTTCTCATTGATAAAGTGGGAGGGATGACATTCTCAACTTACAAGGCTGTTGTCACCGCAGCCTTGGCCCAGCCTGGCCTGGCGACACATGCAGAGCCCAGTGGATCTGGAAATAGCAGCCCAACATCTCCTGCTTCTCAGTGTTTCCAGACACACAGGAATTTTCAGACACACAATCCAGGCTATTCCTTAGATCTGCACTTTCCAGCAGAGCTGCCACCAGCCACACACGGCTACTGACACTTGAAATGTGGTTTCTTCAAATCACCCACTCATTAATATTTTTTCCTATTGATTCATATTGAAATGATTTTTGGACATATGGAATTCAGGAAAATATATTTTTATATTTCCTTTCTATTTTTTGTTTTTACTTTGGTGACTAGAAACCTTAGAATTGGCGTACGTGGCTCATATTAGACTTCTCATGGACGTGGTGCACTCAACTATAAGCCTTTTGAGGACCCCTACTCAGTCCCCAGTGCCTAGGACAGTGGTGGCACACAGGAGCTGCCCCCTAAATGTTAACTGAATGAATTCACTATTCAGAGGAAAGTCCACCTGCATATACTTATGTAGGCGTATTTTTAAAAGAATGTTACATCACTGTTAGTGTGTTTCTCAACCTCCTGATGAAATCTGTCTTTTAAAAAAAGGACCTGGTCTAAGGAAACATCTTGAACTGATGCTAAGCTTCTTCCTGAGAGCACTCTGACAAACTCCAACACAGAAGGCCCTATAGGTGGGGGCGGGCACGTGAGAGAAGCTCATTCTCATATGGTGTTTCAATTTTGCACGGTAACTTTCAACACTTCCAGGAAATCCTCTTCTAGAAAAACACGGTTGCTAAATCAAATACATTTTGAAAGCAGAACTAACTTCTGGCCCTTCTGCTGAAAATTCAGCTCAGGAGGATTTTTGTTTGTTTGTTTGCTTCAAGGAGTCCCTAAATTTAAAACACAGTTTGCTGGGAATCAGTCAGTGTGCCTAACATCCGTATCTCCCCTGGGGAAGATGGTACCCAATCGGGGACCCAGCAGCCATGTGGGACAGAACTACCCTCTGATCCCAGGGCCCCATTCCCACAGTCGCCTAATGGGGACAGGCTCCTGGGAAATCTCTCAGCAGAGAGGCATGCAAAGGCCCTTCCACACGAGAGAGGGGATACAGCACAGCCACACTCCAGACTCCTCTGCTGAAGTCTCTTCTCCGTGGTGGTCCCTCCTGACAGTGAGGCTGTACTGTACCGGATGTGCTCTCAGCTCCCTGTGCCTTGCTGTCATTACCTCTGCATCGTCTGCCCCCACCAAATGGTAAATTCCACGACGACAGAGACTGGCTGTTGGGTTCCTGCTGGATCAGGTGCCTGGCATATCATAGGGGTCATTAGTGTATGAAGGATGGATGGATGGATGGATGGGTGAATGAATGAGTAGATGAGGGATGGAGGACAAATAGATGGACAGATGAGTGAGTATGGGTGGGAAGATGGATGGATGAATGAAAGTTGGTGCCTGAATGCAAGGATGAAAGAATGAAGTCGTATAAAATGCCTTGGGTAAGTGCTTGGCACACATGACCTCATCTAATCCTCACAGCAACCTATCTTACGGAGAAGAGGCTGAGGCTGAGAGAGGTTGTGGCAGCCCAAGGTCACCCAGCTGACAAACAGGAACAGGACCCTAAATGCAACCAGGTTCTATGTGCCCTTCTGGCTCAGGTTGCGTGCGGCCAAGGGGTTCATTCCTCTTCCCTCTTTATGTATAGACTGGACTTGATCCTTGTTCCTTGGACTTGGCCAGCTCAGCACTCACAGACCCTAGCATAGGTCCCGGTATACCACAGGTGCTTAATAAATAATTAATAAATGAATGGCTCTTAAGAACAATAGAGAGTCACGTAGAGCTCTGTGGTTAGCCTTACCTCAGGAGCCCCTGGACGGCATGTGAAACAGATGGCTGGGCCCGTCCCCAGAGGATGCAATTCTGTAGTTCTCAGGTGGGACCTCAGAATCTACATTTCTAAGAAGTTCCCAGTCCATCCCCATGCTGCTGGTCCGGGGGCCCTGACTCGAGAACTGCTGCCTTACCACCACTCTATGAGATACCCAAACCAAACCCACTGACATCAGGTCAATTTGGACTGAATAGCGACCCTGTGGGACAGAGTAGGACTGCCCCATAGGGCTTCTGAGACTGTAAATCTTTATAGAAAGAGACTGCTACATCTTTCTTGCAAAGCAACTGGCGGGTTTGAACCGACTTCCGTTTGGTTAGCAGGTAAGCTTTTTCACTATCATGTCACCAGAGCCACTCTATGAGTAATCCTATTTTCCATTTTACAGATGAGGAAACTGAGGCACAGAAAGGGGAGTTAATTTGTCCTAGCAGGTCACAGATTCCACACCCAGAACTCACAAAGAAAGAACAGGAAAAGGAAGAGAAACAGAGACTTAACAGGGAGTGCCATGGAGAATCACACATCTCTTGTCAGTGATGAACTCAACCTTGGTGACACGGAGCCACCGGACGATGCAAACGACTGCTGCATCTGGCCGCTAACTGAAAGGCTGACAGTCAGAGCCCATCTAGAGACACCTGTGCAGAAAGACCTGGTGACCGACTTCCACAAAATCAGCCACTGACAACCCAGTGGCGCACAGTCCTGCCCTGACACACACGAGGTCACCCATGAGGGGCTGCTGACCCGATGACAGCTGGTTGATTGATGTTTGTGAAGGGGAGGGACTTCCTGGAGAGAAGTCAGCGCCGATAACCACAGAGGCAACTCAGGAGCCACAGGAAGGGTGACAGGCCTCCAGGGTGGGACTGACAGCAGGGAAAGAAGCCTCCTCCAGAACTCCTCTGAGTCCCCTGCCCTCCCAACACCCGTCTGAGGGGCCACACAATGAGGTCCTTGTCCCCCATCCCACAGGGAGACCGTGGTGATGTTCTCAGGGATAAGACAGCTGGGAGAACAAAGCCCAGTCCTGCGCTTCTCAGGAGGGCAGTTTTTCCTTAAAAGGGGTAGAAAGAGCTCAGTAAATGAGTGTTCAGGGATTTCTTTCCAGCCTGCCCGGGAAATTCCACCTAATCAGCTGTTGTACTTCCCTCCCATTAAATCAGTGGAATTTCCTTTCATTAAGTTTTTCTAAAACAAAGGTTGCAAAAGCTGAAAAGAAAAATGCAGACACTGTTCATTCAAGCTGCTAGAGGCTGGTGGCAGACTTCCTGGGCAGAGCCCTTGGAAGCGATAAGTACAGTTTGGGCATTACTTGCTCCTGCAGCACCTTCTCATGGAAAGCTACCCTGACGCACAGAACGGCCCCGGGGGCTGGGAGCGCAGGACCAGGGATGCTCCATAACACCACCCAGGCTGAAGCTTCAGGGGCTTTGGAGGTCTTATATCCTTAATTTCACCTTCCTTTTCTAAAGAGGACCCTTCCAATATACCACCTTCAGGCCCTCCATAACCTGGGTCTGCCCCTGGTGGGTGTGACAGTCATTCCCATTTGACAGATAAAGGAACTGAGATGTGGAGAAAGGCGATGCTTTATTGGGCCACAGGCCCTAGGTCTCTGGATACCAAAGCCTGTGAGTTTCGTCCCCATGGACAACAGCATCACTTGTGACAATGAGCTGACAATGAGCAGTGTGTATACAAAATGGACTAGCAGCCCAAACCAGGGCTGGGCACTTTCTGAAGAACATTCTGGAAAGGAATACCCAAAGCCCTAGAAGTCTGCATAGACTTTCACACAGAAATTTTACTTCTAGGGATTTAAGAAACAATCAGTAGGTGTATATAGACATTTGCCTGTAAGGCTATTCATCTTGGAGACGACTATTCCATCAAAGGATGGAAAAGAACCCAAATGGCCAGCAATTGGGTGCAGCATGGCACATTCACTTGATGAGAATGGCATCATGGGAGCTGATTTTAAGAGCAAAATTTTATGATGTATAAGTGAAAATCCAGAGTAAGGAACACACTCCTCATTTACAGATGGCTAATTACTGTCATGCACCAGGGTATGCTTTATCTCAATTAACTCTCCCATATCTTTATGAGACAGGGGCAGTTATTATCCCCAGATCACAGATGAAAAAATTGAGGCTCAGAGAAATGCAGTAACTTGCTCAAGGTTATAAAGCATCTAAGAGGCAAGGGCCAGGTCTGTTGGACTCCTGATGAATTTGATCCTTTTTGTTTTCGTAAAATGTAAGAGAAAAATAGCACACGCACACAAAGGTCTGGAAGGGGACACTCAAAAAATCTGACAGTAGGTGCCTTAGCAGATGCGTTACGGATGATTGTTCTCATTTTTGCTTACCTAATGTTTCTCAATTTTCTATAAAAACAAACATTCATAATAGAAAGGGAAAAGTTCCTATTTTGAAGAAAGAATTGAAGAGGAGAGAAAATCACAGGCTTACCCTGGTTGTCTTGGAGAGAAAAAGTCTGAGTCTACCCAAAAGGTAACATTGTTGCCCCACCCTCCAGATCCCCTCGGCAGCCACCACCTGCTCCCATGGGTGCCCAGAGTCAGACAGGTGCCACCCTACCTTTCTGACTGAACGCCGTTCCTGAGCGAGCCCACGTAATTCTTCTTCTTGTCGACCGGCATCACGTCCACGTAGCCCCCGCTCTCATTTCTGATGACGCCTGCGTGCACCGCTGTCATGCAGATGCTGGAAGCCTGAGGAAGGAGGAGGAGCTGTGATCAGCATCAACCGTGACTGGGCTGGCTGGGTGGTGGGCTGCGGGCCACGTCAGCCCCTAGAAATAACCACGGCTACCGTGATGGGCTGAGTCGTAACTTCCAAAGAGACATGACCAAATTCTAACTCCTAATGCCAGTAGCTGTGATCTTATTTGGAAAAAGGGTCTCTGCAGATGAAAGTGAGGTAAAGATCTTGAGATGAGGTCATCCTGGATTGGTGGGCCCTAAATCTCAGCTAAGAGTCCTTCTCGGACAGAAGCAGAGGAAGAGCTGAGACCATGTGAAAAATGGAGGCAGAGACGGGAGCTGGAAGGGAGTCCCTGGGTACCGCAAACTGTTAACACGCTGGGCTGCTAAGAGAAAGGTTGACAGTACAAGTTCACTCAGAGGCACCTTGGAAAAAAGGCCTGGCAATCTATTTCCAAGAACTTAGCCACTGACAACCCTTCTTTGACATACATGGAGTCACCATGACTGGGAGTCAACTCATTGTCAACTGGTGGCTTAAGTCTGCTGAGCTGAAATCACACAGGAAATAGAATCTCAAGGGCTATTGCTCCACTGACATCCTGACAACATGCTCACCCGGGCTTCTCCAGTCACAGCAGATGAGACAGGTGTCCTCAACTGTGGACGGCGAGTGTTCATGAGGCTTAAGGCTGCCAGAAGTGTGTATGTGTGTGCCCGTGCACACATGCTCATGTGTGTGCATGCATGTGTGTGTGTGTGTAGGTTCTTGGAGCACTTCTCTGATCACAGCACTGGAATTTCTGTGTCCAAGAAGCCTTCAGTCCCAGCCACGCAGGACAGCTGTCTACACCACTGTAAGAATGGCACGAGGGTCCTCTAGCATCACAAGGGGGAAGGAGAATCAAGATCAACAGCCCAAGGCTGATGCCTATGAGGCAGAGGTCAGATACACCTCCTCTTTCTGCCATCTTTCCCAATTCTAACACCAATCGTCATCTTCCCCATGGCGCTCTCTACTTCTCTGCTGGGTTCCATAGTTCATTGTAATTGTCACATAGAACTCAGATACCATATTCATGATTATGGGGATTATTACAGAAGTAACAGAATTCAGGCTCAGGAATACTCAGGGTGCAGTTCTTCCGTCAGGACAGCCTCTTCTTGGCCGTGTCTGTAAGCTGGTATCTCTCTGGCCCTCGGCCTGGCACAGCCTCTGGCCTCTGTCCTGCATGGGCAAGTATTACAAAGCTCTTTTAGCTCTGCCGATAAGCGTCCCAAGTCACCCTATTCTGCCAAGAAGCCTTTGCCCACTGGTGCTCAGCTCTAGCTAGCTCCACCAAGCACCTGGAAGCACTTAGCTTTCGTCATCTCCTGCCTGTCTCCTGCCAGTCACCTGATTCTGCTGTCTCTATTGCCGCTGGTTCTCTGCCGCCACTTCTTGTCATCTTGCCAATGTATAGCTGTCTGACTCTGGGGTCTAGACAGATCTCAGGATCCCAGACTCAAAGGACATGCTCTACTCCTGGATCTTCTTCCTTGATGGCGACGAGATGTTCTATTCCAACCTCTGGTGTGGCTCATGTTAAGCCTAGCAGGATGGCAGAACTGACAGTCCTCTTGGGCCATTATTACCCTATTTGCACAGTCACAAGACCATGAAGAGAAAGACCACACAAATGTGATCCATCACACTGCAATCACACAGCCTTTTCTTGGAGAAAGGATCCACACCTTTTTGATCCTCAGAGGGGTTCATGTCCTCAAAAGGTTAAGAAGCAGTGGCTTTGTATCCATCTCAAAGAGGGAAGGGGAGACCAGCTAACGGTCATCTCAGAATTCCTTTCAGATCATTGTTACTAGGGTGTGGGGTTGTAAGTGGTCACAAACATGCCTATTGTCCACATAGATGAGGTGGGGACTGGTCCTCTTGATTGAGACATGGTGTTTGTCTCATACCTCTTTGACAGTCCTCTCCACTCTGCCCAGGGCTTTTGGATAGCAGTGAAGCAGGAACTTTCCATGATAACATCAGGCTGCGGGCTCAGGCCTGAGAACTGCAAGGTACCATATCTTTCTCAGTTACCAGTGTACACACAGTACACACTATTGTCAGCAACACTTTCTTCCTCTTTCTTCCGCCCATACCTCTCTTCTCGCTACGCTTTTAAAGAAGGCACAAGGTGTCCAGTGGAGGTGTGTCAACACCTGATGTCAGCAAGAACAATGATGGGGCTCAGGGGCTGTCCTCAGAGAAGCTGGAAGTCAATTCTGTCACCACCACTTATTGCTGTCTTTGACCTATTTTAACCCCCAAGCCCCTACTTCCTCAGTATCGAGTGGGGCTTATCACAGTAAAATTGTTCAGCATTGGCCATTCTACACCCCTTCATAAGCATGTCACAGATACAGATACAGTCATTAAAAAAAAAAAAAATCCAAACCCATTACCATCTAGTTGACTGTGACTCAGGGCAACCCCACGTGTGTGAGAGCAAAACTGTGCTCCAGTGCGTCCTGGTTTTCAGAAGCTAATTTTTCAGAAGTAGATCACCAGGCCTTTCTTCCAAGTGCCTCTATGTGCACTTGAACAGCCAACATTTTGGTTCCCAGCCTTAGAATATATAGGTGGACTAGACATAGGTCTTGCCTTCAAGGGGCTTCTATTCCAATGGATTATGTTTACACCTAGAGAAGTCAACTGACATGTACTGTCTGTTGGACTTTTGACACTTATGGTTATTCAAAATCTTTTCAACAGTCTCCATTTTCTGATGCATTTAAAAACAAATAAAAAGCAGTCACCGTAGAGTTAACTCTGACTCACGATGAACCAAGTGTCAAAGCAGAACTGTGCTCCATAGCGTTCACAATGGCTGATTTTTTTGGAAATAGATTGCCAGGCCTTTCTTTCGAGACACCTCTGAGCAAACTCAAACCTCCAGCCTTTGAGTTAGCAGCCCAGTGTTTAGCCATTTATACTACCCTGGGATTCCTGCTGACTTAACAATAGCCTACTAACCCTGTTACACTCTTAACAGATTGGTAAACTGAGGTTCAGGGACGCTAAATGACCTGCCCAAAGACATTACGCTGGCTAACAGCAGAGCCAGGACTGCCACTTTCCAGAGCCTGCAATCTACACCCTACTTGACACTGGGCAATAACAGTGAAGCCCTCCAATGGTTGTCCTAAAGACTAAAGAAGATAAAGGGCTTAATGCAGACTGGAACATAGTAAGTGCGAAGTAAACGTTAGTAAGACAGATGCCACTGCCATAATCATCCTTGCCACCACTGTCAACAGCTCTCAAGGAACTTGCACTCGAGCCCAGTGGTCCTCAAAGTAGGACCTGCAGGAGCAGCATCGTGGGAAGCTTGATGGAAACACACACTCTCATGTTCCTTCCGAGACCCTCTGAGTCAGAAACGCTGGGAGCAGGGCCTGGGAATCTGTTGGAACAGCCCTGCACAGTATGAGAACTCATCCAAACCTGAGACAGACCTACTGCACCAACAAGAAGGCTGAGGCCAAGAGTGCGGAAAGGCTTATCCAACAGCCCACAGCTAGCGGATGTCATGGCTGGAGTGGAAACTCAGGACTCCCGGCCCAGGCTTTGCTCTTTTGGACAAACCCTGATGCTTTTCCTGTCTGCAGCTGACGTGTAGGGTCCCTACACTCTCCCCAAAGTGAGGGGTATGCCAAGTTGCGGGCTCCTGGGGAGCAGGCCGCACTGCAGGCACTATTAGGCCCTTCACAGTCTGGAGATGACTCTCCCAAAATAACTCTCAGCTAAACATTTTCCAGAAGACTCACCATTGCCCAGAGGACAGAGTGACCTAGAAACTGAGGCCAGAAAAGGACCTCTGACATAGAAGTGGCTTCCTTCCTCCCTTTTTGCTCTTCCTTTCTCTCTCTTCCCCTCTCTTTCTTCCTTTCTCTTTCTCTTCTGTTTTGAAGAGCTGTTTAAGCACTGACTGTGGTAGTATCTTCACTCATGTATTTAGCCAACAAGCACGGCTTCAGCAGTCGCTGTGTGCCAAGCCCTGCCTTGAGCACTGCGGTTCCAAAGCTCAAAACCCTAGTGTGGAAGTTAGGTAAAAATGGTATGGAGGTGCTCACCGCAGGCAGCTCACATCAGTGAGACTGTGAGTGTAGGTACATTCAAGCCAGGCACTACAGCAGAGCCAGAGAGCAGAACCGAAGGCCACACATACCGTAAGGTAATGGCACCTCTGCCACGTACCAGCTGTGTGATTTGGGGCAGGTTATTCCGAGCCTCAGTTTCCTCCTCTCTTAAATGGGGCTAATAATGCCTACAGGCAGTATTTATAAAGTACCTAAAACATAGTACATGTAGAATAAAAGACAGCTCTTTATTATATCCATATTTTCATCACTTACGATATTGGCAAAGAATACCAAATATACCACAAACTGCCAAAAGAACAAACAAATCTGTCTCAGAAGAAATACAGCCAGAATGCTCCCTAGAAGCAAAGATGGCAACACGTGGGTCTCACAGAGTTGGTACACATTATCAGAAGGGACCAGTCCCTGGAGAAGGACACCATGCTCAGTAAAGGGTCAGCAAAAAAGAAGATGACCTTCAAGGCAATGGATTGGCATAGTGGCTGCAACAACAGACTCCAACATAACAACAAGCATGAGGATGGCACTGGACCAGGCCCTGGTTCCTTCTGATGTACGTGGGGTCGCTGGGGGTTGGACAAGTCTCAGTGGTGTCTGCTAACAATATTTTCATCAAGTTATCTCTGTATTTCTCTTTTTTTTTTTACTTCTATATTTGGCTGCTATGTTGTTTTGATGTGCTTAGGTTTGATTTTCATATCTTCTTAATAATATATTGTACATTTTGTGTCACTGCATAACCAATTGCTTTGTCCCATCAAGTCTCACTTTCACTTCTACCTTATCACATAATATTACCCTTTCTGATTTTTGCTGTTTTGTTTTTTTCTATTTGGCTATAACCACTTGGCCAATCCCTACTCTTCTCTGTCTTTCAACAGCAAAATTTAGTTAAGACATTTAGAGTAACGATTAGATACATATGTCTTCATTAAAGTTTTAGAAGTCAATTTTGGCTCAACAGCTTTGAAGAAGAATAAAAAACTCATTAAAAATGGAAAGAAAACAATAGGTTTTTTTAAAAAAGGTGGGGAGGCTAGCCTAGGCATGAAGGCGCCATTGAACCTGCAGAGCTCAGAGACTTCCAGGAGTGCTGTTCAGAGACGAGAACAAACAGTAGCAGATGGGGGCAAAGACGGTAGCTGTAGGGAAAACCATAAAAATGTGGATTGGGAAAATGTCAGCTGCAGAGGAAGGAAATCGATCTAGTCACCCAGAATTTTACTAGATCTAGAAGATTCCCTGGACTAGGTCATCTGGTTCTGGATCACTCTGTACAGAGATAAGCAACTTGGCAAGTTCACCCAGCCTGTCAGGGGCAGAGCTGTGACCACAGTCAGTCGTCTGGGTCACCAGGCTCCCAAACTCTAGGTGTCTACAGGAGGCTGAACTATGGTTTGGAGGATCTACTTGAGAAAAATCAGACTAAAGCTTCCCTGTGGAAGTCAGGAAGGGAAAACGGAAGAACAGACACCAGTGTAACACGTGAGTGGTTGCTGATGAGTCGCGAACTGGAGGTCATCCGCATTTTCTTCTCCGTGCTTTCAGCTAAGTGTGTATAACCTATGGTGACAGTGAGCATCGTGGACCAGGGCCTCAAGCACATCAGGAGAGCCAGAAAGACGATTAAATTTCTGGGAGAGCCAAGCATGGGAAACACCAAAGCCTGCAAAATTAGCAATGGTTGTCATTGAGAAAGCAGAACTCGAAACTATTAAAACTGCAGAGTCACAAAACGTATAAAACTATTACAATGGTTGGGTGAGGTGAGGCACACTTCCATGTGCATTGAGATGCATAGGTAGGCAGAAGTAGTACTGTCCCTACAAGTGGAATCACCAGGTACTGACGACAGAAACGAGTCACTTACATTTAGCTAGAGAGGCTAGAATGGGAAGACATGGTTGAACCGTGTCTTCCCAAAATTCATGTTCCCTTGAAACCTTATTCGAAATGTGGGTCTTCGTAAATATAAAAAATATTTAAATTTGTAAATATAATTAGTTAAGGCGAGGTCATACCAGATTGGGGTGGGCTCTGAACCCCAAACTGGTATCCTCATAAGAATGCCGTGTGAAGATAGTGACAACAGATACAGAGATTGCTGTGATGTAGCCACAGGCTGTAAAATTCCCAAGGATTGCTGGTAACCACTAGGAGGTAAGAAGAGGAAAGGAAGGATTCTTTGCTAGTATCTTTTGTGGGAGCACAGCCCTGCCAACACCTTGATTTTGGACTTCTAGTGTCTCAAACAGTGATAGGATTTTTGCTGTTTTAAGCCACCCATTTTGTGGTAATTAGTTACGGCAGACACAGGAAATGAATACATCAAGTTTCTGGTATTCATTCTCTGCAATGTCGTTTCTGAGGTCTTAACAGGTTCTGAGAACTGATCACTGAAAATGGCAGCATACTCACGTCCGCATAGACGTTGGTTCCAAACACACGAATCCCGTAGGGTGGCTCATCTTTGCAGTGCGCGGGACAGCGGACTCTGCCAACAAGAAGCATTTACAGCTTGGTTACCATCAGCAGCACGCAACTCTTGAGAGGCAGCTGGCTCTCTTTATTTGAATTTTTGATCTTTTCTTTAAGTACTTAGATGAAAGTAAACTACCATAGTGTTCTACTCTTTAAAAAAAATTCATCTCCCTCACAAGCTTTGGTAGAGATATTTTTCCTCTTCTAAATAGCGCACAGAAAATTAAACACATGGAGATACAAACAAAAATGTAAAAATGAAAAACCAAATCCACTGCCACAGAGTCAATTCCAACTGATAGTGACCCTACAGGTCAGAGTAGAACTGCTTCATAGAGTTTCCAAGGAGCACCTGGCAGATGTGAACTGCTGACCTGTTGGTTAGCAGAAGTAGCACTTAAACACTACATCACCAGGGTTTCCAAAAATGTAAAGGGGAGGAAAAATGCGAGAAGTGAATATGGAATTGTGGGAAATTCTGGCTCCAATTCTTGGGTGTTGGTCAGTTCACACTGTGAATACATTATGGAGATTATACATCAATAGACTTTTCTGAAGGCCACTTCCCTGTGTGGGGAGGAAAAGGTAGGGGATCCTCATCAGGGTGATCACAGAATATTTCAGGGCGGGGGCACCAATAACTTGAGGCAGAAAGTGTTGACTCACTTGCTGTGTCAGGTCCCATAGCCCCCCTAGCCACACGCAGGGGATGAGAGACCCTAGAACTGGAAATGAGTAGGTCGTACATGGCTGGAGAGATCCCAACTAGGCAAGCTCCTGAGCTCAACTTAAGAAAAGGCCTTTGGTGTTCATCTGGGACAGCATGCTATGGGCAGGAGCATGGGGACCAAGAAACCTAAATGGTGGCCAGAAGCCATCTGGCCCTGAGACAGCTGGGGTTTACAGAGAGGGAAGAAAGTGGACAAAGGGACTGAGATGTCACCGTTCTGGGCAAGAAGAGGAGGGTGGGGAAAAAAGTGTTGGATATGTGTGTGTACACACTGCGTGCTCCTTTTTTTTTTCTTTAAAGGTGCATTTGAAAGGCAAGGAAAGTTGTTTTCCTACTTCTTTTGGACAGTAGGTCAGAATCTTCTATTCTGATACGCATACTATGGCAAGTTTTTTGTTTTCATTTCTATTTTCTGTAACAATTTCCTTCCGTTTCTCTTTAATATTCACAAAAACCTGCTAAAAAGTTGTTACTCCAACTTGCACATTCAAGGGCATCAGCATGGTGTCGGGACAGCGGTAGAGTGGAGAAGCAGCCCCAAGAGGAAGGTGAACAGCACAAGGACAGTAGTCAGGGATGCCATCAGTTTCCTCTCCCTAACTAGGCACCCCCCTTACGATCTCTCCGGCAAAGACCGTTGTTTTCAAAGTCAGTCGTTCCCCACAAGAATTCAGATGTCTCTAAGCCTGAGATAAGGACTCACGAAATGCGACATCATCCAGCCTCCCAGCCGTCAGTCTGTACTCTCCGAGTTTCAACCCATCTTTCAGGGACCTCCCATTGTATTTCCAACTTTACAACAGAGGTTAAGTCAGAAAGCTTGCTTTGAAAGACAGTTTTGCTTCCCTGTATTTTTTCTGATTTCTACATGACAAATAGGTAACTCCCCAAAACATTAAGACCTGTTCAATCAAGGGTGTGCCTCTGCCAATTCAAATAAAGGGAACACTTTCTTTCTCCCCTTTCCAAGATGAACTCCTGGTACTTCAGAGAAAAACGCTACCAGGAGGATATCCTGGATTTTATGTAAGATGCAACATCCTCCAAGAGCCAGTTCATCCAGGTCTGGGCAGATACGCATAAAACCTCTCCACTGGATAACACACTGTGATACCACCACAGAGCACTGCTACTCAGCGCCACAGGCAACAACGTGACTGCATCACAAATGCAGACACAGAGCTAATGAAGCCCAACCCAAACACCTACATTCATAACGGCTTCACTTATAGACAATTCTAGAAAAGGCAAAAAACACTGACACAAAAAGGATCAGTAGTTGTCGGGAGCTAGGGGTACGAGCAGAGGGATTGACTGCAAGGGGACTTTGAGGGGCGTTGAAAATGTTTTACATCTCGCTTGGGGAGGTGGTTGCCTGACCACATACATTTGTCAAAACACATCAAACTGTGTCCTTATAACTTATCACATGCACGTTATACCTCAATTAACCTGATTTTAAAAGAACAATTCCTATAGTGACCCACAGAAAATACTACAGATCAAGTACAAGAGATGAGTTAATTTAAAGAGAACAAGGAATGCTCAGCTTTCAGTGTTTCTAAAACTGATCCAAGAAACCAAGAATGGCAAACCTCAAGGTCTGAGGGGACAGGGAAGAGATTGGTGGCGACCGAAGTCATTTGCACAGATGAAAATATTCTCTCAAGTGAGTCACGGCAAGCAAGTGGGGCAAAAATCATTTTCTCACTGAAGTTCTCTAGAGTTCTCCAGTGTTCTTGGGCCTAGGGGCACCCCAGAATCATCCAGGAAACTTTTAGAGAAGGCTAATGCCGCTGCCTAGCCCACCCCCAGAGATCTGGGTTGAATTGATTCAGGGATTTTTATTATTCTGCTCCCCCAAAGAATTCCAACATGGTGCCAGGGTTCAGAGCCACTGGTCTAAGGAAAAGTTGAGTGAGTGACTGCCTTCCAGGGTGAGGACATGTAAGGGCCGCTTCCAGAACACAGTGTTTCTCTGCCATGAGATGACACCCACCCAGCACGACGCCCCTTCTCCTGGCCCCAGCATACAAGAAACCAGACCCCACAGTGAGGTCCAGAGAGGAAGCAGTGCCCCTGCCCCGGATACCCGAAGCTCCACTGCCCCGGCCATTTCTGCTACCTTCCCTCACCTTGGGCAGTGAGTGGTCGGCTTCTCAAATGGACAGAGTTGAGCAACAGTGGTGTAGCAGTCCAGGTCCTGCACTGTGAACAAGAACACACCAGGAAAGGGTCAGCTCCTGGCAAGCCTAGGCCTCAGGCTACTGGCCTGTGAAATGGGCTGGTGAACAATAGAGCCCCAGTGGCTCACTTGGTTGGGTTGGAGCCCATCGGTCAAGGTCCCTCTCTTAGGACCTGAGTGTGCTCAGAGGTAGAGGATCTCATCCTCAGTGGTTTCCCAGGGACTAACAGTACTTCTCATCTGAACCATGCTTTTCAATCTTAAGGCCTTTCCCCAGCTCTATCCCATTCTGTCTAGAAGACAACTGTTAGTTTGGCTATACATACAAGGAAACTAAGGCTCAGAGATGCTGACAGATCTTGCAGGCCACAGTGAGGGCCAGCGTTTGGGGTTGTCATCTAGGTCTCTTTCCATGGCACAGAGCATACATGTGACTGGTGCTGGTTCACCCCTGCTGCTGGGCAGGTGACTCCCTTCTTGAAGACCATATAGTATGTTTAACAGACATAAGAAAATAGTTAAGATACTGGCCACCTGTCATTTCTGACAGCCTCTCCTTGTGTAGTTCAAGGGTCACCAAACTTTCTCTTAAAGGCCAGATAGCAACTGTTTTCAGCTTTGTGGTCTTTATGGTCTGTGTTGCAACTACTCAATTTGCTGGTGTAGCAGAAAGCAACGACAGATGATGTGTAAATGAATGAGCCTCACTGTGTTCCAATAAAATTTTATTTACAAAAACAGGCAGTGGTCAGACACTGAAAATGGCAGTGTTAGTAGGCACGCTAAACAGGAAACCAATAACTAAAGGGAATGAACTTTGCAGAGAAAGCCCTAAGAAAACCTGTGGATTATGGTCCCATAAAAGATCACCCAGCTTACCTTTTACTTCTGATACCGTGAATGAACTGGAAGCTTTGTATTTGCTGCAAAACAGAACATTAGTAAACGGTAAACACAAACAGAATTGCTTCTCAAAGCACACACTGGCTCCTGTATTTATTTAAGCCTCAACTTTATGTTTTCCTAGTTGTTTCCTACCAGCCTAAAAGCTCTGAGAACCCTCTAGAGCAGGGCTTCTTAGTATTTTTGTGTGTGTGTGTGTGTGTGTGTGCCAGGGACTGCTCTGTTGGCACACTGGTGGACTCATGTGGATCCCGTCTCAGAATAATGGTTTTACCACGCATAAAATAAATTCGAACAGTTACACAAGAAACCAGTTACCAAGTATTGATGTCATCGTCAAAGTATGACAACAACTTTGTCTTGGAGGAATAGCTGTGTTTCTTTAGTAATGCAATATATAACAACATCTAAGAGGCGGGTCTACGTGGTGCTGCTGTTCACAAAGTGGGGATGAGCAGAGACCGCTGTACAACATCTGCAGCATCTGCATATCTGTCAGTGAGAATCACCTGCCAATACTACTCTGCTCTGTGGCCAAACTTTCATAATTGAAGGAAATACTACATCCCAATACAAAGTTAATGAAAATAAAGTCACAGTTTTCTTTGCATCAATATTCACAGGCCACCCCCACCCCCAATTCTAAAATGTGAAGAACTCCCACTCTGGATACAAAGTTGGCCACCGGAAGGGGTCACAAGTCCCTCCAGGATAAAGGCTCCCCCTGTGCTGGAACTGAGCCCTTCACTGTCTTCATGAGAGGTGGCTGCCTGTACTTGGTTTTGCTATGGCCAACATTATAGGCACACAGCAATACCCTGGTAGATACTTCCCTTGCTTTCATTTGGACTTCCCTGCTCCATCTAACTTCCCTCCCTTATGTACATCAGTTAAGTCTGTCTGGCCTCACAGCCCCTGCTGCAGCCTGCTGGGTTCCCCTGGCTCCAGGGCCACCTGTGCCTCTCACTGTGTACACAGACCAACACACCAACACCTGGGAGATCTGGCCTCTTCCCTCTACCACTCGGTAGGTCAGAATGCCCGGGATGGTCTGCCTACCATCCACCTTATGTAGAAAACATTACCTTGGAAGAAGGATACATAGTTTAAAAATGAAAAGTATCCTCTAGGGAGTAAAAACTGCTAATCAAGAATTACAGTGGAAAACATCAGCTGCTAACAATGACACATCTAAAGTGTTCTCAGTGGCTGGGAATGTTGAAAAGGCAAGATTCAAACTCAACCAAATTAGAAATATACACACAAAAATCCCACAGGAATGGAATTTGCTCAACTGTCCACAGTGGCAATTTCTGAGTTCGGGATTGAGGTCATCTCTATTTTTTTTTCTTTTCTTCTTTCTAGTTTTTAGGACCTTTTGACTTTTCCACAATACACTCATAACCAAGGAAACAATGTTCTAAGATTACTCTGGCCAGAGGAGGAGGCCCTGTGTGGTGCCGAGGGTCCGCGAACTTGGCTGCTGACCGACAGGCTGGCAGATGGAGTTTACTCAGAGGTGCGTTGGAAGAAAAGGTTGGTGGTCTACCCTCCAAAGATCACAGCCATTGAAAACCCCGTGGAGCGCAGTTCGGCTCGGACCTACGTGAGGATGCCACAAATCAGAATCAACACAACAACAGCTGGTCTGGTTTGGTCACAGAATAGTCACCTCAGAGACCTCACGCCGTGCCTCTCTGACTTCACGAAAAAAGGGACCTTCCCGTTCCTGGTGACGTCCACCAGGCCTCCTCTGTCATCTATGACTCCGTAGTGAATGGCGGCGCGGCATATGCTGGACGACTGCGGGGCGAGGGCACAAGACCATAAAGAGATTTTGAATCAACCTTCGTCAAGAACCTTTTCCAGAAATACCCAAGGTATTCATCCTCACCCCACTGAAAGCCAAAAGGACAGGATAAAGCTCACCCCTCCTGACCCTTCCCTCTCTCCATAACCATGTCTTTGTGCCCGGGGTTGCTTATCAGAAAAAGCTCATCCGAGCTGCTTTACAAACTGAGAACAGTGACAAACAGCCCTTTCTCCCTCTCCAGTAGAGCATATTAACACACATTCTGAAGTGGAGACAGCTCTGCTTTGGGGTCAGCCCTGAATTCCGTAAGTGGCTTCACCAGTCTGGGAGCCACGAGTCTGCGGAGCCACTGTCTGTCTAAACAGAAGACTTAGAAGGGGGAAGAAATGCTTCTCCTATTAAAACCACCAACCTTGTTTAAAAATACACAAGCCATTTAAAGAAATATTGGCCACACTTACACTTTCATAATAGAGAGTCCCAAAAACCTTTGCCTTGTTGTCCAGACAGCCTGCTGGGCACTGGTACCTGGCAGAGAAGAAATAAAGTGTGTTTCAGAGGCAAGCATGTTGGTGAAACGGCACAGAAAATTTATCATTTTCTTCTTCAGTGGCTCTGTTATTCAGAAAGACACTTCCTTCATTTATAATCTGTTGTTTCCAAACAGGTCATAACTAACCCAGGTCCAGCCTGATGTTTATAGCCACAAGAACACAACTACAAATTCAATTTCTTTCCTTCTTGAAGACTATTTTCACACGTTTACAGCCAGCACTGGAGGTGAAGACATGGATACAGACAATTCAAACACGAAACATAAGAGCTTCGAGGCACACAGAAGGCCCACCATCACTCATCAAAGAAGTGCAGATTAAACAGAGGCATTTTCCATGTATCACACTGCAAGAGTATTTTAATACAATAAAACTCAGTGATAGTGTTCACAAAAGGGAGAATACTCCTGCACAATGTATCACTCTTAACTTTTCCAGAAAGCCTTAAAACTTTGTACCCATTGACTCATGAATTTCCCTTGTAGATATATGTCCCAACTAAAAAGTCAGAACACAGGGTAACACATATATTCCAACAATTTCTGGAGAGTCTTAGAACCGTCCTTTTGTGATGACGTGCCTTTCTGTATCAGGCTCATCTAAGGATACACATATATACATATACATAGATTCCAATAGGCTCTAGTTGTGAAAAGCTGAAAGTGAGCAGCAGATGTCAAAGGGAAAGGCCACACATACTTACTGAGTCACATGTCAGAGTATATGCACCCACAAAGCACACAAGTTGGATCCGACTCAACAGCACTGGGTGGGTAAGCATGAAGATTTTGTGGAATATTTACTAGTGCTAGAACTATCAGGTGAAAATAGCAAACAAAATTGCCAACTTTCTCTTATCAAAGCACAGGGAAAAAAAATAGAAGGAAAGATACAAAACTGCTGTCAGTATTGGTGAGGTTCTGAGATACTTCTTTATCCTTTTTTTTGTTGTTGGTATTTTGTTTTTCCTGAATTCTTTACAATGTACAAGAATACATCTTAGAATCAGAAAAAAAGCCCAGTTAACTGGTTTGACTTTGCCAGTAGCTGCAGACCCAGGACAGCTTTGCCTGGCACAGTGCAGGAGCCCAGATATAGGGACTGCTGTGTCAGACTATGGCACAGCCTGGGTGAGAGAGACTGCAGGTGTTTGTTGGGTTTGCAGGTGGAGGGAGTTCCAATTCTTAACTGTCTTCTGTCTGCATGGGGAGTGTCCCACCTACCTTACTCTGACAATGCTGTTTATCTAGTGAGAAGTGGTCTCCAAACCTTGCTGTTTTTTTCTAATGAGTACTCAGATGTGATCTCATGACAAGACTGGAGTGCAGAAACCGCCATCATTACAAAAAGGCAACCCCAGACCTCTAAAAAAATCACATCCACCATAGTGGATCCTTCTTTCTGGGAGCTACCTGCTTTCTTTCTAGTGTACCCAAATCAAAAATCCAAATCAAAGCAGCTGCCACAGAGTCACTTTCAACTCTCGGGAACCCCATGTGCGTCTGCGTAGAACTGCACTGCACAGGATTTTCAACATCTGTTTTTTTTCAAAGTAGATTGCCAGCCCTTTCTTCTAAGGGGCCTGAGACTTGCAAATGTCACCCTAACACTGAGCACAGAGACAGACAGGCTTTAGGTACAATTATTGCACTTCCGTACTTCTTAGACAAAGTACAGCCAGAACGCTCCTTAGAAGCAAAGATGGTAAGACTTCATCTCACATACTTTGGACATGTTGTCAGGAGGGATCAGTCCCTGGAGAATGACTTCATACTTGGTAAAGTAGAGGGTCAGTGAAAAAGAGGAAGACTCTCAGTGAGATGGACTGACACAGTAGCTGCAGTGCTGGGCTCAGATACAGCACCAGCTGTGAGGATGACGCAGAACTGACAGGGTCGCTATGAGTCAGAGCCGACGCAACAGCAGCTGACAGCCACCTTTCCCCACTGATCGTTGCCACATCTTGCTCATCACACCAACAAGTTAACTTGTTCGACCGTGCCAACAGCTGCAGACCCATGACCGCTTTGCCTGGGCCAGTGTGTGAACCCACAAAATAATAGCCTTGTCACACATCCCAGGTTGTCCAAAGCCTGTTTCACAATTCTCGTGCCTGAGCAAGAGTTTTATACACTACACCCTAAGTCTCCATGATGGCACCCGGGACCTGCAACGTTCTCCCTTTAAGTGACTGGATTCAGCCTCAGATGAGCAGATGCCACGATTTGCAGGAAGACACTGGGGTCCCCATACTGATGACATGTTTTACCACCATGAACCTCAACATCTGCACCTGTGAGGTCCTCACGGCCAAGAAGAGCAGCCCAGCTGCTGTCCTGCCAGAGCCAACCACACTCTTCTTGGCAGGCATGCTTCGCTGTTTGAGCGGACAACATGAACTGATCCATCAGAAAGACAGACCTGCTTAGCTCTCTCATCCAGCAGGGTCTGTTGGGCAGTGGCCCTTCTCCAGTTCTGCACCAGTACTGCGGTATCTGTCAGTAGCCACGGCTCTGGGCCAGCACATGCCCCTAGCACTTCCACAGCCCAGAATCCTCCCTTTTGCCAGCCATGGTGCAGAATGAGGGGTCCTGTGACGCCTGTCACCCAGAGGTAGAAACTCCAAGTGGGAAAAACTGCAGGTCACGATCTTCATGCTGATAACATGTTATAACACATGTATGGTATGGCATGCATGATATAACATGTATGTCCTATAGCTGGTAAACACCTTTTTTCACAAAAAAAACTCAGAGTATCTGCAGCCAAGCTCCTGCGAGAAAGCTCAGCCTTGCCAGGTACACAGACATCCAACACTGAGGGAATAAGGATCGACGCTGACAGAGAGCTCTTACGGACCTCTTAGGCATGGGTTCCTTTAGGTTCTGTGAGATTGGTTTCATTCAAAAGTCTATAGCTTCTCCCAGAAAGACTGCCTAAATTCCATTCCCAGTAAGGCTAAGCAAGTGTTAAGTTTGCCTAGGACTGAGTGGCTTCCCAGGACTTTCAGACCTAAAACCACAACAGTCCCTGGCAAACCAGGACCAGGTGATCACCTATTCCACGCCTGGGGGACAGGAAGGAAGGGCCCATTTCACAGGGATGTCTTGAACATGAACTGAGCCAATGTCAGTGCAGGTACTCTGGAAGTGGAATGCAAAATGTTAGTATTGCCACAGAGACCATTCTGTTTTTACCATGCCCCTGTCCCCCAGCCCAATCCTTAAAAGACATTTAAGTCCTTTCAGTGGCACAAGACCGTTAACCTAAATGTTGGCGGGTTGATCCCACCCAGCATTACCACAGGAAGAAAGCACTGGTGATCTGTTTCAGTTCAGAGCCCAGTTCAGAAAACCCAGGGAGCTCAGTTCTCCTCTGTAACATACGAGGTCACCATGAGTCGGCATCACCTTGACAGCAGCTAACAACATAAACCAAGGAACAGCAACCATGGCCATAATTGTCTGTCATTTTGTTCATTCTCTCTTTCCTCTGGTTGCTGACTCCCAGCCCCTGGGTCCTCTGGGGTAAAGGCAGAGTCTGTATCTTTAAGAGACTCCACAAGAGAGTCTGCTGGGCTTTCAGGCTTGAAAACATTCACTGTGGCTTAAGACTCACAACCCAATTTTGGACTAGCATTACCTGGAGAGGTGACCCTTGGGCCCCTTTCCCAGCTCATTAAATCTGCATCTCTAAGCAGAGGGCTCTGTAGTGAGTGTTTTCGAAAAGCCCCGCAGATGACTCTACTGTAGAATCCAGTGTGCTGGAGTCAGCTCATCCTGGCTGGAGATTGGCTTGTTACAGATTCAGGAACTTTGCAAGCAGGGTATTAGACTACTGGGAACTTGAAATTGCCCAGAATGAGAGTATTTACACTACAGAAATTGACAACCGCTACAAATCATTCTTCCTTGCTGTTTCTCAGAGCTGGCTCACCAACAACACACCACGGTTACGTGTGTTTGACGGGGATGGATGCTCACCATTGCCCCAGAATGCATTTCACAGTGTCTTACAGGGGAAAAATCCTTAACCAGAATACATATGGGGGTAGGGGAGATGGAAACCCAGAAGTTGAGTCAACCCTCCAAGTCAGTTGTTCTCAACTAGGGGCAATTATACCCCCAGGGGGCAGCTGGCACCGTCTGGAGACATTTTTGGTAGTCACACTGGGGGATGTCACGGGCATCTAGTGAGTCGCAGTCAGGGATGCAGCTAAACATCCCGCACAGGGCACAGGGCAGTCTCCTTCACTAAGAATGATCTGGCCCCAAGTGTCAGTATAGCTGAGGCTGAGGATTCCTGGTGCAGGTTGACAGAGACGGGCCATCTTTGTGTGCAAGGCTCTGGAGAAACGGCAAAAGTCACAGGAGACTGTGATATCATGGTGAGTCTAACTTACAGCACGTAACAAAGTGAGTCAGCCTTCCACACAACCTGGATGCCTGCTGGAATCAAAGTCAAGAGCACCATTTTCCCACGAAATTCTACCCAGCTTGCTCAGACTGAGAATCAGTCTGCGAGATCAGACTGAGAGATCACAGCTGAGTCAGACTGAGAGATCACAGCATGACTCACAAGCCCACAGTGGGTGCCTCAGAGGGCAGCAAGTGGCAGCATGACAGGGACAAAATCAATACGTTACCTGTTGCACGTAGAACCTTTGCACTTGTCCTTCATCTTGGTGTCACATCTGACAACCTGGGCTAGAAGAAGAATACAGAAACGCATGTCACAGCAAGAAATGGGGAGGATGTTTGAAGTAGAAGACCCCCACCACCACCCTGCTTCGAGGGGCATTCTGGACCTGTGCCCTCTGGAGAGCAAGAGCAATGCATATGGCTGTGGGTTTTCACCACGAGGTGCACACCCCAGGTTGGTCAGTTAGTAGCTGTGTGACCTTGGACAGGTTACCTCCTCTATTTGAGGCTCAATTTCCACACATGAATAACAGTGGGGATCATTTTTTTTACCCTGTACCTACTCACAGTGTGTTACGAGGCTTACATGAGACACTAAAGGTTAAGTCTTGCAGGGATAGCTACATACACTAGTGTACAGAACCACACAGGGTTTCTGGAAGGCAGGGACTGCCCAAGAGTAAAGAAGAAGCTCGACCAGACCCCAGGGACATGGAATCCTGACATTTTCACAGAAGGTCTCCCCACAGCCAAGAAGACTGTTGGCAGCTTTCCTCTCACACTTTTTTTATAAGGACTTATCAGAATCTTGGAGTAGTGTTACAGCTTAGGAAAAGATGTATATCGTATTATAATTTTACATTACGAAAACAATGAAACCATTTTGAGCTTTTAGAAGATAAGAACATCAGCTTATTTTCTGTTCAGATAAAGCAACTGAATGATTAAACATCAGAGATGCAGGCAAACAGGAGATACTTGAAAGCATGAGGGACAGAGAGACCAGTGTGGCAGGGAGAAAGGACAGTCAGCCTCCTTATCCATGGGTCTGTATGTTCACCTACCTGCTCAAATTCATTTGTAACCCCAAAATCAATACTAGTGCCACTTCTGCAGTCATTTGTTCACATGCACAGAATGGGAAAAATTGGAGTTGCCTGACATGTATCTTTGCATCTGAGGCCAAACCAGGCACCACTCTACCTCTTTCAGCTCTCATACTGCAAACAAGTCCTTTTCAGGGTCTGGTTAAATGTTTGTCTCATTTTTATGCTTGTTGTTGGCGATTCTACTATTTAAAATGGCCCCTGAGCTCTGCGCTGAAATACTGTCTAGTGTCGCTAAGTTCAAGAAGGCTGTCCCATGCCTTAGGGAGAAAATGTGTCACAGAAGCTTAATTCAGGCAGGAGTTGCAGTGCTGTTGGCTGTGAGTTCAATGTTAATGAACGAACACTATATATTCGATCAGGAGTCTATACATAGAAACACATATATAACAAGGTGATGTATGTGCTGATCAACTGATAAACATGTTGTGACGAGAGACCGACGGGAACCTAACCCTGTATTTCCCCAGGGACAGTAGTTCAGTCTTCACTAATGCAGTGTTCACAGAGGCTTTATAGAGCATAATGACCACAAATAACGAGACCTGACTAACTGGGGCAGGGTCCACGGGAAATGCAGAGGTGAGCTGAGCTCGACCCTGGGTGAAAGAGCAGGAAGACAGCAAACCTCAGAAGGCGCTGCAGTGAAGTCAGGGAGAGGCAAGCAGGCCAGGAGAGAGGGAAGCAGGCCCAGAGGGTAAGCAGGAGAATATTTGGCACCTGGGAGTTTTCAGATGCCTTGGGGAAGGCATTTCATTTCTGCCTATTATGGCCTCAAAGCATAGGGGTGGACTGTATTACGCAAACAATCCTCACTGCAGCCCTAACATAGGCGTCATTAGGCCTACTCCATGGATGGAAAAACTGAGTCTCAAACAGTCAAGTAACCAGCTGAGTCACAGAGCTGGAACATGGTGAAGGCAAGGTGGGACCCACCTGAAGCAGCTTCACACAGCATGCTCTCACTCTCCTTTGGTGAGGCCAGCGCTGCCTAAAACCAAGCACCAAACCCAGTGCCGTTGAGTTGATGCTGACTCACAGCAAACCTATAGGGCAGAGAAGAACTGCTCCATAGAGTTTCCAAGGAGCACCCGGCAGATTCGAACTGCTGACCTTTTGGTTAGCAGACACAGTACTTAACCACCTAGGGAATCCAATTTCAGCCCAGTTCCTCCTTGAAAGGACCAGGGGAGGTCTAACCTTAAAATACCTGCCTGGGGGGAAAAGTGTTACCCAAGGGCAGCTCCTATAAGAGCTCCTATTGCTTTAAAAAAAAAGACTTAAGAATATCTTTTTTTTTTTTGCAAAATGTCTTAGGGTTGTGCTTTTGGCAAGCTATGCTCCACCCTGCTCTCTGGTGTTTGTGGACTTGGAGGCCTTGCAACCCACCAGTTCCCCCGCTCCACCTCCTAGAGGTGTCCCAAAGGGCAAGTAGAAAGCAAGGACCCACCCATATAGCTGACCACAGAGGCTTTACTGGGCTTTGGGGGCCTCTTCGCCCTCGGTGGGACCCACAGGGGTTTTTTATCAAGAACCGGAGCCGTCTCCACCTCATTCATCTCGTCTGTTTCAGGTTTTTGGTCGTAGGTTTCTTCTTAATCATGAAAAGCAAGAGAAAAAACACACACACACATATACACACTGAGATTTAACAGAAATGCACTTAAAAAAATAAGTTGAAAACTAAACTCATTTGAGGTTTGGTTTCATAAAGAATCATTTCAGTTGCAAAAAGAAAGCTACATTTCAGAATAGGTGCTGGCCAGGTGGAATTCTACCAGCCAGGAGGATCTGGATCTGCTCAGCTCACCCTGTTTGCTTTGGACCCAGAAGGAGCTGGGTTGGTCCAGGGCGAGAAGGCCTGCACCCACACCAGGATGGCCACGCCAGCTTCCTCTCCTACCAATGCCTGCACCACCGCCTGCCCCAGGAAGCAGCCCCTCGGAGCACCCTCATCTCTGTCTCCTGAGGTCCCACTGCCCCAGGTGTCCACTGAGAGGGTCAAGTCATCCTCCTGCGGGTACCCATCATGGCAGGGTACTTGAGGATCCGTGCCCATGCATGGGGGACCCTCACCCAAACACTGCAGCTTCCTTCCCGGAGAGCAGGAACACTTAACCAAGCCCATTCCTTTCTCAGTACTAGGTGCCTAGCAGTGCAGGACGCATCATGCAGTGCTACCTTAGACCCACACTCTGGTCTGGAAAAATCTTAGTCATTCTGACCCATTAAGCTATGAAACAATGTGGAAGACCCCTAAACACATGCTGCTAAGGGAAAGGCAGTGTGAAAAGGCTACATACTGCATCATTTCAACTACAGGACATTCTTGGAAAGGCAAAACTATGTTGGTATTGTATGCGGTCAAGTAGATTCTGACTCATAGCAGCCCTATAGCATAGGAATAGGAAAAAAATCAGTGGTGGCCAGGAGTTTGGGGGAGGAAGGAGTGAGGAGGCAGACCGAGCACAGGGCTCCAGGTGCCCAATCCTGCCCCATCTTCATGATGATTGGTACCGGGTATTTTACGGAAACCCTTCTGTAGGGTACTGCACTGGTACAGACCGGACAGTGTGCATTGTCAAAACGTGCAGGACCAGACAACACAAAGAGCGAGCCTGATGTGAACAGTGGTCTTTCATCAAGAATGACGCATCCGTATCGGTTTATCCATTGTAACAAATGGACTGCATCAATTTGCAATGCTAATAACAGGAGAAAGTATGCGCAGGGAGGACAGGGGCCTGTGGGAACTCTGACTTGTTGCCTAATTGGTCCGTAATCCTAAAACTGCCCTAAAAATGATGGCCATTTAAAAAGATGAAACAGGTGAACGTCATTTTAACAAATTGAAACAAAAAAAAGTTCACCGAGTCCTGATTTTTCCCTGCCCTAAAACTATGACTCCTATGTTTTACAATAGTTTAATTAACCAAATAAACTGCACCTATTAAGCATTAGTTCATTTACCTTCCAAGTTTTATCATCAAAGGCAACTGGTAACCGCACACCAGGTCCATCATCAGACTACCAGGATGCCAAACCCTGAATTCCAGCCAAAGCAGAGAAAACTGCCATTTCTCTGTGCTCCAGGTGCCTCACCCAAGATGAGCCCACATGTATCTCTCCTGGGCCCCCATCCCTCCTTACCACCCTCACCCCCTGCCCTGCTGATGTGCCTCGTGCAGGCTTGAAAACCCTGCCTTCAAGACGCCTCAGTGAAAAAAGGTGGGAGAAGTGTTCAGATGTGCAATTCCCACGGTGTTATTATTGTGCAGAAATCCAAACCCACCAAGTGTTGTCCAGCCCCACGTCTTATTTCTGCTTCTTAAGAGCAATGGCTTATCCTCTAAGGGGCAGGGCAAGTGCTTCCTATCTATATGTTAACTAGACAACCAAACCAGGGCAGATAAGGGATTCTGCAATGCTTTTCAAAGAGGAGATACTTTGCACCTGTTTCTCAGCTGGCTTCATCACCTGTGATAGCTTGAACCAGGTCCCTTAAACAGACATACAGGAGTCCCACCTGTGCAGGTGGCCTGGTTTGGAAATTGGGTGTTTGCAGATGTGTTCAGTTAAGCTACAAGAGGTCTTCCTAGAGTGTTCTAGACCCTAAGGTAGTCAGAGTGGTGTCTTATAAACATAGCAGAGACAGAGAGAAAGGCAGAGGATGGACAGCCAGGTGAAGATGCATCTATACATCCCAGGAACGACTGGGGCCACTCACAGCTGGGTGAAACAAGGAAGGGTCCTCCCCCTAAAGCCTTCACAGACAGCATGGCTCTGCTGACCCTCTGATTTGGGCCGCCAGCCTCCACAACCATGAGACAAGAGTCTGCAGTAATTGGTCTCAGCGCCCCAGGAAGCACAGCCCCTCCTGCGGAGCCACTCTGCCATGAGGAGAGCAGACAGGCTGTAAGTAAAAGGTCAGAGACAGCACCGAGTCCCCGCTCCATTTTTGCCGATGTACCTGTATCACCACCCACTACACCTCGGTAGCATGCCCACAGTCTTGGTTTCACCCACACCAGCCTCTCCCAAACCAAGGCCACTGCTGTCAAGTTGATGCTGACTCCCAGTGACCCCACAGGACTGTACTGCAGAGTCTCCTAGGCTGTTATCTCCACAGAAACAGACTGGCACATCTTTCTCTCTCAAAGCAGCTGGTGGGTATGAAATGTTGACATTTTGGTTGGCAGTCAAGTACCTAACCATTGCACCACCAGGGCTCCTGTCTACCTCTCCAACCACCCATCAACTCCACAAGGCCTGGAGCCAGGCCTGCTTCCTACCCCATTATACACCCAGCACCCAGCATGTTGCAGCTGCTCAACAAAATTCACTAAATGACCGAATAGGCGAAGAAAAACCCCGAAGAGTTCTAGCACCTAAAAAAAAAAATACATACCCAGCAACCAAGTTAAAAGACTCTCAGGAAAGAGATGCTGAATGCAGCTTTTACAGTCAAAAGCTATAGGTGAAACACTGACGCTGGGCTTACAAACGCTGACTGGCAGCCACTTGCTGTCTCTCGTCTGCTCCGCTCCTGAATGTGGCTATTCAGGCTTGCTCGTCACTGACAGGGAAGCTGTCTCTGGAAGAAGCTGGGTTTCTTCCATTGCCCTTTATGATTTTTATACCTCATAATTGCAGCTTTATTTAGCCTAACACAGTTTGGTGAAGCAGTCTAGAAGACTTAAGGGCTCGCTGTTTAGGAGACCAGCAGGCACACCGACTGGAGCCACACACATGGAAATCAGAATGTGTACCCACGGACCGGCTGTGTTTCCATCTGAGTAAGGAACTCTCATCCGGGTCATTGTGGCCTAGGGACATTCTCTGCCCAAGTTCACTACCAGGTTACACTCTCTGCACCGTCTAGCTCTGGACGAGGGGCCTCAGGGCCCGTGACATTGTTTACATCCCCCTGTGAATCCCACCACCTGTCATTTTCTTGTACTGCGGTGGCTTGCATGTTGCTGTGATGCTGGAAGCTATGCCACCAGTGTTTCAAACACCAGCAGGGTCACCCAGGTTGGACAGGTTTCAGCGGAGCTGCCAGACTACAAAACACAGAAGAAAGGCCTGGCGATATACTTCCAAAAATTAGCCAAGAAGAAAACCGTGCACATCGACAGAACTCTGTCTGATACGGTGCCGGAAGATGAGCCTCTAGGTTGGAGGACGCTCAGAATACACGGTGGCCACAACAGTGGCCTGATGCATACTAGTGATCACAAGATGCACAATTTGTAAGATCGCCGTGAGTCACAGCCGACGTGTGCGATGGCAGTTAACACCACCGATGGATCCACACCTGATCCTGTAAATGGTGACAAAGCTCGCAGCTAACATTTACTGAGCACAGACCAAATGCACACGTGTCAGCTCAGCACTTCCCCAGTATTCTCTCACATAACCCTCTCAACATTCTAGGTGGAATGATTGGCCCCGGTTTCACAGATAGGGAAACTGAGGCTTGAGAGGCTAAACAAATTGCGTAGGCTCTACAGCTGGGAGCCTCGTGCCCTTTACTGCCATGCGCAGAAGAGCTAGAAGTAAAGAAACTTCTCTATTTTTCTACCCCTGTCATTGCTCCATCTCCATTACAGGGTCATGGCCTTACCAGGCACCCTCAATAAACGCTGTTAAGTAGTTTATGCAGATAAGCCACTTTGGAGGAGACTTTCTGCATGATTAGCTAAGGAAAGTAGAAAGTCAGCCAAGTGAAGTTGGGTATATTCCACCAAAAATAAAGTAGTTAGGACATAAGGCTTCCTTGGGCTGGCAGACTGGCAGCTGAGGCACCACTCTGTGCAAGGAGGCTTTGTGGAGGATCCTCTGCAGATATTGGAGGCTATTTATTCAGACAGTAGGCCCAGCACCCCAACTATGGGCCCAGCACCCTGGCTGTGGGTCCAGAGGCCCTGGAGTAGACTGGGATAATCATGGCTCAAAAGCAGTGCTGGGTGCAGTAAGACACGGAGGCAGGTGCTCTGTGTATAAGTCAGGGAAGGCTCCCTGGAGGAAGCCTTGTATTTCTGGGTTGTATTTCTAATGAGAAACTAGCCTCTATCAGGTTCCTGGGATAGATGAGGACCCTTTAGGCTGGGAGGTAGAAGGTACTCCCCACAAGGCGAGGGGCTCCCCCTTGCAGGGTAGTATATGCAGCAATATCCCTTGCTTCTGGCTTCTGCCAGTAACTGATAAGCCATGTACATAGAGCTCTGTGTGGGGCTTTGCACCCTCCCAGCATGCCTTCCTCAGTGAAGACTAGTTGCCATGAGTCGGCTTCGACTCGACAGCACTTGGCTGGCTACAGATGGGGAAACTGAGGCTGAAAGCCGGCAGGGAGTGTGACTGAGCACACACAGCACCAAGAGGCAGAGACAACCCCTCTGTCTGCTCTGAGCCCTCTCCCTCAGACAGGATGTCAAACTGGTACACTCTAGAGTGCCTGCCTTAAAGAGGTGCTGATATGCTTTAAATGCTGCCTTGTGATGTGATTAGGTTTGAATACAGAGCTCTAGAGAGAAGCCCTGAAGGGCACTGCACGTACCCATGTCCATGTCAGCATCCTGCTAGCCCCACAGATCTTACAACAACCTGCCTGAGTAGGAATACAGAGAAGGATCCTGACACACATTAGAGGTCAACCTCAACCTACATTCTGATTTTTAGCCCCCCACCAACCCGGAGTGGACACCATGATCCCCATTTTCAGATGGGAAGACAGATGCTTAGAGAAATGAAGTAACTTACCGAGGTTCCCACCACTGGACTGTAGCAGGGTTAAAATTCTAAAGTCAGGGGGCCGGACTCTAAACCTATGTTTGTTCCTCAAATCCAGGAATCTGAGGAGCACACCCAGAGACAATGCATCAAAGACAGTGTGTAGAGTCCATCTCAAAGATAAGAGGCATAGCTAGGAGTGGGCGAGTTGAGGAAATCCCACTTAACAAGTACAATACCCTTACTGCATGGCACGTACCTTCAGAAGGGCCCAGGGGTGGGGAGTCTGTACAAAGAAATCTGTACATCTGTACAGGGTTTTCTATTTTTCACTCTTATAACCAGGTGGCCTCAGGCCTCCAGGCCTTTTCTTGTGCTGTTCCCCCTGCTGGAAATACCTTTCCTGTTCTCAGTACTTGGCTGCTTCTGCCTCCTCCAGACCATGGCAATTTTGACTTTCCTGTTTTATGTGACACCATTCTACAGCTCACTGACTGGAGGGGAACTAGACTACATCATTTTCAAAGCCATCCCCTACCTCTGTAGCACAGGTTGTTCTTGCAGCCACCTCCGTAGCTGGGGGGACACTCCGAGCAGGGCCGGCCATTTTTGTAGGGCGCTTCTCCAATCCAGTTGCCCCTAGAGACAGTCCAAAGACACAGTCAGGTGTGAGCCAGCCCCCTCCCTGGCCCACTCCCAGTCAGGGACCAAGAAGGTACTGACTGTGAAAGCAGAAGGGCAGACGTCCAGGCCCCCTTGTGCACGGTATCTAGAGAATGCTAGTCAGATTCTAGTAAACTATGGGGGCCTACACCCAGCATTTCTATTCCGTGTTAGCATGTGTACTACCAGCCCCACACTGGCCAGTGACACACCCAACATGCAACTCTTAAAATGGCCAGGCACTTTCCCTCCCCTGGCATCCTGGGGCCCCAGTGCCTTTGCACTGCTGCAGACAAGAACCTCCATTTGAGCCATTCCTCCATTGAACAGAGTTGGTGTACTGCAGGGGCATCCAGGTAGTAATTGGGAGCAATGAGAGCTGTGGTGTTTTCTGCACATGCTCCCTCCCTCATTTGGGGGGTGGTAGGAAGTACTAGGGTTCCCTCCTTTGGCAGGCAAGGGCATTGAGGCACAGACAGGGTAAGCAACTTGTCCAAGGTCACACAACCAGCGCATGGAGGGGTTGGAATGTGAACCAAGGTCACAGCACTCAGAGCCTCTGACCACTCTGCTCTAGGGTCAGGGGCCCAGGTCACTGGGCACAAAAGAACAGTGCTATCCACTTCCTTGGGAGCTCCCAGGGCAGAGAAAACTGAAGGCTGTGCCACTGGATTTCTTCTGAGGCCCAGTGACTGGCTTGGCAGGATTCCCGTGCCCCCGACCAGCCACAGCACCTAGGCCTTCAAAAGCTGGGTACATGCATGACTGATTTGATCTAGAAATTTCTTTCACAGCCATCCACCTATCCCTCTGCTCATTCAGTAAAGAGGTACTGGATGCCTTTGGTAGGCAGGGCCAGACCTTTCTCATGGCCATGCTGCAAAGAGTTGACACCCAGCTTTGCTGGCAATGTGACCATGGCCACATCCCACCACCCAGAGTCCCATGTCCCTTCTGTACAATGGGGACAGTGATAGCACCTGCCCTGTAGGGCTGCCATGAAGACTGAGAAGGTGACCATGTGGAAGGCCCCAGCCTGGGTCTGGCACATGGTAAAGGCTAGACAGTATAAATAAATAAACTTCTCCAGTGACCTTCTCGGGTGCTTTCCTGGGAGGGCCAAGAGGCAGCATAGGGTCTGCTCACACTGGTCAGAGACCAACAACAAAGGTGTGCTCTCTGTTCAACACACTTACATGTGAGCCTAGCACCTCCTCCAGCAGGACATGGCGGGGCAACATCACCCAGGACCACGTGGCCATCGGGCCTGTGGACAGTAGGCTAGGAGAGTGGGGCGGGTAGCCCAAGGTGGGGGAGGAAAGGGATCCTTTCTGCTCTTGCCCTCCCTCCCCACATAGGCCCCTTAAACTCCACACACCATTTATTCGAGGTCAACAATTTTACTCTCCCACATTGTGGACAACACAGTTACAGTGTTAGCTACATATTACACAACTCAGCCCACCCACATCAACAACTTCCACTACCTGCTGGGATCCCCAGAGGCCTCTGCACAACTACCCAGTGAAAGTCATCATGGTTGGGACAGGGGACCCTGGGCTTAACAGGCATCTTCAAATGATTCTGTCCCCAAAATGCATTTGTCCCTCTTCCCTAGGCCAACTCTCCCTTACATCTAAAACCCTAACCAGTTGCCCTCAGGTCAGCTCTGACACCCAGTGACCCCAGGAGTGCAGAGCAGACCTGCTCCATGGGGTTTTCAAGGCTGTCACCTTCCAAAGTAGGTCACCAGGCTGGTCTCCTGCAGTGCCTCTGGGTGGGTCAGAGCCATTAATTTTTCAGTTAGCAGCCACATGTGTAACCATTTGCACCACTCAGGGACTCTTTCCTCATCCCTAGAGTTCCTTCAAAACTCTGGTGATGCCGTGGTTACAAGTTCAGCTGCTAACCCAAAGGCTGGCAGTTCAAATCTATCAGGTACTCCTTGGAAACCCTATGGAACACTTCTACTCTGTCCTATAGGGTAGCTATTAGTCGGAATTGACTCAACGGCAACAGGTTTGGTTTGGTTTTTGTTTAGTTCCTTATAGACAAACCGTACCTCCGAGCCCCTGGGGCAATAATCCCTACGGCTAGCACTTGCTGAGTGCTGGCCATGTGCTAGGCCTTCTGCCAATGTCTTGTAGATGGATAACGTCATAATCTTCCAACAACCCCTCAGAAGACAGTGCTATCACTGTGCCCCCTCCATGCAGTCAGCAGGGGTGACAGCACCCCTACCAAGAGGAGGTTACCCATTCCCAAGCCCACCCTCAGCCACTATCACATGGCCAGGATGATGTCCTGCACAGCCCACGGGCCCAGATTCTTTAGGAAGTATGAGTGTCTGTGGACACTATGGAATGACACACAGAAATAAAAAAGGAAAGACCACTGACACATACAACAGCATGGGTGAATCTCACAGACATGATGCTGTGTGAAAGGATGGGCACAAAAGGGCGTATTTTCAAACCAGGCAAACTGATGGATGGGGAGGCACAAAGGGACATTGGTCACTCTAAGGGGTACAAGAGTATCCCTTGGTCTGGGAGGTAGCTATACAGGTGTATACATACACATGTGAAAATTTTTGAGCTGTACATTTCAGAGTAATGTATTTTACTTTTGTAAATTATTCCTTTCTAAGAAAAGCGATGGGGGCTAAAGCAAGGAAGAATTTTTATCTCTGATGCTAGGACCTTCCAGTGTATATGTGATTATAAAGAGTCTAAGGAAATCACTCCTCATCCAACCTGCCACTCTGCCAGGAACGCCATCCCTGGCCAATTTAGTAGTGCTCTTCTGTGGGGTCCAGGTTTGGTCCCTCCCCACGTAATCTCCATCCTTCTGTGTGTCACAGACAAGCTGGAGAGTGTTCAGGGAGCTTCTGTCACCCTGCCAACCTGACCGAGTCCCCCTTCATCCCACCTTCTCACGGTCACTTCTGGCCCAAACCCCATGTGTGAGGTCACTGCCATCCCATCCCATCCCTCAGCAGATACACCGGGAGGGCTCACTGTGTACAAGCCACAGTGCAGGTGGCAGCTGGCCCAGCAGCCAGCCCTGCAAACCACAGGCTACAAAGTAGGTGAGCAGTCGTGCAAGAATATTTGTCCCAAGTGCAGTCGAGGTGAGTGAGGCAATGAATGACATGGCAGCGATACAAGGATGATGTAGGGGGGAAGAAAAGCTATGCTACACGGTCCCTGCTATGAAGGAAAACAGATGCAAGAACAAAGTCTAGCATGAACACTTGTTTTCGAAGATGCTATCTGCTGAGTGTTTTCAGGAAAAAGAAAAAAAAACTGTTACGTAGTCCTACTGATTGCCCAGTTAACAGCTGTTACTGTTTCTGCCCTTGTTCAGGTGGTCTCAGAGGATTACTTGTGATTCCAGTTGGGGCTATTTCCCTTTGTCATGGTCAGTCTAGTTCCAGCCAATGACATATGGGGAAAGTGTACTGGGAGTGAGAAAGGCCTAAGAAAAGAGTCCTTTTCCACCGTTCTCTTTATCTTCTTCTTGGGAGGACGTGATGTCTGGAGCTCTGCAGCCATCTTGGGCCCATGAAGAGAGGATTGTACAGTATGCCGGAAGACAGAAAGAGCCTCAGCCCTCACTGACACGCCCACGGTGTCAATTAAGCTAACCCAAGAACATCAACCTCTAGACACCTTGTTATGTAAGATAATGAAAAGACTTCACTGTTTAAGCTAGTTTTAGTTGGGTACACTGTGGCAGGCAAAAGCATCCCAACCCATACACCCATCTCAGTTTGTTCTTACTTTGGCGAGTAATTGCAGACAAGGTAGACAGCGTTCTCCCACATGTCTCCCCAGACGTTCATCCTCTGGCAGGTGTGTACGGCACAGCCGACCTTGTTGGTGGTGGCCCAGACTATCTGAAAACACAACACCATGTATCGCACAGAGCTGGCAGGGCCAGACAAGCCAGGGAGGCATCATCCAGCTTTGATCTATAACGTGCTAGCACCCAGGGATCATGCTTTGCACAGGTTGAACAGAGTGTCCTCTGCTTGTCTTCTCCACAGCGTCATCCACCACTTGCCCCTGCCAGAAGTCCTGCCACTACCAGCTCATTCCATTGGGATTAAAATCATTTGTTCCTTGAGAGTTCCTTGAGAGATTATACACACACGCCTGAGGGGTCCTTAGCAGTGGACTGGGAACCCACAGAGCTCTTTGCAGACCTGGTTGCTGGGCTGAGTCACTGTTTTACATGGGACAAGTCACGTCCCTGTCTGAGCTGAAAAATGGGGAGGCTGTACTTGGAAAATTTCTGAGGGTTCTCCCAGCTCCTAGGACTCTGTGATACCTACAGTATCAACTTGTGCCACGTCAGCTTCTTTGTGGGCAAACAGATAAGCATGCTGGGCAAGAGACCCAGGAGGCAGAAAAGGATATTACTACTAAGAGCACCATCAGAGACACCAGGGCTGGAATCTCAGTCAGCCTCTACTGGATGGGGCGGGAGGGTGGGCAGGGAGGGGAGGGGTGGGGCTTTTGTTCATTACTTCTTTTTCCCGGACCTCGGTCCCCTTATCCCTAAAGTGGAGGACAGCAATGCTGTCTTAAAAGGCAGCTCTAAATGGAATTAGCTGAGACCACGATCGTGATACCTTGATACACTGGTGCATAGTCAGTACTTCCTAGGGGCAGCTCATGATGCGAGGGCAGAGGAAGGAGGTGAGGAGAACAAGGGGGAGGAGCCATGGTTCTAACAGCAGTGACTGCAAGATAACAAATGATGGGAACAGAAGCCAGGGTCCACGGATACAGCAACAGTCCCACAGAGAGGGGAACGGCTGGGTTTGAGACAGTTTGCAGCCCGTCTCCTGAGCCTTACCTGTGTGTAATGAGTACACATGGCCCCAGAACACCTCTCAGGACACCAGGGGTTGCACTCGTGGGGGTAAGGGTAGGTGTAGTCCTTCACCTCGTCATACCAGGACTGCACGTGGAAGCCCGGAGAGCGGTACCTGCGGGGAGGAACCAGAATTAGCCTGCTGGAGCTTCGCCACCCCGGGCGGGGCTGCTCCTGGCAGGAGGGTGTAACCCCAGAGTCCACCTCACACCTGTTCACGGTACTTAACACCAAGAACGGTGACGATGTCACTGAGCATCTGTTAAGTCACTTTGGGTCCACAGTGTCTCCCAGTAGCTCACACATCACCTGGATGTAGGAAACATACCAGGATATAGGAAACTCACCAGACCTCGGCTTTTTTTTTTTTTAATCTTAGTAATTATTTCTTTTCATGTGCATATGGAAAATTTTATGTAGCACATTAACCCCATATATAGAGATTATTTGGTTAAGACAAAACTTTATTTAAGATGGGAGTGCATATGAAGCCAACTTTGAGAACTAGTAAGTGAGCAACTGATCGGGTGACACAGAGCAAATTAGGGAGAATCTGAAAATTAGGAAACAACTTCTGTGTGTGGAGGACAGGGCAAAGGTGTCCCTTATACTCCCCAGAGAGGAGTACAGCATCACATTTCTTATGGTGATAACTGGCTTCATTCCCAGGCTGCTCACGAGACCCAGAACCCAGGTGCCAAGCAGAACCCTCAAGGCACGCTAGGTGGACGAGCACTTTTCTACAAGGTTCCTATTGGGTAATCTTTAGAACTTTGAATCCAAATTCTCCTGTGAAGCCAGTGTTAAACTAAGGTCTATCTGAATAATACAGAATGCTAGCCTCCACCACAGTGCTCTTGTAAATAATCATCTGCACAAGTGTAAACTGACAAGACTTCATCTAAAGCACAGATGAGGGTCAACAGTGAGTCTAGGCAAAGATCGGCAGACAAGGTAGCTGGGAAACTAGAAGCCAGGAGCTGGAACAACCAGACTGCAATTAGAATGAAACATTAAAAAAAAAAAAAAAAGAAAGAAAAGTAACTAATGTCACCAAACAATCTGTGTACAAATTATCACATGGGAGCCTAATATTTTGCCATGTAAACTTTCCCAAAAGACACTATTATTTTAAAAATACCAATAATAAGGCCTAGACAAGAACTTTAAGGAGCAGAGAGCCTAAATGAATATGGTGATGAAATAATTTAGGGAGAGAAAGAACATGATACAATGTGAAGCACGTGACCAGTGCTGCTTAACTTGTGCATGCACAAATTGTCAGTGGGTGGATGTTTGGTGTGTATACTGCCGTGAAAAATTTAAAAAATATATTCTTTTTTAAAAATGCTTCCTATCAGGATTTTATCCTCCAGAGCCCTCCCTCAGTCCCCCGAGTGAGGAGGGCTGGGAGACTCTGAAAACTCCTCAGGGCAGTCCCCAGCACATTCTTCTCCCTCCCTCAGTGAGGTCATCCCTTAGCGTGACTGCCACTTTGCTCTGGCCCCTTCTGCCAGGTTGGCACCATCTGTAGTTGTTTCTTTTGACAGAAAAGAAAATAAACCAGATGCAAATCGAGGACTGCACTGCTGGCATCAAGAAGCACAAACAAAGTGGCTTCAGTGACGACAGACAGCACATTGAGGGTGGAAATGACCACGCTGAAGGGAGATGTGGTCAACAAGGCAGTTAGAGGTCTTGTAACAATTACTGTTGGGACCCAGGGCAGACGGTGGTGGTCAGTGACGTGTCCCAGGGAGCACCGTCTCCTCTTGGGACCAGCACGGGGGAGGAAATGAACAGAGCTTGGAGCAGCGACAAAAAAATGAAACTTACCAGCAAGTCTACTTCCTATGGACAGTCAACTACGTACCCAGTTCCAGTGCAGTAACGAGACAAAGGACACCCAGATGTCACAGGGGCAGCATAAAATGTGGATCTCATTGGAAAAGCAAGTCAGTACACAGGGACTTCCAGTTAAATTTGTGAAAATGTGCTACATACCTCACTGCTGAAGATCCATGTGGTCACCTTCAAAGTACTCCCCTTGGGAAGGTATGCATTGATGCCAGTGCCTTGTCCACCCTTCAAAGCAATTTTGGAACTCTTTTTGGAATAGACATTGCACACGGTGGCACAGTGGCAAGTTTGCTAATTGTATAGTTGTCTGTGAGGGAGTTTTTAGCCAGTAAGTAAATAACTGTATTGGAACACCCTCCCGACTCATATGATCTGGCCCCTGATGACTTTTAGCTTTACCCGAAGACAAAGGAAATCTTGAAACAAAGACATTTTGATGGCATTCAGGACATCAAGGGTAATACAATGACAGCTCTGATGGCCATTCCAGAAAAAAAGAGTTCCAAAATTGCTTTGAAGTGTGGACTAGGGACTGGCATTGGTGCATAGCTTTCGAATGGGAATACTTTGAAGGTGACCATAGTGATATTCAGCATTAGAACAACTAAGTTTGCAGACTCACTTGTCAGGGCAGGTACATCAGACTTGCCCTGTGGGTGTCAGGGTAGAACAATGCTCTGTGCTGTTTTTAATGACAGATTTTTCAGAAGTAGACTGCTGGGTCTTCCTTCTGAAGCATCTCCGGGTAGACGTGACCTTCCACCCTTTCAGTTAGGGTAGATTCGAATATACATCAAAAGGAAAAAAAAAATCTTGTTCTCTCTGGTCCAATAACTGTACTCCTCTGAAATTATCCTCATGAAATAATTCAAATGAGAAAAAAATAAAACAAAAAGCTGCAAGTGTGGAATGGCTAAATTTTGGCAGCCTTAATAGAATGATAATCATGACAACTATGTAACAGAAAAATTGTTTGATATTGTATGAGACGGAAAGAAAAAAAAAAGAATTAAAAGCTGCCAGACTACACTACAGCTATGGAAAAATATGTCACCGTAGAGCCAAGTGCTACAAAGAAACCCAAAAAAAGGAAAGGAACTCAAGCTGGATAGTAGAATTATGGAATTTTCTCCCCCGTAGGCCTTTTCTTTTAATGTTATAGTGAGACTGTTTTTACAACGAGCAAAAGCCACTGTGCTGATCTGCTTCTATATAGTCTTACTTCTTAGATCCCTCATGCCCTCTGCCCTGGTCTTGTCCAGGGTGGCACAATGGTTAAGTGCTCAGCTGCTAACCAAAAGACCAGCAGTTTCAATTCACTCAGAGGCACTGCAGGAAAAAGGCCTGACAACCTGCTTCCATGAAGATTGCAGCCTAAGAAACCTACCATGCAGTTCTACTTTGTCAAAGCCCACTGCCATCATAACTCCAACTCATAGCAACCCTATGGGAAAAAGTAGAACTGGCCCATAGTTTCCAAGGAGCGCCTGGTAGATTCCAACAATCGACCTTTCAGTTAGCAGCTGTAGCTCCTAACTACTATGCTACCAGGCTTTCCCAGAGCCCCACAGGCTAGGAAATATCTAGGTTTGAAGTCACAGCAAACCCTAACCTAGGTCTTGAGAGCATCCTTGAAACCCAGTCCAGTTTCTGCTGCCTTGATGTACACCTGGGTCTGAGCACTCAGGGATGCTGGTTCTCAGCACTGCACTGGTAGGTCAGTGAGTTTCAACTGGTTCAAATGAAAGCAACTCCCAGTCCCTGCGTACCTCCAAAAGACTACATCATTTGCCACTGAGTTGATTCCGATTCATGGTAACCTCACCTGTGTCAGCAGAGAACTGCACTCCACAGGGTTTCCAGTGGCTGACTTTTCAAGAAGTAGATCACCAGGACTTTCTGCTGCGATACTCCAAGTGAACTCAGGCCTCCTGTCTTTCAGTTAGCAGCTGAGCATGTTACCACTGGCACCACCCAGGGACTCTGTCCTGAAGACTAGTCCAGGTTTACCTTGGGAAGGGTCTAGCAGCAACAGTCAAGTGCATTCTACTGGTAAGGTGCAAGGTGACTGCCCCTCTAGGAAGCTTGAGAGGCTCACAGGAGTCAGCAAAGGGAGGCAAGGTAAGCAGAACCACATATGCAGGGGTCAGAGAAGCCAGCAGTGGCCAACAGCTAAAAGACTCAATGTTCTCCTTTTCCCAGCTGACCCAGCCACACGCTTCTTAGCTGCAGCTGCTGGGCCTCAAGAACTCTCTAGAGAAGAGTGAAGGAGAACCCAAGCTCTGTAAGCCCCTGGCCTAGTAGTCAGTTTCAAGAGTCTGGTAACCTGGCTCTAATCCTACTTCTGTAACTGACTCATGTGTTCCTGGGCCTCAGTTTCCCCGCATGTGAATGAGACCAGTGGTGTCATGGGCTGACTGTTGTCCAAGTCTGAGCCCAGGTACTTGTGAATGTGACCCTGAGGAGCAGAAATGGGGTTTCTTTTTTCATCAGTCAGTCAAAGGTGGTCATACTGGAGTAGAGTGGGTCTGTATTCCTTTTGAGTGGCTCTTGTTAAAAGAGAAGAGACACAGTGAGGGTGTGTCCACAAGCCATGGAATGATGAACAAGAAATGCCCAGGGCTACGGAAGCTGAATAGGACAAGGAAGCACCTTCCCCAATAGATAACAGAGGCCACATGGCCTGCTGGCATCCTGTATTTGGGCTTCTGGCCACCAGAACAATGATGTAATGAATTGTGTTCTCAGAAGCCACCCACTAACGGTATTTTGTCAGAGCATCCCCAGGAGACCGAGACAGGTGGTGTCCCTCTTAGCAGGTGACCTTAGGGGCTAACGCAGTAAGAGGTGGTGTCATGGATGGAATGGTGTCCCCCCAAAATGTGTGCAGCCATTTGGCTGGGCCATCATTCCTAGTATTTTGTGCTGGTCTTCCATCCTGTGATTCTCTGATGCTGTAAATCCTAACCTCTACCGGTGGTTAATAGGCTGGATTTATGTTAAAGAGGATTAGGGTGGACTATAAAATCTTTCCTAAAATCATCTCTCTACTCTAGTGTAAAGAGAGTTTCCGTGGAGTGTGGTTTGTACCACCTTTTATTCCTACACGAGATAAAAGGAAAGGGAAGCAAGCAGAGAGTTGGGAACCTCATACCATCAAGAAAGCAGCACCAGGAGTACAGCGTGTCCTTCAGACCTCAGGTTCCTGTGCTAAGATGCTCCCTGACCAAAGACAGATGCAACCAAAGATAGTTCACAGAGGGAAAGGCTTCCCCTGGAGCGGACATCCTGAAGTCAGACTTGGAGCCTACTGGACTGTGTAACAATAAACTGTTCTTTGCTAAAGCCATCCACTTCTGGCACTTCCGTCAGAGCAGTACCAGATGACTAACACAGGCAGGCAGCACCTGCAGCTCTTACCTGCCCCAGTGCACAGCCAAGTTCTGGCCAATGGACACCAGCAGATTGGTGGGCCCGTGCTCCCAGACACAACCTTCGGCCCAGGCTGCAGCTGACTTCTCCAGCTCCTCGTCCCAGGTCTGTATGGGAGAGGAAAGCACCAGGTCAGGACCAGGGATGGAGAGGCAGAAGAACTGAAACACAGCAAGACCCCCAGCCTGGGCCTCGGATGAGGTGGATCTTCAGCTCCTGTAGCCATAGACCCCCCACACACCGTGGCTGAGTTCCTAAATTAGCAAGTGATAAAGCGACAATATGGCCAAAGGGATTCCAAGGTGCCCAGCCAGCAACAGAACAGTGACACAATAACCCCATGGCTGCTGGCTCTCTCCCTCCTGGCACTGCAGGGAGGGACAGGGCTGTAGCCAGGCCCTCCAGTAACACCCCACCTCACATCTCCCATCCTCCTGTCATTCTGAGAGCCCACGTCACTCAGTGCACAGGGATCAGCACCAAGCCCCGCAATGTCATTAAACAGCAAAACCAAACAGTTGTCCTGGAGTCAATTCTGACTCACGGTGACCCCATGTGCTTCAGAGTAGAATGATGCTCCATGAAGTTTTCAATGACTGATTTTTCCAAAATAGACCACCAGATTCTCAAATGGTTAAGAAAATGACAAGGTCACAGCTATAGGTAGGCAGACTGGGACTGGACGCTACAAAGCCTGGCCTTTCCCCACTCCCTGCCTCGCCTGAGGTGCCTGACCAGAGTGGCAAGGCTGTATGCTTGAGCTGAGCTATGAAAACATGACCTGGAGGACTCAGAGGGTGAGCCTCAGGAGTGTTGTTTCGGTAGAGAAATAAGAAAAGAGCCAGGGGACCCTCTCTTGCCATCCACCCAGACTACGGGCATACCAACACAGTGGCCGGGGTCTCCCAACTTATAGTGGCTAAGGCCAGGGCTCACCATGTACTCCATGTTGGAGGCTGGAGGGTACACCTGGCCCCGCAGCTTGTTGTGCAGCAAGAGGATTTCCTCCTTGTCCGACCTGGGGATGGCCCTCCGGGCTCGGGAGTGAAGCCCATCCTGCTGGTATTTGCTGAGCAGCTTCTCCAGATGTGTGGCATTGGGCAGGAAGAAGCCTTGGGCTCCACATAGCAGCAAAACTAGCCCGAAGGGGATGATACCATGCAGGACACTGCTCATGGCTCCACAATGACAGCAGGAACTGGGATGACAGGTCAGCCTGGGATTCTGGGGCAGAGCTGGGTGCTTGGAGCTCTGAAAGGAAGATGAGGCATTGCAAGAGGGGGCGTTAGTATTAAATAAGCTACAGCGTTGGCCAGAAGAGTCAAGGGGACAGGCATTATTCTCTCTCACTTTATAGACTCGGAAACTGAGGCTTACAGAAGCTAAGTATCATCCAAGCACAGGCAGGAAACAGTGGAGCTGGGGTTCCAGGGAAAAGTTTGCAGAAGTCAAGCTGCCCAACTCTAAACAGGACATCCTGGTACAGTTTTACCCAGATTCAAGCTCTCTGGTGTCAGTATTTTCTAATGCTGAGTCAGCACTTTTACTCATTCACGACTCAGGTGGAACTAATGGCATGAATTAAGTTTTGTCTCATGCCCCAGAAGGATTTGAGGAAGTCACTTCACACCAAGAAGCATTTGTGATGAACCAGCATTAACAAAAAACCTTTCCAGTCCCTACAAAGTAAGATTCAACTTAGCAAAAATGATTGTATAAGGCAAGGTTCCCCTGATCCTGGCCCTTCCACTAGCATCTCCCACAGATCTGTCATACACTACAACACAGCTGTGGGGGCTGTGGCGGCTCAGTGGTAGACTTCCTGCCTTCCACCCAGGAGACCTGGGTTCGATTCCCAGCCACAATGCCTCATGTACAGTCACAACCCTTTGTCTGTGAAGACTTGTATGTAGGATGCTGAATAGGTTTCGGGGGAGCTTCAGACTAAGACAGACCAGGAACAAAGCCTAGCAAGGTACTTTTGAAAAGCATCCAGTAAAAGCCCATTGCACAAAGGTCTGGTCCACAGCCCATCATCACTGGGGAAGCGCAGCACAGGCACGGGCTCACCACCAGCGGCAGCAGACCTTCACTCACTGATTTGATCCTCAGAGAAAGTAACAGCAGAAAGAGCCACAGGGCTGCCTGCATGCCATCCCCTCTCCTCTGCCCCTGCTAAGCGAGCCCACTGACCACCCAAACCTGTGGCTGTCCCTCTGCCAGCTTCCGTCTGGCAATGAGGGCATTAGAGACATGGCTGGGTGTGGAGCCTTGGTGCTATGCAGCGGCTCACAGGGGTAGTCAGCACCACCGCCTGCCTCAGGGTGGTGACCTGTGGTTGATCACATCTAATCAGGGATTAGTTAATCTGCTTCATGAAACCAACAGCAGTGCCATGGGACAGAAGGAGGATGGCAGCCAGCATGTGCAGACCTTATGGATGAGTGTGCCAGAGTTCTAACTCTGAGGCCAGGGCTTACCCTGTCCCCCATGCTAGAGACCACAGGGCATACCTGCTCCCACTCCCCATTTGTTGCACAGCAAGAGGATTCCTCCTTGCCTGCCTGGGGACAGCCCTCTGTGCTGGGCAGGAGGCCCATCCTGCTGGTATTTGCTGAGCAGTGTCTCAGGATGTGTGGCATTGTGCAGGAAGAAGGCTTAGCCTCTCACATCAGTGTGGGACATGCAGGGGCTTTGAGACAGTGGAACACAGCCCCAAGGTCACAAGGGGGTGCTGCAGATGACACTCCTGGAGAGATTCAGGTGCCCCTGCCTTATTAAAACACTTCACATTCTGCACTGAAGAAAGTCCCCTTGCCTTTATTGCAGCAAGCCTTCCCCTGCCTTCTAGGTACAAGTCTTTTATTAAAAATAAAATAAATGCCTCTTAATAACCTTGCTTCCCTGACATGCATTCCAGGAGCAGCTGTCTAAGTCACTTATCAACCAACAATTTCCTTAAGGTCAGAATTAACTAGCTGGATTTCCACTGGGCATTTGATTCCTCCAGAAACCTCTCCCTGACTCCTACATGGGCCAGCCACCAGGCTATGTCACTTCTAACCCTCACAACAACCCAGAAGATCAGTCTTTACTATCCCCCTTTCACAGATGAGGAAGCTGAGACTTAGAGTGGTGTCCAGGTGAACACAAGCTGCCCTACTAAGTAAGTGGAGGTGCTGAGACTTGAACCCAAGTCTTAAACTCGGAAGGTCCAAGTTTTCCCGGCAAGCTGCCGTGGCTTCTATCTCCCTGAGGGCTGACTTTCCCACTCCCACAGAAGGGTTAACAACCGTAACTCTCCCCCTGGCTTGTCATTTGAAAAAAACATATGTTCTTTGTTGCAAAAGAACACAACTACAAAAAAAAAAAAAAACCCATTGCCATCAAATACATTCTAACTCATAGCAGCCCTATAGACAGAGTAGAACTGCCCCATAGAGTTTCCAAGGAGCACCTGGTGGATTTGAACTGCCAACATTTTGGTAAGCACTTAACCACTAGACCACTAGGGTTTCCAGAGAGTCCTTAAATGAAGTGTCTGTATTTAGTTTGTTTAGTCCATCACTACTGCTGGCAAAGCCTCACTCTTTATTCCCAGAAGAGGACCAGTCACCCAATCACCTTCACTGAGAACCTATTTATTAATGGGGAGTCCCTGGGTGGTGCAAAAAGTTAATGCACTTGGCTGCTAACCAAAAGGCTACCCAGTAGTGCTCTGGAAAAAAGATGGGGTGATCTGAAAAATCAGCCACTGAAAACCCTATGGAGACAGTTCTGCAACTGAGTCAGAGCTGACTGAACAGCAACTATGTGTATGTGTGTACGTGTTGTGTGTGTGTGTGTGCATGCACATGCATACACGCACACTAGACCCTAGTACCCTAGGGTCCAGGGACGCAAAGATCAAAAGGACACTGTCCTGGGTCGCCAGAAGATCGCAGTCTAGTGTGGGAGGTGGGCAGGAAAACCCATAGCTCTCTCTCAGAAGGAGAGGGCTGCCTGGAGACAGTGGGGCTGGGGCCAGAGGATAGGAAGTGTCAGTTATGGATCAATGCTACTTATCATATCCTTCTGGAACCCCCAACCCTTCAAGAAAAGAATCTCCCCAAGTTTTGGCCTACATTAGAAATAAGCAGATTTTCATTAGTCAAGTTGGCGAAATGGCAGACAAAGGAGGGTGTATTTGGGGGCTGAAGCTGGAACAAGGCAGGGGCAGCTGGAATAACTAATATCTGACTGGATATGGTCAACCACAGGGGAAGACCTGGGAGCTGAGATGGGTATCCCAGGAGGCATAGGGCAGCTAGCAGAGAAGCTAGCTCTAGAGGCCAGTGGGCAAGCCAGCGAGTTCTGGGAACACCACAGTTCCCATCTCCGACTCCCTGGCAACCATCCAGGGTCCTGACCAAGGCTGTCCTTGAGATAAAAATAGCTATCACTCAAAGTGGAGAGGTGTAGCTCTCTACAGTGGACCAGCTGTGAGTGCCCGCGAAGGCTGTCCCTTTGCGTCAGCGCCCCAGGGACTTGGGGAAGGCCTTCCGTGTGCTTAGTCACTCACTGGGAATCCAAACAGAACTCAGAGTCCCGGATTTCTGCTCTGGGTTTATCACACCACCATATATGAGCATTTCCCAGCCTAGCAGACCAGGCTCAAAGGACAGATGCCCAAAGACACTGACGCTGGGCTGAGATTTGAGACAAAGTAAGAATGAAGTTAGCATCATAGGAGGCTACCCCAGCATCATGATAACACTGGGTGTGTTTTACTCTATGTTTATGCAGTTTGGGGCAGGGCACAACAGAGGCAGGAAATACCAGTGACTTAGATGACTACTGAGCTCGGACTAGACTGAAACCTGAGTTTAGGTTAGATCATTAATGGGAATGCCAATGGCCATCCGTTGTAGGAGGAGTAAGTAACTACAGGAAGTCTGTGGTATAGAATATTATACAGCAAGTAAAAGGAATGAACATATGTGTGTCAGCATAAATAAATCTCAAAAACATCATCAAATTTGAAAAACCAATTGTAGAATATATGAGGCCCAACAATTAAGTCCATAAACTTAATTGTTCTAAGTGCTACATACCTCATTGCTGAATATCCCTACAGTCACCTCCCAAGTACTTCCCTTGGGAAGCTGTGCAGTGACGCCAGCACCCAGTCCACCCTTCAAAGCAATTTTGGAACTCTTTCTGGAATGGCCATTGAGCACAGTGGCACGATGGCAAGGTTACGAACTTAACTGAATAGTTTGTCTGTGAGACAGTTTTTAGCCAGGAAACATACATATTGGAAAACTCCCCCAACTCACCTGGTCTGGCCCCCAATGATGTTTTTCTTTATGTGAAGATAAAGAAAATATTGAAAGGCAGACATTTAGGACATCAAAGGTATAATATGATGGCAGCTCTGATGGCCATTCCAGAAAAAGAGTTCCAAAATTGCTTTGAAGGGTGGACCAGGCACTGGCGTTGGTGCATAGTTCCCCAAGGGAAGTACTTCCAAGGTGGCCATAGTGACATTCAGCAAAGAGGTATGCAGCACTTTTTCCAGGATAAGTTTGCAAACTTGTCCGACTTCACATTCTAATAAGGTGGTTCTTGTTGTCAGGTGCCATCCAGTCACTTTTGACTCCTGGTGACCCCGTGCAATGGAGTGGAACAGTTCCCTGGGGTTTTCTACACTAATCCTATGGAAGGAGATGCCCAGGTCTCTCTCCTATGGAGCTGCTGGATGCATTTGAACTGTAAACCTTTCAGTTAGCAGCCAAGCACTCAACTGTTTCCACCACCAGGGCTCCATGCTCTAATTATACTATGTACGTAAACTTGAGAACATAGACAAAGATCGGATTTATAAAGATACTGACAGTAAAAGGCAGTAATTAATGAAAGCTACACAAAAATGAGGTACTCAACTTACATCAGCACCAACTTACAACAGAATCCTTACAATAGAGTCTAACATCTGTTTCCTTTGGTTGGTGGGTGTATGTTTCTCTTTGTGTTTGTCTATTCTAAAAGAATTTTTCCTAAGAATTAATAAAACAAAACACAAAGCAGGAAAGGCAAGGAAATAAAACACTAGCTCAAAGGTAACCATCTGTCACCGTCCTTTGAAACAAGTGCTAGCTTCTTCCAAAAAGATTCAGCAAGCTGCCATCAGTCTGAATGCTGAAGGGACCTCTCTGTTCCACAGCCTGTAGACAGGTCCTTCTCTAGCAGGTCCCCACAAGCATCTACAAAGCCTTGGGTAGAGCTTTAGGATTGGAAGGATTGCGGCATTTAGTCCAACCTCCACCTCTGAAGAGAACACCATAAAAGAGAAGAATAGTTATCCATGCAGCCAGGAAACCCAGACTTGCCTTGGTGGGGACATTTGCAGCATCCATGCTGGGGAGGGGGACATCCAGGGCACTGATGGTAGGTCTAAACACAGTATGGCCTGACCGGACCTTGGGGGCTGGGGAAACATTGCTGTGGAGGGGACAAGGCCCAGATCCTGGTGGCTGTAAGTCTGAGCTGTGGGATAACGGCCTGGAGATTTTTAAAAGAAACCTAAGGATAATAGAGTAAACATCTTATTTGTGTCTACATTCCCAGAGCCTAGAACAGTGCTTAGTCCAGGGGCAGCTGTGGGTCAGACAATGGATGGATGAACAGAGCTATGTTTCCGACTGCCCCCTAGTCTCCAGACGGAAGTAGCCTGGAAGAAACAGAGGCATGTAGGGAAGCCAGGCACAGATCTTGGTGGGCAAGGCAGTGACAATTGGTGCTATGCCACGAGACAAGCCAACCAGCTGAGCCGACTTCCCTGGGCCTAGGCCAGCACCGTGTCCCTTGCTGACCATGCCTCCTCCACTGCTGTACCATTCAGTTAGAATTTGGGGCTGAAGCATATCTTCCACTTTTCCATTTGCAGTAAAGACAACCTCTTTCCAAATGAGACACACCCCCTGTCCAAGCAAGGCTGCTTAGAACCGACCATACAAAATGTGCTCTGGCCACAGTAGAAGAACGACACTAGGAAGACTCACTATGTGCTGGTGGCTGTGGGGGCACTTTCTCTGCTTCCTCTCCTGTCACCCTCCCGATTATCCAGAGTTTGGGGTTTTACTACTCCTATTTCACAGATAAGAAGACTAAGGCCCACAGATCTCAAGGAGCCTGCCCAAGTTTATATAGCAGAAGATTGCCTTTTACCCTTTTCTTAATGCCCTGCCCTTCTCAGCAGTGGGGTCCACTATGGATTTGAAAATCCACAGGCCATCACCACCCCTGCAGGTGAGAGATACCCCTAGATGAAACGACCAAACCTCTCACTAAAATCCTCTCACACCCATCTCTGCTCTGTGACGGCTAGATTCACTGGGCAGCGGCCGCCCAGGCCAAAAGACAACTCAGTGAGTGAGAACACACCAGAGTGTCACCTCCCTGGGGGAGGTGAGACTTTTCTGTCCTGGCGGCATTACACTAAAATATGCCCCTACCATTGGCACTGGGCACCCATCCCGCCTTGATCTGTCGACACTCCCTGATTCAAACACGGTGAGCATGCCCATGACAGTGTTGCCCAAACTCGGATGACAGTGCTGTCTGCGGAGCACTGGAATGAACATCTCACAAGGGCTCGCACTTGGTGGGTCAACACAGCTCACTTCAGGGCCAGAGAGTAAGACCTCCCCCATGATCCCCAGGTGTGCAGATGTGCTCCTTAGTTCTCCCCAGCTTTGCCAGGTGTAGGCACTGTTTCTAGAGAAGCCCTCTCAACTTTCTGCTCTCTCTGGCCTCTTACCGATAGCTTGAAACACCAGCTGTGGCTGGCTGCACAAGGCAGCAAAAACATTCTCTGCAAAGCTTTGTTCTCCTTTGCTGGAACTGCAAAACCAGCTCCATAAGGCCATAAAAGAGATAACAGCCCCAAGATCTTAAGAGGATGCATCAAAAATCAGGAATCCAGTGGTAGGGAGAGAACCAACAAAGCTTTCAAGTCGCAAGGTCAATGGGAAGACCCCTGCTTGGCAAACAAAAGCAGAAGTTAAACGTCTGCATCACCAGGAGCTTTCACATGGATTTTGACTCAGTCAGTGAGGTAGCTGCTTTCAGCCCCATTTTACAGAAAATAAAACTTGGACTCAGTGGTTTTTGAAAGCAAGTGGCTTTTGTAAGGTTACATGACTAGTATGAGGTGGAACCTGATATCAAGCTTTCAGAAAGCTTGGGGGACTTCCAACATACTCCCACTGAATATCAGCTCTCCAACCGCTGCACAACCCCCCTCTCCCGGCCAGTGCTTTGTAGACATTTAGGGGATCACCAAACTATTTCACCGACAATCTAGTAAGAGTTATCTTGGATAGCTATCTCCCAGGAAATGCTGCCACCAAATTACAGGGAGCATGGTTCAACTTCAAGTTCTCCAAATCATTTTGCCTGGGCTGCGTCTGCCTTGTGTTTAGGCAAGTCTGCCAGAAAGATGAATCTTTGGGCTCAGCCTGTCAACCATCAAACCCCAAGATTGTGCCAAGCTCTTTGCTTCTGCACATGCTGTTCCCGTAGCTCATCCCCTGACCCCAACCCACCCCCACTCCCTGGCCCACTACAAGCAGATTAATTTCTGCTTATCAGTTAAGACTCAGTTTAAGGGTCACCAATTCCTGGAAGCTTCTTCGAGCTTAATCATGCGAGCAGACCCACTAGTCTTGTTCACCACTGAACTGTCCACGTCTCATAAGTCAGTGTTCAGTAAATATTTACAGGATGAATGTGCAGCACTCCTTCTGCTCCCAACATCATAGGCTGTTAGGGATGGGAGACCTGGACTCAGTTCTTGATGCTGCTCCTCACTAGCTGTGTGGCCTTGAACACAGTATTTAGTTTCCCTGAGCCCCATTTTCTACATCTGTAAGGTAGAGTGGCATTACAAGACCTGTGACTGCGAAGAATAAACACAATAATGGCCTATTGTGCAACAAGTATGAACTGTCGTCAGGAAGATGGTACTCAGTGTTCCACAAATGTATTATGGGAAGGAGTTCCAGAAGGTTGGGTTTAACAACATGGAAATAAGGGGAGAGACTATTCTCTCCTTGCCACATGATTTCAAAGCCTCACCTCTGCCTTGAGACAAAATCCAATTTTTAAAAAAATCTTTCAGAAAAAAAAAATCCTCCACCAAATTAGAAACATACTTCAGCTTAGTGTGTGACTTGAGTCTTTGCCATTTCCCCCTAGCTTTCTGTAGAAGATTCCAAGATGTCATAAGTTAGGTCTGGAGGGTTAATGTCATACAAATTCACTTGGTAACTCACATTGGTGACAATAATTCAGTTCAGATGCCATTTCTCTTCATGAAGCTCCATCTCCTTGCAGGGCTGAATCCTAGTGAAAAGGCCCAGGAGCATAGTTCAGCCCTAGAACCTATCACCCAGACTGTGTTGATTCATACTATTTTTCTCCTACTAAATCACCAGCTTCGTGAGGGCTGGAACCAGTACTATAATGGTAAGGATTTAATAACAGCTCTCAAAACAAACAAACCCAAAGAGGCTTGATTTGTAGTGTTTGTCAATTTCCATGGTGTAAATACTCTCACCGTGATAGCCAATTCCAAGCTACTAACATGACACCCTTGAACACAGAGTTTCTGGCATGTGATCACAACAGCACATCATTATTTGGCAATCCCAGCACAGAGTTACAATAGACATAATTTACAGAGCAGAAATAACAGTAAACTCTACTGAAATAATTAGGAAGTGCTAAGTTTTGAGTGGAGTTCCTGGGTAGTGCAGATTGTTAATATACTTGACTGCTCACCGAAAGTTGGAGGTTCATGTCTACCCAAGGGCACCTCATAAAAAAGGCCTGCAGTCTACTTCCAAAAGGTCACAGCTACTAAAAACCCTATAAAAAACAATTCTGCTCTCACACACATGGGTTGACATGAGTTAGAGTCAATTCTTCAGCAACTGGACTGGTAAATTGTGAGTATCGCCTTCATTTTTTAATGACTTATTCAACTGCAAATTCATATCCCTTGGTATTTTAAAAGGTTGTGTTTAACTGGCTCATAACATTTCTGAAAATTTAACTCTGAGCGCGTGGGTAAGTATGGGCCAGCTTTAGCCTAGCACTGGCTGCCCTTGAGTTTTGTTCTCCAGCACGTAATAGTCACTCAGCAAACATTTATTGCCAATAATCTAGTCAACACCTGATGTGTAAAGTGTGTATGAAGGAGCAGACACCATGCAGGAAGCTGTGTTCCCAAACCCGCTGCCTAGAATAGGGTTTCCAGTATGCACGCAAAAGGTGGACAGTGGGTAAGGAAGACCAAAGAATTGATACCTCTGAATCAAGGTACTGGAAAAGAATACTGAATGTACCAAGGACTGCCAGAAGAATGAACAAGTCTGTCTTGGGAGAAACACAGCCAGAGTGCTCCTCAGAAGAAAGCTAGTAAGACTTCATCTCATGTTCCTTGGACATGTTATCATGAGGGACAGTTTCCTGAAGAAGTGCATCATCCTCAGTAAGGGAGAGGGTCAGTAAAAAAGAGGAAGACTCTCAGCGAGGTGTACTGACGCAGTGGCTGCAACAACAAGCTCAAACATAGACAGCAATGATTTTGAGGATGGCACGGGACCGGGCAGTGTTTCCTTCTGTTGTACATAGAGTGGCTACGAGTTAAAATCATGTCACCCAACAACAATCTTCACAGAAGCAGGCTGCCACATCTTTCTGTCTTTCTCCCAAGGAGTAGCTGGTAGGTTTGAACTGCCAACCTTTCAGTTAGCAGCCAAGCACTTACCCACTGTGCCATCGGGCCTTCTTGCTCTCCTCCCATCACCTCACGTATTATCCTCTCCACAAACTGATGGAGTCACTGGGATTATTAGCCCCATTTTCCAGATGATGAAATTGAGGCCCAAAACAGATCAGCAGCTTGCACCCAGTTGTGCAGATGCCTACAGACAACACTTATCTGTTACTTTCCAATTGACTCTCCAAAGTGTCAGTCCAACCTATTTGGCTAAGACTCACTGTACGGGGGCAGGAAGCTCCCTCCAAAGGGCCAGGGACTTCCCCAGCCTCTGCTCTTGCTCAAAAGTACAAAGGGGAATACGGAAATTAAGCAAGAGGCCAGGGACAGATCAGACTCATACCCGCAAACTACCCAGAATTCCAGGAATGAAGCCATGACTGGAGGAGAAGAGAAGCAGCCTTGGGCAGAATCTCCCATTCCGACTCTTTGGTAACCGCCACACAGAAGGGCCCCAGAATCCCTCCTCCAGAGAATTCAGTCAGAACCAGAAGCAGGAGGTCCCAGGCCTGCTCCGTCCCTTGCTTTCAGCTCTGCACCAGCCCTGACCTCCCAGTTCACCCAGCTTGTCAGGATCACCAGTCACCACACACAGACACACACACCTTCTTTCTGCCTGTTCCCACAGCGAAAAAAAAAAAAGAAATCCTCTGGGATTTATGAGAGAATATGTACAGACAGACAATTATTCGGACAAATACAATGTACAAGAGTCTTTTGATCTCTTGTATACTGCATCCCAGATAGACAAAATCCTTGACAGAAAGAGAAGGAAAATCATTCAACAAACACTAATTTATTCCACTTTGTGCACAGAAGAACTAAACACCAGGTGTTTAGTTCATCACAAGCTGAGATAATATATCAGCAAAGCCACTTTGAAGTGACTGGATGATACATTAATATGTTCTGAAAACACCCAGCACAAAAGCTTCTGGGGCCTCTCTCCCTTCTTGCAGATGTTGGGGTGTTTCCCTGGAAACTCCTCCTGGTAAAGCATTAAATAAATGTCAGGAACCTCTATCTTAAGTGGGGAGGGGGAATACCACCTAGCAGAAGGAATGGAGTAGGAATCTTGTGGACCTTGGGGTTAGAGTTGAGTTTGAATCCTGCCTCTGCCCCCCGGAGCTATGTGCAGCCAGGAGCTGCCTCAAGCTCTGAGCCCACAGCCCCTCACCTATATAACGAGGGCATGGATTTCTCTCAAGAATGTAATAAAGAGGCCTGGTGGTGCAATGGTTAAGCACTTAGTTGCTACCAGAAAGGTTGCTGGTTGGAATCCACCAGCTGCTCTGCAGAAGAACAATGTGGCAGTCTGTATCCAAGCGGATTACAGCCTTGGAAACCCTACGGTGAAGCTCTACTCTCCAAAGACACATAAAATAGTGTTTACAAAGGGCTAGGGCAGAGTCTCAGGAACACGATGGGAGTTTACTGAATGTTCTTTCTCTTCTCTTCTGGGGGCATTTGGGAGGCCCAGGTCACCCCAGCTCAAGGGCTGGGGCTGGTACACATGTCCAAGCAACATGGCCTCACTGCCTGAAACGAGTGACTCACAGCATGTGGTGGCATCCGAAAGGCTGAGTCACGGCCACTGCTTTTGAACACATGATCCTAGAGGTGGCTCCAGGCTATATGGAACTTCAGCCCCCCTTGCAGATGGACAATGCCAGAGTGCAATCTGGGGGGCCCCAGAGTCCTTGGGACATGCAGGGGACAAGGCAAACAGTCTGCCTTGGGGAACTGAGGGGGAGGACAATAGGCATCACAACAAATAGGTAAATGCAGGTTTTAGATGCCAGAGGCAGCTTGAAGAAAACAGCCTGGGAAGATAGGACAGTGAGCGTTGGGGCAGGGGCAGAAAGAGAAGCTCTTTGGTTGAAGTGGACAACAACACAGCCCTGAGGTTGTAAAGCAAGGGGACTCACGCAGCAGAACAGCAAGGACAAAGGCTCAGAGGTACATGGTCTTAGCATCATCCAGGGCAGGCACAGAGCCAGGGAGAGAGGCATTTACAGGAACCAGCAGGGCCAGGCGGCAGGGGCCTCAAAAGTGGTGCCAAGGAGTGTTTCCTTATTCCAAGGGGAGCCTAGGGAGTTAAGCAGGATGCTGGTGGGGCCTGATTTATGTTTCAACAACCCCTCAGCATGCAACAGCACAGACAAATCTCCCAGACATACTAAGGAACATGAGAAGCCAGACTGCAGGGGTGACACATGCGAAGTTCCATTTACACACAGTTCAAAACCAGGCAAAAGCAGCCTAGGCCATTAGAAGCCCGGAAATGGTTTCTCTCTGGGGGTTCTGGGGAAGTTAGGAGGGGCTGCCACACCATACGTGCCCATTGCAAAAATTCACCTGCCCATATGCTAATGGGAGTGGGTTTTATTCCAGTATATTCAACTTCAGTAAAAAGCAAAAAACAAAAATTGTAATCACTCTGGCTTCCGTTTGAAAGGGTGGACTGAGATAAGCAGAGTGGACACAAAGAGAAGACAGGTTTTACAAGAGAAATCGCCAAGGATTTTTCCTCAAGAGTCCAAAGCAGAGACAAGTCTGGAACCTGGCCTCAGACACCCTTCAGAGGTAACTTGAACTTGAGTATGTCAGAGCAGAGAGAGCTGTGCCAGTCAGCTGCACCCTCCCTTGTGGGCCTCCCCGCGGCTCTCAGAAAGGGCCCAGTTCATCCAAAATGAGAGGGCACTTTGTCCGGTGAGGCTTTAGCCCTCTGAAAATACCGCCTCTGTCCCGGGAAAGCCTAGCCCAGGGTGTCCAGGGATAAACAGCATTTTCAGCAGGATGAGGCTTCCTCCCAAGCAGAACAGACTGGCTGTGTCAAGAGTGTTGGTTTGGACAGGGAGGGGACGCCAGAAGGTGACACACACTCACATACATTTATTTTTAAATGCAGTCAGGAAACAATTCATTCTTTCAGACAGGGCTCTTAGGGGCTCTAGAAAGATGCACCGAGAAGACTCCAGGGCCACAGGAAAACTAAACGTACTCTGGAGGAAGATGCCAGAATCTTCTGGACACGTGTTCAAAGCTCCAGAGTGTCAGTAATCACAAACCTTACCAATAAGCTGAATGTTCTTCCAGAAAAAAGAATCCCCAGCTCCTAGATGTTGGAGAGAGGTAGTCATTTTGCTCTTAAGCTGCGCACACCATCTTCCCCGTGAAACTTCTCTGGTCACATGACCCGACTAGGCAACCCCTCCCGCCCCATCTTTCCACTGGGCAGGCAGGCCTTCCTCAGCTTTCTAGGGCAATGGGTCTCATATCTGAGGGGGCATCAGAAAATGCTACTAGCCTCATGAAAACACAGACTGCTAGGTCCCGTTCTCAGGGCACCCAAGGCAGGAGGACCTGGGCATGGCCTGGGAATCTGCATTTCTAGTGGTCTCCCAGGGCATGCTGATGTTGCTGGTCCAGGGTCCCCACTTTGAGAACTGCCTCTCAAACCTTCTTTAAACCCCACTTTGATTCAGTGTTTGCCACATGTCAACCCTTTTATACACTCCCTTCCCAAGTTTCCCACATCACCTACCTGTATGAGCACATATTTCATACTTTTATTTAAATTGGCTTTCATTATTATTATTATTTATTACTTTAAAAGAAAGCTTCCTATCACCATAATGCTGGGAAGATCTGATCACTTTCACCATTAGCAAGAGTTGTAAGAGTGAAAGTAGACACAGTTAAGACAGAACAAAGTTATCTTCTCCACTGCTGGCCTGGATGTGGGCTGTTGCAGGGGACCCATTCTTTGCATTGCAAAGGGGTTAAGGTGTAGCAGAGGTATTAGGACCAACAGAGAATAGTCAAAGTGACTCTGGGATTCAAGTGGTTTGCTGCCAGATCTACATTAAGTTGTTTTGGGGAACACCAGGATATGCTCCCTACATTTGGGAAACTCTGCTCATTCCAGACTGATCTGTTCTCAGTGCAGATGTGACTACATTACTCTTCTGGGGGAACTCCCATTTAGAGGCACCCCATGGCCTCAGCGAGAAGTCCAGCAGCTCAGATCAGCTCATCACACCTGCAGGGCAGGCTTTTATCATCCCCTCCCCTGGTCCTCAGGCTCCAACACCCCCAATTTTTTGCTATTCTCCAGGTATTCCAGGCCTTTGCACATACATGGCTCCTCCCTTGACACACCCTTGCCAACTGCCTACCCACTCACAAACATCCTTCTCTGCCAGTAAGCACCATGCTTCCTCTGCATTCTAGAAAGTTCTAAGGGTCTTATCAAGTCAGTCTCTGAAGATGCAGCTAAATGCCAGTATCACAACCCAAGAGAAACCTAAATAGCTGTTTTCTCAACCAAAAGAACTTAGAAGCCCTGGTGGGACAGTTGTTAAAAGCTCAGGCTACTAACCAAAAGTTCAGCAGTTCAAATCCACCAGCCATTCCTTAGAAACACCATCAGGCAGTTCTACTCTGCCCTACAGGGTCACTATGAGTTGGAGTTGACTCAAAATAACTTAGGGGCTGGTCATTTCCAGAACCACTTGATTGTGGGCAAAACAGAATCCCAGCTCTTTCAGTTTCTTCTTTCTTCTGGGATACAGTCATTCTGCACTCAGTGTGGGACATATTCCAGAAATTTGGGTTGAAAATGTGAGATTTCATGATTTATAATGTTTTTTTAATGATGGTCCAGAAGTTGCGTAATCCTCATTAGCAGTTTTTTCCCCCAGAACCTGCGCTTTTTGTCTAAGCTGACATAGCATTCAGGAAAATCAAAGAAGATAAATATCCCCTGGGCTGAACCACAAGAAGCTGCCTGACCTTGTGGCCTTTTGTCCATTTGAAAGGGGAGGGGACAGTGTCTGCCCAACACTGCCATAACTGCACAGCATGGGTTACAAAGTAGGGCTCCCTGAAAGCAAGGGCCTAGAGAGGACCCTCTGCCAGTTACTGCTCTGACCAAGAGAGAAAGGTCAACACCTTCAACAAAACACCCAGATGCCAGGGTTTCCCTGCACTCATGGTGAGGGACCTTGACACATTTGGGAATGAAATGAATTGAGCTGATGTGTCCTCAAGAAGGAAGCTGAGGATAGATGACACGAGTACCTCAGTAAGTTAAACACGAAGTTACCTTTTGACCCAGCAATTCCACTCCTTGATATAATCCAAAGGAAATGGAAACAGGTATTCAAACAAATACTTAATACAAAAGTTCACTGCATCACTATTAACAACAGCCAAAAGGTAGAAGCCACCCAAATGTCCATCAACTGATGAGTTAACAAACAAATGAGGTGTGCCAACACAGTGGAATATTACTCAGCCATAAAAAGGAACAAAGTCCTGACACATGGTGCAACACAGATGAACTCAAAACCACTACGCTGACTAAAAGAAGCAGATACAAAAGTCCTCATCCTGTAATATTTCATTTATAAGAAATGCCAAAACTAGGCAATGCTTTAGAAGCAGAAAGATTAGTGGTTGTCAGGGGCTGTGGGGAGGGAGGAATAGGGAGCGGCTGCTAATGAGTTCAGAGTTTCTTCCTGGGGTGATGGAAATGTCCTGAGGCTATATAGTGATGATGGTTGTACAGCACTGTGAATATACTACACATCTCTGAAGTGTACGTTTTAAAATGGTTAAAACAGTACATTTTGTTTCTAAATGTTTTACTAAAATAAACTTTCTTTTTCCAAAGAGAAGAAAAAGAGGGACCAGCTGCAGCCGCTGCCCAGATCTGCCTGATCTTCCCTGTTCCAGAGCAAACTAAGCTCCTTCAAGACTTTCCAAGATGCTCCCAGACCCCGTCCCATTAAGTGTGAGCATCTGTTTTGCTCAATGAACTGACAATGAAGTGGAATGAAAGTATGCCCGTGTTGTGTTTTTCTCTCTTGACAAGCCATCAACCACTCTGAATGATGCTGGGTCTGCACATCTGGGACTGATCAAAAACCAGTGAGTTTGCACACAGAAGAATAAATAAATAAAAAATCAGGGCTCCTGGCCGGGAGCAGGCAGACATGGAGGCACCTCAGACACACAGCAAATTACAATAGTGACAGAGAAAAGGAATTTTCCAGCTCCTATGAGCCAAACGGGTCAGCATTAGGGTTCTGCCTTGGAAAGCCAGTTTTCAACTGGAACCTATGTAAGACCAGAAGTTTAACTTGGGGTGTCTGAGGGATGAAGTGCAGAGGCTTTAAAAGACCTCACATTCTTTCATTCAGGGCTCTAGGCCTGAGCCAGTTCTGCTTCCCAAGCTGGGGGCTTGGCTCTGGGGAGCCAGCACTGACTCAGGTCCCTAGGGATACAGGTATTAGATACCTGCCTGAGAAGCTGAGCCCAAGCCCCCGTATCAGCACATATTGTTCCCAGGCAGTGTTAAAGACTTCTGCCAACCTGAAGACACCCAGCTCTCATGAGGTGCCTGACCAGTAGCCCACTATGCTGTGACAGTCAAGTGGACAGTTACTGGCTGGGCACCTCCTTCCAGAATCTGGACAGGGCCCAGCTAGGCTGGCAGCCCCACCACCTCTAGCTGTGTCATCCTGGGCATGCTCTCTGATCACACTGAGCCTCAATTTACCCCTTGTTAAAAGGAGGACAGTACAGTTGCCACCTCATGGATGAGTGAAACATCATCCCCATAAAACCTTGAGCACATCTGGTCCATAAAGAGTGTGGTGCATGTCAGCTTGCAAACTATTATCAATGCTACTGTGACTCCTCCTACTCCCACCTCGCAAGGGACTCTGCAAAGATCAAAATCAGCCCTCTTTGATGAGCTTCTTGCAGCGCTTTTACCTAGATCATCTCTCAGACAAAACATACCTGGTGGGAAGTTCAAGGGCAGAGCTGGCAGTGGGCAGAGAGGTGTCATATAGGAGGTGGAGCTCAACGGTTAAGAGTGAGGGTCTGGAGCCAGACCATCCTGGGTTTGACAGCATCAAATACCAGCTGCATGGCCTTGGGAAAGTACTTCACCTCTCTGAGCTTTGGTTTCCTCATCTGTGAAATGGGAATCTAGGGGTGGTCAAACAAGGTGTACTGAAGGGATAATAATGCAGGTAAAGTGTATGGCCAAGATGCTGGCACAAACCTGCCACAGCAGTGATACGGCCAGCGCAGCCCCAGACTCACACATCTTTCCCCACGTAGAAGCAACAAATCAGATGCATGCAACATATTCCCTCTCAGTTCACTTGGGGACATTGCTCCTCATCCTGCTCTGCACACCCTGGTCTCCCACTGAACAGACTGCAGGCCCTAGACTGTCTGACCCAGCTGGGGAAAGCAGGCTCAGCCCATTCTGCCAGAGCACAGAGCCCCAAATCCCAAAGTGGGCACTGGCAAACCCAGTCTGAGCGGCAAGGTGAGTGGGAATATTTGCATGGCTCCCGGTGCTTCTCATCCAAAGCAGCACCTTTTCTTTTGGCTGAAAGAGGCTCAGACTCAAGGTGGCTCCAGGGCTGGGAAAACAGTTTGTTCAGGTTCAAACCCCTGCTGAGACTTTGCACTTCCATCCTTGAGATACTAAATCAGAACTACATTTAAACAAGATCCTCAGATAACTCTTAAGTGTAGTTAAATTTTGAGAATCACTCCTCTACCAGGGGTTCTCAGAAATGGTCCCTAAACAGCAGCATTAGCATCTCCTGATTTGCTATTGGAAACCCTGGTGGCTGGTGGTTAAGTTCTAGGCTGCTAACCGAAAGGTTGGCAGTTCGCATTCACCTGGTGTTCCTTGGAAATTCTATGGGGCAGTTTTCCTCTGTTCTCTAGGGTCCCTATGATTTGGAATTTATCTGATGGCACTGGGTTTGGTTCTTTTGGTTTTAGTTTGCCTTCAGACTTCAGTGAGCAGGCGTCAGCTAGCCCTTCCTGGCTTGCCTAGCAGCCCAGCCCTTGGCAAAGGAGGCTCAGGGTTGGCTCCATGTGTAGGGCTGGCCCTGCTCTCTCCACCTGTGGCAGCCAACTTCCCCAGGATCCCAACCCTCACTTCCCAGCACAAGGGAAGACCTAGGAGCCTGTTGCCTGGAGGAAACTTTGACATGCCCCCATGCCCTGACGCAGTCATCTGGAGCTAGGTTCCAACCCTGACTCTACCTGGACAACTCACTTCTCTCTGAACCTCAGTTTCTTCATCTGAAACATGGGAAGATGAAGTCTACCTTGCCGGTTTGTTGCAAAAGAGACCATAAAGGGGCGTGGCCTTGTACACTGCTGAGTAGAATACACACAGTGCTGTAGGACCACAGCCCACCACGCGTGGGAAGAAGTCATTCAACATCCTGGCACATCCACGCCCTCAGCTTTCCACTTACCGATGCCACTGTGTACAAGGGAATTACACGAGTAAGGCAAGAGAGTACATAGCCTCTGGGAGCACTGATCTGCTGGCAACCGGCTTTAAATCCAGCTCCTTTGCTTCCCAGCTAAGAATTCTTGGCACAATTAACATGTCCTCTTTGACTCTCAGTTTCCTCATCTGGAAAAGGGAAAGATGCTTCTGAGATGCAGGAACAGCTCTCAGTCTAGTGCCTGTCACACAGAAACCCTAAGAGATGGTCTCACTAATGTTTCCTGCAGCTCCCCAGACGCTGTCAGTATTACAGAATCACAATTTACAAAGAGGTGCTGGAGACTGGTCCAGAGAAGGAAGCTAAGGCACACTCACTCACCTTCTCAGGACTCCTATCACCACCTCGCAGCGTCAAGCAGCAGCGACAGCAGCGTGGGCACGGGCACAGCAAGCTGACCGTGGGACACAAGACACCCAGGCCGAGCAGGATGCTAGTAGGTCCCCAGCCTTATGTGCGGTCTCTTCAAGGCTGCAAGGATCCCGCAGGCCACGCCCCCGAGTGGCCAGGGGCGCGGATAGGGCGACACAGTCCAGGCCCCGCCCCCGGCCTGGGGCGGAGTGAGGCTGGCGCCCAAGTGGGCAGCAAGGCTGGAGCCAGGCGTGCGAGGGGGGCGCTCTTGTCTGGTCCCGACCATGACAGCGTCGTCTCCTTTGAGCTTTTACTACGACCCTGGCGCGGTGCCAAGCACTTTCTATCGAAGATTTGCAAATTCTTTAAATCCCATTTCTCTGCGTCTCCACTGGAAAAATGGGACTAGGGAGGCAACTTCCAGGACAGTTGAAAACGAGCTCAGGGAAGGCGAAGGCGCTGTACAATGTGATGCAGAATACACGTTTGCGTTAGAGAACTTCACTCTCCTCTGGTCTTCATGCCTCCGTGACCTAATGCGCACATACACACACATGCGCATTCGCAAGCACATGCAAACACGCACACATACTAATTATTAACATGTTACAGATGCAGAAACAAGACTCAACGATGTTTCTAAGACAGAGACAGTAACACCTTCGTCAAGGGTAAGGGCTTTACATTCATTAGCCTATTAAATTTTCAAAGGAATGCAGTGAGGTGGAAATTACTCATTTCACAGACGGGACAACTGAAGTTTCTAGAAGAGTGCCCAAGGTCTCACAGCTGGTGAAAGACAACACGAGATCCAAATCTTGTTCTTGCTACATTTTGCCCTTCGGCTTTTAGCAGCCTTAACTTGTGCAGGTTGTATCCTTTCACTTGAGTTATTCAATCTGTGTATGGAAAAAATAGTCCAAGCCAGACTCTGTGAAAACCAGGAACTAGAGGAAAATTTATTAACAATCTGCAATATGTAGTGTCCTGGTCATCTGGTACTGCTCTAGCAGAAATAACACCAAGTGGATGGCTTTAAAGAGAGAAATTTTATTTTGTGACAGTCAAATCCAAATTCAAGGGGTCAGTTCCAGTGGAAGGCTTTCTCTGTTGGCACTGGGGGAATCATCCATCTTCCCCTGGACTGGCAGCTTCTGAGGTACAAGGGACCCTAGTCCTTTCCAAAAGACATGTTCAGCTTCTGGCATTGCTTCTTGGTGGTATGCGGTCCCCAGATCTCCCTGCTAACTTCTTTTATATCTCAAGAGACTGCCTCAAGGCACAAAACAATCTTACACATTGAGTGCTGCATGCCAACACAACCACTGCCCATCCACACTCATTAACATCATACAGGCAGGATTTCGAACATGGAAGAACATCACACAGTACCAGGAATCATGGCCTAGCTAAACTGCTGCACAAATTCTTGCGGGAACACAGTTCAATCCATGACATGCAGTTAACACATCCTTGCTAATTGAAAATGAAGATGACTTGAAGAATTTACTGATGAAGGTAAAAGATGATAGCTTTCAGTATGGCTTACACCAGAATATAAAGTAAACAAAAATCTTCACAACTGAACTCATAAGCAACATCAGGATAAAAGGGAGAAAGTTGAAGTTGTCAAGGATTTCATTCCACTTGGATCAACACCACCTATGGAAGCAGCAGTCAAGAAATCAAATGATACGTTGCACTGGGCACGTCTATTGCCAAAGACCTCTTTAAAGTTCTAGAAAGCAGATATGTCACTTCGGTGACTAAGGTGAGCCTGATCCAAGATCTGGTCTTTTCAATTACCTCATATGCATGAAAAAACTGGGCAATGAAAAAATAGGACAGAAGAAGAATTGGTTCATTTGAATTGTGTGGTCTTGGCAGAAAATACTGAATGTACTGTGAACTGCCAGAAAAAATGAACAAATCCGTTTTAGAAGAAATACCAAAATGTTCCTTAGAAGCAGGACTGGTGAGACTTCATCTTGCTTACTTTGGACGTGTCATCAGAAAAAACTAATCTCTAGAAATGGATATCATGTTTGGTAGAAAGTCAGTAAAAACAAGCAGAACTTTCAGTGAGATGGGTTGGCACAACCACAACCATAACAACAACAAAAAACAGACCAGTGACACCGAGTCAATTAGGATTCTTATCGACTGTACAGAACAGAGTAGACCTGCTCCATAGAGTTTCCAAGGAGCATTGTTCTTTACCTGTGTTTCAGTTGCACCAAAACCTTAGACAGGAGTTTCTAGCTTGAATCAATATCACACATGCCCTGAAGGTCACAGAGCAGTCCTTCTGTTTTTTTCTTCCACCCACTTGCCATCCTTGTTCCTGCAGCTTCCCCCTTGGGTACCCCATATTCTGAGATCCCCTCACCTTGAGGTCTCGTTTGTGCCCATCTCCTGCTGTGCAGCACCTGGGCTGGCGGAGTGGACCTCCTGGTATTCGTGGAGGGACTTGATGTGGAATGAGTTAACTCCAGGCATCTTTGCACAGTAGGTCCACATGTGTGTGTGATTTGTGAGGGTGGAGGAGACCCTTAGCTTCTCTAGTCTGAGTCTCTTCATCTGTCAACAAGGACCAGGATTTTGACAGTTTAAACGTGAGTTCTCCAGGATCTTAGTGGGTTTATTTACCCACAGGGGATATTGTCCTTAGTTGCTGTGGAGTCAGCACAGACTCCTGATTACCTGTGTGTAACAGAAGGAAACCCTGCCTGGTCCTGTGCAGTCTGCATGATCTTTGGTATGCCCGAGACTGCAACTATAGACTCAAGTGCTAGGCCCCATATGTCATCTCACTGAAATCCTCTCAGGCTGGTTCTGCTATTCCTAGCCCCATATTTCAAGGAGGAAACTGAGCACAGAGAGCTTAAGTAGCTTTCCCAAAGCCACACAGCCCCTAAGTAGAGAAACTGGCATTCCAATGATCTTTCCCTCTCTGCTGCCGCTGCCTTGCATGTCATTAAACCTTGGGAGTGGAATATGCTGAGTTCCTGCCTCACCCCTTCCCTTCCCCAAAAGGAAAAGGAGTGATGTGGAATCAGATTTTTTCATGGACCCAGCAATTAGGTGGGGGCTGTAGGGTGGAGGAGTTAATAATGGAAATATCCCCAATTCTGCTAATTCCAACCTCCGCCTCCTTACTGACATTTCATTTTTTCTAAAATGAGTTTTTCTTTTAAGATTCTCTGGGGTCCTGTTCTCTTGTTTCTGAGTTTTTGTGTTTCTGATTTATGTTATTTTTTCACGTTTTGTGTTATCTTTATTTTTATTGTAAAAATATGTCTAAAACAGCGTGTGCCAATTCCACATCTCTTGAGTGTACAATTTCATGATAGTGTGCAACCATCACCCACACTTGTTGCCAAATTTCCTTTCACCATAATGAACGCCATTTGTAGTCACTCTGCCAGCTCTTCGAGGGTCCAGAAGGGCTCTGGGGACACCGCTGCCAGTCCAGGCATTCCAGGGACACCATTGGCAGAGCTACGACCCCTGTCTATCACTGGCCACTTGAGCTGCCAACTTCCATCCATCCAACAACTGTCCTGGTTCCCCAAACAGCATGGAGCCTCTAGAAGCCCAGCTCTCTTCCTAGTCTTCTCCCACATTTCTCCTTTTCTCTCTCTCTGCAGTCTCCTTCTCTGACCCTCTTCTTCTCATCTCCCAGCTGAAACTTCGGAGCTTAGATCTTCCTTAAGGGTCCATCATGTAGTTGCAGCAGGTGGTGAGTGGGGCTACAGACATCTGAAGGCTCAGGAACTGAATGTCCAAGACGCTGTGTTCAGATGCTGGGGCCGACACTGGATGCAAACTGGGAGCTCCTCTACATTTGGCCTGTCCAGGATGGTAGCCTCCTGGTAGTCAGTCTCTACATGGTGTCTGAACCCCACCATTTCCCAAGAGCAAACCCCCAAAGAACACGGTGGAAGGCATGTGACTTTTTCACGAGCTAGCACTGGAAGCCCTGTGGCATTGCTTCTGTCATCGTTGACTAACTGCAGCAGTCACAGCCCACCCAGGTTCAAAGTGAAGAGACACAGACCCTGCCTCCCGATGGATGGAGGTGAAAGAGTTAGCAGATACGCTTTAAAACTCTATAGGAGATAGCATTTTATGTGAAAACAAGTGCCTGGCACCAGGCAGATGCTCAGTAGAAAATAGTCCACCCTTCTTGGGAGCCATATAGTAGTACCTTTGTAGCCAGGTAGACTCCAGTTTGAACCCTGACTCTACCACATACCAGCTATATGCCCTTGATCAAGTCTCTCAACCTCTCCGCACTACAATTATCTCCCATGCTGGATCCCCCAAGAGGCAGACTGAATCCTTAGCTTGCCAGATAATGCCCTTGTCTGGAACCAGTTTCACTGAGTTCAAATCCCACATCCCACACTTCCATGCTGTTGGCTTTGAGCAAGTAACTTAATCTCTCTGTGTTCAGTTTCCCTTCTATAAAGTAGGGTGATAATAATGGACCATGATAATCTCTCTTAGTACTTCTGTGAGCACTAAGTGAGCTAACATATATAAAGTGCTTAGCACAGGGCAAGGATTATCTAGTGTTATAGGCAGAGAACAAGTATTGGTTAATATTCTTGTTATTAGAACCAGCAAAGCAAAAAGGAAGAAAGGGAGAAGGAAGTTTAGTTTTCCATAATTTCACAATCAGCAAATTTAATTAAAAAAAAATGAATTGGAATGAAATGATCTGTCATGGGCAGCATAGACTCCTGGGAGATCCTGGACTGGAAAGGATCAAGATGCTCCTGGAAACCTACCCTGCTCATGGATAGGAAGACTTAACATTGTGAAAATGCCTATTTTACCCAAAGCAATCTACTTACATAATGCAATCCCAATACAAGTTCCAGTGTCATTTTTTAATGAGATGGAGAAACAAACTTTGTTTGGAAATGGAAGAAACCCCGGATAAGTAAAGTACTACTAAAGAAGAAGAACACACTGGGAGGACTCTCATTACCCCACTTCAGAACCTATTATACTACCAAAGTGGTCAAACAGCCTGGTACTGGTACAAGAATGGACAGATCGATCAATGGAACAGAATCGAGACCCCAGAGATGACACCATCTGCCTACGAACAATTGATATTTGACAAAGGCCCTAAGACATTAAACTGGGGTAAAAACAATCTCTTCAACAAATGGTGCTGGCAAAATTGGATATCCATCTGCAATAAATTGAAACAAGATCCATATCTTACACCTTATACAAAAACCAACTCAAATTGGATAAAAGACCTAAGTATCAAATCTATAAGGATAAAGCTCATCCAAGAAAAAGTAGAAACAACAATGGAAGTTCTAATACATAATGTAGACAGACTTCAAAATCTGTCAAACAAACCACAATCAACAGAAGAGAAAATAGATAAATGGGAACTACTAAGAATCGAACACTTTTGCTCATCCAAAGACTGTGTCACAAAAGTTAAAAGCCACCTACAGAACCGGAAAAACTATTTGGTAACTCTATGTGAGATCAACGCCTGATCTCCATAATCTATAATGTACTACAAAATATCAATAAGAAGAAGATAAATCATCCAATTAAGCAATGGGCAAAGGAGATGGACAGACATTTCTCTAAAGAGGAGATCCAGGCAGCCAAAAAACACATGAGGACATGTTCATGATCTTTAGTTATTAAAGAAATTCAAATCAAAACTACAATGAGATACCATCTCACCCCAACAAGGTTGTCCGTGATCCAAAAACACAAAACAACAAATGCTGGAGAGGCTGTGGAGAAAGCAGAACTCTCCTACACTGTTGATGGGGTTGCAAAATGGTCCAGCCTCTTTGGAAAACAATCTGGCACTTCCTTAAAAAAATGGATATAGATATACCATTTGACCCAGTAATTACACTACTTGGAATATATCCTACAGAATCAAGGCCATTCACACCAATGGACACATGCACAAAAATGTTTATCACAGCACAGTCCTCGATAGCAAAAAGATGGAATCAACCCAGATGCCCAACAACAGAGGAATGGATAGATAAACTATGGTATATATACTCAGTGGAGCACTATGCAATGATAAAGAACAGTGATGATTCCAGGAAACATCTTATAACTTGGTTTCAACTGGAAGACATTATGTTGAGTGAAAGTAGTCAGAGACAAAAGGGCAAATATCATATGAGACCCCACGATAAAAACTCAAAAACAGACTTATGCGTAGAAGAAAAGACTCTTTGATGGCTGCAAGGGAGGGGAAGGAGGGTGGGTGAGGGGGGGAGGATTTAGATTAGATAGTTGCTAGAAATCTGGTTGGATGAAATCGGTGACAGCACACATTAGAAACAAGAACAATATTAACTGGACTTCAACATAACTTGAGTACTCCTCCCATCTTAAACCAATATTGTCAGGTCAGAGTAGCTGGGGCAGGGTGCAGGGGATCATGCTCTTAGGTGAAATCTAGGCCAATTGGCACAACTAGCATATTGCTAAGAGGGCTCTCTGCACCCCACATTGGTGAGTGGCGTCTGAGGTCTTAAAAGTTGCCTAGCTGCCATCTGAGGGCACAGCAAATGGTCCCAACTCAGCAGGAACGGATGCTCACTGAGGACCAAAACGACATGGGGTAAAGACAAGCCAGAAGACAGAGAAACCCACATGAGTGGGTGCTTACATCTACTTGGGACCAGAAGAAATGGATGGTGCCCAGCCACCACCTGTGACAGCCATGATGGAGCTTGCAAAGTTGAGTCTCACTGGCAACACAAGAATGAAAAGGGGTGCACCTGAGATCTCCACTAAAAGACCACAATTGATGGTCCAGCAGCTTCGGGGTTCCCCTGGGAGCATGGCCCCAGGCCCTGACACTGCCCTTGCTCATAAATCATAATGAAACTCCACTCTTCAGACACGAATGGATTGGACTTGGCGAAGCAGAGTGACCATATGTTGGATGCACTTTATGGTTCTATGCATCTATAGGATATCATCCTGCTGACCTCTGGCTGGAGGAAGGGGAGTGGGTGGAGAGAAGGGGAAAGGAAACTTTTGGGAAGATGAGATGTGTATGGAGCAGAGAGGAATAATGTGCAGTCACCGGACAGGGAGAGCAGTGGAAGCTGCATATAGGGGGGGCATGTAAATTTATATGGGAATGTACATTTTCACTCAGTCATAATAAAAAAAAAAAGAAGCCAAGCCAAGTGCCATCAAGTCAGAAGAAAAAAAGAAAAGATGCTCCTTGATTGAAAAGGATCCTGGATTGGAAAGGATTAAGATGCTCACCTAAGTGTCCTCCTGGAAAGGGTCTAGTCACTGATAGCCTTGGAAATCCCAGCAAAGGATTCTGCTTGCCCCCTAGTCAGGGAGTTGTGTCACGGAGAGTTTGAGACAAAGGAAAAAGCCTTTGACCATAAAGAAGCCCAACCTGGAAAAAGGAACTCACAGGCCTGGTAGGGAAATACCAGGACAGCATCCAGCCCTCTGCCTCCTCACGCTTGAAACCAAGGTGGGTTGATGGGAGGGTCACTCCCAGGCTACAGAGTGAGCTAGGACTGGATGGCCGTAAATGTTGAGTAGTCCCATGCAAAGATAAACATCAGTTTTTCCTATCTCTGTGTGATTGTCAGGGGATAAATGGCTTGTGTCCTCACACCAGTTTTTCCCCAGTTATTTTCACTGGAATCTCTTGAACAGGACATAAAAAGCCAAGGCTAGAGTGTTCCAGTTTCTCGTTATTTCCTGCCACACCCATTTAGCAGCTGCACAATAGCACAGAGCCTCAGTTCAACATCAAAACCATTAAAAATCCGAATCAAGGATACACTGGGTTACCATGTTGTTATGTGCATGACTTAGGAGGAAGAACTAAGGGGACAGAAAGATGGTGACCCCTCTGTATTGGCAGGTGCCAATTGTAGGGCTTGCCAAGGATCTCAGTGATACTAATTCACTTGCCTTGTTGGAAGAGGAGAGACAAAACTGTAGCAGCTAACCAAAAGCTTTGCAGTTCAAATCCACCAGCCGCTTCTTGGAAGCCATAGGCGCACTTCTACTCTGTCCTGTAGCATTTCTGTGAGTTAGAAAAGACTTAATGGCTACAAGTTGTGTTTGTTTGTTTTGTTTTGTTTTGTTTTTTGGTAGGGTAAAGCCCTTTCACAATAGCTGGCCAGGCTGAAGGTATAAATACCGCAGACACTCTACCATCAGCTGGGGTGGTTCTGTGGATGTGTTTTAATCATTTCCCAGAGTTTCCCATTGGGGTTCTCCAGTTGCCCACCAGATAGCTGGTATAATAAAGCACGCTTCATAGGCTTCCTGCTGCCCTTTTTTCTCTCCCTCACCCACCTCTTTCCTGTTTCCCTAACACTTCTGAGATAGACTGCCTGCTCTTGAATCCTGAGCTCGGGGAAGCTTCTCCCTTTCTCCTTTCAGCCAGGGTGGAAGCCAGTTTTGGTGTGCTGCTCAGGGAATGGCAGGAGCACACACCTGGGAGAAGCTGCCTCGAGGATGCAAGGACAGCGTGTGCTTTCAGCGGGGCCCTCGCAGGCCCCATAACCAGACAAGCAGATGGGGAGACTAAACCCACCACAGGCTGAGCCCTTTCCATGACACATCATTTCATTCTTTCACAAGTGCTGTGATTTGTGTTTATCTGTAAGATCCCCATTTGACTGAGAAGCAAACCAGATACCAATGCACCCAACAACCTGCCCACATTCATGCAGCAAGAGGCAAGGCAGGTGGGAACCCAGGTATCAGCTGCTAATGATGGTGTGATGTTTTAACTAATTGTTATTGGGGTGAATACTGGTCTCTCAGAGCCTATTCAGGTGCAAAATTCTGATCGTGAGCATTTGACTAGGGAGAGATACCTGTTGTGCAATGAGGTGGTTGGAATGTGGAGTGTCCTGCTGAATTCTTTGGTTAAAAGTTACCGGAATATTCAGGGAAAAGGAGGAATACTTTTAGCTTTTGCCACAGGCGTTGGGATGAAAATGCTTTTTCTGGTTTTGAACTATAAACAAGTATCCCAGAGTGCTTGCCAATCCTTCCTCCTAAGCCAAGGAAAAGTTTATAAAAAGGGATGAGGCTTCCAAGTCGTCAACACCTAGGATGATACGGTTTGTGGCCATACTGGAACCACAATGCCTGCTTCCCAATTCTTGAACTCAAGTCTGTATCCCTTTCACCAATGAGAAGTGAGTGGAGTAGTTGTATATGACTTCCAGCAAGCCTCTTTAATGGTTTTCCTTTCCTCTTTCCTGCCTGGAATATGGGCAACACGGAAGGAGCATAGCAGCCACCTTGGACCGTAAGGTACCTTAGGAACAGAGGCCATAAATGGTGGAGCAACAAGATAGAAGGAACCTGGGTCCCTGGCCTGTATGCTGGTGCCATTGCCTACATTCTGCCATGTTTTACATAAATGAGGAATAAACACTTATCATTATCTGTCATCATGGGGATGGCAGCATGGGGCACCATGAACTAGAGGCCAACATCAAGGGCGCCTAACAAACAACATCACAGCAACGTCCCTTTGGGGGCAGGGAGGAGGCACATGGTCTGTGTTACGGTAGTTCATCCTCAGAGACTTCTAGTTTGAAATGAAAATATATCTGTAAAATGAGGATAGCAATAAGAAATCTACTTTATAATGTTACGGGGTATCAAATGAGTTAATTCTTGAGAATTTCTGGTCATCAGTGTTAAAAAAAGAGATTTTTTTTGAAAACTACTGTTTCTTAGTTTTATCTCCTTAGAAGCCTACCTCTGGAACCTATTTATCCTTGGAGGAGAAGGACCAGACGGAAGTATGATGACATCTGTACAAAAAATGGGGAGACACATTTCACAATTTTATTAGCAACTCCTTGCTCACACTGCTTGGTAACAACTAACTCAGGATAGCCCAATCCGCTATCCCAAACCATGCCTGGATCCCCTTCATCACCCGGGACTCCTGCCGCCTCTTGTCCTCTGAGGTGCAGTCACATGAATCAGACAATGCCGAGGGCAAGTGGAAATTCCACAGGAAAGGAACTCCTTTGGCCGAGTTCTTGTGCCTGCCTTCTGTCTTGTGCCTGCCTTCTCCCTCAAGGATAGTCACAAGGCCCTTCCAGGGCAGGCTGAGTTTTTCAGTTCACTCTGGATGCAGGGTCCTGGAAGAGCCTGCACTCTTCTATCAGCCTGAGAGGGAGCTAAACCTTCAGGCGCTGTAGATCCTCTACAGAGTGTGTTCTTGGCTTCACGGGCCTCTACCTGGGCCTGGAGTCCCTCCACGTAGCCCAGGGTAGGGGGTACAGGGACAGGACAGAATGGAAACTATCCTATCAGGTGCCACCCACACAGTCAGCAGATCCCCCAACCCTTCCGGTTGGGAGGGGGCCTCCCACACTTCCTCGATGGCCACTGAGCTCCAGTGGGGCAGCCTGGGCTGAAGTCTTGGCATTGCTCCTTCCAGGCTTGAGATCTTAGATAAGTGACCTGACTGCTCTGTACTTCAGTTACCTTACCTGTAAGAGATGTTAACAAGTCCCTCTCACAAAGTGTCCATATGGTGTGTTTACTTCATGGTTCTACGCCTCCGTAGGATGCTGTCTTACTGGCCTCTTACTAAAAGGGAGAGGAGAAGGTAGAGAAGAGGGGACAGGAGACTGTTAACAGGATACGACATATATAGAACAAAAAGAAGGAATGTGCTGTCACCCTGCAAGGAGAGCAGAAACAGCTGCAGATGGGCAGGCATGCAAATATAATTAGGATTGTATACTTTCACTTAATCCCAATTTAAAAAAAGAAAAGAAAAAGATCCTCTTTATAACGTACTCAGTGAATTATCTCTTGAGAACTCTTGGTCTTGACTATTATCTTTCCATTTCAGTTCTCTGAGTCCTCAACAGGCCTGTCGTCTCTAAGTACTGTCCCTGTAAAGCATTAGCTCCCACAGGGCACAACTCCTCATCACTCCCACGCCCAGGAAAATCAAATAAATATAGTTTATGGTCGAAGTTTTGAAGGAAAAGCAGGATAGATGCGATAGACTAAAGAGCTTAGGCACATAATCTCTATTAAGACTTAAATAAGGGTCAGTTATTGCCAACTTGAACACTGATAGCATCATTATTATGGTGATAGATAAGAGCAGGCATGGGTAGGGCTTTACAGGCTGGAGCTCATGGTTGAGTAGGTGGGTGAGTGAGTCAAGGGTACGCATTCTTACAAAGTGCAAGTCCTAACGGGTGCTTTGACCTAGGGACAACTGCACGAATATTGGTGTTTGTTGCTTGGGATAGCATAAGAAGCCATACTGGGTGGAGACATATGGAGAAGCCAGGGATGTGTCCACTGGAGGAGAGAGGACATGAAGCATCTCTCTGACAGGCTGGACCACAGAGGAGGGTGTCTCCCCACCCCAGCTCCTGGAGAACAGGCTGGAACCTGGGGTGTAGGGTGGGACAGTGGAAAGGTACAGAAACCACAAAAGGTATTCACGGGTGTGACTCACCTGCTGTGTGAGGAACATGAAAGACATGCCTGAAATGAAGTCAGATGCCAAGACGACGCTAGTGAGGAAGGGAAGGTGTGATGAGAAAAGGTGCCCACGAGGGACCCAGGGCTGAGAATCTGGTGTCCTGGCTCAGGTCTCCCTCCCTTCCTTCCTTGACATGCTTCAGAGTATCCAGATGGTTTGGCTAGCTCCTAGTACGGGTCCATATAGTAGTTTTTATGATGGGCCCAGAATCCTCTAACTGTCCTCCCATTGGAAGTGTTTCTCCCATCGACCTAGGCTCTGTGAGCATGACCAGAAATACGGTGGTGGCGATGCTAGGCCAGTTTCTAGGCCTAGGCCTTCAGGAACTGGCAGCTTCTGCTGCTTCTTCTTGGCACACTTGCGTTGAGGAAGCCTGAGCAGCCCTGAGGAGAGGCCTACGTGGGGAGGAACCAACCATCAGCATCCTTTCAGTAGTTATGAAAGTGCACCATCTTGGAAGTGGGCTCTCTGGCCCCAGCTAACGCCATGTGGAGCAGAGATGAGCCTCCCCTGCCAAGCCCAGCCTGAATTACAGATGTGTGATTGTCGTTCTAGGTCACTGAATTCTGGAGTGGTTCGTTCTACAGTGACAGATAACAAGAACCGGAAGAATCTATCAATTCCTTGCTTTTGAGAAACTATACAGAGTACACAGTAGATGCTCACTAAATGTTTGTTGCATGGCATAGAGACACCTCTGACTTTGAACGAGTTACTTAACAACTGTTGAGGCCACTAATACCTACCAAATAAAGACCAAACCCACTGCCATCAAGTCAATTCCAACTCATAGTGACCCTATAGGACAGAGGAGAACTGCTCCATAGAGTTTCCAAGGAACACCTGCAGGATTTGAACTGCCAACCTTTTGATTAGCAGACATAGGACTTAACTACTATGCCACCAGGGTGTCCCACTCATATCTAGTGGCCTGTTAAGTAGTGGGGATGGTGGTTCAGTGGTAGAATTTTCACTTTCCACAAGACAGATCTGGGTTCAACTCCCAGCGAATAAATCTAATGTGTAGCCACCACCTGCCTGTCTGTAGAGGCTTATGTGTTGCTCTGATGCTGAATAGGATTCAGTGGAATTTCCAGGCTAAGACAGACTAGGAAGAAAGGCCTGGCAATCTGCTTCTGAAAATCAGCCAATGGAAACCTATGGATCACATCAGTCCAATCCCATTGTGGCTCAACAGCCACTTAACAACAGCCCGTTAAATAGAATGTGTTAGGACTCCGTTGATTCTCTTGAGTAAACCAAGATAAATTGAGACTTCTATTTCCAGATGATGGAGTTAGCTTCAGTACTCTCATTAAATAGGCGATATTGGTGTCTGACAGAAGACAGACCTTCAGGAGCCTTCAACACGCTTTTGATGGATGAGAAAGTCAAGTCATGAGACCTACAGGGTGCAAGTTCTAATGGGTGTTTGACCCAGGATAACTACAAGACTGATGTCATCCAGTATGCACTATTCAAAGACGTTGGCATAGATCAAACGACCGGGGCTGTTGTTCACTGTGTCTTGCTCTCAATCCAAGCTAAAGCAGAAAATGTCTCTTCAAAAGAAGGATGACCATGTGGTAAATCATTCCAGTGAAGGCGCCCCAGTGCATGCTCTCTCCCTGTGTCCACAGCCCTTTCAGTGCGCCTTTGCCCCTCCTTCCGTCAAGAGCTGGAGTCTGTTTCTCTGTCTCTGTGCCTGGGTTGGCCACGTGACTTACTTTGGTGGAAGTGGCATTGCCTCATTTCCAAGCTTGGGACTCAAGGGACCTTGAGGTTCTGCTCTCACCCTTAGAATCTGAGGCCACTGTGCTGTACAGAAGCCAGGTCCGGCAGGCTGAAGGATGAGAGGTGTTTAGGGATGCAGTTATAATTCTGTTTGGAATTAGGGTTTTTCTTTTGCTTTGTTAAAAAAGTCATACCAGACTAAAGTGAGCCCTAAACTGAATCACTTCTGAGTTATAAAAAGAGTTGAATGGACGTGGAGACACACACAGGAGAAAGACAGACCCCACGCAGTGTCAAGGAACACCAAAGAATTCCTAGGTCGACTTCCCTAGAAAGAATGGCCCGACTTGGACCTCTAGTTTCCAAAAGTGGGATCGTCAGTTTCTGTTCTCTACGCTAACCGCTTGTAGTATTTTTTGTTGTTAATGGTAGCCCTAGATAGCTAAGATGCTAGGACCCAGGGAGGTGAACCTGGTGCTGAGCCACAGCTGGCACCAACCGCCAAGCAGGAATCAGCCACCTGGGCCTCCAGCCCTCATCAGCCAGCTGCAGTGGTCTGATGTGCCTGGAGACACCAGAGGGAAGACTGCCTCACTGCCAACCCACAGAACATGACACTCCATCATCACTGTTTTAAGCTGCCACACTTGGATCTGTTATATAGCAAAGGTGACAAACAGATGGTATTTTGTAACTGCAACTGCCCTTTCTGGGGAGAAAATGTTCTGACAGCCATATATCCCCTCTAGCCCAGCCCCTGACCACTGAACAACCTGTGCTTCCTGCCCAGCTCTGGCCACACCTTGTCTTCTCAGAACTTGCATTCCTGTCTCCCCCCTTTTCTTCTAACTTCTCTAACTGGAAGTCAGCATTGATCACTGATTTGTCATCCTTAGAAGAGTCTTTTCAGTTCTTCAAGGGTCCAAGCTCTTTGAACCTGCATTTTCTCAGCTAATGATTTAGCACCCAGCTGATATGGACAACTCTCCAGGAATCCCAAATAGAAACATTTCCCTGCCTCTCAGTCACTGAGCGCTCCGTGACCTGTCTGAGAACCTCTCCTTGTCCTCACCAGAAGGAGCAGTTCTCTCAGCCTGGGACACCAAAGTCACAGTGAAATCCAAAGGGTGGTTCACCAGGAGAGCTTCCCACACTTGCCCAAACATGAGCTCCTGGCGGTGCTTTCCAGGCTCCCAACACCAAACCTCTACCTGGCACATGGAGAGAGACTCACCGCCATCAAGTCAGTTCTGACTCATAGCGATCCTATAGGAGAGAGTAGAACTGTCCCATAGAGTGCTAGGTGAATTCGAACTGCTAACCTTTTGATTAGCAGCCATATCACTTGATCAGGATGTCACCAGGCACACACTGAAGAGCTCCCTAAGAGCATCTTGGAAAAGTTCGTTATCACAGCAGCCACTTACTGAGAATGCCCAACGGGCTAACCCTATAGGCTTTCCTTTGGTCATCACACTACTCAGGAGCTAAGTGTTACTCTTCCTCGTATTTCATAGCCATTGCCCCCCTTTCCCACCTTTCACAGCCAAGAAGTGGTAGCCTGGGACACAAGGCCACCTGTGTCTCACTGCCTGTCCGGGCCCCTTCCATATCGAAGTCCACAGCTGCCTCCTGTATTCTGGCTTCTCTGACTGGAGGGAGGGAGGATGGGCTATTTGTGTCCTCACCGTCATCTAAGGATCAGTGGTCAGCAGAATAACAGATCCCAAGATGTTCATGTCCTAATCCTCGGAAACTGTGAACTTGAACTTCACACAGCAAAAGGGACTTTGCAGGTGGGAGAAAGCAGAAGAATTTGAGATGGGAGATTATCCCGGCTTATCCAGGTGGGCCCTTGTGAGAAGAAAGCAGGAGGGTGAGACTCAGGGAAGGAGACTTTGAGACAGAGATAGATGTTGAGGTGACATGAGCCACAGAATACAGGCCATCTCTACAGGGAAGAAAGAGCAAAGGAAAATTCTCTCCTAAAACATGCAGTAGGAATACAGCCTTGCTGACACTGCAACTTTAGCTCAAACTAATTTCAGACATCTGACCTCCAAACTGTAAGAGAGCAAATGTGTGTTGTTTTAAGCTACTGAGTTTATGGCAATTTGTTACAGCAGCTACAGGAAGCCCATAGAGGGCCGGCAATTAGCTGTGTCTGCAACAGGGCACCAGCGAGCCCAGGGAGCTGGCCCTGGGCTCCAGCATGCACCACTTCCGCTCCTACCCCCCACCCCGTCCTGGGGAAACCGCCCCCAGCACAACCCTCTCACCCGGGTTCCAGGCAGCACAGAGGGCGCCAGCTCCCAGACCACACACCACTCGGCAGCCCTGAGTCACTGGGCTCCAAAAGGTGACTCCGTGCAGCTTCTTTACCAGAAACAACGCTGGTTTCACCCTGATGGTTTTCCAGTGATCAAGTAACACTTCCCAGATGCACAAATCCAACAGTGGCGCCAGTCTCAGACTCAGCAGGAGACCCCAGTGGGTTCTGCAGCTGCAGCCCCTCTCCCAAGCACTCCCAGGCCTGCAGTGTCCCGGTTGGCAGCTGTCCCCTCCCCCATCAGGCAAATAGCGCAGAGATGCCTGGAGAAGCAGGGGCCAGGCTCCAAGGTGGCCCAAGATAGCCTGAGACAAAAAGCCCATCTCCTCTTTGTTGCTTTTTTCCTCTCAGCTGTCCAGGTTGAGTGATCTTACACCCACAACCCCACAGAGGTGCGTGTGTGAAAACACAGCTTCTTAATTCTCCGTAACAAGGTCTCCGGGTGAGCCAGGAAAGGTGCTTCCCTTACACTTGATAGTAGACCGTTTCCTTTAAAAGCAGCTCCCTCCTACACACCATTCAGTCATGGCTGACCTTGATTTTCTTTCTCCACTCCCCATTCCTAAGGATGCCTGGGTCAGGGTAGGGGGACGTTTAGGGTCTTCACCGTTTTGTAGGAGCCTTCATCCTCTGTACATGACCCAGGAGACAAAGCAAGTGTGTGAGTGTCCTGGGGCTGCTGTAACAAAGTGCCACACACAGCATGGCCTACAACAACAGAAACGCATCTTCTCACAGCTCTGGAGACCACAAGCCTGAATTCAGGGTGTCAGCAGGCCACGTTCTATCTGAAGGCTCTAGAGGAGAATCCTTCCTTACCTCTTCCAACTTCTGGTGGCTTCAAGTGTTCCCAGACTGTGGCTGTATCCTTCTGTTGTCACGCAGCCTTCTCCCTGCATCTGTGTCTTCTCATTTGCGTGCCTCTTACAAGGACACTTGTCAGTGGATTTACGATCCACATTAAAACAGTAAGATCTCATGTCAAGATCCTTAAACACATCTGTGAAAAACTTTTCCAAATAAGATCACAACCACAGGTGCTGGGGTTTAAGACATGACCTTTGGGGTGGCCACCAATCAGTCCACCAGTCCACTACAGCAAGCCCGGGATCCACCTTTGGTGTTGTCTACCCACCAGACCACACAGGCCAAAAGGGCATAAGTACCACTCCACCTGGAGTGGAGCCACTGAGACAGGGGGGCTCCTCTCCACCCTGTATCTGGATATTGCTCTTTCAGTTGGGACATCTCAGGGCATACTGCTCCCCCTCACCCCACTGGAGATGGGAGGGAAGGCTTTCCCACCCTCTTGTCCATCACCTGAAAGTATTACATTTTCTTTCTCTTCTGGCTGATAACAAGGTTGGAAGCTCAAGTCTGGTAGTCCTATCTCTTGATGCATGTTGTTGTGTGCCGCTGAGTTGATTCCGACTCGTAGTGATCTCAAATGATGGAATAGAACTACCCCATAGTTCTCCTAGGCTGGAATCTTTATGAGTACAGACTTCCAGATCACCACTGGGTGGGTTCAGACTGCTGACCTCTTAGTTAGCAGCTGAGTGCTTAACCCTTATACAACCTGGGAGCCTTCTCTTGATACTTACATGGGGACTAAAGGAACTTAACAATCCTGTCCCCTTCTACCTGCCCCAGGCTTTAATTGTCTCAGTAAGACCTCAGGAAGCTAAACTCACTCTTTTTGGCTGGGTCCTGCTAAGCATTCCTAGTTCCTTTAGGGAGAAGACAGGGGACTTGGTTGAGTGGGGAGGTCACCTGCCCCAAATACAAAACATTAAAACACGTCATATATCCAAAAAATATGATCACACCTCCACTGACCCAGTCTTACTAACAGGGGGCCTCAGAATCATGGTTCTTTTTTAAATCAACTTCTTCAGAGGAAGAATTTATATACAATAAAATGTACCCACCTTCAGTGTCCACTTGCTGAGTTTGACTAATGTCCACATCTACATAACTGCCCTGCGATGATGATTTAGAGCATCTGTCACCCAGAAAGACCCCTTGTGCCTCTGTCCCGTGAATCTCCACCTGCTAGGCAATACCGAGCTGCTTTCTGTGCCTGTTGGAGACTGTCATATAAATGATACAGAGTGTTCAAGGTCACTCTTGACTCCTCTCTTCCTCCTCAATCCAACTGGTCCTAAATTCTATCCGTTTGCAGTTGGCTTCTCCTACAGCTTCTCCACTACTTTGATTTGGGCCCTCATCCCTTGGGCCTCTGGCTCCACTCAAGAGGGAGGCAATGTGTCTGAAAGGTTAGGAGCCCAGCCCCTGGGTTTAGATCCTAGCTGGTCATTTCCTCATTGTAAGACACTGGGCAAGTTGCTTCATCTCTCTAGGGCTCAGTTTTCCCCATCTAGAGAACGGACATAATAATACCAACCTCTGTGCTGCAATACAACTTCCCCTACAGCACATTCCTTGAGTACATTCAAGCCTCTGGCTCTGGAGGCTCAGCAGATGGGGAGATATTTAAAAATATGTAAATATATGCTTATTTCCACATTAAAAAATAATAATGTATATTTCATAAGGTTCAAATTCAATTAGACATTAAACCAAAACAAAACTAAACTAAAGCCGTTGTTGAATCAATAATGACTCATACTGACCCTATACCTATAGGTGTATGGTGCCTGGTATTTATTTAAAAACCTATAAATGTTAGTAATTATCATTGCTCCTCTTCTCTGTCCTCCATGTTTCAGAGTTATTGTCTGAAAACCGAAGGTAGATAAAACACTCCCTGCTCAAAAACCTCAGCTTCATCATTGGCACTTTCTGAGTCCACCTCCCTCCACTGTGCTCAGCTTCAGTCTTGCCTATCTACTCAGTCACTCCTAAATAAACACAGCCACCCAATGCTGCAGTTTTGCTATCTTTCTCCTGTTCCTTGAGCCCAAAGAACCTTGTATATTTTTATGATTAATCTTTTCCTTAACCAATCATCTCATGATCAGACTCATTATTTTAGGAAAAAAAAGAAAAAAATCTATTTCCTACACCTCCCTCATCAAATTCAACTTTTTAACTATCTGCACATCAATAACAGATACACAGTGAGATCAGATGAACTCAGTGATGAATCCAAAAAAGGCAAGAAAAGGCAAAAAAAAAAAAAAAAGAGGGAAATAACTAAAGAGATAAGACAAATTGAAAACAAATAGCAAGATGCCAGGTTTTAACCCAACTGTATTGATACTTACAAAACATGTAAGCACTCTAGGCATCCCAATTAAACTGCAGGAGCTGTCAGATTAGATTTTATTTAAAAAATAATTTTAAAAAAGCAAATCTCAACTATATTCTGTCTGTAAAAAAACCACTTCAAAAATAAAGGAATGGAAAAATCTATATCCTACAGCATGTTTACTTACATTAATCAAAAGAAAGCTGGAATAGTAACATTATTAGACCGATTAGACTTCAAAACAATGACTATTTGAAGGGTCAACAGTACTTACATGCTAAAGGGGTTTAGTTCATCAAGAAGATATAAAAGTCTGCAAGTGTATGTGCCTAATAACGTAGTGTTAAAATACATAAAGCAAAAATCGGCAGAACTGAAACAGACAAATTCACCACCATGGCTGGAAATTTCAGCCCTCTTCTTTCACTAATTGATGGAATGGACAGGCAATCAGTAAAATTTTAGAAGACTTAAGAAAAGATCACAAGCTAAATGACTTGCTTAACACTTACAGAATATTCCACCTTGACCCATAAAAACAGACATTCTTTTTACTAAGATAGACCATATTCTGCACCAAAAATGTATCTCAACAATTTCTGAAAGATTGAAATCTTACAGAAATGTTCTTTGTCCATAAGGAAATTCAACTGGAGGAAAAACAAAAGGCTAATTAAAAAATTATCTGAAAAAAAACCTCTCAATACTTGCAAATCATACAAATACACATCTAACTAACCCATGGATCAATGAAGAAACTATAAGGAAAATAGAAAGTATTTTAATTGAATGAAATTAAAATGCAACATATCAAAATTTGTGGGATGCAACTAAAAGCAGCACTAAAAAAGAACAAATAAATAAAACCTGTTACCATGGAGTCAATTCTGACTCATAACAACTTTTGAGGATGAGTAGAACTGCCCAGTAGGGTTTCCTAAGAACAGCTGATGGATTTGAACTGCTGACCTTTTGGTTAGCAGATGTAGCTCTTAAGCAGTTAAACCAAAACGAAACCCACTGCCGTCAAGTCAATTCCAACTTATAGCCACCCTGTACAGGACAGAGTAGGACTGCTCCACAGAGTTTCCAAGGAGCATCTGGCAGATTTGAACTGCCAAACTCACAGTTGGCAGTTGCAGCACTTAATCACTACACCACCAAGGTTTCACTTAAGCAGTTAGAGCAATTAATAGGAAGAAGGAGGGAAAGAAGGAAGGATGGAATAGAGGAAGCGGGAGGGAGAGGAAGGGAGAGAGGAAAGAAAAAGCTTTGACAGGATCCTTACTGAGCAGAGAAAAGAGGGCACTGCCTGGGCACTTGTCTGCCAAGCCAGTGGGTGTCTCGCATCCTCTAAAGTACTAACAAACATTGAAAGAGTAGCCGGGTGACGTGTAAGAGCAAAGGCATCGTGCTGACTTAGAGCAGAAAGAAATGATCCTGTCAAATATCCCTCACTCCATAGCCGTGTAGTTTCTCCTCACTATGTATTGAGGGCAGATGGAAGTGTGTTGCTACCTATTTATTGACAGAACAGTAAACAAATCCTCCTCCCCTCTGCTCCTGTGCAGGGAGGTGGGCAATCAACAAGGATGGAGGGTTTTTTATTTTTTGTTTTATTGTGGTGAAGTATGTCTTTGCCACATCGATGGTTTTTATGTGAACAAGTCAGTGACATTAATTATGCTCACCATGTTGTGCAATCACCATGACTATCTGTTTCCAAGATTTTGTATTACCTTCGGGACCTAATGTTAGAACTCGCCTAACTTCAGGGGGAAAGAAAATCAGGATCAACATAAAGCTAGTTCCTATGAGGTGGAAGTCTTCCATACCTCCACTCTCCAGCTTTTTTGCCGTTTCTGACACCAGCTGCCTCTCCCATAGCACTCTATGTTTTTGCTGAGTTCTATAATTTGTAGCAATGGTCACAGAGAACTCATAGATCATAGATGATTTATTAGGAAAGTAACAGGCTCCAGCTCGGGATCAGGATCAAATCTGCCAACCAAAACAGCTCCCACCCAAGAAACTTAGCTTCTTCTGAGCCACACCTGCTGACAGGCCCTTCTCTTGGCTTTTCCAACCAGTGGCCTTCCTATAGGCCTCTGCCCAGGTTGGGTATGTGTTACAGCTACTTAGCTTAGCAACAAGTGCCCAGAGGCACCCAACTCCACCAGCAAGCCTCCAGCCCAAAGACACTCAGCCTTCTTTCTCTGTCCTTGAGCCACCCAGCTTACCGGTTGTTCCCAGTCCCCACTGCTCCTCCTGCTGTTGCTATTTCTCTTCTGCTGGGCTCGCCACTGTTTTTTCACTGGCTTGTGTCATTTTCAGCGTTACAGCTCTTTCTTCAGGATCTGGAAGATTCTCAGAACATGAATTCTGGGCCCAAAGGCTCTTCTTGATTTCAGTGAGATCCCCTTTAACCTCTGTGCAATCGGTCCTTATATTCAATTTCAAGATATGGCCCTCCCAGCTAGACCATGAACTGGCCAATTGCCTGGGCAGACCGCAAGTCGCCCAGTTGGTATAATAATCAATCAATCCTTTGTAAAATTGTGCCACAGCCATTATTTTTTGACAGAATTATAAACCTAAGGCAAGAAAGGAGAAACCAAATGCACTGAAATCTTCAGCACTTCTTCAGTAATACCTTCCCATTCACTGCCCTGCTTTCCACCCCTGGTAACTACAAATATACAGTCTCTATACACTCGCCCCTTCTATATATTTCCTGTCAGTGAGATCTTGCAGTTCAGGTCTTTTTGCATCTGGCTTATTTCACTCAGGATGAAGCGCTGCTGCAGACACAGGGCCTGAATGGGATCCAGGGCAGCCCCAAGGGGCCAGTTGCTGAGATTAATCAAAATGACAGGGAGCTGTGAGCCAACTGGTTCCACCTCCTTACAAGGTTCAAGGAAGGGGCAGGAGTAGACCTTTCTGGGTCAGTCTTGCTGACCAAAACTTTGAGACAGGACCAGCTGGAGGGAAGGTTATAAAGTTCCCATGAGTGACGTGTTCTTGTTACAGAAGGAGCCAACTTGCAGAGGGGAAAAGTGCAGCTCTCTCTACAGAAAGACGTCTCTGGCTTCCCAGAATTCTTAAAGCAAAACACCATAAACGTATGAGTGTTTCAAGGAAGGCAATCTTTGCTAGGCTTTCCCATCAATAAATTAAAGTCATCTGGGATAGCACTGACTTGAGCTTTTTGATGAGGTTTCTGTGAAGAGGGTTTGCTGACGCAGTAGCTGATCTTCTGGTTGTTCATTAGAAAATTTATGGTTCAGTGAAAGACTGATGCCCTGAAGGTACATCACTAAGAGACCAGCCAGCTGCTGTGTTTGCCCTAAAGGTCTGACTTTAGGATTTTATTTTTTAATTTATTGTTACCAAGAGGAACCATGGAAACCCTGGTAGCATAGTGGTTAAATGCTACATCTGCTAACCAAGAGGTCGGCAGTTCAAATCTGCCAGGCGCTCCTTGGAAACTCCATGGGGCAGTTCTGTTCTGACCTGTAGGGTCACTATGAGTGAGAATCAACTCAATGGCAGCGAGTTTAGTTTGGTTTAAGAGGAACCATAAAAATGGACCTGGGCCTCAACCATTACCACAGTACTTCTTTGCTGCATGTCTTGGAGAAAATAGCTTGACTTCTCTGGGCTCATGCTCCTCATCTATAAACGATGCCAATCAGTACCATCAATCTCATGCGGTTGCTGAGGAGACAAGTGAGATGATTTATGAAGCTTAACAAACGCTAAATGCTTAATGTTAAATGCGTGTTTAATTAATGGTAGCTCGTTACTATTGTAAGCGGCCCTGGTTGCACAGCAGTTAAATGTCCTGCCACTAATAGAAAGGGTGGTAGCCTGAACCTGCCAGCTGCTCTGAGGGAGAGAGACCTGGTAACCTGCTTCTGTGAAGATTGTATCCTAAGAAACCTAATGGGGCAATTCTGTTCTCTCACATGTAGCTGCTCAGAGTCAAACGTGACCCAATGGCACCCAACAACACTGTTCTTGAAAACTGAGATTTTTGGCTTTACATACCAGACCCAAGCACTTACACTCCCAGAAGGGGTGGGTCACACTCTGTTAAGCATCCTTCAGGCCTGTAGAGGTTCAGTCCCGATGATGTCGGTGTGAACAGCATGGTTCTGTGAGGCAGGAGAGCCTGGTGGGATCCTCCACCCAGCATCTTCAGCTCTGAACACTTTTGCTCTACAGCACATTCCCTCTCAGAGCCTCAGTTTCCCTAGTTGTAAAATGACGAGGCATGGCAAGCTCTGAGGAGCCTCTCAGAGGCTCCATTTTTCCAGAGAAGAGCACAACAAAGGTGATAATGTCGTCACATACCTTATTTCTAAGTAAGGTCATGTCTGCAGCTAGGGGGTCCAGGACTTCAGTCTTTCTGGGTGACATGATTCCATCTCCAACAGACACCAACAAGCAGGTTCACGCAGACACCAGGAAAGGACATGGCTGGAACCAGAGAGGTCACACTGGGGCTGAGAAGTGATTGTGTTCTGGACTTTATTTTTTAAGTTGAGCCCTAAGGGTATGCTAGGAGAGGGAACTTCAGACTGTCACCTGAGCAGCAAGCTTGGGGAGTGCTGAGTGTCGAATGACCCCCAGGCAGCATCAGCCCCTCCTCTGGGCTCTCCCATCCAGGGGCCTTGTTTCTATGGGTTGAGCAGCACCTCAGAGTCCTACTGCCTGTGGCCTGCCTGCTCCCATGACCTCTTTGAGAGCAGTTATCAAAGCACCTGTGTCCTCTCATGGCTGTATCTTCCAGTGGCTGCAAGCCCAAACCAGCAGAGTCTGTGCTCAATCAGTGTTTCATGGGTGGTAAATTTATTTGCAATTGGCCCAATCTGATCCTAGTGATGACTGCTGATGAATTTGAGGCAAATATTTACGTGAAAAAAAGAAGTCTCTTCTGTGCTGGTAGAGAGAGCTTGGCCAGTGTCACGGGTCTCCACACCCAACCAGCATCAGTATAAATTCTAAGGACGGACAGCTCCTTGGCCATCATCTCTGGTTGTTGTCGGCTGAGGTGGAGTCAGCCTCAAGTCATAGCGACCCGAAGTACAAAGGGATCAAATGTTGTGATCCACAGGGTTTTCCTTGGCTGGTTTTTAGATCACTAGGTCATGGCAAACACACAAACCTCCACTGACAGATAGATGGTGGCTGTGCATGAGGTGGTACACTGGACAGGAATTGAACCCTGGTCTCCTGCTTGGAAAGGAAGAATCCCACCACTGATTCACCACTATCCTCCCTTAGCCACCTAAAGCAGTGTAGACTGAGAAATCCCCTATAGCTAAGGTACATAGTTATTAACTGTCAATTAGGATTGGGGCTGGAACCAAGGAGTCAAGGGTTTGGAAAAAATGCTTTCAGATTCTTTTCCAAGTATCTGATGAAACCCCAGAGCCATTTTTCCCAGGCATATTTTCCCTTGGAGTTGGGAAGCCAGAAGTATTTCAAGGGGAACTTAATCCCTGGGTTCAGGGTTTGTTTGCGCTTCACTCATCCAGAAGGAATGGTGCATGGGCCAAGATGCCCAGGACGCTGTGCTCTCTGTACTTCTTCAAACTCGGAATTAGATGCTAGCGTTTCGGATGCACAGAACTCAATCCAACATTTGTTCTCACCAGTGCTTGAATTTCAGGAGGGTACAAACTGGACAAATGAGTTGCCCAATTACTGGAATGAAGATAAGCCCCTGTGGTTGTAACAGGCCAAACCAGAGCCTCAGAGAAACCGGGACCCTTGGTCTTCAGAGCCATGGAGGGGAGAAGAGATGGCTCCACTGGTCACCCTGGGCCCTAGACATGGAAACCCAGAGGGAGAAACCCAGCTGTCTCTGTACTGTTCTTGGCTTTTAAGATATTTTTCTATTTAAAAAGTAAATAAGGTCCCTTGTAGAAAACCTGGAACACAGAAACAAATAATGATTTCGAGCAACCATTCAGCAACAACCACTGATGATGTTTCAGATCAGGGGGTTTCCTTCTGGTCTTTTTCCCTCCATGCTTCAGAACTGGCTCTCAAGGGGCAAATTTCAGTGATGTCAAAGGTGGGATTTCATGATTAGCCTACCATTGGCCTATTGGGTAAAGCTTAAGGCACATCAAGAGATGGGTTGGGTAGCTGTCTTAGCTGGTGCTGCTATAACAAAAAAACCTCAGCTGGGTGACTTGAAAGAACAGATACTGGTTTTCTCATTGTTACAGAGGTTGGAAGTGCAAATCAGGGTCTTGGCTGTATCAGTTCTGTCTGTGACTCTCTCTCCTAGTTTCTAGCGGCTGCCGGCCATCCTTGGTGTTCCTCAGCCTCTGTCTTCCCCATGTGTGTGTCTTTGTGCCTATTCTGCTTTTATTTAAGAAGAGACCACTTGGGAGTCCAGAGTTCTACTCTGAAACACATAAGGGCATCAGCAGCCAGAATCAACTGTATGGCACCTTGTGGGTCACAGTGGGAGTGATGAGGTTTAGGACCCATTCTACTCAGATATGACCTCACTAACAAGCAAGAGAAAAATGCAGCAGCTGGGAGACAGGCATGGGACATTTTCCCTTGAGCTTCAGAAGAAATCAACATGGTTGGTACCCTGTAAAACTGAAACAATGCATATCTGTCCTCAGAAACCACACAGTTTGCGGTATTTTGTCATGGCAGCCCCAGGACACTAAGAGGCCAGGAGAGGGCAGAGGAGAGCCAGAAGTCCCCAAGATCAGACAGCGGGATGCCCAGCCATTAACCACACCTGTCACCTACGCCACTTTCATCTAGATGATACAGACTCTTGTCTCTGCTCATCTCACTGAGTGGGAGGACATCAAGTGAGAGGAGATGTGCCGCGGTGGCTAAAGTGTGATGAGTCTGAAAACCGCTCTACCCACGCTTTGGCTTCCTCATTTACAAAACGGGACTCATCCAGCCTGACCCCTACAATTTCCGTGAGGATTATTATATGGTGCTGGGACTTCTCGTTAGCTGTTTAGACTGGCATTTGGTAACTCAATGAGTGTTTAGCAAATCATTCAGCAAATGGTAATAGACCAAAAAAAACCAAACCCAGTGACGTCGAATCGATTCTTACTCACAGCGACCCTATAGGGCAAAACAGAACTGCTCCATAGTTTCCAAGGAGCGCCCAGCAGATTCGAACTGCTGACCTTTTGTTTAGCAGACGTAGCGTTTAGCCACTAAGCCACCAGGGTTTTCACAAATGGTATTAGGAAAGAAAAAGAGTTTTATATAGTTCAGAACTAAGAAAGCTTACATTTTTTAGAATTTATTAGTGGCTATCCTGCTATTGGAAACCCTGGTGGCATGGTGGTTAAGCAGTATTTCTGCTAACCAAAAAGTCAGCAGTTGGCATCCACCAGGCACTCCTTGGAAAACCTATAGGGCAGTTCTGTTCTGATCTATAGTGTCACGGTGAGTCGGAATAGACTCAGTGACAAGAGGTTTAGTTTTTTTTTTTCAATTCTGTTATTAAAACTGGCAAACTCTGGATATTTTCTGAATGAAGAGTGGTTTAAATCTCCTTGTAATGAATTTCAACACAAAGTGACTTTAGGTAAATCCAAAGCATTGCATTAACCTTGAAGAGAATTTAAAATAGTGGCCCACATGCCATGCCCAGCAAGCTCATACATGGTTGGTGGGAGTGGACGTTGGTACAACTACTTTGGAATAGTGTGTGTTAGTGCCTATCAACTCTAACTCTACCCTGTGACCCTGCAGTTCTGCTCCTTAGTGTGAACCCGAGACAGATACACGCACATGTTCCTAAATGACATGCTGGAGATCCTCCGTAAAGGTCATGTTATGGCCCGAATTGGGTCCTCCCCGACAACAAGGTGAATGTTGAAGTCCTAATCCCTGGTACTCGTGAATTTAGAAATGAGGTTTTCGCATCCCGGAGTAGGGTGGGTCCTAACCCAACACGACTAGTGTCTTCGTAAGAGAAGAGACAAGGAGGCAGACACACAGGGAGAATGCCACTTGAAGATGACAGAGATCAAAGTGATGCAGCCACAAAGAACACCTGGTACAGCCAGATGCTGGAAAAGACAGAGGATTCCTTCCTTGAGCCTTCAAAGAGAACACAGCCCTGCCGGCACCCTGAAGCTGGACTTCTGTCCTCCAGTACAGTGACAACAAAGTTCTGCGGTTTAGTCACTCACTTTGGGAAACAGCCACCCCAAGAAACCAATACAAACCCTAAAAAAAAAAAAAATCCTACTGCCATTGAGTTGATTCCGACTTATGGCGACCCTAGGGTACAGAATAGAACATAGTTTCCAAGTGACACCTGGCAGATTCAAACTGCTGAACTTTTGGTTAGCAGCTGGAGCCCTAGCCATCAACAATCCAAAATGCCCATCAACAATACAATGGACAAAAGCATTGTGGCATGTCCTAGTCCTCTAGTGTTGCTATAACAGAAAGACCACAAGTGGGTAGCCTTAACAAGAAGTTCACTCTCACACAGGCCAGTAGGCCAGAAGTCTGAACTCAGGGCACTGTCTCTGTCCTTGCGATACATCAGTCTTCCCTTGGTCTGGGAGCATCTCAGTGCAGGAAACTCAGGTCCAAAAGGCATGCTCTGCTCCCAGCACTGCTTTCTTGGTGGTATGAGGTCCCCATGTCTCTCTGCTCACCTTTCTTTTCTATATTTCAAAAGAGATCAGCTCAAGACACTATCCAATCTTGTAGATTTTATCAATGTAACTGCCACTAACCCACCTTATTAAATCATACCGAAAAAATTTACACCATATAGGAAAAATCCCATTAAATGATAAAATAGTGAACAAGCACAATACTGGGAATCATGGCTCAAGCAAATTGGTACACACTTTTTGGGGGGGGGCCACAATTCAATGTATGACCAGTATGTTCATAAGATGCATTACTCAGTAATGAAAAAGAACAAGTTACTGGTACACACAAAGATGCATTTCACAGAAATAATGTGTACATAAAAGGTATATATACTGTATGGTGCCAGTCACATGAAGCTCAAAGCAGAAGAAATCAGTCTCCAGTAGCAGTTCTTCACCAGGGGCAATTTTGCCCCCAGGGGGCATTTGGCAAAGTCTGGACTTGTTTTTTTGGTCATTACAATGGGTATGTTTTTGTGTGTTTGTAGATTCTACTGGCATCTAGTGGGTAGAGAGGGCAGGGATGCACAGGACAGTCTTCACCGCAGACAGGTACTCGGCCCCCAAAGCCAATAGCGCCGAGGTTGGAAAGTTCTGATGTATGATGCCAGATTAGTGGTTATCCTTAGGGCTGGTGGTAGGGAGGGAACTTTAGGGCCACTGGGTTGCTGGGGATGCTCTCTACCTTTAGGTAGGTGTATACAAGTGAAAGATCCATTGAGTCGTGCCTGTGCTTCCAGGGTGTGCAGTTCATAGTACAAAGTTTTCCCTCCCACCATCAGAAAAAAACAAAAGGCAGGCAAAGGCTTCAGTTCATGTGACATCATCGTCCCCATCACCCATTTTGTCTAAGTGGGACAGAACACTTTAGTAAATACATCGCTTTTACTCAAGTGAAATTAAAGACTTGGTTTTCGAGTATTCCAAGTCAAATACGAACCATATGAATGTGCAGACTCACGGTAGCCACCTCGTCCTTTTTTACAGTCTCTTCCAAACCACTGCTGTCGCTGTGGGCAAGAAAGGCACAACACTGCGCATCTACGGGCTCCCTTCAATTTTGCTACTTGGCACTGCTGACTCTGGGGAGATTGTCATTTCCATGCAAAGGAGCCGAGCCTGGCCCATCCCTACGTCCTCAGTTGGTCCACTGACCTATCTCAGGGCTGTCAACAATCAGCCAGTGTTCAGGGGCCAGTCGGTCAGTTTAAAGGGCCCAGTCGGTGCTCAGATGGCTGAACCATAACTTCATTCAATCCCTTCTGGGACAAAATCAGGGCGGAGGCTGCAGAAGACATTTGTTGTGCTTAGTATTCCATGAACTGCCCCAGCAGGCGGACAAGGTGCTCATCCATGTAGTCAGTTTTTTTCAGGGGATGTTAATTTTCCTCTGCTTCACACTATACACTGTTACCATGAGGACCAACAAGACCACAACAGAGAAACAGACTGAGTTCTGGGAGAAAACGACTCAGAAAAACAAAATGTTGGTTTCCCCATACAGACAGTCCCACAACTGACGTTCCTCCCACCCTCGCACATCAGTATGTCCCACTTCCAGTGTTGCACTGCACAGCTTGCTGCTGTTACCATTCTCAGATGTTTACTCACCGGTGTTAGAAGATAAGGCTTATAAAGACACTACAAGGCAGTAATAACAAAAAAATGGTATTGGATGACTTACGACAGAATCGTTGTCACAGAACCTTATTGTAAGCTTCAGGCACTGGGGGCTTTCTGGGGTCTTTGCCCTTGGAAGTGAGCTTTCCCTGCTACAAAGTTACTTCACATCTTTACAAAAATAAAACACCACTCTGTCCTGGGAGGTCCCGCTTCCTCTTCTCAGGTGCTAAATTGACTGGCAAGTTGAGAGGTAGACTAGTTCTCCACACAGCAGCAGGGTAAGTACTCTAAAATGCATGATATAAATCAGACCAACAGGGCAAGAAGCCCCTGCAGACAAAAAGCAAACAGTCTGAGGGGTTTCAGAGCCTAAAGCGGCAGTAAACAGCTACGTGCCTACACAACAGGGGAACCCTTGGTGGCATAGTTAAGTGCGACAGCTGCTAACCAAGACTGGCAGGTGGAACCCACCAGGCACTCCTTGGAAACTACGGGGGAGTTCTACTTTGTCCTAGGTCTTTATGACACAGACTCTACTCGATGGCATGTGGTTTGGTTTGGTTCAGTGCAAGCAGGGCAGGTAGGCCCGTCTTGCATGGAGCCCTGAGAATCCTGATGAAAAATCAGTGAATGAGGACACACAGTCCAAAATCCCTGTGTTAAATGAGAGGCTGTCTTTTTCCTAATCATGTAGTGAATGCCAGCATACACAGAAGCTATGAGAAGACAGAGTTGCTTTTCTGGAAGCAGTGTGGGAGGCCTGAGGCTAAGTCCACCTGGCCCAGGCCCAGGCCTATGGGCTCCACTGTGAAAACAGACACAAATCGTGACACAAGCCTACACCCCACAACACGATGTGTATGCATAAAGTATGTCTGAAAAACTTCCTTTTTTTTTTTTTTTAAACGAAGGAAATACACAACATGGGGTTCAAGTTAACCCAGTTCCCAACTGAGCCAATAGTGACAAAAGTATTGTCGGAAGTCTATACTCTAGAAAGTTTCAAATGCATCAACATAATTTAACAATTTCCTAGGTTGATACAGGTAAATAAAACTACCTTAACACACTTTGTCAAAAAACAACAGAAAACCCTAATGATTAATACTTTCCCTAAAAAGGCACAAATAACACTGAGCAAGCACTTAGTTGATTCAAGTTTCTTCAAGAAAATACCTGAAGTGATATCACTCAGTATGAAATCTCTGAGTTCTCTGGTTTAAAGTAAAACCCAATAAATTAAGTGCCACCTCAGCCAAGACCGGGTACATTTCTTCACTGCAGACACAATGATTTAAAAGACTAGCTGCCAACTGTTTCCAAGGAAAGAGCACACAACAAAATACTACTGTGCTCAGCAATTATCCCTAATTGTGATCGGGATGCACGGGAGCAGATGCACTCGTGCCTTTGAAATAAAACACAAGTATAGTCGTGAAATAAATGCACACTCTAAACCCACAAAGACCACGCTTGCCAATTAAAATAACAAAATCTTGCTTGTAAGGGATAAAGAGGAAGGTCAGAGGGACTACACATTTGTTCCGTTTACTTTTTTAAGGCTATCACAAGGTGAAGATAGCCTAGGTTAAGAAGACAGTATTCCTGAAAAGGCTGGATCGTTTCACCAGTAAGATAACCCAGCAGTCCCAATTGGCAACACATACTCAGAACACAAACAGAACCCGTACACAAACGTTACTGTAGCACTTCTCACAGACGCCCAAAGAGGGAAACAGGCCATGTGAATTCCAGCTAGAAGAGGTATTTGGTTCAAAGAAACACAGACGCTTTAAATTAACTGTGATTTTTATTGATGGGTGATGACTATACTAGGCATCACTAAACGTTCATCACCAGACACATTAGACAAAATGTGGTCTATATACACAACAGAAAACACCTGTCATACAGAGAAATGAAGTCCTGACGCATGTCACAGCATGTATGAGCCTTGACAACATCATGCTGAGAGCAGTCAGTAGCAGTAAGACAAACACTGTATGATCTCATGTCAATGAAATAAGCAAACACAGAGAAACCCAAGACTGAGTGGTTATCAGGATTGGGAGAGGAAGTTTTTGTGCAGGGATACTGAAGCCATGTTAATCGTGGAGTCATTAAGAGTGAAACATGGCTATGACTAGCCACACAAGGTGAAGACGAAGACATTTGGAAAATGGCTCAGAGTATGAAACCACCTCTCCACGGGTGCTAGGACAGTGCTATCAACTGTCCCTACACAGGCAGCAGCCAGACACAGGGACTCAGACTAGACGGCCTCTCCTGGACAGGTAATTTCTCCCCACGCCTCTAGTCCAGAAGGGGTATCACCCAACAAGTGATACTGCCCAGGCTGCCCCATGGCAATAGTCACAGGGCTGCTCAGCCCAGATCCAATCCCACTTAGTGACACCAGAAACTGCTGGAGTACAGAACAAAGGAGGGGTTGCCTCCCCTTTCTTCTCACTCAGTATTTTAAGTTTATAACTCAGGAAACACTTAACAAGCATGAGTGGCATCTCAGTTGTGCTTTTACAGATGTGACAAGCTGGCTGCAGGGCTGGTGCTTTCCTTCCGAGAGTGTCTCAGGGGCCATGGGAATTCCAGTCAGAAGAGGCATCTCATTCAAAGAAACACGGACGCTTTCAACCAACTTTGTGATTTTTATTGATGGGCGACGACTTTATACCCCTAGGTATCACTAAACTGTGTACAATTAGAGGCGCAGCATTATAGGAAGCAGACAGCAGAACCACAGAGCAGACTTGAGGAAGTATCAATCTTCATTATTTGCCCAGTTTTCATTACATGTACACAGAAGCGTGAATGCAATTTGAAATCTTTTAATGGCAATAAAGTTACAATCACCCATCTACATAGACTAACAACTCCAAATATTTCATCTGCAATGCGTACATAAGCAGTTTCTCATTGCACAATTAATAAAATGTATTTTTCCCATTAGGAACCGACAATTAACCTTTTGTGTTTATTTATTTTGAAGAAAGCTGTTTCTCCTCTGATAACTGGCTTATTTTTATCATTTATCAAAAACTAAAGGTAAGGGAGGAAAGTGTGATGGGTTAAAAAATTCATTTTTTAAGGAAAGATAAAATTCCTTTTCACAAATTTACAAGTGTCGTTGCTGGTGCAGGATTTATTCTACTAAATGATTAGACTGAGGATCAAATTCAAATCCCCCTCCTCATCTCAGGAATCAGCACTATTTTGGAAATATGGGTTTTTGTGTTTGTTTGTTAAATCAAGTGACCGTCTGTTGGAACCAAATTATTTGGATTTGGAAGTTAAAAGTCAACATACACTATATGTTGCGCACAAACCCCAAAGAGTTTCCTTTTGTTCTAGCCCATTTTTGCAAAAGAGAAAGTTTCTCTGAAGAGCCACAAAGAGCGAGAAAGTTGGTGAGAGTCAGTGTTCTGAGAAGCGGTGTCAGCGCGGTGCGGGGCTACAGCAGGTCCACACGACGGTAGTACAGGAGGTAGGCTGTGCGCTCGGCCGTCGGCTTCACCACCTGGTGCTGGGTGATCACCTTGACCATCTGGTCGTCGATGCGGAGCCAGCCGTTCAGACCGATCTGGAAGACGTCTGTGGTGTAGTGGCCACCTGTTGCGCTGTTCCCATGATGGTAGACCACTGGGAGAGAGGGCAAGGGTGTGACTGAATGAGGGGAGCAGTACACACAAGTGTTTTACAGGCACCCACCAGGCTCCCTCCAAAACCAAACAGGTAACAGAGCAAGATGTGCCTACACAAAGCCATGTTATTTAAAGTGTTTTTTTTCTAAAGAAAAACCTGAACAATTCAGAATAAAAAGTTACACAACAGTCTTAGTAATGTTGTAAAAACCTTAAATGCTTACTAGAAGGAAGGATCAGTGAACCAGATTATGAGATAAAATTATTTAGAGAGGAGGTTAAGAACACTTCTTGCTGCACAATCATGCTGACCTATCATGTGAAAAGGCAAGGACCCGAAGTCCTCTGTGGATTAGCCCCTGTGACACACGGTGCGTGCGCACGCCCCCAGCGGGAAGGACGCCGGTGTCACTAACCAGGGGCAACTGGGTGTGCACTGGGGGAGGGGCCTGCAGCAGGTCGCTACTGACTAATCTTCTCTTTAAAAAAAAATTCTGGTTTTTCTTTAACAACATTTTAATAGAAAAAATACCATGTTGTTTTAATCCTGTCATTCGACCAAGAAGGCTTGGTCAAACGCCTGATACAAACATGGCAGTGAGAAGGTAAAATGAAGGTTTTAGAAGGGGAGGAGGCACAGCAAGGCTGTGTCAAGAGAGGGCAGCAGCCTGGCAGGGACAGGACATCAGGGCAGCCTGCGGTGAGCCGGCTGAGAGGACGGCATAAAGGGAAGTCATCGGAGAGGCACAGGACTGAACTGGCGGGGAGCTGCAGCTCCAGTGTAGCCCATCCGAGCAGCAGTCATCAGTTCCGGTGTGCTCCACACACAGAGGCAGCACAGGTCCACTCTGCGCCAGGGACTCAGGGGTGACAAGACAGTGCTCATGAGGCTACAGGAATGGTCTACCAATTCATGGGCTTTGTCACAAAGAGACACTCTGTGCTGGCAACTGAGAGAAGACTGTACCCTTGGCCCTAGACAGCTACTTGGGAAACAGGAGCTGACCGGCAAGAAGACAGCAAGACTGTGAGCAGAAGGGGGTGGAAAACCAGCAGAGAGCATTCCAGGCAGCGACACTTTGCCCTGTGCTGCCAAAGCCCCAGGGACCCCAGTTCCAGGGTGACGCAGCACTCAGGGTACCAGATGCCCCTCCTCCAGTCATCTGGGGATTTCTGACCTGGATTCTTACCTCAGAGGCCTAACTAATTTGAGTAGTTGTCATCTGAAAATTTGAATTTGAAGGACTTAGGAGTTTAACCAATTTACATTTCATATAAAGGAAACACCATCACTCTATAAATTCAAATTAGAAGAGCACTCAAACATTCAAGTTTCTTAAGCAGCAGCCCAGGTGACTACTTAATAAATATGGTAATATGGTACATATACTTGTTGTTAGCCTCACCTGACAGGAACAGAATGCAAAATCAGATAATTTTAACAAACCTCATTCATGTACTTTGCTAACTAGTTTTTAGTCACAGAGCCATTTTTTAAAAAATTATTTTTTCACTCACATTTCACACACAGTTGTAACCAGTGCAGTGACCTTGTTTCTGAGATTAGAATAGATCAGACAGGAAGTCAGCTGAGGCTTCAGGAGACAGCAGTCCAGGTGCACGGACAGGGGGTGGCAGAGGTGGGGTGGGGTGGGCAGCGCACAGGCATGCTCAAGTTTAGAAGCATGACAGGACTTGTCCAGGGGACCAGGAATTCCTGTACTGTACCCTGCCCTTGACTGTCAGCCTTCCCCTTCAAGGGCCCCACAGGAGAGCTGCTGGGAGAAGGCAAAGAAGCATTTTATCACCCACCTGGGACCTCACTACCAAACTTGAGGGAGCCACGCTGGACCCTGGGACCCCACTGGTCTTGGCTAGGTAGGTAGCAGAGCCTGAGAGCCAAGTGAGGCCTCTGAGCTGCTGCACCCCGGCAGGCAGAGGAATGGGCTGGAGACAGTCTAAGAACAAGCGGCCCAGAGCCACCTGTCTGGATCCTAGGCGGCAGGGACTTAGGTCAGTCACCTTGAGGGAGAACAGAACATCAAAAGGAGTGGTGATGGACAGTAAATGGGTGAAAGCTGGGCTCAAAGCCTGTGTGAGCGACCTTCCAATGTGGCAGAGGGACCTCTCCAGCTGGCCAGACTGCCTAAACTGCCACTTCAGGTCACAGAGCTATTTGGTAAATTTCCCTTTTGAGTTTCAGTTTATTGCTTTTTAAAATGGGGATACAATCACTCATCTCTCAGGGCAGTTATGATAAATAGGCAGGGTGATTATGTGACAGGCATCTAGAACAGTTTGATAAATATGGTGAGGTCAATAAATCATAGCTTTACTATAAAAATAGAAACAGGCTCACAAAAGACAACACAAAAGGACAAATGACAGAGAAGCTAGAAAATTCTAATGGTCAGAAAAGCAAGCAAAAGAGACAATCAAGGTATAAAAGACTAAAGCTGAAAGAGAGAAAGAGAGAAGGCAAAGGACAGAAGATGGAGAAGACAATCTGGTGTTGCAGACAGTTCTGGGCCAGGACAAGGAGATTCCGCCCAGGATGGAAGAGTTCTGGGAGCTGGGGGATGCTGCTCCCCTTGCCCCCTCCAGGCATAACAGCACGTGGCTGGCTCAGAGAGTCTGGTGGCCAAGGGCCTGGGGCACTCAGAGCACCTCCTGGTGTACACTCGAGAGGACTGCATGGAAGAAGATGCAGGGGACACAGGTTTGGGAAGCGTTCCCCTAGCCCAGCTCGGGGAGACTAGATGATACAGCAACTCCACAGCACTGTCACCACACAGGTGCTCCGCAGTAGCAGGGAAAAGCCATGTTGCCAAAGTGCTGATCTAGCAGCAGGAAACTCAACTTTTCCTACGACACACAGACAGCAACAGCCATTCTACGCTGGGTCAGCTCAGGGCCAAGACACTTCTTGTCAAACTCTAAACATCAAACTTAAGGTAAGACAAACATTCTCAAATGACTTCCTAGCTCAGAAATGTCAAGAGAAGTCCACGGTGACTGGAACAGAGTGATCTAGTCCTTGTGGTCAGTGGAATGGTGGCAGAATTGTATCCTCACAGAAGCCACGTTAACACAGCTTTAGAAAAGGAAGTAACAGTGTACAAATTTACTTACCTGCAAATAGCCTATAGGTGCGGTGGCATTTAAAATTCTTGTTTTTGACCCCTGGAGAAAGCAGTTCTGAAAAACAAAACATCAACAGCTCCAATCTAGAACAAGCATAAGCAGGAAAGGATCAGAGTAACATACTCAGAGCACCAACACTGGCGCCCCTCACTTCTGTTCCTATGAAGCAGCTGAAGTGGCAGCCAAAACAAAGGACAAGCAAGAAAAGATCCACCAATAAAAACACACAAGTCCATACAGAGGGCCAACTCGGGGTGTGTGAAGACACAGGATGGCGTTTAAGCTTCACAGGTGACCAGAGCAGCATGACAAGGACTGTTCATTTCCTGACTCTCCCACCGGCATCTTTCCTCCGTTTCTACATCACAGAGGGATCAGAACAGCCTGCCTGTGAAGGATGAAAGCCCTGGAAACGTGAGGATGGAAGCACAATAAAACTGGCAGAAGGAGATGGGCGTGAGCCTATTCTGCGGACAGGGAACACCCTAGAGGGGCAGGAAAAGCAGTGTCGGCATCTGACGATGATAGCACCACAACGAAGCAAGGGTTTGAAGCCAGGGGAGTGGAGTGGAGGGGTGCTGTGCTGTGGGATGGACAGAGAGAGGTTTCTTCCTCTATACCCTAGTTTCTGCTCCCCAGGCACCTTTGTATTTTTAGAATCATCTCCAACTTGTTGCACTGTCAATCATGCATGAGTGATGTAAAATACATTTTTTGCAAATCGTGAAGCTATTAAGGACATTTTCCTTCAAGATTTACTTTTAGCAAGACAACTTGGTGATCTTTCAAACTGCTTCCTGGGTGTTCCAGCATTGCTGGGCTCCCAGTGACCTGAAGGAAGACTTGCAGCTCATCAAGTGACACAGCTCTATCATGTGTGTCACTGCAGCCAGGGGGCAGAGGAGCACTGATGGCCAATGGGGTACACTCTCAACTAAGTGAGAAACCCACTCAGCCCTGCTGTCCAACAGTGCCATTAACATATTAACTTAGTGGAAGGGAAATCAGTATGCATCTTAGTCAATATAAAGCCTCAATATTATTGAATTACAAGGTAAAGGAACTGCAGAATCAGAATCAGAGAGGTCATTAACATATGAAAATACTCATTTGCTGTTATGATAAAAACTAGTTATTAAAAGTACCAGTCAAATTCAAACTGCAGACTTTTAACTACTGAACAAAAATGCAATCTAAATAGAAAAAACATGCTCTTTTTGATTACCAAACGCACCTGTTTTTCCAATCTAGTACAATGACAGTTTATTAGTTTTTGCCTTTATTTTTAAAAAGCCATTTTAATACGAATTTTAACATAAAGGTGAGAAACAGAACATCCTTAACAGACTTCCAGAAGTATTCTCACCATGATTTCCACTTTGTATATTACCTTTGCTAATTTCTAAGTCCACAGGATATTCAATATTTTTGACAAGCTTCTGGCATCCACCCGTCTTCTCATAAACAAATCGTTTAAGATGCAACACAAGGACAGGGGGCAGTTTTTCCAGGGTCACTCTTCGACTTATCTCCACCTAAGACACAGAACACACAAAGACACAGCCCTTGGCTTACTCAAGGCAGCAGACATAGCCTTCTCCAGGTCCAATCTCTGTGCGTCACCTCCTCTCAGGTTCCAAGCCTGTGCTTAACCGTTACTGTGACACGGAATCTTCTGACAGTCTACCAAAGCTACTGACATTCTTCTTAGAAGAGCGCTCATATCCCCGTGACACAGCTGTACAGGCTCTAGAAAGCCCACCCATAAACTCTGTGTCAAGAACCTTTGTTCTGTTGCATTAACAACAACATGATATGAAAATAAAAAAGCTAACTTAGCAATAAATGAGCCCTGGTAGCACACTGGTTCCAGTGCTTGGCTCCTAATCAAAAGGTCAACGGTGTGAAGCCATCGGCCAGCCCGTGGGAGAAAGATGTGGCAGTCTGCTTCCAGAAAGATTGTAGCCTTGAAAAAACCCATGGGGCAGTTCTACTCTGTCCTACAGGGTTGCTGAGAGTCGGAACTGACTTGACAGCAGTGAAAAATCTGCTTTTTAACAACTGTCATAGTATTTATTAAACTGATGCCTGTTAGGTTTATAAAAGCTTCACTTTTATTAATTTACTATGTCCCTGAAGTATGTTCATAGGTCTAATGAGTGGTGCTTTTAAAGAGCGAGGTTTTATTTTTTATTAATATGCTTCTTCATAAACAATACTCCCTTCATTTATAGTTCTTATACATATGAACCATTTTGTGCTTCTTGTATTATTTGGAGAATGCTGTTATTAGAAATATTTTTTAAAACAATAACCCAAAAAGACCAGAAGTGTATATAAAATAATTCAAAAACTTTCAGAGGCCTATATTCATCTCTGGTTAAAAGCATTTTAAGGACATGAAGCTTTCTGACCAAAAAGTAAGCTCAGCCATTACCACTGCTGGTGTTTAGGCCACACTTGGCCTTCACCTACACAAAGACCCCTGAGTATGGAAACCAAGCTCCAGGGTTGCTCATGTTCCCATCAAGCTTACATCCTAGCATACTCAACAAGTATTTGCGAACTAATGAAAGGTGTGAACACAGCTCAACAGTTAATCAAGATGGCTCCAGTTTCCTAATTCACGAATCGTGAGAGCTGGACCAAGGTAAATCCTGAGTGCCTTTTAGTGCTAGTGATCCATGACCCTATTTTTATTTTTAAAACATTTTATTGTGCTTTAACTGAAAGTTTATAAAGTCAATTTGTCACATAAAAACTCACACACATTGCTGTCACTCCAGCTGTTCGCCCCACACTGTGACAGCACATACCTCCTTTCCACCCTGAATTACCTGTGTCCATTCAACTAGCTCCTGTCCCCCTCAGTCTCCTATATCTACTGAAGCCAAGAAGCACACTCTTTGTCAGTGGCATTTTATGTCTCATAGACCAGTCCAATCCTTGTCTGAAGAGTTGGCTTCAGGAATGGTTTCAGTTCTTGGCTAACAGAGTCCTGAGGCCATGTCTTCCAGAGACCCTCCAATCCATCAGATGTGGCTCTGACTTAAAAATCTTCAGTCAGTTCAGTAAGTGGCTAATCTTAACTTTTTAAATTTACATTTTGGGCTTCCAAACAATCTTAGACACACTTTCTAATCACTGAACAAAACTAGGCTTCTCTTACATAGCATGTATTTTGTAGAGTCATATTTTCTCATGAACATTCATGTGTTCCCATAAAGACTTTTGACCTAAAAAATAATAAAGGTAAACTCAGTATTTTAAAAAAGCAAATTAAAAAATCACATTCAAGAAAGTGCTATTTGCTCTTCACTAGATCTTCCTAAAAACTGGTCAATACCTTCCTTCCTAAATCATCTATGTTTACAAATGCTCTCAGCCTCATTTCATAAAGACAACACCACAACCACAGAGCCATAGCAGGTAGCATCATTCTTTCTCATATTTCAAAGCCCCATCAAAATGTCACTTCTCTCTTAAAGGTGTCCTTCAAACCACATTCAAATTTAACTCAAATTTATGCAGAATAAATCAGCCTTTCCTCACTACTCTGTGTCATCGGCTAGGCCAACAACTGTGTAGCCATCTCAACCACCCCTCTTCTTCTGATCCAGAGCTGAAATCTGACTGTAGCAGAAACAAAAGAAACATTAACAGATACATCGTGAAGAGTCATTCTCTCAGTAGCCTAGGGCAAGGCTAAAAACCACCCCAGTAAGACCAGGCCTGAAGACTCCCACGGTTTTGCTGCAAGGAAAGAAAGCAAGAATTGTGGCCATCACTGCCAGGGACAGTAATCCCATCTCTGGAGAGTCACAGATGCCATAAAAATGTGCCAAGCTGACAAAGTCATCCACACCAAATACCCACACCTAACCACACCAACCAACAAATACCCACCGTCTCTCTCTTTCAGTAAGTTCCACTGCCAGACTTTGTTTATTCACGTAAGGCGACTGCCAAATGTCTGTCTCTGGTTCTTACCACTTTTAAAAAAAAAAAAAACAAGACTGTCCTCGAGAAGCATGTCAGAAAATATAGTGGGAGATGAGGCATGACTTCTGCAATTCCGCCAAGGGTGTCTGGATTCACCAATTCAAAAAAGAGGCACTCAGATGTCCTAAAGGTCCTCATGCCCCACTTCTGTGCTTCTGTCTTTAGAGAACAAGCCTTAAGACAAGGACAGTTTACCTCAGCCATACAATGTGATGGTGTTTTTCTAGGCTGAGATGTCTTATTCCCTCTGAAAATAATGGCTCACAGCACCATGAATTGTTTTATTATTTGAATAAAACTTCACAGAAACACCAGAAACTGTTTGATAAATGCTGCCCATAACTAGCCTTCCTTCAGCTCCCCAATTCATTTTCATGAATTCATTGCCAGTCTAATGCATATATGGTAACCAAAATTCTTAACCATAAAGCAGAAAACAGGCAGCACCTAGCATATGTGGTTAGCCAGGAACTAGCTCTTCCTCTACTTGAAAATTGTAGTTAAAGCTGAACATTCCCAGTCCCTGGTGAACTGACAGGGCCTGATTTCTAACATGACAAAAAATGCCACTCAGTCGGAGTCTCCCACTGTTTGAACTGTGCAGACTGAATGACTAAGGCTTCATCTTTTTCCTACTGAATCAAAAAGTAATAGCAATCAGAACAACTACTTTATATTTTCATACCTTTGACAACCAGCAATCAAGACACAAACCAGAATGTGTTTAGAATATCTTTTATAGCCTAACTAATCTAAGCAAGACAGTGCCGTAGCACACAATGAACGTAAGTCAACTCTTTGGCCTGTCAGAGGCGGTATTAATTTTCTGACAGTGTGATGAAATTGCCAGAAATGAAAAGTAACAAAGCATAAATAACCCAAAAGGAGACATCACCTCATATTATATGAATTTAGAGCTAAAAGAGATTTTTGGGATCATCTGTTTCAATCATTTCATTTGAAAAATGTGGAAATTTTCAGTCCAGAAAAGTTAGGCAACTGATTTAAGTGGCAGAACTCAAATCAGTTTCCACTGATTCCTAACCCTGTGTTCTTCCCACATCAGGCGAGTGCCTCAGAATAAAAATTCAAGCCCAACTTTGCCTATACCTCTTGTTTGGTTTTTGTAGTGTAACCCTGGACAGACTCTCTTGCCACCAAGCTTTCCAACGCATCCTGGACAGTGCGTATCTTGTCAGACTGGATGTCCAACTGCAGTGTGAAGAATGGCTGTAATGTGGCAGATTCTTTTGAACTCTGCTGGTAAACCACAGACCTAAGAATTGAAAACAAAAACAAAAACAAAAAAAATTAAGAGGCCACGCCTACTCACTTTAAGATGAACAAAAGAGGAAAAGACATTCAAACTAAGACTTTTTTCAGCATCATTTTCAGAAGACCAGAGAGAAGAGCCAAAAATACATTAACTGAAAAAGACTTCTGATCAACACCACCCTTTAAGTGTTTCTAACATCATCATCTAGCAGTCAGAACATTCCCCCAATTCAGACGCTCTGCGAGAAAGCAGAGCTTGTCTTCCAAATTCTTTCACCTCCACCCCACACTGTTACCTAACCCGCCAGTTAACTGTGGCTCTCCTGCTAGTCTCACTTTTTGTTTTCCCAAAGTATCACAGCCTGTTCTAATAAAACAAGGGAAATCCCAAGTTGAGGAGAATATTTTTAATGGCATTTTCCCCCTATATAAATGACCTAAAATAAAAAGAAGCGGGAGGAGGGTGTGTATAATAAAAAACAAGTTAACATTCCAGGAAAAGCGGCTACTACCCTTCCAAGAAGAAAAGCACCCAATTCAACCTTGTTTTCTTAGCTGGTTTTTCATTGCACTTTTCTTTTTCTAAGTTTCTCTGAGTAAAGATTGTGTGTTCGGGTCATCTCTCATTTAGCCTCAGTAAGGAAGCATTCCAGTAGTTCAACAAGGGATTCTATTTCTGCAGCCTGAGTGACCTAGTTTATAAAGGGAATAAGATGGGTGTGGGTAGGTACTCCAGCTTCAGAAAACAGATACTGTGAAGAGCAGGTTACAAGCTTTTTAGCCCAGTGTTTAACTAACACATACTGCTTCCCCAACACACAGACACACACACGCACTCACACACAAAACAAATGTGCTGCTGTCAAGGTGATCTCAGCTCACAGCAACTCTACAGTACAGAGGACAACTGCCTCCACAGGGTTTCCAAGGCTATAAATCTTTATAGGAACAGACTGCCACTGGCTGGAGGGTTTGAACAACCCGCCTTTGGGTCAGCAGTCAGGCACCTAACCACCGCACCATGAGGTAGTAGCAACTATCTCCACACCCCTTTTGAGTAGAAACGCTTAAGTGACAGCCGTTCCCTTGGTTCCAAAGATGAACTGTGAGAAAACCAGTCATTAACATGGGTGAAGAAATCAGGATGCAACCCTCTCCATTCTCAGGGCCTGTACTTATCAAAGGGAAATGGGCTGGTATTTTTGGGAAACTGAACCAACACCTGGAGGGCCTTAAATTTAGAAGATCATCTTTCAGCTGGGCTCAATGAGGAATCATGTTTCTTGATGGCTGCAATAAACAGGTAAGGTATTCCTCCTAAATTCTGAAGTAACTCCTTATTTTGGCTTTATTATTTTTCAAACAGAACTGTAAACAACCAATTTCAATACACAGATACCACAGAGGCCAAGACTAGTGATCATGACTGAGCCACTCAAGCAAAGCTAGAAATTTATCCAAAGTGAATTTTGTCTTCTTCCATTGGTCATTTCTTAGATTAATCCAGGATATCTGGGTTGTGTTAGACACAGACTTGCAATTATGATACCTCGCCTATGTTCCAAACGGTGTTCCCACTATGTACAACTGAGCTGTTCCTTTATCCCCTCTCCCAACTCTCAGTGACTGTTCCAACAATCTTAACATCCAAGGTGCTGGCTTAACAAGACACCTAAGGACACAAACAGCCTTCTCTGGCTGCTGTCAGCAAACCTGGACCCCAGCCTGCCTCCCAGCCCAACACAGCCCATCCCAAAGAACCAGTTACAGTCACCATGCAGCAGCAGTGGCTGACCACACAGATACACAAAGCCACTCCAGGACAGAAAGATGACAGCAAAGAGCACAGAAATGTCTTGTTCACGGGCACATGGCTGACTAGGTCCTAAAATCCAGCTCTAAAAAAGTTCGCAAACATGCTTCTGATTGAGTCTCTGTATGTTTTTCTGAGGTTTTTATGAGCTTGTTGAAACTGGTCAATTGAAGTTGTTTTAGAACACAGAAGGAATGTAAACTAACTCCTGATGCCTTGAAAAGGGTATTATTTCTTTTGGATGCACAGCATTTGGGATAAAAAATATGTTACAAGTCTCACTAAAATACCACCCTTGTAGGTTATGCGCTAAGAGCCTTCAGAGAGGAAATTAAGTCAGAATGAGGTTCCCTTAGTACTTCTAGTGAGTCAACCTCCTGGGAGATGGTATACCTTTTATTGAATTCCACATCATGGTACCATAAGGCTCCAGTATAAATAAAACAACATTCTCAGGAGGACCTTGGGAGCCAGCGAAAGGCAGCTAAAAGGGTCCTGACTCAGGCCTCCAAGTATTCCTGCCTATACAACGCTGTCCCTTTTGCAAATATTTCTCTTCATGCTTGTTTAATATTTTGGCTTCGCTTGGTTATGGTACCTAAAATTCCTCCAAGCAGATACATTTTGGTTAATGGATTTCTCCTCTTAACACATATTTCAGTGAGTTTGCTTTTCTCTTCTCATTGAGCTGTGATCAGCTGGACTGAAGGAACTGTGGATGGAGACAGGGTGAGAGGTATCCCTGTGGCACATGGTGCCCGCTAGCAGTGGGGCTAGCAGGACAAGCATCAGGAAGTGCAAAAGATGAGCGGGCAGGGGAAGTGAGTGTAAAGGTAAACCATTGATTGGGAGGTACTCAGGACAAGTCCTAGACCTTCCCACGTGTCATGGTTTGAATTGTGTCCCCCCAAAAATGTGTGCAGCCACGTGGCTGGGATATGGTTCCCAGTATCTTGGGACTGTCCTCCATTGTGTGGTTTTGCTAACCTGTATGTTAAAGGATTAGGGTGGGGCTGTGAATTCCTGCTATGGGGGAAGTTTCCCTGGAGTATGGCTTGCCCCACCCTTAATGCTTTTAGCTTGCAAGGAATAAAAGGAAAAAGAACCAAGGACAATTGGAGAACCTCACTACCATCAAGCAAGCAGCACCGGGAGCAGAGCGCGTCGTTCAGACCAGAGGTTCTTGCGTTGGGACGCTCCCTGGACAATGACTGATGCAATACCGGACTTTCCTCCAGAGCCGTCAAGGGGAAAGTCTTTCCCTGGAGCGGACACCCTGAATATGGACTTGCAACCTACCGGACTATGTAAGAATAAATCTTTCTTTGTTAAAGCCATCCGCTCTGTGGTATTTCTGTTAGAGCAGCCCTAGCTGACTAAAACACCACGTTATCAAAATGGCAAAATCCTCAAAAAGGCAACTACTAGATTATTCCAGAAAAGCATAAACCTGATGTGTCCACCAAAGATGCCAGTGATTGGGGTCTGAACAAAATCCGCCTGCCGAGTGACCGAAGTCTTATTTCTGGGGCCCACTTGCTCCCATTCATCCTCACTTCCTTCGCCTTGTTCTTCATGCTCTTCTTCGTTTACCAAGTGGCTTTGGGGTCCGTTGGAAACAGTAAGTTCTGAAAAGCAGAGAGTCTATTTAGGCTATTTACAACAGTCCAGATGGAAAGGTTCTGCATGAACCACTTAAGTAGATTTGTCAATTTATAGTTTTAAAAACAAAATCAGAGTGTGTTCTAGACTAAAAGTCACTTATAAACACCTAGAAATGTGCAACTTTCCAGCACCTTTTTTTGAATAACCTGCTATAAAGGGTGTTTCGGGGACAAACAGAGAACTCTGAAGCTTGACTGGAAAATAAGTACATTACCAAGACTTTAGCAGACAGCAAGCTGTGTATATAACGCACATGCACATAATACACAAACATGATGAAATCATGTGGAAAAAGTTCGGGCACAGCACATCCATGCATATACCATGTACGTCTCATAACATTTCAATTTAGGCCTCATTCTCCCTCATTCAACAGTGCAAGAATGTTACTTTTGGTAGTATTCATCTGACTAAAGTGTAAGCCATGGTCAAGAAGTCTTGGATTAAGCTTCCTAACAATCAGAAAACAAACAACTGAAACTTTGCATTTGCTCTCGGCAAGTCCACAGCCGTGTCTGAGAGTGAGAGAGTCCCTTGTAAGTGATCTGTGCCGAGGTATATCACGCTGGAGATTCGTGGAGGGCCAAGCAGAGGGCTTCCCCTCTAAGTAATCCTAGGTCCTGTAAGGCTAGCCCACATGAAGCTGGGCAGCAGGGTGGTGCAGATATTGGCATGGTGCACACTGCCACCATCCTCTGGGACCCCTGCAGAGCCTGGCAGATCCGCCTCAGCCACGTGATGGACACATGACCCCTCTATGTCTGCGACTCTCATTTGCCACACATGCAGGAGATTCAAATGGCCTGAGTGTAGAGGCTGGCCAGCCAGTCAGTGGCTCAGAATGTGTGTGACACACCAGCCTTGCATATCCAAATGGCCTCCTGGCCAGGTGCATAAATGCATCCACCTTTGGGCCTGGGGCTATCTGCCCTGGCAAAGGCTTTTTCTGGGGTAGATACAGTGATTTCTTTCTGCACTGGAGAAATCAGTTTGAGGAATAGGGAAGGAATCCCAAGGGAGAGGGGCTGCTTTAGAAACTCGATAGGGCTATGCTGCTGGGAACCAAATCTCCATATCAACAGGTACCAAGACGAAGACTTGCTAAATCCATGGGGGGAAGAGGGCGGGCATCACTGAAGTCAGTAATGTAGAAAAATACTTTCATAGCATACTTATGAAAGTATGCAAAACTGAACAACACATACACATTATCTGTGTAAAAATATGACAGTTGGTTTCCTAAACTTGGTAAGGGACTTGCAGTTATGTAGGAGAATATCCTTATCTTTTGGAGAGGCATACTTTAGCATATCGGGGCCCAGTATACTCTTATCTGTAACTTGATTTTGAATCATTCCAGAAAAAATGTGTACATACACAGTGTGTGTGGACAAAGAGATAAATAATGATAACAGATAACCTGCAGAATCTGCCAATTATATACAGGTATTTATAACCATTCTTTTACGTTAGCTGCCCATCAAGCCAGCTCCCAACTCATGGCAACTCTGCGGAGCACGCAATGGGACTGTGACACACAGGGTTTCACCTCTTCCCAGTCTCAGCCTGGAAGCCCTGCTGAAATCTACTGAGCATCACAGCAACACGCAAGCCTCCACTGCCAGACAGGTACTGGCTGCACTTGACGGTCACTGGCCAGTTCCTGCACAGATGGCAGGAATTCTACCACTGAGCTATCACTGCCCTCTATAAAAACACCTAGTCATCTTAATGAATAAATAAACGATTGTGAAGGGCAGGTGGGGTAGGCAGGGTCAGAGGAGGAACAACTTATCATATGAGCATACAGTATTTGTTTAAAAAGAATTCTTAAGAAAATGTTCTCACATAAGTACACAGTAAACAGCTATGATACAACCTACTTTCATTATTTGGTGAGAGGAGCTTCTTTAGATTTAACATTTCCTCATGAAGTCCATTGAGAATAAAGCCTAAGTATTCCTCAGCATCTTCTTGTCGGCCCTGAAAAGATCAAATGTGAGCACACCGATTTTATCCTATCACTGTTCAAGGTCGGCACAACAGACAACACCTGCATATTCAAACCTGCCCCCTCTGAAATTGTGAAGGAAATTTAATGAGAGTACAACAAACTGACAGACAAGTTGGAGTATCTCTAAGTAGCAGAACTACAGAGGATTTTTATTTATGCTTTTCTGTATTTAAAGTATTTTCTATGATAAGTATGTTACATTCATAATTAAAACTGTTATCTAAAAGTAGCTTTTTCTTTCACATAAAAGAAGTAGAACTGCAAGTGCTAGAAGCCTAAGCCACCGCACTGACACATCCAAGGTTCTCGTTCTCACTGTGAGTCGAAACAAACAGTCTGGTATGCCTCCCTCTTTGTAAGGATGATGGGAATCTAGACAGGAAAGGGCTCAAATAAGGTGTGAAACACTCCACCGATTTGTGACCAGCTTCCTGTAAAACACCTGAGCCCTGGATCTCCAAGGTACTTCCCCGGCAGACATCTCAATGTGTTGTTACAACTCCTGACTGAGAAAGCAAGCCTATCCTGTGTGACACCACAGAGAGAGGAACCTGGGAGTGTGTATCTCGCTCCCTGAGACTTGTCCAACATGTGTTCTTCCTGTGCTAATTTTGGTTTGTACTCAAGGTAAAGCACAATGCAGTCATTAAGAGAACTGACTCTAAAGCCAGACTTGTCATTTACTTTGGGACTTTGGACAGAAATTGTACTTCTCTCAACTGCCAAAAGGAGAAGTGGATACTTATTCCTGAGGCTGAATAAGCTAACACATGCAACATAAGCAGTACCTGGCACACAAACACTACATGAGCTGGCTCTGCTTAGCAGGGTGATTAGCAACATTACACATTTTAAATTCACTCAAACACCTGACTCTGCAGTAAGCCCTGATCTCCAGAACACCCAATGACCTATAGCACCTGAAGGAGAGCGAAGCATGGAATAACTTAACAGTAAACCAGGGCCTGAGAGGAAAAGCAACATTTCAGATGGGCTACACTTGATGGTTCCAAACCTTTTCAGAGATGCTGGACTTGATGACTGTCAGGAGTCTATAAATGTATGTGGGCTCAAAGGCAGCTCCAGGACGAATGTCCCTCACAATTTTATCCCCAAGGGCTGCAATGGAAACAGGACACAGATTTTCAGAATAATAATGTATTCTTAAATGATAAGGCATAAAGTTATCAAAACTTTTCCTCCAAGAATGCTGAGAACTGCACAGGGTAGCAACCTACACCTTCCTGGCAACATGTCTGAATCAACCATGTTCAATCACATGACTCGGTAAATCCGAGTATGTAGCGGTCTCAGGGGCTGCACTTGGCTCACCTTGCCTCGGTTTTGGAGGTACGGGCATATTAGTGAACTCGTTCATTAACCGAACACTGAAGTGTGAAAAGAAACAAAAAAGTTAAACAGTATAGTAAAAACAAACAAAAAGAACACTTTTACTAAAGATCCTTGATGGTTAAGCAGAACATTAATTAACATAGTAGACTTTAGTTACAGAGTGGTCTCACAGCTAGTGAGTTCTTAAATCCTTTCCACACAAGTTTTTAGTACATTTAAGCAATATCAATAAACACAGAAATGTCTTCTAATGAATTGGAAGAATACAGACACACAATACTCCAATTCAGCTTACATTAAAAAAAAAGAATTACAGGACCCATTTGTCAGAAATTATTTACATTTCTGGTAAATTATTTACATTCTAATTATCAGAAGGGAAAATCTTTTCCTCAGTGCCTTACTTACAAGCTATCTATCATGGGTGTGGATGTACAAGGCCTCTGCGCTTTGGAATACACAGGAATGAACTTCATCAGGTGATACATCGGAGGGCAAGCCACCAACGCCTGCAACGTCTAAATATTGGCAGTAAGGAAGCATAAAGGAAATGCAACAGACACACTGAACACCTTAAAGCCACATTAAACACTCAAGCATATAAAAACTAAATAAATCAAGAACACTGAACTACTTGGATACATAAATACAAAAATAAATAAACCAATAATCATTAGGATAACTGCTTTATCCACATAAGCATTTACCATGTAATCATTAACTTGTATTGAAGAACTTGATTCAACCAAGATAACCAAATAAATTCAAGACAATTGCCAGTTTTCTGTGGTGACTCTGTCCTACTACTTAGGACCATTTTAACAAGAACACAGTTTGCCTGATTTTCTTTTTTCTTTTTTTTGGTAAGGAATAACCGTGTTTCTAATTAATCAAGTTGTAAGATCAGGATTCAGGTCAACTACCCCACAGATGCAGGTCAGATAGTGAGAGGCTTCGGGGACAGTGTCCGAAAAGGATACAGCATTAATGTAGCACCAGTTTCCTTTATTGATCAGCCCCCGGGGTTGCAATGACACTGGTTTATGTATTAGGGTTACAGTCTCCAATAACTCTGCAAGATTGAAGAAGCATATTTAAGAAATTAACAGCATCTAGTGAACAACATTTAAATCCATTCTTATGCTCTACTCTAGAGAGAGTTAAAAATCTCAGTAAAACTATCCCCAGAGAAGAAGTACTTGATGCTATTGCTGAATTCAGCTCAAAATCATGCACGGTATTTAATAATTAAATTTTTTTCAAACCAATAATTTTTCCAAACACCCACATGTATTTATCTTCCGGTGAGAGTATAACTAGACAACATAAAACTATTTATTTTAATAAGAAACCAAATACTTTTAAAAACCATACACATGTATTAGGGAATACATTTAAAAGATACAGGCCTTTCTTCCTGAAACACCTATCACAAGGCATACCTCATTAACAACGCAAGTCTCTCAGATACCAGCCAGGAAGGTACTGACATCCCAAACCTGAGTCTCACTCACCTCTGAATTCCACTAAGATTATACCGAACACTGCACAGTGAGTACCTCAGTGACAGTTAAATGAGTAAAAATACTCTTACTGACTGTATTTTTCCAATAGAAGTCTTATCTGGGGACTGTTCTGCATACTGTAACTCCCTTGTTATGTTTAGAAACAAACCCAACTTCTTATCCTCAGATCCATCTGTGACATTGTACTTCACAGTTGTAAAACAGCTATGAATACTACCGTTATTCAATTAATCATCAGAAATGTTTAACAAAGAAACAAAGTCTCACCATGTCCCATTATGAATCTTGTAATCCAGGCAACTACAGTTTACTGGACACTTTCTACACTTAGCATGTGTTTCCCAGTTTACAAGTATTAACTGGCTACACTTAACCCTCAGTAATCTAAGGGTAGTACCACTACCCCCTGTTGACCAGTAAGGACATTGAAGCTCAGAAAGATTAAACAGACTTCCCATTACCACCCAGGACACAGGTAGGACAGCCAAGGCCTGAATTCCACAATCTGGTGACCAGAGTACAATGCATTTTATTTTGAAAGGAGGTACTAAGAAAGAAAATTTAATAAGAAATACTTTTGATATTAGCATCCATCTAAGTTATTACTCAACAAACCTGTATTTCCTAAAACAATTATACCAGTAGGCTCCATACCTAAGCACTAGTCAAGTAAAGAAATTAAATTTGCTAAATCCGAGTGTCCACACAAACTCATTCTCTCCTGTGAGTACAAGATCTATCTGAAAATTCCTACATAATTGTTTTAACAAGCACAAAAACATGTTTACAGACAGTCCAAAAACTGGTAAGAAAAAGAAATCATTGTTAACAAGCAGGAGCACCATAAATTAAAACCTAGCTGCACTCAAAACTAAAACCGAGCCCACCGCTGTCGAGTCAGGTCCGACTCAGTGACCCTAGAGGTCAGAGGAGAACTGCCCGATAGTTTCCATGGAGCACCTGGCAGATTTGAACTGTGGACTTTTTGGTTAGCAGACATAGCACTTAAGCCACTGCGACAGTAGGGCTGCACTCAGCGCCATCTAAAGCACATCTCCTTCTGTCTCAGCTGAGCCACAGCCCCCATCAGCACAGCCTGGACTTTCCAACAGTCAAGCTCTGCAGAGTCAGAGATGGCACCCAATTTAAAGATGACTCCAAGCCGACTCCTTTCCAGTATCTATTGGGGGAACAATGCTACTGACCAGAAAGAAAACCTTTAGTTTCTACATCAACCTTTCCTTCTAATTGACACCAGCTTCTAGCCGTTACTTTTGGTTTGCTTATTTTGAGGAGCCAAACCAAAAACAAACCCACTGCCATCGAATAGATTCCAATCCACAGTGACCTTACAGGACAGAGTAGAACTGCCCCACAGAGTTTCCAAGGACCACCTGGTGGATTTAAACTGTCAGCCTTTTGATTGTGGCTTAATCACTATGCCCCCGGCGCTTCCATTTGTAGGAGTAAAGGGGTGAAACGCAGCTTCACTGTTCAGCTCCCACTAACACTGGGTTCAAGCCTTTTGGCACCACCTAGTGGTTTATTTTAAAATTGCAAGTAACAACAAGGACCAAAAACCAAACCCACTGCCACTGAGCTCATTCCAAATCATAGCCATCCTACAGGACAGACGATGGTACATGTTTTTGTTCGGTTCCTTAACTTTCAACTGGTCTTTAGTCAGCATGCCTTCCATTAGTGAAAATACAAGCTATCAACAGAAAATTCAAAGGATAAAAATAACATTATAATATTCTTATACATGTATAGCCAAACCCACTGCTGTTTAGTGGATTCTGACACACTGAAGGTAGATCTTTTTCTGCAAAATCAAAGAAGCACAACACTCCAAACCATTATGCAGAACAAAACATCACTCAATCTATTTATTAAGAAAATGTCCTGAATTGCTTCTTTCCAAGCCTTGACCACTCTTGGAAAGAACTTGCTGATGTACTACTAGTCTTCAAAGTAGTGCTTCACACACAAGAGACATTGAGTAGCACAGGTTCTTCAATGATCACGCATTTATCTTACAGCAGTTTTATCTACAATGGCAAATCTTCCATAAGATAAAAACACAGGATCATCCTGTTGTTAGTATCTTCCAATGAGCCTAAATCTACTGTCAGAGATTAACTGCTAATGGTCTGGTCCCTGAAGGCTCCTAAAATCTCCATGGTACCAGCTATCATCTCCATCCGCCTTTTATTAGTGATGTGTATCTCCTTCCTTGGACAGGAAGTTCCTTCAAGACAATATCCTCACACTGCTGAACGGTCAAGTCCTCTCTTCCCAGGTTAACAGGACTAACTGCCCTCCCTGTCCCCAGACTGATACTGCCATCTCTATTACTACACTGGGTCCTGTCTTAGCCTCTTTCTCCCGCGTCCCTCTGCAAATGATCATTTCTTTTTGCAGGTAAAAAAAAATCACTTGTTTCTTTCTCATTTTTTTCCTTACACTGTCCTCAAAGCAAAGCCTATCCTCACTCACCTAGATGCATGTGACCAACAGTAAGTACTCAGTAGACAATAATATGGGATGAATTAAACACCTGGTGATTAAAGGTGTAGCTCATGGCAAGTGGCTCCCTTGAAGTTTGTCAGAAGTGACCCAATGGGCCTCAAAAGTCTAGTTTAACAACACAGCTCAAAGTCCACAGGAGCAGGACGAGGGCAAGAGCTCAGCCACACAAATCAGAAACACGTGGGTTCACACCCTGGCTCTGCACTTACTTCATTTTGCAACCTGGAGCAGATCACTTAACTCCTCACCTGAAGCCCCAAGACAGCTGCTTCATGCACGGCTATAGTGAGGACTAGCAATAACGTGCAGAAAGCACCTAGCACGGCAGCCAGCTCACCGCACACACTCTACAACAAAGAGCTGATACAGGTGGGAAGAGAAGGAAAAATGAAATTAAATTACGGAAAGAGCTTGAGAAAACCAACAATTTGCAGAGTTCCAAGAAAAAAATGTTAGCTTAAATTCTTTAAAGGTGTTTTGAACATTTTGTGTGTATTAATAAAATTCCATTTCTAATCAATACACTAAATTGTACATACAGAATCTGCTTAATGGGTGTAGGTTTTGCTGTTCTCAACAAAATAAAACTATTTTAAAAACAGCATTCTTTTTAAAGTTTCATTTCAAAAGAAATAAAATACTGTGGAAAAATTAAGATTTAATATCTTACTGCCTAAGATTCTTCCTTGAACACTCATTTCCAAAAATTTTAAAGGTTCAGTCTTGTACCATATTTTATATATGAGCTTTTGTCTCCCTCTGAATAATTCCAACACTGATAAACTAAATCAGACACTAAACAATCAAGTTCATCAATGAGCTCCTCTTCTTTTAATCTGCTGTAAAAGAAAACTGGTGCAAAGCTATTCTAACTCTTTGTAAACAGTGAACACTGCTACTGGGCAGAAGTCTGCTAAAATGAATAAATCCAACTACTACAAATCAAAAAGTCAGTTATTCTTGATGTATATACACAAGCCACCACGAACACTGCCTTCCATTGTTTAATACCACTTTTAGCTCTACTTAGATTCCAACAGGGTTTTATGTGAAACTCATTTTGTAATAACATTGCCATTTCCACTTAGCATTTGGTTCCTATCCTGAAGTTCAAACAGCACTTGCAGTGTGGAAATCAAAAGGCTCAAACACAGAGAATGGTGGTGATAAAGGACTAGGGAGCACAGAAGGCCAGATATTTGAGGCTAAAACTTCAAACACAATCTGCATTCCAAAGTAATCACTGTTGGTTTATCTATTTTATCTTCTTTAATGGCAAATAATCAGAAGATGAAGGAATAAGGAACACCTGTCCTACCACCAGCCCTTCTTTTTCAGTCTGTCATTGCTGATGTCACACACTGCTTAGATTTAGATCTGTTTAGATACAACTTTGGAAAGATGGCTTATTCCATTCAGTTTTCTCACAGAGAAGCATGGGGCTGTCTGGAAAGATGTCCTAGCATGGAATGACAGTGACTCAACATCACATTAAAGATACAAACGTGAAACCAGTGTCTTCACTCTTGTTAACAGCCTGGGTATTAAATGGCTGAATTAAAGTTTTAATATTCTTTCTCTTGAAATAAGAGACAATGGCTAGCTGGCATGTGTTGCCACAAATCACGTAACAGAAATGTTATGGACTTAATGGTGATACTAACATTACTAACTTTTATGTCAACATAAACTATGATTACTTTCACACGTATCTTATGCTCTAAATTTTGCTTCACTAAAATTAGGATTTAAAGTCACGTTACCACTTAAAATTTCATGAAAATGTACGGTGCACAACCTTCACTGACTTTCAAGGCCCACAGCTGACATTTCAATGCTGCCCTGCTTTTCAGTCCTCTTTATAACCACTCAGAACATTTTCCACGTGCTTTCCTTTTCCTCATGATCACCAAGAGCACATGCTATCTTGGTCATCTAATCAGGTAGAAGACAGCAGAACGACCAAAACATACCACTGTCCAATGGTTATAGATCAACTTGTTTTACAAATAGAGGAGCATTAATTTAGTTTCTCTGGAATGAGGACATATAAATATTAGTGAGGAAATACACACATTAAATTGCATACGGATTCAACTCTCAATCCTCCAGTAAAAATCCCTGGAAAGAGGTACTATATACCTTTTTAACTTAAACTATGCTATACTATCACTACTTTCGCAACTTTACGAGTTTGAAAAGGAAATGCAAAACACAGGAAATCATTTCTTAAGAGGCAAAAATATAAATTATAAACTACAAAAATAACGAAGATTAGTTGTATTTTCATTTACACTAAAAATATATATGGGCATAGTAATTCATTTTTCTGAGCAGACCCAACACGTAATGGCCTACAATGCTCTCATGTTTTAGGCATCATGTTACCATGCAAAATCACGTATTAAGTGGGTTTTGACTAACTCATAATAAATGACATCAGTAGACAAATACTATGATTTCCTCATAGACCAGAATCAAATTCTTACAGCTGTCAAAGACCTCAGTTTATCTCGTTTTCTTTCACTGGAATTTTGTCTCATATGATTACGACATTTGGCCTAATCTCTGCTTGTCCAGTATTCTTTACACTTTTTTAAAACAAAATATACTGACACACAGTTTTAACGGCAAAAGAGAAAATACAAATAGCTCTATTTCTGATTTGCAAGTCTTGGATACAATTTAGGTCTGAGATCAAGAGTAGCTCATTAAAGGTGTCTCCTCCTTGAGGTTGCGTGCGGCATCGAGTCTAGGTCACCCATGTTAACGGGTGCCGCAGTGCACAGCAACAGCATGAGTCCCCCTCATAGCACTTACTCTGCCACAAAGACTCTTGAACACAGCTGTGTCTAAGGTTCGGCAACCATTTCCAACAGGAGCTATTAAATTTTCTAGTTTTTTTCTTTTTTTCTTGCCTCTTGGCTCAGTTATTCTGTAAGTGAACTATGGCAAATATCTCTTCTTAGACTATGCAAGCCACTCACTGAGAGATGAATCCCTTTCTGGCCCTCTCAAGGCCTTTCCTGTTTTAAGTCCCACTTCATTTGAGGTTAGATGAAGACTTGAGCATTTCAGTGTCTTCCTTGTTTCCTTATTAAGAGTTCACACTTAGGAAGAAACAGTAAATGGAACAAAACATTGACAAATAATCTGCACGTAGACCACAGAAGGTGATTCTGCCACCAAGACAGTGAGAGTAGAACCCTTTAAAATAATGGTTAAGCTAAGAGTAATCAGTTGTATTTTACTTCCAACTGTCTTATATACAACACTCAGTCTTCTTTCGCAGATCTAGCTTTCTAATTTGCATTCCATTGCTGGTTATGTAAGAATCAGCATTTACTGAGCACAAACTTAATGACAGACAACACAGTACAAGTAATGTGGCTATCAGAAATAACGAACTTGGAATTAAAAAAAAAAAAAAAACCTAGCTGTGGGAATACTACTGAGTCCCTGGCATAGCAGGAGAGAAAATGAGTGTGCAGAATGCAGAATCTATTAAAAAGACCAGACTTGATGGTCCCACAGACTGGAGGGACCTCTGAAAGACATGGTCCCCTGGCTCTATGTTAGCCCAGAAATGAACTCTTCAAAGACTGGAATGGACTAGAAGACATAAAACGATACTGGTGAAGAGTATGCTTCTTGGCTTAAGCAGATACATGAGACTAACTGGGCAGCCTCTGTCCAAGGGCCAGATGAGAGGGCAGAGGGGGATAGGAGGTGCTTGAATGGGCACATGAAATACAAGGTGGAAAGGAGTAGTGTGCTGTCATACTGTGCAGAGAGCTGCTAGAGTTACAAAGCAGTATGTGTTTTTAAGCTTTTGTATGACAAACTGACTTGGATTATAAAGCACAATAAAATATTAAAAGGAGAAAAAACAACTAGCTGTGGACATTATCTTAAGAACAGATGTGGTACATGCATTATTCTCCTCCTTCTTTCCCAAAAGTAAACATAATGGTAAAATATAAAATTTAGTAGAGCCAGTTAGATACTAGCACAAGTCAAACTCCATTATAACCTGGCCCCCCACCCCAGAAAAGCCCAAACCTGCTGCCATCAAGCTGATTCCAATTCATAGTGATGCTACAGGACAGGGTCCAACTGACCCCAGGAGCACCTGGTAGACTCTGACAGCTAACCTTTGGTTAGCAGCTGTAGCACATAAGCACTGTGCCATCAGGGTTCCCATAACACCACCAGTAGATCTTTTAATGCAGTCAGAATCTTAGTTGAACACCGCTTAAAATAACAGCATCTATTGCATACTGGAAAGCACACCCATTAAAGGGACTTTTGTGGTACTGTATTAAACTTACAACAAACTGAATGTATTTCATCATTTTTATACAGCAAATCCTAAACAAGTGACTGTAACAGGAAAAATAAAAATCAAAACAGGGTTATTTTACCCAAGCTCCTCATGATCACAAGAGTTACTCTGTATGAATACTGTAGTTACATATTTCAAAGGAAGTAATTAATATGGGGAGACTATAAAAACCACATTTGATATTTTCTAAGGTTCAACAATCATACATAAAAGACTGAATATTTAAATAGGAACTACAATTTTGCTTACATAATTAAAACATCTTTGTAACTGGCCTAACCAAAATAGTATTAAGAATATAAGGCAGGAATAGATACACCAATTCAAAAATAATTACTTGGATAATTTACAGCAATGCTCTCCTCTACTACAGGTCCCCTACCTTCACAAACGTTCACAGTGCACCTGAACAATTACATTTCAACATACGTAGAACACAGCAAACTATGTATCAAATCACTTTCAGGGTCCCATGGTTACAGCTACAATGTTGGTAAAACACTTAAAATGAAGCTTTTCTTTTTTTAACCAGGGATTGAGAGAATTTCCTAGGGATGAGAATTTTTCCTACGTGAAGTAATTTTTAGGAACAGAAGTAAATAATTATAATGCTTCATGATTTTGAATTAAGCACATTTTAAAAAGCACCCTACCGTGTTTTTCTAATAGACTAAAAATAAACTTTTATTAATCTATACAGAGGTTTACAATTTACAATCTTTCATTCTGACTGAAAGCTGCCCACTGCAATGGAACACATTCTCAAAGTTATAATAAAGAAATTATCCAGCTTTTAAAAATAAATATATGAAGTTCAAAGTGAAACTGGTTGTATCAACTATTTTCTCACTTTAAAAGAATCCCAGAGGATCCAGATTACCCAAATTAACATATTCTGTATTGTAAGCGGTGTATTGTAAGCGGTAGTGGTGACTCACAGTGACCCTATAGGATAGAGTGGACCTGCCCCACAGGTTTCTAAGGAGCATCCGACGGATCTGAACTGTCAACCTTTTGAGTTAGCAGCCACAGCTCTCAATGACTGTGCCACCAGGACTTAAGGAATAAAAAAGTGTACTGCTTCATTTTTTTAAAAAAAAAAAAAAAGCTTTTCTTGCTGCCATCCTACTTCAATCAAAACAACATACTTTAAATCTTGACGGAATTACAACCATTTTGTAAAAGGGTGAACATTTGCTCCTAGCTAAACCATCATCTGGATCCTGGTGGAGAAAGCTGTGAGGTGCTCCAAAATGGTAATTCAAAATACAGTACAGAAAGCCCAACAATTCAATTAGAGAACTTATTCAACCAAGCTAACAGAGCAAAAAGCTGAAGAGTCAGTTACTGAACTTCTCTGAAGAATCAAACCTGAAGAAATAGCTCATCGTCCTTAGCTGTGTAAATGTAGTCCCCCACCTTATGACAGGGCTCCATCTGAAGACATAAATTGATTCCGCTTTAACTCAAATACCTCTTCATTTTTTTAAAGTTTGCATTATTATTACCTTTTATTATCATTATCTTTAGAAATCTGATGTGTGAACATTTCCAAGTAAACATATAGAATGAAAACATCAGCAAATTATGTCCTACAATATTGTAGACAGTATTACTAATGGTAAGATGTATAAAAACAGAGATTGTTGTAAGTACAGTTAGTCATAATTAGAATATATAAAGGACTGCCTGTACAGACACACACACTCCTCTGAATTTTGGGCGTCTTAACTGGTTTAGTTTATAAAACAACCTGTGAATTATGCAGCTTATCATTTTATTGTGAACTGGTCCTATTTCAGAGCTTTAGCACTTTAAAAATAGAACATTAACTTTGGACTAAACTTTTGGAATTTTTCTTTTCCTGTCAAAAGCTTAGTGTGCTAAAAACTCTGAATAAAATCCATCCACTCAATCCAAAAAAGTTATTAAAAGGAAAAAATTCTGTGTTATTCACAAACACTTCATTGTATCTTAAGAAATACAAAAAAGAAACAGCGCGAAGGGGGTAGAAACCAGGGGTTATCATACCGAAGGTACAGAGGAGTTGTTACCCAGATAGGACATGTGCATTATACATTCACACAATGTAGCATAACTACTTGATCAGAGGAAATGTAACCTGTCTACACAAAAGAACCAACAGTAGACATGGACTTTTCACTTAACATAAACAATATGATTGCGTCCCTCTTCACTTTTGCCTCTATATATATATGTACATATATACACACATATATATATATATGTACATGTAGCTACCTTTTTAGATAACATTTAAGGCAAAGCCTTGCTTCATAAATTCCTACTAACACACAGGTAATTTACTGTAGCTATGGACAACACTGTATCACCATAGATGACAAGCCCAAGTCCAAAATATTCTCACTCAACAGCAGATGAGACTTGTTCCCATCTTCCCTTTCCGTGAGTATCTTTTTGACTATACCTGCAATTTTTATGGCTACGGGATCCTCTGAAACTGGAACAAGCCCTTCTTTGACTTCAATCTGCTTTTCAGAGACCAGGGGGGATGTGGCAGGAGGGGAATACTTAGTTTCCACATAAGCCATGGGTGAGGATGAAGAAGACTTGGAATCATGGAAAAGACTAGCCCAGGACTTGGCAGGTTGACTGGTGGGAGCAGAGCCTGCTGCCGGGGCCACAAGATCAGCAGGGGGTGAAGCACTCTGGCGCTGAGCAGGCTCCAAGTCCGTGCATTCCAGCGCGTGCAACTCCACCCCATTGGCAGCTGGGCCCTCATCTGAGGATTCAAGTATTTGTCCATTAGCAACTCCAAGGTTCTCAGTAGTATCAGTACCAGCATAAGGCTGAGCCACAGCTGTCCTTAACAGACTGTCCCTGCCAGCCTCTGCAGGGAGGCAGGCCTGCTCAAAATTGGTCAGGTGGCACAGCTCAGACTGCTCTGCAGTCCTGGCATGACTGTCCAGTGCTCTGGGGAAAGGCCCATCGGGCAGAGAGTCACTGACAAAGTCCAGGGAGTTCTCAGGGCTATTACAAGTCCTGGGTGTGACCGACGGGGGCACATCACCTATGAATTCAGTATCCTCCGTGCTTACACTATTTGGACCTGCTGGATGGGCATGGCCATTGACCAGGGTATCTGTGGAAATACTACCATCACTGCCGTCTTTCAAGTAACTATAATATCCAGGTGGTCGTTTTTTCTTCTTTTTACGTTCCCTTTGTCCAAGCCCACCTGAGACACCATCATTTTCTAAAACTTCTGCCTCCACATTAGAACTACTATCCAAAGCAAGAGGAGAGCCTGGCAGCTGGCATTCAGTGGAGCTGTAGTTTGCTTCTTTGTCATCAGGGGTCTTTTTCGATGTTGCACAACCGAGAATAAATTCCGGTGCTTGAGGGTTCAATGTGCTTGAAATACTGAAGCTAGGGGTTCTCGGCAAAGTGTCACTGGGCTCAATGACTTCATTAACTCCAAATTCAATTCTCTGATAGTCTTGCCCTGCATGGACAGAAAACAATCAGTAAATATCCCACTGTTAAGCCACTGCTATACAAACTATGAAAGTATTAATTACCCATTTTCTTTTCGAAAACATATCTTACATTCTTAATTTTAAAAAATTATGGCAGTCTGTTTCTGTGCCAAAGAAATAACTTGCTGAAAACAATAACTACAAAATCTCATATGTGGGTTATGACAAATAAAATCCTATACTTAATCTGGGTAGCTAATGAAAACTTTCATAAGATATAAATTAGAATCAAACTATAATAAAAAGAAAATAACATTTTGCTTAAAAATACCTCATAACGGAATGTAATTTTTTTGGTTTGCTTTATGCCTGAGACTAGGGAATATGCATTTTGATAACTTAATTTAAAAAGTGAAATGACTAACAACCAACCACACTGCTGTCAAGTCAATTCCGACTCATAGCTGCCCTACAGGCAGAGTAGAACTGCCTCAGAGTTTCCAAGTAGCACCTGGCAGATCTGAACTGCTGACTTTTTGGTTAGCAGTCATAGCACTGGACCACTGCACCACAAGGGTTTCTAACGACTAACCTAGAAACTTAGAAATCTTTGTTATATATAACCAAAAACTAAAACATGTTGCTTTTTCAAAAATCTGTTATTAATAAAAGAACTTTTTTGGTGTAATCGAGTCATGTAATCACATAAGTCACTTTCATTTGGTTCAAAATTTAGACAACAAAAACTACTTTTAAAAATCTACTACTTAAGTAAAATCTGAATTCTATTTAATCAAAGAAATTGTAAACGCTATTTACTAGGTTTAAAGGTTAAATAAATTCCCACATTTCACTTCAAAATACACTAAACAGGAACAATGTTTCATTATAATGCTCATCTGTATGTCTCAAATTTATGACAAAAGTGAAATTAAAATGTTTTCAAAGAAAACTATGTAAGCACGTGGCCATCTAAGCAGCATTAATTGATCAACCCAACTGAAGTTGAAAACACACAGCAAAGAGGAATGAAGAACAGCAAAGACATATGAAAAATATGAGCCCAAGAGACGAGAGGGCCACATAAACCAAAGATTTCATCTGCATGAGACCGGAAGAACTAGATAGTCCGCAGCTATCACCAATGATTGCCCTTACATAGAATTCAGTCCCTAATGGAGTGGGAGAAATGTCGGGGGCAGAACTCTAACTCTAGTAAAACAATCAGACATGATGGTCTCACAAACTGGTGGGTACCTGTAAGACACAGCCCCTAGACTGTTAATCCAGAGCTAAAACCACTCCTGAAGTCAACTCCTCAAACACTGGACTGGACTATAGGACATAAAATAATACTGGTGAAGAGTGTCTTTCTTGGCTTAAGCCGATACAGGAGGGCAGATCCTGTGCAGAGGCAAGAGGAGAAGGCAGAGGTGGGCAGGGGTTGGTTGGACAGACACAGGGCATACAGGGTAGAGAGGAGTACGTTGTTACAGTGTGGGGAGATCAGCTAGGGTCACACAACAAAGTGCTGGTATGTTTTCTTACGAAAAACTGATTCAAATTGTAAACTTTCACTTAAAACACAATGAAAAACTAAAAGAAAAAGCTACAGATATATTTTCCCAACTAGTATCAACAAATCTTTATAGTTTACCAGATTTAAAGTCTGCAAAATAAGGAAATTTCTGAAAGGACCAAGTTGTACCTACTTCTATAACAATAGTCTCACAGACACTATGTAAAAATCACTTCTTTAAAATATATACACATACATCTTATCCCCACAAACCCCTTCAAAAAGGGGAAAGAACATAAAGCCATAGAAATGAATCTTGCATGTAACTTCTTTTGGCTATGAACATGAAGCTAAGTGTCGTACTGTTTATCTAAAAAGTTGCAAGCGGGCAGAGAGACGAAATAATGCAGTCAAATCTTCAGGAGTGTCTTCCCTGCAAACTGAGGAATGACTATGAAATTTTACTCATGGAATTAAACTACAAATGGTAGTTTCAAAGATCAATGGTTTATAGCAGCACATTTCACTAAACTTTCCCAGTCAACTATCAAATGCAATAGGCACAGAAGTGGATGGAGAGCACAGGGGTACAGGCTGATACATCCCTCAGCATGGTCACTGCAGCCCACCTCTCCACAGCATGCTAGACACTGGGTCTAGGAGTGTCACCACCTAGTGTGGCTCCTCCATCAGATTTTTACAACATGGTTTCTTTAGTTTTCAAAAATCCCTAAAAGATGAACTACACAAAGAATGATTTCTCTCTACAGAAGTGCACTTTATGGACACTTTTCAAAGTCACCTGTTGGCCGCCCCACTGACAACCTAATGGAAGCCAGTGAGTGGAAATGCATAAAAGTATGTACATGTCCATCCTCTAAACGAATTCACAGTGGTTTAACTCCACAGGTGGTGCAAAGTACTTCCACAAGTACCAAGAGATAAAGTTAGGACTATGACCTGAATCTTTCTTTGAAACCCACCAATACATTTTCCAAGTTGGCACAATCTACACAAGTCATTTGCTCTTAAGATGTGTATTTTTTTCACATTTCACATCTCTGAATTAGGCTCAGTCTTTGAATCAGTGGTATCTTTCAAGACACGGAGCACTAAGGTCCTCTTCTAGGTGACAAACAGTTACGATTTTGAAGTTGTTTAGGAAGGTATACATGCCTTATCATTCATTTGTAGTTAATGCATAAGTCAAGCTCCCCTGTACTGCGAACTTGCTCTAAAGTTTAGTGTAAGACTGATTTTTTCCAAGGCATACAGATAAAGAGATCCGAAAGAGGGCAGTCATAAACACAGTAGAGGCAGGTCATGGACTAAACGCACACATGTACTGGTTCGTTTGTGTGCGCGATCACACCTCCTCCCCTGGGAGGCTGGTGAATACCTCTGCCTGACAACAAATGCTCCTGAAGAAGAAATACTGTGTACCCATGTATAACCAACAGCAAGTTTGCAAAGAAAACCACTAGTATGACATCTTTGATTCCTTTGCCCACTGAGCACTGGTTTGCACTCTGCTTTCCTTTTTCTGAAAAGAATGCCCAAAGAGAAACAAATTTATTATTATACCTAGAGGCTGACTGTCCACTTTGCTTCCAGGCATCACCTACTATTCCATGATGTTTCAAGGATGCAATGTTACATGGATTGATACAGACATACCTGAAGAAGTGACGAACACTACATGGGGGGTGGGGGTGTCCCCTTTGGAGATGATAGCTACAGTGAAGCACATGAAATCAAAAGAAAATTAGTATGCAGTATGCCATGCAGCTTGGGCAAGATCTCGGTTATTTTCAACAGACACAGTGCCCTCTGCACCTCAATTCTTAATTTTATCACAACATATAACATTCTAGGATGTGATGTGATACTAATGGAACTATTTCATTATGCTAAGGTTATGAGCAAAACAGCATTCAGTAGTCTGAACACATCACTGAAAGCAGTCTTTTCCTTACTGCATCCAAGGCACAATGGACACCTGTGAGCACTGAACACCAGAGAAGCAGGACTCAGCCCAGTTTACCAGGCTGTAGGAGTGACAGAAGGCATGCAAAACTCACATTTTAAACCACCTAGTCAACATAATGGGAAATGTTAACATTCAGGTCTTACAAGCAGTAAGGTTGCTGGGGGATGAAGAACTAGCTCAAACAATACAAGCACATCTTCATGCAGCATTTCTCCAAGTCAGCACGATGCAGTACATGCAGCAGCACAACGACCTGTGGTGCCTGGACAGAGTCCCAGAGTCCACAATGTCCGGAGGTAGCCAGGTGATGCTCATGCTCACTGCAGTTTGAGAAAGGCTGCTTTTTACATGGCGTCTTCAACTGACTTCTCCAGTTAGGTCTCAGCAGGCCATTTCAGGGATGACGGAGCATTCCTGACACCTGCAGCTCATTGTCGGTGTATTAGTCATTGGAGCTGTTGACATATCGGTTAGCAGGGCCACCGTCCTGTCTTCAGGAAATTTACATTTACTAGAGGGACAAACTTATGCACCTTAAGTGTTATGGGTTGAATTGTGTGCTCCAAAACTGTGTGTCAACTTGGCTAGACTACAGTTCCCAGTATTGTTTTAAAGGCCCACCATTTTGTCATCTGATGGGACTTTCCTTTGTATTACAAATCCTACCTCTATGATGTTAGTAAAGTGGGATTAGAGGCAGTTACATTAATGAAGAAATACTCTATCTACAAAATTAGGTTATTTTTTAAGTCAATCTCTTTCAAGTTATAAAAGAGAGAAGCAAGCTGAGACTGGAGACCTCATACCACCATGAATGCTGAACCAGGAGGGAAGTACATCCTTTGGACCTGGAGTTCCTACGCCAAGAAGCTCCTAAACCAAGGAAAACAGATGAAGGACATTCCCTCAGAGCCAACAAAAGAGACAAAGCCTTTTCTGGAGCTGGCACCCTGAGTTCAGACTTCCAGCTTTCTAGGCTGTAAGAGAGTATGTTTCTCTTTGCTAAAGCCATCCATTCATGGTATTCCATCAGAGCAGAACTAGATAACAAAGACATCGACCATAAAGAAGGTAGATGAGAGAGGGCCCTCCACAGCTTCATAGAGAAGGTACTTCATGACACAGAAGACAATGACCGATTTCAAACAAGACCTATACGGAGGTCTGTGGAACTGGGAGAATGGGGAAGGGAGCCAACATTTCAAGCTTTAGGAAGTGACCAAAAAAGACAGAGGTACACAAATGTATACCATACTGAGAGCTTCCAAGGAGCTTGGTGGAGCTGGCTGTGGTAGACGGGAGGATAAACTAGGCTAAATGATTCATCCTACAAATACACTGACACCATACTGTGTAGCTGCTAGACACACACAAGTGAATTAATGATGGTTCTGCCACCAACAGCTGACCTCCGTCTGAGGAGGACAGACTTGTTACTTGTTACTGTGCAGTGGGACAGGTACCAGTAGAGATATGGAAATACAAGCAAATAGAAAAGGATCTAGCTTTCCAGCTTCTCAAAGACCAGCAAAGTTTTAAAAGTATAAACGACCTAGACTGAAAAGGAGTCTGGGTAGATTCAAACCATGTAACAGTAGCCTGTAATAATTCAGTGAACCCTCTGTTATTTAAAAACCTCATCCAATCTCTAAAATCAGCTGAGTCTCAGTGATAGTGACAAAAAAGTTAACAAGCCAGGAGACAAAGAGGTTGACAGACCAGGACATGAATGTAAACTCCAAGAAAAACAGAGCCAGGCCGCCACTCAGCACTAAGTACAAATCAAACATGTTCAGAGAGTGGCAAGCTCTGCACCCCGTAGCTTCAGCAATAAGAAAGCTCACTTCAGATTACAAAAAAGCATGTGTTTAAAAAGAATCGCATACCTGCGGTACCAAGAACTGTTAAGGAAAAAAAAGGAATTTAGCAACTATTTTCTGAACTAAACCTTGAACATCTGTCACTCTGAAGCACAGAAATAACTTGTCAGCCACAGTCATTCACAGATCAAATCTGCTACAGTTGATGGCAAAAACATCCAATTGTAAGTAAATGTTTATTCAAAGGTATGAGCAAGGAGAAAACAATGTTTCCAGAATAGCCTGCCCACCCAGCACATTACAGCCAAACTCCCAAGAAAAAAGTAGAGAACTAGCTTACCATCGGGTAATTCATCCGCAGCCTGTGTATCACACAGAATTGTTCCATTATACGGAGGAAGCTGCACATGTAAGTGGAAAATACATTTTAATTCAACAAAAGGTTAAAGCCCAATTCATTCTACTTCATTAATGCAATATTTACTAAAACTACCCATGCAACTTGTAACAATGCTTGTACCACGGTCACACACACACACACACACACACACACACGGAATCAGTAAAACATAAATCCTTTTCACTTAGCTTAACTGAGCGGGGGAGGGAACCAACCCACAACCCACCATGGAAAGGTTTTCAAATATTTACCTTCATTTTACAGATCCAAAAGGGAAAAATAAAATCCATTAAATGGACTCTTGTAGACATGTAAATCAGCTACAATGAAATCCTTATTACCATCCTTCTTTTTACATAATGACATTACTGACTAGCCACAGACAACAGACACTTTGTTTCCTGGTAATGAAGACTGACTCCTATGACTCCACAGCATTTCCTGCTCCCATTCCTCTAACTGCAGCACAGCTTGCTGTGGCTTGGAACCAGGCGACAGCCAGAGCAGAGCAAAACCAACTGAGAAAAAAGAACCATGGCTCCATTTTTAACACAATGCCTTCAATAACAGAATTAATGATTAGAAATCACATTCCTTATTTGGAAGTGAGAAAAGCAAAATCTCAAGTATCTGGCTTCTTTACAAAAAGCAGGAAGGCATTATCAATATCCCAAACTCCTTCCTCTTCCTTGCTATTCCATAGTATTTACTTATGTGTTAGAACTGTTACAGATGGACACATTTGGGCTTGAGCAAGTTTAGGACATGCAGGGGTAGTAAGTGGACAGATTATTGTTATCTGAGAGCAAATCAAAAGAAGCATTACAAGTCTATTCCTCCAAGTAACCCGCTCAGAGAATTAATGACAAACAGGAAGCTAGGAAAAAAGGGGGGGATTCGACAGGACCTGAAGACTTCAGAACTTGCACTTTGGCCCTCTTTTCGCACACAGGGGCACCCAGCATCCCCGACACTGAAAAGAAGAGCCCCTGTGTTGCAGCACTGCACCTGGCTGCTACGCAGACTTTCTACTCAGCATTCAAAATCCCGTAACAGGTGCTGACAGTGATTACTGCTGACACAAAATATGGAGCAGAATGGGTACTCCTGGGTAGCAGTAAGCACAGCAGTTCCAGGTGTCTAAGGAAAATTGAGCACATCTGTGCCCCTCTGAAGTCACAAGCGGCTAAATTTTCAGCAAGCTCCAATACACGGAGTTGTTCTTTTTTGATGTCCCTTGGGTGCCCCCTGGTGATGACAATCTATACAATTTTAAGGTGTCAAAAGTACTGAATACTCTCTGACTCATCATACTTAGACAAAATCGTTGTAACCGCGTGAAGAAACCATGTCTGACTGGACTCAGAGACATAAGGTGACCATATGGTATGCCCACTTTACAGTTCTATGTATCTACAGGATGCTGTCCTACTGGCCTCTTACTAGAAAGGAGAGGAGAGAGTGGAGAGGAGAGGATAGAATAGGAGATTGTTAGCAGGATATGACATGTATAGAACAGAAAAGGAAAGGGTGCTGTCCCCAGGCAAGGAGACCAGAAGGAACCGTAGACAGGCGGGCACACAAACATAACTTGGATTGTATACTACTTTCACTCAATCACAATAAAAAAAAATACCATGTCTTTTTCGAGCCAATTTATATCATATATCAGCATAAAATTTTGCAAAAGATCAACTTCTAACATTAAAAATAATTCTATTTGTTTTGTTTTAAAGGCATCAACGCTGAAGGAAAAAGACACAAATCTTTCCATGCTATCTCTCTTCTGCTCTGCTTGGAGAAGAGAACTTCAAAGAAATTTTCAGACTTGAGAGTATGAGGCAGGCTAAGCAGACTAAGTTCAAGAACAAACCTCAGCTCTTATCCACCCCAACTCCAAACTTAAAGCAGAAAGCTGCCGAAACACTAAAATCTCCTCTGCAACCATTCATCCATAGGAATCCTACAACTCACTCAAACTCCCAAACCATTCATCAAGCAACGTGTATAAAGAAAACCCCATCAATGTGAAAGAACTACCAAAGAGACTGGAGGTTAAATATGCCAAGATAACTGACAAGACTGTTTAGGACGTGCTAGTTGTCTCCTGTCTCTCAACAATAAGATAATGGAGGTGTTGTAATCAGGAACATTTTACAGATAAAATCACCAAAGCCAGCTTGTTCTAGGTCTCATGATCAGCTTAGTGGTAAAGACAGGCTCTCATCATTTGAGACCTTCCAACTCTAGAGCATGTGCTCCTGGTGAAAATGCTATTTTATGCTAGTATGTTTAAAACTTACCTTGATTTGTGAATTTGACATTAAGACAGGTTCACTGGAGGAATTTCTAAACACTGGAATGAGTTGTGGCACAGCAGAAATCACCACACACACACACACAGTGGCACAGGTTAAGAGCTATGGCTGCTAACCAAAAGGTGGACAGTTCAAATCTACCAGCTACTTCTTGGAAACCCTACAGGCCAGTTCCACTGTGTCCTACAGGGTCATACTACGAGTCAGAATCAACCTGACAGCAATGGATTTTTAATACATACATACAAGCTGCATAGGCATTTGGTATCTTTTACTCAAAAAACTTCTACCATCATATGATGCCCCTAGAGTCTGTGGTCATTAGCAGAATAAAACCGAAAAAAATATTCAAAATTCTCTCTTTAACTGCATAGCTAACTGTAAGAAAAAAAAAAACTTTAAAAACAAAAACTCACCCACATAGATGTGAGATGAGCCATGTGAACACTAAAACACAAGTATGTTAAGAAGAAAATCAAACTAGTCTGAAATAATAGGGCAGTCTAATGAAGGCAAAACTTTGGCCTTTTGATAAAAAGTTAATGTTTTAAAGTCTCATTCTGGTGCTAATGTTTTGTTCTGCTGGCTGTCTAAAACACCCTCAAGAACAGAATCCTTCCTTTGAAAAAACCCCATGAGAACACTAGACCTCCAATAACTGTCTAAACTCCGCATCTCCACACACATATCCAGTCTCTCTCTCACGCACACAGTCTCTCCCACAAGTACAAGTACAGCTTGTACTCTGTTATCATCAGCTTACTCCTTCAGCAACTGGTTGAGGGGTGTGTGTTGCCTCCAATGTCAAGATTCTGGAAATTTTCAAGAGCAATGAGTATTTGTTTTCTACCAACCACTAAAATGATTACATTCAGTGTTCAAAACATGCCATAGACTTTTTTTCCAGTTGAAGAAATTCATTTATAAATTAATGAAGCTTATAAGCTAGAATACAGCTTTAGAAAGTGTAGTAGTTACGTTTAATTAATTAATTAATTAAGATCACATACAAAAATCACCTTAATTTCTTTCTTCTGATTCTGTTACACTACTGGCCATCCTATCTTGCCAGCGCAAACTTTCAAACAAACTAAAAGAGAAATAAAAAGGTCTTAGCAGAAAGGAGTAATGCTTTTGTACAGGAGTGGAATGCTTTTACATTTCAACATTCTACAATTCTTAAATTTTAGTTTTTCAGTTCATGGTCCCATAAAGGAAAAAAATGTTTAGCAAGTTCCTAACAGCCAAAAAAGTGTATGAATAAGGCTAGGATTCTAATTTATGCTATAGCTACAAGATAAGAACAGTACACGTGTAGGTTGCAACTGTTTTTCCAGAGGTAAAAGGCCAGATGATTATATAAGGAAAGTGCAATAACATCACTCACTCACTCATCAATCCCACCATATGCTAGCCCACTAAATATTTAGTGCTGTACTACAACGAATATAATTCAGTTACAATAACTATAATACGGAAAAAGGCAACTCAGGCTTATGTGAACAGAACTGTATTTCCTCAATGCAAGAGCATCACTGAACTTCTGTGTGATTTTCATGGACAACACTGATCAGACTCCAAATGCCAACACATGCTCAAAAAGTAAGAACGCAAAATCCCAATAAACCCTGACACAGGGAGATCTCTGAAGCTAAGACCCACTTTGATGTTTCAGCCATTACGTCCGGTCTCATTCTACCAGTCTACATCCTTCATGTGGTCTAATATTTAGTATAAATCTGGTATTAGACCATACATTAGCTAATTTCCCAACATTTCTGTGTGGTAAATGGGCACTCTCCATCTTTCAAAACAAGACAAAAGTGAAATGAGATTAAAGATATTTCCCAAGACCACTCAGCCTGTTTAAGAGGCAGCATCAGGAACAAACACAGGTCTACTGGCCTAAACTGGGATATATTTTCTACTTTCAAATCACATGAAAACACACATTTGAGAAAACTGTGGAAGTTGGGTTTGTCATTCTTTAAATCCTTTACCAGTACAAGTCTGGTTATTTGCCAGTGCTCCTAGCAGGTTCCACCATATTTTACTGAGACAAAAAGACAGAAATTAGTTAAAACTTGAGCCATTAGAAGAATATATAGAGCACAGTCTCAATTAACAGTTACTGTTGAGGAATACAGGATCTGTTTTTGTCCAGATTTTTTCCTTTTAGAACATTTTTATTGTGGTTTACGTCAGTTTACAGAGCAAGTTAGTTTCCCACTCAACAAATGATACACATTCTGTTCCATGTGACTGACTGCAACCCCCTCAACGTCTCGGCACTCTCTCATCTTCCTCCCTGAGTTCCCTATTTCCATTTGCCCAGCTTTCCTGCCCCTTCCTGCCTTTTGAACTTAGCTTTAGGCAAATGCTGCCCTTTCGGTCTTATACAGTTGATTGTTCTGAGGTACATCTTCTCACAGATGTTACTGTTCCCTTTATAGGCCTGTCTACTGCTTCGCAACAGCTGATCTCCAGAAGTAGGTTCAGTTCCAAGTTTAAAGGGTGGTGGCATAGTGATTAAGTGCTATAGCTGCTAACCAAAAGGCTGGCAGTGCAAATCTAACAGGCTTCTTGTAAACTCTATGAGGCGGTTCTACTCTGTCCCACAGGGTCGCTATGAGTTGGAATCAGCTGGACAGCAATAGGCTCAACTTTTTTTTTAAAAAAAGGCCATAGCCTCAGGGGTTTCTCCAGTCTCTCAGACCAGTAAGCCTGCCATTTTTTATGAACCTGAATTTTGTTCTCCATTTTTCTCCCACTCTGTTTTTTCAGGACCTTCTGCTAGGATCCCAGTTGGAATAGTTGTTAGTGGTAGCTGAGTACCATCTAATTCTGGTCTCAGGCTAGTGGAGTCTGGTTATGTGGTCTGCTAATCCTCTGGACTAACTGTTTCCTTGTGTCTTTGGTTTTTGTCTTTCTTTGGTCTGGACTGAAAGAGACCAATAGTTGTATCTTAGACAGCCACTCGCACACTTTTAAAAACTGAGGTGTTACTTGCCAAGGCAGAAATTAGATCACTGTCTTTTTGGACTAGATTATGCCAACTGACTTAGGTATCCCCCAAGACTAGGTCCTAAGCCCTCAAATTCAGTGCTTCAGTCCTGCAAGGTATTTAGCTATGGCTAAGAGGTTTACAAGACTGTGCTATGTTTTCTATTATATACATGGACGAATCTGCATTACACAAATATGTATTTAGAAATGTCCACTGCCAAACTTGTATATGTTCATAGATTTACTCCCATGCTTATACATCTGTGTACCTACTCATAAATTCCTGTATGTTTTTAGTGTTGTTGCAAGACTGTATATGTAACTGTGTTTACCACTGCTTCCTATTACTCTGGCATACCTCTGAGTGCACTCCTTTGCCTTAGTCATGCTGTGCTGACTTCCCCTGTATTGTGTATTGATTGTTTTTTCCTCCACCAAAGTTAGTAGGTGTCTACCATCTAGATAGTAATTTTCCCTTCTTTCCCATCCCATTCCTGGTAACCACCAAAGAATGTTTCTTTTTGCATGTTAACCTTTTCTTGACTTTTTACAATAGTGGTCTCATGCAATATTTTCCTTTTGTAATTGATTTATTTCACTCGGCATAATGTCCTCCAGGTTTATCATCCATGTTGTGAGAAGTTTGGTGGGTTCATCACTGTTCTTTAACATTGCATGGTATTTCACTATGCGTGTATACAACAAATTATTTATCCATTCATCTGCTGATGGGCTCTTAGGTTGTTTCTGCCTTTTTGCTATTGTGAACAATGCTGTAATGAACACAGCTGTGCATATGCCTGTTCATGTTATGGCTCTTCCTTCTCCAGGATATATACCTAGGAATGAGGTTACTGGATCATATCCTATTTCCAACTTTTTAAGGAAGTACCATACCATTATCCATAGTGGGTGTGCCATCTAATTCTTTTTGATTAGGGAACAGTAAACTTCAACTCTTACTCTACAGAATTCTAAAATGCACAGACACCTTTTAATTGCCTTTAAGAAATGTAAGCGATTAATGAGACTTTCAATGATTTTCTGGCTTAGATTCTTAAATCATAAAGATGTTAAATGTTCCTACAAATTAATCAATAATTTTAATACAACTCCAATAAAAATTTCAAATGAGTTTTTTCATGTAATTTGATATGCTGATCATAAAATCAGCAAGTAAGAAAAAAGGAACAAGGACAGTGAAAATGACTGTGAACAATAAATAAGAAAAGGGTGCACATCTTACCAGAAAACTTACTACAAAGCAACAGCCACTGAACTGTGGTGATGGCACACTGATAAAGCACAAGGCACAGAATGTGGGGCCAACATCAGACTCAGGAGACGGGGCACATAAAACCACACCCACTGCTAGCGAGTCAGTTCTGACTCACAGCAACCCTACAGGCAGGGCAGAACTGCCCCACACAGTTTCTCAGGAGCACTTGGCAGATTTAAACCTCCGAACTTTTGGTTAGGAGCTGTAGCACTTAACCACTACACCAGCAGGGTTTCCAGGCTTCATAAGAAGGGGTGACAATTCAACCAAGAATCGAGTCCTCCACAAATGATGATGGGACAACTTACTTTGGCTATGGAGAGTGGGGCCTGAGGGTAAGGCTAGATCCCCATTTTACACAGGTACAAAATATCATTACCTCGATTTCGCTTGCATTACACATTGAAGTATGAAAACTTAAAAACTTTTAGAAGAAAACCGGCAAATACCTACATTACTTCCGAACAGGGAAAAATTTCCTTGAAGTATTTTAAAAAGCCAAAAATCAATAAATCATGAAGAAAAAGATTGAGATATCTGATATTAAAGTTAAAAATGTACTCCCAGCCCCCAAACTATGGCCCCTGGGCACTCTACCAACACAGAATTGAAACCACTTCTGAAGCCACCAGTATTCAGACAAAGATTAGACAGGCCTATGAAACAAAAAACAACCTACGTAAGGAATGGGCTTCTTAGTCCTGTCAAATGTATGACACCAAATGGGCAGGTCCAGACCAAAGACAAGAAGGAAGGAACAGGAATTGGCCAAATGGACACAGGGAACCCAGGGTGGAAAGGGGGAGCATGCTGTTACATTGTGGGGATGGCAACCAATGTCACCAAATAGTACGTGTATAAATCTTTGAATGAGAAACTAACATGAGCTATGAACTTTCTTCTAAAGCACAATAAAAAATTTAAAATAATAATAAACAAAATAAAATGCTTTAAAAAAAAATGTTCTCCCTACCAAAACCAAACTTGTTGCCATTGGGTTAATTCCCACTCATAATGACCCTGTAGGACAGAGTAGAACTGCCCCATAGAACTTTCCAGGAGGACCTGGTGGATCTGACCTGTTGACACTTTGTTAGCAGCTATAGCACTTAACCATTATGTACACTCAGCAAAAAAAAAAAAGTTAAGCATATCACACATGAAGTTTAAATGTCCCCATGCTAGAACAGATACTTGTGATATACAAAAGCAAAGATTATTAACTTTATAAATCAGTAAGACAAAGGTAAGCCACTTGTCATAGACTGCATTGTGTCCCCCACAAAATACGTGTAGCCATGTGGCTGGGCCATGATTCCCAATATTTTATGACTGTCCTCCATTTTGTGACTTTCCTACACTGTGTGTTACATGATTAGGGTGAGGCTGTAAATCCCTTCATAGGATCACCTCCATGCTCACTGTAAAGGCAGTTTCCCTGGAGTATGGCTTGCATACCTTTTATCTTTTCATCCTACAAGATAAAAGGAAAGTGAAGCAAGCAGAGAATTGGGAACCTCACACCATCAAGAAAGCAGCACCAGGAGAAGAGTGCACCCTTTAGACCTGAGTTTCCTGTGCCAAGAGGCTCCCCAATCAAAAACTGATGCAACACAAGGGCTTTCCTCTAGAGCCAACTGTGGGGAAAGCCTTTTCCCCCAGAGTGGACATCCTGAATTTGGACTTGTAGCTTACTGGACTATGTAAGAATAAACTTTCATCTGTTAAAGCCATCCACTCATGATATTTCTGTTAGAGCAACACTAGCTGACTAAAACACCACCTGACTGCAAAGTGGACATGGAATACAGTTTAGGTAATTCAAAGATGAGGACGTCTATCTTGCCAATAAACAATATAAAATTAGCAAAAATTGTGCTTAGTTGTTAGTAACTTGAGAAACCTAAATTCAAACCATGAGAATCTATTTGTTAGCTATCAGAATAACAAAATTTAAGTATGCTAATACTGACAATTAGGAAAGTTTTTTTAAAAACAAGAAAGCAAGAAAAGTTTCATGCACTGTTGGTGGAAACAGACGCCATAAAAAAAAAAAAACAGAAAAAACCCATTACAGAGCATATTGGTGTCTGACACAACTAAAGATGTTCATTCACTGCAGCATCCATTAATTCCACTTCTGGGACGTTGTTGCGGGCTGCTTGGAATGTACTGTACCACCTATTGTCTTACTTATGTAGATTTAGGCTTTTCTCGGGCATGGCAGAACCTCCAGGAAGGCCTGACCTTTGTCTCTCCTTCTTCTTCTTATCTCCCACTTTACTGAGACTTCACCCAAATATTGAGGCTTTTCTCAAGTACGATAGATCCTCTTAAAAAGCCTGACCTTTACCTGTTTCTCCTACCTTGTGCCTTGATGATACTTCTGCATATGGATCAGCCAATCATGAGATGCCCCCATACCACTGTAATGATTTTTGGCAAAACAGACTGCCCTGCCAACTTCCTCGTGGTTGTAACCCTATAAATAAAGTTTCCTATGGAAGAATGGCGGCCATTGCTCTCCATCAGAGACCTTGGTCCCACCTGGCCTCAACTTTATCTTGCGTGATGTGTTTTCTCATCCCCTTTCCTGTCTCTCTTGGATATGGGTTTGTCCCAGTGCTGGTCACTCGGGTGCCGGACACGGCAGGACATGTCCTGGAGAAGCCCCCAGAGGAACGTGAGGAGACAAGACAATCTAGGTTCACTCCAATGTTAGTGCAACAGTGAAACTGAAGACTAGGTGGTCCTCTACAGGAAAATGTGGTACATTCAAATCAACGGGATTCAGGAATGAAATTCAAGAAAACAAAACAAAAGGTATCCTCATTAGTCCTTGTACACTGGAACTGTTTATCACTAAACTTAAATTTTAAAAATTAAAGCTGGAACAATAACCATTAATCACATCTACACATACACTCACTGAAACAAGGTTTTGTCTTACCTCAACTGAAGAACGAGGCGTCACAAAGAATTGATTGAACTCATCAGGGCTAAAGTCTCCAAAAATATACTGTAAAAAAAAAAAAGGAAGTCATTGATCACAAAAAATATACAAACTATGTACTTTCAGGAAAATGCTGTACGTTGTAACAACGCTATGAAACATTTGTGTCAGAATCTCCAAGACCCTTTCTCAGATGAACAAATCATGTGGCTACACAGATTTCCAGGGACAGTATCTTCTAACTACAAAACAGAAAGTACTACTTTAATCTTTTCCATTAATTGTCAAAGAACACTGAAACTGGCAAAGCTTATTCTGGAAGGTCAATTTCTATTGCACCAAGTTCAAAAAGTAGAGCCGCGCTTGCTTCACCAGCTGACAGTTGTCCCACCTACCTTTCTGCTGACTCACAGCAATACTTCCATTTCAGTGTTCTCTGCCACACACACCAAATGCAGGCAGAAAACACAGTTCACGTGGGAAAGGAGGGAAACCCAAAGAAGGGGAAAGTCAATGATCCTGATAGTGATTCAGAACATATATGTAAATGTCAAAAATATGTATATAATTTTTTAATTTAAAAAGGCATGAGAATATAATGTCCAGATAGATATCATTAGAGAAACATAAATGTACTTGTGGCCCTCATTTCCTAGGATCCCTGGATGTGACTTCTTGGAAAACAACTGGTTAAGCGACAGGTAAATAAATTTACATCTGGCAGGTGAGACCAGTATACAATCACCCTGAAGCCTCAAGAAGTCTGTCATTGACAACAATCAGTACAACCAGATTTCTACAGTAGAGTATAACTCACAAATTATTTGTCCAATCAGTAATGGTTTACAGCCTAAGTGTGCTGCCAGTACCCTGGAGGCACAGTGGTTTTGCACTCAGCAGCCAACCAGAGGGTCTACAGATCAAACCAATCAGGTGCTGTGTGGGGAAAAGATGTGGCAATCTACTTCTGTAAAGGCCCTGGAAACCCTATGGGGCAGTTCTGATCTGTTTATAGGACTGCTATGAGTCCCTACGCAGCAGTTCTGAGCTATTCTACAAGACTGCTATGAGTCAGAATCGACTTGCTGGCAACAAGTTTTTAAATGTGCTGTACTAAGATCAGCACTGGGGTAAGCAGAGTGTGGCTCCTCTGTTCTAATGTACCTTGCAGTCTAGTAACTTACAGGGCAAGTTACAAGCATGTGATGCACAAATAACTGTAACTGAATACTATATAAATGATTAACATCCAGTATGTTCACACACCAAAAAAAAAAAAAAAAAACGAGGGCCATCCAGTCAATTCCAACTCATGGCGACCACTCTATGTGTCAGAGCAGAACTGTGCTCCATAGGGTTCTCAATGGACAGTTCAACACAGACTGTCAGGTTTTTCTTCTGAGGTACCTCTGGGTGAACTGAAACTTCCAGTTTTTCAGTTAGCAGCCCAGAACTTAATCATACGCACCACTCTGAGACTCACCATTATTATTACAGAGGCAAATAACTGGTAATGAACTCTTACACTCCTGTTGGTTAAGAGCGTACTGGAGAAAGTATTTCTGGAGGGCTCTTAGGCGACATCTACCAAGACTGTAAATACACATTAAAAACAAAAACACCCACATTAACACTTGCATATACTTGCAAAATCAGCAGAGAAACTGTACACTGATGGTAACTAAAAATAAGCAGAGTCCCAAAAGGATTTATAAGTGATCTTCTGAAATATTTACATTGTAAGCTTTAAAAAACCAAACCAAACCCATTACCATGGAGTCAATTCCAACTCACACCAACCCTACAGGACAGTGTAGAACTGCCTCATACAGTTTCCAAGGAATGCCTGGTAGGTCTGAACCTCTGACCTTTTGGTCAGCATCTGCAGCACTTAACCACTGCGCCACCAGAGTTCTTACTGCAAGCTTAGATCTTCTTACATTTTCCATACTGGGAAAAGGTTTATATTAATTTCACTCAGGCATGATACCAACCAATGGAAAAAACAGTCTCTTTAGATGAAAAAGAAGTAACAGACAGGTACAGAATGTATCTGTGTGCATGCTCTTGTACGTGTATATAATGACACTGCCACAGTCCTACTGCTAAATAGAGGACCTTTATGTCTTAGCAAAACCTCAAAACTTAATAAACTTAGGAGAAAATTAAAAGACAAACCATCAACTGGGAGAAAACATTCCAAACATCAAATGCTGGCAAGGATGTAGAACCACCAGAACCCTTGCACTCTGCTGATGGGGATGCGGAAGTCCTACTGTCACTCTATGACCATGTTTGGCAGTTTCTTACAAAGTTACTTACCACACAACCCAGCAATCTATTCCTAGGCACTTAAACAAGAAGAATAAAGACCTATGTCCACAGACACAGCAAATGGTCCCAACTCAGCAGGAACAGATGCTCACTGAGGGCCAAAATGACATGGGGTAAAGACAACCTAGAAGACAGAGAGATCCACATCAGTGGGTGCCTACATCGACTTGGGACCAGAAGAACCGGATGGTGCCCAGCCACCACCAGTGATAGCCACGATGGAGCTCACAGAGAGGAGTCTCCCTGGCAACACAAGAATAAAAAGGGGTGCATCCTGAGATCTCCACTAAAAGACCTCAATTGATGGTCCAGCAGTTTCGAGGTTCCCCCGAGAGCATGGCCCCCAGCCCTGATGCTGCCCTTACCCATAAATCATAACAAAGGTCCACTCTTTGGACAGGAATGGATTGGACTTGGCAATGCAGAGTGACCATATATCGGATGCACTTTATGGTTCTATACATCCATAGGATATCATCCTGCTGACCTCTGGCTGAAGGAAGGAGAGTGAGTGGAGAGGAGGGGAAAGGAGGCTGTTGGGAGGATGAGACATGTATGGAGCAGAGAGGAATAGTGTGCTGCCACCGGACAGGGAGAGCAGTGGAAGCTGTATCTAGGTGGGCATGTAAATTTACACAGGAATGTACATTTTCACTCAGTCATATTAAACAAAAAAAAATTTTTTTAAAAAGACCTATGTCCACACATGCACACAACTTGTATGCTGATGTTTACAGTAAGCAGCTCTATTTGTAATTGCCCCCAACTGGAAACCACCCAAACGTCCATCCAAAGGAAAACATAGTATATCTACACAGTGAAATACTAACATTCAAAAGGATTATGCTAAGTGAAAGAAGTAGACACTACATGGCTGTGTTCCTGTAACACTGACAGGATTATAAAGACACAAAACACATCAATCATTACCAGGGTATGGAGATGGAAGGGCTGGGTATAAAAAGGAACAAGGGAACTTACTGAGGTAATGAAACTATCCACAAGGGAAGTACCCTGGAGAAACAGTAACCTCCCTAATTGACAAGGAAATGCATATCGACCCATCTTCAAATATAAATGAACAAAGAATCACATGACACATGAGTAAAATATTTACGGTATACAGTAAACTACTCACATGACTGAATAAAAGGGAAAACACAGGAAAAGAGAAGTTTTAATATGTATTCTTAAAGAGATTCTAACAGCCAAACTGCTATTAAAAAAAAAAACTTCAGGAAAAGAGGGCAACCCACAACATAGCTAGAATGGATACAAAAGCCACCCTACTAACGCATAACCTGCTACCTTGGACCCTCTGGTTTTACATTCCAGAGGAGACTAGAGGGCTACCCTGGCCACTGGGGGTCTAGATCTGCAAAGTCCAGGGAAAGAGCTGAACAAAACTGGGAATACCAGTGACTGAGCTAAGTGAGAAGCAAAGAAGCTGACTTCAGAAATAAAGATAAATTCTTCAACCTCAGTCCAAAGATGAGAAAAAGGAAAGACATTTACTGTTCCCAAGCATAACACTGCAGTTCTCCACACAGCCACAGGGAACACCACTTTCTGCAGGCAACCGGCAGAGCATGGCACTAGGGGGCGCTGGAGCACAGCATTCTGAGCCTTAAGTCAAACATCTTATGCTTCCACCTCCAAAACACTGGATTTTGAATCCTAGCAACCTTACAGGCAGAGCAGAATTGTCCTACACGGTCTCTGAGGAGTGGCTGGTGGATTTGAACTGTGCCACGAGAAATAGAAATAAATATGTTGTTTGTCACCAAACTAATGTCTCTTGCCTTCAAAAGGAGAAGCCCTGGTGGAGCAGTATTTAACAGAAAGGGCAGCAGTTCAAAGCCACCAGCCACTCCACAGGACAAAGATGTGGCAGTCTGCTTCCATCACAACTTACAGCCTTTAAAATTTCTATAGACATACAATGGAACACTGATCAGCTATAGACAGAAATGAAGTTTTGACACGTTACAACATGAATGAACCTAGAAAATATTTGATAAGTGAAATAAGTCAGTCACAAAACAGCAAATATTGTACGATCCCAGTCACAGGAAACAGGCAAAAGTGTAGAAAGCAAGTATCATCCACTTAAAGAATACAATTCAGTGGTTTTTGATGTGAATTATATCTCAAAAAAGAAAATAAATTATCAAGTCAATGCATGCGGCAAAAGAAAGTCTTAGTTTCTTTACTAAGCTTTACCGACAACAGCCTATGAGACAATGCTCATTACAAAATAACTTGCTATCCAGAACACTGACCACATGGAACAGAAATGATAAACCAGGGAGCTGAGTCCTGTGTGCACTATCTGGAAATGTCTGAGTAGAATTTCTATATAAATGTTAACTGGTATTCATCCACCACACACAGTAGGCTTTCAACTGTGGACAGTGATTTGTGCTTTCAGGTGCTCCCTAGAGATGACTTTATTGAAATAGTGGAAGTCCAGCAGAGATTTCATTGCTTTAGCAATATGTACTGAGCACCAATTATCCACCATGACCTCTGCTAGATTATGAAATTAAAATGTTGAATTAAACGGACACAGGGCTAAGGACATCATGACACAGTTTTGCTACAGTGCAAGCTAACTCTTCAGTTGTAAAAAAGTGTTACATAGGGCAAAAACTGACACAGGAAAGAGAGTCAGCCTTGGTTCCTTGAGTGACTAGGCTACAGCAGAATTGTGCTTTAATCTCTTGGGGCAGAAACATCCTCAGAAGAAGAGGCTGAAACAGTGTTTCAAAGCCACCACCACTGGCCACATCACTGTTTATTTGGATTTGAGTATCAATATATTGCAATTTAGTGTCTAGTTTCATGCGTGTATTAGTTTTATTTTTGCTATTAAAGTCTTATCAAAAAGTAGCCCTGTCTCTTTAAAAGTATAGTTTTATTTAATAGGTTGGTTGCATATTTTTTAAGTACTTTCATGGAGATTCTGAGCTAAATTATTCCCCCCACAGACTGTATCTCCAAATTAGAAAACACGAACACCTACCACAAATCCCCTTTTATCACCTTTCCTGTACTTTGTCTATAACAGAGCCACATCACACAATGGCAATTAAATGTTAACTTGCTTTGCTCTAAACCAGCACTAAATGGCAAGATATGACACAATGTTCATTACACAATAACTTGCTATCCAGAACATTTACCACACAGAACAGAAATGATAAACCAGGGAGTAAGTCCTGTGTGCTCTATCTGGATATGTCTGAGTAGAAGTTCTAGCTACCACTTGTTTCATAACCAATACAATCATCTTGGTACTAGTTTTAATGGGGGGAAAGTAGAAAAACAAGTTAAAAAAAACTTGAACATAAATCAGTCTGGTAGTTGCTATGGCCAGCCTTGGAGCAGAACGTATAGAAGGGAAAACGAACTTTGGGGTGCAATAGAAATGTCCTGTATCTTGACTGTGGTGACTAAACAAATGGAAACATTTGTCAAAACTTACCGAACCATAAATTTTAAATGGGAAAATTTTTTTAACATATCTTGTATCAATAATCAATAAAGTTGATTTTTTAAAAAGGGACCAAGTTAAACGCATCCTTGTATTGCCAGCAGTTAATAAAGTATATGGCATAGAGGTGGTGCTCAAAATATCTTTGTTGAGCACAGAAATTCCAAAGGATAAAGAAAGAAAAGCCCACAAAAAATAAGAAGTTCTAGGGATAAGGAACAATAACCTTTCCACACTGTAATCATAGTTTAAACCTCTCCGATGTTAGTGAGCTGACAAAATTTTAACTTGCCCGTTTTAATTTTTTTCCTGTTTTTACTACCACAGTAAAGTTGCTCCCATCAGAAACACATTTTTCATTCCTAAATACAATAAATATAATTGTGATATAAATTTAACATAATCAAGAAAAACGAATTAAGCTTGACAGAAAACCTTGGGAAAACACCTCTTTTGATCTAGAAGAAAATCATTCACGATTACTATGTGGTCTCCCAAATCAAAGAAAATTCAACTTTCAAATCTTAAATTTTGAAGTAAACATGGCAAACCAAACCACAGATATAACAAAGTATCACGGCAGGACAATCCTTTAAAAATCCACTCCACACCTCCACTAACCCTGAGCACCAAGGTTACAGTAGGGTACTGTGTAGACAAGGGAAATCTTGGTTGCACAGTGGTTAAGTGCTACGTCTGCTAACCAAAAGGTTGGCAGTTCAAATCCACCAGCTGCTCCCTGGAAACTCTATGGGGCAGTTCTACTCTGTCCTATAGTGTCACTATGAGTCAGAATCAACTCAACAGCAGTGGATTTGGTTTTCGTATATATGGGAAACCCTAGGGGTACAGTGTTTGAGTTCAGCTGCTAACCTAAAGGTCAGCAGTTCAAATTCACCAGGTGCTCCTTGGAAACCCTATGGGGCAGTTCTACTCTGTCCTATAAGGTCACTATGAGTTGGAATCAACTTGATGGCAGTGGGTTTGGGTTTTTGTTTCTGCGGAGTGTGTGTGTGTGTGTATGCGTGTGTAAAAGGGCACTAATTCTTGCTACTCTCTCACTTGTTTTCAGACACAAATTTCACTAAGAAAACTTATTTACAGCTAAGACTGACGTTTCCGTCATATGACAGGAACTCGTATTTCTGTGGGCAAAAAAAAGAGTGAGAGGAATCCATTCCTTTTAAGTTGATGACAACAAAATTAAGAAGACTAACAACACCAAGTGTTGGTTAGGATGTAAAACAAGTGAAATTCTCATAACTACTGGTGTGAATGAAAAATGGTACCAACACTTTGGAAAAAGAGAAAGAAATCCAGATATGCCCACTCTGATTTTTATTTTCCCGTTTTTACTATGACAGTAAAGTTGCTCCCATCAGAAACACATTTGCTGTGCCCAGGTCAACAAAGTATTACTGCCATGGCCCACTAAGTGAGCGCAGAAGAGGCTCTAGCACAATCTTACACTGAAAATGCCTTTATGTAAGGATTGTGAAAGCGTTTCATTTTAACCAGCAACTGTCATCTGATCTCACAACTACATTCGTTAATAGCCCAAAATATGCTACATAATTCAACCACCTGAATTCAAGAAACTATATAAATTACAACTGTGTTAAAGAGATCATAGAAAACCTTAAAGGCTCAGGCATCACTCATATGTACAGTGTGAATGCAGGAATGACAGCCAGTCCGAATCTGTCACGAAGCAGCCCAGCTCTTACATTAGCTCTCATGATTTAAAAAGGCATTTCTATATAGATGGTACCTGTCCTCTTGATTCTGTACACTATGGTCCTGATCTTCATTCACAGTACGTGACTCATGGAAACACTCACATGCAGTTCTTAAAATACTGAGCAATCCACCACGTGTTTTTTCTTATTTCCTTCAGTTGGTCTCTGTATAGATTAATCCATCCATTCAGCAAAAAACCTACTGAAGGCAAAACGCTGTACTAGCACAGTGGAGTTGAAGGAGGCGCACTGGGTTACATGTGACCAGGTCAGTCAGGCCCATAAGCACTCCATGGCCCTTGTACTTGCACTTCATAGCACCCACCATAGATCTGTAATCACCACTGTTTAACATTTATTACTTAAGATTTAAGTAGAGGGCAGAGTCAAGATGGTGGACTAAGCACTCGTCTCCTTGTATCCCTCTGGAAACTAAGAGGTGAACTGATAATCAAACAGAGCCTTCTGGTCACCTAGTGAGCCTCCAGGACATGGCACAGGGCTGTTAATTTGCACTTCATACCACTGAGCGAAAAACCTCCTCTCTTTCGCTGACTCCCACTCCTGGCTAGCCCTGGCTCTCACGGACTGAAGGTAAATGCATCATTTTGACTTTTTATTTCTGTGTCTTGGCCAGTGGGTGGAGCTGGGTCTTGCCTAGCAGCTGGACTCAGACACACTGCTGGGGAGATAGGCAGGGGAAATTCCCATATTTTGAGAGCCAGGCTTAGGACTCTGTTAATCTAATCACTTTGGGCCTGTCTTTTTATCACTGCCACAGCACAGTTTCTACAGAACCACATTGCCTGTGTGCGGGACACCATGTTGGATACGGAGACTTTAGCGGGACCTAATTCTTAGGCTGGGAGCCAGTGCCTGCAAACAGCACAGGCACTTCTCTGACAGAGAACCAATAATTTACAGAGTGTCACCTACGGTGGGGGGCCAGCAACAGAGGCAGAGGAATCACTACCTCTCCGCACCTTTAGCCCCTCTATCCACTGCCTGTGTGGAGGGCACCATCTTGGATACAGTGGCCACAACTGGACCTAATTCTTAGCGTGGGAGCCACAGCCTGCCCACAGAAGAACACTTTTCTACCAGAAAAGCAGTAGTTCACACAGTGTCACCTAAGGCTGGACCCTGTCAGCAGAGGCCAACAGGACAGTAGCCATGCTGTATTCTGAACCAGTTTGTATCATCTGGCATTGGATATAGTGGTGCTTATTTTGCCAGTTGGGAAGAGGAATCTCTACACCTGAAAACCTGACTGACTTGAGAAGTGGTCAGATACCTTTTGCTTCACATTTTAAGACAGCCTAGAGAAACATCTGCAATCATCCTCACAGTATCTCTTCCAGCCTCTACTTACTCACATGGGACCCCAAAAACAACAGACACTTGTGGCATACAAGAAATCACCCATGGCTTCAGATGGCTCCCAAATAAAACAACCAAGGAGTTTTCCAGATGAACTTTTCTGAAATCATCAGAAAGTGAATACAAAATGATTATATACAGAGCCCTTCTAGACCTTATACAAAATGCAGCAGAACAAAAGGAAAAATTAAACAAGCTGTTCGATCTGATGGAACACCAGTACTCTGAAATCTAACAGATCAAGAAGAAAATCAAAGACATAGAAACTTCCATGCAAAGCCAAGAAAACAGAATGGAACAAATGGAAAAAAGAATTTATCACTTGGAAGACAGAGCTACTCATGCCAGCGTCTATGAGCAGGAATCAGAAAAAAGAAACAAGAAAAATGAAGAAACATTAAGAAGCATGTGGACTCTATTAAGAGGAACAACTTTCGATTAATTAGAGTCCCTGAACAGGATGAGACACCTGAGAACACAGAGAGTATTGTTGCTGAGCTGCTGAAAGAAAACTTCCCAGAAATCATGAAGGAAGAGAATATAGACATCTCAGAGGCATATCATATGCCACCCAATATAGATCTCAAAAGAAAGACTGCAAGAGATATCATAATCAAGCTTAACAAAATGAAACATAAGCAGCAACTGTTAAAGGTAGCAAGACTCAAAGCAAAGCTAACATTCAGAGGGAAACCCTGTAGGCTTTCATCAGATTTCTCAGCAGAAACCATGCTGGCACGGAGACAGTGGCATGACACATTCAAAGCCTTGAAGGAGAAGAACTTCCAACCAACAATTATATATCCTGAAAAACTATCTTTCAAATATGAAAATGAAATGAAGACATTCCCAGATAAACAGAAATTCAGGGACTTTGTAAAAACCAAACCAAAACTACAAGAAATACTGAAAGAAGTTCTTGACTTTGGCTTAGAAGAACAAAACCAATAACTTTATATTTTAGAATGACACATTACTCAGAACTCTACTCAGTTAGGAAAGGCTCCAAAGTCAATCACAGCTTTAATACAGAAAGAAGCAATCCAGTGATTATCATGAAAACTATGGTGCCATCATACTAAAAAGAGGGGCATATTACAGTTGTTATTGTCCTTCCAGATGGAGAGGAAGATGACAAGACTAGTAGCAATTAAAACTAGGTTTATATATACTTTATTAAGGGGGATTATAGGGGCAGCTGTAAAGCACAACAAAGATGTGTCATACCATTTCAAGAAATGTAACACAAGAGTCTCAACAACTACAAATCCAGCTCTGAAAAAGGTGAAAAATCAACCCACAAAAAAGAATGTCCCAGAACAGACTAATAGGAACAGAGAAAACACCAACACAAAAACAAACATATCAGAATGGCAGCAGTGAACACATACCTATCAATAATTACACTGAATGTGAATGGACTGAATGCTCCTGTAAAGAGACATCAAGTGACATCTTGGATGAAAAGACATGACCCATCCATATGTTGTCTACAAGAAACTCACTTGAGACTTAAAGATAGGAACAAATTGAAAATTATAAAGGATGGAAGAATATATATCAAGCTAACAATGAACAAAGAAGAACAGGTGTGGCAATTCTAATCTCAGACAAAATCAATTTTAATGTAAAATCCACCGTTGTGGACAAAGATGGACACTATTTACTGCTGAAAGGTTCAGTACACAAGCAAGACTTAACTATATTAAATATTTATGCAGCTAATATCAGAGCATCTAAATACGTCGAAGAAACACTGACTACACTCAAAAAAAGAGTTAGATCACTCCACAATAACAGTGGGAGAGTTCAAAACTCCACTCTCAATACTGGACAGATCATCTAGAAAAAAGCTAAGTGAAAATACGGAAGACCTCATTGCCACAATTAACCAACTAAACCTCATCGATATATATAGAACTTTCAACCCATCACAGACAACTATACCTTCTTCTCCAGTGCACATGGAACATTCTCCAGAATGGATCATGTGTTAGGACATAATGCAATTCTCTACAAAATCCATACCACTGAATTACTGCAAAGCATCTTCTCAGATCATAAAGCCATAAAAGTCGAAATCAATAGTAGAAAAAACATAGATAGAAAGTGGAACTCTTGGAAAATGAACAATATCCTGCTCAAAAAACCATGGGTTATAGAAGAAATCAAGGATCAAATAAAGAAATTCATGGATTCCAATGAGAATGAAAACACTTCCTACCAGAACCTATGGGATACAGCCAAAGCAGAGCTCAGGGGTCTGTTTATCTCCATAAATACACACATCTGGAAGGAAGAAAGAGACCAAGTCAAGGAACTAACCCTACAGCTTGAACAAGTAGAGAGAGAACAACAAGGGAACCCCTCAGACACCAGAAGAAACCAGATCATAAAGATGAGAGCAGAGCTAAATGAACTAGAGAATAGAAAAACAACTGAAAAAATTGAAAAGACCAAAACTCGGTTTTTTTAAAAGATCAACAAAATTGACAAACCACTGGCTAAATTTACTAAAGAAAAGCAGGAAAGGAAACAAATAACCCAAATTAGAAATGAGAGGGGAGTTGTCACAACAGATTCAACAGAAATCAAAAATATCATAACAGAATACTACGAAAGACTGGACTCTAACAAATTTGAAAACCTAGAGGAAATGGACAAATTCCTTGATTCATACCATCTACCCAAATTATCACAACGTGAAGCAGAACAATTTAATAAACCCATCACAAAGGAAGAGACTGAAAAGGTCATCAAAACACTGCCAACCAAAAAAGCCCGGGCCCAGATGGCTTCACTGCAAAATTCTACCAAGCTTTTAGAAAAGTTATCTCCAATACTACTGAGACTATTTCACAGTACAGAAAGGGATGGAGTACTCCCAAATTCATTCTATGAAGCCAGCATAACCCTGATACCAAAGCCAGGGAAAGACCCAACAAAAAAGGAGAACTACAGACCAATATCACTCATGAATCTAGATGCAAAAATCTTCAACAAAATTCTTGCCAATAGAATACAACAACGTATCAAAAAAATAAACCATCATGACCAAGTGGGATTCATACCAGGGATGCAAGGCTGGTTCAACATCAGAAAAACAATTAATGTGATTAACCACATAAATAATACAAAAGACAAGAATCACCTGATTTTGTCCATTGATGCAGAAAAGGCATTTGATAAAGTCCAACACCCATTCATGCTAAAAACTCTTAACAAAAAGGCACAGACAGCAAATTCCTCAACACAATAAGGGCCATTTATACAAAGCCAATTGCCTATGTCATCCTGAATGGAGAGACTGAAAGACTTTCCCCTGAGAACAGGAACTAGACAAGGATGCCCACTCTCATCTTTCCTATTCAACATTGTACTAGAAGTTCTAGCCAGAGCAATTAGACAAGACCAAGAAATAAAGGGCATCTGCATCAGCAAAGAAGAAGTCAGAATCTCCCTGTTTGCAGATGATAGGATTGTATATGCAGAGAATTCCAAAGAATCTATAAGTAAACTACTCGAACTGACAGAAGACTTCAGCAAAGTCTCAGGATACAAGATAAAATAAGTAAATCAGCAGGATTCCTTTATACCAACAACAAGACTGTTAATGAAGAAATCATCAAATCAATACCATTTACTATAGCCCCTAAGAAGATAAAGTACCTAGGAATTAATCTAACCAGAGAAATAACAGACCTCTACAAAGAGAACTACAAGCCCTTACTACTAGACACTAAGAGAGACTTAGATAAATGGAAAAACCTACCCTGCTCATGGATGCAAAGACTTAACATTGTGAAAATGTCTATTTTACCCAAAGCAATATGCTTATATAATGCAACCCCAATACAAGTTCCAGTGTCATATTTTAATGAAATGGAGAAACAAATCACCAATTTTGTTTGGAAAGGGAAGAAGCCCCAGATAAGCAAGGTACTACTAAAGAAGAACAACACACTGGGAGGCTTCTTATTACCTGACCTTAGAATATACTACACTGCCATAGTGGTCAAAACAGCCTGGTACTGGTACAAGAACAGACAGATCGATCAATGGAACAGAACTGAGACCCCAGAGATGACACCATCTGCCTATGAACAGTTGATATTTGACAAAGGCCCTAAGACATTCAACTGGGGTCAAAGCAGTATCTTCAACAAATGGTGCTGGCAAAATTGGATATCCATCTGCAATAAACTCAAAAAAGATCCATATCTTACACCTTATACAAAGCCAACTCCAACTGGATAAAAGACCTAAATATCAAACCTAAAACGATAAAGTTCATCCAGGAAAAGGTAGGAACAACAATGGAAGTTTTAATACACAACAATGGAAGTTTTAATACACAACACAGACTTCAAAATCTGTCAAACAAACCAGTCAACAGAAGAGAAAATAGATAAATGGGAACTATTAAGAATCAAACACTTTTGCTCATCCAAAGACTTTATTAATAGAATTAAAAGGCCACCTACAGAATGGGCAACTCTATCTCAGACCAACACCTGATCTCCATAATCTATAAGATATTACACAATATCAATAAGAAGAAGATAAATCATCCAACTAAGTGATGGGCAAAGGAGATGGACATACATTTATCTAAAGAGGAGATCTAGGCAACCAAAAAACACATGCAGTCATGTTCACGATCTTTAGTTATTAAAGAAATTCAAATCAAGACTATGATGAGATACCATCTCACCCCAGCAAGGTTGGCCATGATCCAAAAAACATAAAACAACAATGCTGGAGAGGCTGTAGAGAAAGTGGAACTCTTCTACACTGTTGGTGGGGTTGCAAAATGGTTCATCCTCTTTGGAAAGCAACCTGGCGCTTCCTTAAAAAAAAAATGGATATAGATATACCATTTGACCCAGTAATTCCATACTTGGAATATATCAACCCAGATGCCCAACAATAGAGGAATGGATAGGTAAACTATGGTATATATACTCAATGGAGCACTACTCAATGATAAAGAATAATGATGATTCCAGGAAACATCTCATAACGTGGTTTCAACTGGAAGACATTATGTTGAATGAAAGTAGTCAGAGACAAAAGGACAAATATTGTTATGAGACCCCTACGATAAGATCTTAAAAACAGACATATATAGAAGAAAAGACTCTTTGACAGCTGCAAGGGAGGAGAGGGAGGGAGGGCGGGCGGGAGGGTCTAGATTAGATAGTTGCTAGAAATCTGGTTGGGTGAAATCGATGACAGCACACATTAGAAACAAGAACAATATTAAGTGGAGTTCAGTATAACTTCAATACTCCTTCCATCTTAACCCAATATTGCCAAGGATAGAATAGCTGGGGCAGGGGGCAGGGGACCATGCTCTTAGGCAAAATCAAGGCCAATTGGCACAACTGGTGTTTTGCGAAGAGGGCTCTCTGCACCCCACAGTGGTGAGTGGCGTCTGGGGTCTTAAAAGCTGCCAAGCTGCCATCTGAGGGCACAGCAAATGGTACCAACTCAGCAGGAATGAATGCCCACCAAGGACCAAAATAACATGGGGTAAAGACAACCCAGAAGATAGAGATTCACATGAGTGACTGCCTACATCGACTTGGGACCAGAAGGACTGGATGGTGCCCGGCCACCACCAGTGATAGCCGCAATGGAGCTAAGTTGAGTCTCAATGGCAACACAAGAATAAAAAGGGGTGTACCCTGAGATCTCCACTAAAAGACCTCAATTGATGGTCCAGCGGTTTCGGGGTTCCCCTGGGAGATGGCCCCTGGCCCTGATGCTGCCCTTGCTCATAAATCATAATGAAGGTCCACTCTTCGGACACAAATAGATTGGATTTGGTGATACAGAGTGACCATATATTGGATGCACTTTATGGTTCTATGCATCTATAGGATATCATCCCGCTGACCTCTGGATGGACGAAGGAAAGTAGTTGGAGAGGAGAGGAAAGAAGACTGTTGGGAGGATGAGACATGTATGGAACAGAGAGGAATAGTGTTCTGTCACCAGGCAGGGAGAGCAGGGGAGTTGCATATAGGTGGGCATGTAAATTTATACGGGAATGTACATTTTCACTTAGTCATAATTAAAAAAGAAAAAGATTTAAGTAGTCACCTCTGCATACAACACAACTTCTGCCTGGCAGGAGCCCTGTATTCTGTCCATCACTCATGCAGAACCCCTCACAGGGCCCAGCCGTTTGCGGGCCTCTGTAAGTGGCTGATCTCTAGGGTCACAATGAGTCGGACCTGATTTGACGGCAGTGAGTTTTCTACTCTCAGAATCTCCAAACTAAACATATGGGATGTTTCCTTTTTTCACAGAAAAATGATCAATTAGCATGGCTAACTAAAATTTATGCTTCCATCCAGAAAGAAATTAACGGTAAAGAAAAGCCAACTAAATAGCGATAAGCTTTACTCTTTATCACTGTATGTGAAGCTATATTCAAGTTAAAATCAGCTAAATTTCCAGCCCAAAACTGAAGAAAATGCAAACGATGGAGGGAGGGGGGATTATCCCTTTCTCACCAAAGTTAACTAGTCACAGAAAAAAATGTATGTTCTTGGCACTTATATTGTTGTGGCACAACAGAGCCAAGAGTTAAATATGAAGCAAGATGGAATAAACCATGAGTAGCACCAGACTGTGAAAAGTGAGAGGCAAAAAATTTTCTCAACTGACAAATCCATGACCAAAAGTATAAATGGCTGCAAGACTTTCCGATGGCACACTAGCTTAATGCTATACACATCCTGAAAGAGCCTCTGACCGCAAGCCAACTTCTGATTTGCCAAAGACTCTATCTATACTTTTTAACTCATCCTCAAGTCTGCACTGCCACTGTGCCCATCATCCACCATGGTCCTACCCCAGAAGAGTGAAGCAAAGTTGGCCAGATTGCTTCCTGCAGCCTTAGACAATGTATGTGCACTTATATTTTGACAAACGCTGTGTGTAGCAATTTACAAACTCCAACAGAGGCCCTAGTAAACAGCAAGAACTGAGTAAGTTGAAAAGAATTTATTAAGTAGTTAACGAACATCAACCAAAACTGTAGTCTCATTCTGAAGACCTAACTCTGATGGGTCTTCAAAGAAGCAAAATGTTTGGGTTTCTCATGTTGGTTTGGTTTGTTCAAAATGTTCCATAATTCCACTCAGTGCTAAAATTAGAATGGTGCAAACTGGTACCAATCTAGTTAAAAAATTTGTTTCATCCAATATGATCTAGTTATTTTTATTCATGCAAAAGTACTCAATAGGAGAAGTGAAAAAAGCACTGTATGGAACCTCACAGTATGAAATTGACAAAGATAACCTAGGAAAGAGGTCTAAAATACAAATATTAAAGCCTGCTCAAAAGCCCTGGTTCTTACTCAATGTGTTTGGATGGAGCTCAGAAACTCACTTTGAGCAACAGTTGATTGTAATGAAAGAAAGTGGTGCAGCCAAGGATTGCAATTTAAGAAACACCCCATACAAAGGGTTGCTATGAGTCAGAATTGACTCAACAGCAACAGATTTTTCAGCTAAAATCAGTGATTCCAAATTTCTAAATTTAACTACCAAAAGTGCTGAAAGGAAATCAGCAAATATAATCAGTGATGGGGCACTATGAGTAACAGATTTTCTTTATTTTCTATGAGCATAATTAGAGGACAAAGGTTGTTTCTGAAGATGTCCCCTAAAAATAAAGGGAATAATGTCCCCAGATGACATCCCCTAACTAGTCTATCTAATTATCATGAAGGGCTTTCAAGGGCTGTCCTGCAATAATTTGCCTCACACATCTTCCAAAACAATGCTCTGCTCTTCCCACCCTCACGACTCCCTCTGCACCCCACTCCACCCAGTTTTGGGGTCTGAGATGTTTGGGGCGGTGACATAGACAGAGTATATATTCCCAGAGCAGGAGGAGCCCCCAGAATCAAAGCCTCCAATTTACATCTCCAAGAATAATACAGGTACTTTAAAAAACCTGTGGCATCCCACAGGTTATCTACTTGCTAATAAGGTATAAAACCTGCAGCCTCTGGCTTGAAATATCAAGAACCCTTACATTTCCTCTCCTTACTCTTGTCTAACCACCTATCTCTACACATTCAGTTAAATCACAACTTTCCCAAACATGCTGCAGGCTTTGTAACTGTACCTCCTTATACTTTCTCCCTCCTGTGCCCTGGTCCCCCAGCTTCTCTACCTGGAAAATGCCAGATCAAACATCTCCATTTCGAGAAGAGACATCTTTCCAGCTTCCCCTGACAATCATACACTCTTCATTTTCATTTTAATCCTTAATATCTTGAAGTCAGACACTTCTCACCATCTCCACTGCATCCTCCACAATCAAAAGTCCAAGAACCCTAACTGATGGCCCTTAGAGTCTATTCTTCATAGGGCAGCTGGAGGGAGATAGCAAACTGCAGTCTGACTGCAAGGTGCCATGGTCAAACATAGTGTCACTCCATCTAGGATGCCCCAAAGCCTCTCAGGGCCTTACCACTTTTCTTGGGTTAAAGACAATAGCCCCTAACAAAAGCAGCAGGACTGGGTGGGTCCCTGTCTGTGTCTTCTCTCCAGCTCTGAGCTCCAGACACATAGGCTTTTTTTCTCAGCCTATTCCTCTAACCTTCTCTAGCTACAGGGCCACTACACACGCTGTTTTCACAGTCTCATACTTAGAATCTCAGCTAATATATCACTTCCATGGGAACCCTTCCTTAACTTCCCCCCTGCCACTTTCCCATCACAGCCCGCCCCCTACCAGGGCACACTAACAGAACTGTACTCCCTTCATTTCTCAGTTTAAAATGACACATGCATTCCTGTGATTATATGATTAGCAACTGTCTCCCTCACTGGTAACCTTACTGGTAAAAGCGACAATGCCTGGTTTTGGTCACCACTTCATCTTTGGCACTGGGTATACAACAGCAATTCAGTAACTATTTGCTAAATGAATGAATGACAGTTCTTGACTACATCATCACACTAAAGTTACAGGAGTTACCATGCTGAGAAGGGATTTACCAATTCGTCTGTTACTCTCTACCACCACTTCATGAATTTCTCAAACACAGAAGCATCTTTCCAGCTCCATATTCCAAATGCCCAGCAGACAAAATTCTTGGCTCAATGAATGAACAAGCATAGAAGACATAAAGCCCTTAGCACGTGGTTCTGAATAAAAGTGTCTAGTATCCTGTAAGTTGATTCCAAATAAAATACTGATGCTATGCCTGGAACACCTAACTTTGCATTTTACTAACATTAGAAGTGGTTAAATATCGGGTGGCTGTCTCTGGGGTTGGAACTGGCATTCAGGGACTCTTCATTTCCATGATTAGGTTCTTCTGCATTGTCTTTTTTGCCATTACGGTACTTAGATTAAAAAAAAAAAAGGAAACAGAAGAAAATTTGATTTTGGAGAAGACAGGGAGAAAAAAAAATTCAGGCTAACTGCCCAATTCTCCACTATTCACTCAGTCTGGTTGATCTACCTACTCTAAAGGTTAGTTCCCTCTGCAATCTCTTCTAATGTGGGGTTGCTGGGCAGTATTTGAATTTGAATCACATCTCTTTTAAAATAAAAACTGGAAAGCACAGTTACTATAACTAAGGATTCAAATGTCTCAAAAAAAAAGTCTTTTGGGCAACTTATTATTCAGATTTTTACAGCACCTGCACAGCTCTCAGTGTCCTGGATCCCAAGGCACTCCTTTTACCTCCAGAATGCTGGCTGCAATCCATGGCAAAATCAAGTAAAATAAGAAGTCTTACTGTACTTGAGTAGATGCCTTCAATAATGCTGAAAACAGGATTTGCATTGAAAATGGTCCAGTGACTTTATCTGACTTGGATAAGCTGTACTGTCAGACAATGGACCAACAAAAAAAAAGTCTTCACACAAACAGCATAGATGTGTATCACACTGGGGATTAAGGATGGAAAGAGGAAGAGAATGGTTTACATTTTTTACTTTAAATACTTCTGCATTGTTTGCATTTTTAAAAATTGCAGGTGCCTATTTTATAATTAAAAACAAAATCAATAAAGATTTTTATCAAAATGCACTCCACACAAAATCCAGTAATGCAAACATATTAAGGTCTTTAAACATTTAAGTCTTTATTTCATTTATTCATTCATCAGTTCATAAACTTTTATTGAGGAACTACTGTGGGGAAGTCATTAAGTATCAGTCTCTTCTAAAAAAAAACAGTTTGGCAATAGGAGAAAAAGAAATTTAAAAGTTGAAAGACTTGCTTTTAAGTTGCTGATGACTCACATGTTAGTGATGTGACCTCAGACAAGTCATAACCTCTCAGGATCTCACTTTACTCAGCTGGTGATAAGAATACATTACAGAGTTGCTGCAAGGACTGAACACTTATGCAGTGAGAATGGATTTAAGAGCCATGAGTTTATAAATTAAACCAATAACCACATCCACTACCACTGAGTTGATTCCGACTCAGCGACTCTACAGAACAGCGCAGAACTGCCCCATTGAGTTTCCATGGGCACCTAGTGGACTCGAACTGCAGACCTTTTGGTTAGCAGCTATTACACTTAACTACTACACCACCAGTGCTTCCTATATATGATACAGCACTCTGCAAATGTTAACTATTTTATGATAACTATGTTCCTTCTTGCCCAGATCTACCAAGAACTACTACTTTAGATCTCATATATGGTGTTGGAAGCCATCTATGGCAAATTATCACTTAAAATACCAAGAGAACATTTTTACAACACTGGGCAGGAATATCCAAAACCTCTAAGATTATATGGGCCAGAATTCTCCTGTTTCCTCCCCAAGCTTGTATTTAAGTCATATCAAAAGAAAAAGGTTGATACTGTCAGAAAGAACAGAGCGCGCACTTAAAATACTTGCTTTGCTTCTCTTTTGAGTTGCTGCACTCGTGGTGACTTCACATGTGTAGAGAAGAACTGTACCACAGGGTTTCCAAAGCTATGACCTTTCAACAGCAGATTACTAGGCTTGTCTTCTGAGGAGCCTCTGAGTGAGTTTGAACTACCAAGATTTTGGTTACTAGTTGAGGACTTAACTGTCTGCACCACTCAAGTATCAACTGTCTAAAATAAGAGAAATGCAAAAGAAAAAATTAAGGAAAGCTAGAAAGCCTCTAAACAGCTATCAGACTACCAAATAAATTCATAAGCTAATTGGTCTTGACTAAATTTTAAATGAATGTAATTAAATTTAAAGTGTATTCTTTATATCCATGGCAGAGGACACTATCATGTTTATGCAAGAAAAATTAAACAATGTGGACTGTCACTCAATTACACTGAAAGGCAAATAACATTTTCTAAATAGAATCATATACTAAATGCTTTTGGGCGATTCTATTTCACAAGGTCCATGGCTTGCAAAATACAATTTATACAGAAATAGGACTTTATTCAATAAATCTTAAAACATAAAAGTGAGTACTTCTGACACATACTTACAATGATGGTAAACAACTTTTCCAGCGAACAGTGAGGACAGTGAGTTGAGAAAATGGTCCTCAACGCTATTTCTATCACTTTCAGCCCAACCAGGGGATCCCCACCCAAAAAAGGCAGCTCCAAGGAGTGCATTACTCAAAGACTCCTCCCTTCCCACCACTGTCAACACGTCCACAAAAACTGGTCCATAAGGTGGGCACCTCTATTTTGTGTAGCTTTAAGGTCTGTTTCCCGCCCCCTACATTTGGTTTCTTAAAGTTGGGCATACTTGATATTGCCAATATTATCCAATGTTTATACATATATAATTTCAGACTAGCTCTGATGAGAATGTAAGTTTGGATCTGTCCTAGTGAATCTTCTGCTTGAGCCTACACTGCCAGGAAAGAGCAAGAGCATGTAACAATGTGTTTGTACTCAAAACACACATAAGACAAAAAGGAGTGTTTCTCCATACAATAAGGACAAATGCAAAAAGAAATCTACTATCATCAGATGTTACAGCAAAAAAAATAAATGAAGCAGGCAGACGGAAAAAGGAAGTACTTAAGGCAGAAGACTGGGATACACAGCTTCTTATTAGGAGACACCTTCATGTCTGACCTGTGTTTAGCTGTGTTTAGACCTGTGTTTAGTTGACTCTAAAAGCCCTGGTGGCTCAGTAGTTAAGCACTCAAATGCTCACCAAAGGTCAGCGGTTTGAACCCACTAACTGGCTCCACAGGAGAAAGATGTGGCAGCCTACTTCTACAAAAATTACAGCCTTGGAAACCCAATAAGGCAGTTTCACTCTGTCCTACAGGGTCACTATGAGTTGGAATCTACTTGATGGCAGTTAGGTTTTCATCTTAAAGTACTTTTGAAACTCCTGAATCAGAGAACATAGCCTTAGGAGATGCCTTCAGTTGGTATCAGAAAAGTAAACCTGAAGACTGACCAATAAAGCCGTAGTCTTAGCCAAATAAGGAGAGGCTTGAAGATCAGAAGAAAGTGTAGACATCACTATTGTCCACTCTGTGGTAAGACAAAGATAACCCTCTACAAGCATGACAGCACTTATCAGTCATCACATACACCAGAAAAAAAGAACTGAGGAAGGCATTTTTATTCTCTCTGATATTACCTTCTTCCCCAATCCCCAAAACACAATTGTAGCTCTGTACCTCACCTACCCTATGCCCAGGAGAGGACAACCAAAACAAAGAATCAGAGAAAGAAGGACAGATATGACATGGTAGGTTTTACGACAGGGGTGGAGGATAGGATAGAGTTCTTGGTTGGTAGCTACTAGTTTCTCAGAACTTCTGCTGAAAACAGGGTCATGACTGAGGAGCTTTCACACAGTCAGAAAACAGCCAGCTCATGAGAAGTCTATCTACTGAAGATTCCACATCTCACTTTATGATGAACTCTAATTTCTGAACCTTTAAGCAAATACTATAAACACATCCCATGGTCTATCCTTATTTTACCTATAACCCAAACCAAACTCACTACCATTGAGTTGATGCAGACTCATGGTGACCCTATAGGACATACCAGAACAGCTTCATAGTTTCCAGGGAGCACTTGGCAGATGTGGACTGGCAATTTTTGGTTAGCAGACATAGCACTTAACTACTACACCACCATGGTTTCATATTTTACCTATACTAGTTCTTAATCCAGCCTTGTATTAGCAGAAATGAAAAGACTGTTAGGGACAGCACTTCAACAAACAGAAAACTGTGGTACAAGCACATGTTAAATCTTTGGAAATGAACAGCTACACTGCTGAAGTAGCATTAAAGTGACAAACAACAGTAATCCAATGGCCCAAGGCTGGCAAATTCTACTGCAAACATATTTAGCTATTCTGTGCAAACAGTGATTCTTGCATGTGGCATCAAACAGAAATATGGCAGTGTAATTACAAATTCAAAAGCAAGTTCTTACTATTTTTCATACCTGAGTGTGCTACCAGTAAGAAATCTCCTTGGCAAACTCACTTAATATGGCACTTAAGAAACAGACCCAAGCTGAAATTCAGGGTGAAAAGGGATTGTGTGCTATCACATTACTGGGATGGCAACTAGAGTTAAATAATGATATGTGTACAAATTTTTCTACAAGAAATTAACTTGAGCTCTAAACTTTCACCTAAAGCATAATGAAAAAAATCCATCAATAGGAAGTACTTACCTATTCGAAACTTATTAAAAAACAAGAAAACTTTATGTAACTAATTCAAGCAGATGACACAACAAAAGGAAATTTCTTGAATCAATTTATTCTAAGCCCTCCCCCACCAAAACCTACTGCTGACAAAGTGGATTCCTACTCATAATGCACTGCTGGCTTCCAAGCAGTGCCTGGTGGATTTGAACTGGCAACCTTGACCTTCTGGTTAGCAGTCACAGTTCTTAACCACTTTGCCAGTAAGGTTTCCATTTTACCTAAAAACCTACTGCTATCGATTCATAGTAACCCTATCACGCAGCACAGATTAAATGTGCAACTCCACTTGGCACTTAAACAACAATCATTACACTTCGTAATCCTTTCCTCCTTCAAAATTTCCCTGTGTGGAGCCCTGATTCATTAAATCTTGTCAAACTGCACATGTAAGAGTTACTGAGATATCTGCCTCAACTATTTGCTGCCACACTGAATTTAGAATGAGGTGGATACACTTTACTCACTGTAATTTCAGCAGACAGTGGTCCCATACACTGTCAATGACCACTGAGGTAACCATCAAATAGCAAACTTTTAATATCTTATCTAGTCATTCTTCAGGATATGCTTCAATATTTTGCTGTCACTAAAGCAAAGGAAAACCAGTATCTCCAAACACCGTATTTCAAATAATTTTATTTATATTAGCTGTTCACTGTGTAGAAACCCTGGTGGCGTAGTGGGTTAAGTGCTACGACTGCTAACCTAAAGGTCGCTCCTTGGAAACTCTATCGCGCACTTCTACTCTGACCTCCAGGGTTGGTTTTTTGGTGCACTACGTGAGAGGATACAATATAAACATATTCCTTTCATTAACCTTAACAAAGGTGTAAATTATAAACAGACAGTTAATAACACACTAACACTGTGCCACATGGTGTAAGCTGGACAGTAAAAAATGAGCGGCCCTATTATTTGGAAGTCCAATAATCATCAGGTCCCACAACAACTGTGAGGATGGCACAGGACAGTGTTTTGTTCTGTCATACATGCGGTCACTATGAGTCAAAACTGACGCCACGGCACCTAACAATAATATTATTTGGAAGTCCCATAATTAGTAGGTCACATTATTACAAACTAATGAAAAGACTGGGATGATCCTTGCTGCAAAGGATAAAGGACTACAGCCAACTGTGGAACAGACAAATTTGCATAGAAATAGGCAGCACTACTTTGGTCATTTCACTACAAATTACTTCAGTGATCACAAAAACTGTTTCATGTACAGTGAAATCTGTGAGAACTGGAACTTGACAGGGCTGCTTTGTTTTTCCAAGTCTCACAAGTTTTCCAGTTTTCCATGGTGCAGTCACCATTTGTATATCGCAGGTTTTACAGTATATAGCAGAACTAGTTGGCTCAAATTAATCATCCCAAATCATTTAATTAGTTCACTCACCACAACAAATATTCACAAATTAGAGCTCTAAAATGTTGCAAGTTTTTGGCATTACGAATGTTTCAAGTTTTGCGCTTCAATCCACACAACAGGGTTCAAGAAATATTTTTTAGTAATGTTGACATACCTATAATCTATCTGAAAACATTTTAAACTGTAATTTTAATAATCCAGTTTTAAAACATGACCTTTTAAAACATTCATTTGAGCCCTGGTGAGTAGTTAAGAGGGCATCAGCTAACCAAAAGGTCAGCAGTTCCAATCCACCATACTCCCTGGAAACCCTAGGGGGCAGTTTTACTCCCCCTACAGCGTCACTGTATCAATGACAAAGAGTAACAGTAAACAACTAATATGAATATTAATGTGCTTAGCACACGACAAGGGCTCCATCGATATTTGTTAATTAACGAATAAATGTCCACTACAGCTGTGGAACCTTTAGGACAGCAGGCCAACTGAATTAAACAAATTTCCTAAAATGCTCAGACCAACTCAAGCAAAATGTAGTAATGAAATTCTGGCACATATGACTTCACTGTATAGTGAGAAATCAAGCAATTGTCTTCCCATATTCTCCATGTTAGAACTTTAAAGCACCTAAGTTATACTTCAAAAGAATAAACCCTAAGTGCTGCTAAAATTTATGTTCAACTAACTTTTGGCACTCCAGTTTTCTAAAGATGCGTATGGACAATTTTAGGGTATAAAATACTCTACTGAAACAGTAAATGCAAATGAAATTGTCACAGTAAATGCAAATGAAATTGTCACAGTAAATGCAAATGAAATTATGACTAAGTTTACATATTATCAGCTAATTAACATTTCAATCAATTCTGCTGCATTGCTATATGTGCTTATTAAATAATGGAAGTGAATGACGCCTAAACACACTTTCTTCATTTCAAAATCACTGAGTATCATGTTACACATAAATTCACGATGAACCCTGTACCCACGGGTTCATACTAATCTTAACAATAAACTATTTACATTATTTAATATAAGTATTAATAAACATGCATCATGTTTAATATAATATATACTTATTATAATTAAGCAGACATCCAATATTATTAGAGTACTATTGAATGATTGGCTTGGCTATTGAATGTAAACTTTTACATTGAGAATTCTTATTTGGTTTGAGAAATACTAACGTCTAAGTTGAGAAAAAAGCAATAAACAAATCTCTTTACGAAAAAAACAATTACATATTTTTAACAAAGTTACTCAACTACTAAACCCCTTTTCTGTGCAAAGAGCTGTAGCACCTACAAAGGTAAATGCGCAAGTGAACACAAACGGGAAAAGTCTTGCACAGACCAAAATAAGTACCAAAAATTTAATACAACTGCAGTTTTCTATAAGATTAAATTTTAAATATATAAGTGAATAAATAAGATTTCCATGGCTTAACTTTCAAAACATATACTAATAGACAGCACCAAAAAAGAAAAGAAAAAGCAGCTGCCGTTGAGTGGATTCCGATTCACAGAGACCCTACAGGGCACAATACAACTGCCCCACAGGATTTACTAGGACGTATCTTTACGGAAGCCAATTGCCACACCTTTCTCCCGCGGCTGGTGGGTTCTGAACGCCCACCTTTTGGTTAGCAGCCAAGCCCTTAACCACTGCGCCATTAGAGCTCCTTAGTAACTGCAGTATTTATTAAAACCTTAAAAGATTTCTAATTATTCCAGATCGGTTTCATTTTCAAAATGGCAACAAAAACCAACTACTTATACAGGATTATAATTTCCTCACCTCTAGTTTTCCCAATAGCTACTGTGTTTCATTTTCTCATGTTTAATACAAAAGCTTACCGAGATGTTACAAAAGTGTAACATAATTTTACAGGTTAGATCTCAACAAACGAATGGTCTAAAGCAGGTCTGACAAATAAGGCCACACACTGATTTTTATGCAGAATAATTATAATTTGGGAACGGGTTCAGTGAGGTAGGAAATAAAGGGTTCAACTCCACATGTTCACGTCTCCAAAAGTGAACTCTTTCTTCCTACGATAAGATTATATTAAACGGCTCATAAACTTTGTATACTATTCCGCCAGGTACGTTTTTTGTTAGTGTCAGCTTGGTGAAATGGATTCGTGCAAAAGATGACACTCAAATGCAAGCTGAAGTACGGTCACTGAGACTACTTTGAGTTTTTTTTGCAACCGTAACCTAAGGCTGCTCATCAGTGTCTTAAGTCCTACAATCCGAAAACCAGCAGCCTCCCGCCGTCAATCGAACTGAGAAGGGCTATGGTGGGGGGTGCACCCCTAAATCTTCGTGGCTCGTTTCGAGAAAAGGACGCAACGTCGAGCTATCTTCACGGCTCGAGTATTCCCGGGGGCCCTCTGGCTGCGCCCCCACCCCACCCCAGAGGCCGGGCTGACTCGGCGACCGGAGGCCCCTTCCACACCCCAGTTCCCGCCGTCGTCCGGCCCTGGAGGTTAACCCCTTCGGCGCCCTCCGAGGAAGGGCCAGGCCCCTGCGCCCCTCTTCTGGCCCGGAGCTGAAGGGAACGGGCGGGCTCCGGAGAGAGTCCGCTGCCGCCGCGGCGGGAGCGCGGAGGCTCCGGGCCTAGTCCCGGGCAGCATGTCCCGGCGCCCTCCCCCACTCCACACGCTCGCTCCCGGGGCAGGGTGCGCCCGCTTGTCCGCCTGCTCCCGCGGCGCGGCCCCGTCGAGCGCCCAAGCCCCTCCCCGCTGAGGCCCAGGCCGGCGGTACCTGCGGGCTGTGAAGGGCCATGGCCGCCCGTTTCAATGGGACTCGGCGAGCCTCCAGACTCCTCACGCTGCTTCCCCCGCCGCCGCCATCTTGTCGCCCGCACATACACACTCGCAGCAGCCGCCGCGCCTGCGCACTGGCCTCCGCGCCGCGGGCCGGGAGGCCGGGCGCGGGCGCGCCGGGCGCCTGCGCGTCCGACAGGTGGGCGTGCTCCAGCCAAGCCCACCTTCTGGACGCGGGGCGGCTGAGCGACGCGACCCAGAGCCGCCGTCCCTCGGCGGAGTATGGCTCCGCAGTGTCCTGCAGCAGCCTGTTGGGGCACTGCTGCGTGCCAGAAGGGGATAGGACGGTCAAATGAGGATGACAGCACTGAAGTGCCGGGGGTGGGGGGTGGACCGGGCCGCTCACCCGCTGACAGTCCGCGTGGGTGCCTGGCGGCGGGACGAGGGACAATGTGACAGAGCCGCGGCCTAAGCACCCCAGGGACGCAGGAGCCCCCAGCGGCCCCCAGCATCACTCTTCCTGGGCCAAGCCCTCCGAAGTGATCGCTGAAGTTCCTCGAGGAACCACTTGATTTATGGAGATCACCTTCCCGTCTCTTTATTATGCATTTATTTATTCATTTATTGCACAAATATTGCATGTGCTTCTACTGAGTGCCACATCTTTTGCTAAGCCCTAGAGAATAATGAATAATGTACAACGAAAAGCACTTAGCATAAGGTGTGGCAAATAGTAAGTGCTCAATAAATACACATACATATATGCAGACTGACTGGCTTTGGGGTTGTCTATTCATTCATTTATTTAAGAAACAGTTTATGAGGTTCCTACCTGAGCCCACAATTTGCCAGCCAGTGCACCGGCGATGTGGTTTGGGCCCTTTCTTGCTGTGTGATTTCAGGCAAGTTTCTTCACTCTCCTAAGCTTTGGCTTCCTCATGCGTGCATGACAGTGTTTTCTTAACTCATAACATTTCTATGAGGATCAAATTAATGGGTATACATAAACCCAAAGTCCTAGAGCCCTGGTGGTCCAATGGCTAAGCATTCAACTGCTAATTGAAAGGTTGACAACTTGATCAGCTGTGTAGGAGAAAGACGTGAAGATTTGTTCTGCTAAAGATTACAGCCTAGAAAACTCTGTGGGTCTCGGGAGAAATGTAGGTCAACCAACATAACATAGTCCATAAGGACAATGTTCTACATCCTACTGTGGTGGATAACAATTGGAGTCTTAAAGCTCTCAAGCAGCTATTTAGTTTACAACTACTGGTCTTGTCCCATCCAGAGGAAAAGAAGTGTGAGGAAAATCCAAGACTTAAGGAAACAAATTAGCCCAAAGGAATAACGGACCACATGAATGAATCACAGCCTCCACTGGCCTGAGACCAGAACTATATGGTGCCTGATTACTATTACCAACCACTCTCATCAGGATCACAGTAGAAGGTCCTAGACAGAGAGGGAGGAAAAATACAAAACAAAATTCAAATTCGTAAAAAAAGACCAGACTTACTGGTCAGAAAGAGACTGATGGAACCCTTGAAACTACCACCCTTAGGACACCCTTCAAACCTGGAACTGAACCCACACCCAGAGACCATCTGTCAGCCGAACAATGGACAGGCCTACAAAGAGAACAACAGCAACTTTGAGGAACATGCTCCTGACAACCTTCAACCATATGAGACCAAAAGGGCAGCATTTGGTGAAAACAAAGTTCAGAAGGCAGGAAGGGGCAGGAAAGATGGGCAAATGAAATTGGGCAACCCAGGGAGGAAATACTGCCAAGCTGAGAGGTTTACAACTACTGTCAGGGAACAATCTATGTATACATTGTTGAATGGAAGACTAATTTGCTCTGTTAAACATTCAACCCATACTACAATAAAATATTTCCCCAAACCTCTATGGGGCGTATTACAGGGTTGCTATGAATCAAAATCAACTCTATAGCACTTAACAACAAGCCCAAAGGCCAAGAAGCACTGCAATAAAAAACAGCCACTGTGATTATTATTCATGACCACCACAGGTTTCACTTCATTAGCAAACATGGACGGAGAGCCCACTATTTTGCTAGACTCTATGAAAAGCAGCAGAGGTTAGCAAGAAGATCCATTTCCATATTCCATAAAACAGCAAGAATGGTTTCTTCAAAAGTGAGATGTTGTGAAAAAAATAGTGAGAGGGAAAGGAGGTAGTTCCAGAAGAGAAGAGCTAAACAGACATAACCAAATACAGTGGGTGAACTTGGATTGGATCATCGTTGCTGCTTTTTTCTAACTTCGTAAATAACTTTTTGACACTTGAAGAAATCTTTTTATTGTGCTTGACGAGATTTACAGAGAAAAGTAGTTTCTCATTAAATAATTAATACACATATAGATTTGTGACATGGGTTGCCAACCTCATGACATGTCAACATTCTTCCCTTCTTGGCCTACCAGCTTTCCTGTCCACCTACCTTCCCATCTTTGCCCCTGGGGTGGTGTGCCCATTTACTTTCATTTCTTTTATGGACCTGCCTAATCCTTGACTGAAAGAAGTGACTTCAGTCATGGGTTAAATCGGTGTTGGAAGTCATACTCTTGGAGCCTCTCCAGCCTCTGTTAGATCAGTAAGTATGGTCTTTTTGGTGTGTGTGTGAGTTAGAATCTTGTTCTACATTTTTGTCTAGCTCTGTCTGGGACCCTCTATTGTAATCCTTGTCAGAGCAGTGACACTTGAAGAAATTTGAATGTGCATTGTATGTATACATGATTTTAGGGAATTATTAGTAATTCTCATAGTGCAGTAATTATATTATTTTTATGTAACAGAATGTTCTTATTGTTAGGCGATGCATGCTGGAGGATTTAGGGGTGAACTTACCTGCCTATGTGTTATTTTCAATGGTTTAGCAAAAAATAAAATCATACATACACATACAAACATGCACAGAGAGAGAAAGCAGATATAAAAAAAGTTCATTACTGAATCTAGGTGGTACACTCTTTCAACTTTTCTCTATTTAAAAAATTTCTAACACAATTGGGGAAAACACAATAGGATGTCGTATCCATGCTAAGATTGCAACCACAGGAAAATTACATCTACACATGAATAAAAACCCAAAAGACCAAACTTGTTACTGTTGAGTGAATTCTGATCCACAGCAAGAGAACTTGGTATAGGGTTTCCAAGGCTGTGATCTTTACTGAAGCTGACTGCCACGTCCTTTTTCCAAGAAGTGGGTGATAGATTCAAACTGCTGACTTTTGTTTGGTGCCTGAGCACTTTAACCACTGCATCACCAGGGATCCTGTTGCAGGAGGGTACCTAAATTCATTGCTGCCAAGTCAATTCCAACTCATAGTGACTGTGTGGGACAGAGTAGAACTGTCGCAAAGGGTTTCCAAGGAGGAGCTGGTAGGTTTGAACTGCAGACCTTTTAATTAGCAGGTGAACTCTTAATGGCTGTACCAGTTGGGCTCTGCTGCACGTGGACAGGGACTGGAAAATCTGATTTATGGTGATCATATTTTAAAATTTTTTTATATAATAGTGCTTGAACAGAAAGGAAGAATTATAATAAGCAAATGAGATTCAGTCCCAATTTTCAAATAACTCACAAAGATATTAATTAACACATAATTACAATACAAAGAAATCAACATTAAAAGGAAGGGCATCTTGGTGCTTGCCATGAGTCTAGAGGCAGTGGAGGAACCTGGAGTCAAGACAAGGCTGACAACTGGCATAATATAGTTGGTAAGGAAAATGTTTTACATTCTATTTTGGTGAGTAGTGTATGCAGTCTTAAAGGCTTCCAAGAGGCCATCTGAGATATGTCTACCGGTCTCATCTTGTGCAGAGCAGGGGAGAATGAAGCAAACCAAAGACATAAGGACAATATTAGTCTACTTTGAGAGTGGTCACAGTGGAGGGTCCTGGACAGAGCGGGCGAAAAATATAGAACAAAATTCAAATTCACAAAAAAATATCAGACTTACTGATCTGACAGACTGGAGGAATCCCTCTGACTATGGCCCCCGGACACCCTGCTAACTCAGAACCGAAGCTACTCCTGAAGTCCACCTTTCAGCCAAAGACTAGCTAGGCCTGTAAGACAAACAATAATGTACATGAGGAATATGCTTCTTAGTTTAATCAAGTATTGGAGACCAAGTGGGCAACATTTGCACCAAAGCAAAGATGAGAAGGAAAACCGGATGAGTGGACACTGGGACCCTGAGATGTAAAGAAAAAGGGAGACAGTGCTGACACATTGCAAGGGTTACAACCAATGTAACAAAATTGTGTATAAATTTTTGAATGAGAATTTTGCACTGTAAAACTTTCACCTAAAGCACAATTACCCATTAAAAAAAAAAAAGCCTGAATTCAAAACCTGCCTCCCCCACTCACTGACTGTGTGAACTTCAGCAAATTACTTTATCTTTCCCTGAATCTTTTACATAAGGAAGATGTGGTAGACAGAATCATGTCCCCTCTCCAAAGACATCTTTGTCCAAATCACCAGAATTTATGAATATGCTACATTTCATGGCTAAAGAGACTTTGCAGACATAATTAAGGATCTTGAGATGAGAGATTGTCCTGGATTACCCAAGTGGGTCCAAAGTGATCACAAGGTCTTCATAACGGAAAGAAGGAGGTGGGAGAATCAGAACAGGAGATGTGAGGAAGGAAGCAGAGCTCTGAAAGACAGTGGATATGTGAAACTGCTGTTTTTGAAGATGAAGGAGGAGGACGTGGAGTGTCTAGGTGACCTCTAGATGCTGGAAAAGGCAAGGAAATGGATTCTACCCTTTGGAGATCCCGAAAGGAAGGGGTCCTGCTAACACCTTGGCTAGCCTGGTGAAACTTCTGACCTGTGGAGCTGTAAAATGATACATTGTTATTGGTACAAGCCAGTGAATTCTGGAGACTAGGACACAGAGTAACCCTGCCTACATTGCAAGAATGTTGCTAGGAGGAAAGGAAGTAATGGTTCTAGCACATGGCATATAGTGCCTGGTGCTTTTAAACTATCACTCAAAAAATAATAACAGAATTTTTATTATTACCCAGGGAGGCTGTAAGTCTCCCAAGGAAGTAGCATTTGAAAAAGGTCTTGAGGAGCAACTTGCCAGAGCAGTGAAGGGGATCCATATCCCCCATCTAACCTAATGGACACATGGTCTTACTGACAAACAGGAGTTAATGCATGGGCCCAAAGTGCAGAGTATGTCAATTAGGCCTGTCCTGGAAAACCCTTTTCTAGAACTCTGATAGCATAAAGGAGTGCCACTAGCTGTGTGACCTTGGACCTCAGTTTCCTTATCTCTAATGGGAGAAGGATAGCTGGCAGGGGAGTATGAAAATGAATATGGTAACAATATGAGATGCAAGTTGCTTAGCAAGATATCCAGTGTGCAGTAAGAGCTCAGTAAATGGTGGAGGCCATTACTATTATTCCCAGGGTGTTTGGAAAGCAAAGTGATGTTTACACAGTAAGGCTTGGTGCATTTGTCAGTATTTATTATTGCCAATGATAAAATTCAAGCTTTCAAGCGAAGATTAGAATTGGGAAACTTTCATCCACTACTATGAGCTGGTCATCTTTCTAATCGTAAGACTGATGAGATTGGTGGTGACATGAACAAATGCAACATTTAAAAACAAGCAAAACAGTGAATTATGAAATATTTCAACAATGGAAGATCTCTACACAACTCAGTAAACCAATATTTTCCCCAATGTGGGATGTTATAAAAGCATACATAAATAAAATCCACATTCAAACCACAAGATATATGCATGGATTTTCATGTACCAGAATCCAAAAAGTTCATTGATATGATTTTAGATCCTACTTTACAATTTTCCTTTAAGAAATATGTCTAGCTTTCGCTATATCAACAAAGAAAAATATCTACAATTATTATTAAAAGGCTATTAAGACAGTTCTTCCTTTTCTGACTACATAATCTGTATAAGACTGGGTTTTCTTACACTTTGACCAAAACTATAATACGGCAACAGACTGATTACAGAAGCAGAGGTGAGAGTCCCACGGTTCTTTCACAAAGCCAAACATCAAAGGGATTTGTAAAAATGCCTTCTTCCATCAAAGATTTGTTTTAGAAATAGTTATTTTTCATAAAACCATTTATGTTAACTTGCAGTGGAATTATCATTATTTTTACTTTTCAAATAACTATATTTTTAAATATCTCAGTTTTCATTTCTATTAGTTATAACCCACAAAAGCACGGCTTTGGGGGGTTCCTAATAGCTTTTTAATGATGTAGAGACTTGAGACCTAAAATTTGGGGAACTATGATGCTAACAAGCCATATAGGCCAACATTTCAAGTCTTCGCACACGTCTTTCTTTCTGTCTAGAACTTTCTTCTCCCCAGGAACTCAGCCCCTCCTTCATTTTACCATCTCCTGTGATCCACACCTCCTCAGAGAGGACTTCCTTGGCCACACTCCGTAATAGCCACCCCATCACCTTCTCCCCCATTACCCTGCAGTATTTTTTTCTCTGTAGCACTTGTCACTAGGCGACATTGTGGGGCGTATTTATTTTATGTGTTTATTTTCTCTCTCCTTCACTAGAGTGTAAGCTCCACGAAGTCTGCTCCCTGGTCTTGCTGACTGATACTATTCCAGCACACAGAACTGTTTCAGATTATCTGGAAGCTGCTTGATAAGTATTTGTTAAATGAATAAATGAAAGACTTCGTTTAATTTTCACAAGACTCAGGAAGGTGCCATTGCTCTTATTCTCGTTTTAGGGCTGGGAAAGCTGAAAGAAGTGACTTGCCTGAGATAACACAGCTTGTCAATGGGGCAGATTGAGTTTGAAAAATACATTTGCCAAATGAAGAACTGAGATGTTATTTCAAAATTAAGTGAAATCAAGTGCTGTAATAAGACATTTTTTTGCAACCTGGGTGTATAGGTAAGGATGGGGTGGTACCAAAGAAGTATTTAATGACAAATGTGCTAGATGTGATACTGGTTATATAAGAAAATATCTTTTTTGTTGTTGTTAAAAAGAAAAAGATATATACAAGGATTGCCAACTAAGTTCACAAACTTATCCTGGGAAAAGTGCTACATACCTCACAGCTGAATATCATTGTGGTCACCTTTGAAGTGCTCCCCTTGGGAAGCTATGTACTGACACGGACACCAGCAGCTAGTCCACACTTCAAAACAATTTCGGAACTCTTCTTCTGGAATGACCATCAGAGCTGTCATCTTATTGCCTTTGATGTCCTGAATGTCATCAAACTGACTTCCTTTCAATACTTCCTGTATCCCCAGGTAAACAAAAAGTCACTAGGAGCCAGACCAGGTGATGTAGGTAAGGTGTTCCAATACAGTTATTGGTTTACTGGCTAAAAACTCCCTCACAGACAGCAATGCAATTAAGTTTGCAAACTTGCCACCATGCCACCATGTGCAATGACCATTCCAGAAAGAGTTTCACAATTGCTTTGAAGAGTGGACTAGGTGCTGACATCAGTGCATAGCTTCCCAAGGAGAGTACTTCAAAGGTGACCAAAGTGATATTCAGCAATGAGGTAGTTAGCATGTAGACCAATAAATTTCCTGAACTTAATTGTCAGACCTCATACTTTCTTGTATATGAATATATACATATATGTACTAAAATATGTAGGGATGGAGAGATGTAACATATGGAATTTGCTTTAAAATGTTTCGGGGGGAGGAACGAAAAGCTGAACAGATGAAACAAGTGCCGCAAAATCTTGATAACTTTTGAATCCAAGATATGGATGTGTTAGCTGGGGTCCCCTGAGAAGCAGGGGCTAAAACAGGATTGGATGCACAAGAAGGAGAACACCTGGGAGGGAAAGAGGCTGAGCTGGATGGGGAAATGGAGGGGAACAGCCACCGGTGGGAGCTGTAGGAGAAGGGACTGGAAGGCAGGCTGGGGAGAAAGCTTCTTAGCCTGCAGAGCGGTTTTAAGAAAGGTTTGGCAAGGAAATCCTTTAGCTACATTCACTTTTCCTCGCTTTGTAGGAAAGAACCAACCTTAATAGCCCTACTGTGCTCCTTCCTGCCTGGGAACGTCCTTTGGGAAGTGTGACCCCAACACAAACATTTGGAGCATGGCAGCAAGGCCCTGTGACTCCCTCCTCACACTCGCCACAGCAGCTGATGTGGAAATACGTTCCCTGTGCCCCTTCTTGTGGATTCCTTAGCTTTCTAAAAAGAGGGGATTGTTTATGTAAAAGAGTTGGGAGGCAGTGACTTAAAAATGTCTTAAAGTGGTCATCCATAATTTTTTTATTTCTCAGAGCAGCAAACATCTTTTCCAAAAGGAAGGCTAACTTAAAGATACCAATTTTTAAATTATTGTATCATTCTTAATATTTTTTTAAAAATGTTTTAACTTAAAAAAAATAAAAGTTGGATAGACATGATCTCCCAATTAAGGGCAGTTCTTCTCAGAGTGGGTGGCCTTGCCCAGACATATTCTGTACCTCATATCCTGTCCCACACGTTGTTATTAGGTGCCGTTGGTTTGCTTCCGACCGGTAGCGACCCTACGCACAACAGAAGGAAACACTGCTTGCCACCCCCCCCCCCCCCGTGTCCACAATTGTTTTTATTGTCTTTCATAGGGTCAGGTTTTACATGTCTGTACAGATGGAACAAACTTGAATGACTCCCAGATTGCCCATGGAATAAGTTACTTAATAAAACCTATGCAGACTATTTGTCATACAGAGCAGAATCAGGTATCTAATTCTCCACTTGAGCCCCAAATTATGGTTTCCCTGAGGAGCTATGTTGTCTTTAAATATTAATGCCAAACTCAGCTCAGCAACCTGTCCTAGGATGGAAGGGAAACAGACCGAACCTAGACAACTGCCTCTCTTCTCAGTCGCTTGTCAAACGGCACACTGAGAATGGAATTGATCAACCTTCTATCTTTTCTCTCTTCCTCTTTTATTTCTAGTAGCAGAGCCCACACAACTCATATTTTTCTCCTGAAGTGAAATATCTATATAATACAGTTCTCTACTTGTACACTGATTGTATTTATTTTCCTTCTTTCTGTCCCTCCCTAGAGTCTGGTGCTGTCCCAGATAACAATACAACATTGAGGTACCACAGATTAAAGGACTTTGGCCAGGGGCAAACTGCCAAAGAAAGTCTCAAAGGGCAGGAGAAAATTGCTAAAGAAACTAGCAAAGTATAAGAAGTCTCCTTGGTCTGGATTCTAGTCTCAATTCAGCCTGCTGCACTGTCCCTTTCTCTAAGATCTTAGAGTTGTTCATTTTCTGCCCAGTTCAAAGGGTAGATAAGAGAACAACTCAGACAATGCCTGTGATGGAAACTTAAAGTGAGTAAAATGACAAACTAAGTGGTAATGAATTCATTCCACTAATGACTGTTGATGTGGCTATCTCATGCTCTTTCATCTCTCTTAATCGACACTCACTCATCAAATGTTCTCCCTTCCATTCTTCCAAGAAGTTCTTACTTTTCAACAGTTTCAATCTAACATAAAAAAACCAGTTGCTACGGGGTCAACTCCGACTCACAGCAACCCTATGTGTGTCAGAGTAGAATTGTGCACCGTAGGGCTTCAGTGGCTGCATTTTCAGAAGTAGGGCACCAGCTCTTTCTTCAGAAGCACCACTGGTTGAACTTGGACCACCACCCTGGTAGTTAGCAGCCCAGTGTGTTAACCATTTGCACCACCCATGGGTTCTCCAGCAACATCCAAAATCAAAACCAAATCCATAGCCTTTGAGTCAATTCTGACTCACAGCAACTTATAGAACAGAGTAGAACTACTCCACAGGTTTCCAAGGAGCACCTGGTAGGTTTGAACTGCGAACCTTTTGGTTAGCACATGTAGCACTTAACCTCTATGCCACCAGGGCTGTACTCTGGGCCTACAGCAATCAGAAATTCCAGGGGACAGCCAGCCAACTGTGGGTTAATAGACCTTCAAGGGATGCTAATACAGCTCAAGCTTGAGAACCACCATCTCCAAGGTGAGCACACAGTGCTCTAGTTCTCTAGGATGACATTCAAAGGGTGCTCAGTGTCATTCTTTTTCTTTTTCCCTTATTTCCAACTTTGGGATAATTTTCCTTTATATGCCACATAGGTAGAAATGGTGGGAGGGGAAATTAGGGAACTGGACAAAGGCTAGATCGTGCTAAGATAGATAGCTGAGCTATCATCCCGCCATTGAAGGATTTTGGAAATGAGTGGTGATCAGATGCTCGTTCCATGAAGCTATCCCTGGTGTTGGCATGGAAATCAATGAGGGTGGGATGGGAAGCAGGTAAGGCTGGAAGAGCATAATAAGAAGGGAGGATGCACGCTGTTGAGTTGATTCCAACTCATAGCTAGTTAAGAGTCTAAATCCCAGGCTGGTGACATTATGTGAATCCCTGGGTACAGCCACACTTGAAGCTAGAGGAAATTCATAGACTTCTCACTTAAGCCACCCTGAGTTAAATGCAACAGATGAGCTGGGTAACAGGTGAAAGAGTTGAAACACATTTAGGTAATGGAATCTGTCAGCTGATGTGAAAGACGAGAGACAGGAAATGTTATCCCAGTCCCATATTTCCAATTTGTTAGACTCTGGGTAGATAAGATGATGCAGGAAAAGATGTTTAACTAGATGGAAGTCCCCTTTTTCTGGTTATTCTCAATCTAATGGGAAACAGAAACACATGTAAGGAACTTCAAGCCAAGAGGTAAAATGTGCACACCAAATCTTTCTCTTTCATTTCCATCAACCTGATAGTAGATAACATAACATGGAGGTTAAGAAATCATCTGTGCTGACAATGCAGTGTGGTGAATACCTGAGTTATACAAATATCACAAGAGGGTGGCTTTAAAAAACAGATATTTATTTTCTCTACTTCCGGATCCTAACAGTCCAAATTAGAATCTCAGCCACGTTGATTCCTTTCTTGTCTGTAACCCTGGGCATTCTTGGTTCTCCAGTGTTCCTTGGCTTGTGTGTGACACGGCATCTGTCTTCATCTACACATCTGCATGCGTATCTGTGTTTTAGTCAGCGAGTGCTGCTCTAACCACAAAGTGGATGACTCTAACAAAGGAAAATTTTTTCTTACAGTCTGGTAGGCTACAAGTCCAAATTCAGGATGTCTGCTCCAGAGGAAGGCTTTCCCGCTTGTTGGCTCTGGAGGAAACGTCCTTGCGTTGTATCAGTGTTTATCCAGGGAGCATCTTGGTACAGGAACATCAGGTCTGAAGGACAGGTTCTATTCCCAGTGCTGCTTTCTTGGAGTGCGGTTCCCAATTCTCTGCTTACTTTCCTTTCCTTTTATCTTTAGTAGGATGAAAGGATGAAGGGTGGTACAAGACATACTCCAGGAAAACTCCCTTTACAGTGGATCAGGGAAGTGATCTTAGGAAGGGATTTATAGTCCCACCTAATGCTCTAACATACAGCATAGGAAAATCACAAATTGGAGGACAATCATGAAGTATTGGGAGTCACGGCCCAGCCACATGACTACCTACATTTTGGGGAGGCCGCAGTTCAACATGACGGTGGGTCTGTGTCTATTCTGACCTTTTTATGACTCAGAGCGATTAGGTTTCAGACCAACCCTACACTGTTATGACCTTATGAACATAACAAAAGAAAACCCTATTTCCAAATAGGATCACAACCAAAGGAACAAGAGTAAGGAATTCAACCCATATTTTTGGGAAGACAAAATTCACCCCATAGCAGTGGTTAAGCTCACAGGTTTCTGAGTTAAACTGCGCTGGGTTTAAATTTTAGCTTTGCCTCTTCAACAGTTGACTTTTTCGGAGCCTCTGTCTCTTCATCTGTAATCTTGACACCTGGAGAACAATCTTCCAGTATGGTGGTGAAGAACATATATTGAAACATCAAATTCAAAGGGCTGGACACGATGCCTGGTGCAAGCACTTGGTAAGTGCTGCAGTAATGATCATTCTGGGACCTCCAAACAGACAAGCGTCTCCGCTCTAACTGGCTTGTAACATGGATTGTTTCCTTCCAATTTTATATATTTTCTTTAAAAAAAAATAAAAGCATAATTACCTTTTGATAGGTAACTACTATGCTGTGTTTGTTCTGTGATTAAATAAAACTGATCTGCATATGAGATAATGCTGCTATTAGCACAATTGATAATTAGCTATACAATAATTTTGAATTTAACTTCATGAGCAGCTTTGAGGGATACTGGTCTCCCAGAAGAGGTAGAGGGGCTCCCTGACCCCTCTCATCTGCTACCCCCACTAGTACTGTATTTTGAACAAATTGTGATGAAGGTCAGAGGCAGGAGGCTGAATGAGGGTTCACCCTACTTTAAAAAAAATTTTGAATGCTTTCCAGTTATAAAAGCAATATAAGTTCAAGGTGGTAAGGAAGGTTTATTGCTGTTTTTGTGTGCTGTTGAGTTGATTCCAACTCACAGCAACCCAGAGGACAGAGTAGAACTGCCCTATGGGTGTCCTAGGCTGTAATATTTATAGGTTGCTATGAGTCAAAACTGACTTGATGTGATGGATAGTTGGAACCTTTATGGAAGCCAACTGTCGCATTTTTCTCCTGCTGAGCTGCTAGTAGATTTCAACCTCTAACCTTTTGGTAAGCAATGAGCCTTCACTGTTATGCCATCAGGGGTCCTTAAAAAAAGTTTAACCAAGCCAAACCTATTGCTGTTGAGTCAATTCCAACCCACAGTGACCCTATAGGACCAGGTGGAACAGTACTATTGTTTCCAAGGAGCACCAGGCAGATTCAAAACTGCTGTCTTTTTTGGTTAGCAGCCATTGCACTTAACCACTACACCATGAAGGTTTCCTGTAAAGAAGGTTTACCAAATTAGAAAGAATAAAAAACATTGTAGCACTTAACTACTAAGCCTCCAGGGTTTCCACATGCCGAGTTGTAAATCCTAACCGCCCCCACCTGTGACTGGAAACCCTGGTGGCTTAGTGGTTAAGGGCTACAGCTGCTAACCAGCATTTTGACAGTTCAAATCTGTCAGGCACTCCTTGGAAAATTTATGGGGGCAGTTCTACTCTATCCTATAAGGTCGCTATGGGTTGGCATCGACTCTAAGGCACTGGGTTTGGTTTTGTATACCTGTGGTTATAATTCCATTGGGGAATGGGTCTTCACTGAAATGTTAGTGAGGAATATTATTATACAGAGTGTGTTTTAAGTTCATCTCTTTTGAGATTCAAAGAGCAGAATAAGCAAGCAAGCAGAGATGAGGAAGAATAGATGCCTGGCCACGTGCAGATCACCAAGCAGTCAAGAAACAGAAGTTGAAAAGAGCCAGGGATCTTGCTCCACAGTGGATAAACAGAAAGCCTTCCTCTAGAGCCGGTATCCTGAATCCAGACTTCTAGCCTCCTAAACTGAGAAAATGGGCTTCTGTTCATTACAGCCACCCACTTGTGGTATTTCTGTTATAGCAGTACTAGATGACTAAGACAATTCTCATGTACATTAAGTGATGCACAATATTCTGCTCTCTTTCTTGTGCATATATAGAAATTATTTCTAATTGTTCACTCTTGCGAATATTAAAGAACATCTTTATGTGTTATGTCTTCTGTCTGTTGCAGACTATCACATGATTTCTTGCAGTCACATCCAAGTCATTGTGCCAGCACTGGAGTGGTTGATGACAGAAGCCAGCCGGCATCCACTGGCCAAGTCTTTCTGCTGACTCAGTTGTTCAGCACCTATTGTTTGGTGAATACCATTGTCATGGATTGAATTGTGCCCCCCCAAAAATATGCGTGGTAATTTGGCTCGGCCCAGATTCCCTGTGTTCTGTGATTGCCCTCCATTTTGTGATTTTTCTGGTGCTATAAATCCTAATCTGCCTGTGGTTAACAGAGTGGACTATGTTAGAGTGGACTAGGGTGGGATGGTAAATCCCTTCATAGGATCACCTCCCTGCTCCATTGTAAAGGGAGTTTCCCTGGAGTACGGTTTGTACCACCCTTTATCCTTTCATCCTACTAGAGACAAAAGGAAAGGGAAGTAAGCAGAGAATTGGGAACCACATTCCATCAAGAAAGCAGCACTGGGGATAGAGCGTGTCCTTCAGACCTGAGGTTCCTGAGTCAAGATGCTCCCCAGCCAAGGAGATAACAACACCAGGGTCTTCCTCCAGACCCAAGAGAGGGAAAGGCTTCCCCTGGAGTGGACACCTGAATTTAGATTTGTAGCCTACTGAACTGTGTAAGAAAAAAACGTTCCTTTGTCAGGGTATCCACTCTGTGGTATTTCTGTTAGAGCAGTACAAGCTGACTAAAATATCTGCGCTATACAGAGATCTTCACCGTCGATGCTCACTTGCACAAATCCATCCATGACTGCCGTCTTCAGTCCTCCTTGTCCCTAGTCTCACTTTTTCCCCTGCAAGTCTCTGACCAACCAGCAAAGTCATTTGCCACCGTTTGTGAATCTATATATACAATCTAACCTCAGGCTACTGCTCTTTCCACTTAAAGTGGATGACCAGGTATATCATCCAAAGTCCTGCCTCTTTGGGGCAGTTTCCCCTCACTCACTGCTGGCCATCAGTGACTTGTTAGTGTGGTGACTTCTCTGTGTCTGCTCTCTTGGAGGGGCAGCAGCTAAATCAAGATTCTCATCATTGTGCGATTGAGTCAACTCTGACTTACAGTGACCCTATAGGAGAGAAAAGAACTGTCTGCATCAGGTTTCCTGGGCTGTAATCTTTACGGGAATAGATAATCAGGTCTTTTCTCCTGCAGAACTGCTAGGTGGATTGGAATGGCTGACCTTTCAGTTTGCAGTCAAATGCTTTACAATTGTTCCACTGAGCAATCCAAAGCAAACAACTCCATTGCTGCGGAGTTGATTCTGACTCATAGTGACCCTATAGGACCAAGTAGAATTATGCTACAGGGTTTCTAAGGTTGCCTATCTTTACAGAAGCAGACTGCCGTGTCTTTTTCCTCCCAAGTGGCTGATTGGTTCCAATCACTGGTCCTTCATTTGGCACCCAAGCTCTTTAACTATTGCACTACCAATATTCCCTAAATCAAGACTAGGTCTGCAAGATTAAAAACCAGAACCTGGAACATGGAAGCCACATCAAGGCAGTGTCTTCCATGAGGAAGATAACATGAAAAAAGTCACTTGTCCACCCTCTTTGATGCTTTTGTAGCATCTTTCTATGTGGCTGACAGGACAACAACTGAATCCTTGACTATCAGAGTTGGAAAAGACAGAAATGTTCTAGTTTCCCATTTCTGAAAGACATATGTATTGACACACTATGTTTGCAGTTATTAGTGGAGTAAAAAGGGAAAGGTACCCAGGGTCAAACAAGCTTGGGAAACCTTGGTTTAAACGAAGTTACATAGATGTGTTTCATGGAACTTTTCCAAGGCTTTAGTATACTAATTAATGTGTTACGTGAATCTCTTAAGAGGGGGATATTGCCTCCAGAGTTCCCCAAACATTTCTCATCATGGACTCCCCAGTGAGGACAGGACTGTTGGGGACCACGGTTGGGACCCATTGCTCTAGACCACCCTCTGCAGGAGGCTTGATCTACAAGCCAGAAACCTTGGCAAGGTAAGCAGGAAAGAAATAGCTGACAGAAGGTGGAGCAGTAGGCTAAAGGAGCAGTAGGCCATCACAGGTCCTGTCCCCCTCTGGTACCACCCATAGATGCCATCATCAAAGTGATCACAACAGTATATGTATGTGTACATATATATATATATATATGTATGTATATCTGCCAAAACACTTGGCCAAGCCAAGTTGACACATAATCTTAACTATCACATTTAGGAAGTCATTTCCTCAACATCGGTTCTGCAGATCACTCAATGAGGAATTAATCTTCTTCAACCATCTCACCCCAAAGAAGGAACTGAAATTTAAAGACAAAGTATCTTGCCCAAGTGATATGGAACAGAGGCGAAGCTAAAATCCTTGTTCCATGACTCATAGTCTCATGCTTTGTCCACATCATAGAAAAGGAATTCTATTCCTCATTCTAAAAACAGGAGAGCCTGAGTGAGGCCTTGCTCAAGTCTCATGAGCGACGAGCATCACATTGGAACCCAGTCTGAAGGCCCATAGCACTAGTGCACTGACAAGTCCTGAGCTGCTATAGCAGTCATACATTTTTAGCACCTTTAGATGGCGGAAAGAGTGGGGCCATGGAACCTGGGTGAGATTAATTGCTCACATGGCATGTTTGGTAAAATGAGCCCATCAGAAAGGAGCAACAGTCACACAGTGGATGCTGGAGGCCAAGTCAAAGGGCTGGCTGTCAACAGGAAGTACACAGAAATTCACTTTCTCTGGGATGCAGCAGGTGTGTGGCTTTCTAGGGTGAAGCTTCAGCCACCCCTAGACCAGACCACCCCTTAACCAGTGGTCAGTGGTTCAGGTTTTGATCAAAGCAAATTGGTCACAGCTTTCAGCTCTTCAGCAGGTACTCCCTGCCCAGCAAGGCCTGATGATGGAGGGGACAGGTGCCCCCAGTACAGTAGTTCTCAGTTTCAACAAGTATCAGAGTCACTAGGGGAGCTAATTAAAAAACAGATTGCTGGGCCTCACTTCCAGTTTCTGATTCGGTAAGTCTGAAGTGGGGTCCAAGAGGATGCATTTCTAACAAATTCCCCAGTGAGGACAAGACTGTTGGGGACCATGGTTGGGGCCCATTGCTCTAGATCACCCTCTGCAGGATGTACTGAGGTTTGCTGTCACAGAACTGCTCCCCAGTAGGAGTTGCAATCTACTCCACAGCAAGAATTTTTTTCAAGGCCTGGAATGAACGTTGCCTCTCTTCCATCATTTTAGCCCCAGGAGAAATACTAAGGTCAGGTAGCAATGTTGTTAAGTGCCATGGAGTTGCTTTTGACTCACAGTGACCCTCTGCACAACAGAACGCAACACTGCCTGGTCTTGTGCCATGTCCACAGTTGTTTTTATGCTTAAGCTCATTGTTGCTGCCACCGTGTCGATCCATCTCACTGAGAGTCTTCTTTTGTCTGACCCTCCGCTGTACCAAACACAATGTCCTCTAGGGACTGATCCCTCCTGACAACATGTCCAAAGTATGTAAGACATAGTCTTGTCATCTTTGTTGCCAAAGATGGTGCTCTGTTTCATTTCTGATGACTTCCAATTTTCCTAGACGGGTAGGGATAAGTGATATGAAGACAAAGCTGGTAAGGGTACAGGCAGACGACATTGCCTCATTTCTCTAAAGCAGAGCCTGAGTTCAAGGATCATATGTAAGTAGTGAATTTGGAAATGTGACCCCAGGCAGTGGGAGTGAGGGGGAAGGGGAGTGAAATTGCCAGTGAACGCCAGCACAAGAATGCATCACTGAGTTGTCCACTGCTATGGGTAAAACTGGCTGACAGTCCATCAGGATCCTCTAACATGTTTTGTGTCAGCCTTTTCAAACCAGCCATACAGAAGAAAGGTGCATTTGTTTCTCAGTCAGCATGTCCCTCCCACAGTATGTTGAAAGTTGCATGAACTCCCTTGGCTTCCAGGTTGTTGTACATAGGTGAGGGTCAAGTTAGTTCCTGCAGGCATCCAGATCAGAGCCTCCAAAAACCCGTCACAGGACATAAAAAGGCCTGGGCAAGATGTTGTCAGGGTGTGCCTGGGCAAAGCCTGAGCAGAACTGGCCCCGTCAGGGGCTGCAGCCAGCCACAAGGCTAGGTTCTGAAGGAAGGCCTATGAGATTCAGACTCAGATTTAGGTGAACACCATGTGGAGTCCCTGGGAGATGCAAATAGTTACCTGGATCAGATGCCTTGAAAACCCTATGGTACACAGCTCTACTCTGACACGAGGCCTCAGTAAAAACTTACCTGTCTCATGTCCCACCTGCTCTCTGTGACCACTAAGCTGGGCGACTGCCATCTTTGTTGACATGGGCATTTGGCTCAACTCAGTTTCCATATTAACCTCCAAGGGGGAACCAAATGGTGCCACAACTCCTTGACCCCAAGAGGTGAATGACTTTGTGAGACGGCAGTTTAGTCATTGAAGATTAGGGTCTGATCTGGTCAGTCTGGTGGTCCTACTGTAGACCTCAGGTCTCCTAGGTTCTGGCCGAGGAGCTCCCAGGGCCCTTGGGTCACTGTGAGCTGAGGGCAAGCAGCCACCAGTCCCCATTATGTCCAGTACTCCTCTCTGCCTGCCAGCCTTTACGTCACTTCAAGTGCCCGGACACAGGGGCAACAGGGGAGCGAGACCTGTAGGTCAGCCTTGAGACGGTGCAGGGTGGGGCACAGGCTTGAATGAGGCTGCGAAGTCTGGACAGGGGCCTAGAACAAACCCCCTCCCCCTGTGACAGTGACTCTGGGACTTCAATTTTTAAACATGCCTCCATCAGGAGTTGCATCTGTGTCACCTGCCTTGGACCAGCTGAGCCTTTGTGGCTGCCTCAGTGTACAGAATGCAGCAAAGGGACCATGGTGGGCGGGGCAGGAAAAGGTCCTGTGACTTTTCTGTTCATTATATCTGGACATCCCTTCTGGGAACTTGTGGCTGCCATGTAAGAAGTGTAGGTGAGGCAGCATCTGGGGTGACCAGAGGGAGAGGGAGGAGATGGAGAAGGACAAGACCGAAGAGACAGACTGAGAAACAGGAAAACAGCCTTTCGAGCCTCTTGACTAAGGCTCACAGGCACAAGGAACCTTCAGATGGTTCCAGTCCCAGCCACCACCCAACTGTGCCCACTGAAGAGACCCAGAATCTGCACCCACTGAACCATCAGCTTTGTGACCAAAGTGATCATCGATTGTTATAAACTTATTTTTGGGGGGGTGTTTTGTTACTCAGCAATAAACCACCAATGCATCTTCCTAGCTTGCCGTTTCTCCTTCCTTGGGTCAGCCTAGCCTCCTGGGAACACTTCTCACATAAAACTCTTTGCCCAAGTCCTTGTCTAAGAGAGCCCACACCAAAACAGCCAATGACAGCCAGGTGCCCTTGGGTAAGGCAATGAACCTGACCTCTGAATGTTCATCTGTGAAGTGGGGAGAGTATCACTTCTAATCTTTTTCTGAGGTTTCCTTAATGGAAAAAGTCCAGGTGAAGAATTTAGCACCCAGCAGCCTGTGCCCAGTTTGCGGCATTCTTTTGCTCAGAGGTGAATTCTTATCAACGCGCCAGGAGTGATAGACTGGGCAGATGCCTCCCTCCAATCTCCTAATCCTGAATTGCTGAAGATACAGGGGAAAAGGCAGAACTGCAGTTTGTCTGCTAGGTGGCTTGCCAAACCCCAGAGCAATCTTCCTCTAAGGCCCTAATGGAACTAACGCTGATTCTGTTCCTACAGAAATGTTACTGCATTGCTAGTCTAAGCTGTTTCCCCTGATTTCTACTCCTTTTTTTCCTCCCCTACACATTTCTCCCAATTGACACAAGTTTAAGCAGATAGTTTCATTTGGGGTCATGGATATTAAAATTACGGATCTGAACAAAATCCCTGGCAAAATACAGTAATTAGAAGCACAATGAAAGCAGAACCAAAATGTCCCAGCCTCCCACAGCAGTAAAATGCAGTCTGGTTAATTTCCAAATTATATTTGGGCTTAACATGCAAGGGTTTCTTTTTTCATATAGCCAGAGAAAAATGGGACTAAAGATCATTACAATAACCACACAAGACTCAGAATGCAATTATGAAACAAACCATAACCTAGCAGGCAAATTATTTTAATGTGTCTCAAAAACTGAATATGCTCTATGGAATTAAAAACAAAGAAAGAAAAAAGTAATGTGCAGAAAATTAATTAAAAAGAGGTTAAGACAGAAAAAACATTGCATGTCATAAAATTACAAATACAGAAGTAAGAAATTAACAAAAAAAAACACAGTCATAGAGTTCTGTAACATTAGTAACCAGACAAACCTCAAAGAATTACTTGTCAGATATTTTACGAAGTTTGAAAGGCAGCTGCTGCCTGATAACTTCAGTCAATCCCATAGACATGACTAGTCCTCCCACTGCAAACAAACCTGTTATGACTTGAAGTAACCGTGAAAAGGTGGAGTGAGCTGCTTTTCTAAAACAAAATCCACATGGAAGAGTTTATCCCTGCTGCCCCTCCACCACTCAAGTTTTACATTCCTTTGACTTTTTAAACTAAGGCAACCAAAGGACAATTTCTTGAAACTCCAAAACGCCCTTCGAAGTCACAAGTTCTATCTGGGTAAAAGCTAAAGAAATGAATGTTCCAAAGCCAAGCACAATGATTCTACAAAGTGCAAAGTTCTTATAATTCATGTTAAGATTTCTTTAAAAGGAGAGGTGAGGGGAAATGACTAGGACCCCAGTGACATTCAAGGGTGAGAAAAGACCCGTATAAGAAAAGTGATATATGCATCAGCCCTCGGATGTCTCTTCAACTCTGTGCACACCACTGAGGTAGGAGCTTTAGTAGGAAATGCAGAACGTTGTAAGGGAGTCACACTGCCCTCTTGTTTTTTGGGGGGCCTGAGACAGTCTTTCTTGTGGGCCACATGTGACCTTACAAAATTCAAAAGTTGCATCAGGTCATTGTCATGGAGAAGGGCAAGATCCTACTACTGACAACAGGACATTTGTTGTCAAGGACAAACCCAAGGAGATAGGGAGGTGGTGAGGTGGAAAACCCCAGCAGGCAATCTATAAAACAGTTATTAGCAAATTTTATCAAAAAGTATCAAAACATTTCAAAAAAACTCTAAAAACTGCCAGGTTTGACAGATACTCAGGTCAGGATTTCCAAGTGCCTGCAGAGCTGCCTGAAGTGACACTACAAGGGTTTGTCCTGCCTATCCCTCTGGGGACATCCAGTTTCTCCAGACTACAGCTATAGTTGCTCCTCAAGGTCTGGGACAGAGGTGTGAGATTCTAGCCAAAGTTCAGAGTGCCACAAGGCCCCTGAGATCCTGCTTGGGCTGGTGCTAGCCAAGCCCTGTGCCATGGAGGACTAGGGCAGGTGGTGAGTGAAGAGGACTTTCCACTTCCCACACTGCTGCAGATCACCAAAAGGTCACTCTGGCTTTCAAAGCTGGGGTACTCTGAATCACAAGGGCTACTCACCTGAAGTACCCAAGTGTGCCCCTTTGCTCCCACTCAGAACTGATCACTCCTCAGAGCTGGCTTCCAGACTCTCAGCTACATCACCTTCAGGTCACCTTATCATTTAGGGTAGGGGAAGGAGCATTCAGGACATAAAGACACACACCTGGTTCCTGGTGACAACATTTTCACAGGTCCCAAATGGGAGTCTTATTAAAATGGCATAAATGTTAAAAATAAAAATACAGGTAAATTGATGAGACAATATACATGTATTTTAAACAACTGAAAGACTACTGTAAGTAACAAGGTCCTTCAGCTTTTCTACTCCCCTCCTCCTTCCCATCTATTATATACATTTATGTCTTAAGAAACCAAATTCCAACTTAGATAGGGCAAACCCCAAACTTATAACTCAAATGATGTTAAACTCTAATTCTTTAAAAATGAAGAAAATAAAAACATGAAATAAAAGCTCACCAGACTTATTTTGGAAGACTGAAACTGACCTGCGCGTTCTCAAAGTGCCAGCCAGCCAGAGTGAAGCACTGACCATTTCGTAACATACAAAAATAGCAAAATATTCACTTCAAGATGGCAGCCCACAGGAACCTAACCCATCGCTACGGTTTGAAACAACACTATCATGATTTTATAGTTCAAATGGCCACCTGTGTAAGTATATACCAAGCTCTGCCCATTTGGGTTAAAAATCTCCTTGTTCCACTCTTCCCAGACTACGCAGGACACTGAATGTCCATCTTAAAACAAGAGTAACAAACACTAGGCATAGGTAATCACCAGTCTGCTCTCCCATGCTCGTGTGGACACTGCTTTAGTCATGATGCTCCTCCACATCCTTTTACTGGCCCTACCAAATCCAAAAGCCTTTCTGGCACATCGCAGCCATTGCAATTGTTTGAAGTTGGTCCATGAGATGAAATTTACTATCCTTGTCTTACAGGAATGCTCTCAACCTCTATAATAGCAGATTCTAAGCTCATGTAGATTACACACAGCCTTAAGTGTCAGAAGAGACACCAACAAAATATGATACAGAACACAGTATGGAACCCAGGGGCACAGGCCAGTACGGCACCCTTATCCTTTGAAAAGTCCTGGTGGTTAAAAAAAAAAACAAAACCACAACCCACTGACACTTAAAACTACATGGTCATCCTGCTCCAGATGTGCTCTTCCCAACCTGTCCCTAGATCCTGGTTGAAAGCCACCTGTCTGTCCATGACCTCAGGTGAGCTTGATATACCACCGTCTTCTGCATGGTCTTCAAGTAACAAAACCCTTTCCTAGAATGGGATGGGTGTTAAGCTACCCCAAAGTTGGTAGAAGTTCTGCAAAACATGTTTCATAGAGGTCTGGAACTAGGTATGAGCCAAAAAATACAAATCGTGCTCAAAAAATTTAGGAAATGCTAGGTTCACAGGAGACTAACACTTAATGCAGGAATTCTCAGAGCCATTAATACTCTTCCACACTGTGGCGCCCCAAGAGGAGCTTACAGTCTGTCTTGTTTTGCAGAATCTTGGCAGTCCTAAATCCCCAAGGATTTCCATATGCAAGTAACTAGCTATAAAGGGTGACTAGTCAACCAACTAGTTACACTGGGTACTGAAGCTTTCAATCTCCAAGTCTCTCTTGGCTACTAAAAACAGACCAATCTAAATTACAGAAAACTCTGGAGGGAAAGGAAAGAAAATGTGGCAAAGAATCTTAAAAAACACAGAAGTGACTTAACTGAGATTATTCTGGTATCATTCCACAATAAATCTTAACATTTCCCCATCTTTATCAAAGTACAGATTAATGCCCTCCCTGGCCCATGATTAAAACCAATGCCACTCAATCCTCCCACAGCATTTTGCTTGCATTATACATCTGACTGGGGCTGTCACTAAAAGCTCTCCTGAAAGGGCATACACTGTTGATACCTATTCTAGAAAGTGTCTGCAGCAGTGAGTGCAGGGCAGCTCTACATCCTAGAGGAGGACGTAAACATACATTAATAGCTTATATCAAAGAATACCAAGAAGGAACTTGGGGATGCTTTATCATCCAACCCTGTCACCTGTTGACTGAAGAAACAGACCAAGACCAGCTCAAGGTACCTGTACAGCAAAACTGAACTACTTAGTAGCAGACGACTGGGACCAGGTCTGTCACGTGAGTTGGTGGAGACATGCCACAGCCTTCTTGGGGACCAGTGCCTCTTCATCTGCATAGGAGCATTCCAGGGCTTCTCAGCGCTGGAGGCACAATGAGAGATTCTATGAAGCTCACTTTTCTGTTCCTGAGAGATAGATGTAGATTATATCACTAGTGCTCTAAGAAACAGTGAGTTCAGTGGGATTTTTTTTTAAAAAAGCACAAATGACAGACAAACATTTATAAAGAGCTTCATGCCTTTTACCTTTCTTCCTGGATTCCCTAAGCCTTTGAGAATTTGGAAGAAAACCAGCCAGGGACTGGGATTATTCAGAAACAAATCACCTGACAGGGAATTCCCAGTATGTGCACCACCCCGGCAAGAAGTCCCCAAGCCTCCTGACTGTCCAGCAAGCTGCGACTCTTGGTCACACAGGCAACCTGGCAGGATCTCTGTGTCCTCATTTATAGAACGAACATTCGTGACCTTGACAGTGATTCCCAGATGTGGATAATGCTCATTATTCCAGGAACACGTTAAAATAGCTCCTGGCAGTTTGGGAATTGGCAATTCTGAGTGACAGTACAGGAATCTGTCTTTTTAAAAACTCAGCCAGGTGAAGGGTGGCTTGGAACTAGATGGTGAAACACCCCTCTGAGGCCCTGAGTTTCACTATGAAAATCTCAGTGTAACCCCTGCCCTGGCTGCTCTGAGGGGGCCTTAGAGGATTGGTAATCTGTGGGGAACCCTGCACAGAGAGCTACTGCCTGGGCCCAGGTATGATTATTCAGCAAGATAATATGCAAAGTTCTAAATAATATTTAATTGGATACTATGATATCATAGAAAGACCAAGAATCATAAAAGTAAAAAAACCATAATATTTCTGGGACCCTTAAGGAGCTGCTGCTGGTTGGTAGAGACGTTGCAGGAGGCAGAGAGCAGGCGTGAGGTCCTGGCAGGGTCACTGGCCCTGGTCCTGGTGCTTCTTGTTCTTGCCCTTCTTCTTCTTGTCCTCTAGCCGTGGCTTCAGGGCACAGACGCAGGCGGACACACCAGCGATGGCCTTGGGCAGGTCGGTGCCCTTGCTCCACTTGTTTTTCTCACAGTCATACACCTGCACCGTCTTGGAGAAGGCAGTGTTCTCCCAGCTGTAGCCACCCAGGATGTAGATGCGGCCTTGCCACACAGCCACACCCGACTCACTGTTGGCATGCAGCAGGGGGGCCACCCGGGTCCACTGGTTGCACTGGGGGCTGTAGGCCTCAACACTTAACACATCAAAGCGCTCCATGGACTCGATGTTGTCATCACTGCCCCCGATGGAATAGATGTTATCGCCCAGGCTGCACATGCTGTGCCAGCCACGAGCAGTGGTCATGGGCCGCCGTTCCTCCCACACGTCCGTCCGGTGGTCGTAGCACAGCAGGTTCTTGCGGTACGGGCCGATTTGGTAGTCATGGCCCCCCGAGATGTACACGAAGTCTTTGTAGATGGTGCCTGCATGGCCATATGTGAACCTACAAGGAGAGGAGGGGACACAGAGACAGAGGAGCTCAGTGCTGCACCTAGTAACCTCTGCATGCCTTGACCTCAGTCTTCTCCTCTGTCAAATGGGGATGACCAGCCCTGCTGCAGGTGGAGTGGATTTTATAAGACAACACACAGATCAAGAGACTGCTAGACCCAGCGCCACAGGGAACTATTTATGGACACTTGCCATCACTGGACAAGGAGTGGCTGGGAAGAGTGGGTAAGAGTGAGGTTCTGCAGGGAGACCTCCAGGGCTGATATCCCAGCTCTGCCCCTACCTACCAAGGCTGTTCTACTCTCTAAATCCTCACTTCACCATATGAACTCACTAAACCTGTTGCCATCAAGGCAATTTTGACTCAGAGCGATCCTAGAGGACAGAGTAAAACTGCTCCATGCATTTTCCAAGGCTATTCTTTAAGGAAGCAGACAGCCCCATCGTTCTGCCACGGAGCAGCTGGTGGGATTGAATCACCAGCCTTCTGGTTAGCAGCCAGCACCTCCCTATTGTACCACCAGGACTTCTCCACGGGCTCACTACCTGGCCCTCAGGAACCGAAAAGACTCATTTACAGACAGTGGCTTGTCCCAGCAGTGAGCTGACTTGAACTAAAAACAAACCCAAAGTAGTTGCTGTCGAGCTGACTGTAACTCCCTGCAACCCCATGTATGTGAGAGAACTGTGCTCCATAGTGTTTCAATGGCGGACTTTTCCTAAGCAGACTGCCAGACCTATCTTCCGAGGTGCCCCTGGGTGAGTTCAAACTGCCAACCTACCAGCTGGTAGTCAAGTGCTTAGCTGTTTGTGCCACACAGAGGCCTGCACATAGATAGTCTAAAACCAGAGCCCACACACCGTCTCCACCATGCCCGCTGCCTCTCATATTCTATTATCTACAATCCCGGAGAAAGGGAAGTGGACCGAACTGTAACCCATGAAAATCCTTAAAACCCCCCAGTCACCTTGGCAAGCCAGCCACATAGGACCAGGAGTCAGTTCTGGGACTGTAAGTCTCTACTGAAGAGAGAGCTCCATTTTCGTTCCGGCCACCGACAGCCACCAGCATGTCTTCAATAGAAGCAAGGTAGAAATCCACACGGCGCTGGTTCATAGAGGCCACCTGTGGAGGCGAGACACCTGTACCTTCCCTTCGCTAAATGTAGAACAGCATCAATATCTGGCACTGCAACCCCCAAATGTGCTCTACAGAACGTGCAGCGCAGGAAAGTTCAACAGTGGCCAAGTGAGTCTTGGGGGGAAGGCAATTCAACTTGAGTAAAGAGAAATTCTTTATGTGGGACTTCTCAGAGCCCTCAAGCATACCATCACGACTCTCCAAGAAACGGATGGAGAACATTATTTCCCCAAGCTCGTTTGGTGGCATGATGTACCTTGTGAACCAGAATCATGCAGAACACACAGTTCAGAACTGCTGATACAGTACTTTTCCTAAAGATTCACCTTTTCTTTCCTTCCCTCTCATCAGATTAATTTTTAACTATGGCTGAGGGCCAGCAATATTAATAGAACAGAAAAGTGGTACTCAATAGGAAATTACAAAGTAGAAATACCAACCTTTATTTTTTTCTTTTAATAATCCAGGCAGAATATACAAATGAACGTGGTCCTGCAAGAGACCCTACACTGAGGCTACCACTCCTGAAAAGCTTTTGAGGGCAGACTCCAAAGCTGAAGGACCTGATCCTTCTTCCTAGTGATGAAGAGTTATACTTTGGAAGGTGGTACAGATCTCTGAACATAAAACCAAAAGGTCTTCTGGAGTCCACTCTGAGTTTTGAGCTCAGGAAATCGCAGTTAAGTAGAAACGCTTACATATGACTATAAAGAATGAGTCATATTTTTGTAAGCAGTGGTCTGGAGGGGCATGGATGGGAGAAAAGGAATATGGGCTTCTGAACATACCCCACTGAACCTAGAAGGTCAGTGTCGCCACACCCACTGCCCAGAGAGGGAAGCCAAAACTTGGAGAAGGTTAAGGAAAAAAAAACCCTCTAAAGCCCTCTAATCTACAGTTTGACCGGGTGTGCAGATCTGACTCCAAGGTCCATTTGAAAAAACAAAAGAAAAAGCCAACCAACCAAACCCACTGCGGTTGAGTTGATGGTGACTCAGTTACCGTATGGGATGAGGTAGAAATTGCCCCACAGAGTTTCCATGGATTTGAACTGCCAACCTTTGGGTTAGCAGCCCATATTCTTTCCATAATTAGGCCAGAATACTTGTTATGGATCAAAATTGTACTTTCATGTGAACGTTTGTAGCCTCCTACAACTAGCTCCAAAGCTTTCAAAAAAAAAAAGAGCTTAGAGCCTCTGTGACAGGGAACAGCGTTATTACAACTGTGAGTCACACCTCTACACCACGGTACTCAATATGGCACCTACCAGCGTCAAGTGGCCATTAAAATTGAATGTAAAGTAATTAATTAAAATTAAATAAAATGGAAACTGCAGTGCCTTGGTCACACTATGTTTCAAGAGCTCAGTAGCTGTTCTATCTGGTGGCTATTGTGTTGGATGGCACAGATGCACATTTTCCTAAGTGTAGAAGTTGTACTGGGCCGTGCTGGCCCTTCGGAAGGCAGTCAGCACTGCTATTCCTCAACCAGAGCATGGACTTGTAACTTTGTCACAGTTTGTCTGGAAGCAAGACAGTGGGCCAGGCCAGAGAGAAGTAGAAGGGAAGTCAAGATTAGGTCAACAGTCCTCAAAAGTAAAGAAATAATCTGGCTTTAATCTCACCTTGATCCACTGTTTACAGCGGGGGTCATACCTATAAAGAAGATTGGATGCTGCATCCCCTCCGTTGTCCCGTGAGAAGCTGCCACCAGCGATGAAGATGAAACCCCCCAGCACAGCAACACAGTGGTGGCTCCTCCGGGCTGGCAATGGTGTCTCCTTGACCCACTGCTCACTCTGGGCATCCAAGTAGCAGGTGTCGTCGCTGAGCTCCAGACACCGTTCGGAGACCTCGCCACCCACGAAGAGCAGGTGCTCCTCGTTGGTGCGCAGTGCCGTGCGCTTGGTCTGCATGACGGGCTGGGCGGCCAAGCTGTTGTGGTAGCGCACTGCCTCCTCGATGAAGCCTTCGCAGTTGGTCTCCTTGGGCAGCAGGGAGCACACAGCTGGCTTGACACGATGCAGTAGGTCATTCTTGGGGATGAGCGGGAAATGGATGTTCTCCAGCACCTGGTAGGCATGGGCCTCACGGTCAGGCTGCTGTGTGAGCCACTGAAGGGCAGCCTGCAGCAGGTCATGCTCACACTCTCGCTGCACCTGGCTGCTGCTCAGGTAGACACACAGCTTCTGCATGGACACATTCTGCAGGAAGTCAGGCGTGAAGGATAGTGTACCGAAGTGGCTCAGGATGAAGCCATCAATGAAAGCATCAAGCCGCTTGAGGCTGTAGATTGAGGCCAGCTCCTGGAGGTAGAGGTAGTTGTCCTCACTCACCTCTTGCTCTAGGTACTCACAGCAGAAGTCCACCACGGTCCAGATCTGCAGGAGGTGGGCTGTCTCCAGGATGTAGTCAATGTTGCCACCATCCAGTGCCAGCTCACCGCCATACAGGAAGTCCACCACAGCCTTGAGCCCAATGTAGGAAGCGCCTATCAGCTCCACTTCCTTCTGGAAGGCCTCCCTCATGCCAATCGTGAACATGGAGTTGAAGTAGTCACTGCACACAGCCAGCAGGTTGCGGTGGGCTGGCACACGCTGCTCGTCTGCCACCAAGACTATGTCACAGAAAAGGCCACGGAGACGCTGCTCATTGAGACGCTGCAGCACTGTGGTTGAGTGATCAGCCCAGTGGTATACCTGTGGCAGAGAGGAGACATCAGGCCCCAGATCCACCTGCTCTCCCATGGCCAGCAGGGTCTGATAGCCACTCTAGGGGGGTCGTGTGGAGCATTTTAAATCAAATGGAATGAAAGACTGCAGGGTGTCAGACATCAGTGCATTGTAGGCAATCAGGGTGTTTCTGCATGTGTGTATTTCTACGTTCTTTCATCACCTTCTATTTCTCCTTTCTTTCCCTCTCTTCTTCCTTCCTTCCTTCCTTTTCCTTCCATTTCTCCCTCCCTTTCTTAATGTAGGTCATGAGCAAATAGGTTTGAAAAATGCTGAAAACCCATCAGGACACTGAAGTGGCTCAGGGTAGCCTTAAAACCAGATAAATCTGCAACGGAATCCCCATTATGTCACTAATCACGAGCTCTGATTGTGTGCCTCTGGGTGGATTTGAACCTCTAACCTATCAGTTAGCAACTGGGCATGCTAGCCATCTGCACGACACAGGAATTCCTCAGATAGGTATCTGTTTATTCTGTTTACACAGACAGCCATGGCAGCCTAGTTTGGGCTTCTAATTAAACATGAATGATTCTGGATTCCAACAGATACTGGCCTGTCGACATGCCCCTCTCAAGTGTGGATTAAAGAAAGGAACTGAGGAAGTACTAGAATAGCAGACTATAAATTAACAGTAAAGGCAGGCTGAGTATCTTGACGTAGCAAGTGAGGGACCACCAGGTGGTATACACACCCCAGGACCCCTAGTTGTCTCTCCGTCCATGCAAGTCCCCTGGAACTGTCACACTTAGACAGCAGTACACATGACCTGAGGCTTTGGAAAACAGCCCCAGAGTTGGGGACTGCAGGAAGTGCTGGACAGGTGCTGAGGGGACCACCTGCTCCAGTGAGCTATGGAAGGGAAGGACAGCAGCCACTGTATCTACAACTATGTCTCCATACTACACAGGCACGCTTAATTCTTTACCTTTATCTTGACTGCAACACATTTCTGATATTTTAACATAGCCACAGAGGATAATTTCAAAAAACAAACACAATCAACCATGATTTCTCAGTTTTAAAGGGCCATCAATAACGGTGTGTCGGCATTTCATAGTACTCAGAAGCTCTAGCCCCACATCAAAGGTGGTAGAGTGGTTCATCACTCAGCTGCTAACCAAAAGGTCAGCTGTTCGAACCCACCAGTCACTCCAGAGAAGATGTGGCAGCCAACTTCTGCCAACATTGCAGCAGTTCTATTCTGTCTTACAGGGTCATTATAATTTGGAACTGACTCAGATGTAATCAGATTGGTTTGTTTCTTTGGATTTCCAACATTCTCTGATGGCATTAAACCTCATTCATCCCTAGATTCCTAATTTAGTGCCTAAAGCAAATGCAGGCAGAGTGGGTGAAGAAAGACAGGAACTCAGAGACTAACACTAAAGAGAACCCAATGGGTTTAATCTCATCTGTATTATCTTTTAAAGAGAACTTAGCACTAAAATAGATCAACATGTTCTGGAGTGGATAAATGAGAAGGGTAGTCACACAATGAAGCCTCCACAGCATAGAGCACCAACTATCCCCACTACACATGCAACAGAATGACTGAGCCTGCCAAGTGATGAGTGAAGTAAGCCAGACACACAACAGCACCCATACTACAATGCCATTTAAAGCAGGCAAAGCTAAGCAATAGTGTTAGAAGTCAGCAGAGTGGTTATCTTGCGAGTAGGGACTGGAAGTGGGATAACAGGGGCCCCAGGGACTGGTGGTGTTCTGTTTTTGTATCTAGGTGCTGGCTACATGGGTAGGTTTAACTGTCTAAAAATTTGAGGGGTCACTTATGATTTGGGCATGTATTTGTATAAAAAGTTAGAAATATAATCAACCAAGAAACAGAGAACCCTGTTTCTAAAGGCCTAGATTCAGAAAAAAATAAATTCAGACTCTAACTTGCAGGACAAAGATTTCTAGCGCTATCGAAGTTAGAAAGCTACACTGTCTTCACAGCCAAGCTCCAGTACAAAGCCCCTTTGAGGGAGCCACAAGACTCTGGGTTTTCACAGCAGATAGAGCCAGGCTTGGCATGAGCCTTCTTAGTAAAGTCAAATGGAAATAGAAAACTGTTCCTTAGGAGAATCAACCTCTTTTGAAAAACATACTCTATTTTTTTTAATGTACATCTGTAGAGCCCCTCTTTTTTTTTCTTTTATATAAAATCTACAGGATGTTTCTCTTATACAAAGCAATGCTTTTCAGTCTTTACCATTATTTCACTAAGAGTTGTTATGGAGCCCTCATATTTTTTCCTAATACCCTCCCATGACATGTTAAAATCATAGTAGGTACACTGTATATCTGCTTATGTGCTATATGTACAGCTGTGCTTTACATGTAAAACAGTAACCTTTTTCTGCATCTCCAAAGAATGAATTTTCACTCCCTATTGCTCCCACTGAGAATGCATGATCCAAGGTAACCATGAAGTACCTGGGTGGTGAAAATGGTTAGTGCATTCAGCTGCTAAATGAAAGGCTAGAGGTTTGAGTCCACCCAGAGATACCTTGGAAGAAAGACCTGTTAATTTACTCAAAAAATCAGCCACTGAAAACGTTATGGAGAAAAGTTCTACTGTGACACACATGAGGTTGCCATGAGCCAGAATCAATTGGATGGCAACTGCTCCAAGGCAACCATATAATCTCTAAAAAAGGGTACCTTTCAAGAAAGACAGAACTATTAATACTTATAGTAGGAAGACAAGTATAAATAAGGACTGTCCTCTAAGTTGATCCCTCAGCCTTTATGACAGCTATGGGGCAGAGGTTGTTCCAAACCACCCGGGGAGCTTGCTGAGGTACAGATTCCATTATTTCACTAAGAGTTGTTATGGAGCCCTACTTTCATGTTTTAATTTAGCATGTCTAACGTCTAGCTGAGTATATGTATTTGTCAGTAGATGTCCTCCACCCCAGGATGCTGGGGAACCCACCCATACTTGCTCCTAGGATTCCAGAGAGTCAGGACCAAGAAAGGTACTCTGGGCCCTAATATCGAGCCATAAGGCATATTGTCTTCATTCTAAGGTGAGAGACTGGAGACTAGAGTTCTTAACAGACATGTCTTTGGAATCTTTGAGTCCCTAAGTAAGAGTGGACAATTCCATGAGCTCTTACTCTGTCCATTCCACCTCCTAGAGTTGACACCAGAGATAAATTAGAAAACTGGCTAGAACACTATTCTGAAAAATGAAGACAACACCTAGGCACAGTGTCTCTGAAGTTCCCTGCACTTGCAGCCTCCCTTAATCTGATAACTTCTGCTCCTCAACCATTCTACCTCTACTTATTGTTAAGGGGATCAAGATCACCACCAACAAAAAAAAACTCAATTTGTAAATTAAGAATGAGGTAATCAGAAAGAACACTGTCCTCCTCTTGGCAATTTCCACAGGTGGTAAGCAGTGATTCACAGACCTTTGACGATTCGCTGATCTTGTATGGCCGAGACACTCGTGTCTGCCTGCTTCCCTCCATCATGAATGACACTGCAGCCCTACAGCAAGAACAGAATTCTGAGTGCATAGTAATAACTCCAGGGCATTCACAAACTGCAGGCCTTGCCAGCAGATATCAAGGGCAAGCAAAACCAAAAACAGTCACATAGAAGAAAGACGGAAATAAGCAGTGAACTGTAAAGAACTCAGGTACACGCTGAGTTGGAAAAATCAGGTTGTTACAATATTTAATGAGTGATCCTTTATCATCTAAGATCTAAACAACATCAGTCTTTTAGCCCATGTCCTACAAACACCTGTCAGTTCATGCTTGATCTCAGCTATGCAGTTAGGTAGACCAAGTTACCATTCTGAAGCCCAGTCTATGATCTTCGAACCAAGCAAAGGACTTATATGCATCACTCCATTTAATCCCCACAACTCTTTGGCCAGGCTGACGTCATTCATCCCATTTTATTAATACAGGTATGGACTTCAAACCATAGTCTGTCCAACTCCAAAACCCAGGTCCTTCACGTGATGCTCTGTTGAAGGCAGCAGTCTTTGAGACGACTGTACTTCATAAATACTATGACGAAGAATGTGATGCAGTGATGAGTAACATGTATACAGTATGTTCCATACAAAAGCATTGTCCTAAGTACTTTTATATATATTCACTCATTTAACTGCCACAACAATCCCAAGAAGCATATACTGTTATTATCCTCATCTTATAGAACAGGAGATGATGGTAATGACGTGAAATGATCTAGCTAGTATCACACAGCTAGTAAGTGGCAGAACCCAGGATTCCAAGCCAGGGAAACTTCCATGCTCTTAATCCCTTGACTGTATCACCTGGTCATAAAGAAACAAAAGAAAAAGAAAAGAGGAAAAAAGAAGCCCAGACTTAACAGGCCTATGCTGGGGAACTATGCCCTGCCTTGAACATCTAGTATAAATTTTAGCAAGTCTGCTAACCTCTGTGCACCTCAAGGTCTAGACCACAGAATGTGCTGGTGCACTATATTGTATTAACATTTTTCCCAGCTTTGAAAGCCAAGCAACTCACTAATATACACAGCAGGGCTTGGGGGACCTTGAGAATTAAGGTGGGCACAAACAAGAAGGACACAAGTCACGTAACGGGATCACCAATTTATGTAGAAAATTTTTTTCCTGCCTAGTCCATGTGACCAGTCTTTTATTTTATTTTTACTGTAAGACAAGTTTACAATCCAAGTCAATCTGCCATATGAAACCCCAAACACATACTTCTCTGTCTATTCTCCTCACCCTGCACACTCTTCCTTTCTACTCTGTACTTTCGGTATTCACTCAACCAACATTTGTCCTTGCCTCTCCACCTTTCCTTCCCACCTCTAGAGAGGAACTCGTCAGACAGCCTCATATATATATAAGCCAAGAAGTACACAAACCACCTGCATTACTCTATGTCTCATAGTCCAGGGGCCATGTTCTCAGGGGACCCTCCAGGATGTCAGACCACATCTTTCTCCCTCTGAGTGGCTGGTGGGTTCTAACCCCTAATCTTTCCATCAAGAGCTGAATGCTTAACCACTGTACCACCAGAAAACAGCATTCCTGCAGTGCTTATTGCATGCCCCTGACTTTCTCATTCCAGTTTCACCAAGACACTCAACACAGATATCATCCCTGTTACGCCAAGAATGGAGTAGGCTCAGGTGGATAAGGGGCTCCTCCCAGGTCACACAGCTAAAAATGGCAGTCCCCCACCCCCAGGCCACCAAGGAGCCAGTCAGTCGCCGGCTCTGTTCTGCCTTCAGGGGCTTGTTCTTAACTAGGCCAAGATTTCCAGAGTTTCTCCGTTGCTGTACATTCCAGTCTTTTGTCTCCCGACTAGTAGCCTGGGGCTGATTTCTACCTGAGGGTAGGGTATCAGGTGATCCCATCCATTTTGAAAGCAGGTGAGGAGGTCAACGCCATACAAATGCACAGAGACGATTCCCAGTGGCATTTTAAAGGTTTTTTTTTTGTTTTTTTTTTTTTAATAAACATGGGCACGGGGGCGAGGTGCAGGACGGAGGACCCCAGGGGACCCTCCTCCCAGATTTTCTACCCTGAAGCTGCCCAACCTCAGCACTTGGGAAAGATAAAGCTGTTAGCATTGGCATGACTTCCGCCAGCACTTACAGGTCCAAGTCTCGAAGGCAGGGTCTCCGGGGACGCCGCTGTCGCTCGCTGGGAAACGGCACTCTTGGCGGAACCACCGGCACAACGGCCACCTGGCAGGCTCGAGCCGGCTGCGAGAGGCGGAGGGAGGCGGAGTTGGGGCGCGCTAGGCCCCCGGAGTCCGCAGCCGGACGCAAGGACTCGCTTGAGGGTCGCTGAGCAGACAGATCTGCCCCACCTGCAGGGGCGGCGACGCCCCCACCCCCGAGACTGCTGGCCCGCAGCGCCCCTGAGCAGCCCCTTCCTCCGCCCGCCCGTTCGCACCCACTCCAGCTGACAGGGGCGCGGAAGTGTGGGTCCGGCAGCTAGCAGGAGCTGGGACCTTCCCTCTCCAGGCCCCCGCCCCGGCCCCTCGACGGCGCGCGCGGCCCGGCCGGGACCCGGGCTAGCTGGCTGAATAGGTGGGCGGCGGGTGGGTGGGTGTGCGCGCGGAGACTCACCTAGCGGTGCACTAGGGGTGCTGCGCGGCGACTCCCGGTGGCGGGCCGAGGCAGCGGGGGTGGCGGAGCGCCGGTGCCGGAGCCCCCTGGCGAGCCAGCTGCGCAGCCATGGCTCCGCGGAAGTGCGAGGCCGAGGGCGGAGGCGGCGGCCAATGGCGGCGGCCGCCAGGGGCGGGCTCAGCGGCGGGGGCGGGGCTTGTGCCCCGGGTGCGCCGGCCCTGCCGGGTCCGCCGAGGCCACCACAGGCTGTCCCCTCCCGAGGAGCCTCTACGACTCCCCGAGACCTGGGCCTTCGGCTTGTCGCTCCTGCAGTGAGATCCTTGTGGCTGTCGCTGCCTGTGCCAGATGCTGAGCACGCAGCGCGCATGGGACAGGCCCAGCCCTTGTGGGATAAACATGCTTCCCCTGAGCTGAGAGAAAGGGTGCTGGAGGCTAGAGTCTCTTCCTCACCTCTTTCCTATCCTGGCGCTAAAGTCGCGGGCTCGGTGAGTCCCTGCCTGATCGCCCTATTTCATGTAAGGGCACAGGCCTTCTCTCTTCACGCTCCTTCCACCTTGTGTTCCTCTTTAGCTAGTATCACCTTCAGATACGAGTAAGTAAACAGTTTTCTATTATTGCCCACCCTACTGCCCGTGGCTAAAGGACAGGAGTTACTGTATAGTTTTCTTTCAACTTTTGCCCTCAGGACCTGGCACACGGTAGATGTCAAATGAATGAATGGATGAGCCAAGCTGTCTATTGCCAAACTTATTTCATGCTACAACATGAGTGAGCCTTGGGAACATCAGGCTGAGTGAAAAAAGCCAGACACAAAAAACCCCACCACCTAGTGTATGATTGCTTTTGTTTTATAATATATTATGTTTCTATTTGATCATTGATATGCCAAGCCAAGTGCCAAAATGAGTGTTTCATTTTATAATGTGTTACTGATTTTCTGTGTAAGGTATTACATATAGTGGACGGATTATTTTTTCTAAGTATTGTTGAAGATGACATATTAACCCATTGCCGTTGAGCTGATTCCATCTCATGCATGTGCATATATATGTCGTGTGCTGTTGAGTCAATTCCTACACGGTTGAAGTCACAGCAACCCTACAGGACATAGTAGAACCGCCCCACAGGGTTTCCTAGATTGTAGTTGTTTTTCTTTTTCTCTTTTTTATGCTGGCTTCCCCAGTATTGTGTACTATCCCATCAAGTCACTACCCAGTCTGTTGTCCAATGTAGTGTTTTTTCTATCCCCCCTCTTCCCCCGTAACCATCAAAAATGTTATTTTTTTGTGTGTAAACCTTTTTATGAGGTTTTATAGTAGTGGTTTCATACAATATTTGTCCTTTTATGATTGACTTATTTCACTCAACATCATGACCTCTAAATTAATCCATGTGGCATGCTTCGCAGATTTATCACTGTTCTTTATCGTTGTGCATGTACCATAGTTTATCCATTCATCTGTTGATAAGCGTCTAGGTTGTTTCCACCTTTTTGCTATTGTGAGCAGTGCTTCAGTGAACATGGGCATGCATGTGTGGTTTGTATAATGGCTCTCACTTCTGTAGGATATATTTCTAAGAGTGGGATTGCTGAATCAGATGGTATATCTATTTCTAGCTTTCAAAGGAAGCACCATATTGTTTTCCAATATGGTTGTACCATTTTGCTTTTCCACCAGCAGTGCATGAATTCCAATCTCCCTGCAGCCTCTCCTACATTTGTTATTTTCTGTTTTTTTGATTCTTGCCAGTAATGCCTGGTGAAATGGTATCTCCCTGTGGTTTTGATTCACATTTTTCTAATAGTGATTGAGAGCCTTTCCTCATCTCTGTTAGTTTGGCCAATGTCTTCTTGGTGAAGTGTCTGTACATTTTCTTTGCCCATTTTTAAACTGGATTATTTTTGTTTTTGTTGTAGAGGGGTTAGATTTTCCTGTATGTTTTAAAGATTAGGCCTTTGTCGGATTTATCATAGTCAGAAAAAGTTTCCTAGTATGTAGGTTCTCGTTTTCTCTTTTGATGAAGTCTTTTGATGAATGTAAGTGTTTAAATTTTAGAAGATCCCAGTTATTTAGCTTATTTTCTGAAGTTTATGTGTTGTTATTATGGTTTATGTCCTGTTAATGCCATGTATCAGGGCTTCAGTCATTGATTCTCTTTTTTTTTCCCAATGATCTTTACAGTTTGGGGTTTTATATTTAGGTTTTTGACCCATTTTGAATTAGTTTTTATATATGGTGTGAGGCATGGGTCTTGTTCCATTTTTTTTTTCCCAGATGTATATCCAGTTTTGCGAGCACCGTTTGTTAAAAGGACTTTCTTTCCCTATTTGGTGCTGGGTTTTCAAGTATATTCCATTGGTCAGTGTGTCTGTCATTCTACTAGGCTGTTTTGACTGCCATAGCTGTGTAGTAGGTTCTGAGGTCAAGTTGTATAAGTCCTCCTACTTTATTCTTCTTCAACAGTGCTTTACTTATCCAGGCTCTCTTTCCTTTCTGTAAAGCTAACGATTAGTTTTTCCAGCCCTTTAAGGAATACTGTTGGTATTTGGATTGAGATTACATTATATCTGTAGATCGCTTTGGGTAGAATTGACATTTTCACAATGTAGAGCCTACCTACCCATGAACATGGTATGTTTTTCCATTTATGTAGATCTATTTTGGTTCTTGTAGTAGCAATTGTTACGTTTTTTTGTGCAGGTGCTTTACATTCCTGGTTATGTTTATTCGTAAGTATTTTATTTTTTTAGGGGCTATTATAAATGGTATTGTTTTGATGATATCCTTTTCATTGTTTCTTTTTACTGGTGTACAGGAATCCAACTGATTTTTGTATGCTTAGCTTATTGAATCTTTCTACTAGTTCCAGTAGTTTTTTGGGTTTTCTATGTGTAGTATCATATAATCTGCAAATAGAGGCAGTTTCACTTTTCCTTCTAATTTGGGTCCCCTTATTTCTTTTTTTTGCTTTATTGCTCTAGCTAGGACTTCTAGGACAATGTTAAGTAGGAATGGTAATAAAAGGCATCTTTATCTTGTTCCTGTTCTCAAGGAGACTGTTTTCTCTAGGCTGTAATCTGTACAGGAGTAGATCCCTTATGGAGCCACTGGTGGATTTAAACCCCTGACCTTTTGGTTAGCAGGCCAGCACTTAACTATTGTGGCAGCAGGGTTCTTTGTGTTGGTCTGTATGTATGTGCACAGTGACAGTCCTCACAGCTGGACCGAGAAGCACCATCATGATAAACAGAGAAAAGAGTGAAGTCATCAAGGGTTTCCTTTTACTTAGATCCACAATTAACACCCATGGAAGCAGCAGTCATGAAATCAAATGATTTACTGTAGTGGGCAAATTGGCTGCAAAAGACCTTTTTAAAGAGTTAAAAAACAAAGATGTCACTTCGAGGACTAAGGTGTGCCTGAAGCAAGCCATGGTATTTTCAGTCACCTCACATGATGCAAAAGCTGGACAATGAATAAAGAAGATCGAAGAAGAATTGATGCTTTTATGTGAAGAATATTGAGTATTCCATGGACTACTAAAAAAATGATCAGATCTGTCTTAGAAGAAGTACAGCTGGGAGGGGCCAGTTCCTGGAAAAGGACATCATGTTTGGTAATTTAGAGGGTTGGTGAAAAAGAGGAAAATCCCCAGTGAGATAGACTGACACAAGTGGCTGGAACAATGGGCTCAAGTGTACCAATGATCACGAGGGTGTGCAGTGGGACCCAGCAGTGTTTTGTTCTGTTATATATAGAGTCACTGTGAGTAAGAGGAAACTCTGGTGGCATAGTGGTTAAGTGCTATGGCTGCTTACTAAAAGGTGAGCAGTTCAAATCCACCAGTCTCTGAAAACTCTATAGGGCAGTTCTGCTGTGTCTTATAGGGCTGCAGTGAGTTAGAATTGACTTGACAGCAGTGGAGTTTTGGTTTATGAGTCAGAAATAACTTTACAGTACCTAACAACAGCAACATATATATATGTGTGTGTGTATATGGACTGACACATACACACAAAGATATATACTTAACGCTAACTGAAAGAGGCCAGATACAAAACCACATCGTATATTGCTGTACTGTACATTATATAGTACATATTTCTGTATATCTATATGGGAGTGACAGTAAGGGTCTGGAATAAGGGCCTGAGGCAAGCTGAGGCATCTACCTGTGATCTTGAAATGAAAAGTATGTGCAGACATGTGTAGCCTAACTTCGTTCAGTGTTCCTTATACCACTTACTGAACTACCATTTCACTTGGTTTTTTTCTTTAAGTAACATTTTCCTGAAACTTATATAAGTATGCATGCTTAAATGACTCCATGGCACTTGGCTGGCTAATTTAATTTGGGAAAACAGAGAAAATCCAAAAGGAAAAGAAAAACTATTTCTTAACCATCCAAAAATAATAACTGTTTATATTGCCTCTTAAAAGTTTTACCTTCTATAATTTATTTGCAATAATAAGGGGAATAGTTAACACTACAGATTACTAAGGAGTCCCCTGGTGGTGCAAATGGTCAGGTGCTCAGTTGCTAGCTGATAGGTTGGCAGTTTGAATCCACCCAGAGGCCCCTCAGAAAACAGGGCTGTCAGTCTGCTCCCAAATGGTCAGTCTTGCAAACCCTATGGAGCATTTCTACTCTAAAACATGGTGAGGTTGCCGTGAGGTAGAATGGACCCTGTGGCAGCTAACAACAGCAGCTGCAGCAGCCGTTTACCACATTCTAGTCATTGCTCTAGCTCCTTGTACATATTAGTGCTTTTGATTTTCTCAGTCCTTTGAGGAGGGTATTATTACTTTCCCCATTTACAAATGGAAAAACTGAACCCTAGTGACGTGAAATCACTTGCTGAAGATCACAGAGCTCATAAGTAGCAGAGCCAGGATTCAAACCCAGGCAGTCAGGCTCCAGACTCTGTACACCTAGCTTTGCCCTCTGCACCACAGTGCTCTTGTACCAGTGCATTTGAATTTCTACCTCAGACCCACTGAATCAGAATCTATGTTTTAGCAAGATTTTTTGTATAACTTCCTGGGAACTTGTTAGAGATGAAGTTCTCAGGAGGGGTTCCAACCAGAACAAACCTGATTCAAAACCCAGCTTTGTGTGATGATAAAAATGGTGCATGCTCATTGCTTGGAACTTGGAAAACACAAATGAGCCCCAAAGGAAACAGAGTCCGCCACTGGAAGAGAGCAGCTGTGTATTTAAGTATAAATAGGCCCAGTATTTTCCCTATGCATCTATTCCCTATGTGTTTATGCAAATGAGTCATGTGGTAGGTGCTCTTTCGTAGCCTATTTTTTTTCCCTTTAGGAAGTATCATGAGATTTCTCTCCCGTCTGTAAGTTCTGTTCCACAATGATTTTCTTCGCTGCCCCTCAGTTTGAATTGTTCACTTGACCCTGCCCTGTTGCTTGGCATGAGGCTGGCTTCACTATTAGAAGTAATGCTAAGGTAAACACACACATCAGCTCTGGCCTACTCCAAAAGCCTGTACCAGTTGATGCCCCCTGACAGTGGCTAAGTGCCCTGTTGTTTCTGAGATCCAGGCACTCTCTGATGGAGCCAGGGCCAGCTGCGTAATTTGAAGGGTCAGCGTTGAATGAAAAACGTGCAGAATCACAAAGCAGTAAAGTCACTTTTTTCTTGTCTTCTGTGGGCTGTCTCTCAACCTGCCATGGCCCTTTTTACTTGCTGTTTAATGTCACACATGGGCATGAGGATACTTGCAGGTAAGTCCAGACTCTCACAGGGCTAGAGCTGCACCCTATGGTTTGGTGGATAGGGCATCTATGCAGAACCATGACTATCCCTATGCCTGCTCCTAAACCTCTACTGAGGCACTAGGTAGGGGCAAGGGAGCAAGTGGCCAAGAACCCCTTCTGGGAGGGAGAGGGCTACAGGGAGTGGAACTTTATGTGAGCCAACACTCCAAGTTCCTGTGGATGCTCCATTGTCCCCTTGGACATCACTCACAAAACCCAGAGTCAATGATTGTTAATATTATCAAGAATTTTAAGATGGTAACCATACAGCATTAAGCCACAAGTATGAGGCCCTTTTGAGTGTGAGCCCTGTGTGGTTGCAGAGGCCGCAGGCTCATGAAGCCAGCCCTAGAGGAACAGTTTGGACTGTTACCAAGGAGGAACATTTGAGACTCATGTCACCTTCTCCTTTGTTTTGTCTCCGGGTTTTCTTCGTTTCCATTTTCAATCCCCTAGTTAAAAAAACTGGTATCTATTGGTGGTTACCAGCGGTGGCGATAGAGGAGAGGAGGAATCACTTTTTAAACAGTAAATTTTTGTTATTTTTTGGTGATGGGAGAGGTAACACTGAATGTGGGTGAAGTACTCACAGCTCGACCAAGGTAAGTGATGTCACTCAGAAGTATACAAGAAAAAAGGTTATTTTGGGTTGTTATAGTTGTGTCTCCTAAAAATGTGTGTCAACTTGGCTAGGCAAAATGATTCCCAGTATTGTGTGGTGGTCCGCATTTTGTGATCTGGAGTAATTAAGCAATGTATTGTAAATCCTAACCACTATGATATTAATGAGGCGGAACTCAATCTAAGGGATTAGGCTATATGCTGAGTCAATCTCTTTTGAGATGTAAAACAATCAAGCAGAGAGAGAAGGACCTCTTGCCACCAAGAAAGCAGTGCTGGGAGCAGAATCCATCCTTTGGCCCCTGTGTACCTGAACTGAGAAACTTCTAGACCAGCATATGGGGATAGCATGGAAGGTTGTCTTGCTCAGGCCCTCTGGCTGGGCACAGGCCTTCTGGATAAGAGTGGTTCAGCAGTGTAACATACCCTGTTATATAACCTACCTTGTCCTGAGTGCTCATGTATTTCTCTGCCAGGCACATTTGTGTAAAACTGTATGTGAGGCCACTGTGCCATGAGGTGGTGTGGCAGCCAAATGCTGTATCTGCCCACCATCATTACTCCAATAAAACCAGCATGACTACCTACTGCACCTCCATTGCTGAGTCTGACTGAATTGCATACTAATTTTTCTGGCCTCAAATACCTGTGTTATAACACAAGAAGATCAATGACAAAGACATTCTCTTAAAACAGAGAGAAAAACCTTCCCACTGGAGTTGGTGCCCTGAATTCAGACTTTTAGCCTTTATTTATTTATTTTTATTATGATTGGGTGAAAATGTACATTCCCATATAAATTTGCATGCCCACCTATGTGCAGCTCCCACTGCTCTCCCTGCCTGGTGACAGCACACTTTTCCTCTGCATCCTATACGTGTCATATCCTCCTAACAATCTGTTATCCCCTTCTCCTCACCCTCTCCCCCACCTCCAGTAAGAGGTCAGCAGAATGATATCCTGTCGATGCATAGAACCATAAAGTGCACACGCGATATGGTCACTCTGTTGCCAAGTCCAATCCATTCCTTTCCAAAGAGTTGACCTCCATTATGATTTATGGACAGGGGCAGCATCAGGGCCAGGGGCCATGCTCCTAGGGGAACCCCGAAGCACCTGGACCACCAGTTGCAGTCTTTAGTGGAGATCTCAGGGTGCAACCCTTTTTATTAGACTTCTAGCCTTTATGAGAGGATGAATTGTTGTTAAAGCCATCCACTTGTGGTATTTCTGTTTTAGTAGCACTAGATAACGAAGACATTGGTAAATGCTAAACCTAAAACCAAACCTACTGCCGTCGGGTTGATTCTGACTCATAGTGACCCTATAGGACAGGGTAGAACTGCCCCATAGAGTTTCCAAGAAGTGCCCAGCGGATTTGAATTGCCACCCTTCCAGTTCATAGCTGTAGCACTTAACCATTGTGCCACCAAGGTTCATGGTGTAGTGGTTAAGTTCTTCATCTGCTAGCCAAAAGCTTGGCAGTTCAAATCTGCCAAGCACTCCTTGGAAACTCAATGGGGTATTTCTACTCTGACATCTAGGGGTACTATGAGTTGGAATTGACTGGAAGCCTTGGTAAATTCTAGAGCATACATATTTTAGCGACAACAACCAAAGAATATATGTGTGGTTATCTAGTATGTGTATGTATATGTATGTTTATCTAGTATGTGTATGTATATGTATGTTGTTGGTAAGTGCTGTTGAATTGGTTCTGACACACAGTGACACTAAGTACAACAAACAAAACACTGCCTGGTCCTTTACCATTCTCACAGTTGTTATGTTTAAGCCTATTATTGCTGCCACTGTGTCAGCCCATCTCGTCAAGGTCTTCCTCTTTTTCGGGACCCTCTACTTGACCAAGCGTGATATTCTCCTCCAGGGACTGATCCTTCCTGATAACATGTCCAAAGTCCATGAGATAAAGTCTCACCATCCTCATTTCCAAGGAGCAGTCTAGCTGTATTTCTTTCAAGTTAGATTTATTCATTCTTCTGGCAGTCCATGGTACATCAGTATTCTTTGCCAACACCATAATTTAAAGGCATCAGTTCTTTGGTCTTCCTCATTCACTGTCCAACTATCACATGCATGTGAGGTGACTGAAAATATTGTGGCTTTGGTCAGGAGCACGTTAGTCCTCAAAGTGACATCTTTGCTTTTTAACACTTTAAAGAGTGTTTTGCAGTAAAATTGCCCACGGCAATACGTATTTTGATTTCCTGACGGCTGCTTCCATGGGTGTTGATTCTGGGTCTGAGTAAAATGAAATCCTTGACAACTTCAGTGTTTTTTTCATTTATCAGGATATTGCTTATTGGTCTAGCTGTGAGGATTTTGTTTTTCTTTTTTATGTTGAGGTGCAATCTGTACTGAAGGCTGTGTTCTTTGATCTTCATCAGTAAGTGTTTCGAGTCCTCTTTGCTTTCAGCAAGCAAGGTTGTATCATCTGCATATCACAGGTTGTTAGCAAGTCTTCTACCAGTCCTGATGCCACAGTCTTCGTATAGTTCAGGTTCTCAGATCATTAGCTTGGCATACAGATTGACTAAGTATGATGAAAACATACAACCCTGACACACAGCTTTCTTGATTTTAAATCATGCAGTCTATCCTTTCTCAGTTAGAATGACGGTCTCTTGGTCTATGTACAGGTTCCACATGAGCACAATTAAGTGGTCTGGAATTCTCTTTCTTCGCAGTGTTACCCATAATCTGTTATGATGTGCACAGGCGAATGCCTTTGCATAGTGAATAAAACACAGGCAAACATCTTTCTGGTATTCTCTGCTTTCAGCCAAGCTCCATCTGACATCAGCAGTGATATCCCTGGTTCCTTCTGAATCTGGCTTGAATGTCTCGCGGTTGCCTGTTAATGTACTACTGCAATTGTTTTTGAATGATCTTCAGCAAATTTTTACTTGCATGTGATATTAATGATATTATTCAATAATTTTTGCATTCTGTTGGATAACCTTTCCTTTGGAATGGGCATAAATATGAATCCCTTACAGTCAGTTGACCAGAAAGCCATTTTCCAAACTTCTTGGCATAGAGGAGTGAGCATTTCCAATGTTGCATTTGTTTGTTGGAACATCTAAATTGGTATTTTGTCAATTCCTGGAGACTTGTTTTTTGCCAGTGTCTTCAAATCAACACAGCTTGGACGTCTTCCTTTGTACCATCAGTTCTTGATCATATGCTGCCTCCTGAAATGATTGAACATTGACCAATTCTTTTTGGTAAAGTGACTCCGTATCCTTTCATCTGCTGTTAATGCTTCCTGTGTCGTTCAGTATTTTGCCTGTCAGATCAGCATAACTGTACTATACCATAACTGAAAGGTTTTCTAAACTTAACCCAACATTTCAAAGAATAGAGTAGCAGGGACAAAGGTCTGGTGACCATATTTTCAGGGGACACTGAGGTCAACTGGAACTGCCACCATAGTGTTTCTAAGCACCACCTGGTGGATATGATTAGTAGCTGTAGCACTTAAGCACTATACCACCAGGATTTCCATATATTTGTATAGATATGTATTTATATATGCATGCATATGTATGTAGCTGTGTGTACATATTAACCTGACAAGTCCATGAACTTGACTGTTGTAAGTACTACGTGCCTCATTGCTGAATATCTGTATGGTCACCTTCAAAGTACTCCCCTTGGGAAGCTATGCACTCACACCGGTGCCTAGTCTACCCTTCAGAGCAATTTTGGAACTCTTTCTGGAGTGACCATTGTGCAAGGTGACATGGTGGCAAGTTTGTGAACTTAATTGTATAGTTGTCTGTGAGGTAGTTTTTAACCAGTGAACAGATAACTGTATTGGAACACCCTCCCTACTCACCTGATCTGGGCCCCAGTGACTTTTTTTCTTTTACCTAGTGTTTCTTTCTTGGTGGCATGAGGTCCTTCTCCTCTCTGCTCAGCTCTGTTTTATATCTCAAAAGAGATTGACTCAATATACAACCTAACCCTATAGATAGACCTCCAGCCTCGTTAACATAAGTACCTTCAACCTTGCCTCAGTGACACCATAGAGGTAGGGTTTATAACTGATAAGAAAACCACGTCAGATCATGAAATGGAGAACAGCCACACTGTACTGAAAATCATGGCCTAGACAAGTTGACACACATTTTTAGGGGACACAGTTCAATCCATAACACTGATAGAATGGGTAATATAGAACAGAGAAAATATAGACCAGAGCCTCAAGTTCTCTAAAAAGAAAAGTCCAGCGTTTTGGGTCTGTGCAGACTGAAAAGCTCCTCAAGACTGTCACACTCTCCATAAACCTTGAATTGAAACTATCATGAGGGCCCCTTTTAGCTAAGTAGCAGGTTGACTCATAAAATAGTTACCCATCAGCACTGTGCACCTTTAAAACAAATCATCTCTATGAGAACAAATGGTCAACAATTACTCTAAAGCAAAGACAGAAGAGTAAAGAAGTGGAGCAAAAAACCCAGATTACTGGAAATGAACTATCCACAATGGAATAAAGGAAAATGTTGACTCATTGTTAAAAATGTAACGAATGTCACTGAACAATTTGGTAGTAATTGCTAAACGGGAACCTTACTTGCTGTATAAATTTTCACTGAAAATACATAAAATATTATTTAAAACAAAACATAAAAAGCCCGATGTCACCAAGTAGGACACAGTATAAAAAACCACATAGCCCAATCATACAGAACAGCATGAGAAGAAAAGAAAAAGAGAGTGGAGGGTTCCCAGACCACGTGGGTATAAGATGCCTGGTTAACCCACAGGACCTATGCTGAACATTATACTCACCATGCTGTGAATTCACACTGTAACTTTAAGTGGCAAAGATACTGTTATCCCATTCTGCGGAAGAGGAACATGAGGTTCTGAGCAATGAAATGGCTCACTCATCATCACATGGCTGAGGAGTGCATGGACCAGGATGAGGAACCCTGGTTGTTTCATGCTGGAGTCCAAACAATGACTAGGCCTCTGGATGGTCCCTCTGAGGGGCTACCTACTGCTTTCCTTCTGGTCAGCCTGGGCTAGCTCTGAGCTGCACCTCTTACACAGCAGGTTGCAGCTGCGGGGAGGGGGAGTGCTGGGATAACTGCTTCTTGCCAGTGTTTCCTGGAGAAGGCTGGGCTGGCCCTCTGCATACTCTGTTCTTCTTAGCAGCTCTTTGTACTTTGCCTTGCTTCCCTCCCAAGAGTTGAGTAATCTAGAAAACTCTCAGCCAAGCATTAAAGGGCAGGCCTAGGGGCCAAATGAGGCCATTTTAGTAAGCTGAATTCTTAGTCCACTCACTCTTGTAAGTTTGTAGCTGTTTAGACCAGGGAACAAGAAGCAACAGATGCCTCCACCATGTCAGACTAGAGCAAGAGAACAGAGCTGGGCAGGGGTCTGGGCCCAGATCTTGGATCATCCTTAATACCACATTAAAGAAAAAAGACCTTCCATTAGCTGTCTGTGTCCCCTTCCATTCTTCTTCTCCTCAACGTGTTTTACCTTGACTTTGGAGTCAGTCTGCCTAAATCTGAGCCCTGGCTCAGCTGCTTCCCAGCTATGTGGTCTTACTGAGGACAGTTGGCTTCTTTGTGCTTTAGTTTCCACTTCCCCAAATGAGATAACGTTTGCTCCTCACTCATGGCGTGATTGTGAGGATAAAATAAATGAATTCATGAGGATTGCTTCCAGGCAGTACTCAATACATTTTTTAAAAAAAAAAAAAACAATGTAGCCATCAAGTTGATTCTGACTTATAACGATCTATGTGTTGCAGAGTAGAGCTGGGTTCCATAGGGTTTTCTTGACTGTATTCTTTACAAAAGCAGATCACCAGGCCTTCCTTTCATTGAACCATTAAGTGGGTTGAAATGGTCAGCCTTTCAGTTAGCAGTTGATCACAAACCGTGCCACCCAGGAACCTGTAAATGTTAGCCTTTGCTGATAATGTCTTACACTCTACCATTTGAGAGGTGTTCTTAGATGTAAGCCTTTGTTTCCTGTTAAAATATATGTCCTTTGGAAATGATGCTTTTTCATCAGTCCTCTACACCTTAAGGTTCGTCAGCTGTAGGTCCTGTCTCAAGACCGGACTTAACCGGAGGGAAATGAAGATGCTAGTCCCCCTTACAGAGATTCAGAAAAGAAGGGAGGGGAGACAGGTGTCACATAGGAGGCCCCTGCTGGGTGTGGGCTTAGCTGTAGCCAACCCTTGTCCTGGAGCCTAGCAAGTCAGAATGAGTCTGCAAGCTGTAACTGCTAGTCCTTAACTAGGCTGGCAGTGCCCATGGGCTGACTTCTCTGTAGTATATTGTGTGCATCTCTGAGAGTGAGGTAGCTCAAGGACTTGGGATTTCAAATGTCCAAGCCCAGAAGCTTACCCTGAGCAAGCGATTTCCTCTCTGGCATCTTCATGTCTCTTGTATGTGAAACTGGACAACATTGATAAAAGCCTCTCAGAATTGTGACTGGAAGATCATAGGCAATATTTGACAGAAGCATTCATTGTTTACAACCCCTGCTCTCCCTTGTGGAAAGATCACTATAAGTCTCTGTGTGTTTGTATGAGTCTATGGAGAACCTTGCATGCCATATCTTGTGTTTCACACCAAAACAAAATCCACTGCTGTTGAGTCAGTTCTGCCTCATAGTGAACCTATAGACAAAGTAGAACTGCCTGGCAAATTTGAAATGCCCACCTTTTGATTAGCAGCTGTAGCACTTAACCACTACTGTGTTTGCATCTGTTATTACTAGTAACCTGCCTAGATTCCTCTTCCCAGCTAGTAGCTACCCAGGAAGTTAAACACATGATATTTGTGCCACCACTACCAATCCCATGCCTGTGGCAGACATTGCTAATCAATTACAGCACACATTCTCAGTGAGCCCAGAGGTACCTACAGAATTTTTAGAAGAGAGCACCAGGAAGCACTGTCAGATGTTTCCTCTCAGAATTCAGAGTCACCTCTTCAACATCTCCTCATGCATTTACCTAATGTTTGCCTGCTCCCACACAATCCCAGATGCTGAGATACCTTAGATGTTGCCTGCAGAGTTCAAATTCAGACACCAGGCCTAAGCTGCCCTTTCGGGGAAATAGAAGCACCTGATCTGCACCATGTCAGCTGGACAGCTGGTTCTCCACCTATCTCACACTTTCCTGTCTCCCAGAGTGTGGCCTTTCAGTGTTCTCAGCAGTGCTTCTGGAGTCCTGGGTCTTGTTCCTCTCCTTTTAAGAAAAACAGACCGTTTCTAGGACCAGACAAACTATTCAGGCCAGACCAGACTGAGTGGCACCTGGCCTCTGTGTGGAAGTGGGAGACAGACACGGGAGCCAGTGCGGCAATGTAGTAGCATAAGGCAAAGGGTGGAAACCAACCTTCCAAGGGAAGAAAGGCACCCACTGTCCCAGAGGAGTCCAGCTTTCTGAGGGGATGCCGTCCTGAACTGCCAGGCCCTTTGAACTGCTTGTCTTAGCTCCTGCGTTTTTTGTCTTTGTACACAGTTTTTTTTTTTTTTTTTTTTTTGCTGCTTGCTTTTTAAAATTTATTGTGCTAAAATATCTTGTAAATTTTATGATCTTACCCGTTTTTAAGTGTATAGTTCAGCAACATTAGTTACAGTCACTGTGTTATGCAGCCATCACAGCATGTGTTTCCAAAACTGAAATAGAGGGATGAAAGATCCCACTAAACGGAATGAACCATGTTTTACAGTCTGCATGGGAAACTATGAGGCAAGCGAGAGAGGAAAGGTGTGTCCAGACGGAGGGAGTAATGCAACTGAAAACCTGTAAAGTGAAGCGGAGAGAAGGTCCAACAAGAGGTCTGGCTGGAACTGGGGGGTGAGGGTGGGGGGAAGGGATGCTTGTAGGAGACAGTGGAAAATGAGAGCGGAAGCTTGCAGCTCTTAGCCACCATCAACACAGGGTCACTAAAGTGTCTGCATTTTAAATCCCACAAGTAGATCATGAACTTTGTGGAAGTGACCCTTACACATCCTGATTGTTTGTCACATTCAGTATACATTTATGTCCACTTCAAAAGTTTCAGTGACTTTCAGGCTCTTTTTTCCTGTAGCCTGCAACCTTCACATGGAAGATGCTGTCAAAGCCTTGTCCAGGTCCTGTCTTTTCAGCTGTGACACCAGCTGCAAATGGCTCACAAAAGTCCCTTCTCTGGAGAATGGCCTCCTGCCCCAGAAATATCTGGAAGGTTTCAGGCCCTTCTCTTGACAGTCTGTAGCCAATGTCAGGCCTGTATCAGGGTATAAAAGCTGATCCCAGTTGCATCAGGATAGAAGGAATAATTTTATGATGCTATTCACTCTACTTGGATCAACAGTGTCCACAGAAGCAGCAGTCAGGAATTCAAACAAAGTACTGCATTGGCAAATACTAAAAGGCACATGTCAGACCGGCCACCTGGGCTGATTGGGGCTTTATCCAGCTGTAATGCAAACGAACCAGACAAGGCTGGTATGCATGAGCCCCAGTTTATTTCTTCAGGGCAGTCTAAGACCTGTTATCCAAAAAAACTCTGCTGGCACCTAATACAAAGTTATACATGTCCAGTTTAAAATAGGTCAAATAAGCAGATTTTTAGCTTCTTAGAGCCTACCTGCTTTACGTATCCTGGGAAACTGCGCATAACATCTGGTAGCTGTAAGTAAGATAAATACCTGTAGTTGTAAGGGCCTTAGGATGTTCTCTGACCAGAGACTCCCCTCCCCATTCTGCTGCAAGAGGAAGTTGTGTAAGTCCCCTTTCTTCTCTTCCATGTGGTGACTGCCTGCACCACCAGCCTCAGACAGACCTTCAACTGTGGGGGACTGCCCCCTGCACACTGCTGTCATAGTCCCAATATATAGCTTATGCAGTGCTGCAGTCTCATGGTTGTATCTGTTTCCTTGATCAGCCCCAGAGTCTCAGGAATTAAACAAAATGCATACTTTAGAGTTATCACACCCAAGGAGTAGGGAACTTGGAGAATTTATACACCACTTCCTCGTAGGTGCTGTCTGTCAGCTGCTGGAAGATGTTAACTTGCCAGAACTTGCAGCCTGCAGGGTACTTGGGCAGAGCTGCTTTCTGTTGTTTTAGGAAAAAGCATTCAGGCACCAAGTTGTAGACCCTGTAACTAATGAAGTAAATCCTAAGGGATATGGCTGGAACATCAATAGCATCAAGGTACCTTCCTTTAGGAAATGATTCCTATCCCTCTGCCCTCGTAAGAGCTCAGTTCAAGCTGCCAATCTTGAACTTAACTTATCTCTGCCTGGAATTGTGGGCACATGACCCAGGCCTGACAGTCAACAGAAGCATGTTCCTAGTCTACAGTGACTGGGTGAAGGGATGGACATGTCAGCCAAGCAGGGCCAATCAAAATCCTTCCCTGGGATTGATATAGCAGTTTAGAGAGTTCTCTCTTCCTTCTGTTGCTAAGTAGGGCTGATGAGTGCTCTGAGTTGTCTGCATGGACGCAGTTTGTCTGCAGTAGAGTGGCTAACATGCAGAGAAACAAAACTGAGAGAGGGGAGAGAGAGAGAGAGAGAGAGAGAGAGAGAGAGAGAGAGAGAAAGAAAGATAATGATGTTTGGGTCCCTGGGTCCATATGTAACTCTACTTTCTATGTAGTAGTTACACACACCAGGAAATTCCCATTCTTTTTTTTCTTAATAATATTTTATTGTATTTTCAGTGAAAGTTTACACAGCAGTTTAAGTTCCCATTCAAAAACTTTTATGCAGATTCTTTAGTGGCATTGTTTACATTTTTCACAATGTGTGAACATTCTTGTTCTTTCTGTTCTGGTTATTCTTCTTTCATTAATTTAGTTTTTTTTAATTGTTCCCTTATTTCATTCATTAATTTTTTTTAAATTGTTCCCTTAAGCTCGTGTGATTTCTGCTTCTCTGCAAGAACTGAGTCCTAACAAATTCGAGGACTGTTAAGATTTTAAATCCCTCAAACTCAGAAGTGGCAGCATGTTTGCTGGGACATATTTGCAGATTGAGAACCTTGGATTATGACTCCCTGTAGGTAGGACCATTCATGCATTTTTTTATTCCCAGAAGGCTGAACCCAGCTGGAGCTCTTCATATTTTTCTTTTGTAAGTTACACATGGTGTGTGATTCCAGAGGAAAGAATGCAGGGTGGGGACATGGAACAGGGAGCTGAGGAGACCAGGGATGACCAGTCAGGTTGTCCGGTCCAGAATGATTTTGCACTAAGGTTACCCTGAAAGTGTCTTTAGGTTCTCTGGCCACCTTGTAGAATGGGAAATTGTAACACCGGGGTTGTAGGCATGGTCTAGGTGATAAAAAAGGTGCAGGATATTCTGCAGGCGTATGCTTAAAGAAGCATAAATGGTTTCCTCTTGACTACTAGCCCAGTGATACCACAGAAGAAAGTTCTGGCTGTTTGCTTCTGTAAAGATTACAGCCCCCAAATCCCCTATGGAGTGGTTCTACTCTATGCCACCTGCGATCATGGTAAGCCAGAATCTACTCCACGGCAGTGGGTTTTTGGTGGTGTTTGTTTGTTAATACTTAAAAAAAGTACACTCATGTGCTAAGCCAAATAAAATACATAAACTATACATGATTTATAGTGATTTCTTGTGTTAATCGACTTCTTAGGTTTATAACCAGCCAACTGACCAAAGTCCTGACTTTATAGGATAAGACAGCTTCCATGTCTTTTTGAAGTACTCTACCTGTCTTCTCTTTTTTAATATTATTTTGATAGTTCTCTTTGCTCTTTCCCCCTTCCTTTTTCTATTTCTATTAAATATGCAAATAGGGAGCTCAAAATTTTTAATTCATAGTAATTATTAATCTAAATGGGATACTCTTTGTTAATTAACTTTTAAGAAAGTATTTCACTCCCTACTGCATGTTGTTGTTATGAGCTGTCTGAAGCCTGCGGGATGCTTTCTTTAACAAATGTTGCAGAAAATTGTGGCTTTTAATTTGCAGACTGTCCACGTTAATTTCCTCCTTTTTGTGGATCTTTTCAGTATAATGGTTTCCTGATTCTAGTGTGTGATAAGCATCACAGAAAAAATACATATAATTCTGACATCATACTTTAAGTGTTCTAGAAAAAACCTTTACAGGGCTTTCGTGATAGATTTAATTTTTTAAAAATAAAACCAGAAATTCAGAATTTTGTGTCTTATGTCTGCTTCAAGACAGATGACAAACAAACACACTTCTGTCAGAGGAATTTACAGTTTGCTAAGGGGAAGCAGAACAGATAGAGGGTATTTACAATGAGTTTAAAAGTTCAACTGGTTATACAGGATTCTCCATGTGACTAAGACTTCTTCGACATGGCCAAAGTAGAGACTTGTTCTGGAATGGCAAAAGTCACTAAGTAAAGAATGACTTCTCATGGGAAATCAGGGTTGGGAAGTTAGTTCCATCTAATCAGTGGATACTTGAGTCTTTCTATAAAGCCAATCAGCCATTGACTCCTTTACTCTGATGGGGAACTCTGAGAAATTCCCTTAGAAAGAACTTCTTTTACCCTGAACCCAACTCTGTGTCCCTGTAACTGGTTTGGTTCTGCTATCTGGGGCTTCATATAGGAAGACTACTGCATGCCAGAGAGCCCCTGAAGTGAGAGGGACACCCCTCGTGTCCACCACAAGTCTCCTCTCCTGCAGGCTAAACCTATGAGATGACAGATTTCTGCTGTTTTAAACCACCTGGTTTCTCTTAAAGGAGCTCTAGTGGTACAGTGGTGCAGTGCTCAGTTGTTAACCGAAAGGACAACAGTTCCAACCCACCAGCTGCTCTATGGGAGAGAGATGTGGCAGTCTGCTTGCTTAAAGATTACAGCCTTGGAAACCCTTTGATGCAGTTCTGTTGTCTCCTTATAGGGTTGCTATGAGTGGGAATTAATGACAGTGGGGTAATTTGTGATATTTTGTTACAGTGTGAGCCCAAGAAATGGATATAGCCCATTTTACGGAAGAGGGAAATGGGGGTCAGGAAAGGATGTGTCAGAGCCAGGATTTGGGGAAGTGGCTGCCAAAGCCCTGAACCAGCAGCCACACTGCCCCTCTCAGAAACACTGACCCTACTGGCCTCAAATCTCAGTTGGGCCTGATGCCTTAGTGAGGCTGTCTGTAAGTCACCTGCAGGGCCCAAGAAAGAGCCCCCGGAGATGCAGTGTTACACCCTTCAGTCAGTGCCTCAACATCTTCAGACATGCCTGAGAGGCCCTTTTTGGAGGTCTGATGATTGATGAGCTCAGCCAGGAAAATCCATAAATATAATTTTCTATAAATATCCTTCCTGTGTAAAGCACCTGCTTCAAAAGGACAACCACCTTGCTGAGAAAAGCAATTTCCAGGGCTGTGTTTTATTCTCAGTCTCTAATTACAGCTGAGCTGGGATTCTTTTGGTTTTTTGTGATCCCAAAGAAAATGTGGAGATCAGAATGTTGATCTTAAAAGGTCTTCACAATTGTTGCAAATAAAGGAGTACAAATGGCATTCTTAAAAATCTGGCATGGATTTTCTAGTTGTCTCAAAATGCAAAGAGCTGAGCTACCTGGAATCAAATTGGAAGTCTCCAAACCCATGCTTTTGATAGAGAGGCTAAGAACCCTGAGGTTGGCTCAAATAGTGTCCTCCTCAAGAGTCTCACTGGACCACCCTGGTTAGATTGCTTCACCCCTCTGTGCCTCAAGTTCCTTCATCTAAGGAAAGAGCTAACAACTGTACCTCCTGGGGTTGATGTGACAAGTAACAGAAAATTTTTGTAAAGCACTTAGCATGGGGCCCAGCACACATGACATAGCATAGTATGTGTGAAAATAGTACTGTTATTAATACTAGGTAATATAGCAACCAGGAAACCTTGGTGGTGTAGTGGTTAAGTACTATGTCTGCTAACCAAAAGGTCAGCAATTCAAATCCATCAGGTGCTCCTTGGAAATTCTATGGGGCAGTACTACTCTGACCTAAAGGGTTGCTATGAGTCGGAATCGACTTGATGGCACTGTTTTTTTTAGTATAGTAACCATCTGATGTACAATATAATTACTATTACTAATATGTAATTGTATAATATAGTAATACATAGTGTTTGTGATGCTTAAAGTTATATGTCAGCTTGGCTAAGCCGTGATCCTCAGTGTTTTGGTAGGTATGCAGTTTGACTACTTTTTGATGATGTAGTCACCTCCGTAATGAGATCTGACATAATGTGATCACCTTCAAGAGACCTTCGGTCTCTTGTTAGCAGTAAGTCAGTTGAAAGGGTGTTTCCTTGCGGTTGTGGCCTGCATCCAATATAGGTAGACCTTCTGGAAGGGCTTGCTGGCTTTTGTTCACTCTGGAACCTACAGCTGGCTCTTGTTCATCTGAGCCCCAGTTCTTGGGACTTGAGCTAGCTGCTTACCTGTCATCTTAACTACTGGTCTTGGGAATTTGTTCCTTCCCAACCTGCGAATCAGAGGCCTCTTATCTGACCTTCTGGTCTTGGATTCACCAACATCTGCAGCTACATGACTCAGAAGAAGCCTCCATCCTGAACTACAGACTTGGGATGCTCCAGCGTCTACCACCATGTAAGTCATTTCCTTCATTTATGAGTAAATCTCTCTCTATATTTATATACTGTGCCAGTTTTGCTTCTTTAGAGAGCACAACCTAAGACATTTGGTACCAAGAGAGATATAAGGGCTATTATAGCAGGAAAAGCCAAGTAGAAGCCATTAGAATTGCCCCTACCTAGGAAAATAGTAAATCAAAAGCAGTATTACACTCCTGGAGGGATTGCAGGTACTACTGCCACTGCCAAGGACTTGAAGGATGCCCAACACGTCCACATTCAGCTTGCCTAGCCAGTCTGTGCAAAAAACAGGTGGATCTTGAAGAACAGCCGTGGATTATTGAATACTTAACTAGGTGGTGACTCTAGCTGCAGCTGGTCTTCCAGATGTGGTTTCACTGCTTGAGCAAATTAATACATCCCCTAGTACCTGGAATGTAGCTATTGATCTGGCTATTGCTTTTTTCTCCGTAACTGTTTCAGGAACATCAGAAGCAGTTTTTTTTTTTTTGGCAGCCAGCAAGGCCAACCGTATAACTTCAGTGTCCTTCCTCAGGGCTGTATCAGTTTTCCAGCCATGTGTTATAATTTAGTCCTGAGGAACCTTGATCACCTTTCACTTGCATAAGACATCACAGCAATCCATTATACTGATGACAATGATTGGACCTAGTAAGAAAGAAGTGTCAGTGACTCTGGATTTACTGGTAAAACGTTTGTCTGCTAGAAGGTAGGAAATAAATCTGACAAAAATTTAGGTGCCTTCTACCCCAGTGAAATTTCTAGGGACACAGTGGTGTGGGGCATATCAAGATATTACTTTTAAAGTGAAGAATAAATTATTGTATCTGGCCCCTCCCACAACCAAAAAGAAAGCAGTACATCTAGTGGGCTTCTTTGGATTTTAGAGGCAACATATCCCTCATTTGGGTGTGCTGCTCCAGGCTGTATATGAAGTGACTCAAAAAAATTCTTGTTTTGGTTGGGACCCAGATTAACAGAAGGCCCTGCAACAATATGGTACCAGTCCTTTAGGTGTTCAGCTATACAAGGGACTGTGCCACTTGAATCATGCGACATGGCTGATCCAATAGTGTTTGAAGTGTCAGTGGCAGATAGAGATGCTCTTTGGACGCTTTGCCAGACCCCTGTTGATGAATCCCAGTGCAGACCCTTAGGATTTTGGAACAAAGCCCTGGCATCCTCTGCAGATAGCTTTTGGCTTGTTACTGGGCCTTAGTAGGTACTCAACACTTAACTATAGGCCATCAAGTCACCATGCAGACTGAGCTGCTCATCAGCAATCAGGTATTGTCTGACCCACAGAACTATGAAGTCAGACATGCAGAGTAGCATTCCATCCTTAGGTAGACATGGCATACACAAGGTCAGGCCTGAGCAGGAGCTGAAGGCACAAGAAAGTTGCATTAGGAAGTAGCCCCAATGCCCATGGTTTCTACCCCTGTTACATTATCTCCCATCTCCCAGTCTGCACCTGTGGCTTCATGAGGTGAGGGTGGGGGTGGGGTAGGAGTGGTTTCCTTACGATCAGTTGACTGAGAAAAAGAAAACTTGTACTTGGTTTACAGAAGGTTCTGTGTGATATGCAGGCACCACTCAGTAGTGGATACTGGCAGCACTGCACTTGCTTTCTGGGCCCTCCCTAAAGGACAATAGTGAAGAGAAATTGTCACAATGGGCAGAATTTTGAGCAGTGCACCTGGTTGTTCACTTGGGTTGGAAAGAAAAATGGCCAGATGTGTGATTGCATATTGTTTCATGGGCTGGATGGTCAGGGACTGGAAAAGAACATGATTGGAAAAATGGAGACTAAAGAAATATGGAGAGAGGTATGTGGATAGACCTCTCTAAATGGACCGAAGAAGAAGACACAAAGATGTCTGTGCTTCATGTGCATGCTCACCAAAGGGTGACCTCAACAGAGAAGATTTTAACAATCAGCTGGATAGGATGACACATTCTGTGGAAACCAGTTGTCCTCTTTCCACACCCAGTCCCGTCATTGCTCAGTAGGCTTGTGAACAGAGTGGCGATGGTAGCAGGGATGAAGGTTGTGCATGGGATCCACAACGTGGACTTCCACTCACCAAGGCAAAGTTGGCTACAGCCACTGCTGAGTGCCCAGTCTGCCAACAGCAGACGTCAACACTGAGTTCCTGATATGACACCAATTCCTGAAGTGATCAGGCAGCAGCCTGGTAGTAGATTGATTACAGTGGACCGTTTCTGTCAAGGAAAGAGCAGTGTTTTGTTCTTACTAGAACTCTGGATACAGGTGTGCCTTCCCTGAACACTATGCTTCTGCCACAACTGCTCTCTGTGGACTTACAGAATGCCTTTATCCACTGTTGCGGTATCCCACACAGCACAGTCTCTGACCAGAGGATGCATTTTGTAGCAGACAGAGTACAGCCATGGTCCCAAGCTCATAGAACTCACTGGTTTTACCACATTCCCTATCATCCTGAAGCTGCTGGCTTTAGTAGAACAATCTAATGACCTTCTAAAGAAACAATTAGGGTGCCAGCTTGGTGACAATACCTTGCAGGGCTGGGGCAATGTTCTCCAGGAGGCGCACATGCTGGAAACCAGCATCTAATACATGGTGCTGTTTTTCCCATAGCCGGGTGTTTTAGTCAGCTGGTGCTGCTCTAACAGAAAATGTCACAAGTGGATGGTTAACAGAGAAAAATGTATTCTTACATACTCCAGTAGGCTACAAGTGTGAATTTAGGGTGTCGGCTCCAGGGAAAAGCTTTCCCTCTTCGTCGGCTCTGGAGGCAGCTCCTTGTGTCGCATCAGTCTTTGGTCAGAGAGTGTCCTGATGCAGGCACCTCAGGTATGAAGGACGTGCCCTACTCCCTGTGCCGCTTTCTTGATGGTACAAAGTTTCCTGTTAGCTTGCCTCTCCTTTTATCTCCTTTTATCTTGTAGGATGAAAGGATAAAAGATGATGCAAGCCACACTTCAGGGAAATTCTGTTAGTAGCGGTGTTGCAGTCCCACCCTAATCCTCTTTAACATAATCCTATCTATTACCCATAGGCAGAAATTAGGATTTACAGCATAGGAAAATCACAAAATGGAGAGCAGTCTTACAATACTGGTAATCGCAGCCCAGCCAAATTTCTGTATGTATTTTTTGGGGGACACAATTCAATCCATGACACCAGGATTCAAGGGGTAGAAGTGGGTGTGGCGCTACTCACTATTACCCCTGCTGACCCACTCTTGAGATTTTTGCTTCCTGTTCTTGTAACCTCGTGCTCTGCAGGTCTACAGGTCTTAGTTACAAAGGGAGGAATGCTCCCACCTAGAGACACAGCACTGGTTTCATTGAATTGGAAGCTAAGAATGCCATCTGGCCACGCTAGGCTCCTGAAGCCTCTAGACCAACAGGTAAAGACAAGAATTACCATACTGGCCAGTGTGATTGATCCTGATTACAAGGAAGAAAGCCAACTGATATTACATAGTGGAAATAAAGAAGAGTATGTCTGGAATGGAGACCTCTGATGGCATCTTTTAGTACCAACATGTGCTATGACTGAAGTCAGTGGAAACCTACAGCACCCTGGTTCTGACGTGACTGTTATGGCTACAACCGGCTGAGGTGCTTGCTGAGGGCAAAGGGAATACAAAATGAATGGTAAAAGAAGAAGATAGTTTTAAATGCAGATTATGATTGTGTGACCAGAAATGAAGACTGTTATCATTATTTCTTATATGTGTGATTCAAATATTTTTATTTTTGTCACTTATAAAATATAAGATATAAACTGGGCTAGTGTGTTTTCAGTTGTATGCACATTCATTGTGTCATGTTAGGCATAAGTATCACTTTATAATTATCTTTATGTACAGTTTAAGGAGATGTGTACAGGTGCCAAGTTGACAAAGGTTAGACAGTGATGGTTAAAGTTGTGTGTGAATTTGGCTGGGCCATGATCCTCGCTGGTTTGGCAGATATGGTATAGTTGGGCAGCTTTTTAATGATATAAACACCTCCATAATGAAGTCTGATATAATGTAGATACCTTTATGATGTGATCTGTTGTGAGCAGCCAAGCAGCTGAAGTTTCCTTGAGGTTGTGGCCTGCATCTGTTACAGGTGGCCTTCTGGCAAGGCTCACTAGCTTTTGCTCAGTCTGGATCCTACAGGTGGCTCTTGCTCATCTGACCTCCAGTTCTTGAGCTAGCAGCTTACCTGCTGATCTTGGAATTCACGAACTTCTGGTTTGGATTGACCAGCAGCTGCAGCCACATGAGTCAGGAGAAGCTTCCATCCTGACCCACAAACTTGGGACTCTCTAGCCTCCACAACCATATGAGCCATTTCCTTTGCATAAATCTATCAATATATTTATAGGCTTCACTGTTCTTACTTCTCTAGGGAACCAGCCTGAGGCCATATTGTTACATAATTACATATGCTATTGTAATATTGTTATGTGTTATAATATGCTATAATATCCATCAATTTGTTGTACTGTAGGATCTTGCATGTTGCTGTGATGCTGAAAGGCATGCCACCAGTGTTCAAATACCAGCAGGACACCCACGAAGGACAGGTTTCAACTGACCTGTACTAACACAAACTTGGAAGAAGGACTCAGTGGCCTACTTCTGAGAAGAACTAGCCAGGGAAAATCTTATGAATAACACCAAAGCATTGTCTAATATAGCCCTGGAGAATAAGCACCTCAGGTTGGAAGGCACTCAAAAGATAACTGGGGAAGAGCGACCTCCTCAGAGTAGCATCAACCTTAACGACATGAATGGAGTCAAGCTTTTCGGACCTTTGTCTGCTAAAGGGCCATGAATTAAGAAGAAACAGCTCCAAATATCCAAATAATCGGAACGGGCAATGTACAAAGTATGAATCTAGGAAAACTGGAAATTGTCAATAACGAAATGGAATGCATAGACATCAATATTCCAGGTATTAGTGAGCTGAAATGGACTACTATTGGCCATTTTGAATCAGACAATCATACAATCTCCTATGTTGGGAATGAAAACTTGAAGAGGAATGGCATTGCAGTCATTGTCAAAAGGAACATTTCAAAGTCTATCCTGAAGTACAGTGCTGTCGGTAATAGGATAATATCCATGTGCCTACTAGGAAGACTACTATTCAAATTTATACATCAACCCACTAAGGGCAAACACAAAGAACCTAAAGATTTTTTACCAAGTTTTACAGTCTGAATTTGATCGAATATGTAATTGGGGTTCATTGATAATTACTGGTGATTGGAATGTAAAAGTTGGAAATAAAGGATTGGTAGTTGGAAAATATGGCCTTGGTGATAAATAATGCTGTAGGTGATATGACGAAATTTTGCAAGACCAATGACTTCTTCATTGCAAATACCTTTTCAGTGATATAAATGGTGACTATCACATGGACCTTGCTAGATGCAATACACAGGAATCAAATTAACTATATCTGTGGAAGTGCTCAATATCATCAGTTAGCACAAGGCTAGTAGCTGACCACAGAATGGACCATCAATAGCTCACATGCAAGTTCAAGGTGAAGCTGAAGAAAATTAAAACGTGTCCACAAGAGCCAAAATACAACCTTGAGTATATGTCCCCTGAATTTAGAGACCATTTGAAGAATAGATTTGATGCTTTGAGTGCTAATGACTGAAGACCAGGTGAGTTGTGAAATGACAGCAAGGACATCATACGTAAAGAAATCAAAAGGTCATTAAAAAGACATGAAAGAAAGAAAAGACAAAAATGGGTGTCAGAAGGGACTCAGAAACTTGCTCTTGAACAGTATAGCTAAAGCAAATGGAAGGAATGATAAAGTAAAAGAGCTGAACAAAAGATTCCAAATGGCAGCTTGAGAAGATAAGGAAAATATTACACTTAAATGTGCAAAGACCTGGAGTTGGAAAACCAAAAGGGAAGAATACTCTCAGCATTTCTTAAGCTGAAAGAACTTGTTTTAGTCATCCAGTGCTGCTGTCTTGATGGTATGAAGTTCCCAACTAAAAGGTGGCGCAAGCCACATGCCAGGGATCTCCATTACATTGGAGCTGGAAAGGGTGTTACAGTCCCACCCTAAATCCTCTCTAACATACTCTGTTAACCACAGGCAGAGAGCAGGTTTTATAACAAGGGAAAAATCTCAAAATGGAGGACAATCACAAAATATTGGGAATGACGACCCAGCCAAATGTCTACACTCATTTTTGGGGGGACACAGTTCAATCCGTGGCAGAACTGAAGGAAAAACTCCAAGCTTTAAGTTACAATATTGAAGGAGTCTATGGCACAAGTATTAAACAACGCAGGAAGCATCAAAAGGAGATGGAAGGAACACTCAAAGTCACTATACCAAAAAGAACTGGTCAACATTCAACTATTTCATGAGACAGTGTATGATCAGGAACTGATGGTACTGAAGGAAGAGGTTCAAGCTATGCTGAAGACACTGGTGAAAAATCAAGGCTCCAGGAATTTATGGAATACCAACTGAGATGTTTCAACAAATGGAGGCAGTGCTCAAACTGCTCCCTCCTCTATGACTAGAAATTTGGAAGACAGCTACCTGGGCAAGCCACTGAAAGAGATCCATATTGATGCCTATTTCACAGAAAAGTGAACCAACTGAATGTGGAAATTATTGAACAATATCATTACTGTCACACCCAAATAAAATTTTGCTGAAGATCATTCAAAAGTGGTGGTAGCAGTGCATTGACAGGGAACTGCAGGAAATTCAGCAAGATTCAGAAGAAGACATGGAACTGGGTGTATCATTGCTAATGTTAGATGGATCCTGGCTGAAAGCAGGGAATACGAGAAAGATGTTTACCTGTGTTTCATTGACTGTGTAAAGGCATTCAGCAGTGTGGATCATAACAAATTATGGATAACATTGGGAAGAATGGAAATTACAGACAATTGTGCTCATGTGACACCTGTACCTAGACTGAGAGACAATTGTTTGAATGGTAAAAGGGCACACTCTTTGGTTTAAAATCAGGATAGATGTGTGTCAGCGTTGTGTCTTTTCACCATATTTATTCAGTCTGTATTCTGAGCAAATAATTCAAGAAGCTGGACTATCTGAAGAAGAACAAGGCATCAAGTTTGGAGGCAGACTTAGATATGCAGATGCTTCAACCTCGCTTGCTAGAAGATGACTTGAAGCACTTACTGAGGAAGATTAAAGACTGTAGCTTTCAGTAATGATCACACCTCAACATAAAGAAAACAAAAATCCTTGCAACTGAAGCAGTAAGCACCATTACAATAAATGGAGAAAAGGTTGAAGTTGTTAAGGATTTCATTTTACTTGGATCCACAATCAACACCCGTGGAAGCAGCAGTGAAGAAATCAAAAGAAGTGTTGTGTTGGACAATTCTGCTGGGAAAGCCCTCTTTAAATTTTTTTTTTTTTTTAAAGGCAAGCATGTCACCTTGAAGACTCAGGTGCCTAACCCAAGCCTTGATGTTTTCAATTGCCTCATATGCATGTGAAGGCCGGAGGATTAGTAAGGAAGAATGAAGAAGAATTGACACCTTTGAGGTATGGTATTGGCAAAGAATATTGGCACAGACTGTCAAAAGAAGGAACAAATTTGTCTTGGAAGAAGTATAGCCAGAAGGTTCCTTAGAAGCAAAATGGTAAGACTTTGTCTCATGTACTTTGGACATGCAATGAGAAAGGACCAGTGCCTGAAGAAGGGCATCATACTTGGTGTTATGGATTGAATTGTGCCCTCCAAAAGTATCTATCAACTTGGCTGAGCCAGGATTCCAAGTATTACGTGATTGTGTAGCATTTTGTCATCTGATGTAATTTTTCTGTGTGGTGAATCGTATCTCTCAGATGTTGATGAGATGGGATTAACAGCAGTTATATTAGTGAGGCAAGATCCAGTGTACAGGATTGAGTTCTGTCTTGAGCCAGTCTCTTTTGAGTTATAAAAAGAGAAGTGAGCAGAGAGGTGGGGGTAGGGGAGGGGTCAGATGGTCCCCATACCACCAAGAAAGCAGCCTTGGGAGCAGAGTATATCCTTTGGACCTGGGGGGGTTCCTGTGTAGAGAAGCTCCTAGTCCAGATGACAAGGACCTTCTTCCAGAGCCAATAGAGACAGAAAGCCTTTTCTTGGAGCTGAAACCCTGAATTTGGACTTGTAGCCCATTAGACTGTGAAAGGGTAAATTTCTGTATGTCAAAGCCATCCACTTGTGATATTTCTGTTATAGCAGTACTAAATGACTAAGAAAATTTGCATCTATGACCCATTTTGACTTAATTTTTGTATGTGTATGTGTGAGGTAGGGCCTAATTTCATTCTTTTGCATGTGAAGATTCAGTTTTCCCAGTACTATTTCTTAAAGACTGTTCTTTTCCTATTGGATCATCTTGGCACCCTCATAAAAAAATCAACTGACCATACATGTACGGGTTTATTTCTGGACTTTGGGTTCTATTCCATGGATCTATATGTCTATCATTAGGCCAAAAATGCCTTCCTTGACTCCTGTTCTTCATCTGCATCCATCTCTTCCACAATGAATTGTGTTTCTGCCTGGGACTGATATTGGGCTTGAAGCAGGGCATGCATTGGTAAGCAAGCTGGACCCTGGCTCTGTCCTTATGGATCTGACATCCCCATCCTTCTGAAAGTAGGTAGACAATATATCAGTATAGAGATAATGAAAAAGGTGATTGCAGAGGGTAATTAATGCTATCATAACTGAGAGAAGGATATGTGATAAAGTTGCCAATGGAGGGCCGGGATGTTGGGAAGGCTCTCCGAGGGTATAACAGTTGAAGTCTGAATGAGAAGTCAGCTGTGCAGAACTTGGAGTAGAGTATGCCAGGAAACCCCATGGTTAAATTCTGTGTCTGCTAACCAAAAGGTGGGCAGTTCAGATTCTCCAGGTGCTTCTTGGATACTCTGTGGGGCAGTTCTACTCCATTCTGTAGGGTCACTACGAGTTGGAATCAACTTGACAGCAGTGGTTTGTTTTTTTTTTTGCCAGGTAGATTTGTCTAAAGATGAAACAGATACCCAAAACAGGGCAAAACAGAGACATGGTGACTGATAGAGCCAAAATCCTAACAAAATCGGGCCTGAATTCTGCCTGGCTCTAGACTTTCCCGTGAATGGGTTATTACTTTCTCTCTGTTATTTGAACCTCCTAGAATTGGGTTTTCTGTTGGTGGCAAACAGTCATATCTGAACTGAATGAATTGCTTATCTCTCTTACAAGATTGAAAGCTCTGAACGTTTGTCTCATTCAAGATTGCAGACTAGTTATTCTTATATGTCCCCCCCCCCTTTTTTTAAAGGCCTGAGCAAGGTTTAAAAATTAAGTTTCACTCAAAGAAATCCTTATTTTTTTTGCCTTTCTTGAAAAGTTAGAAAGCTTCACTCTAGGTGCTAGCATTTCTGGAGGGTGATTATGGTGGGGTTGAGAACCAGCAGCCCCTTTTAAAAGAGAAAGCCACTCAGAAGATGAAACAGAGGCAAGGAGGAAAGCAAAGCCGGGAGGACTACCTTTTCCAAAACATTTTCTGACAACTGTGTGGTTGGTTAATTTATATTACGTGCCTGCCCCCTACAGGCAAGTGAGTTTGTGTTTCCCTTGATGCGCAAAAGACCCAACACCAGGAATGAATCAACGAATAAGTGAGTGAAGAACGCACCCACCCATGAATTTGTACTATTTCCGTCTTGAACATGGTTCATAGCACCTAATGTGCAATACTTTCATTTGACTGCTCTTTTAAGGAAGCGTGAGTTGAATTAGATTGGCGTTTATATTGTGTGGATCTCAATGTAGACAAATACTTACATGCAGTGTTTATTTCTGCTGTGTTGTTTATTTTCCTGTCTTAGCTCGGCAAATTGATGTCAAAAACAAAGAAACCGAAAAAACCCCACTGCCGTCAGTGTGTTTAAAATCCGTGTTCTCTTTAAAAACCAATCTTTACACTTTCAGTCCACTAGAGGGCGACAGCGTCAACCAGTAGAAAGAGCAACAGCACAAGGTGGTGTGAATCTAGGCTTTCTCCATCAGCAACATATTTGCTGTATTCCTCCAGTAAATTGCAAATTCTGGAAGGAAGCCACTTTTTGTTTGTTTGTAATTTAGGGTTTGGAATAGCTAATGAATGCTATAGTTCCAAAAAAAAAAAAAAAAAAAGGCATATGGTGAAAACTTCCTCCCACCTCTGCCCCACACCCACCACAGGTACTACTGCTATGCTTTCTTTGTGTGCTCTTCCAGTAGTTTTTATGAATGTGTTAGCAAATACAAATATCTATCCTCCCCTCACTTTACTGAAAGGTATCACTGTGTATACACTGTTTTGGACCTTGCTTTGTTCCCTCATAGAGATTCCGATAGAATGGTTCATATCGCTTCCTTTTTTCTCTTCCCTCTTCCTTTGATTGTACTCCATGGTTATAAAATTGTACTCCTATATCATTATTAATCTAGTTCCCTATGAGTGGGCATTTAGATTACCTTCTGCTAGTAGAAATAATGTTCAGTGAATAACCTTGACTATATTTTGCACAGCTACAGTTGTATCTATATGGGTGACTGTAAACCCTAGCTGAATATTAGAATCACCAGGGAGGCTTAAAAAAACAATCTGGACACCTAGGCCACATGGCAAACCAATTATATCAACATCTCTGAGGATGGGACCAGGGCATCAATCTTTTTAAAAGTTGCCTGGGGGATTCCAGTGTCTAGCCAGGGCTAGGCATGATTTACCTATAAGATAAGGTGATCGGTTGAAGGGCACAGGGATTTGTGAATTTGCTAGATACTGCCAGATGGCCTTCAAAAGAGGTTGTGTCAGTTTACACTTTCATCAGCAATACGTGAGATTGACTGTGTCTTCACAGTCCCATCAACAAAGTAGGCTTCTAAATTTGTTGATTGTTGCCAATCTGTTACATTACAGGAAAGAAAAAAGTATCTCAGCCTTGCTTTAATTTGCATTTCTCTTATTAAAGGTTGAACATTCTTTCAAATGTTTAATAGCGACTGATCTGTCTGGTCATATCCATTGCCCATTTTTCTTTCTGTTTTTAAAATCATATATAGGAAGTTGGCCTTTCTACATATCAGCAAGAATAACTCTGTGATTCAAGTTGCTGATACTTTCCAGTGCTTTGTCTTTTGTTTCACATTTTGCATGAAGTGGCTTTTTCCCCCCTCTGAAGAAGGCATTTTACACTTTAAAAATATCAATCTCTTTTTATGGATTCTGAGTTGTGGTTAGAAAGGTTATTCCTACTTTTGTGGTTTTTCCTATTTAAGTTAAAACTTTGATCCTTTGAGAGTTTGTTCAGCTCTATGCTGTGAGGGAAACCCTGGTGGCATAATGGTTTACAGGTACCGCTGCTAACCAAAAGGTTGGCCATTTAAGTCCACCAGCTCCTCCTTGGAAACTTTATGGGGCAGTTCTACTCTGTCCAGTAGCGTCTCTGTGAGTCAGAATGGACTGGACAGCAGTGACTTTGATTCGGTTTTCAGATGGACCCATCTTTGTTTTTCTTTCTTGTTCTCACATCTTTATCAAAGTGTAACATAGGAACCACTTTGGGTTGCATCTAACTGGAATTTCTTGTCTTCGTGTTTTTATTTATTTATATGCAACTCCTCCTACTTTCCTGAAAATGTGGTCCCATCCACCCTACTCATCTGCCCATCCATTGATTGATTCATTTTCCTTTTTTTTTGCTTGCTACTGACGGTTCTAATATTAGCTGGATACTGTCCCTCTTAGGTTTCCATTTAGGATTTGTTTTAATTATTTAATAACTAACAATGATATTTTATTGAATATCAATTTGTTTACATGAATCATTTCAATTAAGACTCAAAACTAGCCTATGTTGTTGATACTATCACCATTCCCAGTAGAGAATTGTAGTTTGGAGCACTTTGAAGCTTGCCCAAGGGCACGCACCTGGAAGGTGGCAGAGGTGAAGGCCCTTCAGGAAGGCTTTCCACCTGCCTTTTACCCTGTGATGGTGTTTGTGGAATGACTGAGGCGGGTATGACTGAAGGAATCAGTGAGGAAACGAGTGAAGATGATGAGTCAGCTCTTGCTGTCTGAGGAACCCTGCGGGGAGGATCAGACATGCATGCTAATAACTAGAACACAGAGCAAACAGCCGTCCCACTAGCTCCTTGGAAGCCATCCCCGGTCCTGGGGTGTCTTATTCAAAATACCCAATTCTTCCAATTTCTACCAAGGAAACACAGAGCCAGACACTGGGGTGGTGGCAGCGGGGAACTGCTTGCTCGGGTTTGGTGTATTACATCACCTTCTTGAAAGTCCCCCGGTGGACTTCTGCAGCCCAGTAGCCTTGAGGTGAAGGAGGGAGACGACTGAGGAATGATGAGAGAGAGAAGGGAGTAAGGAAGACAGAGGAGGGAATAAGGAGAGAATGGTGAGAGAGGAATGAGGAGGAGGGTCAGCAATGGGGAGAAGGAGCAGGGAATAAGCAGAAGAGGGGAGGGAGAAAAGAGAAAAGAGAGGAGGGTATGGGGGAAAGAGGGCGGTGGGAGGAGGTGGAGAGAGGGAGGGCTAGGAGAAGGCTGAAGCTAGGAGGGGGAGGAGAAGGAGGGAAAAAAGGGGTGGGAGGGAGGAGGTGGAGTTAGGGAAGAGGGACTGGGGAGAAGTTAGGGTAGGCAGGAGACGCGGGACGAGGAAGAGGGAGTAGGGAAGGGGAGGAAGAAGAGGTTAGGAGTGTAGAACCCTGGAGAGGGGAGGGAGAAAGAAGGAAGAAATGCCCCTTTTCAACCCCCACCTGAGAGTTGCGCGACTCTCTGGCCGGGATTGGCCGTCGGAGAACAAGGATGCCACGCCCCTGTCCCGTGGCCAATGGCAGAGGAGGAGGGGAGGGGCAAGGGAGGGGCGGGGCATGGAGGGCGGAGCCAGAGCGAGCATCCGCAGTGGGGCAGCTGGTCTGCGAGTCGGCGTAGTGCTGTCGTCTGCGTCCCGGTCCTCGCCGCCGGCCCGCTCTCTGACTGCGAGGCTTGGGGTCTCCCGCTCGCTCCTTAGCTCTCTTGCTCCCGGGGCTGGTCCTCCGAGGCGGCGCCGAGGTCATGGCCACTAGGATCGACAAAGAGGCTTGCCGGGAGGCATACAACCTGGTTCGTGATGATGGCTCGGCGGTCATCTGGTGAGCGCTCTTCCCGGTCGGGTCCACGCGGAGCCGAGTCGGCTGCTCCCGGTCTGCCGTTTGCATCCTGTTCAAGGACCGGGAGGAGCCACTGCGCCTAGCGCCCTTACATTCCCCGCTGGAGCGCGGCACCGTTCAACCCAAAGCTGACGTGTGTTCTTTTCTTCTCTCAACCCAAAGGGTGACTTTTAAATACGACGGAGCCACCATAGTGCCCGGAGACCAGGGAGCGGATTATCAAGACTTCATACAGCAGTGCACAGGTAGGGGGGTGCGCTGGTCAACCGGGGGACGCAGCAGAGGCCGCACTGGGAGGAACCGGGGATAGCTGCCACGGGCACTTCTGCTTGGGGCATTGGAGGAGCCGGATTTGAGAGTTTTGAAGCCTCACAAATAAAGCCTTTCCCTCCTGGACATCCGGAGCAGCAGAGGGGGCCCAGCCGGCTTCCTTGCTTCCGCAGTACCCTCTCAAAGCTCACGTGAGACAATGCCTTTGCCCCTGCGGGTCACTGGTTTTGCAGGATCAACTCGGGCAGGGCCAAACTCTAGCTTCAGCCTCTCCCCGCCGCCCCCCTTGCTGGGTCAGCGAGCCAGAATAAAGGCGAACCGCGACTGCTGGCTGCGGGGGAAAAAAAAAACCCCATCAGTTACACTGTTCTTCTGTGATCGCTGTCTGTGTGCTGATTGTATTCCTGTTTTCTGTTTGAAAAACGTAGAACCACATACAAAAGCGTACTCTCACCATCTGACTCCATTTGTATGAAATCTTAGAAAAGGCAGAACTAATGTATGGTGTGGAAAGTTAGAACAGTATATAACTCTCGGTGTTGAGTTGACTGAGTGGGAGGGCCGTTGAAAGGTTGAAAGTATTCCCCATTTTTATCTGGGAGATGGTCGTACAGGTGTGTGTATATGTTTAAAGAAGATCTCCAAGCTGGAAAATTAAGTTGACTGTGCTTGACACACGTGTCTTTTGTGTGTGGAACCACTATAAAGGAAGAACTTGTGGGGCAGAACCTAAAATCCTGAAAGGAGATAAAAGACCATGTGGTTGGTAATTGGACCCTTTAAAGGCCAGCTTTAAGTAGAGTCTCTGGGTCTTTAGCTTGGAAACAGACCTTTTCAGACAAAAGAGTACACCCTAGAGGTCAAGGTGTGTACTCAAAGCCAGATGGCCTGGGGATTGAATCCCAGAGAGATCACTTCCTACCTGTATGGGGGGGAGGGGAAATTAAACCAAACCCACTGCGATTAAATCAATTCTGACTCATAGCAGCCCTGTAGTATGGAGAGGAGAGCCCTCCTCCCCCCCACTCCAGTGTCCAAGGAGCACCTGTTGGGTTTGAACTGCCAACTATTTCATTAGCAGCCATAGCACTTAACTACTGCTCCACCAGAGTTTCCTACCTATATGATCAGCGCACATTACTTCACCTCCAAGGGTCTCTGTTTCCTCATCTGTACTCTCAGGGCTGCAGTGTGAATGAGTTAATGTGTCTAAAATGCTCTCTCTTTTTTTTGTGTGTGATTAAGTGAAATTATACCATCTGAATTAAATTTGCGTGCCCGCCTATCTGCAGCTACTTCTGCTCTCCTTGCCTGGTGACTGCACACTCCTCCTTTTCTTTCTCTTCATGTCATATCTTCTTAACAGTCTCTTGTCCCTTCCTCTCCACCCTTTCGCTTCCAGTAAGAGGCCAGTAGGACAGCATCTTATAGATGCATAGAACCATAAAGTACACACCACATTGTGTCCCTGAGTCCAATCCATTCCTATCTGAAGAGTTGACTTCAGTAATGTATGTCAAGCATTTTTGAAACAAAAATGTGCCAGGGATCACATAACTGCTTTCCTAGATTACTTCCCAAACTAAATGACGTTTCACATTTAAATTCTATTGAAAGTTTGTGAAGCGTCTTCTGTGGACTGGGTAATAGTTTTACCCAGTTTTATTTTACTTTATTCAAATAAATATTCCCTGGCTTTGGCTAAATTAAAATTTCTCCTGGGAGATACTTGTAGGCGATTACTCATGGTTTTTGCAAAAGATTGATTTATTTGACTTATAGCATCAAAAGTGTGAAGTTTCCGATAACTCAAATGTCATAATGTGACGGGGTCACAGTGTGGAGCATTAGTGGGATCAGGATTTGAATCCAGGCCTCTGGCTCAGCAATGAATGCTTTTGCAAGTAGAATAGTCTGCTCACTTACCCCCAGCTGTGTGCACAAATGGGACATTCAGCAGAGTTTCAGCTTCCCTCCTCCCTGAACTCAGTGGCAGGGTTAGGCAGTAATCAAATGGCTTCTTCTGCTGGTCACCCATCTGCTGGTCACCCATCCACCTCCATGTCTTCCCCCATCAGATTGGGTTCCAGCCCTGAAGCTATTGTTCTGGAGTAGGAGAAGGTGCCTGAGGAAGAAGGACTTCCTGCCAAAGGATTCCTAGCTGATGCTCTTTGCCTTTGAGCTCCCGCCCACCCCATCGCCCACCCCGTGGCCAGAGCGTTTCCTTCCTCACTCAGGCTTTGTGGTTTTCTTCCCAGACATCCCAGTCCTCAACCCAGGATGAGGATGAGGAGGGAATGGGGAGACCTGGTGGGAGTGAGGAGCTGAAAATGCTTCCTGGCTGCTGGTTGATCTTGTGAGTGGGCAGGGGAGATCTGGAGCTTCAGCTGGAAGTCTGCCTTCCTTCCTAAGCCATCTGTTGGACAAATGTGTAGGCAAGTTGTGGTAGCTGTTTCTCCCCTCGGAAAACCCTCTCCCATGGCCTTGTAAACCAGTGACAATAAAAACAAAACCATGACAAGTCACTTTACTCAGGACTGCTATTTGCCAACTACCACATGACCTATCAAATCAGCCCTGTGTGTTAAGTATGACATTGCTCCCCTTCTACAGATGAGGACACTGAGGACTAGACAGGTTGAGAACTTACCCAAAATCACACAGCAAGGAAGCAGCACTGACAGCCTGATGTCTGAGCCAGTGCCTCTGGCCTATTCCCTGTGAGGCAGTGGTTACGATTCTCGTGTCTGAGCCAGGAGGCTTTTTCCATGATATGGCAGGTTCTGATCCAAGCTTGTGGAATTGGCTGTGCATTATAACAGATTACAAAAGACATGTTTGCTTGCTTGTGGTGGTGGTGGTGGTGGTTGTGGTGGTTGTAAGGCTCTTAGTGGCCAGTTTTTGTCTGGGATTCAAGTCAGACTGATGGTCCCCCATTGTCGTAGAAAGGCTCCTGCTCTGGCTGTGGCTTTCTGTCCCAAAGGGCTACTCACAGGTGCAAAGGGAACTCCAAAGCCTGTAACCAGCACCTAGTCCTCGTCTGCCCTCAGCCTTTCTCTCCAGGCTGGTACCCCCTTTCCAGGAATTCTCTTTTATATACCTTCTTTGCCCTCCTCTTCCCCAGGCTACTGTCTCTGTCTCACAGTATTTTCCAGAATAAATCTGCTTCCCAGCCTCCTCTTCTCGTGGTCCTCAGCCCCAGGTCTGGCCTCTGACTGGAGCTACTTGCTTTGCTCAGTACTCAGCTTCCTCTTTCTTTGTGCTGGCAAGATTTGGAATCAGCTTGGGACCCTGTTTGAAAGTGACATTCCGGGTGCCAGGTGCACCTGCTCTCTCCCATCATGCCCTCCACCTGCCCTGACGCTGTCCCTGTACTCAGCTCTGGGCCTGTGGCCCTGTGCACTCCTGCTGGTCAGTGCTGTTTTAGGAGCAAGTGAGAGAAACTCTGTTCAACTTGACTCCCATGAGCCAGGCAAAAAGTCAATCTGTAGTTTACAGGGTTGGAAAGTCTTGGGGAAGCACTTGCTGCAGGTCAGGCTGCAAAAACTCAAAACCCCTCTTCCAAGTTCTGTCATCCTCCAAGTGGGGAGAAAGCAGGTTCTCTCCAAATGGTGAGCCAGATGCCACCACCAGCTCTAGATTCCAGCCTACCAGCAGAGCCATCCTGGTGGAGAGGCCCTCTTGGTCAGTGATTTCAGCAGAAGTCCCCAAACCTGACTGGGGACACGTGACTGTTCTGGAACCAGTCACTGAGACTCTGGCTGGCCAGGCCTGGATCACATGCCCGCCCCTGGAGCTGGACCTGGAGTGCGTGTGTGTTGGGGGGCCGTAAGCGCCACCCATACCAGGAGACAGATTAGAAGAGGGTGACTTCCTAAGGGAAGAAGGGGGACAAACCAAGAACAGATATCCATGCCCCTCAGCCTCCTTGCTCTCTCTCCTTTACTAAAACATCCCGTTGTCTGAGTCCCACTTCCTCCTAAAGCACATCTCTAATGCAGTCACTCCCTTGCTCACTAACCTTCTCTGGCTCCCTGCTGCCTGTTGAATTAAACCCAGGTGGGGCTGATTGGCATTCCAGACTGTCATCTCCTGCCTAATAGCTCCCATACCCTTCTTTAGGTTACCCGCAGCCTGACTCATAACCATGCTCTGGTGTCTCCGTTATCCTAGTCTTGATGCCTTTTATTCTGGGAGTTCCCTCATAGTGGATTTCCCCTTCCTCATCTAGTCCATGGAAACCCTGCCCACCTAGGATTCAGCCACCCACTCAGCTCAATGAAATCGCTTGTTTTTTCAAGTGTACTTTTTTTATTACAAAAGAGGATCAAACTACAGATGCTGTTTTATGGCCAGATTTTCTTCCCTTAACTGTAACTTCTGAGCATTTTACTGTCTTAAGCACTTATTCTGCAGTACCTTTTAAAATGGCTCCATGGTGTTCTTCTGCATAAATGTAACATTGTTTTACCAATCCTCTATTGATAGACCCCAAAATACTTTGTTGTAAGCAGTTTTATTTTGGAAAGAAACCAGGCACCTGGGAATGCATCCAGTTTTCTGATGGTACAGAGCTGAGAGACTATAATAGCCTAATGGTTAAGAGATTTGATGGTGGAACCAATACCTGGCCTTGAACCGCAGTCTTGTAGCTGTCCTGCTATATGATCTTGGTCAAGTCTGCCAGATTCTCTGTTTCCTAATCTGTAAGAGAGGATAATAATTGCACATAACTCACAGAGTTGTTGTGAGCATAGATTGACATGATACATGTGAAGTTCATAAGCCACTGCCTAGGAAAGAGTAAGTGCTCAATAAACGTGTTTATTATTAGTAAACATGTTTGTGCCAGAAAAGAAGTTAAATTAAATTTTTTAAAAGTGATATCCTGAAGGGCTAATACGTTCAAACCACCACTGTAGTTTTCTGATTATTCAGTTTCCCATTGCTGGCCTTCTTACTTGCCTATCTCTGGGAGGCCTGACTTCTGTGTTTTGTAAGGTGCATGGGTTTTGTGACAGCTCCTTTCGCTCACCTCTTGGTGATATCATGTGCTTGCTTTTGTGTTTATACATGTGTCTCTAATGGTAAAGTTTGCTACATGTCCTTCTACTTGATAAGTAGGGTGTCTCTTGTTCAGAAAACATGTTTGATAAATATTCTTCATGGCAACTTTACATGTCACAGAGTGGAACTGTGTTCCATAGGTTTTTCTGAGCTCTAATCCTTAAAGAAGTGCGTCACCAGGACTTTTTCTTTCTCAGCATTGCTGGGTAGGTTTGCACCTTCAACTTTTAGATTAGTAGCTGAATGCAAACTGTATCAGCTAGGGGTCTTTCAAGAAATATTAGCATAATGGAATCAAGTTTTTCTCCTTGAAAATCCTTAAACATTATTGTAAATTTCTGGAAGTACCATTTGTGGATTTCATAGATACTGTGTTGATGTCCACATCTCCCATTCTTTCTTCAGCCTGCTTCATTCTGGTGTCCACCCGTACCCCAGAGCATAGAAGCACTCTGGAAATTTGGTAATCTTTGGGTTGCTAAACTTGGTGGTTGCTTCTCTGTCATTATTCCTCTTCACCCCTCTCTAGCACTGCCGGTGACCTCCACCTCTGCTTCTGTGCTGCTGGGCTCGCCTGCTTCTCCTTTTACATCTCTCTTCTCTCGCTCTCACTTCCTTCTGCTCACCTCCTTCCCTTTCCTGCCCCGTAAGTGTGGGCGTCTCCTAGGGCTGCACCCTTGATCATCACAGAAACATTTTTTGAGTGCCTCTGTATGTGCTAACCACTTTATAGAATGCTGAGATGGGCCCTTTCCCTGCCCCAGTGAACCCACAATCCTGACTTCAGATCTGATCAGGTTGTTGCTCCCCTTAAGAACCTTCTGTAGCTTTGGTCCATAAAGTCCAAATGCTTGGAAATAACAGAGAATACCCTTTATGACTGGGTGCCTGCCAGCTAACCACTCCAACACACATCGCTCACACATAAGACGCTGACCTGTGGATGCCCAAACACCAGGCTCCTCTAACTGCTCTTGTCTGCAGGTGGGAATAAATGCAGTGATGCCTGTACATAGGAGAGCTTCCTCGGGAGCCAGTGTGTCCCACTTGAGATAGCACTGCAGGTGGAAGAACTGGAGTTTGATTCCGGATCTGTATCGGAGGTGCCCCACTTTTACCCTGGGCTGGGCTGCCCTGCCTTCCTACTTTCCTTTCCTCTGCCTACATTGTCCTTGTCTGCTTTGTTTTCCTAGAAGACTTCCACGCACTTGTTAAGACCCAGCATGAATGTCCCCTCTTGCCTTTATGGTACTGAGCATGTTGTGCTGTAGGACGCCCATGTCTGTTTCCTCCGCGTGATCACCGTGCACTGGAAAGAGGGACTTTGCCTCTTCGGTGGTGGTTTCCTTGGTGGAGAATCCCCACCCATCATGGTTAACCAGCTCCTTGTCTCTCAGTGGGTGTGTCACTTCCTTGAATGAGTCCAGGTGATGTTGTGTAGCCCTGATATTGGGCATTTCCCAGCAATCACAAGCTTCCCACACTTTTATCCCTTGTTTAGAGAGAGAGAGAACCAAGACTCCACCCTACTGCCATTGAGTCAGGTCCAACTCTTAGTGACCCTAGCCATCGGAGTAGAACTGACCCGTAGAGTTTCCAAGGATCACCTGGTGGATTTGAACTGCCAACATTTTGGTTAACAGATGTAGCACTTAACCCACTGTGCACCATGGTTTCCAGAACCAAAACTACCTGAGTTCAAATCTCAGTTCTACTGCATAATAGCTATGTGGCCTTGGGCAAGTTACTCAGCCTATCCGTGCCTTAGTGTCCACACCTGGAAAGTGGGGATGTTCATGGGAGCCACCTTACAGGGCTGGGAGGATTAACTGATTTAATACACAAAAAGCACTTGGGACTGTGCCTGGGACGTGGTACAAATCCAGACCTGTTGCCATCAAGTCAATTCTGACTCAGCAACCCTATGAGACATGGTAGAACTTCCCCCAAGGGTTTTTAAGGCTATATTGACAGAAGCGGACTGCCACATCTTTCTCCCACGGAGTGGACCTTTTGGTTGGCACCTGAGCACTTTAACTATTGCACCATCAGGGCTTTTCCGTGATATGGCAAGTCCTCCGTAAGTGCTAACTGTTACTATGTTTCAAACAAGCCTGTTGGGAAGATAAATTAGCTACAGTACTGATGTTAATCAGTGGTTGATGGAATGGCTTCCAGGGCAGTATGCCCAGACTGACTACCTCCGTGTCTGACATCAGAGGTCAAGCGGGAAGGTAAGGCAAGGCCAGAAAAAGTCTCTTTATAGAACTTAGAAGCCCCTATGGTGGCATCCCTGTGTTTCTCTGTCATCTTGCTAGAACCTAAGCTCATTTGAGGTAGAAACTGTCTGGTTTGCTCTCTGCTGCATTGTCAGCACTTAGAACAGTGTCAGAAGTTTTCCACATCTGTGAATGAATGAATGACAGTGGTCCGAGACATTTAAAAGTGAGTTTGCCTGAGAAGGCGCACTCTCCAAGCCTGAATCACAGCCCAGGGCTGGGATGCAGCCATCAGCTCAGTGCCGGGATGCAGCCATCAGCTCAGTGCCCCAGCTGCCTCATACTTTAGCTGAAGCCCGGGTCTCTCTCTGGCACCTTTCATTCCCGCAGACTTAACTTTATGCATTTGGTCCTGCAGATCCAGCTCCATGGCCTCAATGGGTCCCTAGTAGCCTGTTTCTGAAGGCACAGGGCTATATGCTTGGGGGGGCAAGGCTAACCTTAGTATATTCTATTTCATCAGTGCATTTTGAAATTAACTTGCTTTAGATGCTGCTTTTGGTACTGTATTTAGTTCACAGTCATCTCAGTTTCCCTCTTGCACCAACTGTTATTTTACCTTCTATGTATTTATGTACTTCCTTGACAATAATTAATAGTAATGTTAATAATGTCTAAGGCTGGGCCTTTGTTGTACCAGGTACTATGTGAGGGTCATTGCATAACTTTCCTGTTAACTGTTTTAGCAGATTACCGAAAACTTAGTGTCTTATTTACCCTCGAGCTGAAGATTGGACAGGCCCATAGAGCAAAATGAGACTAAATGGACACACTAGCTCAGGGGCGATGACAGGAAGGCAGGATGTAACATGAAAGCTGGTAATGGGGAATACAAGATTGAGAAGGTGAGAATTTTGACATGCTGAGTGGTTGACAATTAGTGTCACAAAACAGTTTGTGTGTTAATTGTTTAATGAGAAACTAATTTTGTCTGTGGAAACACTGATGGCGTAGTGCTATGGCTGTTAGCCAAAAGGTGGGCAGTTCAAATCCACTAGGTACTCCTCTGGAACTCAGTGGGGAATTTCTACTCTGTCCTATAGGGTTGCTATGAGTTGGAATTGACTCGATGGTGATGGGCTTGGTTTGGTTTTAGTAATTTGCTCAGTAAAACTCCATTTAAAGTACCAAAAAAAAGGCAATGGGAACAATTCAGTTGATGAAAATCATTTCAGTAAAATAAAGCAGAAAAAAGTGTAAGAAAATTTTATAAAAAGGTATCACCATTACCCCAGTAAATGAACACTTTCCAAGATGTGGAAATTACCTAGCATATTATACCTTTTCAAATAATAAAGATTTACTGTTAGAAGTTCAAATTATACAAGATGCTATATTATTTCTCCTAATTAGGAGTTTAACACTGACATTAAATTATTTTACAACATTAAAAAACAATTTCCAGTAAAGAATGAGTACTGAATTGTTGCAAGAGAAAATATCCTCAACATAAGTAATTTTTTCCATATGTAAATCTTTCTCAAAAGAAGTGCTATGTGTCAACAAACAAGACAAGATAATCTGGGCCAGTTGTAAATATGTTTGACAAAAATATTTTGATCTTTCTAGTGTTTTTAATTGTAGATTTAATAAAGTACAGCTCATACAGAAACCAGATGTAAAAATTGACTTTTTAGTTTTTTAAAGCATCTTCTTACTGAATGCTGTCAGCAATGACGTTGTTAACCATTAAAAAACAAGCACAGGCACAGGCTAGCACGCAGGCACACACAACTTAGTGGTTTACAACAATTCAAGTGTATTGTCTTACAGTTCTTAGAGGTCAGAAATCCAAAATGGGACTCCTGGGGCCAAAATTTTGGTGTCTACAGGGCTGCATTTTTTTTCTGCAGGCTCTAGGAGAAAATCAATTTCCTGCCTTTTCTAGCTACTAGAGGCGCCTGCATTTCTAGGCTCATGGCCTCTTCCCGGAACTATCTTCAAAGCTAGAGACAGCAGGTTGAGTCTCATGTTGGCACCATTTGGACTCTGACCTTCCTGCTTCCCTATTACAATGACCCTTGTGCTTACACCGAGCCCACTCGCATAATCCAGGGTGTTCTCCCTTTGAAGATCCTTAACCTAATCATACATGTAAAGTCCCTTTTTGCCATGTCAGGTAACATATTAACAAGTTCTGAAAATTAGGATGCAGACATCCTTGTTTTTCAAATAAAAATCAAGCTTGTTGCCAGGGAATTGATTCTGACTCCTAGGAGCCCTATAGAACAGAGTAGAACTGCCCCACAGGGTTTCTAAGAAATGGCTGGTGGATATGAACTGTTCACTTTTTGGTCAGCAGCTGAGCAGTTAACTGGGGTGGGGTGCGGTGGGGGGTGGGCTGTTATTCTGTTTGTGGGCTATAGTCATCACAATCTCATTTCAACTTCAACGAGACCCAGTGTGGTGGACCCTGTTGCTATTGCATTTCACAGATAGGGAAATTGAACCTCAGAGATGTTAAGGCACTCACCGAGGGTCACACAGCGCTGAGCTGTGTTTCTAACCCAGCACCTGTGCTGCTGACCACCATACCCCTCCTTGCTGCCTCACACTTGCGACTCACAACTTCTTTGTGAAACACAGCAAGGTTTTCATAAGGCCAAGACTAGCTCTTTTCTTCAAAGCAAATAAACAAAATTAAGGCCTGTGCCTCTGGCCAGTGAGCCTACACCTTGGGAATAGCTGCTTGCAGGGAATTTTTCTGCCTTCATTGAAGTGGAAATCCTGTGAAGATCTCTCTGGTCAGTACCACATGAGCATTCAAATGCCTGATCCTCCCTCCAGTGAAATTCTGACTTGACTGCTTTTGCCTGAAAGGATATTCCTCAGAGGTCATCTGATCTGACCTGAAGTCCCTTTCTTCCCTTTTTGACTGTAATTCTAGGCTGCCTATAAAATGTGGAGCATTGTTAATGGCTTGCAAGTAGAGGAAGTGACTGCTCCCGGCAGGGCCGGGGGTCTCTGGGTCACACAGAGGCTTCTGGAGAGGGCAGAGAGGACCTTGCCTGAGGTGTAGCCCCTGTGTCACCTCCACAAGGATCTGCACCTGAAGACAGAGCCTGCAGGCCACTCAGTCCCTGGAGCTCTGTGAGCCCTGATTTACTTGCTTTATTTTTAATGTGACAATTCCTGGTTGCCATGTATTTGATTCTGGGAAACTAACTTAATCTCTTCCTTGATGATTTTTATCTCCTCCTTCATTTGACAAATACAAATTGAAGACCTATTATGTGCTGGACACTCTGGATCCTGGGAGGGTTCAGTGGTGGACATTGTGGAGCTTACATTCTATTGGGGGTGCAAGGATGGATAGAAAACAAGCTAGCCAGTTGGATTATTTCAGAATGTTTTTAGTGGCATAAGGAAAATAAAATGAAGAAGTGGACTGAAGACAGACTGCAGGGGAGGGCACTGTTAGCCATGCAGGATAAAAAAACTAAAAAAAACCCAACCCATTGCCATCAAGTTGATTCCAATTCATAGTGGTCCTGTAGGACAGAGTAGAACTAACCCATAGGGTTTCTAGGAAGCAACAGGTGAATCTGAGCTGCTGAACTTTCAGTTAGCAGCCTAGCTCTCAACCTCTGGGCCATGAGGGTGGACAGGGAAACCTAAAGGGGAGGTGACAGTTCTGAGCGATGAGAGTCAGACAGGTGGGCATCTGGGGAAGGAGGGCTCCGGACAGAGGGCACAGCAAAAGGCAAGGCCTTAGAATCATCTGTCAGATAAGGACCTAGGGTCTAGCACACATAAAAAACTCGTAACTCAAGAATAAAAAGACAACCCAATTAAAGAATGAAAAAAGACCGAATGGACATTTCTCCAAAGAAGATGTACGAGTGGCCAATATGCACATGAAAAGATGCTCAGCACCGTTAGTAATTAGAGAGATGCAAATCAAAACCGCATTGAGATACACCACCACTTCACACCCAACTGGAGGACTATCATCAAAAAAAAAAAAAGGAAATGACAGTGACAAGTGCTGATGAGAATGTGGAGAGATTAGAACCTTCATTTATTGCTGAGAGGAATGGAAAGTGGGGCAGTCTTGGTGGAAAACAGGCTGGCAGTTCCTCAAAAGGCTAAACATAGAATTATCATCTGACCCAGAAATCCCAAAGTGCGCATTGCCATGGAGTCAGTTCCGACTCAGCCGCCCTTTAATATAGAGTAGAAACTGCCTGAAGGGGACTGTCAATCTTGAGAAAACAGACGGCCACATCTTCTTCCTGTGGAGTCACTGGTGGGTTCGAACTGCTGACCTTTCAGTTAGCAGCTGAGTACTGTAACCACTGCACCACAAGGGCCCCTTTCAGCAGTTCCACTGGTAGGCATAGACTCAAGAGAGCACAGGTTTTTCCCTTCAATGAAGGCAGAAAAATTACCTGCAAGCAGCTGTTCCTGAGGAGTAGGCTCTTGAGTATATGCCTACGAGCATTTTTTGTGTTCACATGAAATCTTATACACAAGTGTTCACAGCAGCAGTATTCATAATAGTTGAAATCAGGAAGCAACCCAAATGTCCATCCACAGATGAGTGGATAAACAAAGTATGATCTGTCTATCCATGTAGTGGAGTATTATTCAATCCTAAAACGAAATGGAGTGCTGGAGCATATCACACCATGGATGAGCCTTGAAAACATGATGCTGAGTGAAAGAAGCAAGACACAGAAGGCCACATAGTATACAATATAATTTATATTAAAAGTCCAGAATAGGCAACTCTGTAGAGACAGATTAGTGCTCACCAGGGGCGGGGGGTGGAAGAGGAATTATTGCCTAATGGATATAGGATACAGGGATCCCTTTTGGGAATATCTAATTCTTGCTTAACATTTGCTGTGTGCCGGGCCCAATTCTGAGAGCTTTACACTATCAATGGATTTTAGTGAGGATTAACATACTCGTGACACAGATGAGGAAACTGCAGGGGAGTCTGGGTCACTTGTATGAAGCTTATCATGCCCCAGGCTCAGTGGGCACTCTTCTGTCTTTCTACCTGACTGAGGGGACCCATAGCTGTTTCCCATATGGCCTCATCTAGTGCCAGGCATGGAGCTGGTACCAAGTCAATGTTTCTGTCGGGGAGAGGGTGGCCTGAAACAGAGGCAGAGACACACTAGTCCAATGGTGCAGTAAAGTTTATTGGAAGAGAGAGAGAATGGGGTCTGAGCCAAGAGAGGCTCAGCCCAGTCCCTCCCTGGTAGGGCAGGTTTTTATAGTTTTAAAGTTTCAATGAGGTAGTGTGGGGTGAAGGGGGTTTATGGTTTGATAAGGAAAGGAGGGGTAGCAACAAATTCTGGTTAGGAGACTTATGGTCTATTGAATAGGAAGAACTGTTGATTAGAAGGGGATGGGCTAAGGTTTGTTTGTGGTCAAAATTTTGATAAGGGAAAAGTTTTTGATTAGGAGAGTGGGGAAGACAGGCTTAAAGTTATTTATGGTTATACTGGGTGGGGCCTACCAGGCTGTTTTCAGCTCATGACAGGTCTGATCATTGGATAAGACAACCTCCCTGTAGGACAGAACTCTTCTCAATGACCTCCGTGAATTTCAGGGACAGAGTTCCCTCAGTTTTGTTTTCTGGAACCCTCTCAGCAGAAAAGACATTTCTGTGTTGGATATTTGTGTGGGTTAGTACATAAACGAACAATAGAAGAGCAATGTGAGTCATCCTGACAGTGGGCATTGCTGAGGGCTGTTGTGGACAGCCACAGGGACCCAGCCGTCTGTGGGTTCCACCTGCACCTCATAGCTGGCTCAGAGGTAGACTGAGAAGCCAGCTCCCAGACTGGAGAAGAGAGGAGGGCTACTGGGCCACTGTCACACAGTGCAACAGAGCCAGGGCCAGAAGCCTGTGCTCCTGGCTCTCAATTGAAGGTTTTGGGAGTTGTGAGGTTTAGAATTGGCTTTGCTCTCCTGTGCTACCACATGTGATGGCGTGAACTCAAGAGAAAGAAGAATTGCCTATCTCGTGGCAGTTACTGTCGAGTCAACTCCAACTTACGGTGACACCATGTGTGTCAGTGTAAGACTGTGCCCCATACAGTTTTCTTATCTATTGTTGTTTTATCTATCTGTATGTATGTAGATGTATAAAACACATTAACCAGCTCAACATTTCTCAGATGTACAGTTCCATGGGGTTTTCAATGGCTGACTTTTCAGAAGTAGATCTCTAGGTCTTTTTTCATAGGTGCCTTGGGTGGACTTGAACCTCCAACTTTTTGATTAGCAGCCCAGCACGTAACCATTTGCACCACCCAGGGACTGCCATGTACCCATAATACCCTGTGATAACTCTTTGCCATGGCATTGATTTCATCACGTTTACACACTTCATTTTTGTTTGTAGTTGTGTAGTTACTGAGGGCAGGAATTATCCCTCATTCAGCAAAGTCCCAGGATCATGGATTGTCAACAGCATTTGTCAATTGATTCACTGATAACGATGGAGGAGATAGCAAAACTCTAAAAAGCAGATACAAGAATGGAGAGCAGTGCATGCCGGGGCCCTGCGGATCAGATGCTGAGCCCGTCATCGCCCCACCGTGGCCTCCTGCAGCGTGCTGTGCGAACGCAGGCTGAGACTGCCAGGGGCTCATCATGTCCATGCTGTGTAAGTTAGTAGTTGGATGCTGTCAAGTCAGTTCTGACTCTCAGTGACTGTACAACAGAACCAAATCTTGTCTGGTCCTGTGCCGTGCTCACAACCATTGCTGTATTGGAGCCCGTGGTTGTAGGCACTGCATCAATCTGTCTTGTGGAGGGTCTTCCGGTGCAACTCACTGACTGCCATTTAAGGAAGTAGAAATTGATTTTTAAAAAGTTCCAGTGCTTTGTTGTAGGGGGAAAGCCTTTAGCTATCTTTATAATTTGGGTATTCAGATCAACCTATTCCCTGACGGTTCTGCTGGGGTAATTGTTTTTCTTTTCCTCCGGCTATCTTGTATCCCATTTTCTTATGTTTTTCTGACAGACTAGGAAAGCTGGGTCATTTCGTATGTAGTGAAAATTCAGTGAGGGGGAAATCATTTGTGAAACTGGCTCCTTTGGGAAAGTGGCAAAGCAAACATAAGATTTGCATACACAGTGTGTGTTCAAATGAAGTGTGTATACATATATGTGATGTATAGCATACCCACAAAGGTGCCTATCTGTTGCACCTTTAAAAACCTCAGTGGTGCAGTGGTTTAAGTGCTTGATGACTAACTGAAAGACTGAAAGGTTGCACCTATTGTGTCCCCACAAGAGAAAGACCTGGTGCTCTGCTCCTGTAGAGATTGTAGCCCAGGAAACCCTAAGGGGCAGTTCTATTGTGTCTTATGGGCTTGTATGAGTCAGAATTGACACACCAACATACAAGGGCAACTCTACATATATACGTACACAGAAGCACATATAAAAACCAGGTTTGTTGCTGTCCTGTTGATACAGACTCATAGCAACCGTGAGGTTGTCCCATAGTTTCCAAAGAGCACCTGGTAAATTTGAACTGATGATCTTTTGCTTAATGGCCATAGCTCCTAACCACCACACCACCAGGGTTTCCCACATACATAAAAAAAAAAAAAAAAAAGGCCAAAGCCACCACTGTCATGTCAATTCCGGCTCATATAGATCACTTATATAAAATCTCCCCTGATCCTCTGTCAGGAATAAGCCAAAGTATAAACAAGGGTTTTATTTATGGGATAACGGATTTTATTTTTAAAGTACTTTTTAAATATTTTCTTAAAAAAACTTTTATAGTAGGACAGGAAGGTGGCACTTTTTTTTTTAAACTTATCAAAAGAAACAAAAGTCACTTGGGCCTTTCAGCAGTTGGAGCTCTCATTTCAGGGAAGGTCTTCCTCCCCCCAGCCTCAGTCCTCAGTCTCCTCCTCAGAAGCGTGGTATCCCCCAAGTTCTCCTTCATCTTTGGAAGTTGTCTTGCTTATGCACTTGCCCTCCCACTTCCTGGGTCCCTGGTAGCAGTCCCTGGCCGCTGCCCAGCTGCCTCCCCTCTCTGTGAGGCAGGATGCTAGAAGTCCTTCCCATGGTTCCCTTTCATTCCAGTTCTGAGAGCTCACTCAGTGGAAGTTGACAGCTCAGCTTTTTTGTGTGTGGGTTTTTTTCCTCCTGAGTGAACCTTGTTTGCATAAGCTCTTAGGGAGTCTATATAAGGTCAGGTCAGCTTTACAGCAAGCTGCAGAATCTAGTCAAGCTCTGAGGTAATTTCCTCCCTGCCTTCCCCCTCTGCCTTCCGTTATCTTGCTCTGAAGTTCTGTGTTAGATAGAAATTGTGAAACAATTAATTCTCTCTCCCTTCTTTTTAAATGTTGACCAGCAAATATTTATTGGCTGCCTATGTACCTGGAAACCCTGGTGGCATAGTGGTTAAGTGCTACAGCTGGTAACCAAAAAGTTGGTAGTTCAAATCTACCAGGTGCTCCTTGGAAATCCTGTGGGGCAGTTCTACTTTGCCCTGTGGAGTCACAATGAGTCAGAATTGACTCAATGGCAGTGGGTTTGGTTTTCTTTCCCCCTAGGTACCTGGATCATTGGTGACATGGTAGTTAAGAACTTAGCTTAATGGTTAATTAATGGCTGTGGCACCTAACCACTGCACCACCAGAGTTTCCCACGTACATATGAGAAAAAAAAAAGCCAAAACCATCACCATCAAGTCAATTCCAGCTCATATAGATCACGTAAAGTCACTTGGGCCTTTCGGCAGTTGGAGCTCTCACTTCAGGGAAGGTCTTCCTCCTTCCAGCCTCAGTCCTCAGTCTCCTTCTGCTCAGAAGCATGGTATCCCCCAAGTTCACACATAATTGATACATACTATGTTTGAAACACACTGTGTATGCAAGTCTTATGTTTGCTCTGCCAAACATAATTGCAGCCTTCTGGTTAGCAGATGGAATCTACCAGTCTTTCCTTGGAAACCCTGTGATGGGGTAATTCTACCCCATCCTATATAGTTGCTGAGTTGGAATCAACTGCCTGACAATAGGTTTGAATTTTTGATTTCCCTGTATACCTGGGGAAACTGGTAGTTGAGAGGTAGCGTTCTCACCTTCCACGTTGGAGACCCTCCTTCAATTCCTGCTGAATGCATGCTGTGCACTGCCACCAGCCATCTGTCAGTGGACACTCATGTGTTGCCATGATGCTGAATGGGTTTCAGTGGAACTTCCAGACTCAAACTGTCTAGGAAGAAAGGCCTGGCAGTCTACTTCTAAAAATCAGGCAGTGAATACCCCATGGATCACAGCGGCCTGTCTCATTGTGCCTGGGTTCAACATGCATTGGCTGCAGATAACAGTGACTCTGTACCTGGGGCAGTTAGTGGTGCTGGGGATTCAGTAAGAATTGGACAGACATGAATGTAGATAAAAGAGACCAGAATGACATGAATCCAGAGTGCACAGTGGTCACTGAGGTGGTGGAATGCTTACTTTTACCTATTTGTATTTCTAATTATTCCCCACCTTGTTTTGGTTTCGTGTGTACAACCAAAAAGAGTTGTTCAAAGCATGTACAAAAGTATAAAAATGTTCCATAGTGGATCCCTGTTCCACAGCAGATCCCTAGTCCCTCTGGGTTTTGTCCTTCACTAGCCTGGACAGAGTTTTGGAGGTGGGGAGAGGCCGAGAACAGAGTCATTTTGGAAAGAGCTGGGACCCCTCAGTCAACATGGATCCTGTGTTGGGGTCACCCCGATGAGGACTCCGGGTGAGGGCTGTCAGAATCAGCTCCTTGTTGATTCCCTTGACCATTAAAGACCTCAAGTAGAGTGGGAATGGACAGGGCAGAGGAGGTCCTTGAGAGCACATGGTGGGGGTTACATGCCATGCATAATATTTTAGGGAATATTAGAGCAGCTCATCCTAGTGGCCTTGGTGATTCCAGAGACATCTGACTCCTTCCTTTTTCATTCTGTCCATTCCTAGATCTTTTGTTGTAATTTTCTTCACTGTTTATTGTTAGTCTTTCTTCTTTGACTCCAACTCCCTGCTCACTGTAAGCTCCTAAGCATATCCCTTTTGGTCCCCCTGTCATCTTTTGCCCTCTGCTGCTTTTCAGCCTGTCTTTCCCTTGTCCCAGGACTCTACTGCCTGCCTTACCTCTTTTCCCAAACTCTTGCCCTCTTTCTAGCTCTAGACTGAGAGTCAGGAGGAGGCAAACAGTGGAAGGAGGAGACACAGTCAGGCAGGAGATGAGAGAGGTGGTAAAGATGACTGAATGGCAAGAGATAGGGGAAACGGTGGGACTGGAAGAGGGTGAGAAGCTAATGAGAGGGAGGAAGGGGCCACAGAGGAGAGAACGTGAGAACAACAGCCGAAGTCTCTCGAGCGCTTCCTCTATGCCGCAAGCTGTGTCTTGAGAACCTTACGTGTGATAACTTAGTGACACCTAGGAACTTATTTAGCAAATGAGGACCAAGGAGCCTTGAAGAGATGAGCTGTGTATACCTATGGGCCTTGCCTGGGATTTCTAGGTCTTTAAAGAAATCCAAAAACCAGTTGTCATCCAGCTGACTCTGACTCATGGCGACCCCCTGTGTATCACAGTAAAACTGTGTTCTATAGGCTTTTCAGTGGCTGAGTTTTCACATGCAGATTACCACGTCTTTCCTCCAATGGGCCTCCGCTTGGACTTGAGCCTCCAACCTTTCAGTTAGCAGCTGAGCACTTTTTAACTGTTTGCACCACCCCAGAGGGCCCTTAAAGCTGGTGGGGCTTGGGATACTCCAGAAGCACTTTAAAAATAATGGTCCATCATTGACGTGTAATGAGACTGCATAGACCAATCATAGAGCCAAGTTCTTTTGACAGTAGAATTTTATTAACATTGTATGCAGACCAAGTCTTCATGGATAAGACATGCCTTAGGTGGGAGGATGGGAATCATAGTCCCCAAATGGGAACCATCCAACACACAGTCAACATTGGCCTTGAACCCATGGTGCCTACCAAAGGAAGCCAACAGCTGTCCTGATCTTGCTTTATTATTGGTTGATGTCTCCCCAACATGGGGTTTTATGATGTGTTGGCAAAGCCATGTTCATGTTGGCTTGTTGTCAGGTAGAACACCTAAAGGTAACACAGAAAGAACAAATTGTTTCCTAGTGCCATTTTCCAATTGTTCCTTTTCCTTCTCTTGGGGGCCAGAGTTTGTGAGGGTGAGTTACTAGGGGATAGCGCAGTGGTCCCTGGCATGAGATACTCAGGGGTACACTTAAATGCCTCTCATTCTGCAAGTTACAATATTAAAAAGCAAGACTGTTCAGGAAGCATCTTTACATAAAACTTTCTTTAAAATAAAAAGGGTGCAAGTGGGAAGGAAGCACGTGGTTGTTGACTTTGGAGTACTTCAGCTTTTTAGCCCTTGAGAATCTTCTCTCTCACCCCTTTTTCCACCAGAGTGGAGTGAGCTTGCCGTACTAAAAGCTCCACCATTTCCTCTTCTCACCCACTTTTTCTTTAGGCCAGGGTTTGCAGGTTTTGGTGGCATCAAATTCTCAGGGGGCTTCTTAAAGACAGATTTCCTGATCCAAACCTAGAGTTTCCAAATCAGTAGGTCTTGGGTGAAATCTGAGCGCTTACACATGTACAGTAAGTTCTAGTTAGGATGACACTGATGTACTGGTCTGAGGACCACACTTTGGGAACTACTGGTTTAGATTTAACTAGTTGTGCAGTAGGTAGGGAAGGAGTTGCCTGGCTCCTTATTACTTGACATCTCTAAACCTGAGTTGTCTTGTCTGTGAGAGGTCAGGCTGATGAAACGTGTTAGTCTGTGGAAGTGCTTAGAGGAGTACCTTGCACATCATAAGTACTTGGTAACCATTGGCCTCTGTGATCTCCAGGATCTTTGTCTGGTGGCCTCTTCCAGTGCTTGGCACTGTATTTAACACATAGTAGGTCCTCAGGTAATACAGAATGAGTAGATAAATATCTAGGCATGCACTGGGTGTGTGCCAGGGGGTCCCCCTACTGTGAAACCCAGAGGATTCAGTGGAGGTTTGTTAGATACAGAAATTGACAGGTACAGGAACTGAGGCTCAGAGCAAAGGATCCAAACTAGGTCCCTGTCCCAACCTGACTGTCTCTGGCATTTGTACCAGTATGCTAAGCTGTTTCAGCCAACATTTATGTGTGAGGTATGTGAGGTACAGGGGGAGATGGGGGAGGTGGAATAGGCTGCAGATCCTGCCCACAAGAAACGTCCAGTCTAGTTTAGGGACACACCATTGAGCAACTCAGAAGCCCATAAGGGCAAAACCCAGGACATTTAGAAGGTAACTCCCAATCACTCAGTGAATGAACAAACTTGTTGGAATTGATAGTGGAGATTCTCTGGGGGGTGAGGGAGCTAGAGGGAAGGAAGAGGTAGAACCCTAGACAATGTGTGTGTAGAGGCAGATGAGGTAAGGACCCAGCAGAGAAGGTGGAAGGTGCTGGCATCAGAGCTCAGAGAACCAAGGTGGCACCATGTCCTGGGGCCAAAGGATGGGAGAGTTTCAAGGACAAAATTGAAAACATTGTGTAGCACCACAGAGAGCTCAGCTAAGAATGAACACAGAGAAGAGACCACCTGCTGGTTCAACAGTTAGGATCCAACTGTGGATCTCTGAAGGACAGCTTCATTGGAGTAGTGGGGATAGAAAAACAGCCATCATCCTCAATAGCTGAGGCCTTTCCACTAATTCTTTTCAGTATTCCATCCCCACAAGCCCCTTATGGGATAGGTATATGACCCATTTTGCAGATGAGGAAACTGAAGCCTAAAGACATTCAGCAGTGTAGTCCAGGTGACAGAGCTAGTGTGAGCTGTGGGAGAGGGTGGATTTCTAATCAACTGCAGAGCAGCAGCATGTTGAGAGTGAATGGCAGAGGAAGCAGCCTGCAGGGGACTGCTCTGCTGGTCTGTAGCGAAAGCAGCTCTGGGTGCCTAGAACAGAAATTGATTGTCACTGAGCTTGGGATACTGTAAGTCCAAAGTCAGGGTGCTGGCAGCACTCTGCTTTTTCCAAAGGCTCTAGGGGAAGATCCTTCCCTTTTTTCTCCCTGTTTGTGTTAGCTCCAGGTATTCCCAGACTTGTGGATTCATCTTCACGTGGCAGTCTCTTCTGTGTCTGTGTGTTGCCCTCTTTTATGGGACACACTCACACTGGGGTGGAACCCAGTCTGTTCCAATATGATTTAATGTTAACTGAGAACATCCTCAAAGACCCTGTTTCCAACAGGGTCACATTCATAGGTCCCAGGGGTTAGGACTTCAGCATATCTTTTTAGGGGGACAAAATTCAATCTACAACACATATACTCACATACACCTATACCACGTATATGATGAAGTTTAGTGATGCCTTTCAGTTGATTTTGGAAACCCTGGTGGCATAGTGGTTAAATGCTATGGCTGCTAACCAAAAGATTGGTGGCAGTTTGAATCTACCAGGTGCTCCTTGGAAACTCTATCGGGCAGTTCTACTCTGTCTTATAGGTTACTATGAGTCGGAGTTGACTCAATGGCAATGGGTTTGGTTCATTCAGTTGACATACCCACAGCTTTCTTGTGCACTAAAGTGGTTTTACCAAAAACCAATTCCCTCAAGTCACTTCTGACTCATAGTAATCCCATAGGTTAGCGTAGAACTGCTCTGCCCTGTCTGGTTTCCAAGTCTGTAATCTCTAACGAAGCAGACTGCCGTATCTTTCTCCTACAAAGTGGCTGTTGGGTTTGAAGTGTGGTTTTAGCAGGGGTTGAGTATGGGATTATGATGCTTCCCAGCACCCTTGTGGTGCTTGGCTTTATATTTATGTTTGTGTTTCGTCTGGCTATTCCATTCAGAAGAGGGAAGGGAGCCAAACCAGACACTGAGAACTTCCTCTTGCGTTGACCAGTCTGAGGTCAAATGGGCTTTGAAGCTCCTTCAGGATGAGCTGGGGAGAGAGGCTTCAGATCTGCCGTGGTGACTATGAAAATATTGTTCAGCTAACAGCATTTTCATGTCAGACAAAGCTAACTTTCTCAAACCTTGAGTAGTAAACATTTGTAAGCGTAACCTGACTCTTGGATTTTCAAAAAGCATACCTATCAGCAATCTTGTTGGTTTTGACCATTGTTAGATTGGCACCGAACAACCACCTAGGAAAACCTTCCTCAACATGTTAATTTAGATGACACTAGTCTGTAGATCTAGAAGGTCCTCAGGTTCTAGAAGGTCCCCAGTGTCCTTGTGTAGGGTCGGGTAACTGGCTCATTGTGCATTTGTCTCGTGCCAGGTCCTAGGCTTGGTTCTTGGGACACGTGGTTTGACTGGAAAAAGACCTGGGGTTATTCCGTAAGAGCGAAGTCCTGGTGAAGGTCAGAGGAGTTTGAGAAGGATCTCATGGAGTTGCAGATGGAAACACAAACAGGCCATCCCTGTGGAGATGTCCAGTAGCCAGCAGAGAGGGCAGACCTTGGGAACAGTGCAGTGTTGCCTGGAGAAGTGAGCTGGAGTTATGGAGGGGATGTTGTGTGAAAAGAAGGGGCAAGGGAGCCACACTGCCAGAAACGCTTGGCACTTGGCAGCACAGAGGATTGGAGTCTGCAGGAAATGGGTCAACCCTGAGCAATGCCAGCACATGTCTCTCGTGGGTCCTCTGGCCAGCAATGTGGCATTTGAGTTCACATGCAGTCACAGGAGCCTCCACATTGACCAACGTGGATGTGATAAACAGAAGAGTTAACATGGAACCGTGTTCTGGCGTGTCCTCTTCTGTGCCTTGTAGGGATGGATTAACCGGTAAGCACTGTATGTATCAGTTTACCGTAAACAAGGTGCACATGTTCTCAGTTGTGCTTACTTGCTAACCTGTGGTCCCATGGGTGAAATGGTACACTACAGGTTAGTAAGTAAGCACAATTAAGTGCTTGCCTGCCTTGTTGCTTATTGGATAATTCATCCCTGCATGGCATTTACGTGTGTCAGGCATCTTGACTGGAATTCCCACTTCCCCACTGATGAGGAAAGCCTGGTGGTGTAGTGGTTAAGTGCTCCATCTGGTAACCAAAAGGTCAGCAGTTGGAATCTGCCAGGTGCTCCTTGGAAACTCTATGGAGCAGTTCTACTCTGCCTGTGAGTTGGAATCCACTCGACCACAGTAGGTTTGGCTTTTGATTCTCTTACCCAGGCTGCCTACAGTTTCATCTGGCGGTTTAATGAAATAGTTTGGTACTGTTCTCTGGTTTCCTCTGGCAGCTTAGAATACTACTGTTGGCTTCCTGAACACAGATTCAGAGGACATGTTTCTCTCACCCCATGCTCTGCATCTGTCCCAGCCACATGTGGCATTCAACTTTGAATTTAAAAGTTCATTTCCTCCAGTGCTTTAGTGGGCAGCTGATCTGTCCCGTGGTAGGAGTTCTTGAGGGAATGTTGGGTTGGGCCAGGTGTGTTTCATAGTTTCTGCACGTAATCCTCATGGCTGACTGATAAGGTGGGTGTGAAATCACCCCATTTCACAAGCGAGGCAGCCAAGGCCCAGAGATGTGGGTAACTGAGTCAGAGAGTTCTTTGGGAGGAAGCTGGTGCTTGAGCCAGACGATTGACCGCACAGCTGATATTCTCACCTTGATGTGGTCCCCAGGAAATCCCCTGGAACCCCCTTACTTCCCACAGCCAGTCATACAGTCGTGTTGACTCACCCAATGAGGTGCTGCTGGGACATCCTTTCTTCTCTGCCCCATTGCCTTCTTTGTGTTGCTGTGATGGGTACCTCCCAGACTCCCAGGTGGGCTAGGGGCTGAACAGACACCTGCAGATGTCCTGACCTCACCTGGGTTTGTCATCAGTGTGTTACCTTGAGCATGTTATGAGACCTTTCTGGGCTTGGGCTCTGATCTGTCAAAGGGTGATGTGGAGGATGATGGTGACAATGATGATGGCGTCCCCTTCCCTTGCTTCACCACTTCGCTTTGAAGATCACACAAGATAATGAAGGATGAATGAATTTTATAAACTGAAAAGTGCTGTGCCAGTGCAAACAGTCGCACGTTCTCTTTAAGAAGTAGATGTCGGGGAGCCAACTAATCTGTGTTTGGAACGTGAATTGCATGTCTTGGCCTGTGGTATCTCTGTTGAGAACTGTCTGCTGCTGCTTCTTCCTTTCCTCGGACACCTGGTCGGTGACCCATTTTGAGGGTGGAGCTTGTTGTTGCAGGTATGGAAGTGAATTTTGTCATCTCCAGGCCTGTGTCTGCTGTAGGCTCAGAGGGTTTGTGCCCTTATGTCTTAGTGTAAAGCTATATTCCACCTGGGCATCTGCGTGGAGGTACCCAGGAGAGATTCTAGGAAGAAAGACATCTTGATTTGTTTTTGCAGTTCCAAGTGTGATCTGTGAACCAGCAGCTGCAGCAGCATCTGGGAGCTTGTTAAGCATGCAGACCCCAGGCCGCACCCCAGAATCCCCAGGGATTCTGATGCACTGTAGCGTTTAGACGTTCTCCTCCACAGTGTCACTGAGTGTTTCAGTGAGAAGTGCCAGGTTTCCTAACTCATTCTCAACTAGCAACTACGAGTCACTGAAGAGAAGTCATTGGCCTAGAGCTATGTCCTGGGCCAGCATCAAGGCTTTCTTTTGCTTCCTCTTGTCCCGACTCACTTCTGTCTCTTCCTGGTGAGCTGCTGTGGCTCTTCCATTCCAAGCAGTGTTTCCACAATTGAGGACAAGAAAAGCCAGCCAAGCAAAGAGTTGACAAATTCCTGTTCCCAAAATAAGATCCAAAATTTGAAGTTTAGGCATGGCAGCCAGAAAGGCCGGGGTTCAAATCCTAGCACAGCCTCCAACTACCTGTGTCCCTTTGGGAAGGTCACTCAGCTCCTCCAAAGCTCCATTTCCTGTCTGTGAAATGGGCATCAAAGCCTGAGGTACCGTTGTCAGGAGAATGCTGGCCACGATCGGCATGTGAGCACCTCCTTTCTCTATCTGGGCTTGGCATTGCTGCGGAGCAGCTGTGGAGCCCCCAGGGGCTGGGGCCGGGAAACTGCTGTGCTGCCCTTGGCGCCCTCATGGCTACAGCCTTTTCCTTGGGGAGATGGTCTGTGATGTTTAACCGAGAACCCCACCTTCTGTTTGCTGTCGGTCACAGATGATGTCCGGTTGTTCGCTTTCGTGCGCTTCACCACTGGGGACGCCATGAGCAAGAGGTCCAAGTTTGCCCTCATCACTTGGATTGGTGAGAATGTCAGCGGGCTGCAGCGAGCCAAAACCGGCACGGACAAGACGCTGGTGAAGGAGGTGGTCCAGGTAACTCTCTTTGGCTTCGTTTGGGGTCTGGGAGTCATGTCCTGTTCCACCAAGTGCCACTTCACGGAGACACGGGCTAGGTCTGGGCCCTGGGTGAGGGACTTAATGTGTGAGTTTGAACGAGCCACATGGGATCTCTGGAGCTGTAGTGATGGTCTGAGCACTGGTGAAATGTTGCTCCCCCGTGTTAGTGTGAAAAAAAGGCAGAAATCTGAATAAAGTGTGAAGCTGAGCTAATAGTGAGGTTCTGGTTTTGGTTGCTTGGTTTTGACAAACTGGACAAGAGGACTATGGGGATTCTCATGACTGTCTTTCACAATTTTTCTGAAAAATGTAAAACTATTCCAGAATGAAAACTTCATTAAAAAAGTAATAGGGAGGGAAACCAACCAACCAACCAACCAACTCCTATCTGTCCAAAAGAAGGGTCTAATTTTTGACCTTCCCCCCGGTTCCTCTGGGTGTGCCCTCCCTGCCTTTGTATGTTATTGTGGTCCCAGCCTCTAAATCCTGTCCGGGTTGGGTTTTTTTCTAGGTTAGCATAATTTTGTAAATTCTGTGGCTGCACCGTCCCTGTAATTAAGGTTTTTTTTCCTGGTGGCAGACTGTCCCATTTCACAACTATCCTGTCATGTTCTAAATGTTCCCTTTTGTGGGTCTTTTGCATTACTTCCAATTTTCACTTTCACAAATAATGTTCTAGTCAACATTTTAATACACACAGTTCCTTTTTTCCCCTTCTGTTGAGTTATCTTTTTAGAATCCATTCTCAGGAGGTAGGGTTTACATGTTAATAGTTGTGATAATCATTTTAAAAGGTATAGGCATCCCGTTTGTCTTCCATAAGGGTCAGCACTGTGCCTGGGACATAGTAAATGTTCAATAAACCTCGTTTTCATCGTATCTTAATTAGTGTCAACCATTAATACTGCTGTCTGCACCCTGCCTGGCACCGATACACCTGCTGCTCCTCAACTGTTACTGGGCTATTTTTCTCTGGGCCCGTTTGGGTTTTAATGGTTCACCAACTTCCAGGGGTCTCCTGTGAGGGACCAACATGGAAAATGCAAAAGAATGCATGTTTCATTGCCAAAGGTCTCCTCAGTTCCGCTTATCTGGGGTTTCTCCGTCTGTCTCCAGTGGACTGCTGGGTGGGGCCAGAAGGAAAGGGAACCGCAGCGGGAGACAGCGCCCGGCACTGAAGTCTGCAGTTTCCTTTAGCTCTAACACCTGTTCAATCTGATTCCATAGGCCAGTGACCGAGGGTGATTTGGGAAATGGAATTCTTTTGTAAGACCTCGAGGTGGGAATATTGGCTATAATTCATTTGCTTCAAATAAACTGAAACAAAAACAAGAATTGGTTGCTTCCCAGATCATGGAACTGCAGGTGTGGCTAGCTTTAGGTGTCACTGGACCCAGATTCATTGACATCACCAGCTCATGTACCGGGTCTGCTTTCTCTGGGTTTGCCTTCAGGCTGGCTCTGTATGATAGGAGGAATGGTGTGGGCTTTGGTTGCCCTTCTGGGTCTTGTTCCCAGAGGCAGAAAGAGACCCTTCTCCCTCAGTACCTATCAACCCCTTTGATAGGACCCCGATTGGCCCAGCGTGTTTGACACGCACACTCTGTGGTCACAGAGGTGGGACTCCATGGTTGGCATGATCCCAGTTGTTAAAGGGATATTGAATAGATGAAAAACACACAAATATCCCCTCCTTGGGAGTTGAGAGCATCTTTTACTGCAGGTGGAATACAGTAGACTGATCATCATTGTTAATTACCTAAAATGTAATGAGACCTCACATTTGTTCTACGATTGCAAATACAGCCACTGAGGTTACAAGTGGTCAGCTATGCCTGCAGGGTAGCATTCTTGGAAACACAGGTGGTGAAGTGGTTAAATTACGGCTGCTAAGCATGAGGTTGTCAGTTCGCATCCACCAGGTGCTCCTCAAAAACTCTATGGGGTAGTTCTGCTCTGTCCTGTAGGTTTGCTGTGAGTTAGAATCAACTCAACAGCAATGGGGTTGGATTTTTTTTAAACAATGTTCTTGAGCAGTTGATAGGTCATGCCTAGGTACATGCCCTCTGTACAGTGGGGACAATCAATCCATTTTTCTATAAGGAATCTTCCAGATGGACCACTGTAGATGCCACATCTTGGGGAGTGGACCGCTTCCCCAGCTGCCTTTTACAACTGTTTCCATGTGAAACATAAGTAGGTTGACTTACAGCTTATTCTTAGTAACTCTTGCTTTTACTATGCTAGACATAATACACCCACATCCGTGTGCTTTTGGGAAACATCAAGAATGTTAATCGGTCACTTGGGCTCAATGCAAAGATGCTGAAACAAGAGGGATGGGTGGACAAGTCTCCTCTTACCTGAGCCTTGGTGTCCCATCTTTAAAACAGGAGTTGGATAAGTGGATTTGCCTTTTGTCTCTCAATTTTTACATATCCTGAACATTTTTCATTTTTTAAAAAATGAGATCATTTGTTCCTGAAGATATTTTACCTTTAAAGGAACCTTATTTTACTTCACTTGATAAAGAGGAAGTGAAGTATAATTGCCATGGGTGTAGCCTTTTGAGCTGGTCAGCTCCACCTCTTACTGTGGGACCTGGGCCATGATTGCTGACCTTCTCTGGGCTTCAGTCACCTCACGTCTAGAACAGGGATAATAGAGGATCTGCCTCATAGGGTTGTTGTAGGGATTCAATGAGTGAGTACAGGGAGGGAAGATATTTAAAACAGTATCTGGTGAGACTCAGTAACAGTGGGCATCAAGCTGAGAACAGCACATGGTAACCTCAGTGTGTCAGAGTAGGACTGTGCTCATCAGGTTTTTAATGGCTAACTTTTCTAAAGTAGATAACCAGGCGCTTCTTCCAAAGCTCCTCTGTGTCCCCTTGAGCCTCCAACTTTTTGATTAGTGGCTGAATGCTACAAATACCACCAAAGAACTTTGTAGTATTCGTGATTGTTATTTACAGCTTTCCCTTTCAGAGAACTCCCTGATGAATGGCTTAGGCAGAAAAACATTTCTGCATTGTGAATTATTTCCTTAGAAGATGGCAGTTACCTATACTGAGTCACAGGGCACGTGATGTGAATCTTGTCATTGTTGTTGATCTGCGTTCTCTAACAGCCTTCCAAAAGGCTTGCACCAAAGTCACAGCTCCGGCAATACAGGAAGGAGCTGGCCTCATTCACCGTTGACCGTGCTGTCTTAAAACCCTTTACACAAGGCTGACTCTTTCTCCGTGCTGCCTCACCTGTGGCCTTCCTCACAGGTACGTTGACACCTGAGAAGACTGAGGCCCAGGGCAGTGCTAAGGTTTGCCCCAAACCCACAGCCAACAAGCAGCAGAACTGGGACTTGAGCCTGGAGGAGTTAGAAGTCGGGAGCTGGACTCCAGGTCTATTTAGTGTGTGTTCAGGTTGAGAAACAGCCCTGTCTGTGACTGAGGCAGAACAAGACAAAACAAGATAAATACCAGCAAGGCCACAGGCAGCACAGGGGAGGGGGCTGGATGATGGAGACACAGGGATGACTGCTGTGCCTTAGCTGGTGGCCTGTGGCACAGAGCCCAGCGGTCCTCAGGACAGAACACCCCACCATTGTTCTTTTGCTACTGCGGACTGTGGGGACGGTGTGGTCACCACTGAGTGAAACCAAGCCCAGTGCCCAAGCCCGGCCTTTTTTTTTTTTTTTTTTTATTTAATATAACTGAGTGAAAATGTACATTCACATGTAAATTTACATGCCCCCCCTATATGCAGCTTCCACTGCTCTCCCTGTCCGGTGACTGCACACTATTCCTCTCTGCTCCATACATGTCTCATCCTCCCAACAGCTTCCTTTCCCCTCCTCTCCGTCCACTCCCCTTCCTCCAGCCAGAGGTCAGCAAGATGATATCCTATAGATGTATAGAACCGTAAAGTCCAAGCCCGGCCGTTTTGACGTACAGCCAGGCTGTCAGTAATGCAGCATGCTTGTCTTACAAAATGGTTTTATTCATGTGGCCTTTTATTTATTTTCTGATGTAATGTAAATGTTCGCTGAGCCAGGCCTCGGAAGGGAGCATCTGAGTTTTCAGCAGCAGGGAATGAGAACGGCAGGGTATTTCCTCCAAGGGGGATGTGTTGTTGGACAGAGACATCTCAGTGAGGTGCAGAAATACCAGATGAGGGGTGTTCTGATGGCTTCTGCAGCCCAGGAGTAGAGCCAGTTTAAGTTAGCGGCTGCTCCCACCCCCAGGGACCAGGTGTACCCAATGATCTCTTTAGAGGGCCCCTTTTGTGTCCACACGTGGAAACAATATTAGTAGTGATAGCCATTTAGTGTATTCATATTATGTGCCTGACGTTCATTTAGGACTTTCTGTATATTAATTTGGAATCCCTGGGTGGTGCAAATGGTTAGCCAGGGAAAGGCTGGAGGTTCAAGTCTACCCAGAGGTGCTGCAGAAGAAAGACCTGGCTATCTATTTCTGAAAAAGCAACAATTGAAAACTCTGTGGAGCACATGTCTACTCTGACATATATGGGGACACTGCGAATCAGTGTCATCTCAACAACTTGATTTGATGCATGAAATCATTCATTCTTCATGACAAGACCAGGTATTATAAATATGCCCATTTAATAGGTGAGGATATTGGGGCCCATGAAAGCTTGGGAATATGTTCAAGGTCCCCAGCTGGGACATGGTTGAGCTGTGTCTAGCCATAGACCCCCAACTCTGGCACTTTCCTCCATGTATATTTCCACCAGTCTGCCAGCACTGAGAAACATATTCTGAGGCCATGCGCATTTTCAACACTCTTGTGTAGCTCAGGAGTCTCTGGTGGCACAGTGGTTAAAGCTGTTGGCTGCCAACTGAAAGGTCAGTGGTTTGAACCCCCTGGCTGCTCCCCAGAGGAAGCATGTGGTAGTCTGGCTTCTGTAAAGATTTAGAACCTTGGAAACCTGTGAGGGTAGTTCTGTGCTGTCTTTTTGGGTCTCTTGGAGTTAGAATTGACTTGGTGGCAGTGTTTTTTTGTTTGTTATTGTGTAGATTTATATATTGCATATGGCACATTGAAGGTTCTGAGGAGTCTTGTAGGAAACAAAACTTTTAAACTTGTCTTTAAATTTACTGATTCCCAGATTACTGAAGAAATCTTTTTTATTTTTTGAAAAAGAAGACATAGGACATCATTACTCAATGATTGCTTTAAGAAAAAGCTGTTTGTTGGCAATCAGTGTTACCAAGCAATGTGTGTATTAATTGTTTAATGAGAAACGAATTTGTTCTACAAACCATCTGAAGTACCAAAAAAAAAAAAAAAAAAAAGGATTATAGCCACACACACACACACACACACAAAAAGAAAGAATGTAAAAAAAGATGCTTGTTTGAACAGGATTTCAAATTCTCATGGAATCCAGACTTTCTGGAGCTGTAGAGCCTATATAAACCCCAAAACTATTGGCCTGAGATCATATTTAACTTTAAATAAAAAATACTCCGTAAAGTTTTCCAAAAACCAAACAGTAGTTTAGCTTAACCAGTAAAGGATATCTGTTTTGAGCATTTCAAGAATCTTATCTGTAGGGGATCAAACTGGCAACAGCAACTTGAAAGATTAGATAGGAAACTTAAGGGGACAGTGAGTTTATGTTACTAGGAGAGGGACAAGTCAGAAAAGGAGAGTGAGAATGACTGCAGAATTAGTCAGTGTCACTGAACTGCACAAATAGAAATCTTTGAATCAGTATATATTCTTCTGTGCATGTTCTTAACAACAGCAAGAAAAATATATTTTAAAAAAAACAGAATATATAAACTAAGATTGAGAAGAAAGTGGATAAAATGAATGACAGATGTTTCTAGTTTGTTTCCTAAGTTCAAATGTTGAAACAAAAATGAAAGCTATAAAAACCAAAAAAAATCAAACCCATTGCTGTCAAGCTGATTCTGACTCATAGCAAACCGATAGGTTAGAGTAGAACTGCCCCATAGAGTTTCCAAGGAATGCCTGGCGGATTTCATCTGCTGACCTTTTGGTTAGCAGATGTAGCACTTAACCACTTTGCCACCAGGGTTACCAAAACTATAAAAGAGACTCAATATTTCAAAAAATCAAGACATTTCAGGAACTTCTCAAAGAGACAGGAATTAAATTTCCATCCATCTATATTAGCATGCATCCATTTCTCAACCATAGCCTTACAAGCATTTGTCTTCTGTAATGATAAGACATCCACACATCTTCATTCCTGTACCTCTGATGCCTTCCTCCTTTTGTACTGGCATATTCTTTTTGGATCAATTCTCCTGCAGATTCTTTTGAGATCTCTTTAAGTCAGAGAAGGCTAAAAATCATCTTGAAATCTGAAAGATATTTTTCAATGATCTTGACCTTTTTTTGAATATTTTTTCCAAATAAAATAAAACCTTTAAATGTGTGATAGCAATGTATTTCAAAGAGCAAACAAAAGTAAAAAGAAAAAGTGGCTGCATGAAATGTGGAAGAGCCTGGGTTTGGGGGAGTGAGACCCAAATTGATATTCCGTCTCCATCAATCTCTTAACTTCAGGGCAAGTGGCTTCATCTGCAGAATTTCTGTGTTCTTGCTTGTGAAAAAGAGAGAGTAAGTTTTCAGATTTGTTAAAAGGGTTAAAGCTACAGATGTAAAAAGAGTTCCTTCATTTTGGTGTCTGGTAAACTCTTATTCATCCTTCGAAACACTGATTCTTTATTTTGCTCTCCTGTCAGCCTCAACTGAATTAATTATCCTCTTGTCTGCGTTTCTACTATGGTCCTGATTTTATGAATTGTAGTTAAAGTGTCCAGTTAGAAGGTAATCTCCTTAAGGGCAGTCAGGATCCATGACTGCCCTATTATGTAGTATCCCTAGTGTGTAGAAAAGTTCTGCCTATATAACAGATAATGAAAAGAGACAAATGAATCTGTTCACATGAGCTCTAGACTCTTTTTCTTATTTTTAAATATTTTATTGTGCTTAAGTGAAAGCTTACAATCCAAGTCAATTTGTCACATAAAAACTTACACACACATTGCGTGTAACTCTAGCAGCTCTCCCCACACTGTGACAGCACACTCCTCCTTTCCACCCTGTAATTTCCCGTGTCCGTTCAGCTAGCTTCTGTTCCCCTCTGCCCTCTCGTTTTGCTCTGGACAGGAGCTGCCCAGTTAGTCTCGTGTAACTGCTTAAGCTAAGAAACACATTCTTCACTTAGACTGTGTCTTATTTGCTGTGTATTCTTAGGACAAAAGCTAGTAAATATTCAATAACTGTACTTTAGATTGAATTAAATTGTAGAAGCCAGTTACACTTGGAGCAGGGACTCAGGTAGACTGGAATTTCCAAGGTTTCTATTTCAGTGGAAAGCAGAAATGAGAGCTGAGGGAGTTGGCTGAGAGAGCCTTCCCACTTTTGTGCAATAGGATTTATGGGGTCCTGGCAAATCATTAGTGGCTGCCTTGTCCCTTGGGGGCCATCCAAACAGTCTTCATAGTTCCCTAGAGAGCTTCAGTTGTTTGTTTTTATGGGAGTGTTTACATTTCTTTCAGCAGTGGCTCATGGGAAGGCTCTTTCTTTGTCTCCTTTTTGCGCTGATATATAGACCTGGGGCTGGAAATAGGCCAGTTGGGGTGGGTGGTTGCTGCTTATGTCATATGTTTAAAACACAAAGTGCCTGATTGAAAAAGAAGAGGCTTTCTCACAGTGTGTAAACAGTGGTGTGAGGTACCACACTGTACATGGAGTGTCAAAGGTGCCTTCATGCATGAGTCTGGTGCTGTTACCGCTCCAACATACAGATGAGGGAACAGGCTTAAGCCAGGGTAGGTGTTGAGGCTGAAGCTAGAGAGACTGGAGACCACTTTTCATGAGGATATTAACCCATAAAATTCCATTGCTGTTGAGTTGATTCTGACTCATAGTGACCCTATAAGACAGAGTAGAACTGTCCCACAGAGTTTCCAAGGAGCATCTGGTAGATTTGAGCTGCTGACCTTTTGGTTAGCAGTTGTAGCACTTAATCACTATACCATCAGGGTTTTCATGAGCTTGTAGGGGCCTCTAAGGAGACTTTTACCCTGGGAGTGATGGGGTCAGGTTTGTGCTCCCCGCATCCTAGGACTGAGCCTAGCATGTAAACAGAGAGTGCTGTAACCAGCTGAGAATTCTGCTGGGCCAGCTTGGCCTGGCTGCCTTTCACTAAAACCCCAGATGGGTCCCAGCCCATGGCCAGCCTGTGTCGGCATGGTGCCTGCCCAGTTGCCTCCTGGCAGCTGGCTTCATGATGCCGTAACGCATCCGTGCTCACACCACCCAACAGTATATGGTTTCTACACCGTGAGGATGCTGGATTAGAATCTAGACCCAGGGTCTTAACTGAAGTGGCCTGAAGAAATTAATGTAGGTGGATCTTAATGATGTGTGAAATGCGTATTTTCCATGTTGTGTATTAAGGCCAAAAGCTTTCTGCCTTCTTTAAATGTTATCTGTCTTCGAGACTGTGTTCCTCCCTCTTTCTCTTCCCCTTCCTGGTGTGCTTCCACTCTTGCCTCCTCGTCTCCTTGTATTTGTCCCTGGGTAGCCTGTCTTTTGAGAGTTCTTTTCTGAAACAAACGCCCTGCTCTCCGTTTTCTCTTCCAGGGTGGTTTTATCCCAGGGCATTGTGGCTTTTAAAATTGTTCAGACAAAATTAAGGAGTTAAATAGTGATTAGTCACAATCCTTCACCTCACACAGAGATTTCTGCTAATTCCTTTGGTGACCTTGCCACAGGAGTCTCTGTTTATACAGAGCTTTCACCATAGCAGATATTTGTCCTTTCCCTTAACTTTTCAGAAATATGTGTTCAGTTTCCATAATTTTAATGACTGGGTACTATTTTATTGAGTGCACACAGTACAACATACATAAGACTGTAATACCCATTGTGTGTGTGTGTGTGTGTGTGTGTGTTTTTATTTTCCTGCTAAAGATCTTGAGTACAGAATTAAACGTGGGTTTAATTCCTAGTCCCCACCACTCACCAAACCTGTCATCTTTTTCCAGCTACCTCACTTCTCTGAGCCTTAGTTTCCTTATCTGATAATTTGGAATGATAATTGCTAACTCATGGAATTGTTGCAAAGATTAAAAAAAGATACTGTATATAAGTGACTGGTATATATGAAGTGTTACATGAAGTTATATATGAAGATGCAATTTACTTATTTATTCAAGTGGAAACAGCTGGGTATCTACTGATGATGTTTTTGGGTATGGGTGTTATAATTTTTAAAATTTGATTGAAAATCATTTTTTTGGAAAAATTTCCAGTAATGGGTATGGCTAAGGAACAAAAAATGCTAGACACAATTTTGACCCAGCAGTTGAAGATCTAAACCTAAATTTAGTCTAACTCATCAAATAATCAGTGAAACAAACCAAAACAAACAAAAACCCATATCCATTGCCAATGAGTTGATTCCAACTCATAGAGACTCCGTAGGTTAGAGGAGAAGTGCCCAAAGGGTTTCCTAGGCTGAAATCTTTATGGAAACAAGACTGCTACTTCTTTCATCTGTGGGACAGCTGGTGGGTTCAAACTGCTAACTTTTTGGTTAGCAACCAAACGCTTAATCACTGTACCCGCAGGACTACTTTTCAAATGATTGATAGGCAGTAACTACTTGGAGCTCTGTGTTAAGAAGGATTCTGCAGTTAGGTCTGGACTCCATGGGAACAAGCTACAATTGACTAGTGATGGCGGCCCTGGCTATAGGATAGGAGAGTGTAAGCACGTGTTTCAGTCAGCTAGGGCTGCTCTAACAGAAGTACCACAGAGTGGATAGCTTTAACAAAGGAAGGTTTATTCTTACACAGTCTCTAGGCTACAAGTCCAAATTCAGGATGTCCACTCCAGGGGAAGGCTTTCTCCCTTGTTGGCTCTGGAGGAAAGTCCCGCATTGCATCAGTCTTTGTCCAGAGAGGATCTTGGCACAGGAATCTCAGGTCTGAAGGACGTTCTCTTCTTCCAGTGCTGCTTGCTTGATGGTGTGAGGTTCCCAGTTCTCAGCCTGCTTCACCTTCCTTTTATCTCTTGCAGGATGAAAGGATTAAGAGTGGGGCAAGCCACACTCCAGGGAAACTCCCTTTACAGTGGGGCAGGAAGGTGATCCTATGAAGGGATTTACAGCCCCACCCTAATCCTTTAACATACAGCACAGGAAGACCACAAAATGAAAGACAATCACAAGATACTGGGGATCATGGCCCAGCCACATGGCTACACATATTTTCGGGGGGACACAATTCAATCCATGACAGCATGTTTGCCGTACTGGATTAGATGAAGTGGTAGTCAGAAACCAGACAGAGTGGGCATCTGTAAACATCTGTGGTCAGCAGGGCGGAGGGTCAGATACCAGGCCAGGCCCAGGGGCAGTGCCCCTCTGTGGTTTTGGCCCATTTTCAGTCATATCACACTGAGGACATCACGCCTTCCTGTCATCCATCCGCATTAGATGATCATACTGCATGCACCCAGAATGTGGCTGTGTGCCTCTGTCTTGCCCTCTCTCCTCCCCCCCGTGAAGCAGGGTCACATCACTCCTGCTCTGTCACATGATGCAGATTCTTTTGTTCCCAAATCTGTCAAATGCTACACCACGCCACTTTGATCTGTTTGTTTTTCTCCCTTTTCTGTAATGACTCATGTCTTTTATAACAACCTGTTCTTTTTGAGTAAATTACACCTTGCTGGTAGAAATTGTTCAGCTTTGGTATTTTAAGCTCTCAGAGCAGTTCCAAGAGCAGACATGGAGGGACAAAGAGGGGGCTGGCAGCTGAATGCCCAGCAGGCTTAAAGGCTATGTGCTTTCATCTGGCTCCTGGAAGGGTACCCTCTGTCCCAGCAAGATACAGGATGGCTTTGCTTCAGCACTCCAGGCTTCAGTTTATAATTAAGCTTTGCCAGTATGCTCCTTGTCCACCCCCAACCCTTCTTTTCCACATTTTTTCAAGGGTTAAGATGGTTCAGAAGCTGGCATATAGCCTTCCTTTGAAAGCTGATCTCCAAAGTGACTTTTCTGTGCCTCTTCTCCCAACTGCTCCTTGGATTCTGGCATCCAAGTTGGGGCTTGGTCCTATATCCTACCAAGACTTAGCTGTACCTCTGTGCATGGTGGTAGGTAAAGGACCCTTTGCCCAGCTCTTTTCTTTCACAGAAGTGAAAAGTAGGGCCCAGAGCCACTGAGTGACTCCTTCAGAGCCTCCCAAAGCCCTCTCCTTCTCTGTTTTTGCCCTCAGACCCTCATAGAGATCCCTGCCTAGTGAAGTTTTGACTTCCAGTGCTCAGGAGGAGAATGTCAGGTATGTGATAGGTGTTAAACAAACAGACGTGTGTTGGAAGAATGAGTTGATTTAGCTTTCCTTTTCTTTGGATACAACAAAGACCACCTCTCCTCCCTGGCCCCATTTTGTCCTCTGCACATTTCTGATGTCACAAACTTATTTATCAAGGGCTCCCTGCTCATTTTTTTTCCTCCTAGGCCTCTTCCCACACCTCTCTCTCCACATTGGGCAGCATCCCCACCACCATCCCAATGCCCGGTGTGGAAGACTCGACATGTTCTCCTGGACAGACTTACTCCCTGTTCTCCCGCAGCTGGCCCTGTCCTAGATCAGGATTGCCCTGCTGGGCTTGCCATCCTCTTTCTGCAAGGGTCAGGAGGGGCCAGTGACACCTATTATTCTGAGGAGCTCTTGGGACTTCCCTTTATTTAAAAATAAACATTAGGGATGAATAAACCACCAAGGGGGTACAGAAGAGGAACCAGTCACTCTCTGTCTTTACTTGAGTATTTCACAGAATTTCTTTATAGTGCAGTTTCCTCTAACAATCTCGAGAATGAAAGTGAACTCAAGATCATGTAAAATGATGTCTAATGATTACTGAGCACTTAATTGGTGCTGGGCATCACTGCAAGCCCTTTGTACTCCCTTCAAATCCTCCCAACATCTCTAGCATGTGGGTGCTGTTATTGTCCCCATCTGCAGATGAGACTGAGGCTCAGGCAGGTTGAGTCACTGATGATGCACGTGGACAGCTGCCCATATTTGAATTGAGCCCAGACCCACTCACAGCACACTAGGGCTAAAGCTGGGCTTTAAAGCCAGGCATTAAAAAGTGAGAGGGAGGATTTAAAGGCAGGCCTAGGAAAATATTTACGTGCTTCTAAAATAGATGCTTCTGTGCACAGAGAGCTGTGGTGCCTAATACCAGTTGTTTGCTAGAATTGCCTTCATCTGGAAAATGCTAAAATTGCCTCCATTTGAAAAGCAGACTGATGTCTTTCTGTCTTTGGGGCATGAACACTTGAGAGAAATCAGAGGAAGGAAACTTGTCTTGAACTCACAGTGGCTGTTTCATGTTTTCTGAGCACTCTTGATGATGGCATAAGCTACTCGGGGTCAGATTTAGCTGGAGGGGCCTCTTCCTTTGAACAGTCCTGCCACAGACAAAAGGAAAAGTCTGATTTGGAAATTTTCAGAGGAGGACACAGTGTTCCTATTAGCAAGCCCTAGGATATCTCTTGGAACCACGGTGACAGTCCCCCTGACTGCCATATGTGGCTTCGAAGAGTTTGATGCCCTGGATTGATGACATTGTTCTTTCAACCTTTCTCATGTTCTATTCAGATTTGTACTGTGACCAGCAATGTGCAGTCCCTGAGCACATGATGTGTGGCTGGTCTGTGTTGCTACCATGTGCCACATGCACAAAAGACATGCTAGATTCTGAAGACTTACTACAAAAAATAAAAAAAAAGGATGCAAAAGATCTTGTTAATTTTTTTTTTTATTTTGATTCCATGTTGAAGTGATAATTTTTGGGTGTATTGGGTTAGATAAAATCCTACTAAAATTAATGTCACTTGTTTCTTCTTACTTTCTGTAATGTGACTGCTTAAAAAAAACTAAAAAAAAAAAAAATCCATTGCTGTCAAATTGATTCCAACTCATAGTGACCGTATAGGACAGAGCAGAGCTACCCATAGGGTTTCTAAGGCTGTAATGTGGGCAGAAGTGCACTGCCACATTTTACCCGTACTGAGTGGCTGATGAGTTTAAACCACTAGCTTTTCGTTTAGTAGCCAAGCACTTAACCACTGCCCCACCAGGGCTCCTTATGTGGCTGCTAGACAATTTTACACTGCACATGTGGCTTGCATTCTGTTTCTGTGGGAGTAGTACTGCTCTGGACGCTAAAAGTCCTTCCAAAAAAGGACATGTCTGCGAAGCCTTGCCACCATTAGTGTCACTGGATTGGTGTTTGGTGGGCGTGAGAAAGGCGCTGGAGACAGTGGCGGTGTATGCAGAGGTATAAATGCACAAAGGTGGCCAGGCTTTGCATAGGCGTGTTTTCTGTGGTTTCAGTGAGTCTGACTTCAGATTCCCCTTGTGGGCTATTTCTCGTCTCAGATTTTGCTCCTGCTGGAAGGTGTCTGCCCACAGAGACATTTTTGTTCTGTTTCTGCCTCTTTTTCACAAACATACAGTCATTCTTGCTCTCTGAGGCACTAGCTATCTCCCCTTTGAAGCTGAAGTTCCCCTTTAGAGAACTGCTAGAAGGAATGGCAGTGGGCAGGGTGGGATCCATTTAAACTGACATTCAGAGTGGCTCTGGAGTCAAGTCCTTTGTGGGACCCAGTGTAGAGACCATGTCTGGATGAGAAGTGTCCACTCACCTCTGAGTCCTTGCAGGTGTGCAGTGTCCTGCATCTGGTGGAGGCCTATAAAGCAGCTGGGGGACCACAGGCTGGGGGCCATCCACCTTTTGCATCCACCAGTTCTGGCTTTGGAGGAGTAGGATGCTGCCCCATCAGAGCGGAGAGTAAGAAACAGGCACAGTGTCTGTTCCGGCCCTGGGACTGCCTCAGGAATGTCGCTACCACTCTATGCCTGCCTGTGTACATGGTATCCTGTGGTGTCCCATGCGTGACCGTTTCATCCAGGAAGGGAAAGCCACTCCCAGAGGCCTCATCTGGAAGGTGCTAGGGTCCCTGTTGGGTGCAAGAGGGGGAGGGTGGGCAGATCATAGAATGAGCATGAAGCACAGAAGAACGCATGGACACTAAGACACCTGCACAGACATGGGGAGGAAGGTGAACACAGATGAGAGGGTAGAGAACAGCAGGTAGGCAGGAGGATGAACACAAGTGGGAGCAGGGAGGGCAGTGTGTTAAGGAGTGTAGCTCAGGGCTAGCTCTGTTCTTTAGTCAGCCATATGTAAGAGTCACTCACTGAGCCTGTTTCCCCTTCTGTGAACTGAAGAGTTGAGAGAAGAGCTGTCTAAGGACCTGCCAACCCCACTGTGGTTCTGAAGGCCAGAAGCCCCAAATCACGGATTCAAAAGGCCATGGTATTGCAGAAGGTTCTAGGGGAGATTGTCTGCTTGTCTCTTCTAGCTTCTGGTGGTTACTGGCATTCCTTGGCTTGTAGCTGCATCACTCTGGTTTCTGCCTCCATCAACACATGGCCCTCACCCTGTGTGTCTCTTCTCCTAAAGACTCTGGTCAGATTGGAGTAGGGCCTATCCTATAGTAGTGTGATCTCATGTTAACTAATTACTTCTGCAAAGACTCTCTTTCTGAACAAGGTCACGTTCACCAGGGGTTAGGGCTTCAACCTATCTTTTTGGAAGAAAATATTCAACTCATAGCAGATGGTGTTGAGACTGTGAGACCTAGAAGGAAGCACATTCCTTTGAACTATTAAAAAATCTCTTCTTTTTGGCTCAGCTCTGGAGCAGCATGGGGCACCCCCTGAGTTCATGGTAATACTCCTTGGCAGTTATATGATGGGCTCATATGACAAGGGGAGCAGACCCAAACACACCAGCCATTGGCCAGTAGGGACCTGACAAGGCTCTTATCTGAACAAAAGGCCATTCTATCTGCCCTGCAGGTGAAGCTGCAGGATTGTACCAGAGAGGGAATTTGGGGTCTATTCCGTAGGTCCTAGAACATGGCTGTAGTCATTTGTAGCCTCAGAAATATTTGAAATGCTCGTCTCAGTCATTAAAAAGAAAGTACATTTTTTTAAGTCAGAAATGACATAGGAGTCTGAATTTTGCACAGTCCAGCTTTCTGGTGTATCCCTAAGGGGGAAGTGGAAATGAAATGTTAAATAATATGGGACTTTGCTAGGGGAATCCTGATCAAAAGGGGGAAAATATAGAACAAAATTTCAAATATAGCCACAGAGGCTGGATTAACCCCCAAACTATTGACCTGAGGTAATCTTTGAATCTTAAACCAAAAATAGCCCCTGAAGTCTTCTAAAAATGAAAGAACAGTTTAGCTTAATTTAATCACTAAAGAATGTATGCCTTGAGCATGATGCTGTTTTAAGAACTATGTATATGGGATCCAGTTGACAATAGTAACTCTAAATGTTGTATAGGAAACTTAGAGGGGAGTGGGTTTATGTTAATGGCAAGAGACACCTTGGAAAAGGAGGGTGAGAATGGTTGCAGAACTTGAAGAATGTAAATCAAAGTCACTGAATTGCACGTGTAGAAGTTGTTGAGTTGGTTTATGTTGCGTGTGTTTTCTCAAAACAACAAAAATAAAATATTTAAAAAACAACGTGGAGCTTTAAACTGAGTTGGCTTCGTGTGTTCGTATGGTTGCTCTGCAGGCCCCCTCCTCTTTTTTGCAATAATTGGATCATTGGGCTACTTGTCTTTTAAAGCCCCATTAGACAGTAATAGGGAGTTTCTGGGTCATACAAACAGTTAAGCACTCCACTGAAGGTTGGCAGTTCGAACACACCCAAAGGCACCTCAGAAGAAAGGCTCTACATCTATAGGATATCATCCTGCTGACCTCTGGCTGGAGTATGGGGAGTGGGTGGAGAGGAGGGGAAAGGAGACTGTTGGGAGGATGAGACATGTATGGAGCAGAGAGGAATAGTGTGCAGTCACTGGGTGGGGAGTGCAGTGGAAGCTACTTATAGGTGGGCATGTAAATTTATATAGGAATATACATTTTCACTCAATTATAACCAAAAAAAAAAAAACAGAAAAAAAAAGAAGAAAGGCTCTATTTGTTTCTAAAAGGCCACAGCCTTGAAAACCCTATAGAGTAACTGTACTCTGCATGAAATAGGGTCACCATGAGTCAAAATGGACTCAACTACAACTAACAACAGACAGGAATGATAAAAAGAAGTCTGCTGTGGGTTAAGAAAAAAAACAAAACTTCCATATTGCTTCTACTGGGGAAGAGAGCAATCCAGCTGATCCAGAGGATTATCAAGTTGCAGAATGATCCTGTGTTAGATTCAGTTTCCTTTAAACTTTTCTGGAGACCAAAATTGTTGGTCTTTTCTGTAGCTTAGAACCACTTTCTGCTTTTAAGCATGGCTGTGGTATGTGGCATGGGGTTTGGAGTTCCTTTTTTTTTCCTACTTTGAGATGTACTTTTTTTTAAAGGTAATTTGGTTCATTTACATTTATTGTTACATCACATTTTAGTACCTCCTCCTATCCTGCTTTGCTTCTTATTTTTGTTATAATTTGATTTCTCATATACTTTTAGTTTTAAGTTTGTGCATGGTTTGATGTATAGTTTAACTTAAGATTTCTTAGGTCTTATTAAGTGTATTTCTTTTTAATCTAAATCCCCTAATAACTAACTTATGCAAACACCCAGTGTTCTTGTTTCTTTAGATTGCCATATATAGCTATCACACAGCAGAGGTACTTTGGACTTCCTTCCACAGGCGTCTTAAGTTGGTTTTCTTCTCCCTGGGACTGTTGTCTACCCACCCACGTATCACTGGGGCTCAGTGTTGAGAAACAGGTTCATTCTCAGTTCTCTTTTCTTAAATCTCTCTCATCTAGTTTGTATTCTCTCATTTGTACCAATCATACACATGTCTGCTTAGCAGCACAGTATCATGGAACGGAAGAGAAAGACTTGAACAGACCTTTACTCATTCTGGACACGTTATGCAATCTCTCCAAGCCCAGCCCATGACCCTTATCTGTTTAGAAAAGAAAAAAAGGTAACATGCTGAGGCGTGATTAAATGAGAAATTGCATGGAGCTGTGCCTGGCACACATTGGCTGCTTGATAAGTTGTTAGTCCGCCTTCTTCCTCCCTGCTAGTATTCTCAGTAATTTAGTGAGTGGCTTATCATAAATACTGTGAAACTTGGCCTCTGGGGTTTCTCCTAGTTGAGTCATTCTTTGTGGTGGTTCCATCGCACTGCCATCAAGTCAGTTCCAACTCATAGTGACCCTACAAGGCAGAATACAGATCTGTCCCATAAAGAGTTTCCCAGAAGTGCCTGGCAGATTTGAACTGCTGACCTTTTGGTTAGCAGATGTAGCACTTAACCATGACACCACCTGGTAGGTGATGCTTTTAAGTACACCAGCCTTGGAGTTGGACAACCTTCTAGCCATGTGACCTGGGGCAAATATTCTAGTCTTAAGCTTTTGTTTTTTCATCTTTAAAATGGAAATAATAATGTTGGCTGACAGGATTTTTACAATAGCTTTGTTAAGGTATGATTTGCACATCATAGAATTCATTTTAAGTAAATTAACTTATTTAAGTGTACAATTGTATAATTTTTAGTAAATTTACAGAGTTGGACAACATCACCATACCCCAGTTTTAGAACATTAGTGTTGCCTTAAGCTTCCTAGTTTCTGGTAACTGCCAGCTGTCCTTGGTGTTTCTTTGCTTCTTAAAGATGCATCTGCCTCCATCATCACATGGAGTCTTCCTCTGTGTGTCTCTCTTTCCGTGTCTTGTAACATACCACTGAGAAGGGATTGGGTTTAGGACGCACGTGACTCTGGTGGGAGCTCATTTACATCACAAAAAACTCATTTCCAGACAGGATCACCTTCACAGGTACCAGCCCTTTGAGTTGACCCCATGTGTTACAGAGTAGAACTGCTCTGTAGGGTTTGCTTTGCTGTGAGCTGTGTGGGAGCAGATTGGCAGGACTTTCTTCTGCAGTGCTGCTGGTTGAGTCTGAACCACCAGCTGTTAAAGTGAGCAGTCAAGCACAAACCATGTGTGCCACTTAGAAACCTTTTTATTCACAGGTTCAGAGGTTAGGATTTCAACATCTGTTTTGGAAGGACAAGATTCAATCCATACCAAGGGCTCTTTCCCCCTTTCTATTTTACTGTACAGCCTAGGGTTAAACATTCGCCAGCACAGCAGCCTGTGTTTCCAGTGTTGTCACTATCATTCTGCTGACAAAGATTTTTTTTAATATCTAAGGAAACTGAGGCTCAGAGCACCTTGATTTTACCCGTGCTATGATCTCTGGTGGTTGTTTTATTCTGCCAAACCACCCTGTTGCTGGTTTAACATTTTAATCATTTCTTAATATTTTTGGTGCTAAGACTTCCTAGCATGACAGCTCTTTAGTCCTGACACTTCCTTCCTAACAGGAACACTGTGTGTTCTGCTTTGTGCTTCCAGAACTTCGCTAAAGAGTTTGTAATCAGTGATCGGAAGGAACTGGAGGAAGACTTCATCAAGAGCGAGCTGAAGAAGGCAGGGGGAGCCAATTACGATGCTCAGACAGAGTAACCCCTGCCCTCCCCCTGCCCCTGGCCAAAGTCATCTGCCTGCTCCCCGGGGAGGGGCCCCCCGGCCCAGCTACCAGCCCACCAGCCCACCAGGGAGAAGAGAAGCGACGAGGCAACTCCACCATCTGTGTCTGCACTCCAGTTCCCTTTCCAGCCTCCCTCATGAACCCTATTGTCTTGTATCTCCTGAAGCTCATGGAACATCTTTCTTTTACCTTCTCCCCCCCCCCCTTTTTTTTGTTCTAATGAAAAGTCGTTTGATGCCAAGGTCACACACGTCAGCAGATTTGAGGTACCTCCTGTAGTGACCCCGTTTCCTGACATTTCTCTTGCCTGGCCTGAGCCACTGTGACCTCACGTTGCTACTGAAACCTGTGCCACCACCTTGGTTTTCTGGTAGGCCCTCCTGTCTACACTTAAGGAGGCAGCTGTCTTAAGCACTGCCTGTCCACTCTAGCCTTCGTAAGAACACACGTATACTGGCTTGGACCTCCTAGAGTGTGCTCCAGGTCCTTCATTCCCATTCCAGTCAAACCTGTGGCACCATCTTGGTTTTCTAGTATGCCCTCCAGTTTACTGTTAAGGGGGCAGTTGTCCCAGGAGCAGGGCTGTTCCTCTTCAGCCTTCACAAGAATACACGCATGTCCTGGCTTGGACCTTCTAGAATGTGCTCCAGGGTCTCTCACTCCCAACCCCATCAAAGTTGCCTAAGCCATATGTCTGACAGAGATGGGGACAAGTCTAGGTCTAACTCTGACCAAATAAGAAGATAGAAAATTTGCCTTAAAACTTGACTTGGCAGTATCTTTGCCAGGTGGTCTGGGACCACTCATTCCCATCCTTTTCTTTGAAATCTCGTTGGGGCCTGAATAGAGGGCAGAGGTCTGAGTCTCAAGACTTGACAGGAAGAGGTTAACATCAGGGTTATCTTTAGGAGCCCCCAAAATGACCAGGATGTTAGGGAGAGAGGCCCAGATGGAGAATGGGAATTCACAGAGAACTGTGAACTGGTCCTTACGTTTGGCGGGGCCCTCCGCAGGCCCAAGGATGCTCCGGCCCATGAGCCTGTTCTGCCTTTTTTGCTGCTTATTGAGTGGAAGCCCCACTACTCACAGGGGCCCCCAGCATCTATGGCTTCAATCATCTGCACCACACTTTCAAAAGGATTTTTTTTAAGAAAAAAGAAAGAAAGATGAGATTGGCTTGGTTCTTCATGAGCGTACTTTATATTGATGGTTTTCTTTTTCTCTTTGCTCATTTCATTTGGGGGGAGGATGTCTGTACTGTATTGGGGATGTGAAGTACATCTGCACTCAGTTTACAGAAATAAATGTTTTGTTTTGTTTTTCAAAAAAAAACCTGATTTTCAAATTTGTCTCGTAAAACTACTGACTCTCTTTTTACTGAGAAAACAAAGGCAGTTGTCATCTTGATATGGGAAAGGCTGTGTAGCGCTAGTGGGGAGCAGGCACATTCACATTCAGTAGCTTGTTTACTTTTTAACAACCATCACGAGAAACAGGTGCTGTCTCCCCATTATGTGGAAACAGAGATTCAGACCAAGCCGTTCTCCCAGTGTCACCTAGCAAGGAAGTGGCAGAGCTAAGGTTTGAGTCTGGGGCTCCTGATGCCCCGGTGCTGTAGTTTGTGGGTGAATAGGGAGGCCCCTGATTTGAGGGGGTGATAAGACAGCAGGATTGCTACAGTTTTGGGGTGTCCAAAACCCTGCTCCCAGACTTCTCACAAAAGCTACAAGAAAGCACCTTTTGTAGCTTAGCTGTGGCATCCTTTCTGAGCTCATACTAGAGCTTAAAACCGGAATTTCAGAACACTAGATCCAGGGGAACACAGAACCAGGCCAGCAGAGTGCAAATGCATAGACAACTGGGTTTGAAGGAGCCACTTGTGGGGCAGGGAAAGTACAGGAGGGGACTGAAAACAAAATCCACTGGACAGAATCTTGCAGTATGCAGCCATGCAGTGATCACGCTGCCCCGGCCTACCCCAGCTACATCTGTTTTCAAATCCTTGCTCCTCTGCTCATCAGCTATGTGACTTGAGAGGAGTTACTGAACCTTTTTAAGCCTCAGCTTCCTCACCTGTAAAGTTAGCACTATTTTCTTACTTACCTATTAAGGATTAAATTGTGTGTCCCACCCCCCCCACTTGCAAAATATGTATTGGACTTCTAACCCCTATACCTGTGGGTGTAATTCCATTTAGGAAGAGGGTTAGTGAGGACATATTAGTAGGGTGTGTCTTAAACCTACTCAATTCAGAGAAGTGAAAGCTGATTAGGCATCAAAGCAAGCCAAAGTAAGTAGGGGGAGACAGCCCCTATCTGAAGACAGTAGGGGCCCAGGAACTCCAAGGATTGCCAGCTACTTGAAGCTGAGTTGAAATCAGCTAGATGGTGGCTGACAACAATAGAAGCTGAAATAGACAAGAAAAGACCTTTGCCTATAGCCAGATACCTGAATTTGGACTTCTGGCCTCTTAAATTGTGAGAAAATTAATTTCGGTTTTTTAAAACCACCCACGTGGTATTTCTGTTACAGCAGCACTTGCTAGCTAGGACAGTGCTACAGAGGAAGACTTAACGAGAACAGCTGTTGTCTGTGAGACACAGGCAACGGTGCCTGGTGTCTTGAGTTCAGCCTTACTGCCGCTGGGCCTCCGTATTTTCAAAATGAGTTTCTCTTGCTTTCCAGCACAAGGGCTTCTAGCTATAGTCAGAGAACTTGGGCTTAGCAGATGGCCATCTTTGTGTCACTCTCCTGCAGGCGGTTTCCCCAAGCTTTGGGGGACCTAGCCTGGACAGTGGTGGGCTCCTGGGACCTTCTCCAGGCTAGTTTCCACTGCACTCCCAAACATGAATAATAGGGAAATCGAACACCCTGAGAGAACCAGTAGGAGCTAGATGTCACACAATGCCATTTTTTTCTTTTCTGTGGGTTTTGGAGCGGCCCCATAGATAAGTGCCGTGGAGCTGATTAGAACTCACGAGGACCTCTTATGTGCAGAATAGAGCTGCTCTGTAGGATTTTCAATGTCCTTGTGGAAGCTTATCACCGGACTTGCCTTCCTAGGCTCCTCTAGGTGGCTTTGGACTAACAGCCTGTTGACTAGTAGTTGGGCTCTTAACTGTTCCTAAGAGACTCCAAAAGTAGGGGACAGAGAACCATTGTCTCAGCGGGAGGAATTTGCCTGCGGTGGGTAGAGATGAAAGACATCTCTGCTTCACTGCCCTCAGGCACAGAGAACTTGCACGGAGGTGGATGGAGGTGAGGAGAGGCAGCTGAGGATAAGATGGGCAGTAATTAAGGGACATATTTTTATGCTCCCAGGAGTTTGCTGCTCCTAGCTGATTGATCCCTGGGAAATGCTTGTTGATTCTCAGCTTTGCCCAGCCCTTCCTTAGGCAGTGAACACCCTGGGCATTCTCTGGGGGTAAAGAGGGAGGCCACTCCCCAGTATCTCTGGCTAGGGCAAGGTCTGCCACCCCTACTCCAGGGTGGGTTGTCCTCATTGCAGCTCCCTGGCACTTCCTGTTCCCCATTTCTTAGTGAAGGACAGAAGAGACAAAAACAAGAACAAACAGGTCAGCTCTCATAGCAGGACCTATTTCTCAAGAGGCAGCTGGAGGCTGCTTTGAGTGGAGCAGAGACCTGAACTTGAGGTGGCCCTGGATCAGCACTTCCTATGCAACTCTGATCACCCATGCCTCTGGGGGCCTTTCAAACACCGTGGAACTCTGAGGCCATTATCTTAGTTCTACCGTCACTGGACGGCTCCCTCCTTGCATCACATTCTTCCTGGGTTGTAATGGGTGATTCCTGTTTCCTCTCCAGGTATCCTTCTCTGCTCTCCCTGGGCCCTGAGAGGCTGCATCCACAGCTCTGATGGGGGCACCAGCAAGAGATGGGACCGGGGTACTAGTTCCCCAGCTCCCTCCTGTGGGGCCCTACTCCACATGGTTGCCTTCTCTGGGTTCTAGGAAAAGGTCTTTTTAAGTCTGAGTGTCCTCTGGGCCACTCCCAACACATGCCAGAAAATAAAACCACAATAGTTCTCTACCCTGTTCTTATTTCTGGGCAAACTTGACAATTGGAGAGACAAGGGACTGTCCCCTTTAAAAATGTCAGCCAACCTTAAAGAGGTTTTCAGCCCGATGAACACTGAGCCCCCGACCCCAAGTTTTACAGATGCCTCCGGAGAGCAGGTCTGGAGGAGCAAGGAACCATGGGGCTGATTGTGCAGAGCAGTGCTCAGAAACCCAAAGCTGGTGCCCAAGAGAAGGTTTCGGCTCTGTCCAGGGCTCAGGCTCATTTGCAGATAATGATTGAAACTTCCTGGCTTGTTAAAGTGTCAAGATTTCTGAATGGTTGCCACCTAAGCGCAGAACAGGGGCAGAAGTCCCTGTTCAACTCATGCTTAAGAATCTAGGTCGAGGGGATTTCCTTTGGCCCTCCTCTGTCCACTTCAGAGCAACAAGAGGACCCTCAATTATTACCTCTTTCTCTCCTCTTCAGGCTTTAGTTTCCCCCAGTTCTTCTGCCATGTCTTCTGTTCAGAGGGGCCAACCTAACACCCTCCTCATCACCAATCCCCAAACCATCATTCCTTGCTGTGTTCATATCTACTCACACCCTTGAGCATTTTCCCAGTATCTTGTGTCTCAGAAGGACTCAGAATGTTATGCCCATTTTACAGAGATGGAAACCAAGGCCCAGGGAGATTCTGTGAAGTGTCCTAGGTAACTAACAGCTAAGCTGAGATTAGAAGAAAGTTGTCTTCAAAAAAAGAAGAAGAAAAGTGCCCTAACTCCTAGCCCCAGGGCTACCGTTACCCATTTTATGGATGAGACGTGGGAGGTGGAGATTCCTGACAGCAAGAATCCTATGGCCTGCTGCCTTAGTACACAACACTCCCTCTCCCACCGTGCAATTCTCATGCCACAGTGTCTCATTCATGCTTTGAAAAATTCGTTGAGCTCTTACTCAGTGTCAGACCCAAGATGGGCATGGGAATCTTGCAAGAGAGCACCAGTCTGCCCTCAGGGACTTTCCTGTCTAGGGGAGAGGAGAAATACTAAAGAAGTGGTCCAACATGACCAGCAACACCAAAGAGATATGGTTGCTATAGGAGGTAGAACAGATGACAGAGCTTGGTGACAAGCGTGACTTGATCAATGTATCCAGCTGCTAATTGAAAGATTAGAGGTTCAAATTCACCCAGAGATGCCTTGGAAGAATGACCTGGTGATCTGATTCCAAAAAAAATCAGCCAATGAAAACTCTATAGAATGCATTTCTACTCTGACAGGCTGAGATCTGAGAGATAAGCAGGCTGAAGGTAAAAGTCAGGGGCCCATTGATGTTTCAAGCAGAAGCAAAGTAGGAGGTCCAACTATTAAGTCTACAGACGTAATTGTTCTAAGTGCTACATACCTCAATGCTGAATATCACCATGGCCACTTTTGAAAAATTCCCCTTGGGAAGCTATGTACCCATGTCAGTGCCTAGCCCGCCCTTCAAATCAATTTTGGAACTCTTTCTGGAATGGTCATTTTGCACAGTGGCAAGTTATCAAACTTGACTGTCTAATTGTCTGAGGGAGTTTTTAGCCAGTAAACAAACAACTGTATTGGAATACCTTCATGGCCTCCAGTGACTTTTTTCTTTGCCCAAAGATAAAGGAAATATTGAAAGGAAGACGTTTTGATGACATTCAGGACGTCAAGAGTACTATGATGACAACTCTGATGGCCATTTCAGAAAGAGTTCCAAAATTGCTTTGAAGGGTAGACTAGGCACTGGCATCAGTGCATAGCTTTCCAAGGGGAGTACTCTTAAGGTGACCCTAGTGATATTTAGCAATGAGGTACGTGGCATTTTTTCTAGGATGAGTTCATGAACTTAATTGTCAGATTTTATCTGTACAAAGGGGACTAGGAGGCAGCTCAACATGTATCAGAACTCAGCTGTAATTTCCACTCACCTGAGTAGCCTCTGTAAACTACTAATTTCCTGACTCCACCTGAGGCCAGTTGGATCCAAATCTGGGGGAGGTTGGCATAGGTAGCCTGTTAAGCCCCCCAGATGCACGGCAGTTTCCAATTGGCTAGAGTAATGATTTTGGACTTCATCCCAAGCAGAGTGGGAGTTACAAAGTGTTTAAACAGGGAGTGGTTATACGACTGAAAAAAAAAATCATTATTAGTCATTTTCAGCTGATAGTTGGGTGTTGGAGACAAATGCTGGGGATTGTTCAGTGGTTTTATATATAATTCTCAAATCACGGTCTCCATGTGTCCAAATGACTCAAAGTGGTTACTATCAATCAAATGCATCACCCTCAAAGAGAGGGTGAGAAGCCAGAATCCCAGAGGAAAAAACAGCCAGGAATCGAGTGGAGCCCAGTGAGTACAACCAGAACGCCAAAGCAGAGGCAAGTTAATACCAGGCATCCAAGAGGCGATCCGATGCACCCCCAACAGACTTCTGTTTGGGGACAGAGAGGAGAAGCTCTGAGTCTGCGGGATGGCTTTAACAAAGAGCTCATTCTCCCACAGATTAGGAAGCTAACAAGTCCAAATTCAGAGTGCTAGCTCCAGTGGAAGGCTTTCTTTCTCTGTCAGCTCTGGAAGTCCTTGTCGCCAACCTTTCTCTAGACCAAGACCTGCTCAGCACAGGATCGTCAGGTCCAAAGGATGCCTTCTGCTAACAGAGCTGCTTCCTCAGTGGTGTAAGTTCCCCCTGTCTCTCTGCTCACTTCTCTCTTTTATGTCTCAAAAGAGACTGACTTAAAACATAACCTTATCTTGTAGATTGAGTCCTGCCTCATTAAGTGTTGCTAATTCCACCTCCTTTAACGTTTTATAGACAGGAGTTACAACACAGAGGAAAACCACATCAGATGACAAAATAGCAGCCAGTCATACAATACTGAGAATCATGATCTAGCCAAGTTGACAGAAATTTTGGGGGTTGCAGTTCAATCCATGGCACCAGCCCTTGTGACTTCTTTTAGCTCTTCATTCTTCACAGCCTGAAAGCCCCAAAGCCTCAGCTCTGAGTCCCGATTTTTGTTTGAATGGAAGTTTCTAGAATCATAAAAACTAAAGAGCTTCCCCCACCCAGAGATATTGCATCTTATTGAAAGTTTTCTTGCCTGCCAGGAAAACCCACCTTCAGTTTAGAATATTTCTCTCCCTAAAGTGTGGGCCCAAGGCACCTCTTTATTGAAATCTCTTGAAAGCAACTTAAACTCTCATGAGGTTTAGAGGATCTGCTTGTCTCTCTAGCCTCAGCTTTGTCCTTTTCCCTTCCAGAACTCCCACTATTCTGCTGTTCTTTTGTTTTCTAGAGCGCCCTGCATCCTCCCCCTGTAGAGGTTTGGTCTCTGCCCTGATATACTTCTTCTAGGACACCTCACACACTCCTACAGTGATTACTGGTAGTACCCCTAAAGATAAGTCTGTCTCTTCACCCCTGAAACCTGTGAATGTGACCTTCTGTGGAAGAAGGGGTCTTTGTAGGTGTAGTTAAGGATCTTGGGATGATGTCATCTTGGTTTGGGGGCAGGATTACTGATGTCCTTACAAGAAGAGAAAAGAGAGGTCTGGGAGAAACCGCATGAAGGCAGGCAGAGGCTGGATTGAAGTGCTAGGCTACAGAGCCTGGGAACATCTTGACACCATCAGACACTGGAAGAGACAAGGAAGCGTCTGCCTCTGACTCCTTGATTTCAGACTTTGGCACTGCACAGCAGTGAGAGGATAAAGGTCTTACTTTCAACCCCTTTGTGACCAGTGGACCCACAGTATCTCAACTGCTTTTTATGCCTTGGGAAAACTTTAGGGAGGAGGTGGTCTGATTTTAAGAGCTTTAGCCTTTTGAAATGCGTGAAACCTGTGACAGAGGCTCGTTTTTTTTGTCACCCAAACACTGTCTTAGGTGACACCTTCTGGATGTGTGAATTTTCTAAACTTTTGACAAGTTTGCTTTTACTTCTGTGAGAGAAGCTGCCTCACTATGTTTCCCAGTTACTGTGTTCTCGATGAGAACGCGCGCACTTAACCTCAAGAATAAGCTGTTCCCAGTCTTTTAATCATAGTGGCCATTTTCACCATAATTATCATTAATGGTTTCTAGGTGTGACAGGCTCCCTGCTTTTCCAACTTCTGAATAGTAAATAATGCCATTGTAATAAGGAATAATGCATTGCAATGGTACTTTTCAAGAGACTGGAGATTTCAAAAATTATTCTTATCCTGCATTCACTCTTAAGGTGCAATCATGGCTTCCACGGTAGCAGGTAGAACGCACTGCTGTCAGCAGTTCTGCCATAATCCAGGGCAGCTGTTTCTGCTTCTTAGCTGTTAGTATTGCTTGTTGTTACAATGAAAAGTACATAGTTGTGGTAGTTTTCCTGAGATTCCAATTTCCTTAATTCTACTTATTTGGCCTGTAAGGGCTGCTTCTGCAGTAAGGAAGAATGTATTGTACCATGTTTTGAAAAGTTCCATGAAGTATAATAAAAGGCAAAGAAGAAAGAGATGAGAATAAAATCTATGTGCCAGGTGGTTTCATGTATTTAGACAAAGGTGAGCTCTGGTGGCCAGTGGTTAAAACCTAGAGCTGCTAATCAAAAGGTCAGCAGTTTGAATCTACCAGTGGCTCCTTGGAAACCTCATGGAGCAGTTCTACACTCTTCTATAGAGTTGCTTTGAGTTGGAATCAACTGGAGGTCAACAAACTTTAATGGCTAAGGAAGCCCTTGGCTGCTGAGTGAAAGGACTGAACGCACCAGCCACTCCTCGGGAGAAAAGACCTGGCAACGGTAGCAAATGGGTATCCTTTCATATGCTTGTTGGTCATTTGAAATCTTCAGTGAAATGTCTGTTTAAGTCCTTTACCTGTTTCTTTTAATTGGGTTGTTTATCTCTTTGTTACATTGTACAAGTTCAAAGATACAGGATATTAGACCCTTACTTGATACATGGTTCACAAAAATTTTCTCCTTATCTTTTCACTTTTTTTGATGAAGCCCTTTGATAAACAAAAGTATTTAAGTTTTACAAAGTTCCATTCACCTTTGTCTTTTGCTGCTGTGTTTTTGTTGTCATATTTGTAATCCATTGTTACAATTAGGCCCCGTATCCATGCCCCTGTATTTTCTTCTAGGAATTTTATGATTTTAGTTCTCTTATTTAGGTCCTTGACCCTTTTTGAATTGGTTTCTGTGTCTGGTGTCAGGCATGGATCCTGTTTCATTTTTCTGCACTTTGAAATCCAGTGTTAGCAGCATATTTCCTTGATGACGTTCTTCCTTCTGTACTAAATGGACTTAGCATCCCTAACAAAAATCAGTTGACCATGGAAGTAGGCATTTATTTTTGTACTCTATTCTACTAGTGGTTTCATTTAATTTTAAAAGAGCTGAAAGAAGTGTATACAGTAAAATTTTCACATCTGTGTAAGGGCGGGTGGCACTTCGGTAGGTTATTTTTTATCTGTTTGAAATATAGAAAAACCAAACCCACTGCTGTCGAGTCCACTTCAGCTCATAGCGACCCTATAGGGCAGAGTAGAATTGTAGAGTTTCGAAGGAGCTCCTGGCAGATGTGAACTGCTGACCTTAGGTTAGCGGACATAGCACTACCAGGGTTTCCATTCGGAATATAGAGGTTTCAAAGTATTTTTTATACAAAAGAATTCAACAGAGCCCTCAGAAACAGAGGAGAAATGGCAAAATGCACACCTGAGCGGTGACGTCCTCTAAGGTGGACTTGCCAAGAGAGCCTGAGGGAAGAAGAGGGAAAATCACTAGCAGTCCTCAGGGAGATCCAGCTCCGGAGCATGGAGCTCCTGCCTGAGAGTGTAGAGAAGATGTGTTATCTCTCAGTAGCACGAGTTTTGACTTTGAAAGCTCAATAACTCATGCAAAAACAGCTGGTCATCATTGATAACCAAATTGCTGACATGAAAGGTTGTAAGGAAGAATGGCTGAGTAGGCTGAGGCAGCCCCCCAGCTGCTCCTAGACACCCCCCCCACCTGCTTAGGCTGCCTCCCTCAGCACCTAGGGGCACCCGCTGGTCAGACCGCCCCTCACTTCTGCATCTGGGCAGCCATTTCAGCAGCATCCCCTGCAGCCTCCTTCCTCCTGGGTGCCCCGCTTCAGTCTCTGCTTCCAGGGTCACCTTGCAGGGCAGGAGTGTGTCTTGTATACCTGTCAGCCCTTCTAGCTTCTGGCCTAGTGTATGTATACAGCAGGAGCTCAATAAATACTTAATAGTTTCAGAAATTGAAATTAGCCTCTACTTACGTTTTTGTGGCCTGACCTTTCCACTTATCAATTTGTGGTGAATATCTTTGCACATGAATGGATGCTATTATAGCCATCTTATTTTTCATGGCTTATATTAGATTGCTGTGCCAGAATTTATTTAGCCAAACCTCTATGCCAGTGTCTTTGGAGTTGGAATTGGCAAGCCAGTGACACACAGTTGAGATTGGGCCCTTGGCAAGTTTGTTTCACCTGCAAGTATATGGCCATGCAGTTTGCCAGTGCACAACTCCAGGGGATACCATTATCTTGAAGAGATGGTGCCCCTGGAGTTGTGCAGTGCCCAGCCTGCACAGAAGTACCCAGAAGCACTGCCCAAAGTTTGAATTGATTGCCAGCTTTTAAAAGTCAAAAGACTTTGTATAAAATTCTCTTAACTTTTCTTGACAAGCCTGAAGCTCCACAATTAACACTAGAATTGTATTCCCAGGGAGCAACAGGGGGCTAGATCTGGGTCATGACTGCCTGGTATAGATGGGGGTGCACTTTCTAGGGCCCAAATCCCCAACTCTATACTTAGTCTCCCTCTTCTGTGGTGATTGTCTGGTTGCTGGAGGCATCTGAGTTTGCTAACTCTGATTTACACTTTTAAATATTTACTGAATGAATGAAGAAATCACTTTTCAAAGGCACAATAGCTGAGAGACAGAAAATGTTTCCTTTATTCTGTTTAAATAGCCCAGATGGGGAGTTGCTATGGCAACCCTGGGACCATATTGTAGATGGCTCAGCCATGGATCACAGAGCATCCTCTACGAGGTAGCACACTCCCCAGCCCCCATTCCATGGGGGGAAACTTCTACTGTGGACACACTTCCAGTTGCAGTTGAATGGGGGGTAAGTAGGCATGCTTTCAGAATTATTTCATATTTTGAAACAATTGCCTACTGTACAAACTGCATTTAGTAAGCACAGATTTATCTTCTCATTTAAAAAGCTAACCAAAGGTGAAAGTACAGCCGATGTCATACTGTGATTAAGTATGTAGGTTCTAATCCTGGCTCTACCACTTACTTGCTGTGTGATCTCGGGTGAGTAGCTAAACCTCTCTGAGCTTTGGTTTGCTCACCCGTTTACTACTAATAATAATTGCCCCATCTCATAAGACGGCTGCAAAAAATCTAATGCCTGTGATGCATGAAGCGTTCAGCACAGTACTTGGCAGATGGCACCTACTCAGTTTAGAGCAACTATTGGGATTATGAGTTTCAATAACCAAGGGTGGGTTTAGCAGGAACTAAGCCCTGTAGCCACACTGAGGCTACAGCAGCAACACTCAACCCTTTCACTCTGGTTAAGGACCACTGGGGCCCAGAAAGAAGGAGCCCTGATGGTGCAGCTATTACACACTGGGTCACTAAGTGAAAGGTTGGTGGTTCAAACCTACTAACTGTTCCGTGGGAGGAAGATGTGTCATCAGATTCTGTAAAGATGACAGTCTTGGGAATCCTCTGGGGCAGTGCTACTCTGTCTTACAGGGATGCTACGCATCAGGATTAGCTCAACAGCAACAGATTGTTTTTTTTTGTTCAGGCCCAAGCCAGTGTGTGCTTGCTGCTGGACTCCTAGACAGCCTGGCCCTGTCTCCCAGCCCCCTGTCTGGGTCCTTGACTCCACTGGTGCAGTTCCTGCCCTGGGTAATGACACTTGGTACTCAGCCTTCTCGCCTCCTGTCTGTGCAGCTTCTGAGCTACTGAAGCTTAACAGCTAAAATCCAATTAGCACACGCTCTTGGAGCAAGAGCTCAGGGAGCAGATGTGGTTGTGACAGTTAGATGAATTCATGTGAGACCTGGCAGCTTGACTTGAGGCAGAAGCTGCCTTTGTGGCCTGCTTTCTGGTGGCAGCAAGGTGGTTGGAGCTCAGATGAATGTGTTCCACTTGGTACCTGAGCAGGTCACTGTGGCAGGAGCTCAGGAGACACCCAACAGACGCTCCTTTCTTCCTCTAATTCCTCCTTGTACCCCTATCTCCTTCCATAGCGGCCTTTTCAGCAACACCAGCCTCTCAGCTCTCAGCAGATGGACGCCCCCTTGGTTGTGCTGGAGGTGTGTTGATGCCTAGCGTTTGTTTGGAGGTGCCTCTTGGACCTTCCCTGCCTTGAAACTTTCTCCTGACTTAGCTCAAGTCTCCCTCAACAGGGGTTTGAGCAGAATGGAATGGGGGCGGAGGCTATGAAACAGCTGGAGACAGCTGGAACAGTGGAGGTGGTGGCAACAGGGTGGCACGTGTCCCTTCCAGAACGAACAGCTGCTTCCAGCCTCACTGAGGGTGGCCAGGTGTTGCCAGATCTGATTCTCCCAAGTTCCAAGTGGGGAGATGTACAGAAAACAAATCAACCTCTATTCTTAGGGCTCCCATGACAGAAATACCACAACCAGGGGCTTTAAGGAGCAGAAATTTATTTTCTCACAGTTTCTGGAGGCTAAAAGTCCAAATCAGGGTTCCAGCCACATTGATTCCTTCTGAGGGCCTCTCTCCTAGCTTCTGGTGTCTGCCAGCCAACCTTGGCGTTCCTTGGCACCTGTCTTCCCCTGTGTGTTTTTGTCTATTCTGTATAGTGACATTTCACATCCCTGTACCAGTTTCTTTGCCAACCAGAACACGCAGCACAGGGGACTACAGGTCCCCGGGCTTCTGGAGGCTTGAAAACCCCATATGGCTGCACCTGGACTTCATCTCCAGGTCCAGCCCAGATTCTAGAATGTTCTCTTCAGCTGCCTAAATCCCTGTGGCTGTTTCCGTAGCATTCCAGAGTGGCTGAGGAAAAAGTGGGCCTGTGGTGTGTTGTTTTCCTCAAAGAGCTCTGAGGCCCCCTTTGGGCCCTGCAACTCCCTCCCCCACTCATGTGTCATAGAGCTGCCTTTAGGATGCATTGTTCTTACAGCTTTGTGACCACCCTGAGCAGATGGGGTGGGAGGAGAGAATTGTGTGGAGGTGGTGTTGGGGGCTGGGGCTATTGCTTGGCTGAAGGCGAGAGAGTATCTCTAACCACAAAGCCAAAGCTTGGAAACAGCAGCTGTCAGAAAGGGGGCCGTGGTGTCGGGGGAGCGAGGGGGTTCAGTGAGCTCCGGACCTGAGTCTGGAGACCTGTCTCTGCCTTGGACAAGCTGTGCACTGGGACTGTCTTTCTTCTTTGGTGCTCGGTGTGCCCCCAGAGATTAGGTCAGTGTTCTCCGAAGGTGGTACATATATGGCTAGTGATTTGTGCAGTCATTCCAGGTGGTACAAAACTGTTCTTTTAATTGCTGTGTAACCATTAAGCCTTCCATCAGCCCATTCTGCAACTTGAGCCTGCCCAGAACCATCTGGAGGGCCTGATAAAACAGATTGCTGGGCCGCCTCTAGCATATCTGATTCTGGAGGTCTGGGTGAGGCCTGAGACTCTGTACTGCTGGTGCGTCCCCAGGGGATGCTAGTACTGCTGGTTGTGGACCACGCTTTAAGAACCCCTTACCTACCTAATACCGGGTACTGTGAGCTCAGTGGTGTGCTCAGGTTGCCTCAGACTGGCTTGTAAAAGCTGATTGTGCTCAGCTTTTCCCACCTGGAGTGGTGACTTCAAGCTTGTAGCCTGAGTTCAGTTACAACGAAAGTTTTTACACCAAGGAAGCTGAAAATCAGTGAGTAGTGGAAATCAGGACTCCCCTCAGACTTGGCTGTGGAACATTAATAGCACACCAGTACGTGCACTGTTCTGAGCATTTTATTAACTTAACCCTTTCCGCTATCCCAAACAATAGATAAGAAGCCCTTGTGTCTCAATACTGATGAAAGGTTGGCAGTTTGAACCTACCAGCAGCTCTGCAGGACCTCTGGTGATCTATTCCCTCTAAGATTGCAGCCTAGGAAACCCTATATGGGTCAGTTCTGTGACCCTAAAACCTTGCAACAAGTTTTCTCTTATTAAAAATGGGTGATTGAGAGCTTGCTGTAACCAATACCATAATGATACCCTAAGTAATTACAAGCGTTTTCTTTTTTTTTTTTTTTATTGCACCAGCTGCACTAGCTTCGTTGAAAGGGGTGCAGAGCCCTCTCTGGTCCAGCAGCCTTGGTTTCTCCCCTCCTCTGTGTACTCTTGATATGTGCCCCCCAGTTTGTCAGGCAGCAGTTGGACAGCAGCATTGGGCGGCTGCCTGGCACTGTTGGTCTGCAGCTTTATTTCTGCAGCCTGCCTTTGAGAGAGCTTTATTCTTGCTCCTTATCTCAGTCTGAGTGGACTTGGTAGGCCACTTCTAATTACAAGGTTTTTATCTAAGATCTTTTTCTTCTAGCTTGTTATATAGAGATCAGGTGTACAACATGCATATCTGTAGTTTAGTAAAAAGTTTCTTGTGATTATTTTGTCATGTACACAATTATCTGTGAGGTGTATGCTTAAAAAGAACATTAGATAATCCTTGCCAAAATGGTATATAAACTCTGGTGTAAAATTGTCTTTGGAGAGTCCATAGAGACCAGCCGGTGCTGCTGTTGATGCTCCATTGGTATACTACTTCCTAACAAACCTTCTCCAGATTTCTGACATACAGTATGTTTCGTCGGCTCAACTGCTCCAGAGCAGACTCTAATCAGACAACAGTTCTTTTCTCTTGTACAGTGTTTCTGTGAGTTGGAATCGACTCAACTTCACACAACAACAACATGCAATAAGTGCTATCATTATTCCCATTTTGAAGATGAGGACACTGAGGCCCAGAAAGCTTAAGTAACTTTGCCAAATGTCCCACTGAACACAACAGTTCATCAAAATTCTGATTTCATTGATATTTTTGGTTTGGATAAGGCTAAAAAAAATATAAGTTGATTTAAAAAATACATACGAATTAAATAACAGTTCTGTTGTGTTGCAGACAACAGAATTCACTGAGATGGCAGATAAATTTTGGAGGTTTATTTATAAGTGGAGGGTGTGTCTGCCTTTGAGAGGGGACAGCAAAGCACTGTCACAGTGGTGGACTTATTTTAGCTGACAAGCTCGGGTTCATGCCCGGGGAACAGCGCGTGACTAGTGGGGGCCTCTCAGAGGTCATCAGTCTCACACTCTATCTCTAGATGTCTGAGTTGGATGTTATTGCTGGGATTTTTAAACAGATATGGCAATGTAAATCATTCTAGTATTTGGGTCTACACACATTCTCTCCTGTTTCCCACTAAAGCAATAGCAGGGGGAGGAACCACTACTTGTTGAGTCCTTGATACACCAGGTGTTCTGGCTGCATGAATTAACTTCCACTAACTCTCTGCAGAAGTAACTATTTCCGCTTAGCGGAGTCCTTTGGTTGTGCAAATGGTTAACACAGCTGCTAACTGAAAGGTTATAGGTTCGTCTACCTACAGGCACCTTGGAAGAAAGGCTGGGCAAGCTACTTCTGAACAGTTAGCCACTGAAAACCAACCCCATGGAGCACAGTTCTAACGACTCGGACACACACTGGGTCACCGTGAGTCGACTCCTTGGCAACAGGATCACAAATTCAACGCACATGTAATCAGCACCCAGATCAATAAACAGAACAAGACCAGCCCCCAGGGCTCCTCGGCTGTCAATATCTGGGGACTAACACCGATGATTAGCTTTCCTGGTTTATATTAATGTTCTACCTGCATGGTATAGTTTTGTGTCTCTTTTCCTTCTACTGCGTGTGGAATCCATGTGAGTTTTGGTTCTAGTTGCAGCTTATGCATTCTCACTATGGAACAGCACCCTCTGGTGTGACCGTACCACACGCAGTTTGTCTGTTCTACTGTGAAGGGCATCTGAGCATTTCCTGTTTGGGGAACAGAGCTGCTGTGAGCATTGTAGAATATGCCTTCTGGTACACACACAGATACGCAGACATTTCTCGTATTTGGTCTAGGGTGGCTTAGTCATAGATAGGCAAATGTTCAGAGATAGATGGATTTTATCTGGAATGTTCCTATTTTTGAATAAGTAATGATTTAGCCAAGTACAAGTGACATTCTGCAGGCAGATTTGGCCTGTTTATAACCATTGTCCTAGGCTGGACTTTTTATTTTCAACTGGCTTGAAGAGTTTACCATTCATTTGATTTGTGTTTGTCTTTAATTTTTATAACATTTTTTTACTATGAAATAACTATAACAACATTCTAGAAAATTTCAGAAAATGGAGAAAAAATATCACCGAATTCAGCTTCCTCAAGTAAATACAGTAGCATCTGTATGTATCCTGTTCTAGTGCTTTTTCTCTTGTGAATGTTTTACATGTTTAATTTTTTTATAAATTTGAAATGTTTTGCATAAACTGTTTACCCTATCTTTTTGTTTTCGTCTTTTTTGCATGTTATTACATGGTCTTCATATCCAACTATGGTTGGCTTTAGGTTCATTTCATTTTTCTAATACAGAGAAAACAATTCCTATCTTTATTTTTAGATTTATCATTAAATCTATAAATAAAACTGCTGGTAGGAGGTTTTTTCCCTCCTGTAATTATCAGGTTTTATTCGAGGAACGCTTGAAAGTGGTTTTAAGAACAGGGAGTCTATAGCCACACTGCTTGAATTTGGAAACCCAGCTGATTCTCCCCCTGTGTGACTTCTCCAGGCCTCGGTTTGCTTTATCTGTGAAATGGGTATATGTCTTAGGCTGGGTTATTTAGAGAAGCAAAACTAGTGAAGAGTGTGTGTGTGCGTGCGCGCACGTGCACACACGCACATGTGCACTCATTCACTCATATCAAAGAAATGGCTCCTGTAATTGTAGAGGCTGAGAAGTCCCAAGTCTGTGGATTGGGCATCAGGCTGGAGGCTTTTCCTGAAATGAAGTAGTTGCAGGCGCTGATGAATTCAAGACTGGCAGGTAAGATGGCAGGCTGCTTGGAGTTCAGATGCTGGCAAGCTGAATGGAGGATCCAAAGCAGAGCAGAAGCCAGCAAGCTTTGCCAGAAAGTCCATATACATTGGATATAGGCCACACTTCCAAGGAAACTCCCTTTCCCGTGATTGGCTGCTCACAATAGATCTCATCATGGAGAAGACTACATCATTATATAACTGCCAAACTACATCATAACTGCCAAACCACTGAGAACAATGACCCAGCCTGTGCTCCTGACCCTTACAGATAGCCTGCTTCCCAGAAGATCTGGGCCCTCAGACAATGGTGGAGGGAAAGCGAAGACCATCTCAGTGAGTAGCCTCTGCCTCCCTGGGATCTGTCAGGGCTGCTTAATGGCATCTATGAAGGTCTGACTGGTACCATTGATGGGGGCTCACTGTCCTCTGGAGCTGGAGGGAAGGGGCAGGGACACAAGCCCTGAGGGAGCAAAGGGTTTCCCTGCAACTGCGGAAGGCTAGGGAGAAGCCACTGCAAAATGTCAAAAATACTTCATGAAGTGACAATGAGGATGGGATTCATAAAGCAGGGGAGATTGGATGGAGACTGTCTCACAGACACACTGTCTTTGTTTGCTGTGGGGCTGACAGACCCCTTCCCTTAAAATCAGTGCTGAGAGGCAGGAAGCAAAGATTTATCTCCCCAAGCCTAATAACCTTCCTTCAGAGAGGCTCCTGTCTGTCTCTCACACAACTTCCCCTGCCCCGAGGAGAATTCTGTGTATTAAGCTACAAACGGTGGAGCTCTGAAGGGTCAGAGATATATAGCTTGCTTACAGAGTCTCAGAAAATACATGTTCATGTGTGTGTGTGTGAGATAAAGGGAAAGACAGAAGCTTCTTTTCAGACCAGCCATTTGTACAGTATCTCTGGTCACTACCAGCCTCCTTGAGAAGTTTTGTTTCATTGTTTTTTGTTTTTTTTTCTTAAAAAAAACAAAAACAAATCACGATGAAACAAAATAAGAAGTGATAAGATTTTCCCCAACCCACAGAGCACAGAGCAAGTCAATAGCTCAGCTGGAAATGGGCTTGAGGTCAAAGGTCAGCTAATCAATCACCACTTAGGATCTCCACTTTCGAGGATCTCCTTCCTGGAAGAGAAATTCATGGAAGAGTGAACATGAAATGGTTACCTGATATTTTCTGGGCCGCTGTTGAAAACAGGGGCTGTTGAATGTACTTCACAGGAAGTTTTCAAAGCAAACTTGTTTTCATCTGCTTCTGGCTGTATTTTCTGCTACCGCATAGAAGCTACCTTTAGGCTTTCAGACTCTAAGGCGAAGCTATGTTGGGAGTGTGTGATCCACTCACTTGGTCCAAACTGATTGGTCACCTGACCCAAGCTGGGCCAATCAGATTCTCTCTTCTACACCATGGCCATGGGGACCAAGAAATGCTAGGTTCAGTCTGGACAGATTATGGAACAAAGCAGATAAAATCTTTGATGGGATAGGCACTGGTGTTGTACCTTTGAGAGAGATAATAAGCCGCAGACCCAAAAATGAAAGCTCAAAATGGAGACAGAAGCAGACGGAGTGACCTTCAGGGCTCCTTTCGGTTTTCCTGCTTCCGGCCCTGTGAGGCCTAACCACAGTCTTGCATTCTTTAACATATCCCCTGTCCTTCCAATAAATGCCCCTTTAGTCACTCAAGCTGCCAGCATGGCTTTATTCAGGACCAGCAACACAATTTGTGAGGCCTAGTGCAGAAGGGGAAACACTGATGATGTAGTGGTTAAGTGCTCCGACTGATAACCAAAGACGTGGCTGTTCAAATCTGCAGGTGCTTCTTGGGAATTCTATGGAGAAATTTTACTCTCTTCTGTAGTGTTGCTATGACTCAGAATTGAACTGACATCAGTGGATTTGGTTTTGCTTTTTTAGCGTGATATAAAACTGCGGGCCCCCCGTTCCGGACTTTTTAAGAATTTCAAGGTGGCAGCAGTGGAGCATTAACAAGGTGCAAGGGAGTCCAAGTGCAGGCCCTCAGCAACTCCACAGGTTGCCCACCCATAACGTGGCCCTAGGATTATTTAACCTGCAACCAAAAGAACCTTGGGCAAGACAGATCCCAGCTAGAAAGCTGGACTTCTCTCTTAAAGGCAAGATATTTCAGAATTCTTTCTACAACCGTGTCAAAGGAGATCACCAAGGTAGTGAAATCTTATTGATGGGTGCCATAGAGTCAATTTTCAACTCATAGGCACCCGTGTGACAAAGTAGAACCGTCCCATAGGGTTTTCTAGGCTGTAATCTTTACGGTAGCAGATCACCACATCTTTCTCCTGGGAAAAGGCTGAGTGGGTTCAAATTGCCAACCTTTTGGATAGCTGCCGAGAGCTTAACCATTGCACCACCAGGGCTCCTTAGTGAAGCCTTGGAGGACAGAGAAACTCAGGGATGACTAAACCAAGCGAGAGAGAAGGTATCCTGGGTCAGGCATCTAGCAGAGAGCTCTGGGTAGGGTGGAAGTGGGCAGCATATGATTTATTTTTTCAATTCTTTCTTTTTTTAGATACATGGTATTTTTTAAAGCTAGATTTTCACATGGTTTAACAGCATGCACATAATTATAATAATGAAGCATAAGTACTGAACTCTGCCTGAAAAAAAAATGTCGCTGTCCAATCCTTTACCATATAGGACAATGTCTAATTGTTTTGGAATAACTATTGATATAATGAGTTATACCTCTCCAATTGTCTTATTTTTTTCAGTGTGTGTTTATATTTTTCTAACTAATAATTTGTGTTGAAGATATGCACAGATGAACACATACCAATTCAGCCATCTCTCCATGTACAGTTCAGCGATGGAGATGACATTCTTTGAGTGTGTGTGTGGCCATTCTCGTCCTGGTGGGGCACTGGGTCAGCATGCGGTTGCTAACTGAAAGGCTCATAGTTCAGACTCACCAGCTGCTTCAGGGGAGAAAGAGGTAGCCACCTGCTGCTAAAGATTTATGCCCTTAGAAACTCTATGGGGCAGTTCTACTCTGTCCTAAGGGGTCCCTATGAGTTGGAATTGACAGGAATGTGATTTTTCTTCCAGCCAGATGAGTGTTCCATCATTAACGATCTTACTGCCCTCTAAACCTCCTATTTAATCTTTCAAGTTGTTGTCAATTTGATCCCATATAGATAGTTCTTTAAGAAAGCACATTCTTTAAATTCCATGCTGTAGGAACAAGTTTAGACAGTCTAAGATCCAGGGAAGTATGTTTTGGGGCAGAACTGTGCAGCCAGAAGGCCCAGTGTGGATTAACACGAGTGCGTGGCCAAGAGGTGTCTGGGCCAAATTGAAGCAAAAGAGAAAGCCAAAGGCCACTAGGCTTTCTGTCAGCAATACAGTGTGTGTGTGTGTGTGTGTGTGTGTGTGTGTGTGTGTGTGTGTGAGAGAGAGAGAGAGAGAGAGAGAGAGAGAGAAAGTCCCAGTGGTACCTCCTGGTAAGGCAGCTATGGTTTGATGTGCACTGCTATGTTTAGTTAACTGTGGAGTGAAATGAATACATTTTCATTCTCTCTTGCAGGTTCCAATATTCCTATCCATTTTTAAAATAAACACATTGAACACAGAAAGAAAGGATTAAGTCTACTGATGCGTGGAGCTGGGCCCAGGGTGGAAAGGGAGAGATCAGCAGTATTCCCACAGAGGCTGCCCTCAGCTGGCCTGTGTCTACCCGGGTGGATAGCACATCACTCTACACAGTGCTGGGGGCCAAGAGGAGAGGACTGGGGGACAGCCTGCCTCCCTGACTTCTTCCAGATTATTCATGAGACAGTTGACCAAGACAATGTCAAGCCACAGCTCTGTGACACATCACCCCCTCAGTCATCAGTAGTCAGGCTTGCGAATCAGTAAGTCCCACTGGGGGCTATCTTGCAACCATTCAGAATCCACCCGTCAGCTAGAATGTCAAGGAAATAGAAATGACATTACCATCTCTCTGACACCAGTTCTGCTGTGTTTGTTGCATTTTCCTGATTCAGGTGCTGCCTGGTGTATCCTGTTGAAAAGGAAAGAGAGTGAACTGGGGACACTGTTACTGCGACGGCTAAGTGATCTGGCTTAGATTGTGAATAGGTCTGCACCTGAGTCACTTAAAGGCTCTGTGTTCTTGAGCAAGACAACTTCCCCGAGCTTTCATTTTCTAAGTTGTAAAATGAGAATAGTATTTTCTATCCCACATATTTGCTGTAAGGGTTAAACGGGGTACCTCAAACCAAACCAAACCCATCCACTGTCACTGAGTCAATTCTGACTCATAGCAACCCTGCAGGACAGAGTAGAACGGCACCGTAGAGCTTTCAAGGAGTGCCTGGTGGATTCAAACTGCCAACCGTGTGGTTAGCAGCTGTAGACCCTAATGACTACACCACCAGGGTTTCCATCAAATGGGATAATGTAGATAAAGTTTGCCTGCCAGCAGTAAGGTAAACTAATATTACTGTTAATCTGTACTGGTTACTAATAAATGCTATGCCTTTTCCAAGTGTTCTGAGGTTGCTCATTTAATAATCCATTCTAGAGTCTTTTCTAAGACTGGGATTGGCATCAAACTAATTTGTCAATTGTACCTAAAACCCATTTCTCTCACCTCTTCAGAAATCAGAGCTAGTCTTTTTTTTTGAGGTTTGTACATAACGGGTTCACTAGAAATTAAGGAGACAACCATGTGTTATAGTAAGCTACAGTATGTCTACCAAAGAGAGTATTACTTAATAAATATGGGTTGAATGCTTGCATGAATTCAGCTATTACAATTATGGTATCAAGCAACAAAGCAGAATATAGAATTATGAACATTTGTGTTGTTTAAGGGAGACCCTGGTGGTGTACTAGTTAATCGCTGAGACTGCTGACCAAACGGCTGGCAGTTCCAATCCACCACATGCTCCTTGGAAACCCTATGGGGCAGTTCTACTCTGTCCTTTCGTGGTCAGGTCACTGTAAGTGGCAATCAGTGGCAATGGGTCTGTTTCTTCTTCTTTGTTGTTATTCAATTTTGTATCATAGGATTATGTGATATTTTAAAACAAGTTTACAAAAAGAGTAAGGCAACACATGGAAGTACTAACAGTGGCCGTGTGTGTGTGTGTGTGTGTGTGTGTGTGTGAGTGAGTGTGTGTGAGTGTGTGTGTAGGAAAGAGTTAGGACAGCTGGCCTGACAGCTGTATCTAGAAAGACGCATTTGCATTGCCTGGCTCCTGGGAACTCGACACTTGAATCATTCCCTAAAGGGTAAGGGTGATTCACCGCGCCAAGTTGTACAAGTAATGTGGTTCATGCTAAACACTCATTTTTCCTTCTGAAATTTTGGTATTTGCCAGAGGAAGGGCCAGCATCCAATAAAAGGATTTGGGTGCTGGGTCTCCAAAGGGCTCCCCTGGACAGAAGTATCAAATGCATATTGCCTCATTTCCACTGCCGGGGAAGAATACTGTTGGTGTGTTGCCTCATGGAGAGGACAGAGGGTGTGGAAACCTGTGCCCAGACTCCTCCAGGCTCTGCCTGTATCTTTTTCCCTTAGTATCCTGCTGTATCTCTTTACTGCTGTTGTTATGTGCCATCAAGTCCCTTCCAACTCATGCTGACCTCGTGCGACCAAGTAGAACTGCCCCATAGAGCATCCTAGACTGATACCTTTACAGGAGCAGACTGCCAGGTATTCCTACCATGGAGTGGCTAGGTATGTTCAAACTGCCCGCCTTTTGGTTAGCAGCTGAGCATTTAACTGATGAGCCACCAGGGCACCTTATTCTATTGCTGTAAATAAATCTCAGCCTTGAGCACAACTCTATGCTGGGACCCACAGGTCCTTCTACAAATCTCTGAACATATGGGTGGTATTAGGGACCCTCAGCACAGGATGCATGTATGATTTTTTGCCTCTTTTCTCTGGAAGGTGGTTCTGTTACTTTCATTAGGAAATAATAAATCTACTTTTATAATTTGTCAGACAAGTGCTTAGCCATGCTGCTGTTACAGTCACACAAACCCATTCTCAGTACTACATCCTCAACTGTTTTCCAATAGCTTCTTCACGGAGCTTCCTTCCTGCCTCTGGCCTTGGCTCCAGCCTCCCTCCTTCCAGATGAGGTTGTCAGACCCTACCTCCACCTCTCTTGCCACCTGCCTGCAGGCAGGAAATCATTGGGATTTCCTGGAGCAAGGCCTTACCCAGGAAAGGGAAGCTAGCATGGATGTGACTGGAAACAAGAACTCCCAAGTACAGATGGGAGATGCTGACTGGCAAAGGAACATGCTTTCAGACATGCCACTGGCCTTGTCGCTGTTCCTGGGGAATTCCTCTCCCGCAGTGCTGAGGCTGCTGGCCATTCTTTTCAGCAAAGGTCATTGCTTAGCTTGCAGTTAGTGTCCCACTGCCTCGCCCAGTTAAGCTTGTGAATGAGAGAATGGAGTGATCTCAGCTGCAGAGTGGGCAGAAGGATGCTGCCAAAAATGCAAATCAGAAGGCCGAGATTTCCCATAAATTTGCAATGGAGGAAAATTTTTGTGTTTTATTGTTCAAGTTCTGGCTTTGTCTGGAGTCTCCAGCTTGACCTAGAGTAGCTTTGCTTAAGAAGGATGATACCGCGTCTCCTCCCACTAGCTCATGACAAAGGTTCACAGTCTGTAAAAGTAGTGAATGGGAACATGAACGAATGAATGTATGAGCAGATGTAGCTGTGGGGACTGCAGGGTCTCAGGCTGTGGCAAGGTTCATCAGAAAGAGAGTAGAGGGGTTAAACAAGCACAGTGGCACCAGATAGACTTGGTCTTGAGTTCTGTCTCTGTCATGGCAGATGTGGACAAGTCATGGGACAAAGAGAACATCTGTCCTTTTGTCTGTAGCATAGTGACAATAATTTCTATGTTAGAGAGTTGCTGTGAAAGTTAAATGAGATTATGTGTACACAGTACACATAATCTTTTCAGGCAACTGTTATACAGCCACTAACTCTTCAGGGTTTAACAGGATAGTACATTAGGGGAAGGCAGAGTTTTTGTCTTCCTAAAGGCAGAAAGGAGGAAAAGAGCCCTGGTATCACAGTGGTTAAGAGCTATGGCTACTAACCAAAAGTTAGCAGTTCAAACTACCAGCTACTCCTTAGAAACTCTAAGGGGGAATTTCTACACTGTTTTGTAGAGTTGCTATGAGTCGAAATTGACTCAACAGCCATTAGTTTGTTTTGGGGGGGTTTAAGGGCCAAAAGGAAATGTAAGAGAAGAGAACTAACCTTATTGAGATCCATAATGTGCCAACTTGATGTTCTGTTTAATCCAAATGGGAACCTTAGGGCAGGGATTTTCAAAATTTAACGTGTGTGCAAATTCCCCAGGATCCTGTTAAAATGTAGTTGCTGATTCAGCAGGTCTGCGTTTGGAATCTGAGATTTTGCATTTTGGTTAAGATCCTGGGTGATGCTGATGCTGCTGGTCCATGATTATATTTCAAGAAAAAAGAAAGTAGGCAACTACTGCTATCCCCAATTCACAGGTGAAGAAATTGAGGCTTGGTTAGGACACCCAAGCCTGTCTAGCTCTCCTGTGCTTGTGAAGGTTTATGGATGGTACTAGAATTGGTGCACAATCAGAAGATAACCAGACAGGCTGGACTGCCTGGCTCAGGAGCCGTGGGAATGGAGGAGGGGCACTGATGCAAAATCCATTGCCTGTAGGTTGAGCCTAACTCACAGGGACCCTGTGGGGCAGAGTAGAACTGCCCTGTAGCGTTTTCAAGTCTGTAATCTTTACAGCAGCACAGTGACCTGTCTTTCTCCAAAGCAATGGCTGGTGGCTTAGAATCGCTGACCTTTAATTAGCAGCTGAGCACTTCACCACTGCACCACCAGGCCTCTCAGCTCTGGTTAGGACTGACTAAAGCAATTAAGGCATGAGACCAGACAGTCCTGGGTTGTTTACTATTTAATAGAAAGGAGGGACAGAGAGAGCTATGCTTTGGAAGCGGAAGCTGGAGCATTGCTCAGACGTATTATCAGAAGAGCCTGCCTCACACAGGTTTGCTGTGGCAGCTCCCGTGAAGAGCTTGCAGCCGCGCCTGGCTTGGAGGGTGGGATGGGGGGCAGGGTTTTCATGCTTCTTGTTGTTATGGTTTGTAAAACCATAATATCCTTCTTCTTATTGCATTAAACACGTGAACCTGGTGGCATGACTAACAGCAAATTGTTAAAAAATAATAATAAGCATGAATGATATTTTCAGGTATCTTTGGCATGTGCTTGTCTCTATTATATTTTAAAAATAATAACAAATCCATATTTTTTCAAAGTTCAGATCTTGGTTGAAAAATTCTTTTCTCCTTCATCCTTCCCTAGGGGGCTGTTTTGCCTAGAATCAGAGACCTGAGTTCTAGGTGAGGTGCTGCCTGTTCCTAGCCATGTGACCTTGGGCAAGTTACTGAGCCTTTCTGAGCATTAATATTTGCCTCTGCAAAGTCAGGTGCTGTCCTTGTGCACGAGAGTCCTGTGAGGACTCAGGGAAATGTCCTCTCTAAAGCAAAGCCCTCAATTTGAGAGTCTCCTTTTTTCCTTCTAACCTGCTAATTGACCATCCACACAGGCAAGTATAACCTCAGAGCAGGAATCCTGCTTCTCTGAGCTTGCCTTGGGCCACCACTGGAAGGCCCTGGGAGTTATTAATAACATGGTCTCAAAAGTAACACCCCTTGTCCTTTCCCATTTTCCACCTCAGGGGCTGGGACTGTCATTCACACAGTGGGACTGGCAGCCACATTGTAGGCCATCAGGAACTCCAGGTACTAACACTTGAGACACTTGGGAGCCTGTGTGGGTTCACTCCTTCCCCTGTGGGTCACATGACCCCTCTGTTGAGAGGAAGCCCCCTTTCTGTGTCTGTTAATGTATACTGGGTGCGGCCCCTTCTACTGGAGCCAGTGAGATGAGGATTTGTGCTCCCTGAAGGGGACTGGTGAGGGTTCTGCTGGCACTCCTAGCTGGGCCTGTGTGGCTGTACACAGGATGGAAGCCCAGGCCCGGGTCCAGTGTGCTGGGTAGTTGGGGAAGGAGGAAGAGTAGTGGTAGGAGAGAAAGTCTGCCTCAGATCTGGAGTTTTCTGACAGTAAGGAAGGCTGGGGGAAGGGCCCAGAGCCAAATACGGCGATGAAAGCCTCTAAGACAGACCCCTGAAAGTGGGCAGGGAACCACCCTCCTGGTCAAAAGTTTCTTTTCTTAGATTCTTCTGGGCAAATTATGAGCAATTTCCTGGACTTTGATTTTTACATGCAACCAAGGAGTGTTAGCAGTCCATAAGTGGTACAAATGGTTAACATCCTCGGCTGCTATCTGCAAAGTTGGAGGTTCAAGTCTGCCTAGAGGTACCTTGAAAGAAAGGTCTGGCAATCTATTTCCAAAGCCTCAGCCACAGAATATTCTATGGAGTACATTTATACATGGGGTTGCTAAGAATTGCAGTTAACTCTATGGCAAATGGTTCAAAAGATGCTCAGTATTAATTCAAAAAGTAGACTGTTAAGGCAATTTAGTGTTCATGGGACAGAAACAAAAATATTAACCAAAGAGGGTGCTGGTCCTTGTCTGGTAGGACTGATGGATGGATTGCCTGATTCCCTATGTTCCCAGATCTTCGTAGTTTTGATCAGAGCAATGAGTTATATTTAGATCAGAAAGGGCATGATGGAAAGATCCAGAAAAGAAGAGCAAAAATCTTGGAAGAGAGAGGAAAGGGAGAGAGCAGAGAGCTAAGGGTCTCGGCGTTTCTTGGGAAGAGAGAGATTGGGGTAAATGCTGTTGGGGTGGGACTCTGGGAGATATTTGAACACAGAGCACACTTTTCAGGTTTGTGGCCATCCCAAGTCTTTTGAAACTATCTGTATATTGAGGGATGTGTCCATGTTACCAAAGGAGCCCTGGCGGCACAGAGGTTAAGCATTCCAGCTGCTCACTGAAAGGTTGTGACTGGAACCCACCAAAGGCTCTGTGGGAGGAGAGAAACTGGCAATCTGCTCTCATAAACATTATGGTCTAGGAAACCCTAGAGGCCATTAGTTGTGCTTTGTCACATCAGGTCATCATGAATAGGCGTCAAATCCACTACTCCTAGCAGCGACGGCAACCACATTACAACTCCCGAGCCAGAATCCACAGTGAACTCTGTGCCAGCTCAGTTCCAACGGGACGTAGATGCCACTGGAATTCGATGTGCAAGCAGCTCACTGGTTGTAAAGCTGTGATGGACAAAAGGGAGAGGGAGCAGGCACAGGAGGGGCAGGAGCGGCGGCCGCAGCCCCGGGGAAGGTCTCACCCCGCGGAAGGAGAGGGGGATGGAAGAGCAGCGCGGCGGTGCTCAGCCCAACGGTCTCAGCCCGAGTGGTCTCAGCCCGAATGACGCGCAGGCCCAGAACAGAACCGTCCTACGGGGCCCGGCTCCAGCATCCCCCCCGGCTCCAGCATCCCCCCCGGCTCCAGCATCCACCCCCGGCTCCAGCATCCCCCCCGGCTCCAGCATCCCCCCCCCCCCGGCTCCAGCATCCACCCCCGGCTCCAGCATCCCCGCCGGCTCGTTACTGGTGCTCCGCTCATGACGGTTCCCGAGTAGCGTGAATGGTTAACAGGCCTGGCGATTGTCTTTGTCGTCTGGTACTGCTCTAACAGAAACACCACAAGTGGGTGGCTTTAACAAAGAAAAGTGTATTTTCACCTAGTCCAGCAGGCTGGAAGTCCGAATTCAAAGGGTCAGCTCCAGGGGACCACAGTCTGCCGGCTCTGGAGGAAAGTCCCTGTGTTCCCTCAGTCTTTCTTTGGTTAGGGAATGTTTTGACTTGAGAACTTCAGGTCCAAAGGAGGTGATCTGCTCCTAATGCTGGTTTCTGGGGAGCATGAGGTCCCCAAATCTCTCTGCTAGCTACTTTTGTTTCTACCTCAAGAGACTGCCTCAAGGCACAGAACAGTCTGACACGCTGAGTCCTGCCCCACCAGTACCAGGGCTGTCCTTCCTCCCTCATCAGCATCACAGAGGCAGGATTACAGTGTGGAGGAACATCACACAGCGCCAGGAATCCTGGCCCAGCTAAGCTTCCACACACATTTTTAGGGGAACATGATTCAATCATGACAGCTGCTAAACAAAAACCAGAGGTTTTAGTCCTCCCAGAGGTGACACAGAATAAAGGCCTGGTGATTGACTTTTGAAAACCCAGCCATTGAAAACTCCAGGACCACGGTTCTGCACTGTAATTCAAGCAGGTCCTCTCTGGAAAGGAGACTAAATAGTTATTATCTTCCAGGGGTGCTCACTCCAGAGAGAAGTGGGTGTGACAGCTAAAGTTCATTACTAGAGCTGGCATCAGAAAGGAAAGGAGAGGTCTGAGAATGGGGGCCAAATGTAGCCCACCAGATTGTAGTGGAAGGGCAGTTTCTGATGCCAGTTCTGTTTCCAACAGCCGCCTCTGGACAGCCACCTGCAGGTTCTAAAGCTGCTTCTGGCTGTCCGGTGCTCCGTGTCTTCCCAGTGCCTGGCCGGAAGTATGGCAGCATGCAGCTCCATGCTGCTGATTCTCAAAGCTGGCCACACACTGGGACCTCCTGGACATCTGTGAAGATGGAGAGACCAAGACCCAGATAGCTGAAGGTGAAGCTGAAGCAGACGTGAAAGAGTAAGGTGGAGACCCCAGGTTCTGCCTGACTCAGCTCAAATTGACCAATAAATGAGAAACCGAGGTGAGAAAAGTCACCTTTATTTCACTGCACAGGGAAGGCAGTCAGCAGAGCTGCTGTAGCCAAGACAGGGGGAAAAGTTACTTTTAAGTTTATGTGTGGGAAGTTCATCCAAGTTATACCAGCAACATTCTTAATCATATTACACAAGTGCAATGGGGTTTACATACCACTTCATGCATCAACAGGCCAAGCAAAGGAAACAGGATTCTAATGCAAAGTTGTGTGTGTATATGGAGGGAAGGGTGCAAAGCAAGCAAAGGAAACAGAACTTGAATGCAAAGCTTCAGGGCAAGCAAAGGAAACAGGATTCTGATGCAAAGCTGCTTGAAGCAGTGGCATGGGGATGTCTGCCTTAGTGTGACCTCACACTGCCCCAAATTCACACCACTCTTGGGGCCCTACGTCCTCCACTGGGCCTCGGCATCTCTCTTTGTCGCCAGGGCCTGAATGTGCTTGCCAGCTGATGCCAACAGCCACTGTGGTCCTGGGTTAGCATCACTTAACTCTCCTATAAAGGAGCCCTGGTGGTGCAAGTGGTTAAGCTCTCAGCTGCTAACCAAAAGTTTGGGGGTTCAAACACACCCAGCAACTCAGAGGGAGAAAGAGACCAGGCAATCTACTGCCATAAAAATAACAGCTTAGAAAACACTACGGGAAAGTTCTGCGCTGTCATGCATGGTCTCTTTGAGTCAAAATAGACTCTGCAGCATCCAACAACAAAAACAACAACATCAATCTCCCATAAGAGATTAGAAAACCAGGCACCTTCAGCAAGGCAGGGAGGTCTCCCTTACCAGCAGGGTCTGGCCTATTTTCCAGGCATGTTAACACCTGGATAGCAGAGACCACATTACAGTCTAATTGCAGGGCAGTTGATGTTTAATAGAGCTAAATAAGTCATCTGTTTATTGGCCTTGACATGGATGGACACCTGCTAACGGATTTCTTTAAAAACTGAACAGCTGCCCAAGTGCTGGTCTCGTTTAGGCAGCTGTTCAGAATTACCTCTCCTTGTAGATCTGTCCAACCCACCTAATGAAAATGGGAGCCTGGGAAATCAGATCCATGTAACTGGAAACAGAAGGGAAGGAACCCAGCTGAGCCTCTAGAAAATGCACTCATGGTCCTAGCTATTAGCAGGTGGGTGTCTGGTACATGGTTGGGAACTGAACATTTATAACAGTGTCCCCCCGGGGAAGGTAATGTGTTCTTTCCCTTAAAAAGCCACTTTAAAAACCACTGGTCCACAGTGCCACAGGCAGTATGAAGACAATGAGGTGAGTTTGCTACAGAACTAACTGCGTTTAATCTATTCCTTTTCTTCTGTCTTTTCTAAGATTTAGGTGTTCTAATGATTTTACTTTGTGAAGCAGAAGTGAAGACAAATGATACTTAACATTTATAAAAAATGCCATTATATGGCAAAATAAAAAACAGTTTAATGTCAGCCCCTGACATTTTTAAATTGATTTATGAAGAATGCAAGTCCAAAAATCTCACTACTCAGCTGTTTAAATAAAGATGCTTGAGCAAAGATGTTAAATGTAGCATCACATGTGGAAACAGAAGATAGGAAGCCATCTGTCTTAGGCTGGGTTTTCTAGGGAAGCAAAATCAGTAACACGTGTAGGTATTAGGAAAGATTTATAATATATATATATATAGACAGATAGATAGATACAAATATAGGAAACAGCTCACGTAATCACAGAAGCTGAATGTCCCAAGCTCTGGCACAAGCCTCACGTGTCCACGGAAGCTGAGGAACCCAAGGTCAGCAAGTCAGAGACCAGAGTTGCAGATCACCGGTTGTGTGGGTCAGTGGATCCCAAGCTGGCGGCGAGACGATGCAACAGAGGCTGGAGGTCGGTGGGTCCCAAGCTGGTGGCGAGGCGAAGTGACAGAGGCTGGAGAACCCAAGATCGGCAGGTCAGGGAGCAGGACTGAGCAGAGGCTGGCGAGCGCAGGATTGGCAGGTCAGGGAGCAGGACTCTCACGTGCCGACTGTAAGGACTGATGAGCCCAACAGCCGCTAGCTCAAGTCCCAGAACCAGACGCTGGAACAAGAGAGAGCAGCAGCTCCTGGTCACGTGAGCGATCAGCAGCTGTAGTCCAGGGTCACGAGATGAGAGCCGAGGGGCAGGAAGCCACCACAAACCCCGCCCTGCCACTTAATACAGCAGCCAAATAGGTAGTAGCCAAGTTGACATAATCCTGACCACCACACCATCCAAATGCCTATCAGTAGGTGATTGGTTCAGTAAATTATTATACAGTTAGTGCACATTTTGAAATGCAGGTCTGTGAATTCCATAACATTCCACCAAGTGGGAAAACCACAGCAGGCTTCCAGTGCTTTAGTTTTCAGAAAGATAGATGGGTATGAATTTGTAGACAAGCTATCGAAGAATCCACAAGAAGCTTCTAGTAGTGTTTGCCTCTGGGAAGCAAGATTAGGGTACAGGGTAGGGGGACCTCCTTTTCATGGTAATATGTCATGGACTGTCTAAAGTTTTTACTACATTCACACATTAATTTTTCTTTCTTCTTGTACGTTAGATCAAAGTTTATACAACTAACTAGCTTCTCATTAAATAGTTGGTCCACATACTGTTTTGTGACATTGGTAACTAACCCCACAACATGTCAACACTCTCCCCTTCTTGACCTTGGGTTTCCTTTTACCAGCTTCCCTGTTGCCTCCTGACTTCTAGTCCTCATCACTGGGCTGTGCACCTTTCTAGTCTTGTTTTGTTTTATGGTCTTGTCTAATCTTTGACTGAAGGGTTGACCTCAGGACTGTCTTCACTGCTAAGTTAAAAGGATGTCAGGACACCATATTCACACGGTTTCTCTAGTCTTTTTCAGGTCAGCAAACCTGGTCTTTTTTAAAATTTTTATTATTAATTACAGTAAAAAGAATAAAATTTCTAACATCTGTCAGTTGTCTTATCTACAATAAACTCTTACCCCATTCACCCTTGTGGCCAACACCGTTATTTTATTCTGTAGATAGTTCTATTTTTAAGTCATTATAACAGTATTTGTCCTTTTGACGCTGATTTCACTCAGCACGATCTCTTCCAACTGAAGCCATGTTATGAGATGTTTTCTAAAATTGTTATTTTTTTTATCATATCATAGTGTTCCATTGAGTATATGTACCACAGTTTGTTTATCCATTAATCTATTGATGGGCATCTAGGTTGATTCCATCTTTTAGCTATTGTGGACTGTGCTGCAACAAACACTTGTGTACTTGTTTTCTTCATTCTTCCTTGCTCTTGAAGGTAGGAGACCAGTGGAATATCTTAGATGGGGAGGCTGGATGTGTCTATGGCACTTTTATGACCTTGCCTTGTACAAGTTGTGCTGGTTTTCCCGGTATTATGACAACCTTTGTTTCTGAAGGATAAATTCCAAGTAGTGGATTTATAGGACCAAATGGCATATCTATTTCCAGCTTTTTAAGGAATCACCAGATTGCTTTCCAAAGAGGTTGTACCCCCTTGCAATCCCACCAGCAATGTAGGAGAGTTCCAGTCTCTCCACAGCCTTTCCAGCATTTGTCGTTTTGTGTTTTTTGGATCATGGCTAACCTTGCTATGGTGAGATGATATCTCACTGTAGTTTTGATTTGGATTTCTCTGATAGCTAATGATCATGAGCATGTTCCCATATGTCTTTTCGCTGCCTGGTTTCCTCTCTAGTGAAGTGTCTGCCCATCTCCTTTGCTCATCTCTTAATTGGGTTATTTACCTTTTTCTTGTTGGTATTTTGCAGAACCTTGTAGATTATGGAGACCAGTCTGCTCTTTTTTTGTGAATTAGAATTTTGTTCCATATTTTTCTCCAGCTGTGTCTGGGACTCTTTACTATGATCCCTGTCAGAACAGTCAGTGGTAGTGCTGGACTCAGCCTAGGGGAGGCTGTGGTAGTTGTGGTCCATTAGTCCTCTGGACTAATCTTTTCCTTGTGTCTTTGGTTTTCTTCATTCTTCCTTGCTCTTGAAGGTAGGAGACCGGTGGAATATCTTAGATGGCTACCCACAAGCTTTTAAGACCCCAGATGCTACTCACCAGTGGAGAATGTAGGACATTTTCTTTATAAACCATTATGTCAACTGAGCTAGATGCATCCCAAACTGTGCTCCCTACAGCCCTCAGCCCAGTAATTCAGTCTCTCGGGGAGGCTGGATGTGTCTATGGCACTTTTATGACCTTGCCTTGTACAAGTTGTGCTGGTTTTCCCAGTATTATGTGCTGTCTTACCCTTCACCAAAGATACCACTTGTCTGCTGTCTATTTAGTGTTTTTCTATCCCCACCTCTCCTCCCTTGTAACCATCAAAGGTTGTTTTCTTTTTGTATGTAAACATTTTAAGTTTTTATAGTAGTGGTCTCATGTAACACTTGTCCTTTTGTGATTGACTTACGTCACCCAGCATAATACTTTCCAGATTCATCCATGTTTTGCAAATATCATCATTGTTCTTTATTTTTGCTTAGTATTCCATTGTGTGTATGTACCACTGTTGGTCCATCCATCTGTTGATGGGCACCTAGGTTGTTTCCATCTTTTTGCTATTGTGAACAGTGCTGCAATGAACATGGTATGATGGCTGTTGTTTCTTTAGGATATGGTCCTAGAAATAGGATTGCTGGATCGTATTTCTAGCTTTCTAAGGAAGATCCTTTCAATTTTCCAAAATGGTAGTAGCACTTTGCATCCCCACCAGCAATGCATAAGAGTTCCAGTTTCCCCACAGCCTCTTCAACATTTGTTGTTTTCTAATTCATGCCAGTAATACTGGGGTTAGATGGTATCTTATTGCAGTTTTGATTTGTATTTCTCTGATGGCTGGACACATTTCCTCATGTGTCTGTTAGCCACTTGAATGTGTTTTTTGGTGAAAATTTTGTTCATTTCCTTTGCCCATTTTTAAATTGCATTATTTGCCTTTTGGTTGTAGAAGTCTTGAATTTTTCCAGTAGATGTGAGAGATCAGAACCCTTGTTGGATTTATCACTGCCAAATTTTTTTTCTCAGTGTGTAAGTTCTTTGGGTGAAGTGTTTTGATTAACATAAATATTGAGTTTTTAGAAGATCCCAGTTATCTAGCTTATCTTCTGAAGTTTGTGTGTTGTTGATTATGGTTTGTATCCTGTTAATACTGTGTACTGAGGCCTCTACTGTTGGTCTCATTTTTATTCTTCTACGATCTTTATAGTTTTGGAGTTTAATGTTTAGGTTTTTGATCCATTTTGAAGTAGTTTTTGTGTATAGTGTGAGGTGTGGATCCTGTTTCATGTTTTTGCAGATGGACATACAGTTTTGCCAGAACCATTTGTTATAAGGGCTGTCTTTTCCCCCATTTGATGGACTTTGGGTCCTTGTTGAGGATTGGGTGGCCGTAGGCAGATGGTTCACATCTGGGTTCTTAACTCTATTCCATTGGTCAGTGTATCTGTCATTGTACCTGTACCATGCTGTTCTGACTACCGTAGTAGTAGGTTCTGTGGTCACACAGTGCAAGTCCTCCTACCTTCTTCTTCTTCAGTAGTGCTTTGCTTATCGGGGATGTACATTAATTTGTCAATAAACAAATTCATTAACGGAAAACATCTGGGGACCTTAGTTAGTTTGAGATCCTAGTTAAGTACAAGAAGGAAATACCCAGTTCAGGGACTATTTGATGTGAGAATTTGCTGCTGCTGCTGCATTTAAAAAAAAAAAAGAATTTATTTTATTGTTGTTGAGAATGTACACAGCAAAATGTACACCAATTCCACAATTTCTACTTGTACAGTTCAGTGACATTATTACATTTTTCAAGTTGTGCAACCGTTCTCACCCTCCTTTCTGAGTTATTTCTCTCTCTTTACCATAAATTTACTGCCCCTGAAGTTCCCATCTAATCTTTCGAGTTGTCAGTTTGATCCTGTATAGACAGTTGTTCAAAAAATAAACACAACACTCAAGGCAGAAATTCTTTGCTAATTGAGCTAAACTATTATTTGGTTTAAAAAAAACTTCAGGGAACATTTTTCACTTATGGTTTAAAGATTATAGCAGGGCAATCATTTCAGGGATTTATCTAGCCTCTACAACTATGGAAAGTCTGGATTCCACAAGAGACCAAAATTTTGGTCTGTATCTTCCCTCCTTTAGATTTTGTTTCTTTATCTTTCCCTTCAGCAGATACTGAGCTGATTGCCCTTAAAATCTGCAGGTTTATGCTAAGGCTTTTAGGATGTCCTCAGAGTGTGGACATTAGAGCAGTCCACAGTGCCCTAAAGTGGGTACCCATGCATCAGAATCACCTGGAGGATGTGTTAAAACAGACTACAACCTAGAGATTCTGGTTCAGGAGGTCTTGGTGAGGTGTAAGAATGTACATTTCTATTGAGGCGATGCTGATTGTATTGGTCCAGGACCACACTGTGAAGAGCATTGCTTTCAGAATTCAAACTCTGATGGTGGGTATTTCTTCTCTCCAAATAGCCCTTGTCAGCAGACAGCAGGTGGGCACTTCAGGAATGACCTGCCCCCCTGTTCTGTGGTGAGCCAGGACACCAGAGCCGGAACTCTACCCCTGGCTGCATCTCAGAGTCACTAGGGGAGCATTTAAAAGTACTCATGTCGGAGGCCCACTTGGTCTGGCTACTTTAGGGTCATGTAGTATGGGCTCAGGCATGAAATTCACAAAATTTGAACACGGACCAGGTATAGAGTTCTCTTCTCAAACTGTACTGTGCGCAGAAGGTCCTTCTTGTAGTCAGCTGCCACCCACTTGGCCCAACTCATTCATGGTGGAGGGAAGTCCTGTGCCACCTCCACGTCTGACTGTGGATCAGATTACTGTGATCCATAAGGCTTTCACTGGCTCAGTTTCAAAAGTAGATTGCCAGTCCTTTCTTCCTAGTCCTTCTTAGCCTGGAAACTCCACTGAAGCCTGGTGAGCATCATAGCAACACACAAACCTCACTGACAGGCAGGTGGTAGCTGTGCCTGAGGAGCCCTGTGCGGGAATCGAACTGGGGTCTCCCTTGTGGGGAGTGGAAATTCTACCACTGCCCAAATTAGGGACTTCATTAAAATGCAGGTTCTGATCCAGCTAGTCTAGACAAGGCCTGTGGTTCTGTGTTTCTAACAAATACTCAGGTATTGTGCAGCAGGTTACATCCAGAATTATCATTAGTTTGGCTAGTAGGATAACGGTATTTATTTTTGTTTTGTTTGGATAATGGTATTTTGGTTAGGTAAGACAGTGTCATTAAAAACATATATAAACAGAAAGATTGAAGGTGAAATATCATGATGACTATAACTTTTAAATATTCCAGTTAACAATAGGCAGTAAGGGGAAATGTTAACAGATGTTAAATCTAGGGGACAGACATAAGAGGGTTTGCTTTATTAGTCTACTTTTCTGCATGTTTGAAATTTTTCATAATCATTAAAAAAAAAAAAATCTCTCCAGGCGAGTGTAAAGGGAGTTGGAGCCCAGGACCTCTGGGGTTGACAGCAGGTGGGGACGTCCTAGAGCTGGGTATTTGGAAGTCCAGAGCCCATCTCAAGTTCTCTGAGGCCAGATGCTGTAAGTACCAGCACTTTCTATGTGTTGGGTGCTGTTTTTGTTTTCCTGCTACAGTTGCTTTCTTTTGTTTCTGTCTGAGCCGCTGCTATGAGGTCTTATGGGAGGAGGTAGATTCTGGAAACTCCCGGCTGGTATGCTTGCTCAGGGGAATAGTGTTGCTCCCAGCAGCATTCCCTGCTCTGTTCTTTATTTGCTGGTGGTGCCTCTGTCCTGTTTCCTAGGCTGCCGTGACAAAGGACCACAAACCGCGTGGCTTGTAAGAACAGAAATGGATTGTCTCACAGCTCCAGAGGCTGGTACTTGGAATTCAGGGTGTTGGCAGGACCATATTCTCTCTGAAAGGTCAGAAGTGGATCCTTCCTTGCCTCCCCCATGTTTCTGGAAGTCCTGGGTGTTCCTTGGCGTGTGGCTACATCTCTCCCATCTTTGCCTCTGTCTTCACAAGGGTGCCTTCCCTGTGTCTCTTCCTTTGTGTAAGGAAACCGGTCATATTGGTTTAGGACCCACTCTACTCAAGGAGGACAGTATCAACTTGTCATGTCAATGATGACCCTATCTCCAGGTAAGGTCGCAATCACAGACACTAGTGATTAGGACTCCAGCATCTTTTGGGAGGACACAGTTCAGGCCACAGCAGCATTGTCATGTTTTTGTTGCTGTCTTGTTAGAGGTCTGTCCAGTGCACCACTCGCAGGCTGCCTCCCTTGCCCTTTGATTTAACCCCTTCCTGACTCCCCTGCTAGCCCAGCTTGGCTGCTGTTCTGCCCCATCTGTTCTCAGCCTGTGTGGAAGCCTTTATGGGGCCGTCTCCCTTCCTCAGGCTACTTCTCTGTACGAGGACTGTCTCTCTCCCGAACACCTCTATACCCAGACGTCAGCACAGCCCCCAGCGTGCAGCCAGTGCTTGGTCAGTGAACACTTACACAGTCCCTCTTAAGTCCTGTCCGCTTGAGGAGACAGACTGGGAGAGGTTAAGTGCATCCCAAAGTGGCAGATAGAATGCAAGTCACATGTATCATTCTGAAGATTTCGGTGTTGTCACTTGTTGTGACACCTGGCTACCTCGCCAGCTCTGACACCTGGCCACCACATTTATAGTGGAACAAAACTCTGACTGGTTTAGAGTCATCCTCACAGTTGATGGTATGTTTACACACCTTCCAGCAATCTGAGGTCCAACAATTAAGTCTGAGAAATTAATTGTTCTAAGTTCCCCATGCCTCATTGTTGAATATCACTATGGTCACCTTCGAAGTACTCCTCTTGGGGAAGCTATGCACTGATGCCAGTGCCTAGTCCACTCCTCAAAGCAATTTTGGAACTCTTTCTGGAATGGCCATTGCACATAGTGGCATGGTGGCAAGTTTGGGAACTTAATTGTATAGCAGTCATTAAGAGAATTTTTAGCCAGTAAACAAATAACTGTATTGGAACACCCATCCTACTCACCTGATTTGGCCCCCAGTGGCTTTTTTCTTCACCTAAAGACAAACAGAATACTGAAAGGAAGACATTTTAATGACATTCAGGACATCAAGGGTGTTATGACAAGAGCTCTGAGGCCTTTGCAGAGAAAGAGTTCCAAAATTGCTTTGAAGGGTGGACTAGACACTGGCATCTGTGCATAGTTTCCCAAGGGGAGTCCTTCGAAGGTGACCATAGTGATATTCAGCAATGAGGTCTGTAGCACTTTTTCTAGCATGAGTTTATGAGCTTAATTGTCAGACCTCGTATATCAGATAATGTTCTCTTATGATGCATAGGGTTTTCATTGGCTGATTTTGGGAAGTAGATCTCCAAGCCTTTCTTCTTAGTCTCTCTTAGTCTGGAAGTTCTACTGAAACCTGTCCACCAGGGGTGACCCTGCTGGTATTTGAAATACTGGTAGCATAGCCCCCAGCATCACAGGCAAGCCACCACAGTAGGACAAACTGATGGGTGGTTCTTGGCGCTACACTGAAAAAAGTAGAAAGCATTGGATGTTATTACTTCTATTATTTTTTACCTCACTGTAAAGGAGTCCTGGTAGTGCAGTGGTTAAGTGCTTTGCTGCTAGTTGAAAGCTCAGCTACCCTAATCTGCCCAGCAGCACTGTGGGAGAGATGACCTGGTGATCTGTTCCCATAAAGATTACGGTCTAGGAAACACTATGAGGGCAGTTCTACTGTGTTCTGTAGGGTCAGTATGTGATGGAATCAACTCACAAGCACCCAATAACAACCCAGTGTAGCTATTTCAGCTTGTAATTCACATCAAAAAGTGGTTGAGACTCTGTGGTTGTATCTTGTATTCATGTAACCACCATGGGAATGTACCTCCGTATGTGATAAAACGACACAAAGCTAGATCTACACGCCTCACTGAGGTCAGCTGGTTGGTTTTGATACTGTGCTGTAGTCATGTAAGGTGTACTCACTGGGGGAAACTGGGGGAAGGATCCATCAGACCTCTGTGTACTATCTTTGCAACTTTCTGTGAATCTATAATTCCTTCAAAATAGAAGCCAGCCAAGTGCCATCGAAAGCTTAAGAAAATGATACAGTTTATACTCTTCTATTTATTTATCCAGGAGTCCCTGGGGCAGGGAGTGGGGGGGGGGCACAAATAGTCAAGTGTTCAGCTACTAACTAACTGAAAGGTTGGCAGTTTGAATCCACCCAGAGGTGCCTCAGAAGAAAGACCTGGTGATCTTCTGAAGGATCAGAGCCATTGAAAATCCTACAGAGCGTAGCTCTGCTCTGACACACATGGTTCACATTAATGGGAGGTGACTTGAAGACAACTGATTCAGTTTGGTTTTTGTTTTTTACATCAAGTCTTTTGGTAGACAGAATGCTTGTTAGAACAGAGGATGGTGAGACTTGATCTTGCTTATTTTTGACATGGCATCAGAAAAGACCAATCCCCAGACATGAATGGCATGTTGGTAAAGTTAGGGGGTCAGAAAAAAAGGGCCAACCCTTGACAAGATGGACCGACACAATGTCTGCAACAATGGGCTCAAACAGAACCTATTTTGAGGACAGTGTGGGACTGGGTAACATTTTGTTCTGTTACATGTGGGGTCTTTGCTGTGAGTTGGAGCAGACTACGGGGTCCCTAACCACCTCTGCCCTCCAGGGTGTGTTTTACACTTGTAGCACATCTTGGTTTGGGTTGGCTGTGTTTCGGGTACTCCAGAGCCACATGTGGCTGTTGCTACTGTTTTGGACAGCATGGCTGTAAGCCCCCCATCCTGTTCTGCCGCTGGCACAGCATCCTTAGAACTAGAAGAGGGACAGGCTTATCAGACACACCTGCTGGCTGTGTGGTCGCAGAGAAGTCACTGCCTTCCTGGGGCCTCAGTTTCCTTGTCTGTAAAGTGAGACTAATAATAGCAGTGCCTCCCCATAGGGCTGTTGTAAGGGTAAGCTCTAGATCAATGTATGGCCGCTGACATTTATTGAAATCACTGTATTGGGAATTGAAAATGAGAGTTTTATCTTGCCCCACCTAATATTACATACTGTACTTCCTTTCTGGGCCTTTCTTGGATTTTAACACACAGAATCGCTGTGAGTTGGAATCGACCTGGTTGTAAGGAGTTTAACTGCAGGGCAGGAAGTGGAAGACTTCCCCCATCTAGCTTTGGCACCTCACTCCTGGTTGCCACAGCCACCCTGGCCCTTCTGGAAAGCTAGCTAGCCAGTTGCCTGCTTGGGGGCCAGGCCATCTGCAGAGATGTCACAGAACTGCTTACAGATAGAGGACTTCCTTTGTGAAGTGTGCACTGTGGCTCTTTTCCCCATATAAGGCGATCCCTTGACAAACCGGCAGCACAGGTGAGCAGGCGGCTGTAAAGCCACAAAGGCTCTTTACGCCCAGCCCAGCGGGTGCACAAAGAGCTTTAGCAGTGAGGAGGTTTTGACACCTTTTACGGTTTTAAAAGAAGAAGAAAGACTTGTGGGCCACAAAAGCAGAAGCACAGGCCCTTGTTGCAGTAAGAGCCAGTAGGATGAACCTATTGCGACTCTGTTGAGAGGCCACCTTCACAGGAACCCCAGAATGTGCTTCTGCAGGGTGGCTGGTGCCCAGCTGTGCCTCTGTTACTACGGGGAAGGGGGACGGTGAGGGAGTATTGACTAGATCAACCACACTGGTTAAGCCAGAGAAAATTTGCTTCTTGGGTGGGCATGAGCTCCTTATGCCTCCCTTCTATGACTCCTTTGCCTCATGTCTCTTCCATGGGGTCCCACAGAAGTGCCCCTTCCCTGTGAAGGCCTTTCCTGACCCCTTGACTGGGTTGCATTTCCCCATGGTGTCCTTGAGTGTGTAGAACACAACGTCACCTCTCCCTGCTCCCGACTCTTCATCTCTGGGCCAGGAGCTCTTGTGGCTGAGGAAGCAAGTGGGCAGGAGAGTTACCCCGAGGAGCTGGGACTGCACATGAGGTCTTAGGTTTGGAGGGGCAGTGAGGAGAGAGGGGAGCTTGTTCCTGGAGGTGGAGGGGCCCATGTGAAGGCTCTGATCTTGGTTAAGTGCCCTTCTCCGTGTGCTGAGGGGCCAGACATACGGTAAAGCTGGGGAGAGATGGCCGGCCCACATGTGGGGTCCAGGAGAGGAAGGATCTCCACAGTGGGAAGGTGGCTTAGGTGAGGGGAGACAGAGCTAACTGGCATAGGAGGGACTTCTAATGACTCCAAAGAGTCAGACACGGATGGAGCTGGCAGGGACCAATCTTTCATTCCAATCATCCATCCATTCATTCAGCAATGTGTTGTGCACCTGCCATGGGCCCAACCCAGTCAGGCATGGGACAGGCAGACATTGTCCCTGCTCTTGAGGAATTATATCTTTGTGGTACCCATATGGGAGAAGGATGTTGTTTCTTTACCTTTCTCACTCCATGTCCTTCTGGCTGCCTGTTCCTCGATTTTTCTTCCTGTGGTCTCTTTAAGGACACTGATGAAGTTTTATGTGGATAATTGGGGAAGGGTGGGTAGAGGCAAAAACCCCAAGCAATTTTTTACACTTTGTCCAAACTCTGAATCTCTGGGCCCTTCTTGTCAGAATGAAAGTTTGCACTTCATTCTTACACCGTGTAACCAGCTCCTCACGGCTGCTCCACTCTCCTCCCACCCTGTCCTTCCGGAAACCCCACATTCTAATGACCATGGTGGAGTCTCTGGGTGACACAAATGGCTAAATGTTTGACTGCTAGCCAAAAGGTTGGGTGTTCAAACTGACCCAGAGGTGCCTCAGAAGAAAGGCCTGGTGATCGACTTCTAAAACTCAGACACTGACTATATGGAGCACAGCTGTACTCTCTACAGACAGAGTTGCCGTGAGTCAGAATCATCGGATGACGACTAATAATAACACCACCACCACAGTGGCCGAGATGACCAAGTGACAGGACACTGCTAAAAAAAAAAGAAAAAGAAAAAAATTTTGAAAAACATCTGATCCAAAGAGTATGGAGAGAGGAGAAAAGGGTAACTTGACAGGGGAGAAGCCTAACAAACACAACCTTAGACAGGTGATGGAGCTCGGCAAGGACAGCGATGATTCATGTCCGTAGGATGTACCCCTAATGTCATGCGATGACAATGGCACTTCACCTCTGGGTCTTCCTTCCCGAATCCCATGATCCTACTCTAACTACAGGAAAAACACCAGACAAATCCCTACGGAAGGACGGTATACAAAACACCCAATTCCTCAAAAACCATCGAAGTCAGCAAAGAAAAAGGCAAGTCTGAGAAACTAGCATAGCCAAGAGGAGCCTATGGAGGGATGCCAACTAAACATCACATGGGGTCCTGGGACAGAAAAAGACATTAGGGGAAAACCAAGGAAATATAATCAAGTATGGAGTTCATTTAGTAATAATGTATCAACATTGGTTCATTAATAGTGTCAAAGTTATCCTTCTAATAGGAAATAGTAACATTAGAGGAGACTGAGTGTGGGGTCTACAGGAACTCTATTTTGGTTTTAATTTTTTGTTGTGTTTTAGGTGAAAGTTTATGGAGCACCTTAGTTCCCCCTCCACAGTCTGTACATGAAGTGCTCAGTGCTATCGGCTGCATTTCCCACAATGTGTCCGTGCTCTCCCCACTTCCCTTTCCTTTCCTCTGGATTATCTATCCCTTCCTGCCCTCTCATCTTTGCTTTGGGGCAAATGGTGCTCTTTTTATCTTGTATAATAGACTGTGCTAAAGAGCCTGTTCCTCTTGGGTGTTACCTCTTATTGTATGGGCCTATCTATTGTTTTGGGAAACTGGTGGTACAGTGGTTAAGTGTTACATCTGCCAACCAAAAGGTCAGCAGTTCAAATCCAACAAGCGCTGCTTGGAAACTATGCGGCAGTTCCACTCTGACCTATAAGGTCAACATTCATACGAATCAACTGGTCGGCAGAGGGTTTGGTTGGGTATTTTTAGTCCCTTGTTTGGCTGGAAAGTGGTCTCTGGGAATAGCATTAGTTCCAGCTCAGAAGGGTACCTTAGGGCCATAGTCTTGGGAGTTCCTCCCGTCTCTTTGCAGCCAGTAAGTGTGGTCTTTATTGTGAAAAACTGTATTATTCAACAATTTTGTAACTCTCAACTCTCATAAAACAAGTCTCTCTTAAAAAAAAAGTCCACGTGACCAAAGCAATTTATTTTGCGGTGATCTTGAGCGCCACCTTGTGGGGAACATGTCTACTTTCTCTGTGATGAATTTCTCTGGAGATGAACTTGAGATTAACCCTACATCGTCAGTGACAAGTAACTGAGCCAGTAGGATCTGGGGAGTGGGGCTTAGGAAATGGAGCAGATCTGTTTCTTCCTTGCAGTGGCCCCTAATTGTGTGTTAGCTGGGAAGATGCAGAATAAACACAGGACTTGGTGTCACAGCCAATCTTGGTTGAGCTGGTACTTGAGGCTGGAGACAGCTAACCAGTCATCCCTTATAAAAAGGCAAACCAGAAGGGGCATTGTGAAGTCAACCTTACTCTTGGTTCCCACTGTTCCTCAAATCCTCTTGGTGGAGATGGTAGAAGACGGTAACTTACTTGACCCTGCCTGGATGAAAAGCCCAGGTGTTGCCGTGATTTTTCTGTTTCTAGGAAATTGGGTCAGCTGGGGTCACTACAGAGGGAAATCCAAATATCAAAACCCAAACTCACTGCCACTGCATTGAGTTTGACTCATGGCAACCCCATGTGTTACAGAGAACTACCCCATAGGATCTTCTTGGCTACAATCTTTACAGCAGTGGGTCACCAAGCCTTTCTTCCGTGGAGCCTCTGCATGGGTTTGAAGCAGCAGCCTTTAGGTTAATAGCTGAGTGTAAACCACTGTGCCACCCAGGGACCTGTTTAGACTGGAAGCACCTTTAATTCACTGATTTAAAGTGTTCGGCCCCAGGTAGGGGCACTTAGGACTTAACTTCACATCTTCTCCTCTGCACTCCAGAGTCTTTTATGGGCAGCAGGGGGTTCAGATATTTTGTTTTCTCCTTCTTGCTCCTTTCCTCTCCCTTCCTCCCGGCTGCTGCCTGGGACTCGGCCTGCCAGATAAAACCAGGAGGCCCAGTTAAATCTGAATTTTAGATAAATGGCTAACAACTTTTTAGTACGAGTGTGTCCCAAGAAATATTGGGGGCTATTTAAACAAAATACTAAAAAGTGATGTGTTTATCTGAAATGAAAATTTAACTGGACAAGTTTCATTATTATTATTTTTAATTGCTATAGCTGCCTGTTTCTAACCCCTCGAGGCTCTGGGCAGAGGAGGGAAGAGAAGTGGTGGTTAGCAGCAAGTTTTTGCTGGAGTGGTTGTTTCTATTGCTACTTGTTCTAGTGCTAGTGTTTCAGCTAGTGCTGCTGCAACAGAAATACCACAAGTGGATGACGTTAGCAAAGAAAAGTTTATTCTTACACAGTCTAGTAGGCTACAAGTCTGAATTCAGGGTGTCCTCTCCAGTGGAAAGTTTTCCCTCTGTTGGCTCTGGAGGAAAGTCTTTGGTTCCATCAGTCTTTGGTCGGGGAGCATCTTGGTGCAGGAACCTCAGGTCTGCAGGACGGGCTCCTCTCCTGGTGCTGCTTCTTGATGGAGTGAGGTTTCCAATTCTTTGCTTGTTTCCCTTTCTTTTTATCTTCCACAGGACAAAGGATAAAGGATGGTACAAGCCACACAGCAGGGAAACTCTCTTAGGAGGGGTGTTGCAGTCCCACCTTAACCCTCTTCTAACACAATCATCCTATCTATTAGGCACAGGCAGAGACTAGGCTGTATAAAGTATTGGGAATGATAGTCCAGCCAAATGGCTAGGGGGAGGAGGGAGACACAGTTCAATCCATGACACTACTATAGCAGTTACCACAAACTTGGTGGCTTAAAAACAACAGTAATTCTCTCCACGTTCTGGAGGTCGGAGTCTAAAATCAGGTGTTGGCGGCCACGTCCCTTCCGGAGGCCCCAGGGTGAATTCTTTTCTTTGCCTTTTGCAGGTAAATCGAGGCCACCGTGCTCCTTGGCTCTGGCTCCCTTCCCCCTCTTCGAAGCCAGCAGCACAGCGTCTTTAGATCTCGGTTCTTCTTGGCCTCTTCGCCTTCTGCTTCCACTTTACTTTTCTTTGTGACTCTGGTATTTCCTTGAAAAGACATTTAGGTCCCACTAGGATAACTGCTCATCTCCAGATCTTTATCACAGCCACCAAGTCTCTTTATTAAGGTGACAAAGTTGCAGTTCTTGGAATTAGGAAGTGAATGTCTTTGGGGCCATCATCCTGCTGGCCACAGGTGGGAAGCAGCTCTGGGCTACCTGGGCCTGGCCCATGTTTCATGCTGACTTTCGACTCCTGGCCACGTGTGGAGCCTTTGGAGAGGCCCCTGGAGGGTCGTGCTGAGGCTGCCTCTGTCTGTCTTTGGCTGCCCCTCAGCCGGTAACCCCACACCCTCTCACTGCTGGCCCGTCACTCTGCAGAGTGGCCCTCCACAGGACTTCAGCTTTCTGTGCCAACATACCCCAGGTCTCACACTTCAATCTGCTATTTGGTGACAGGGCACTCACAGTCCACAGATTTGGCTTTGCAACTCCGTGGCTGCTTCATGTATGATGTAGACACTGGCTGGAGCTCTCGGAGGGGCCTCCGTGAGGGAAGTCCCTCCCATGAGCCCAGAGCTTTGAGGGAGATATCCCACCCCACTTGTCACCTGGAGCTCAGGCCCCTCACATCTCCCTGACCTTGACCTCTCATACCTTCCGTCTGAATGAGGGGCTCAAGAGTTGTGCACCTTCATGTGTTTTATAATTGAGTAACAGTTGTTGCTGTTGTCAGGTGCTGTTGAGTCAGTTCCGACTCACAGCAGTCCTTTGTACAAGAGAATCCAATGCTGCCCAGACCTGCACCATCCACATGGTCACTGCTGTGCTCGAGGCCCTTGTTGCAGTCACTGTGTCAGTCCATCTCACTGAGGGCTTTCCTCACTTTGCTGGCCCTCACTTTCCCAAGCATGATGTCCTTCTCCAGGGACTGGCCCTTCCTGATAACATGTCCAAGGCATGTGAGATGCAGTCTTGCCATCCTTGCTTCCAAGGAGCACTCTGGCTCTGCGCTTCTAGGAGAGACCTCTTCGTTCTTCTGGCCGTCCGCGGTATATTCAGTGTGCTTTGCCAACACAATTCAAAGGCATCAATTCTTCTTTGGTCTTCCTCACTCATCGCCCAGCTCTCAAGTTTTAAAGTGAAGATCTCACTGGCATTTAGTACGTTCGCAGTGTTGTGTGAATGTACTAGTTCCAGTACATTTCTCTCACCTCAAAGGAGATCGTATGCCCATTCTTCCTCCCTCCAGTCTCAGGCACCCACTAATATTTGTGTGGATTTGCTTCTTCTGGATAATTTATGTAAGTGGACTCATACGATATGTCGCATTTTGTGCTGGCTTCTTTCACTGAGCATGGTGTTTCCAAGGTCACCGTGTTGTAGCATATATCAAGACTTCATTCATTTTTAATGGTTAGTGTTGTTCTATTGTGTGGGTATACCAAGTATACCACACCGTGTTTATCCTGGGGTATGTTGGTATGTTGATGAACTGCTTGAGTGGTTTCCACTTTTTGGCTATTGTGAGTAGTGCTGCCACAAACACTGGTGTACAGGTTTCTGTCTGTGTCCTGTTTTAGGTTCTTTTGTGTATATGCCTAGGAACAAAATGACTGGGTCACATGTGCTTCTGGAAAAGCTGGTGGTCTAGTGGTTAAGTGTTGCAACTGCTAACCAAATGGATCAGCAGTTCAAATCCACCACGCACTCTGTGGAAACTCTATGGGACAGTTCTAATCTGTCCTATAGGGTCCCTATGACTCAAAATCAACATAATGGCAACAGGTTTGCTTTTTTTATGGTAGTTCTGAAGCCCTGGTGCTGCACTGGTTAAGAGCTCATCAAGAGGTAATCAAAAGGTTGGCAGTCTGAATCTACCAACTGCTCCTTGGAAACCCTATGAGGCAGTTCTGCTCTGTCCTATAGGGTCGCTATGACTCAGAAACAACTGGACGGCAATAGGGCTTGGTCTTTTTTTGCTAATAGTAGTTCTATATTTCACTTTTTAGGGAATTGCCACACTTTGCTCCATATCAGCTGTTCAAGTTTACATTCCTTCCAGCAGTGCATGAGGATTTCAATTCCCTCGATCGTCCCAACATTGTTATTTTCCATTTCTTTATTTTTTTGAATTCTAGGCATCCTAGTGGATGTAATGTATGTTTGTTTTTGATGTTCTGCTTTAAAATGCTGCCCGTGAGCCACCAGTGCCCTGTCCAGCACAATCATCCGAGTCACATGGGCTATTCAAACTTGATATTTAATACAACCAAAATTTTAGTTTGTCCATCCCATGAACCACTTGTGGTTCCTGGTTACTGCACTGGACAGTGCGTACAGATTATTCCCACCGTGGCAGCCTGGGTACCACCTCCTTTGGATTGCAGTGTCTATTGCATTTTGATGTCTCCATGTAAAAAACCCATTTCACCTCCTCCTACATTGATTTGACACACATTATCAGCTCTAGAATGGCCATTCACAGATGAGGCCACCAGAACTCTGAGGAAGGGAAGCACTGGTTAAGGTCAGGGTTTCTAAGACACAGAGTTAGAACCCAGCCTTAGCATGACAAACCAGTGGAGAAGCCTGTGCTCCCTGTGGGCCTACTGGCATGGGAGAAGGGGTAGGATTAATTCTCTGTTGGGCAGAGAAGTGAGTTCATGGGTGGAAAGGGCATGCCAAGAAGAGAGAACAGCTTGTGCAAAGACACGGAGTTATGAAACAGTAGTTTGGTGATGCTGGAGAATATGATGAATGTGCAAAAGTGGCCGGGTGAAAACTGAAAACAGATGGACCAGATAGTCAAGGTCCTAGCCCTGCAGGCCACCTTGATAGAGTGAATAAACCAGACTTGCTGGGTCCAGGGTGCTCTGGGTACAGAGAAAGAAATGGTCAGCCTTGTGAGAGTATACCTATACCAAGGAAGGTCCTCAGTAATTACCAAGGGTCTTTCGGTCAGAAGGGCCTCTTTGTGTGTGTCCCGTCTCAGCAATGGTCTAGCTGTAGGCCTTTGGCCAAGCCACTTATCTCTTTGGCCCTCTGTTTCCCTATTTATAAAATTGGCAGAATGATAATCATCAAACCTACTGCTCCACAACAAAGAAGAATAGTGATGAATCTGTGAAACGTCTCACAACATGGATGAATCTGGAAGGCATACTGAGTGAAATAAGTCAATCACAAAAGTACAAACACTGTATGAGATGATCATTGTGAAAGCTCAAGAAAGTTTACACACAGAAAGAAAACAATCTTTGATGGTTACTAGTGTTGGGGGGACAGTCGCTAACTAGACAGTAGACAAGTGTTAGCTTTAGTGAAGGGAAAGACAACACACAATATTGAGGAAGTCAGCACAACCTGACTAAAGCAAAGCCATGGAAACTTCCTAGATACATCCAAATGCCTTGAGAAACCAAGATACTGGGGCTGAGGGCTGGGGACCATGGTCTTGGGGGATATTGATGTCAACCAGCATATCATAGTTCATAGTGAAATGATCATCCTGTTTTTGACGAGTAGCATCTGTAGCCTTACAAACTTACGTGATGCTATCTAAAATACTATTGGTCCCACGACATTCAGAGCAGAAAAGAATGAGGAAAACCAAACACACAAGGAAAATATTAGCTCAAAGGACCAATGGACCACATTGACCACAGCCTCCATAGCCTGAGCCTAGAAGAACCAGATGGTGCCCAGATACCACCACCAGCTGCTCTGACAGGGATCACAATAAAGAGTTCTCCTGAAGTCCACCTTTCAGCCAAAGATTCTATGGGCCTATAAAACAGGCGATCACACAAGCAAAGAACATGCTTCTTAGTTTGATCAAGTATGTACAAGACTAAGTAAGCAATACTTGCTCAAAAGCAAAGACAAGATGCATGGACATGGAGAACCCAGGGTACAAAAGGAAAGGGAAACAGTGCTGACACATTGTGGGGACTCGAACCAATGTCACAAAACCATTTGTGTATAGATTTTTGAATGAGAAACTAATCTGTGCTATAACCTTTCACCTAAAATACACTTAAAAAAAAATTGTTCTTTTGTAAGGTGGTTGTGGGCATCAATGGGATAAGTCATGACGTGAACCCAGTAAGTCCCAGAGAGCACATGTTGTCACTGTTGCTGTAAGCTGCCGTAGGGTTGGCTCCAACCCACAGTGACCCCAAGCACAGCAGAAGGGAATGCTGTCCAGTCCTGCACCATCCCCACGATCAGCTGCAGATCAGACCATTGTGATCCATAGGGCTGCCACTAGCTAAGTTTCAGAAGTACATTGCCAGGCCTTTCTTCCTAGTTCACCTTAGTCTGTAAGCTCTACTGAAATCTATTCAGCATCACAGCAGCATGCAGTCTCCCAGTAACAAGATGAGCAGTGGCTGCACATGAGATGCACTGGCCAGGAATGGAACCCTGGTCTCCTACACAGAAAACAAGAATTCTACCATAAGGAAACCCTGGTGGTGTAGTGGGTTAAGCACTACCATTGCTAACCACAAGGTCGGCAGTTCAAATCCACCAGGCACTCCTTGAACACCTTGGGGTCAGTTCCACCCTGGCCCCTAGGGTCACTATGAGTCGGATCCGACTTGACGGCACTTGGAGACTTGGCATGACCTGTTAGCTGTTCTTGTGCTCCCACTGCAGACTACTCATGGGATGCACCAGAAATAATGGGGTCAGTAGCCGTTTTGTAGCTAGAACAGCCACTTCTACGCCGGAGGCCACTTGGTGTCAGGAGCCACCATGGAAAGAGGGTTGTCAGGTTTCCTGCTTGGCTTTGCTTCCAAGGACTTTGACTGGAAGTTGGTCTATGCAGCCCAAACTGCAGGGTTCCTTGACAGTTTGGGAAAGGGACAGTCCGGGGTTCCTGGAGTGCATGGGGCTGGAAGGACAGGGAGAAGCATAACCTCTGAGGGCACCTGGCAGGTGGCTTAGCCTATGTTGACTGTCAGCCTTGCACTTGGAAGACCTGGCAGGAGTGACACTGGTGAAGGCACCTCCACAGACGTCAGGACCAGACCTATGGGGACAGCTTTGCTTTGGGAAGAGCACAAAACCCCAAACTGGTGTAAACATAGACTCTGGTCACCAGGAATCAGTCAGCTGCAGAGAGTTCAGTTGCTCAAGGAATAATGACTGATTGGAATAGCATGACGGATATATATTTTTAAAAAGGCAAGCTCACTTCATATGCAAAATTGGAAATAATATAAATCTCTCAAAACAACCAACCTCTTGAATAACTTTCCAAGCCTGCGAGAAGGGATTCTAAGCTGTTTCTGCTATTGCCACAAGGTGGCGCCACTTTGAACATGTAACCTTCGAGATCAAATCATGGTGATCACGTAAGTTCAGAGTAGAACTGCTCCATAGTGTTCTCTTGGCTGTAATCTTTACGGAAACAGATCACCAGGTTTTTCACTAGGCTGCTGGTGGAATTCAAACCACCAATCTTTAGGTTAGTAGCAGAACTCAAACTGTGACACCCACGATGACACGTGGAAAGCAGGTGAGCAAAACGCACTGTGAAGTGTTTGTGATGTTGCCACAAGGTGGCGCCACTTAAACCCATTGCTGTCAAGTAGATTCCAACTCACCGGGAACCTGCAAGACAGGATAGAACTGATTCCTAGGGTTTCCAAGGAGTGGCTGGTGGATTCCAATGGTCAACTTCTTCTTCTTTTTTAATTTTTTAAAATTGTGATTAAGTGAAAGTTTACAATCCAACTCAATATTCCATATAAAATCCCGAGTATGTACCTCTCTGCAACTCTATCTGCTCTCCTCACCCTGTGACAGCACACTTTTCTGCCTCATTCTTTACTTCCAGAATCCACTCGGCCAACACTTGTCCCTTCTTTTCCACTCTCTCCTCTCCCCTCTAAAAAGAAACCAGTAGGACAGCTTCATATGTATATTAAACCATAAAGTACACACATCACGTGCATCAATCTCTGTCCCCAAGTCCAGTCCATTCTTTGTCTGAAGTGTAACAACTGCTAACCTTTTAGTTAGCTGGTGAACACTTAACCGCTGTGCTGCCAAGCCTCCAGCACCACTTCAGCAGCTGGCAAATAGCATCTTCACCTTTATTGCTGTGGAGAAATTAGTAGTGAATTATGTGGGGGCCTACATGTAGCAATATACCTGGTATATTTGATACCCTGAGTGAGTAATTTTTAACACTCCTTTTTCTATTTGACAGAAACCCTGGTGGTGTAGTGGGTTAAGTGCTGTGTCTGCTAACCAAAAAGTAAGCAGTTCAAATCTGCCAGGTGCTCCTTGGAAACTCTATGGGGCAGTTCTACTCTGACCTCTAGGGTTGCTATGAGTTGGACACGATTTGACAGCAGTGTTTGTTTCTTTTCCCTATTTGACAGAATTATTTTCAGATGTAATCATGAAATGACATAGGTAGTTGGGGGTCTGCTGCAGGGGCGAAGGCACTGACCCTAAAATCAGCAAGTGTCTTCAAGTTTAGGGAAAATAGTTTTCTTATTTTATAAAGACAAGAGAGACAAGGCTAGGAAGAACTGGTATGAGGAAGTGGGATGAAACGGTGGTGAGAACTGGGGCAGGGGCCTTCAGGAGGGTGATATGTTGGCTCAGGCAGAGGGTGGGCCAGAGTTTAGGAACTTGAGGCAAGGATAAAGCTTAATGAGAATTTGTTAACACGCATTTTGTGTCCAGTTGACTAGCGGGGACAAGCAGTTAATCACTTAGAAAGCAAAAGATGAGAATGTAGAGCTTCTGTGTCTGACTTTGGAGTCCCAGGACGTTGCAATGGTGAAGTGCTCTGCTGCTAGCCAGAGGGTTGGAGATCTGAATCCATCCAGAGCTGCCCTGGAAGAAAGCGCTGGCAATCTGCTTCCTGAGGATCACAGCCACTGTGAGGCTGGCTTCTGCCCCTGCTGTGTTGTACTGCCGTGTCGTTTCCTATGCTGGGCTGCCCCCCAGCTTTACATTCGAATACTGCTTTTGCTCGGAGGTTGTACGTAAACCCTGTTATGTAGGATTAAGAATGTTGCTGATGTAACGAGTATGGACTCCCTACCTGTAAGTCCGACTGTTCACCCTTGGCAAGTAGTCTTGGCAGCAGTAAACACTGACGGGCCTTATTTCCTTGTCTCAAGAAATAAAGGTGACGTTTTGTTCTCCCACCTTGGTCTCTCATTTACTGGCCAATATGTGTCATGCAAAGAAAGAACCTGGGGCTTCACCTGTTAACATTTCACAACCCTGGGGAGCACAGTTCTTTTCTGCCGAACTGAACGGTGACCCTGACTGGGAGCTGACTGGACAGCAGCTGGCGGTGTCTGGCATCCCCGAGACTCACTAAGTCATATGGAAAGGTGGTTCTCTGCAGTAAGCCATTTTGGGAACACACAGGGCAGGAGGATTTCCGTAACTGTAGCTGTTTTCCAGGATCAGAGTTAGGTGAAATCCGATATCGTCATGAACTTTCCCCAACCTCTTATCCGCGGCCACACCTTCCATAACCCTCTCTTTCCCCTCAACTGTGTGTTTAATCTTCACCTCCCCCTTCCCTCAGTGGGGGTCCCCACGGGGCCCCCCTTCTCCTTCTCCCACGTGCCTCCAGGGCCGCCCACGCTCCCCTGGGCCATTCATTTTCTACTCACCAGCTCAGCCTCGCCGAGCCCCGTCCCCACGCTGGCCCGGTCACCCTCCCTCCAGGCCCTGCTCTCCGGCCCAGGCACTATCTCTGACTCCTCCAGATTTCAGCTCTCTGAATCTTCAGACCCTCCTCAGCTTCCTCTCCAGCCCTGAGGAATCATACCCGCATCCCATCTTCTTCCCACCCAGTAGCAGCTCCTGGGTCCCTTGCCTGCCAGAAGCCCGCCCACTCCCCCAGAGCTGTCTTTTCATTGGCTGATGCTGCCCTGGGCTCCTCCTCTCTAGTGTCCTCTCTTACGATTGGGGAAAGTGGTTGCCTGTCATCGCTGTCCACGGGCAATAGGGCAGGCCTCCGGCTCTGGCAAAACAAGTGTGCCATGGACCGGAAGTGGTTAGTTGGTTTCCCAGCAGAGCAGGTGAGTGTCGCTGGGGCCCGACGAGGAGGAAGGCCTGTGGCGGGGTGTCAGACCATGGCCTTCTTCTTAGGTGTACCATGCGGGAGCAGCCTTCCCTGTCCCTTTGCTGTCCTGCTGGGGAAGAGGTGGGGCAGCTGCGAGGAGGGACCGAGGGATAGTCTCCGAGTGTGGAAAACCCGCTGCCTCCCACTATTTGTGTGCATGGTCAAGATCGGAGAGTTGGTAGGCGTGCATCCGAGTCAGGCCCTAGAGTCCAGGCCATCAGCTGTTCGGAGGGAAGAGGGTCCAAGAGCTGTTAGGAGGTGTAGATGAGAGCAGAGCTGGCGCACCGGAGGAGGGTGCTCAGGGATTAGGTGGAAGCGCTCGTGAGGGTGTTGCGTTGGGGAGGGGGGTCTTCCTTGTATTCTCACCACCACTGAGTGGCGCCTCCGGACAGTCTAGCTGCTAACTGACATTAGGGTACAGGGGGAGACAGAAAAAGTGCTTCAGGGCTACACCCAGCAAGGGAGGGAAGCGGCGCCACCTTGAGAACGTGGCAGACAGAGGTTTCTTTTCTTTTAATATTTTATTGTGCTTTCAGTGAAAGTTTACAGTCCAAGGAATTTGTCATACAAAAACCTACACCCACATTGGTGTGTAACCCTAGCTGTTCCCTGCCCCCACTGACAGCACACTCCTCCTTTCCATCTTGTGTTTCTCATGTCTATTCAACTAGCTCCTGTCCCCTTGTGCCTTCTCCTCTCACCTTTGGACAGCACCTGCCCCATTAGTCTCATGTATCTACTTAAGCCAGAAAGCACACTCTTCGCCATTATCATTTTATGTCTAGTCCTATTTTTGTCTGAGGAGTTGATTTTGGGAATGATTTCCACTCTTGACTAACACAGAGTCCAGGGGCCATGTCTGTTGGGCCCTCAAGTCTGGTCCCTTTAATAGTGTTTGAGTTCTGCAACCTATTTTTCTCCTGCGTTCTCAGGTATCCTTTGTTGTGTTCTGTCTCAGGACAGTCACTGGTGGTGGCTGGGCACCATCTAGTTCTTCTGGTCTCTTGCTGATGCAGTCTCTGGATTATGTGGCCCTTTTGGGGCTCTATTTTCCTTATGTCTTTGATGTGTTGTATTCTCCTCTGTTCCAGGTGGATTGGGACCAATTGATGCTTCTTAGATGACTGCTCGGTAGCTTTTAAGATGCAGATGCCACTCACCAAAGTGGGATGCAAAACAGTTTTTTAAAAACTTTGTTATCCCAGTTGACCTAGATGTCAGGTCAGGGATTCTGATGTAGCTGGGGGCTGGGCAGCCTCAAGCTGACCTTTCGCAGGAGGAACCCCACAGCCAACAGTCTCTGGGACACAGACAGGCTGGAAGTCGGTCTACATAGTGGAGACATTCCCAAAAGGATGCCTCTGGGCCAAGTTCATGTCCCTCGAGATGATCACTCCTGGGAGTGAGGTAGAGGTAGCCAGGCCTTGGTGGGGAGCACCCTGGCCACCAGGGCCAGTCTGAACAACTCTGAGAAAGAAGTTGACTGAGGTCCTAAGACCTGTCAGCAGGGACTATCGCCCATTCTCCAGATGAAAGGCTCCTGTCTCCCCCTGCACCCTCCACGTCGAAGAGAGTGCTCTGAAGGTCTTAGCAAAGCTCTGAATTTAGTGAAGTCTCTGACCTTTGTTCCAGCATAAGGCCTCAAGAAGCCACGTTTGGTTTTCTTGGGCACACCTGCCTCTGGCTTCCACAATGCAGAATTGAGCACCCTGGGTGACCTTACTTAATATTCATGACCTGTCATGGGGGTCTGGTGATATAAGGCCCCTTTTCACTGCAATTTGGAAAGGCTTGCTTACCCACAGTCAGAAAACCAACAAGTGTCAGAACTTGATCAGCCGGTGCTGCCTGATTGGCCTGTGCCCTGTGATACACTGTGACTCCAAGCTGGGGCTCCGCTAAGAGTAAAAAGCACCTTTTGTGTCACTGTACTTTGCGGCAGGTCCTCCACTCTGCTCTACTGCCTGCATCCTTGGAAGAGGGGTTTCTTATCAGCAGCCCTGCTGTCATTTGGACCTGGTCACTCTGTAGGGGGCAGCTGACCTGTACAATGTAGGATATTGACAACATCCTGCTAGAGGTCAGTAGCACCCCCCACACCTGCTGTGACCATCGGGAATGTTTTCCCCAACACAGTCCATTGCCACTGAGTCCACTGGACTCATAATGACATTAGTAAATATACCCTGGAGGACAAACCCCTCCATTTCCTTGGTTGAGACCCACTATGGTAAGGATCCTAATGTGCTCTTGTGGAGGAGAACTCAAGCCAGGCTCCCTACAGAGCACAAAAAGCTAGTGTTGCTTTTGTGTTTCCATGCCGTTTGCCAGGAAAAGGCTGCCCCCTGCAGCAAGGTCACTGTGAGAGCCTCTTGAGCCTCAGAAAGCTGATGTCAGGGACTGAATGTTCCGGAGCTCTCATTTGGGGAGAAATGATTGATTACAAAGATTTCTGGCATGGGTGGAGAGACCAAGGTGAGGACGGATTCCATTTGGAACACTTTCTTCCAACATCTCTTAGTCTCGCCTTTAAGAGAGGGTTGGGTTGTCCTTGTCACTGTTCTGGTATGTGTTGCTTCACCAGTACCCTGCAGACACCAGGAGTGGTGGTCAGGGGGCAGCATGTCTTCTTAGGGGGTCTTGTTTTCACCCCTCTGCTGACTCTAACCTGTGTCTTCTACTTGAGGCTGCTCCACACCCTTCTCGCTCCTCTTCACCAAACTAAGGTGGCTGACTCTGCCTTTCTTTTGGTCTCTGTTGACATTGTCCTGTGACTGGCTGTGCTTGCTGGGGTTTCATCTCCTGCACACTCTCCTTCGTCCTTTCCTGGCTGTCCTGTGTCCATCCCTGCTGGCAGTCTGCCCCTCTGTCCCCTGCTGGCCACCTGGCAGCTCAGCTCTGTTCTCCCAGCCATTTGGGGTCCAGCTGGACCTGGCCGGTTGTGCTGTCCTCTTGTTTTCAGACAACATGCAGGAACCTATTTCTGATGGCACAGAGGGGAGGGGCTGTGGCCTTCCAGATAGCGTGCTGCTTTCATACTTGAAGGTTTTACTTTGTATTTGGGGGCTGGTAACTGGCCCACAGCTAGGCATGGAACTCTCCTGCTTGAACATCAACGGTGTCATAGAACAGCAACACCAGATGGGCCACTTGGTGAGTGTGATGGGTGAAGGCCAGAGTAAGACCACTCGATGCAAAGATGAGGTCACTGTGCAAGCCACAAAAATGGCCAACAGTCACTCTACCCGGGAAACATGACTCAGGCTACTTCCTTTCTGTTCTAGTTTTGGCTCTTGTCTTCCTGCCACATCTCATAAAAACCATTAACACACCCATTACTGAATTCCCTGCTTGCAGAATCCAGTGTGGAGCTAGCCTTCACTTCTTTGAAGAAAAGCCCTCAAACCAGTGGCTGTCCAGGTGACTCTGACTCATGACACATCCTCGTGTGTCAGAGTCAGACTGCCCCGTAAGGTTTTCTTTTGTGGGGGTGTGTGTAAATTTACAGCTCAAGTTAATTTCTCATATAGAAACTTACATGCATATTGTTTTGTGACATTTGTTGCAGTCCCCGCAGTGTGACAGTGCACCCTCTATCCACCCCAGGTTCTGTGTGTCCATTCATCCTGTTCCTGTCTCTTCCTGCCTCCAGATAGGAGCTCCCTCAACCTGTGTATCAGGTTGAGTTAAGAAGCACATTCCTATATTATATTTTACAGTCCAGTCTAATCTTTGTCTGAAGAGGGAGCTTCAGAAATGGTTTCAGTTTTGGGTTAATAGAGCATCTGGGGGCCATAGTCTTGGGGGTTCCTTCAGTCTCTGTGAGACCACTGATTTTGGTCTTTCCCCGGGAATTGGAGCTCTGCTATGCACTTTTCTCCTGCTCCGTTTGGGACTCGCCGCTGTGTTCCCTGTCAAGGTGGTCATTGGCGGTAGCTGGGCGCCATCCAGTTCTGTTCATGTCAGGCTGGTTTTTGTGGCCCCTCCAGTCTTTTGGGGTGATACTTGCCGTAGGTCTGGTGTTCTTCATTCTCCTCTACTCGAGGAGGGTTGGGACCAAGTGACGCATCTTAGATGGCCACCAACAAACTTTTAAGACCCAGATGGCACTCGCCAAAGTAGGATGCAGAACATCTTCTTTCTAAAAACATCTTTAATTGTGCTTTAAGGTAAAGTTTACAATTTGGGTCAGTCTGTCATACAAAACCTTACATACATTTTGTTATGTGATGCTAGTTGATCTTCCTGCATCGTGACAGCATACTCTTTCCCTCCACCCCGAATTTGCTGTGTCCATTCAACCAGCTCTTGTCAGTCTTTTCTCACATTCCCTCTGGACAGGAGCTGGTCAGCCAGTCTCCAGTATCTACGTGAACCAGGAAGCCTGCTCTTCACTGGTAACATTTTATGTCCTACAGACCATTTCAGTCTTTGTCTGAGGAGTTGGCTTCCGGAATGGTTTCATTTGGGGGCTGACAGAGAGTCTGGGGGTCATGTTTCTTGCAGGGACCCTCCAGTCCAGTCTCTCAGACTGTCAGGTCTGGCCTTTTCACTAGAGTTCAAGTTCTGCACTCCACGTTTCTCCCACTCCATAGGGACAGTTGAGTTTCCTGTAAGAGAAGTCACTGGTGGTAGTCTGGCACCATCTAGTTCTTCTGGTCTCATTAATTGTAGCCTCTGCTTTATGCAGGCTTTTCTGTCTCTTGGGTTCATATTTTCCTATTGCCTTTGATATTCTTCATTCTTTCTCTCCAGATGCGTTGAGACAAATTGATGCTTCCTAGATGGCCACTTGCTAGCTTTTAAGACTCCAAATACCATTCACAAAAGTGGGATGCTGAACATTTTTTTAATAAACTCTGTTATGCCAATTGACCTAGATGTCTTCTGAAGCCCTGGTTCTCTTGTCCCTGCTAATTTGTCCCTCAGATGTTTGGTTTAGTCCAGTTGTGTTTATTTTTCTTCTACTGTGTGTCGTCCCTCCCTTCACCTGCAATGGTTCTTGTCAAGTATCAAATTAGTAAATACCCCTCTTCCTCCCTCCCCACCCTCAGAACCATTAAAGACTGTTTTCTTCTGTGTTTAAACCTTTTCTTGGGTCCTTATAAAAGTTGTCTCATACAGTATTTGTTCTTTTGTAACTGACTCAATGCATTCAGCTGAGTGCCTTTACGGTTTCTCCATGTTGTGAGATATTCCCAGATTCATTGCTGTTCTTCATCACTGCCTAGCATTCCACTGTATGCATGTACCACAGTTTGTTTAGCCATTCATCTGCTGGTGGGCACCTAGGTTGATTCCACCTTTTTGCTATTGTGGACAATGCTGCAATAAACATTGGTGGGCATGTCTCTATTTGTGTGCAGTTCTTATTTCTCTAGGATATATTCCAAGTTAGTGGGATTACTGGATTGTATGGTATTTCTTTATCTAGCATTTAAAAAAAGTGCCAGATTGATATCCAAAGTGTCTGTACCATTTTACTTTCCTACCAGCACTGTATAAGTATTCAGTCTCTCTACAGCCTCTCCAGCGTTTATTGTTTTGTGGTTTTGGATTAATGCCAGCCTTATTGGGGTGTGATGGTATCCCATTATAGTTTTGATTTGGATTTCTGTAATGCCTAATGATTGTGAGCATTTCCATCTGTATCTGTTAGCTGCCTAATGCCTTCTTTTGTGACGTGCCTGTTTATATCCTTAGCCCATTTTTAAATTGGGTTGCTTGTCTTTTTGTTGTTGACATTTTGCAGTATTTTGTAGATTATGGAGATTAGAGACCTATTGGATTTGTTGTAGTCAATTTTTTTTTCCCAGTCTGTGGTTGTCCTTTTACTCTTTTGGTAAAGTCTTTGGATGAACATAAGTGTTTGATTTTTAGGAGTTCCCAATTGTCTTGAGTCTTTTCTGGTGTTTGTGCATTATTAGTGATGTTGTATATTCTATTTATGCCATGCATGAGAGCTCTCAGCTTTGCCCCTATGTTTTCTTCCGTAATCTTTATTGTTTTACATTATTTAGGTCTTTGATCCATTTTGAATTAGTTTTTGTACACGGTATGAGATATGGTCTTGTTTCATATTTTTTATTTTTGCAAATGTATATCCAGTTATGCGAACACCATTTGTTACAGTCACTGTCTTTTCCCCAGTGTACAGACTTTGGGACTTTGTCACATATCAGCTGCTCATTGGTGGATGATTTTATGTCCGAATTCTCAATTCTGTTCTATTGGTCTGTGCATCTGTTGTACCAGTACCAGGTTATTTTGACTGTAGTGGAGGTGGATTAGATTCTGAAGTCAGTAGTGTGTGGCCTCCCACTTTGTTCATTTCCAGTAATACTTGGCTTATCCAAAGCTTTTTTCCCTTTTTGTATGAAGCTAGTAATTTGTTTCTCCATCTCATTAAAAAATGCCATTGGAATTTGGATGGGGATTGTATTATATCTGTAGATTCCTTTGGGTAGACTAGCCATTTTCACAGTGTTGGGTCTTCCTATCCATTAGCAAGGTAGGTTTCTCCACTTATGTAGGCCACTTGGTTTCTTGCAATAGTGTCTTGTAGTTTTCTTTGTATAGATCTTTTGTGTCTCTGATTAGATTTATTCCTAAGTATTTTATCTTCTTGGGGGCTATTGTAAACAGCTTTGATTTGGTGATTTCTTCTTTGATACTCTCTTTGTTGGTATAAAGGAATCAGACTAATTTTTTAATTTGTGTATGTTTATATGGTTTATATGGTATTGTGATACTTTGCCAAACTCTTCTATTAGTTCCAGTAGTTTTTTTTGTGGATTCTTTAGGGTGTTCTGTGTATAAGATCATGTCATCTGCAAGTAGAGAGTTTTCCTTCTACTCTATCAATTCGGTTGCCCTTTATTTCTTTTTTTAGGCCAATGGCTCTGTCTAGAACCTCCAGAACAATGTCGAATAAAAGTGGTGATCAAGGGCAACCTCGTCTGGTTCCTGTTCCCAAACAGAATACTTTCAGACTATCCATTTAGGATGATACAGGCTGTTGGCTTTGTATAAATGCCTTTTATTATGTTGAGGAATTTCCCTTTTATTCCAATATTGCTGAGAGTTTTTAATGTTAATATGAATGGACTTTGTCAAATGCCTTTTCTACATCAACCGATAAAATCAAGTCGTTCTTTTGTTTTATTTACGTGGTTGATTACATTGATCAGTTTTTTAATGTTGAAACCACCCCTACATCCCTGGTATGACTCCTACTAGATCATGCTGAATTATTGTTTGATGTGTTGTTGAATTCTGTTGGTTAGAATTGTGCTGAGGATTTTTGCATCTAAATTCATGAGAGATACTGGTCTGTAATTTTCTCTTTTTGTGTTGTCTTTATCTGGTTTTGGTTGACTTCATAGAATAAGTTGAGAAGTACTCTATCCTTTCATGTGTTCTGAAATTTATTTAGTAATAGTGGTATTAACTCTTCTCTGAAAGTGTGGTAGAATTCTCCAGTGAAGCTATCTGGGCCAGGATCTTTGTTTATTGGGAGTTTTTTATTTTTAAGTTTACCTCCTCAATCTCTTCTTGATTGGTTTATTTAGGTTTTCTACTTCAGTTTGTGTTAAAGTAGATAGTGTGCTTCTAGAAAGTCTTCTATTTCCTCTAGATTTTAAAATTTGTTGGAGTACAGTTTTTTGTAGTGTTCTGTTATGTTTCTTTTTATTTCAGTTGGGCCTGTTATGATGTCATCTATTGCATTTCTTATTTGGATACTTTGTTTCCTCTGTTGTTTTTCCTTTGTCAGTTTGGCCAGTGGTTTATTGATTTTGTTGATCTTTTCAGAGAATCAGCTTTTGGTCTTGTTGACTCAGTTGTTTTTCTGTTCTCTGTTTCATTTATTTCTGCTGTGATTTTTATTGTTTGCTTTCTTCTGGTGCCTGAGGGCTTCTTTTGCTGCCCTCTTTCTATTTATTCAAGTTCTGGGATTAATGTTTTGATTTTGTTCCTTTTATCTTTTTTGATGTGTGCATTTATTGCTATAAATTGACCTCTGAGTACTGCTTTTGCTGTGTCCCAAGGGCTCTGGTAAGATGTATTTTCATTCTCATTTGATTCTCTAAATTTATTCTGTCCTTGATTTCTTGTATAACCCAATGAGTCGGATTGGACTTGACGGCACTTGGCTTTAATAGGTATTGAGCAAGGTGTTGTTCAGTTTACATGTATTTAATTTTTTTCCCTTTATCTTTCTGTTATTGATTTCTGATTTTATGGCTTTATGGTCAGAAAAGATGCTTTGTAGTCTTTTGATGTTTGGGATTATTTTAAGGCTTGCTTTGTGGCCTAAAATGCCATCTATTCTGGAGAATGTTCCATGAGTGTTGGAAAACAATGTATACTTGGCTGCTGTCGGGTGGACTGTTTTGTATGTGTCTCAGAGATCAAGTTGATTGATTGTGGCGTTCAGAACTTTATTGTCTTTGTTGAGTTTTTAGATGTTTTGTCCTTCACCAAAGGTGGTGTATTGAAGGCTTCTACTATTACTGTGAGCTGTTGATAATCTCTTTTCATTGCTGTTAGTTTTATGTATTTTAGAACCCTGTCACTAGATGTGTACATATTTATTATGGTTGTGCCTTCATGGTGTATTGACCCTTTAGTCATTATATAATGTCTTATCCTTTGTAGTGAATTTTGACATAGAGCCTATTTTTCAGAGATTAATGTTGCCACTCTTGCTTTAAAAAAAAATTGTCCTTTGAACGTTTACAGAATGAACTAGTTTCTCATTTTACAGTCAGGGCACATCATTTTATGACATTGGTTAACAACCCCATGATTGTCAACACTGTGCCTTCTTGACCTTGGGTTGCATATTACCAGCTTCCTGTCCTCTCTTGCCTTCTAGTTCTGCCCCTAGACCGGGGTGCCTCTTTAGCCTCATTTTGTTTTAGGAGCCTGTCTACTGAAGGGTGAATCTTCATAGTGACACAGGCTCTGTTTTGATTATTGTTTGATTGATGCCTTTTTTTTACCTTTGCATTTTAGTTTGTGTCTGAGTCTAAGGTACGTCTCTTGTAGGCAGCATATAGATGGACTGTGTTTTTTTAAATCCATTCTGCCACTCTCTATTGGTGCATTTAGTCCATTTACATATAGTCTAATCATTGTTAGGTGTGAGTGTAGTGCTGTCATTTTGATGTTTGTGTGTGGGTGTTGTTGACAATTTCTTTGTTCCACTTAATTTTCTGTGCCGAGTCATGTTTTCTTTATTTTCTTTTAAAATATTGTCAATTTTGTGTTTGTGGAGTCTTTGTTTTTCTTATATTTTGATGGGTAAATTTGTTAGCATCCTTTGTGGTTACTTTAAAATTTACCTTTATTTTTCTAAGTTTAAACCAGTCTTTTATTTCTTGATATTGCCTTAACTTCCTCTCCATATGGTAGTTCTATGACTGCATTATTTAGTCTCTCTTTTTGTGTTAATGCTGTCATCTTTTACATATTGACAACTTTGTTTCCCTGTTTTCAGTGTTTTAGCTTTGACTTATTTTTGTGACTCCGCCATCTGGGTTGATAGATACCAGATGGTTGTTCTGTCCTGTGTTCTGGTCTTGGGTTGTTTTCTGATATTATTGGTTCTCTCTTGGTAGGATTTGCTTTAGTATTTCTTATCATTTTGATTTGGTTTTTACATATTCTGTAGCTTCTGCTTATCTGGAAATGCCCTGCCCTCACCTCACCTTCATATCCAAGAGACCATGTTACTGGATATGTAATTCTTGCTGGCGATTTTTTTTCCTTCAGTGCTTTCCATTGCTTCCTGTGTGCATGATTTCTGCTGAGTAGTCTGAGTCTAATTGTATTGATTCTGCTTTGTAGGTGACTTTTCATTTATCCCTAGCCATTGTCAAGGTTCTATTTTTACTTTTGGTTTTGGCAAGTTTTACTGTAATATGTCTTGGTGACTTTCTTGTGGAATCTGCTCTGTGTGGGATCATGAAGCTTCTTGGATAGATGCTTTCTCTTTCATGATATCAGGGATGTTTTCTGGCAAGGAATCTTCCAACAGTTCTCTCTGTTTTCTGTGTCTGTCTCCTGCCACCCCCCCTTCAGGTACTCCAGTCACTCTTAGGTTTTGCTTCTTGATAGAGTCCCATGCTTCAAATTAATTGCTGTCAAAGGATTTATCTTCAGTCTTGCTAACCCTGATTGCCTCAGTTTTGCTCCTATGACCCTCTAGTGAGTTGTCTAATTCTGAAATTATATTGTTAATCTTTTGGATTTCTAGTTGCTGTCTCTATATGGTTTTTTAGCAGTGTATTAAATTTGTCATTCTGTTCTTTCTTTCTTTTTTTTTTCTCCTCTGAATTCCTCTATTGCTTTTCTATCTATACCTTGGCATAATCTGAGTTTTCTCCTGAACTGTTTCCTGATCTCTTGAAGAGCTCTGTGTGTTAATCTGTTGAATTCTAACTCTCGTGATTCCAAGATATCCTCTTCTTCCAGAAGGTATCTTGGTTCTTTGTTTTGGTTTCTTGCTGGAGCCATCTTGACCTACTTCTTTATATGATTTGATATTGACTGTTGTCCCTGAGCTGTCAGTAAGTTATATTCATTTTTTTGTATGTTTGTTTACTGTATCCTAGTTTTTTGTTTTGTGTTGATATGGCTCAGTATCTGGGCATACTTGAGTTGTTGGCAACTTTGAAGCTCTCATGTCCTATCACAGGGTGATTAGAGCAGCTACTAGGTGTGTGAGCCCAGGAGTCTGTTCACTTAGGTGGATGCAGCTCAGGTGTCCAGGTTGTTGGTCATCAGTCACTGAGTTTATGGTGGAGACTGTCATCTACAGTCCTATATAGGCAGGGCTGTGTAGGGGTGTTTGGAACAGGTACAAGTATCTAGCAGAAGTAGGAGGCTATGTGCTGAGCAAGGCAGGGATCTGATGGCTGTCCCCAAGTGCCTCAGTAGAAGGTATGCTCCTTAAGCATGTAGGAGGGTGGGTTTTGCAGCCAGTCCTTGGGTACCTGATGCTGTTGGCTGGAGGGACTGGGTGGCCCCATTTATTCTCCGACCCTTGTGGTGAGTGTCTAGATAGTGAGTGATACTGCCCGCCCCTAGGCCACTGCTATGGGCAGGTGTGGTCCCTGCTTAATGGGCAGGGCAGTGTAAGATGTCGGAAATCAGCAGCTTCCTCTAGGCTATTGCAGTTGAGGATCGGCTTCAGGTGTGTGCTCTGTTGTTTTATACTAATAAGGACTTGTGGTGTTGAATGAGGGTACACAGATCCAGACAGGGGTGAAGGGCAATAGAAGTCTGTGCCTAGCCAAAGGGGCAGTTCCTGCCTCAAGGGGTGTGGTTCTTTTTCTTTTTTTTTTAAAGCCACCAGACTGGTTTTGCACAGAGCCCTGAGTTCCCGGGCTTAGGGGGCTTTGTGTTTTGTTTTTTCCTTTTTCTTTTTTAAAGCTGTGAAACTGGTTTGGGTGTGGATAGCCCTGTGTTCTCATTTAGGGGACGTGGCATTTGTTGAGTACTGCTGGACTGGTGTCTGAGTGTTGCTGTGTGGGGAGTGGGTGAGGGGAAAGAGGCAGTTCTCTGCTGTGGAAGTCCTGGAGTGAGGTTATTTCGATTCCACAAAGAAGGTTATACACATGCACTTAACTTTCATAGGTTCAGTGGGACCTCTTCCAGTTCCAAAGTCTTGTGCAGACTCTTGTCTGTCTGAACTCTCTTGAGGTAATGAAATGTGTCCTCGATCCTGCTGCTAGCTACTGCTTGCTTCAGCCTGCCTGTACCAGCTAACCCAGCCAACGAGATGCCAGCAAGTTCACAACTGGACCTTCTCTGCTGCTTCTGAACTGTTTCTTCTACCCTCAGTCCAGCTCCCCAGCATTGTCTTTGATTATCAGGGCTCCTAGGCTGTTACATGTAATCAATTCACTTGTTTTTTGGGTCTTTGCTCTAAGAGGGACCACAGGAAGAGTCTGACTATTCTGCTATCTTAGCCCCTCCTCAGCTCCATAGGGCTTTCAATGGCTAATTTTTTGGAAGTAGGTCACCAAGCCTTTCTTCTGAGGCACTTCTGAATGAATTCAAACGTGCAGCTTTTCAGTTACAAGCTGCATGACTTAACTGTTCTCATCTCCCAGGGTCTCCTTGCTTCATTGTCATGGCTTAAATTGTGTCCCCCGCAAAATGTGTATCAGTTTGGTTGGGTCATGCTATCCAGCATTATTTGATTTTTCCCATGTGTTGTTAATCTTGCCTGTATAATGTTAATAAGGAGAATGGGCAGCAGTTGTGTTTATGAAGCAGGACTCAGTCTACAAGCTTGGAGTGTGTTGAGGCAGTCTCTTGGGATATAAAAGAGAGAAGTGGGCAGAGAGATGGAGGACCTCCTGCTGCCAAGGAAGCAGTACCTGGAGGATGTTGTGTCTTTTGGACTCAGGGCGTCCTTGCAGGAAAGAGGACCTAGTCAGGGCAAAGAAGGCCCAAGGAGGAAGCCTCCCTGTGAAGCTAATGCCCTAAATTTGAACTTTTGGCTTACTTTACTATGAGGAAATAAATTTCCCTTTGTTAAATCTGTCCAGTTATATTTCTGTGAGAGCAGCACTAGATTCCTAAGACAGAATTTGATACCGTGAGTGAGGTGCTGCTCTAACAGATAAGCTAAACTGTGGAAGTGGTTTTGAAACTGAATGGATAGGAGACTCAGAGGGAACTGAGGAGAACTGTTAATGCTGGAGAGGACACAGATGGTGAGAAACAACAGCAGAGGACCACCAACAACAGTGGATGGGTCGTAGCAGAGCCAGGAGACCAGGGCCGGACGGCACTGGAGCTGACCTGTGGAGTGGAGTGAGAGACCCAAGTGCTTGTCCTTAGGTGGATTACTGGTGGAGTGGGATGTCTCTGGGCATTGATCCGTGGAGTGGGGCTTGCCTACCCACAGAGTGAGAGAGCTGAGTGCTGGTGTGCAGGAGACTTCCTGGTAGAGTGCGGAGCCTCGAGGCACTTGCAGGTGGAGGTAGTGTGCTATGAAACACTTGCCCCATCAGGACAGATGCAGGGCTGCCGAAAGGTAAAGTATGGAGCCGTGGCCTATGGAACTTCCAAGAGTGGGGCTCTTAAAGCCAAGGGAGCAGATTTGCCATCCCAATGGGCTTGGAAAGCAGAGGTGAAGTCCAGGGGCCTCACTGAGAACCCAGAGAGTATTTCCAATACCTAGAGTCTGGAGGGCAAGGCCATTGTGTGACATGTTCCAGAGAAAGGAGGACTATTTTCAAAGCCTTTAGGCCTGATGTAATGGGATCTACTGATTTGCTTCGTGCATGTTATCCCTTCTTTTCCTGCAGTTTTTCCCATTTGTAGTGGAAATATCCAACTTGTGCCTGTTCCACCACTGTATCTTTGGAAGCAGACAGCTTGTTTTCTAGATTGCACAGATGAAGATGAGTTTTTGGGTTTTGAGCTTGAAGTTAAGACTTTGGCTCTGAGATGAATACATTATGTGTGTTGCAAGAATGTGATATTTGGGAGACCAAAGGGTGGAATGTCATAGTTTGATTTGTATTCCTCTAAAAATGTGTCAGTTTGACTGGACCGTGATATCTGGTATTGTGATTCTTCCCTCTACCACTAATGTGTTGTGTGAATCCTGCCTCAATGGTGTTAATAAGGGAGAATGAGAGGAGTTGTGTTAGTGAGTAGTTGTGTTAGTGACATGGGACTCAATCTGCAGGTTTGGATTGTGTTGAGGAAATCATTTGGAATATAAAGTGGGTAGAGAGATGGGGGACCTCATACTGCCAAGGAAGGAGTGCTGGGAGCATAGCATGTCCTTCGCACTGGGGGTCTGTGTGTGAAGAAGCTGCTAGTGTAGGGGCAAAAGACCCACTGAGAAAGCCTTACCCTGGAAGTGTTGCCCTGGATTTGAACTTTTAGCCTACTTTATGGTGAGGAAGTAAATTTCTCTTTGTTAAAGCCATCCACTTGTGGTAAGTCTGTTATGGTAGGACTAGATGACTAAGACATTCCCTGAACCCTCTGTCCTGTCACCTGAGACAAGTGCAGGTCCTGGAACAAACCCTTGCTCATACTGTCTTATGAGACATTCTGTGTTTCTTGTTGCAGCAAGTTTGAAACCTAGCTTTGACCCCAGATGTGCTTCTGCTGTGGATGCCAATGGATTTTCTACTGGGCTTTGTCCTGGACCTTGGTTAGGACATGTAACAGTGCTTATGCTGGGGTAGGAGATCCTAAATTGACTGCAGAATCAGTAATTGCTAAGCAGCCTTTCTCTGCCTCCTCCAAAGTCAGTGTGCATTTAAAAACCAAATTATAATGGTTCATCTCATAACTACATCCTAAATGACCAGTACTTCTTAGGGCTTTGGTATAGGTAACTTGGCCATCTCTTAGCAGTGTGGAAGAGGAGGAGGAAGCTGGAGATGTCAGTGGTAACAGCCCCCTGCCTACAGATGAGGATAGCCCCAAGCTATCCTCTCACAGCCAGAGTTAGAGACTTTCCTTCTAGGCTCCTGGGGAAACGTGAGAAGTGAAAGGAGGCCTTTAGCTCGGGTGGTGGGTGAGTGGCAGTCAACATGGGCTGTGCAAGCCCTCCTAGCCTGCCTCGCAGATTGCCCTCAGCCGCCTCCAAGAGTCCTCTGTGAAAGCCACCTACTCAGGGTCCTTGTTAATAGTCAGCCTGTGAGGAGGACTCCTGCTGGAACCCCTTCTTGCTGACATTCTGAAGCTGAGGGCTTGACAGGGATTACTGTCCCCTGTCTGGGCCTGCCAGGACCACCTCTCCTGCCCTGGTCTACCCTGGTGAGAGTTGTCTCCTGTCTTATTAACTCCATTCACTGAGTTGCCTGGGCATATGACAAGTTGTCTTTCTAGCAGTCTTGTCCACACAGGGCTTCCAGATACAAGCTGAAGGATGAGGATTGAGAAGTCACAGGAGCTCAGTGAGCTTTGTTTTAAGATCTCTATTGACTTGTCCAGTTTGAATCCCTGATCTGTTGCACTTGCCTGAGGGCTGTGACAGGGAGCAAGGCCCTCGGGTCACCTGCCTTCATGTGCTAGTTTCTGTAACCGTCCTCACATAGGTGAGGAGCCCTGCTGGGTTCTCATGGGACATGTTGTCACTGGGCACTGACTGGCTCAGCCCTTTCGCTGCTGTTTGTGGTCAGCAGCAGCTGAGTTGGTTCTGAGTCGCAGTGGCCCCGCGCATAGTGGTGGCCGGTCCTGCACCATCTTCATGGTCGTCGGTACCGTCAGGACCAGTGTTGATGCCGCTGAGCATCTTGAGTGCCTTGCAGCCTGCGGGGCTTATCCTCCAGCACTGTACCAGGCGATATGGTGACCCGTGGGGTTGGCATTGACAGACGTTCAGAAGTCAATCACCAGGACTCGCTACCTAGTCTGAGTGTGGAAGTTGCACTGAAACCTGTCCACCTTGGGTGACCCTGCTGTATTTGAACTACCAGTGGTGTAGCCTCCAATGTCACAGGGACACACCAGTGTGAGAACCAGACAGGTGGGTGGTTGCTTTTATTAGCTCATTAAGTTACCATGACAAACTTCTGAGGGGATTATGATGACTCATTTTACAAATAAGGAAATTGAGGTACCGACAGCCTGAGGAGCTCGCACCACACCACACAGCTAGTAGGAGGCAGATCTGGGACCACTAATGAAAAACTCAGACCTTTGTATTTGCTTTAGGGCCAGTATTGACGAGGTGTTAATCCTATTCCAATATGTTTAACCATTCAGCCCTATAGGTATTTTCAGGTCAAGTTTTTTTAAAAAAAATGAACAGGCTGATGAAAATAACAGTTCTCCTCTACTTCTTGGTTACATTAGCTTGGGTTGTTTGACAATTAGAGGAAGCAGGAGTTGAGTTTGGAGTGACTGTTAATGTCTAACACCCAGAAGAACAGATGTGAGCAGAGACTTCAGCAGAAACCTGTATAACAGCAGCACCAAGGTGGGAACCACTAAAGAGTCCGTTGTTGGGTGAACGGATACACAGAATGGGGTCCATCCATAGAATGTGGTCCATCCATACAACTGATTGTTTACAGACATAAACAGAGAGGAAGTTCTGATAAATGCTGTGATGAGAGTAAGCCTTGAAAACTTATGAAGTGATATAAGCCAGACCTAAAGGGACAGATATGGTATGAGTCTATGTATATGCAGTATCTCGAATTCGTAGAGGCAAAGTAGATTTATGGTTGCTGGGAGCAGAGGGAAGGGAGAAGGGGAGTTACTGCTTGATGAGTATAGAATTTCTCTTTGGGGTGATGGAAAAATTTTGAAAATAGTAGTGACATTTGCAAAAAGCAAGTCAGCAACTGGAGAAGTACTCATTACAAAGCTCTAGTGCATTCTAGACACATTTGCAGCTACATCAATACTTATTATCTTGACCATATAAGTGCCAGTGTTCATTTTCTGTGTTTATCACGTTTGATTTTTTTTCTCTGTAACTCTGTGTCTTGTCTTTCTACAGAGGCTTCTGCTACGTATCAGGAAAGATGGGGAACAGCCAGAGTCACTCGGGCCGGAGTTTTCATTCCCAGTTTCTTCCTCAGGAACAGGCTGAGATCGATCAAGTGTTTGATGCTCTCTCATCTGATAAAAGCAGCTCACATACCTCACCTAGATCCTTCTCTCTGCAGGCACTGAAGGCAAGCAGAACAACCAGAGTTATTGTTTGGTCTGGAGCAGGGGTCTGCAAACTACAGCCCTCGTGCAAAGCTCTGCACACCTGATTTTATAAAGCAGTTTCACCGGAACTCGAAGTTTATTTTCTGCAAAGGGCCAAACAGTACCAGCTGTAGCCCTTGTGGACTGTAAGGTCTCTGTTGCAGATAATCAGCTCTGCTGTTGGTCACACAGAAGTAGACGTGGCAATGCCCTTCCCTCTGCCCCTCTTATTTTTTTAAAAATCTGATCTCTTAATGTGAATTAAGGGAAATCAGAGTAGATAGTTAACAGTTTGTTTGATGCTTGAGGGACATTTCTAACTTCAGATAGGCACCAAAGGGTCTAGCCCTGCTGGCTGACTCTCAAGCCAACTGTCTTGCGATTTCCTCTCCCAGAGACTGGGGAACAAACAGAATGATGGGTCAGCTTAGTGGGGCTCCTGGGGCAGGAACCATGACATCTCAACTTTCCTTTGCCTTTGGAAATTTTAAGTGTTCTATATCCTAGAAATTTTACAGTATTCTTAGTGAATCAATGAAGTCTCAGAGATTCACCTTACTAGGAGTGAAAACTGCCCACTTGCCCGCCCAGCTTTTGCCTGGTTTCATAGGGCTAACTATATGTTGGACTGCTGAGACTGAGGCAAGAACACCAGCTCCTCTTCCTGGGAGGTGAGGAGGTCGTTGTCCCTTTCTGGAACCCGCAGAATGGGAGCTCATTTGACAGATGAAGTATTTGACAAAATTATGTATGCCATGACAGTTACCAGCAGGTCCCTTTTTATCGTGTACTTTTTAGTGACACTGTTGACCTTCATGACACTGTGGACACTTCTTGCTGGGTGTTACCTTTCCCGTCACCAAACACAGCAAGTGAGAACACCGCTTTTGAATGGTGCGAGAGGGAAGCCTGCCTTACAGGCATTGCAGAGTATTGATCGTTAGCAAGCTATGTGTATGTGGTTACTTATTCCAGGAGAATCCAGTCTTGAGACACTACTATGTCAGAATTAATGATTTGTTGTCTTTTGCTGTTTGTTTGTAATCTGTTACCAAAGTCAAATTTGATGCTGGAGCCAGAAAAGGAGAAGAGTATTTACAAAATGGTACCATCAAGGCATTCACTAAGAATTACATTTAAAATGGAAATAAAAATTAAAAATGTATAGTGAGCACAAAGAATGTGTCTTAAGAAGTGGAAGCTAGCTAATCTTTGTGGATGGCCCTTATATACTAGAGACCAAGCAGACGTGTGTATGCCCCATGTGCTTTATTAGATATATGAATACCGTAATAGCCATATGTAGACATATGTTACATAGATCAATATGTCTGTACTTGCACATGGTGGCTAGTAGCGCCTAGAAGGATGAAGGTGTTTCAGGCAGAGTGAAGAGCAGACAGTGGCCTATTTGGAGACTCCATAGAGTATGGAGGACAGGGTGGGACCAGATGGTGAAAGGCTTTGATGGCCAAGAGGAGTCATTGAACAGGACACTGTATGAGGCCCCGAGTGGGGGCAGAGATGGCACATGAGCCTTTAGGGAGGTCAGGCAGCAGGTAGAAACATCGAGGAGCAGTGCTAGTTGGTTTCAGTTCCCTGGTTATTTTTCTGACATCTTACCAAGTTGAACTCACCCCTGCTAACAGTCTTTTCTCCCTGTTCCAAACAGAACCGTGTTGGTGGAGCACTCCCTGCAGGGATGGTCACCAGACTGTATGACAGCATGCGGAGAGCTGATCTGACAGGGACGGGCAAGGGGCCACCTGAGAATGTCTCTCAGGAGCAGTTTACCATGTCTATGTCCCACCTGTTGAAAGGAAACTCCCAGGAGAAGAGTGTCTTGATTCTAAAGATGATTTCTGCCACAGAAGGTTCTGTGAAAGCAAGAGAAGTCCAAAAGGTAGCAAGGCCATGTCACCCTCTTGGCCATTAGAAGTGCTCTTGTATGTCTACCCGGGAGGTCCCTAGACCTGTGTCATTGAGCCAGAACTCCCCGTCAAAGGCCTTGGCCAGACATCTAAGCCAGCCAAGTGTCTAATGAGGAAAATGGATAACTACGTAAGATTTGAACTGCGCCGTGTTTTCTGACACTGTGGTCTGTCCCTATTGACATGAAAGAGAGAATGTGCTCTTCTCCATACTGACATGACTGAGGTCTGGGGGCCTTGAAATGTTTTTAACTCTGACCCCATGGTCTTCAGTTCACAGAAGACCTGGTTGCCTCTGTGGTGCACGTGCTCGACTACAGACGGGAACTGAGAGGCTGGAAGCAGAAGGCAGTGCCAGGCGCCCCCTCCAGAGTGCAGGCCATGGCTGCTCAGCTGCTGTCGGAGGTGAAGCTGCCAGGCAAGTGCCACCTGGTCCTCTGAGCCTGACAGACCTGCGACCCCGCTAGACTCCCTGTCTTAGGCCTCCGAGTTACCTAGTGGAACACTGCTATCTTGATTACTGTCACTGTGTCCTAAGTTCTGGGGCCAGGCCCCTGGGGAGGGCCGTGGTTTTCCCGTGGGCCTCTGAAACGCAGTGTTGAGAGGTAAGAAAAGATCCAAGCATCAAAGTCAAATCGTCCAGCTGAACGCTGCCCAGCAGAAACGTAACGCCAGTAAAGTGCAGGCCACACATCAAATTTTAAACTGAAGTTTTTGGTAGCCACATTAAAATTGAAAAAAAAAAGTGCGGTTAATTTTGACCATGTATTTTATTTAACCCAATAGATGCAAGATATAATTTCAATGTGTAAACTCCAAACCACACTCACTGCTGCCAGTTCAATTGTGACTCATAGCGATCGTATGGGACAGAGTAGAGCTGCCTCATGGGGCTTCTGAGTTGCAGCTGGTGGATCTGAACTGCTGACTTTTTGGTTAACAGCTGAGCTTTCAACCACTGTGCCACCAGGACTTCTTTCAACCCATAACCCATTTATATATTTTACATTCTACTTTACATAGAAAGTCTTTGAAATTGGGTGGGTGTCTTAACAGCCCATCTTGACAGCCACATCTGCTCGTGGCTGCCGTGTTGGGCAGTGCAGACTGAGAGCATAAAGTTAGGGAAGTGTGCTCACACTGGGCCTTGTCTTTGCCTTCCTCCAGATGGCAAGAAGCTTCTGGAGCCCGAGCAGCTGGACTGTGTCTGTAGCCAGGCGGTGATTGAGGACTGGGTGTTCCGGGCCCCCCATGTGGCCACCTTTTTAGGTGTGGTCATCTGCAAAGGCCTTCTTGTCCTGAGCGCATCCCTCAGTCTGGCCACCCTGATCCCTGAGTGCCACTTGAACCAGGGGCGGGAGTTTGCGAGCATCCTGGATGTGCTATCCGTCATCTACATCAACGCCCACCTGCCTGGGGAGCAGCGACACAGGTGGCGCCTGCTCTTTTCCTCCGAGCTTCACGGACAGAGCTTCTCCCAGCTGTGTGGGCGCATCACTCACCAAGGGCCCTGCGTGGCCATTCTTGAAGACTGTGACGGCCATGTGTTCGGCGGGTTTGCGTCCTGCTCTTGGGAGGTCAAGCCTCAGTTTCAAGGTGAGACTTGGTGACCCAAACCCTAAGCCCTTCTGGGAGCAGAGCACTCTTATTGAAGAGTTGGGCTCATACTTGTGAGTGTACTGTTTACAGTAGGAAAAAGGCAGACACAATTCAGTGCCCATCCATAGATAAACAGATCAACAACGTGTGGTCCATCCACACAATGGAATACTTCTTAGCCATAAAGGACAATGATGTCCTGAGACATGGTACAGTGTGAACTGCAAAAACCTTATGCTGAGTGAAATAAGCCAGACACACAAGAACAAATACTGTATGATCCCACTTACGTGAGATATCTAGACCTGCAAATGTAGAGAGATGGGAAGTTGGTTGGTGGCTACCAGGGGCAGGTAGGACAGGTCAGGGGAGTCATTGCTTGGGGCACTGAGTTTCTAGGAAGGTTATAAAAACATCTGGAAACAGATAGTGAAGATAGTTGCACAACATGGTGAATGTAATTAGTGTCATGGAATTGTAGACCTAAAAAAAGGTTGAAATGGCAAATGTTTTGTTACATGTATTTTTACCACAATTAAAAGACTTCTGGATGGACAACTGCTTCCACTGGAGACCTCTGAGTGCTGGCTACATGTTCAGGAAGGCCTTTCCGTGTTCGGGCTGTGGCTAGGAGGATGGCAGGATGCCTCATAGAGTTCCCAAGGAGCAGCTGGTGGATGTGAACTGCCAACCTGTTGAGTTGTCAGCTGTAGCACTTAACCCCTACACCACCAGGGTTTCCCTGTCGGGCCTCTGTGAGTCAGTCAATGTGATGGCAGTGGTTTTGGTTTAGGAGGAAGGCAAAGCATGGGGTACTTCATGGGGAGATAAGCAACACAGTCTTCCTCACTGCTGGGTTTTAGATGAGGACGTAAGCCCTGTGCCGCTAAACAACACCAGGTGTCTAGGTGGCCTCCCTGCTGGAGGATGCCAGTTCTTTAGGAGCAGGACTGTCCTCATGTCCAGTGGTCTTTTCCCCTGGACCTCCTGTGGGGTGGGGGGGCGCTTTGCTACCCCTGCCTCTCTTATCTCCAGAGTATTAAGGTTTTGTGATCTCATTGGGATCAGGATGCCTTCTGCATGACCTAAGGAACCCTAGGCAGGCAATGGTTGCGTACTTGACTGCTTATCAAAGGTCAGTGGTTCTAACCCACCCAGCGGCTCAGTGGGAGAAAGCCTTGTCAGTTGGCTCCCATAAACATGGCAGCATTGGGAACCCTGTGGGACAGCAGCTCTGCTCTGTCACGTGGGGTTGCCACAAGCTGACATCGACTCAGTGACACACAACTCCATGACCTTGAATTCATGGGATGAAAGGTTCTAGAGAAATGTGTCCCCCTTTCCTCAGAAAAATGCTGAGGTGAGAGTGGTCCTTTAATGGTGTCCAGGAGCCTTACTTCTGGGCAGCAGGGGCAGATCATCCAATAAGCAAGGTAAACGCAGTGCTTATGTCACTAACCCAAACCCATGCTTACCTTGCTGACTGGGTTGTCTGCTCCCATCAGGGACCATAAATTTGAAGAGGTTTGATTCCACAGAGAGGTGCTGTGGGGTTGGAGAGAGAGAGATGCTGGCTGTACCTGGAAGCAGAATCTTTGATGTGATGAAAAAATGTGAAGTTATTGACTAGAGATGACCTGGTAAGCAAGGCAAGCACTGTGCTTACCTTGGCTCTTGGTTGGTCCATCCCTGCCCTCTGCACTCAGGTGGGCCACTGTCCTAGGGCCTGTGTACCATGGTCGGCATGTGCGCTTTCCCAGGGATGGCAGCCTGAGGCCTGCTGGGTTAGCTCTTCTCTGACACGTTCCTCTGCCATCACGCTGGCACCAGAGATGCACAGAGGATGCCCTCCACCCTGCCTGAAAGCAGCCCCACCTCACTGCGTCGTTGGAGGCCCTGCACTAGGGTATGAAAACACCCCAACGGTCGCCGCTACGGGTCCTCCGCCTACTGCTTCCGGCTCCTTCAGCATTAACTGTAGATGGGCTGTGCTGCATTACGATGCTTGATTAACAAGCAGAGTTAATCTTCCTGAAAATGGTGAAGCGTGTTTGGCCAGGTTTTTGGAGTTGAGCTCATTCTATTCCTGAACATGAGGGTGAGGTTCTAGTAGACAGCAGGCCTGTATCGTGAGTGACACAACCCTTGAGAACCAGGTGAAGCTGAGAATGCTTTTGTCCGTTTGTCGTGGAAATTACAACATCTGTTTGAGAGAAGGCCCCGGTGGTTCAGTGGAAGTATTCTCACCTTCCACGTCCGAGATGCGAGTTTGACGCCCGGTGAACACATTGTGTGCACAGCCAACACCCTGCTGTGAGCCGGGGCTCACCTGTGACCGTGACTCTCAACAGGTTTCAGCAGAGTTCCCAGACTAGGAAGAAAGGCCTGGCGTTTTACTTCTGAAAACCAGCCAACGAAAACCCTGTGGATGACAAACAGTCCAGTCCACAGCCAGTCATAGTGATGGTGTGGGAACAGGCGGTGTTTTGTTGTTGGGTGAGGGGTTGCATGAGTCAGGGGTTGATGCCACGGAAGCTAGCAACAACAGTAGTGGGGAGTTGAAAGTAATTTCATGGTTATGGGCTTATATTTTCTGTGCTGTAGTTTAAAAAAACTCAGTCTTTGGATTGAGAAAGCAGGGTTTGGGGTCCTAGCTGCGATCACACAGCCACAAGGCCCCATGGGGCCTGTGTGGGTTGGGATCCACAGGCCTGTCTTGCCTAGACTCTGCCAGGCAGACTGCCTGCTGAGGGCTGTCCTCTGAGGCCCCACTGGGCATTGACGCCTCACACCACCCTCTCTGTCTGTCATCACATGCAGAACTCCAACCCAGAGGTAGTTGTGAGCCCTTGGCTGGGAGCTCCCTGGGGGCACAGTCTGCACACTCTCGAGTGTGACAGTGTTTGTTGAATGAATGAGTGCCTGAGTGAATGAATGAAGGGGAACTCTGTGGCTGGTGATCATGGCTATTCCAGCGTGTGGCCTTTCTTTCAGAGGCCTATGTGCCCTCCCACACCTGGCCCTGGCCCATGGCCTATCACTTCCCACCATTGTGCTGCCTTTCTGCAGTGACCGGTTGTCTTTAGCTTCCCAGCCACTTCTGGATGATGCTTGTTTTCACCTAAAGACAGGCCTACACAGCCCCACAGCCCTGCTTGAGGAGGGCTGGGCAGAAGCCGAGTGTTTGTGAGGCTGCCTGCTGCTGGCTCCCATGTTCAGAGCACCCTGCTCTATCTCATTTTGGTCTACTTGGCCCACCGAGCCTGGTGTCCAGCATAAGTCTGAAATAGCAGGTGCAGTTCAGATCTCCACTCGGCCAGGTGAGAGCCAAGTGTCCAACAAGCGGATGCCACATAACTTTTTAGCTGTCGTTCTAAGTGTCCTTTACCCCAACTCATCAGCCTGAGCCCTGGGATAGCAAAGGGAGCTACCGCTGACCCCACAAGGACCCCTTTCCAGGTAGTGGTGAGTTCGTGGTGTACCCAGGTGTCCAGGGTGTACCTGGGCATACCTGAAGAGCTGTGCAGCCATCTCTACAACTTTGCTTTTTGAGATGCAGCTCATTCACATTTCTGGCTTCTCCTGGGCCCAGCTCAGACACAGCATCACTGTTTATTTTCTTTCTGATCACTTTCAGGGGATGACAAATGCTTCCTTTTCTCCTTGGCCCCCTGCATGGCTGCGTACACATGCACTGGCTACAATGACCACTTCATGTACCTGAACCACAGGCAGCAGACGATCCCAAATGGATTGGTAAGGCTAAGAGATATGCAGGTGTGTCACCTTCTTTGTACCACTTCCAGGATGCACTTGATCCTGGCTCAGGCACAGGTTGACACTGGGGATCAGCGGTGATGACATGGCTCCTAAATCAGTGAAAAGCTGCTGGCGCTGAGCCCCAGAGGCATGAGTGATCAAGGATAACTAGGATAGAATTTGGAGGGATTTGGGCTCTGTTGGGTCTTCTCGTGGTTTGGGTGTGAATGACTTATTAGGCCACATTCCTGGGTTGTCAAGATAACAGTTGGTGGCTGTAGATCTGGGTACAGCACTGGTGCACAGCTGTCTCTGGCATCCCTGTCCTGCCATCCGCCTGGAGGGTGGGCTGTGGCAGAGGGCTAGGGCCACAGTCAGCACTCTGATGGCTTCCCTGGACATGCAGTATGTTGTCTGTGGTGACTCCTAATGCAGTGTATGGCTCCAACCGGGTGGTCACGACAGCTGGCTGTTCCTCATGGCTGTTCCCCAGGGCTGGAAGAGGGGCTAAGGTGAGCCAGGGGCTTCTGAGGGGCCTGGGGCAGGGGCCTGGCACACCCAGCACCACTACCTCTGCCTCACTTGGGCAGAAAGGCCTCTTGCTTGCTCCCCGGCCAATTTCTTTTCTTGGTCTGTTTCTAAAAGCTCCTTTTGGACAACTCCAGCCAGGACAAGAAGGCGGGTCCTCCCAATGGTCAGGACTGAGGGGGCCCAGTGCTCCCCGTGGGAGTAGGGCGGTGCATGCTCAGGCATCCCGGAACACAGAGTTTAAGCACCAAACACCTCCCGAAAAAGGGGTGTGGAGCTGGCAGGGGCCAGGATGTCAGTGAGTCCTGAGTCCTCCTCGTAGCTGGCTGGGGCTGGGACAGCCCTGGAGAGTCAGCTGCATTTTCCCACTGAGTCTCATCTGCCGGAAGGGGGCAGCACAGGAATGGTCAGGGAGGGGAGGTTTAACAGGCTGTCTGGGTCTTGTGGGCCAGCAGCTAGCGGGCAGCACAGGGTGGTGGAGCAGAAAGCACAAGGGGTGTGTCACCCTCCCCTGGGGCTACCGCCTGCTCTCCCCCGTCGCTAGCTGGCAGCATCAAGGGAGTAAGTCACTGCAGCCTCTCAGCTCAGTTGGGAAGGGTAGTGTGCCCTGGTGGCTAGTGAGGGTAGGGGGTTTCAGTGTCAGGTTCCAGCTTAGTGCTCCTCTGTTGACAGAATTGGGGTCTCTGGGCCTGCTAGTCTTTTTTTTTTTCACCCCGTGCTGTCACTTGCCCTTCCAGCAATGTGCCTTTGTGAGAGCATTGTTGGGGGACAGTCTGGAGACTGCAGATGATTCTGGTAACTTGCAGTGGGCCTCTTAGATTGCACCTGTCTTTAATGTCTCATAGTTACAGAGAATCGTGTCCCTGCACATCACCTCCTGCAAGGTTGGTGCAGGGGGTGCCGTGTAGGCACTCTGTATTTGGTGTCTGCAGACAGCTGACATGGGTAGCTCAGCTCTGGTGTGCTCCTTTTGCAGGGCATGGGTGGTCAGCTTGGCTACTTTGGCCTGTGGATTGATGTGGACTTTGGGAAGGGACACAGCAAAGCCAAGCCCATGTGCACCACCTACAACAGCCCCCAGCTGTCAGCCAAGGAGGACTTCCAGTTCCACAAGATGGAGGTGTGGGCTGTTGGGGACTTCGAGTCTCAGCCGGTAAGTGGGTGTGCCAGATACCTGCAGCCTGGCCCTGAGTATAGCCCTCTCCTTCCTCCTGGCCTGGGGATCATTTCCAGATGGGTGTATACAGCTGTGGGTGGGTTAGTGGAATGCCCTCTGATGCAAGGTGCTGTCCCCAGTGGCTATGTGGACTGGGGCAGGCCTGCTGCCCCTCCAACCCTCTGCTCATCTGCCCAAAGTGGCTAGGGTGGCCCTCTGGGGCCCCTGTGGGTCTGTGGTTCTGTGATTGAGTCATTGCTGGGCCCTCAGTGTCTTCCACACGACCTGGCTACCTCTCAGTGATGGGATCCTCCGGTGGAAGAGGCCAGGGACCCTGTCCCTTCCTTATTGTGATAGTGACAGAATATTACTCCCACCAGAAGAGGCTTGAGAACTAGCAGGAAGTGGCTGCTTACTCGCAGCAACAGGTGTGGGAAGCTCACACCTGTCTGAGCACCCATTGATCCTTCACTTCTCCCTTCTCTGTCAAGGCCAAGAGCAAGAGCAAGAGCATCCTGGACATGGACCCTGAGGCCAAGGCGCTGCTGGAGATCAGTGGGCGGAGCCCACACAGCGAGGGGCTTCGGGAAGTCCAGGATGACACGGATGCTGCGTGAGGAAGCCCTTGCTGGGTTGAGCCCAGGGACCATGGGCGTCCTCAACAAAGGGCACATATCTGCCACACACCGCTGTTTCAGCACTGTACCTCAGCCTGCCAGTGTTGCTCCTTGCACTTTCGTGTCAAATGAGCAGTGCAGCTCTCATGGGCCTTGTACATTCCGTATAAATGAAATCCAAGGACACAAAGACTTCTGAGAGATCTGCAGGGTCAGCGTTGCTGGGTAAGGGGGTTCTGGGGTGCAAGAGGGGCTCACCCCACCTCTCCCTTGTCTCCTCCTGCCTTCTATGCATCTGCCCCATCAGACAAATAGACACGTACTGGGCAATGCCAGTGAAGCCCTGATGCCCAGTCTTAGCTGGTGAAGGGTACTGAATGGGGAGCCGGATGTTTTTGGTGACAGTCCTGTCCTATGGCCGAGTTCCTGTGTTTGTATAAAAAACACCAGTAGTGTCTTCCTAGGGGGAGAGCAGGAGGGTTTAAAGATCACCCAGTCTCACAGGGGGCAGGGGTCCTCGGTAGGTTTTACAGTGAGATTCCCCATCCGTCTTTTAAGTTGCTTTTAAATGAATTGGTGCTGTGAGGAATTGTGAGAGATACAGAGATGCAACAGTGGGATTCTGTGAGTGGTTTTAGTGGGGATGCCCAGGGGCCCTAAAGCTGGTGGTATTGTTGAGAGCGATAGTTGATGTAAATATTATATACGTGCATATGTGTACACATATGTATGTATATCTGTGTCATTTTTGGAACCAAACCAGTTTCCACTGAATTGATTCCAACTCATGGTGAACCATGTGTTCTGAACAGAACTGTTCCATGAGGTTTTCTAGGCTGTGACCTTTCAGGAGCAGATGGCCAGGCCTTTCTTCCAAGACACCACTTGGTGGGTTCGAACCACCGTCCTTTGAGTTAATAGGTGAGCACTTAACTGTCTGCACCACCCAGTGACTCCACAATTCCATCAGGCCCATCCTGAAAGTTAGTGATGGGTAACTTGGAGGTGCTCGGCCTGGCTCCTACATCCCGTGGCATCAGCTCCTGCCATCATGACCATCAGTATTGCCCTACTTGCCCTGCGCCGGTCCCAGGCTGGACTCACGCTACACAGACTCCCATGACACCAAATGCCAGGAAGTACTTAATGGAGACTCCGCTGGGGTGGGTGTCAAGCAGAGCTGCCATCTCCCCACCTGGAAGCAGGCCTGAGAACCCTGTAAATGCCCTGGGGGTCAGACAGCACTGCTGGCTGAGAACTCGCTGCTTAGAGGAGCTTTGTCTGAGGCTAAGACACAGACATCTTTTCCTGTAAATGCTGACCTTTCGCAGGGCTGATGAGAACGCAGCCTTTATTACTCAGGTCGTCCAGATTACAAGCCATAGTTCACTGAGCAGTTCACATTTTGTAGATTCTGCATTTTCCACTAGCAGGCTCATCAAGCTTGCCAGTTAGCAAACTGTCTGACTAAAGCAAAAGGCCTCGTGTGTAAACTGGCCTCTGGAAGAAAAGTGCACACTCAGGGAGCTGCAGGGCATGAGGCTGACAAGGACTTAGTTGTGATGGGTTTCCCTTATCAAATCCTCAGGTCCGTCCTGTGATTTTCCTGATAGGATAGTAGATGGAGAATATTAGCATCTGCAGTGCTCCTGCTGTAAATCCAAAGATGAGTGCAGGGTCTTGGTTTTGTTCTGGGATGCTTTTCCCACTGGTGCAATTAAATACACTTCCCTCCAATGGCCTCTCGGTGTCCGTGCTGTTTACGTCACTGGCTGCACCCTCTGTGGACAGCTGTCACCGAGTTAGGATTCTGTCTGCCCACTGGCACTCTCCTGCCCTGTAGCTGTTCTAATGAGAGTGTTTTTATCACCTGTGTAAATGCCGTAGTGGCTAAAACAGTGGTCTCACCGGCTTCATAAGGCAGCATACCTACACAGAGAAGAGGGTGCCTGGCCCAGGTGCCTGGCTCCCCGAGCTCCTCTCCTTCCCAAGAGGCAACACTAATGGGGAAACCTCCTGGGCCTCTGTCCTGAGGGACCTCATGGCATAGTCAGGCATGAATGGGTTTTACACCCTGGTGTTTCTCTCTTGCTTTTTATGATTGTAGATGACTCCACTTTTGCCAGTTTACCCACCTTTCATTTTCTACTGACTGCCTAATGTTCTCTGAGGAAACCCTGGTGGCGTGCTGGGTTAAGTGCTATGTCTGCTAACCAAAAGGTTGGCAGTTCAAATCCGCCAGGCGTTCCTTGGAAACTCACTGGGGCAGTTCTACTGTGACCTCTAGGGTCGTTATGAGTCAGACCTGACTTGACAAGCAGTGGGTTTAATGTTCTATGATAGGAACCTCCTTTACTGACAGCCTTCAGCCACCCCTGGTGGGTGAACATTTCCTTTGTGATAAATGACTGCTGTGGTGAACATCCTTCGTGTGTCCCTTGGTCTGAATCTATCTGTAAGCTAGAATTAGTTGTTGGATTAAATGATGTGGTTTTTAATTTTTTTTTAATTTAATGTAACTGAGTGAAAATGTACATTCCCATATAAATTTACATGCCCACCTATATGCAGCTTCCACCGCTCTCCCTGTCTGGTGACAGCACACTATTCCTCTCTGCTCCATACACGTCTCATCCTCCCAACAGCCTTCTTTCCCCTCCTCTCCACCCACTCTCCTTCTTCCAGCCAGAGGTCAGTAGGATGATATCCTATAGATGTATAGAACCATAAAGTGCATCCAATATATGGTCACTCTGCATTGCCAAGTCCAATCCATTTGTGTCCAAAGAGTGGACCTTCATTACGATTTATGGGCAAGGGCAGCATCAGGGCCAGGGGCCATGCTCTCAGGGGTACCCCGAAACTGCTGGATGGCCAATTGAGGTCTTTTAGTGGAGATCTCAGGGTGCAGCCCTTTTGATTCTTGTGTTGCCAGTGAGACTCAACCTAGTGAGCTCCATCACGGCTATCACTGGTGGTGGCTGGGCACCATCCAGTTCTTCTGGTCCCAAGTCAATGTAGGCATCCACTCATGTGGATCTCTCTATGTTCTGGGTTGTCTTTACCCCATGTCGTTCTGGTCCTCGGTGAGCATCCATTCTGGCTGAGTTGGGACCATTTGCTGTGTCCTTGGATGGCAGCTTGGCAGCTTTTAAGACTCCAGACGCCACTCACCAATGTGGGGTGCAGAGAGCCCTCTTAGCAAAACGCTAGTTGTGCCAATTGGCCTCGATTTCGCCTAAGAGCATGGTCCCCTGCCCCCCGCCCCAGCTACTCTATCCTTGCAATATTGGGTTAAGATGGAAGGAGTACTCAAGTTATGCTGAAGTCCACTTAATATTGTTCTTGTTTCTAATGTGTGCTGTCACCGATTTCTCCCAACCAGATTTCTAGCAACTATCTAATCTAAACCCTCCTCCCCCTTCCCTCCCTCCTCTCCCTTGCAGATGTCAAAGAGTCTTTTTTTCTATACACAAGTCTGTTTTTGAGATCTTATCGTAGACGTCTCATACACTATTTGTCCTTTTGTCGCTGACTACTTTCACTCAACATAATGTCTTCCAGTTGAAACCAGGTTAGGAGATGTTTCCTGGAATCATCATTATTCTTTATCATTGCGTAGTGCTCCATTGAGTATATGTACCATAGTTTCCCTATCCATTCTTCTGTTGTTGAGCATCTGGATTGATTCCATCTTTTTGCTATCGTGGACTGTGCTGCGATAAACATTCTGGTGCATGTGTCTGTTGGTGTGAAAGGCCTTGATTCTGTAGGATCTATTCCAAGTAGTGGAATTACTGGGTCAAATGGTATATCGATATCCATTTTTTTAAGGAAGCGCCAGATTGCTTTCCAAAGAGGCTGGACCATTTTGCAACCCCACCAACAGTGTAGGAAGGTTCCACTTTCTCCACAGCCTCTCCAGCATTTGTTTTGTGTTTTCTGGATCATGGCCAATCTTGTTGGGGTGAGATGGTATCTCATTGTTGTCTTGATTTGAATTTCTTTAATAACTAAAGATCGTGAACATGTCTGCATGTGTTTTTTGGCTGCCTGGATCTCTTCTTTAGTGAAATGTCTGTCCATCTCCTTTGCCCATCGCTTAATTGGATGGTTCATCTTCTTATTGATATTTTGTAGTATCTTATAGATTATGGAGATTGGTCTGACATAGAGTTGCCAAATATTTTTTCCCATTCTGTGGGTGTTCTTTTGATTTTATTAATAAAGTCTTTGGATGAGCAAAAGTGTTTGATTCTTAATAGTTCCCATTTATCTGTTTTCTCTTCTGTTGATTGTGGTTTCTTCAACAGATTTTGGAGTCTGTCCTCATTGTGTATTAAAACTTCCATTGTTGTTCATACCTTTTCTTGTATGAGCTTTATCGTTTTAGGTTTGATATTTAGGTCTTTTATCCAGTTGGAGTTAGTTTTTGTGTAAGGTGTAAGATATGGATCTTGATTCAGTTTATTGTAGATGGATAACCAATTTTGCCAGCACCATTTGTTGAAGATACTGTTTTTACCCCAGTTTAATGTCTTAGGGCCTTTGCCGAATATCAGCTGTTGATAGGAAGATGGTGTCATCTCTGGGGTCTCAATTCTGTTCCATTGATCAATCTGTCTGTTCTTGTACCAGTACCAGGCTGTTTTGACCACTGTGGCAGTGTAGTATGTTCTAAGGTCGGGTAATGAGAGGCCTCCCAGTGTGTTCTTCTTCTTTACTAGTACCTTACTTATCCGGGGCTTCTTCCCTTTCCAAACAAAATTGGTGATTTGTTTCTCCGTCTCATTAAAAAATGACGCTGGAACTTGTATTGGGATTGCATTATATAAATAAATTGCTTTGGGTAAAATAGACATTTTCACTATGTTAAGTCTTCCTATCCATGAGCAGGGTAGATTTTTCCATTTAAGTCTCTCTTAGTTTCTTGTAGTAAGGGCTTGTGGTTCTCTTTGTAATGGTCTGTTGTTTCTCTGGTTAGATTAATTCCTAGGTACCTTATCTTCTTAGGGGCTGTGGTAAATGGTATTGATTTGATAATTTCTTCCTTAACAGTCTCGTTGTTGGTATAAAGGAATCCTGCTGATTTACTTATGTTTATCTTGTATCCTGAGACTTTGCTGAACTCTTCTATCAGTTTGAGTAGCTTACTTATAGATTCCTTGAGGTTCTCTGCATATACAATCATATCATCTGCAAACAGGGAGATTTTAACTTCCTCTGTGCTGATGCAGATGCCCTTTATTTCTTGGTTTTGTCTAATTGCTCTGGCTAGAACTTCTAGCACAATGTTGAATAGGAGAGGTGAGAGTGGGCATCCTTGTCTAGTTCCTGATCTCAAGGGAAAGTCTTTCAGTCTCTCTCCATTCAGGATGATGTGGGCAATTGGGTTTGTATAAATGGCCCTTATTGTGTTGAGGAATTTGCCATCTATGCCCATTTTGCTAAAAGTTTTTAGCATGAATGGGTGTTGGACTTTATCAAATGCCTTTTCTGCATCAACGGACAAAATCGGGTGATCCTTGTCTTTTGTGTTATTTATGTGGTTAATCACATTGATTGTTTTTCAGATGTTGAACCAGCCTTGCATCCCTGGTATGAATCCTACTTGGTCATGATGGATTATTTTCTTGATATGTTGTTGTTTTCTATTGGCAAGAATTTTGTTGAAGATTTTTGCATCTAGATTCATGAGTGATATCGGTCTGTAGTTCTCTTTCTTTGTTGGGTCTTTCCCTGGCTTAGGTATCAGGGTTATGCTGGCTTCATAGAATGAGTTTGGGAGTACTCCATCCTTTTCTATACTGTGAAATAGTCTCAGTAGTATTGGAGATAACTCTTCTGTAAATGCTTGGTAGAATTCTGCAGTGAAGCCATCTGGGCCTGGACTTTTCTTGGTTGGCAGTGTTTTGATGACGTTTTCAATCTCTTCCTTTGTGGTGGATTTATTAAGTTGTTCTGCTTCACGTTGTGATAATTTGGGTAGGTGGTATGAGTCAAGGAATTGGTCCATTGCCCCTAGGTTTTCAAATTTGTTACAGTACAGTTTTTCATAGTATTCCATTATGATCTTTTTGATTTCTGTTGCATCTGTGGTGACAGCTCCCCTCTCATTTCTAATTTGGGTTATTTGTTTCTGTTCCTGCTTTTCTTTAGTAAGTTTAGCCAGTGGTTTGTCAATTTGGTTGATCTTTTCAAAAAACCAGCTTTTGGTCTTTTCAATTTTTTCAGTGGTTTTTCTATTCTCTGATTCATTTAGCTCTGCTCTAATCTTTATGATCTCATTTCTTCTGGTGCCCGAGGGGTTCCTGTGTTGTTCTCTTTCTACTTGTTCAAGCTGTAGAGTTAGTTCCTTGATTTGGTTTCTTTCTTCCTTCCAGATGTGTGCATTTATGGAGATAAACAGACCTCTGAGCACTGCTTTGGCTGTATCCCATAGGTTCTGGTAGGAAGTGTTTTTGTTCTCATTGGAAGCCGTGAATTTCTTTATTTCATCCTTGATTTCCTCTATAACCCATGTTTTTTTGAGCAAGATGTTGTTCAGTTTCCAAGAGTTCCACTTTCTATCTATGTTTTTTCTGCTATTGATTTCAGCTTTGAAAGCTTTATGATTTGAGAAGATGCTTTGCAGTAATTCAGTGGTATGGATTTTGTTGAGCATTGCATTATGGCCTATCACATGGTCAATTCTAGAGAATGTTCCATGTGCACTGGAGAAGAAGGTATAGTTGTCTGCTGAAGGGTGGAAAATTCTGTATATATTAATGAGGTTTAGTTGGTTAATTGTGGCAATGAGGTCTTCTGTATCTTTACTGAGCTTTTTTCTAGATGATCTGTCTAGTAATGAGTGGAGTGTTAAAGTCTCCCACTATCATTGTGGAGTTATCTAACTCTCTTTTGAGCGTGGTCAGTGTTTCTTCGACGTATTTAGGTGCTCTGATATTAGGTGCATAAATATTTAATATAGTTAAGTCTTGCTTGTGTACTGAACCTTTCAGCAATAAATAGTGTCCATCTTTGTCCACGATGGTGGATTTGGCATTAAAATTGATCTTGTCTTGAGATTAGAATTGCCACCCCTGCTCTTCTTTGTTCATTGTTAGCTTGATATATATTCTTCCATCCTTTAGTTTTCAGTTTGTTCCTATCTTTAGGCCTCAGGTGAGTTTCTTGTAGACAACATATGGATGGGTCATGTCTTTTGATCCAAGATGACACTCGGTGTCTCTTTACTGGAGCATTCAGTCCATTCACATTCAATGTAATTATTGATAGGTATGTGTTCACTGCTGCCATTGTGATATGTTTATTTTTATGTTGATGTTTTCTCTGTTGTTCTTATTAGTCTGTTCTGGGACATTCTTTTTTTGTGAGTTGATTTTTCACCTTTTTCAGAGCTGGTTTTATAGTTGTTGAGACTCCTGTGTTACATTTCTTGAAATGGTATGATACATCTTTGTTGTACTTTAGAGCTGCCCCTATGATCCCACTTAATAAACTATATATAAACCCAATTTTAATTACTACCAGTCTTGTCATCTTCCTCTCCATCTGCAAGGGCTGTAACAACTGTAGTACATCCCTCTTTTTATTATGATGACACCATAGTTTTCATGATGATCACTGGATTGCTTCTTTCCATATCAAAGCTGTGATTGACTTTGGAGCCTTCCCTAAAAGAGTAGAGTATTGAGTAGTGTGTCGTTCTAAAATATAAAGTTAGTGGTTTCATTCTTCTAAGCCAGGGCCAAGAACTTCTTTCAGTATTTCTTGTAGTTTGGGTTTGGTTTTTACAAAGTCTCTGAGTTTCTGTTTATCTGGGAATGTCTTAATTTCATTTTCATATTTGAAAGATAGTTTTGCAGGATATATAGTTCTTGGCTGGAAGTTCTTCTCCTTCAAGACTTTGAATGTGTCGTGCCACTGTCTCCGTGTCAACATGGTTTCTGCTGAGAAATCTGAAGACAGCCTACAGGGTTTCTCTCTGAATGTTAGCTTTGCTTTGAGTCTTGCTGCCTTTAAGAGTTGCTGCTTATGTTTCATTTTGTTAAGCTTAATTATAATATGTCTTGGAGTCTTTCTTTTGAGATCTATATTGGGTGGCGTACAATATGCATCTGAGATGTCTATATTCTCTTCCTGCATGATATCTGGAAAGTTTTCTTTCAGCAGCTGAGCAATGATACTCTCTGTGTTCTCAGATGTCTCACCCTGTTCAGGGACTCCAATTAATCGAAGGTTGTTCCTGTTAATAGAGTCCCACATGCTTCTTAATGTTTCTTCATTTTTCTTGTTTCTTTTTTCTGAATTCTGCTCATAGACGCTGGCATGAGTAGCTCTGTCTTCCAAGTCAGAAATTACTTTTTCTATTTGTTCCATTCTGTTTTCTTGGCTTTGCGTGGAAGTTTCTATGTCTTTGATTTTCTTCTTGATCTGTTGGATTTCAGAGTACTGGTTTCCATCAGATCGAACAGCTTGCTTAATTTTTCATTTTGTTCTGCTGCATTTTGTATAAGGTCTAGAAGGGCTCTGTATATAATCATTTTGTATTCACTTTCTGATGCTTTTATAAAAGTTTCTTCATCTGGAAAACTCCTTGGTTGCTTTGTTTGGGAGCCTTCTGAAGCCATGGGTGATTTCTTGCGTGCCACAATTGTCTGTTGCTTTTTGGGTACCATGTGAGTATGTAGAGGCTGGAAGAGGTACTGTGAGGATGGATTGCAAATGTTTCTCTAGGCTGTCTTAAAATGTAAAGCAAAAGGTATCTGACCACTTTACAAGTCAGTTAGGTTTCCAGGTGTAGAGGTCCCTCTTCTTAACTGACAAAGTAAGCACCACTATATCCAACCCCAGATGATAACAAACTAGTTCAGAATACAGCAATGCTACTGCCCTGTTGGCCTCTGCTGACAGGGCCTAGCCTTGGGTGACACTGTGTCGAGTACTGCTTTTGTGATAGAAAAGCGCTGTCTTGTAGGCAGGCTCTGGCCCCCAAGCTAAGAACTAGGTCCAGCTGCGGCTACTGTATCTGAGATGGCGTCCTCCACACAGGCAGCAGACAGAGGGGCCAAAGGTGCCAAGAGGTAGTGATTCCTCTGCTTCTGTTGCAGGGCCTGCAGCGTAGGTGGCACTGGGAAAATTACTGCTTTTCTGTCGGAGAAGTGCTGTCCCGTTTGCAGGCGCTGGCTCCCAGGCTAAGAATTAGGTCCCGCTAAAATCTCAGTACCAACATGGCATCCCGCACACTGACTGCAGAATTCTGTATAAACCCCGCTGATGCAGGTATAAAACGAAAGGCTCAAAGTGTCTAGATTAACAGAGTCTTAAGCCTGGCTCTCAGAATATGGGAATTTCGCCTGCCTATCCCCCCAGTAGCGCGTCTCAGTCCAGCTGCCAGGCAAGACCCAGCTCCGCCCGCCAGCCGAGAGAGAGGAAAAAAAGTCACAGCGGTGCGTTTACCTTCCATCCGTGAGAGCCAGGGCCAGCCAGGAGCTGGAGTCAGTGAAAGAGAGGAGGTTTTTCGCTCAGTGGTATGAAGTCCCAATTAACAGCCCTGTACCGTGTCCTGAGGCTGATTAGGTGACCAGAAGGCTCCGTTTGATCATCAGCTCAGGTCTTGGTTTCCAGAGGGATATAAGGAGACATGGGCTTAGTCCGCTATCTTGACTCCACCTCTCTAGCTACAGCGTTTTTTGTAGATGGTTTTTATCAGATTGTAGAAATCCTTTTATTCCTAGTTTACTGGGCTTTTTTATTATGCGTGGGTGTTGACTTTTGTGAGTTTGTTTTTTCACATCAACTGATAAGACCATATGGCTTTGCTTCTTTTAAACTATCAATAATTTAGATTCCATTGATTGTTTTTGTTTTTTGAATATTGAACTAGCCTTCCATTCCTGGATTAACTCCACTTTGTTATGGCATTATTGTTTGTATACGAGGTCTGACAAGTTCATGAACTCATCCTAGAAAAAGTGCTACATACTTCATTGCTGAATATCACTATGGTCACCTTCGAAGTAGTCCTGTTGGGAAGTTATGCACTGACACCAGCGCCTAGTCCACCCTACAAAGCAATTTTGGAACTCTTTTTTTGGAATGGTCATCAGAGCTGTTGTCACCAAAATGTCATCTTTTCAGTATTTTCTTTATGTTTGGGTAAAGAAAAAAGTCACTAAGGGCCAGATCAGGTGAATAGGGAGGGTGTTCCAATACAGTTATTTATTTACTGGCTAGAAACTCCCTCACAGACAGCTGTACATTTACGTTTTGCCACTGTGCACAATGGCCACTGCAGAAAGAGTTCCAAAATTGCTTTGAAGGGTGGACTAGGGGCTGGCTCTGGTGCTTAGCTTACTAGGGGGAGTATGTCAAAGGTGTCTGCAATGATATTTAGCAATAAGGTATGTAGTACTTAGAACAATTAAGTTCGCGGACTTAATTGTCAGACACTGTATTTGGCTGGGTGTGCTAATATTTTTGAAGATTTTTGAGTGTGTGTTCATGAAGGATATTGTGCTGTGTTTGTCTGGTTTGGGTATCAGGGAAATGCTGACCTTATGAAGTGACTTGGGAAGTCTTCTATTTTCTGGAAGAGATTGTGTAAAATTCTTATTATATCTTTAGTCAGTCAAGTCCCCCAGTGAAATCATGTGGCTCTGGAGATTTTTCTTGGAATGTTTTTAACTACAAATTCTGTATCTTTAAGTAATTATGGGACTACTAAGATGACTTATTTCATCTTCAATAAGTTTTAGTAGTTTGGAGTTTTCAAGAAATCGTTTTATTTCATCTAATTTGTTGAATTTATATGTCTGGTTGTTCATAGTGTCCCTTCGTTTTGTTTTAGTATCTTGAGTTTTTAGTATATGCTCTGTCTGACTGCTGTTATTGGTGATTTTTATCTTCTATTTCCTTTGATAAATCTTTAACAAGAATGAGTTTTTATTGATCTTTTCATAGAACTAGCTCAAAGAATGAGCATTTGATTTGATTTTCTGTTTTTGTTTACCGCTTCATTGATTTCTTTCTGCTTGTTTTTATCTTGATGAATTTGTCATGTCATTTGAGAAGAAACTGTATTCTGCTCTTGATGAACAGTTTGTTCTACAAATGGAAATCAAGCAAAGCTGCCTGTGCGTGTTCGAGTCTGCTGCATCCTTGCGCATGTTTTCCCTAAGTTTCTACTTTCTGTGCGCTTGAGTCACTGACACATAGCATTGAAGCTGTGCCACCATTCTCACTGTCCTTTTCCAAATTTTCGCACCCCCATTAACATAAACTCAGTGCCCCTCAAGCAAAAATTCTCCTCCCTGCCTCTCACTCCTGCTAACAATGAGTAATCTTTGGTTTCTAAGTATTTGCTTACTTCATAGAAGTGAGATCATACAGTATTCTTTTTTGCAATGGACTGACTTTGCTCAGCACACTGTTTTCATGGGTAATCCACACTGTAGGGCATATCGGGACTTCATTTCTCTTTATGGCTGAGTAGGCGTCCACTGTGTAGATGAACTGATTATTTTTTTGTAAATTGAGATCTAATTTATATACAAAACTCACCATTCCAAAATGGATAGCTGAGTGGTGTTGAGTATATTTACAAGGTTATGCAACCATCACCAGTATCAAATTCTAGAACATATTACACCTAAAAGAAACTCCAAACCTATTAGCAGTTACTCTTCCATCCTTTGCCTCAGCCTGTGGCAAACACTAATCCACTTTCTGTCTGTCTCCATTTACCTCTTCTAGATGGTTCATGAGGGTCCCTGGGTGGTGCAAATGGTTTGCACTTGCCTGCTTACCTGCAGATTGATGATTCTAACCCGCCCAATGGTGCCATGGAAGAAAGGCCTGGCAATCTGCGTCTGTAAAGATTACAGCGAAGACAAACCTACAGAGCAGTTCTGCCCCTGTAACACATAGGATTGCCACGAGTCTGAATCAGCTTGATGGTGATGGGTTTAGATAGATTATGTGACCAGAATCATGTAATATGTAGCCTCTTGGTCTGGCTGCTTTCATTTAATGTTTTCCAGGTGCATTCTTTCTGTAGCTTATATCAGATCGTCATCTGTCTTTTACAGCTGAATAACCTTCCAGTGTGTGAATAGACATATTTGGCTACTCACTCATCAGCTGGTAGACCTTAAGGCTGTTTCCATTCTTTGGCTGCTGTGACCATTGTGTTACAAGTCAAGTGTCATGTGTTTCAGTTCTCTGGGGTGTAGGCCTAGGAGTGGATTGCTTGGTCAGATGGTAACTGACGTGTCAGATGTTTTGAGGACTGCCTTACTGTTTGCACAGAGCCTGCACCATCTGACATTCTCACTAGCAACACACGGGCTTCCAGATTCCCCGCATCCTTGCCAACACTTCCTTACACTCAGCAGGATGGCCGTCTGAAAACTTGGTATTTCATTATGGTTCTGATTTGCATTTCTCTGAAGACAAATGATGCTGAGCATCTTTGCTTGGGCTGCATCTTTGGAGAAGTTCAGATCCTTTGTCCATTTTAAAAATTAAGCTGTTCTTTTTCTTGTTGAGTTGTAGGACTAATACCTTTGCCACTGAGTCAATTCCAGCTCCTAATGACTATAGACAGAGTAGAACTGTAGGGTTTCCATGGAGTGCCAGTGGATGTGAACTGCTGACCTTTTGGTTAGTAGCCATAGTTCTTAACCACTAGACCATCAGTTTCTGAGTTGTAGGAAATAGGGTAATAGGCCTTTAGCACATGTGTGATTTGCAAATATCTTCCCCCATTCTGTGGGTGCCTTTTTTCACTTTCTTACAAGTGTCCTTTGACAAGCAGAAGTTTTCAATTTCATTCAATTTATTGTTTTTTTCCTTAGGTGTTTTGTGTCATATTTACCTTTGTGAATCTTCTACCTACTTTTCCTATCAATTCCTGAGAGAAGGGTATTAAAATCTTCAACTATAATGGTGGATTAATTTCTCCTTGCAGTTTTATCAGTTTTTGCTTTCATGCATTTTGAAGCTCTTCCATTAGCTATGTAAATGTTTACAGTTGTTACATCCTCTTGACTAACTGATCCGTTTATCTTCATGAAATTTATTTATCCCTGATACAATCTTTGCTCTGAAATCCAATTAGATGTTAATACAGCCACTCTAGCTTTCTTTTGACTAGTGTATTTTTTGTAGGCAGCATCTAATTGTGTCCTGCTTATTAATCTAAACACAGACTGTGGGTTTCCAAAAAGGCACTAGGTTCCCAACCTGGCGCTTTTAGGAATAACACTGGCTAAATCCTTCAAAGTGGTAACTAGGCGCCCATACCACTTTGCAGAAGTACCCTAAGTGCCCATATTATGGATGAGAAAGTGGGGTGCTGTCATGGTTTGAATTGTGTCCCCCCAAAAATGTGTGCAGCCACGTGGCTGGGATATGGTTCCCAGTATCTTGGAAATGTCCTCCATTGTGTGGTTTTGCTAACCTGTAGGTTAAAGGATTAGGGTGGGGCTGTGAATTCCTGCTATGGGGGAAGTTTCCCTGGAGTATGGCTTGCCCCACCCTTAATGCTTTTAGCTTGCAAGGAATAAAAGGAAAAAGAACCAAGGACAATTTGAGAACCTTGCTACCATCAAGCAAGCAGCACCAGGAGCAGAGCACGTCATTCAGACCAGAGGTTCTTGCGTTAGGACACTCCCTGGACAATGACTGATGCAATACCGGACTTTCCTCCAGAGCCGTCAAGGGGAAAGTCTTTCCCTGGAGCGGACACCCTGAATATGGACTTGCAACCTACCGGACTGTGTAAGAATAAATCTTTCTTTGTTAAAGCCATCCACTCTGTGGTATTTCTGTTAGAGCAGCCCTAGCTGACTAAAACAGGTGCCATGGAGATTAAACCACGCAGCCCGGCCTCGTGCCAGCAGTGGGCAGAGAAGTGGCCAGAAGCACTAGCCTCTGCTCTTCCCACCCTCCTGGCTGCCTTTAAGAAGTCCTGTGTATGCTTAACAAGTGGCTCATTGTGTTATGTTCCAGATAATATACAGAGACATGGATAATAAAAATTGCTGTGATTTAATAAATAGCAGTTTCTGTGCAGGCCTCTCACTGTGTATCTCAGCACACGAGGAGAAGTCACAGGGGCTTGGCCGGAGCCTCCCTGGGAACCACCCCGAGAGCACTGTGGATTTTCCAAGAATTATCATCAAGTGAGTGACCGAATGCTACAGCTTCCTAAAAGTACTCCTCTGAGAAGGGAGGACGGAGACAGGTCACAGTCACATAAAAACACAGATCGGCCAGGGCACTGCGCACTGGTCAAGACTGCGCACTGGTCAAGACTGCTATACACACTCCTGGGGGCTCTGGACTCGCTTGGCGTGGCAGCAGTACTGTTCACAGACTTTGAGGAGCTCAGACAGAATGAAGACAGATGAGGCCAATCCAGTTAAAAACAGCAAATCTGCCAAAAGGTGAAAAGAGTCAGAACCCATGCTGAACTGGATCTCCCCGGACTAACCACGCACAGCAGTCTGCGTCCTCTTTGTCGATCAGAAGACATCAGAAGGCGGAGGCCAAGAGGCTAGCTAGGGCCGGCCCCTCTCACTTCCCTGTTGGGGTGCAAGCAACAGTCCCAGAGCCAGGACACTTAGGTGCCTGTTCCAGAAATGTCCAGTCTTTCTAGGCAAGGCTCAGGCAGCTCAGAGGAAGGAGGGCACAGTGCAGGGAACCGAGGTGCACGACGGGGTGCTGGTACACGCTCTGAGCTGGCCTGGGAGCTTAGCCTCTCACTCCTCCTTAGTGCAAAGGCAGCTGGCCCAGCTCACTGCTGCCTGCCGGCACCCCACCCACCCCCTCAAGTCCCAGCCTACGGCTAGCCTTCCAGGTTCCAACTGGGGACTTCCTGACACTGCTGTCTGTTCTTGCCTTTGACTCCACCCTGAATCCCTTGTTGACTGATTTATTGCAGTGTGTCCTTTAATGGGATGAGCTAACTTTCTTCCCACTGGAGGGAGGCTGCCTTTTGTTCCCTTTGGGTCTCTCATCTGCTGCTAAAGGGCATTCCAAGGAGCCCACTTTGACACTCTTTGATATTTCAGGAAGTCAGAGTTGACCATCAGCCTTGCTGAAGGGTTAAATGTTTTTGTCTGTATGGCCTTGGGCTGGATGGAGCATTTTATTATCTTCATGAGGGGCCATTAGCTTGCGCCTGTTGGTGGCTGATTCACAGGCCCCTTGCCTACCAGGTGTAGTTGGATTTGGCAGGTGGAATAGAGCTTGGGCAGAGAACAAGGAGGAAAATGGGTTGGGGTGCTTGCCCCTCTCCCTGGATATCACTGTCATCTCTGTTGCTATCATCACCAAAAGCAGAGGGGCCCCTGGGGTTCCCACCCAGGCTTGTGCTGTCAAGGTTTGCTGAGACCTACTGTAATTCAGCAGAAACTACAGTGGCCCAGCTCCCTGTCCACAGGTGAGCAGACATCTAGCTCACACCATCTGCTGTCCGCAGTGGGAGTCGCTTGTCTGAGCCAGGACTGCCTGGTGCTCTTCCGCTGTGGGTGCCAGTCCAGTGTGCCCTAAACCCTTGCTCCTCGTAGGAACAGTCCCAGCCTGGCACCTCCCAGGCATTTAGCAACCTGTGAGCTCAGAAAGCTCAGTTTTAATGCTAATTAGAGCGGCTGGCTCTGCAGCCCTGTATGCAGGCAGTATGCAGGCAGTCAGTATGCAGGCAGCTGGGACAGCACAGGCCCACCCTCGCTCTCAAAGGCAGTTGCCTGGGCCGCACTCACCCGTGGCAGCCAGGTTCTCTGTCTGGAAGACCTTCTGCAGCGGAGGGATGTAGATCACAGCCAGCTGCCCCAGGAGGGAGGCAAGCACAGAGTAGAGGAACATGCGGTTCCTGAGGAAGCCGATCTGGAAGATGAGCTTGGTCTGCAGGCGGGAGATGGTGGGCGTTGGCTTGGGCACACATCTCAGCTGACCCAGGGCACTGCCTGCTGAGGACTGACTGAGCCACAGGAAGGTCTCACCTGGGAGCGGCAGGTCAGGGCATTGAAGAGGTCAAACAGCACAAAGCACGTGAAGGTCATGGTTGTGGTGCGAGGTGTGTTGGCCTTGTCTTCAGGGATCTGAAACAGGCACACAGGGACGAGAGATTACCCACAAGATGATGAAATTAATCTCCCATGGGAACAATCCATGTTCACCAGTGCCTGGGGATGGAGCAGAACATTCCAGAGAGATGCCTGCAGAGGCAGCACAGAACTTGTAAATTGATGCAGAACGCCCATCAAGTTTGAGCTCATTGGTGGTTAGTGTCTAACCGCAGGGCCCCCGTGTCTACTGTTAGCCTTTCCTTAGGAATCTCAGCTGCCAGGATGGTAATGCTACCCTCACCTAAAGAAGCATGGACAGGTGAAGGACATGTGGCTTCCTCCAGCAGGTAATGGGGACCCCACTGCCTCTTCAGGAAGTGGTAGGTGCCGTTAAGTCAAGTTTGACTCACAGCAGCTCCTGTGACAGAGCAGGACTAGGGGTTCTAGGTTGTAATCTTTACAGGACCAGATAGGCTCACTGAGTCGACTGAGAGGTGAGGCCCCTGTAATTGAACTACTTAGCAGAATAAGACCCGGTGGGAACAAGACCAGGGAATCTGCTTCTGAAAATCAGCTGATGAAAAAATCTATGGATTACCATGGGCTGATCCCATTGTGTGGGGGGTAGTCGTGGGTCAGGGGCTGACTTGATAACAGCAGAATTTCCTGCCTACAAGGGAAGCAGGAGGACAGCTGGCTCCTCGGAAAACTGGGCCCTTGAGAATCAGACTTGGCTCTCGGGGTCCCCATGGCTCTGGTGCCCTGTGGGCTGGAGTCAGGACCCAGTCTGATGTTCCAGGGACAGTCCTGGGCTAGGAAGGGGAGTGCACAGAGACTGATGCACCTGTGACAGGCAAGTTCCTGTGTTACCTTGCCTGGGCCATAGTTTGCCAAACACGAGAGCAGCTACTCAGTGCTCCGCTGAAAGTTGGGCAGCTCAAACCAGCTACTCCAAGGGAGCAAGATGTGGCAGTCGGCTTCCTTAAAGATGACAGCCTTGGAAAAACTACGGGGCAAGATCTCCTCTGTCCTATAGGGTAGCTGTGAGTTGGAAGAGACTAGAGGGCAATGGGTTTGGACTATTGCTATTCTGTAATACAGTGTAACATAATGTAACCCTAATCAGCTGAAAGGAGTGTTACTCAGGATGTATCTCCTTCGGACTGTAAATCAGTATTTTATCAGAGCTGTCTCACTGTCTTCAGCTCTCTCTGCCTCTGTCTGTCCGTTTGTCTGCCTTTGCTCTCTGACTGCTTTCTCAGACTGTTTCTCCCCCACCCCCATACTCTCCTTTCATACTGAGATGACCAGTGTCCTACTGTAACATGCGTGTGTTTGTCCTCACGGAACGCACACCCCTGGAGAGTGAGGACAGGCTCTGGCCAGCCTGCTTCCCACACATGCTCACTTCCTTCCAGAAGATGAAGAGGGTCCCACTGATGATGATGGCAGCAGACAGCAGGGTCTTCAGGATGAGAGCTCGGCTGAGGATCGTGTCCTTGATACTCCTGGGTGGCTGTGCCAGTGTGTCCTTGTCAACTGGCTCGACCCCCAGGCTGCATGGAGCACAGAACACTTTGGAAGAAACCACTGGACAAGGTAGTTCCACAAGGGTGTGTACTGAATACACACAGACACACTCACACTCCCTGGCCCTCGAGTCAGTGTCTGAGGATGGGACCAGAGGTGTGTGCCCAGTGCTACCAGGTTCTCCTCTGAGCCAATGGGTCTGTAGGCAGCCTGGAGATGCTCTGTCCTCATGCCCTTTGACCTGCCCCTGGCTTCTTAACTCTCTTGGTGCCCCATCCACCCCAACTATGACAAGGGATGACTATGCATGGTGTTGACCACACAGGGTCCTGGAGCTGTACTTGGCCAAATCTTGTACTGTGTGCCATTCCAGGTGTCCATGGAGCCCCTAGTCCAGTGAGGGAGGTGGGGGGGGAGGCTAGGCCACTGCAGAGTTCACAGTCAACCCACACCCTCGGCTGTCTGCAAAGACAGCTGCAGCCAGCTGCTCCCAGGGTCCCCACGTCTAGGGAGCTCAAACAGAAGGTGATACCCACACTGCACTTTGAGGGAACAGAGGGGTCTTGTCTGCTGACACTGGTAAAATACTCATAAACCAGCTCCATCTGAAACCATACCTACTGTGTGCCCACACACGACAAGTTGCCTGGCTGGCTTGTGCAGGTCCCCTGTCTCTAAAAGCCTGCTCTCTTCCTGCCTCATGCACTCAACCGTGATTCTCTGAGCAGCCACTGGGGCCCTATCACTATTCAGGGAGCTGGCAAACAAAACAAAAACCCTAGCTCCATGGAGCTGACTTCTGCAGGGGAGACTAATTATAAACAGAGGAACATTTCAAGAAATAGCTGTATGTTCATTTTCCCTCTGGGCCAGTGGTCTGCATGAAGGGCAAGACCAAGCTGTGCAGATACCTCAGGGGAGCGGAACACACCCTCTTCTGTCTACCCCGGTGGAGCTGCACTTTGGGGCCCTAGGAAGTCTGTGAGGACGGAGGACAGCGTGCAGGGCCCACCTCTGTGCTGGTGGCCCGTCCATGATGATGTTGATCCACAGGATCTGCATGGCATTGAGCGGGTTGGGCAGGTTGAACACGGTGGACAGTGTGATGAGGCTCAGGGCAGAGATGCTCCTGCGGACACAGGCGCCGCACCCGCCGTTAGCCCAGCCTGGGGCTGCGTAGGCCGGATGCGCGGTGGGTACATGGTGTCCCCTGCAGGGGCTGGCCTCTACTCACGTGCTTAGCTGGAAGCGGACAAAGTTTTTGATGTTGTAAAATATCCCCTTGCCTTCCTCCATGGCATTTCTAGGAGAGAGGAGGTAGTGTTTACTCACATACACACTAAAGGTCCCAGGGGCATGGTCCGGCCAGCTGGGTCATCTACAGTGATGTGGCGGTGACCAGCTCAGACACGACATCATGCTTGGGCCCATCCTTCCTGTTCCCTCTTGCAGGCATTCTTGGGGACACATCACACCAGTACAAGATGATGCTGTTTGAACAGTCTCCCTCAGCCAGTGGGCACTGGTTCCCAAGCGATGTCAGCCTCCTGTTCAAACTTACCCTTGACACCTCCAATTAGACTAATACACTCTGAAGGGGAGTCCTACACCACTGATTAACCAAAGAGAAAGAGGCCCAACCCCCAAATGAATCAGACTTTCAGGTCCAGAGTGGGTCAGGGGAGCAAGGGAGGACAGATTTGAAAAACATCAGCTTGTGTTTTTAGAGGGCTATTTATGAAAACTGATAAAAAACTGGATCTTGAGTTCCTAATAAGGTAGAAAACTGTCTAACCTTCCCTTTGTAACTTAGAATATATTTCAAAAGAATTAGAAGATAATAAATGGAATCCATTTGTAAAGAAAAGTCTCCTTTTGTAAAATGGATAAACATGCCTAACTTCGGTATGTGTTCATTTAGTTTTGACATCAAGCCTAAAAATCTACTCCCACTCCCGATGACTGCAATTGTAGGTGAAGTGTGAACTAAAACTAATTAAGAATTGAAATGGATCCAGAAGAAAGGTAAATTCATCAGAAGACACACAGAAAAGTAAAAAAAGCACACAGGTAGCCTGTTCTATTCCAGAATCTAGAGACCACACCTGTGTTAGTGATTTGGGGGATTTTCAACATATGAAGTGTATCAACACAAACACTAGATTCACTCAGCGTCACAGTGTGAGCATTTGTCTGGGTCATTACAAGATTCCTCACAGCGTGGTTTTCAGTGGCCGCACAGTCTTCCTGTCTGCTGGCATTGGCCATGTACGGTGGGTCTAGGTTTTGCTATGAATAATGTTGCCACTCGCAAGGCTCTTTCTGCACCCTCGATCCAGGCTTCCCTGGGGCAAGTGTGCCTTTCTGTGCCCGAAAGGCAGCAAGGCTGCAAACCAAAGCCCCCAGACTGTGTAACTGAACACCCTCTGGGCACTGTGATGATTAACTCTAGGACGCTGTTTAAGGTGGCTATTAGGGTTCAGGCCTCAGGACAGCTGCCCCAGTAATAGGGAAAAGATGTAACCCCCTAAGTCCACTCTGGGTCCTTATGGCAAGGACCATCTGCTATGAGTGGCTTGATACTGTCTCTAGGACAACAGACCTGGTGCTCTGGGCCTTCTTGTCCTTGGTGCACACATACCTAGAAAGCAACTTACATGATGGCGGAAAAGTCATCATCCACGAGGATCATGCTGGCGGCCTCCTTGCTGACATCCGTCCCTGTCTTCCCCATGGCAATCCCGATGTCTGCTGACTTCAGGGCCACTGCATCATTCACCCCATCTCCGGTCATGGCCACAATCGCCCCTAACTGCTGCAAGGCCTTTGGACAGAAGAGTGGATTGGAGGCCTACTTCCAGAACCTTCCTTCCTCCTGATGTGCTGCCTTTGCACCATGCAGCCTATAGCAGACCCCTCTCTGGCAGGCCCTGAATCCAGCTGACCTGAATCTAGACTCTTAGCTGTAGGACTTGGGCAAGTCCTTCACTATCCTAAGCTCAGTTTCTCTGTTTGAAAAATGGGAGCAACAGTCCTTACTTCACAGGGCTGCTGTGAGATGTATGACACTGAATGTGACAGTGTCTAGCACATAGTAAAGGCTCTGCAAATGTTATCTGTCACGGTAATCAATGACTTGCCACCCTGAAACCATGGGATGGCCAAAAAGTATTAGCATTTTCCTTATAGGAAAACTTGAAGAGATTTATTCCATAAAACTGAAAACAAAAAAACAACTACTGAAAATACTAACAAGCATGTTTTAAAGTATACAGGGGTAAGAGAACCAAGATGTTGGCAAAGTTCCTTTGTTCTAAAGTTTTTGTATCTTGGCTGCAGTCAGAGAAACACCACCTTTCTTCATTAGATACTGTGTGTCAGGCACAGCGCCGAGGGCCTCACGGGCCTGGCTTTAATTCTCCTCTCCTGAACCTTGGGAGTTAGCCAATATTATGAGTATCATCTGCATTTTACAGTTAAAGAAACTAAGGCCAGCCAAGCCAAGTGCCGTTGAGTCGGATCTGACTCATGGTGAAACTAAGGCACAGAATTAAATTAGAAGAGGTAACACCAAAGAGCACAGTGTCTGTCTTTTTCTACCTGGCACAAGTCAATTCCAGCTCCTTTCAGTATATGGGGCAAAAGAACTCCTGTTTTTCCTGCCTTCTCATTATCATAGCGCCCCAGCTTTAGCTGGCCACAGGGCCGCCCAGCTAGGGCTTATACTTCCCAGAACCCCCTGCAGCTGGACCAGCAACGTGACTAAGCACAGTCAATAGGATGTGAGCACGTGAATGTCCCTTCTCTACTCATGCCTCCTCCTGAGGGCTGGGGAAAAGCAGCCCAGAGCCACAGTCCTGCCTTGGATCTAGTCGGAAGGCAGAGCCGCCTGCTATTTGGGGCCTTGGACCCTCCGTGGAGCAGAGCTGCTCAGCGCCCTGGACTGTAATCTGGGGCAGAAACGAGCTGTCGGTCAAACCATTGTGTTTAGGGTCTTGTGGTTCTGGCAGCAAAGCCACCCTGCCTCCCACACATACCTTTATAATTTTGAGTTTGTGCTTTGGGCTGGTTCTGAAGAAGACAGACACCTAGATGAAGAGAAGCAGTGAAGCAGAGATCCACTGACGCACATCTCCCCGCCCCCCACTCCCCGCCCAATGCACTGCCATCTACCACCCTGGGCCCAGGAGGTGCTACCTTCCTGATGAGCTCGGCCAGCTCGCCCTTCTCCACACTGTCCAGCTCTTCCCCGGACATAGCCTTCAGCTGCCCATTGTGCAGGCCGATGTTTCTTCCTTGGGGAGAACCAGTCCTGAGGGCGTGCTCTGAGGCCTGAGAGTGGTCCCTTCCCTAGTCCCTCCCTCCACACTCCTGACATCAATCCCTGCCCTGGCCACCAACAATAACCAGCATAAAACCAGGATGGCTGCCAATGACTGCACCCCTACTATGTGCCACACCTTCACCTACGTGTCCTAGGTTCATGCAACAAAGGCCTACTATCCTTAATTTACAAATCAGGAAACCAAGGGGCAGGTGTCCTCACTGAGATCACACAGCTAGTGAATAGTCACCCTGGAGTGTGGCATAGAGTCTAGAGACTGACCTCCCAATCTGTGCAGGCTACCTCGAGACAGAGTAGGGAGAAACCACACCAAGGTGTGACAACCCTCATACCAGTAATAGTTACACTAGAAGAAGGAGGGTTGCTAGCTTTCTAATGATGAAGAGACTGAGGGTCAGAGAGGTTTAATGAATTGCCATGGGCAACAATTAGAGGCAGAAGCCAGACTGTACTGTACAGTGAAACTGCTGTTCCCTGTGAAGATGAAACAAAGCCCCCTGACACACAGTAGATACTCAAAAACATGAAGTCTCTTCCCATTTTGGGAAATGTGCCAACAGAGTAGAGACACACTCCTTGGAAGAAAGAAAGCTCGATTAGAAATCTCAACTTCTTCTAAGCACTTGGAAACTGGGCTTGTGCCCTCCTGGCCAGATATACCAAGGATCAGCCAGTGGTAATACCACTATTTCAAAAGACGGGTGGGTTTTTTTCTCCCTCACCTCCAGCCCTTTCCCTAGTTACCTATTGCCAAGGCTGTCCCCAGGGCATCTCCTGTGATCATCTTCACGGACACCCCTGACGCCGAGAGTACCTGGACCGCCTCTTTCACTCCAGCCCTTGGTGGGTCCATGATCCCGACAAGGCCCAGAAGTGTCAGCTGCCCTAGCTCAGGCCCAGACGCCAGGGCCAGCACTGAGGAGAGACCAAGATGCACAAACGGTCACAGGGCTGAGGGGGACTCAGGACACGGTCTTGGTTAAGCACTTATTATGGTGGCCAGAACAATGGACTCCAAGGGCGTGAGGCCACCTGTGACCTCAGCTGGCTGGCCAGTCAACCAGTAGGTCAGTAGTAAAATTACACACGTGCGTTTTATGTATCAATTCATCGAGGCTTAAGTGATTTAGTGTCAATGTTAGGAGACATTCAAGGTGACCTACCAGCTACAGCTACTTTACAGCTTGTTTATATTAATCACAACGACAGCAGCAGTGGCTAATGACATTCCAGATTCTCTCCTAAGCTCCCTTGTCCTGGGACCCATTTGTTCTTCACTGCGACTCTGTGCAGCAATTGCTACCAGGTCTTCCTTTAACAGACAAGGCAACTGAGGCACAACATTTACCAGCAGGCCTATCATAGATGTGTTGTTATCATGCGCTGACGAGTCCATTCTTACCCATAGTGACCCTACAGAGTGGAGTAGAGCTGCCTCATAGGGCTTCCTGGGCTGTAACCTTTATGGAGCAGATAGATCACCAGGTTTTTCTCCCATGGAGCTGCTGGGTGAGTTTGAACCACTGACCTTTTGGCTAGCAGCCAAGGTCTTAACAATTGTGCCACCAGGGCCCCTACGGTAGACCTATCACCCCACAAACCACCCTGGGGGGTCTTGATGCTTGTAAAGCACATCTGCTCAGCAGGAACACATGCTCGCTCAGGAAGAGATGACAAATGGCTCAGTGTTCACGGAGAAACCCGATCTCGGGAAGGCTCTGCCCCAGTGAGCAGCAGTGGCAACCTCCTTCCTTTGCTGCTTGTCAGCAAGCTACCAACAATTTATCACTTCTGTTCCCCACTAGGGAAAAACCAAGCATCCAGACCAACATGGCAAACTCAACTGCCTCTCACTCTCCCAGAGGGAGTCCAAGCCCTGGGGAGCATTTTGCACGTGTCTCAGTCCTCCCTGAGTATAAACAGGTGATGACGAGAGGCAGGAAGAGAGGCAGAACGAGAGTCACGAGCTCTAACGCTCAGCCCATCAGGGAGGTGTCAGTGATGGTGCAGAAAACCAGCAATGGCTAAGTGATGAAATGCCTTCCATGATTTAAAACAGCTTTTAGCTTTCCTTTCAAGAAGCAACAAGTGAGGCCAATCAGCAAAAGCAATGTTTGCGGGGTATCACATTTACCTTCTAGAAAACTCAGCAAGGAGGGAGTTCCCCCTTCCCAGACACGTAAACTGCATGTGGACTAGCAGTTGTCATTTAGTGGCTGGGTGGGGCTCTTTGTCATCTAAAGATGTTCGTTTAGCTATTCAATTCTAGGAGTCCCTGGATGGTGCAAATGGTGAACACATTCGGCAGCTAACTGAAACAGTGGAGGTTTGAGTCTACTCAGAGGCACCAGGAAGAAAGCCCTGGCCACCCACATCTGAAAAATCAGCCATTGAAAACCCTACAGAGCGCAGATCTGCTCTAACACACATGGGTTTGCCATGAGTCACAGCTACTCAACAGCAACTGGTTATCTCATCCTGAGCTTGCTTCCCTGCTGTCAGGACGCAGCCTGGCTGCCTTTCTGACTGATCATCTCAGAGACTAAGAACCCTTCATTGGTTCACTTGAGAAGTCAACATGGCATGCAAGTTTAAAGCTACGGCCCGAGCTCCAGCCACTGACCCCGCAGGCCAAGCGAGGCCATCCTGGTCTCCTCGTGTAGGCAGAGAGACTGCTGCTGAGGCGTCAGGGGCAGGGAGATGCCCCCGTGGTTGTACATGGTGCAGTGATGGATCACCTCCTCCAGGGCTCCCTTCATGAAGTAAATGTCTTCCTGCTCCTGGAAAAAGACCGAAGGAAGAAAACCCCGTGTCAGGGAGTGCCTTCTCTGCATGGAAACCCTCCATCGGGCAGTCATGGAGGAGTTATTTACAGCAGTACTGTGGTTGCTTGCTAATAATTACTCCACAATCAATCTTACTGGCCAGTGAGTGTCACTTGAGCCTGCATCAAAATCCCCAGCGACACAGCTTGCCAGGCCGCCCCTGCCCCCAGAGTTCCTGATGCAGTGGGTCCGGGAAGGAGGCCAAAATGCCACTTCTAACAAATCCCCAGGTGATGCTGATGTGGCTAGTTTGGGGCCCTGCTTTGAGAACTGCTGTTTTAGACCAAATGTTCAATAGATGAGCCAAGATAATTTGAAAATTCAGTTGCTCATAAACAATATTTTCATGTACTTGGACTCTCATAGAAAATGGCCCAGTGTAGCCTAGGTGGCAAAGTGATTAAGCACTTGGCTGCTAATCTAAAGGTCAACGGTTCGGACCTACCCAGGGACTCCTGGGGGAAAGACCTGGTAATCTGCTCCTGTCAAGATTATAGCCCAGAAAACCCTATGGGGCAGTTCTCCTTTGTCACTGTGAGTCCAAGTTGACTCGACGGCATGTAACAACACTGGAAAAAGCTCTGGAACTATAAAACCTCCTCTGCGTCTATTTTGCTTTACATTTCAAGGGGGTGAGAAGGAGATGACAAACTCACCTCGTCCTTGGGGCTGCATTTCACCGCCATCCACTTCTGTTCCGAGCTGAACGGAATCTCTGTTTTCCTGACATAGGAATCTTTAATATCACTTAAGCCCATCTAAGATGATAAAATGAGAAGTTTCTGATGAGTCAGGAAAAAGGTAATCTCTAGGCAAAGCTCAGTCAACGTAAATGATTCATCACTCAAACCATCTCAGGGCAGATGGAAATCCAAACAAACACTTCACTCCTAGAGAAAGGCCATGTGCTTGCTATATCCCACTGAGGGCAGAGCACTGTTTTTTTTTTTTTTTTTTTTTAATCTCTTGTCTCAGGAGCAGAACCTGCTAGTTTTTGCAGAGCTTTTCCATGAAACTTACTCAAAAGCCTGTGGTTCTGCAGGAAGGAACGTTCTAGATTTGAACCACTGAGTTGCCACAGTGTCGAGTCTAACTCAGGATGACCCCATGTGTGTCAGAGTAGAATTGTGCTGTGCAGGGTTTTCAATGACTAATGTTTCACAGGTAGATTGCCAGGGCTTTCTTCTGAGGCATCTCTGGGTAGATTCAAATCTTCAACCTTCCCATTAGCAGCTGAGTGAGTTAACCATTTGGATCACCCCAGGGCTCCTTCTGACTTAAAGCTGAAGCTGCTTCCCAAAATGGAATCCTGTGTCTTCCCTGGGCCAGCAAGGTGGCTCTCACTGGTCAGTGACCTGGGGTCCTAGGCCAGCACTAACACTTATTTGTTGTCTGACGACTTTCAGGCCACTTACATGACAGCCCTGAACCCCAGTTTTCTCAACTGTAAACCAGTCCTAACCCATGCACCCCCACTGCAAAAATAACTTCCTGGGGCAAAAATACCTTTCTGGGAAATGGAAACTTCTATATGTAGAATGTACAGACAACACACACACACCCAGAAACACACACACACAACCTAAATAGATGCACAGTCTATCTGTGTTCCTAATATTCCATGGTGAGAGGAAGGGTGGCTAGGGTGAAAAAAGGCTTCTTTGGGAGACAATAATGGGAAACAAAGGTTAAAAACCAGTGTTACAGCATATTCTTAGTGTTGCTAGAGGATGAAAGAGACAACATACACCCAGCACCTAGCATGGTGCCTGGCACACAGTCAGTGCTCAATATGTGTCAGTGGTTATTTATTTTATTCTAAAAGTATATCCTAAAATCCTAGGCTGAGCTCCCAAAGTAGTTGCTAGGTTGCGTTTAGACACGTGAAACAGGAAAATCATAACATATAAAGAGGGGTCCAGAACCTCTGCTTTTCCCATGCTGTGGGCCGGGAACTGGCAGAAGCAGGTGGGGACTTAGTGCCAGGGTTTCACCCCTGGCTAAGCCATCACTCCAATGATAGACACTGAGAAGTTTAGAGTAGGGCCCAGCACTATTTGAAAGGGAGCTCTGAGTCCCTTTTGCAGTCCCTGGATGGTGCAAGTGGTTAATCTGGCTGGCTGCTAAGTGAAAGGCTACAGGTGCCTCAGGAGAAAGACCTGGCAATCAATTTCCAGAAAATCAGCCATTGATTGACAACTACAGAGCATAGTTCTAACCTGACATACACAGGAGTTGCCAAGAGTTGGAATATACTCCATGGCAACTGGTTTAAGTCTCTTTTTATTATTAACATTCCAGGGAGAATCTTCTGTGAGTAGGAAGAAAAGAATACAAGGTAGTCATTTATTACTGTTGCTCCATGGGGGTGAAGCTCCCCATTTCCCTTTATAGGGACTTAGGAAAAGGCAGCCACTCTCCCTACTTGTCCTCCTGCCCAACAGTGGCTTTAGAACATCCCTCATGCCAGGCCACATGGCATGGGCAAGATGTGGTGATGAAGGAGCCAGCATCTAGTGCCAATGAGAGGGATGGGTGGACAAGTGGTCATAGCTGGTGTGACGTGGAAGCCAAGCCTGGGAGCACGTGGGGCTCTGAGAAGCATTTGAAGAGGAGGTCAGAGGGTCTAATATCCAAAATATATTTTTAAAAACTTCTACACTTTAACAATAGAAAGACAATCCAACCAAAAAATGAGCAAAGGACTTAAACAGACATTGTACTAAAGAGGGACTTTGATTAGCCAGCAAACATATGGAGAAATGCTCACCGTTCTTAGCCACTAAAAACCAAAAACTCCAAACCCATTGTCACTGAGTTGACTTCAACTTATAGCAACCATACAGGACAGAATAGAACTGCCCTATAGGGTTTCCAAGGAGTGCTTGGTAGATTCAAACTGCTGACTTTTTGGTTAGCAACCATAGCTCTTAGCCACTATACCACTAGTGTTTCCTATTAGTCATTCCAAAGAAAACTTAAGCCCAGTGCCATCAAGTCGATTCCGATTCATGGTGACCCTAGATGACAGAGTAGAGCTGCTCCACAGAGTTTCCAAGGAGAGCCTGGTGAATCTGAATGGCTGACCTTTTGGTTAGCACACATAGAACTTCACCACTATGTCATATTAGTCATTAAAAAGCATTAGAAATACGTAAATCAAACTAAATGAGATACTACCCAACATTAGAATGGTGAAGACAACAAAAAGAATTATGGTAAATTAGTATAAAAAAGAAACAAAAAATGGAAAGCAAGTATTGACAAGGTTGTAGAGAAACTGGAACCCTTATCTATTGCTGGTGAGCACATAAAGTGGTGCAGTCATTGTGAAAATCCCAGGTAAATGCCTAGAGGAAGTGAAGGCAGAAGGCAGACAGAAATCTGTGCACCAACATTTACTGGAGCACTGTTCACAATAGCCAAAATGCAGCAACAACCACAATGCCCATCAACAGAACGAAGAAGCAAAGTGTGGTCTATACACATGGTGGAATATTACTCAGCCATGAAGAGACACGAAGTCCTGCTGCATGCTACAACATTGATGAACCCTGAAAACATCATGCTCACTGAAGTCAGTCAGTCTCTAAAGGACAAGTACTGTACGACCTTGCAAACATGAAATAAGTAAACACATAGAAAACAGATTATTAGTGGTTATCAGGGCGAGAGTGAGAGGAAAAAGGGGAGAGCTTTAAAAATTTGGGAGGCACTCAGTTTCTATTAGGGGTGGCAAAGTGACTCGGAAAAGGAGCGTGGGAACAGCTGCACCACTTGAAGAAGGTCATTAGTGTCACTGAATTGCACACGAGGAAGCTGTTGAAATGGAAAACGTTGTTTTGCATTTATTTTTTATCACTATAAGAACATTACTACCACCAAAGGGGGCAGATAGACACCACATGACCATCTCAGTGTCTCAGTGTCTCAGAGCTCTCCCCCACTCATCAGCACCCTTGACTCTTGGCAGACTGTAGTCACTCTCCCACAGTGGAGCTTGATTTCTGCTACCAACCCAGCTCAGAGCAAGAAAATGCCCCATGTGGACCACCAGAGCCCCTACCTTCATTGCCAGTGCGATCAGGGCCCCCTCCGTGGGCTGCCCCATCACTGCGTTCTCCCTGATGATGGCGTTGTTGGCCACACAGCCTGCCTGTAGGAAGAGAAGGGCTTAGTGTCTCTATTGAGGACCTGAAGCTGGCACTCCATAGGACCCGGGCTGCCTTAGACTGGGAACAAGCTGGATTATGAAGACTTGATCCACTTTGAGGGACTGGGGCTGGGGGCTGACATTCACTCTTCAAAATAAACACAAGAAATACTGACTGGTCATTTGATGGGTGTGGTAGCTTTAAAATAGGCCCCCAAATTGTTTAACACTGGTCCCTTCAACAAATGGAGCCTAACCTGCCTTGAGTGTGGGCTCGACTTTAATGACTTGTTTCTAATGGATTCATCACCTGTCTGTCTGTGGTTCTCAGGCTGCCTGTGAGTTGATACGCTGCTGGGAGCTATGCCACCGAGTATTGCAAATATCAGGAGGGCCACCAATGGTGGTAGACAGGTTTCAGCAGAGCTTCTAGACTGTGACATCTGACTGTTAAGTTCACAAACTCATCCTAGAAAAAGTGCTACATGCCTGACTGCTACGTATCACTATGGTCACCTTCGAAGTTCCTCCCTTGGGAAGCTATGCACTGATGCCAGCGCCTAGTCTACCCTTTCAAGCAATTTTAGAACTCTTTTTCTGGAACGGCCATCAGAGCTGTTGTTGTATTACCTTTGATGTCCTGAATGTCATCAAAACGTCTTCCTTTCAATATTTCCTTTATCTCTGGTTAAATAAAAAAGTTAGTGGGGGCCAAATCAGGTAAGCAGGGAGGGTGTCCAACACAGTTATTTGTTTACTGGCTAAAAACTCTTTCACGGACAACTATGCAATTAAGTTTGTGAATTTGCCTCTGTGTCATTGCAGTCAATGTCCATTCCAGAAAGAGTTCCAAAATTGCTTTGAAGGGTGGACTGGGTGCTGGTGTCACTGCACAGCTTCCCAAGGGAAGTACTTGGGAGGTGACTATAGTGACAGTCAGCAGTGAGGCATGTAGCACTTAGAACAACGAAGTCTGTGGACTTCATTGTCGGACCTCATAAGACCAACTAGGGAGTGATCTATTGTGAAAATTACCCAGCAGAAACATCACGAGTCATCAACAGAAGACTGTCTGACTTTTTGATCCGCGACGTCATCAGGAAGGATCACTCGCCGCAGCAGGGCATTGTTTTTGGTGAAACAGAGGGCTGGTGAGGGGGAAGCTGACCCTCGGTGAGATGGACTGACACAGTAGCTGCTACGATGGACTTGAACTTGCCAGCATTTGTGAGAATGATGCAGGACCAGGCGACCTTTAGTCCTCTTGTACGTGGGGTTACTGTAAATCTGAGTCAACACGTAGTGACTATCAAGGCTGTCTGTTACCACAGTCATTGTCATGGGAAGGTAAGTAGATGGGTGGCTATAAGTGTACAGTGAGGCAGAGTGACTGCTAATGGGTAAAGTATTTTTTTCAAAGATGGAAGATAATATTCTGGAGTTAAACAGTGCCTATGTTTATACAATTCTGTGAATAAAGACTACTGAACCATATGTTTTAAAAGGATGAGTTTTACAGTATATAGGTTATCTCTCAAAAAGAAAATAATTTCAAAAAAGTAAAGGCAAGCCAACAAATGACAATGTAGCAATCCCAGCTTTCCTCCTTGACTGTCCCCCACCCCACCCCCTGTTCTGGGCACTCACTGACCTCTCTGAGACCCTGTTTCTTAATCTGCAAAACTTAAGTCAACAGGAATGACTTCATGGCTGCTGTGACAGTGCAGAGGGACCTTGGTGGTGGGGACCAGAGCCTGGTGAGAGCCATATGAACGTCACAGGGCAAGCAGGCTTGGCTGGCTGGCTGGAGGCCCTGCTGTGGGGAAGAGAAATGGGCCAAAGGCACTGAGGAGGACAATTAACATCAATAGCCAGAACAGTGTTGTCAGCCCCAGAAGAGTCGACTCTGACCCGTGGTGACTGTCATGAATTGAATTATGTTTCCCCAAAAACCTGTGTACCAATTTAGCTAGGCCGTGATTCCTGGCATTGTGTGAGGTCCTCCATGCTGTAAATCCTGCCTCTATGATGTTAATGGGGGGGAGGGGCAGGGGGACAGTTTTGTGGATGGGGCAGGGCTCACGGTGTAAGACGGTTTTGTGCATCGAGAGTCTCTTGAGCTAGAAAGGAAAGAAGCTAGCAGAGAGATTGGGGGACCTCATACCACCAAGGATCAGTGCTGGAAGCCAAGCATGTCCTTTGGAGAGGACCAGGGTCCCTGTGCCTCAGAGCTTCCAGTCCAGGGGAAGACTGACAACAGGAGCTTCCTCCAGATCCAGCAAAGAAGCCTTCCCCTGGAGCTGACACCCTGAATTTGGACTTGGAGCCTACTGGACTGTGAGAAAATAAAGTTTCTCTTTTAAAAGTCACCCACTGTGATTTTTCTGTTAAAGCAGCACTAGCAGTCTGAAAGAGTAACCCCATGTACAACAGGACATAACACTGCCTGGAGCTTTACCATCCCCGTGACCAGACAGCACTCCACAGGGCTTTCATGGGCTGACTTTTGGCAGTGGATCACCAGGCCTTTCTTCCTAGTCCATCTTAGTTTGGAAGCTCCACTGAAATCTGGTCAGCACCCTAACAACACAGAGATAGATGAATGGTGGCTGTATGTGAGGTGCACTGGCTGAGAATCAAACCCGGGTCTCCTGCACAGATGGCAAGAATTCTGCTACTGAACCACCAGGGCCCCCAACCATAACAACAGGGACCGTCTGTCAAGTACTTACCTTCTAGCTTCCGTGTAGCCCCTACTCTGCACAGGCATCTCTTATGGCCTGTGCAGCAGACAGTGATGGTGGAAAGCATCCTAGCTCTTTTCTTACCTCTTTTGGGCATTTTTTCAGCACTGTAACTCTGCACCCCTAAACCCTGGGGTGGCCTATTTTTCATCAAGAACAAGTTGGTTCGATTGCTGTTTTCTTCTTGGAGAATCACTGTAAACCACATCTTAAATGTATATCCCCACCACGGCATTTTTGACACCTACCTCCACTAATTTTCCCACTGAGACATTGGAAAATTCCTTAAGCAATTCCTTGGATGGTAAAAGACACACGCTCCCTTTGCCGTTATACCCAATTCCGCTGACCTGCAGGGGAAAGCAGGCGGACAGTTGTCATCAGTAGCAGTGTCACCAAGACTCAAAACAACGCTCCCCCTTTAGACCAAAACTATATCTTCTGGGGATCAATCTCAAGGGCAAAATTCTAAACACAGACCTGGCTTTGTGTACGAAAACGTTCCCTGTGGGATTATCTACTAATCACAATACCCTGTTGATTGGCAATATGTTACCATGCTTTAGCAAACTGCAATGTCTGTGCAGTGTAACACTCTACAGCCAGCAAAAACTGTGGTTAAGAATACTAAGTAATACACATGGAGGAATCTGGAAGGCATTTTGCTGAGTGAAATTAGTTGCAAAAGGGCAAATACTGCATGAGAAAACTATTATAAGAACGCAAGAAAAGGTTTAAACACAGAAGAAAACATTCTTTGGTGGTTAGAAGGGTGAGAAGGGGTGACAGGATATTCATGAACTAGATAGCAGACAAGTATTATTTTAGGTGAAGGAAAAGACAACACAAAAATACAGGAGAAGACAGTACAACTGGACTAAATCATATGCTAAGAAGTTTCCTGAAAACAACTAAACACTTTGAGGGAAGTAGGGGAGAGAGTCTGGGGACATCTATGTCAACTGGCACAACAAAGTTCATTAAGAAAATGTTCTGTATCCCACTTTGGTGAGTGGCATCTGGGGTCTTAAAAGCTAGCAAGTGACCATCTAAGAAGCGTCCATATGTCCCAACCTACCAGAAGCAAAGGAGAGTAAAGAGCATCAAACACAGAAGGAAAATACAAACCCAAGAGGAACCCAAGAGAGAGGAAGGGCCCCGTAAACCAGAGACTCCATCAGTACGAACCCAGAAGAACCAGAGGCTGCCTGGCTACCACCAGTGAGTACTCTGACAGGGAACACAACAAAGAGTCCCCGAAGAAGCAGGAGAAAAGTGGGGTGCAGAGCTAACTCCAGTAAAAAAAGACCAGAATTGAGGGTCTGACAGACTGAAGGGTTCCTGGAAGACATGGTCCCCAAACTCTGTTGGCTCAGAACTGAAACAATTTCCAAAGTCAAGTCTTCTGAAAAAATTAGACTAGACTGTACAATTTGAAATTACACGAGCGAACAATGAGCTTCCTGGCTCCAGTAGCTGCACGAGACTAAATGGGCAGCTCCTGTCCGGAGGTGAGAGGACAAGGCAGAGGGGGACAGGAGCTGGCTGAATGGACACAGGAAACACAGGGCGGAGAGGAGTGTGCTGTCACAGAGTGGGGAGAGCAAGTGGAGTCACTTAACTGCGTGTGTGCAAATTTTTAGAGGACACAGTGACTTGAATTGTAAACTTGCAGTTAAAGCAACGAAAGAAAGAAGGAAAGAAAACTAAGTAATAACTCACAAGATACTTAGGCTTCAAAACAGTGGTCAGCAGACATTTTCTCACAGAGCCCAACTTGACCAAACCAAATCCATTGCCACTGAGTCAATTCTGACTCACAGTGACCCGGTGGGGACAGAGTATGACGGCCTCACAGGGTTTCAGGGTTGTAATCTTTGAAAAAACAGACTGCCATGATCTCTCTCTCATGGAGCAGTTGATGGGTCTCAATCACCAACTTTTCAGCTGGCAGGCACATGCTTAAGCGCTGGCCACCAGGACTCTTCCCCACAGAGCCAGGTAACAAACACCTGAGGCTTGTGGTCCACACAGTCTCATCAAAACGAACTCAACTCTGCCATTATCGTACAAAAGCAGCCACAACGTGTACAAACGAATGACTGTGCCAGTGTTCTAACACAACTTTATTTCCTAAAACAGGCTATGACTCATCAGCAATAATTTCTCAGCTCCTGATCTAAAAAGATTTGTGGAAACAAAGCAAAACAGAATAGCAGAACACAAAATCTCATGTTCAGGGAGCTGCCAACTGTGCTGGGTGCAAAGAAGAGCAATGGAAAAACACAGACGGACCAGTCGTGGTGAGTTTATCGTGGAAGGTGATGGGTGATTGCTTTTTATCTTTTAAATGTTATAATGTGCTTATGTTACCTTTATAATGTTCAAAAAATAATAGAAAATGCCATTTTAAGTCAAATTATACAATAACTCAAATTCACTTCTTCCTTGGTTTCTAGACATTTCTCTGTGTCTTGTCTAGGAACCTGGTGGTGGAGTGGTTAAGACCTAAGGATGCAAATCAAAAGGCTGGCAGTTTGAATCCACCAGGAGCTCCCTGGAAGCTCTGTGCGGCAGTTCTACTCTGTCCTGTAGGGTCACTATGAGTCAGAATCAACAGCAATGGGTTTTTGGTTTTGGTTTTGTCTAGCAACTAAAGGATCTGGCAGGGCAGACCTTTTCCTTCTTAAACCTCATCAGCTCAAGTTCTTAAGTCTCATCAGTTCTCACGGGACTCACCTCAGCGCGCAGCCCATCAGATGTCACAAGCTGGGTCACAGTCATCTCGTTGGCTGTTAGAGTCCCTGTTTTATCTGAACAGATGACGTTGCAGCAACCTGAGACAATTAAACCCCCCATCAGAGTTTATGGAAAAAGAAGTCATCACCACCACTCTCAGGCTGACGAAACACCTAAGGTGAGTTACCATAACGTCAAAACATTCACTTGGTCCTCCTTGTAAGAATTCACGCCAGCTGCATTTACTTACCCAGCGTCTCCACGATTGGTAGCTTCTTCACAATGACCCGCTTCTTGGCCATCCGAAGGACTCCCAGGACCAGTGTAACCATGACAACGATGGGCAGGCCTTCTGGAATGGCGGCCACGGCCAAGCTGGGGGAGAAGTCAGATGGGTCATCTCAAGGTTACCTGAGGACCATGTGAATCCCAGCTGAGAGTGGCAACACTTTTGAGCTGACGAAATCTGTCTTTGTGTCCCCAGTGCCGTCCCCCTCTTCTAGTCTCCATTCCCAGTCCTGCGATGTCCCTGCCTCCCGCATCAGTATCCACTGCCCTGAGCTCTTCTCCCACTGTTGGGAAGGGACCTCTTATATCAGACACCCAGACCACAGTGAGAATTAGTTGGTTTCCCTTACAGTATACCTGCATTTAAATTATTCTTATTTATTGGACAGACAAGCCTTTGGGCCCTGTGAAAGCAATTTCCAGAATCAAGACATATGTGGGCAGTGGATTTTCATCTCCAGAAGCATTCCCTGGGCCCCCTGGGTTTCACTGATTAGTCTCACGGCCTAAGGAAGTAGCCCTGGTGGCTCAGTGATTAAGCACTCAGCTACCAACAGAAAGGTCTGTGGTTCTAATATATCAGCTGCACTGCAGGACATAGATGTGGCAACCTCCTTCCCTAAAGGTTGCAGCCTAGGAAACAACCCTGTCCTAAAGCTGCTATGAGTAGGCACTGACTAAACATCAGCAGGGTTAGGGGTTTAGGAAGAAGTGAGAAGTGAAGTGAAGAAGTGAGAAAAAGAAATTAGAGTTGAGGGAGGTCACAACCTTTGCTTGTTGCAGTAGATATGTTTAGAGGTGTCTGCTCTTCTCTTTATGAACCCCCAATTGTTTCCACATCACGGGCCTCCCCCATCATCATAGCCATGGTTGAACTGGAGGATGTGTGACTCAAGTTGAGCCAATGAGAGTCTCTCTCAGGAATGTAGATGATGTTGTGGATTGAATTGTGTTCCAAAAGATGTGCATCAATTTGGCTAGGCCTTGATTCCCAGTACTGTGTGTGGCTGTCCACCATTCTGTTATCTGACGTGATTTTCCTATGTGTTGTAAATCGTAACCTCTGTGATGTTTATAAGGCAGGATTAGAGGCGGTTATGTTAATGAGGCAGGACTCAAGTGACAAATTTAAGTTGCATCTTTAAGCAGTCTCTTTTGGCTTTGAGATAGAAAAGATAGAAGTACAAAGAATGGACTGGACTCAGGGACATAGAGCGAGCATGTGGTGTGTGTACTTTATGGTTTTACACATTTATGGAAAGCTGTCCTGCTGGTTTCTTTCTAGAAGGGAGAGGAGAGGGTAAAGAGGAGGGAACGGGTACTAGAAATAAAAAGTGAAAACGAGGGAAGTGCCAGCACAGGGTGAGAAGAGCAGATAGAGCTGTACAGAGGTGGGCATACAAAATTAACTTAGCATACTTTCACTTAATCATAATAAAAAAATAAAAAAGACAGAAATAAACAAAGAGACAGAGTGATCCCCTACCAACAAGAAGGTAGAGCTGGGTGTGGAGGGTGCCCTCTGGACCCAGGGTCCCTGCACTGAGAAGCTGCTAGACTGGGGGAAGATGACAAAGAACTTCCCTCACAGCCAACATGGAGAAAAAAAGCCTTTCCCTGGAGCTGGCACCCTGAATTTGGACCCTTAGCCTCCTAGACTATGAGGGAATAAATTTCTGTTTGTTAAAGCCATCCGCCTGTGGTATTTCCGTTACAGCAGCACTAGAAGACTAAGGCAGTGGGGAGGCACCCTTCTGTGGGTTGCTTTTGTTAGTTACGCAATAGGGTGTTAGGAAGAGATTCCTTCCCTCTGCATTTTGGCTGAGCCTCTGGGACACTGGAGCTTACTGGTTTATGACCTGTTGTCACTGATCTCCATCCACAGGGGGCAGACTGGAGCTGAGTGAGCAGGTACCTCACTTTGCATGGTGCTTTCAGTCTCACCACCCGGGTACCCCAGTACGGGGCTTCAGGGAGACTGTTTGGAAAGTGTTGTAAGTCCTGACTGAGGGGAAGGGGGCTGGCACAGAACAGTCAGTAAATGAGTTTCCAAAATGGTAAATCAAGGGTCTTCCTTTTTAACACTTTATCCCTAACTCCTCCTATGTGCTGGGTGATATTCAGGATGATCAAAGCTACTGCCTTTTTTTTTAAGAAAGAAAAAACACTGTCAATCAACCAGTGTCATGATGCTTCCTCATCACAGCGCATGTGAGGTCCGACAATTAAGTCCACGAACTTCACTGTTCTAAGCGCTACACACCTCCTTGTTGAATATCACTACAGTCACCTTGGGAAGCTACACACTGACGCCAGCACCTGTTCCACCCTTCAAAGCAATTTTGGAACTCTTTCTGGAATGGCTATTATGCACGGTGGCACGGTGGCAAGTTCATGAAGTTAATTGTATAGTTGTCTGTGAAGGAGTTTTTAGCCAATAAACAAATAACTGTATTGGAACACTCTCCCTCTTCACCTGATCGGACCCCCAATGACTTTTTTCTTTACCTGAAGATAAAGGAAATATTGAAAGGAAGACCTTTGGATGACATTTAGGACATCAAGGATAGTATGATGACAGCTCTGATGGACATTCTAGAAAAAGTTTCAAAATTGCTTTGAAGGTAGGATCAGGCACTGGCATCAGTGCATAGCTTTCCAAGGGCAGTACTTGGAAGTAACTGTAGTGATACTCAGCAATGAGGCATGCAGCACCTTTTTCTAGGGTGAGTTTGCAAAATTAATTATCAGACCTCATAGAAGCAATGGTTACATTTCAGAGTAGTGAAAATGTACTTCTTAGAATCAAAGAATGGTGACCTTTCATCCCAGTGACCAAGGAACCTTCAGAGATGAGTCATGTAAACCAAGATCACTGAATTTGGTCAAGGGGTTGTGCCCAATTTCCATGGTGACAGCCAGAAGGACCCCTAGTTTTATGGCCCAGGCTGACAAGACGAGGTAAGCAAACATTGACACAGGGTTATTACAGGACTTTATCCCCATGTGGTGTGGAAAGGGCATTTTACATGTACCTGGATACTTTTTTAATTGTAAAAAAGTTAATGCACACTAATAAAAACTAAAATGAGCCAGGAAAAGCAGTGTCTTAGCTCATGTTGAATGTCACTCACTGTTCAGGGGCTAGGGATAAAGTGTTTACAAAGACAACTCGATTCATTTTGGAAACTTTCTCACTGGCTATTCTGTCATTTCTACCTTCTGATTCAGTGGTTCCCAGTGGCTTTGAGCTACCACTGAAAACTGAAAACTTCACCCTTTGAAAGCCAGGGGTAGAACAAAGAGAAGAACTCTCTCACTTGCACATTTACCAAGACAAAGTGGGGTGAACGCGTTGGAAAGGAAGGTCAAGACAAGAAGTCGGAAACGACTGGTAGCATTTGGAGCAAGGGGTGATGGGCACCTGGGCCTTTCTGTCTTTAGTTCCTTGACCTCACTGTGGACATCAGGACTGGGAGCCCATTTGAAAAACAGGTGGGGTGAGGACAGTCCCAGAGGCCTTACCTGACCCCAATGGTGAACATGCTGAGTGGCTGCTTACCCTGCAGCCAGCCAATGAACATGATTAGACCTGCAGGAAGATGAGACAAAAACAAGCACAGTCACCAGTGTCTGAAGAGACTGCAAACTCACTTCCTTAAGGAGTCGTAGGAATACAATGCAGAGAAATGATTAATAATCTAAGTACTCTCTCTCTCTTTTTTTTTAAAATGAAGATACTTTCACACCTACTAAAAATATGACTTTACAGGAAAAGACCAAGTCAAGTTCAAATTAACAGATAAAATTAGCACCCTATTTATTTGGGGCTTTTGTTAACTTCTGCATGCTATTCCTGAGAGTCTGCCTCTGTGATATGAGTTACGATAATTATGTTCATGAACTCATCCTAGAAAAAGTGCTACATACCTCATTGCTGAATATTACTATGATTATCTTCGAAGTAGTCCCCTTGGGAAGCTGTCCACTGACACCGCTGCCTAGTCCACCCTTCAAAGCAATTCTGGACCTCTTTTTCTGGAATATTCATCAGAGCTGTCATCGTACAAGGTCTGACAATTAAGTTTGTGAACTGAAACTTACTGACACCAGCGTCTAGTTCACTCTTCAAAGCACTTTTTCTAGGATGAGTTGGTGAACTCAATTGCCAGACCTTAAATGTTGGCAGCTCTGATGGACATTCCAGAAAACAAGTTTCAACATTGCTTTGAAGGATGGACTAGGTGCCAGTGAAAGGCAGTTGGGCTGCTGTTTGCTGTTTCGTAAATTATTTTACCCTGCAGTGTCCATATTCAATATATTCTTTTGCCCACTTTCTCCTTCACTGATTATTTACCACATGTTTACTATACATCAGACACTGTGCTATTCTCCAAACCCTAAGAATGAGGAGGAAGACACCTGCCCCCTGCTCCCCTTTCAGCGGGAACTTTGAGGAAGAAGAAGGGACCACAGCAGGATTTTCACTGGCTCATGTTTTGGAAGTAGCTCACCACGCCTTTCCTCCAAGGTCCTTCTAGGTGGACTCAAACCTCCCAACTTTTGGTTAGCAGTCAAGTGTGTTAGTCATTTGCACCACCCAATCAGGTTTTGTACCAACGCAATCAGGTGATGTCCTTATAAAAGAGAAGAAGGGACACAGAGAGACAGAGGGAAGACAGCCACATTGAAGACAGACAGATGTCATGGAGCCACAGCCAAGGAATGTCTAGGGCCACCAGAATCTAAGAGAGACAAGAAAGGGTCTTCCCTTAGAGTCTTTGGAGACAGCATAGCCTGGCAATCACCCTGATTGGGCTGCTGGCCTCCAGAACTGTGAGCCAATAAATTTCTTCTTGTAAGCCACCCAAGTGTGGCACTTTGGTGCAGCTGTCCTGGGAAACTGATAGTCAGTACCAGCTGCCTTTGTGTAGACTCCAACTCATGGTGTCCCCAGGTGTGTCAGAGCAGAACTGTGCTCCACAGGCTTTCCAATAGCCTATCTGTCAGAAGTAGACCACCAGGCCTTACTTCTGGGGTGCCTTAGGGGGAACCAGAACAATCAACCTTTCGGTCAGAAGGGAGTGTGTTAACTGTTAGCATCATGACACTGGATTTCAAAGCCTCCCATGTGGCTAGAGTAGTCCTTCCAGTGTTAAACAAGCAAAAAGCAGGACATATGGCATCATTGTGGAAAGCCCTGTTAATAACAATCTTCTTTGACAATCTGCTTTGAAGCAAATTTTCCTAATATTTGTCCTCAGAGGTACTGATGTAGAAAGAATATACTCATTATTACAGTGCAATCTCTTTCACTAATCTCAGTTCTCTAGAGCAGGGTTCACAGTTAAGTATCACGTCCTTCTTAGAGTATTTCCAGCACTCCCATGCAAGACCAGCTGCTCCCTTAGGAACTCACATTTGTTCAGGGGTCTCTCCCCTATTTCACTAGGGGGCTTCAAAAGGCATCAGTCATGTTCTACTCACTTCAGTGGCCCTTGAACAGAGCACAGGGTCTGGCACACCGTAGGACACTTGCTAAATGAATCGACATACAACAAAGTGCTGCCAGGAGGGTCCGTGTTTCTCCCAAGAACTTTCTCTGGCTCTTCAGTTTCAGCTAGACTCACTAGCGCCCCCTCCCCACCTTCCACTCTTGCTTGTGCTATAGGCAGTGACTTGTAGGTTTGTTCTTTCACTAACTCATTCATTTAACAAGTGTTTGTTGAGGATCTACTCTGGGCCAGGCACTGGTTGATCCTGATGGCAGGGAATGAAGAACAAAAAGAACCAAGGCCAGAGGTGGAATAGCAGGAAGGAGCTGGCTAAAGGGACGAGGCAGCCTCACGGGGACAAAGGGAACTAAGACCTACAAGACGCTGTCTGGTATGCCACCAAAGCCTAGGAGGAGGCTGAAGGCCAGGCACAGCCTGCTGCTTGCTGGTGTTCACAGCTGATGAGCTGGTCCTGACCTGTGGTGGGACAAGTCAGAGCCACCGTGATCCACAGTGTTCATGGACTGATTTTCAGAAGCTGATTGCCAGGCTTTTCTTCCTAGTCCATCTTAGTTTGGAAGCTCTGCTGAAATCCATTCAGCCTTATAGCAACATGCAAGCTTCCGGTGATGATGAGTGGTGGCAATGCATGAGGTGTACTGGTGGGGACTGAAACTGAGTCTTCCGTGCTGAAAGCAAGACTTCTACCACTGAGCCACCATTACCCCCTGCATAGCTTGCTTAGTAGCATAGAAATATGCCTGGGTCCTCAGCTAAACTATACTTTCCAGCCTTCCTTGTGGTTAGGTAGGCCATATGACTCTATTCTGGTCAATAGAAAATGGGCAGAAGTGAAGACTCACTTCCAGGTTCAAGTCTGAAAAACTCTCCCCACAAGCTTTCATGTTTTCTCTCCCCCGACCTGCTGGCTGAATAGAATCACGGCCTCCAAAGACCTAGAGGAAAGCAGAGCAACAATATGGTAGAAGTCTGGGCCCAAGCCAGCTTAATCTAAGACAGAAACTCTTGTTGCTGCTCAAGAATCTGTGTGTCCAACCCATACCCTCACTCAGTTGAACAGTGAGATATCTGAGAACAGCTGTGGCTGCTCCAGGGTGGCCTACAGCATCCCCAGGCCCCAGCACAGATACAGCTTCACTCACCAATGATGCCAAATGAGAAGAGTGTCAGCTGCTTCCCCAGCTTATCCATGCTTTTCTGTAAGGGCGTTTTAGGTGTCTGAAAGGGTAAGAATAATCAGTCTATCAGGCAAGATAGATTCTGTGACATTATCTTCACAATGCACTCCCCACATGTTTCTGTCTTATTCTGGGTGATGGTTACACAAGGGCACACATGTGACAATTCACTGATCTCTCTCACTTTACTGTCTGTAGCTTTTATCATGGGAAGCTTCCTAATATATATTTTAAACTAAAAGTAAATTTTTAAAAAGTGTACTCATAGAGGGAGGGAGACAGGTGAGTAGGTGAAGCACAAGGCCGTTTTAGGGCAGTGAAACTGTGCTACATGGCACTGTACGTGTGGACATATGACATTACACATTTGTTAAAACCCATAGAGTAGGACAGTACAGAGCCAATCCTAACAGAAACTATGCTGTGTTGGTGAAGGATGCCACCAAGTTGATATCAACTCATAGTGACCCTAAAGGACAGAGGAGAACTGCCCTACAGGGTATCCAAATCTGTAATCTTTATGGAAGCAGTCTGTCACATCCTTCTTTCACCTGAATGAGTGATGGGTTCAAATCACATTCGGTTAGTGGTTGAGTCTTTAACCATTGCACCACCAACACTCTTTGACATAAACTATAAACTTTAATTAATAATAGTGTATCAAGATTGGGCCATCAACTTCAACAAATGCAACACAGAAATGCAAAATGTTCGTCATAGATCAAACACCAAGTAGAAGAAAGGGGCTACACGGGGAACTCTGAACTTCCTGTAAACTAAAACTGCTCTAAAAATAAGACTCATTAAAAAAAGTGTAGTCATATTTGTCACATTATCCTCATTCCCAGCAGGTGGGCCCAACTGGTAAGGGTAGTTTAGAATCATCTCAAAGTATGGGTTTTAAGAAACCAGAGCCCCACAGCCCCTTACCTCTTCAGCCTGCATCATCTTAAAGACTTCTCCGAACTGAGACCTCTCTCCTGTTCCGATCACGACACCCTATGTTCAGGAAAAAGAAGTGTGAGACCGGAGGGCTGGGAGCATGGTGGGGAGGGAGGGCCATGCCTTGCGGGTTCACCTGGCCTTTCCCGTACTGCACAAGCGTGCCCATGAAAACGATGTTGCTCAGCATGGTGAGGTCCCCCCCGCCTGGCAGGGGGCTGTCTGTCTTACTGCATGGCTCAGCTTCTCCAGTGAAACTAGATTCATCCACCAAGAGGTCCGTCACCTGAGGGGCAAAAGGAAAAGAGAATGGGATCTTCCCTCTCACCCAGAAAACTGGTAGCTTTAAAAGCTCTGAATAGTATTCCGAGTCTTGATGTCATTTGTCAGTAGACATAATAACAAGGAACATTCAGGAATCAGTGAATGAGTATCAGATTCACAGCCAGATGTTTCCAGCAATCAGAAATGCAGTTCTAAACCATTTTGAATAAGTGACTCCTTTTGAAAACTAGACATCTCACACTTTTTTTTAATGTTGTTTGGAATTTTAATATAATTTCAAAATATTAAAGTGCTGACTAATTTAAAATATACCTTTCAAAGCACTTTTGCTCTTCTAACACACCGTGCCCAGCCTACCTCGGAGATGCTCACGTGTCCTGCATGGCTTTAACATCACTGAGTCAGCTTAGTATTGACAACCTAATGTTGTGTTGGAGTCCCTGGGTGGTACAAATGGCTAATGTCACCTGGTTGCTAACCAAAAGGCTGGCATGCAAGTCTACCCAGAGGTGCTTTGGAAGAAAGGCTTGTAGATCTCCGTCAGAAAAATCAGCCCGTGAAAACCCTAAGCAGCACAGTTCTACTCAGCACATCTGGAGTAGCTGTGAGTCAGAACTGACTCCACGGCAACAAATGTGGTACTGCTATGTTAACACCAGAAACACGCCACACACTCCAGGCAAGAAGGGAGGGGCTGACAGTTACAAAACACCTACCACAGGTCAGCTCCTGATCTCTTAATCTTCACACCCTGCAAGGATGGTGCTATTTTGTTTCCATTTTATAGATAAGGAAACTGAGGTACAGAGAGGTTAAGTGACTTTCTTTTTTTTTTTTATTATGATTGAATGAAAATGTACATTCCCATATTTGCATGCTCACCTATACACAGTTTCCACTGCTCTCCCTGCACGGTGACAGCACACTCTTTCCTCTCTGCTCCATACATGTCCTATCCTCCTAACAGTCTCCTATCTCCTCCTCTCCACCCACTCCCCATCCTCCAGTATGAGGTCAGCAGGACGACATCCTATAGATGCCTAGAAACACAAAATGCCCACAAAATATGGTCACTGCGTCACCAAGTCCAATCCATTGCTGTCCGAAAAGTTGACCTTCATTATGATTTATGTACAGGGGCAGCATCTTAAGTGACTTTCTTAAGGTTACACAGCTAGTTAGCGGCAGAGCAGAGATTTGAACCGAAGTTCTGGTTCCAGACCTGCATTCATAACCGTCCTGCAAAATTGCCCCTTAACCACAGACACAGTAGGTGTCATTCAAGAGGCAAGAGTCCTCTGTCCAGAAGCCCCACCCAGCCTTCCACAGTAGAGCTGCCATATTGGCTCTGAACTACTCGCTTCCCGAGTCTCGGGATCTCAGAGAGAAATGCATGCTAGCTCAACCTAAGTCGCTATATTTTTCTTAGTATAGTAATTCAAATGCAACTCGTAACTGACCTAGAGTTTGTATTTGTACTTTTACATTTGTAAGAGCAAACCCCAGGCTACCAAGAGAAAGTCAAAGGACATTGGGGAGCAGCTTCTAACTCACAGTGAAAACGTTTGAGAAACGTGCTACCCAGCCCCACTAGCTGCTGGTCTCACAGATCGTGGGCCATAGACAGTGACACTATGTCATGACAGGCAGAGGTTTAATTTCCACAAAACACTGTCTAAATCAGACATGATAATAATCTGAATTTTATGACAAAAGTTTGAATAAACTGTACTTAATTTGCAAACTTGGCTCAGTGTTGCAGTTGTAGAAATGATTGAATCATGTGGGTTGCATGCCCATTTATATAAATGCAAGGACAGCCAATTAAGATCACGAACTCATCACAGATAAAGTGCTACACACCTCATTGCTGAATATCACCACGGTCACCTTTGTAGTACTCCCCTTGGAAAGCTGTGCACTGATGCCAGCACCTAGTCCACCCTTCAAAGCAGTTTTGGAACTCTGTTTCCGGAATGGCCATCAGAGCTGTCATCGTATTGCTCTTGACGCCCCTAATGTCATCAAATTCTCTTCCTTTCAATATTTCCTCTATCTTTGATTAAAGAAAAAAGTCATTGGGGGACATATCAGCTGAGTAGGGAGGGTATTTCAATATAGTTATTTGTTTACAGGCTAAAACCTCCCTCACAGACATCTACACAAGTAAGTTCACGGACTTGCCACCTTGCTACCATGTGCAGTGGCCATTTCAGAAATAGTTCCAAAATTGCTTTGAAGGGTGGAGTAGGTGCTGACATTGGTGCACAGCTTCCCAAGGGGAGGACGTGGAAGGTGGCTGTAGCGATGCTTGGCAATGAGATACGTATCACTTAGAACAATTAAGTCACAGACTTAATTGTCAGACCTTGTATACAGATATAAGTAGCACCGTAATAACACTGGGAAGGGACCCCAGTCAGTGGAACTTCAGAAGCCTAATTAGAACTATATGATGTTCTGATGTGGTAAGCAGCAGGTTTGGGAGAGGGCCACAGGAGTGGACAGTGGGCATGGGGGGGATGAGCTGGAGGAGAAGCAGTGGCTTCTGGAGGACTGAAGATCCTGAAAGAAGAGCAGCTGTCTGCTAAAAGAATCAGGCAAGTTCTATAGAGAGAGAAGAGGCAGTAAGTCGGGTTTCTAATGGCAGGTGAACATGGTGATGGCATTGTTTTAGTCAGCTAGTGCTGCTCTAACAAAAATACCAGAGTGGACGGCTTTAACAAAGTAAAAGTTTATTCTTACACAGTCCGGTAGGCTACGAGTCCAAATTCAGGATGTCCGCTCCAGGGGAAGGTTTTCCCCCTGTTGGCTCTGGAGGAAAGTCTGGTATTGTATCCATCTTTGTCTAGAGAGCATCTTGGTGCAGGAACCTCAGGTCTGGAGTGATGTGCTCTTCTCCCAGTGCTGCTTGCTTGATGGCGTGAGGTTCCCAATTCTCTGCCTGCTTCACTTTCCTTTTATCTCTTGCAGGATGAAAGGATTAAGGGTGGGGCATACTCCAGGCAAACTTGCTTTACAGTGGAGCAAGGATGTGATCTTATAAAGGGATTTACAGCTCCACCCTAATCCTTTAACATACAGCATAGGAAACCCACAAAATGGAGGACAATCACAAGATACTGGGAATCATGGGATAGCCATGTGGCTACATCTATTTTTGGGGGACACAGTTCAATCCATTACAGGCATGCTTGATTAAAGTAACCAAGAAGTGGGGAGATAAAGAGCTCTCTTCTCTCACCACTCCAAACCAGTTGAAGCCATTGCCTTTGGGTCAATTCCAACTCATAGAGACCCTGCAAGACAGAGTAGAACTGTCCCACAGCGTCATGGATTGAATTGTGTTCCCTAAAAAATATGGAACAATTTGGCTGGGCCATAATTCCTGGCTTGTGTGATGTTTCTCCATGTCGGCATTTCCCGCCTCTATGACGGTAATGAGAGTGGACTGGCAGCAGCTGTGTTGATAGAGCAAGACTCAATGTGTAAGTTTGTTTTGTGCCTTAAGGTAGTCTCTTGAGATAAAAAGGAGAGGAGCTAGCAGAGACATTTGGGGATCTCGTACCACCAAAAGGCAGTGCTGCAAGTGCATCCTTTGGGAAGGACTGGGGTCCCTGCACCTCAGAAGCTTCCAGTCCAGGGGAAGATAGATGACAAGGACCTTCTTCCAGTGCCAGCAGAAAAAGCCTCCCCCTGGAGCGGACACCCTGAATTTGGACTTTTAGCTTACTGGACTGTGACAAATAAAATTCCTCTTTTTAAAGCCATCTACTTGTGATAATTCTGTTCAAGCAGGGCTAGATGACTAAAACAGCCACAGATTGCTGCATCTCACTCTGGAGGAGCATCTGATGAGTTTGAACCACCGACCTTTTGGTTAGCAGTCAAGCACTTCGTCGGTACATCACCAGAGCTCCTTCCCACCACTGCAACTACCTGAGAGGACAGAAGCCTATCAGTTGATATGGATCAGCAGACTGGGGTGCTGGGAGATCCCGTTCTCCCACCTTTTTCTCTGGGTCAGGAGCTGCTCCTAAAAGTTACCTACCAATGGGCTCTCTTTCAAGTGGCAGGTGGTTGGTGGGGCTGGGTGCTGTCCAGGTGCTGAAGCCAAAAGCAGGAGGGTGAGCTGCTCCTGCTCTCAAGAAGCACTCCAGTGAAAATGGGGCTTAGCTTAGAGGACAGGGCACAGGCCAAAGACAGGAGGGCATGTGATTCACCTGGGGACACCTGTGAGGAACTTATTGGCTGCAACATTTTCAGAAGGTATGTGGCACTGACTGTGAGGCTAAGAAATGTAGATATGTTCTTGCAAGCAATGAGGAGCCATTAAAAGTCTGGGGCAGACCTTATAGGGTATGAATAAAGTTTCTGATGGAGTAGGAAAAATGTGGGATGACAGAACTCAAAGTCTACTAAGACCAGACTTGATGGTCCAATGGACTGGCAGGTCCCGTGAAGACATGGCCCCCAAACTCTCTGTTAACTGAGAACTGAAACCATTCTGGAAACCAACTCTTCAAAAAAAGATTGAACTGGTATATAACACATAAAATGATACTACTGAAGAGTGTGCTTCTTGACTGTGGCAGATACTGGAGAATAACTGGACAGTTCCCACTCACAGGAGAGATGAAATGTTGGAGGATACAGAAGCTGGTCAAATGGACATAAGAAATATGGATTAGACGGAAGGGTGTGCTATCACAGTGTGGGGAGAGTAGGTAGGATCACATGGAAGACTGTGTGTAAGTTTGTATGTGAAAACTGACTAATTGTAAAGTTTCTCTTAAACACAATAATAATAATAATAAATCTTGGGCAGAGAAGAAAGAAGGAACAAGGGGGAAGTGGACAGTCGTGTTGGATTCTGGGGGAGGAAGGGCAGGTGCCCAGTGAGGAGAAACCTGCAGAGAAATCACTGCTGCAGCCCCAGTTTGCCCCAGTATGGCTCTCAGTGAGAGGTGCAATGGGCATGGAAGTGGGATAGTAAAAAGAAACAGTAAAAATGAGCAGAAATTGGAGACTATCTAGCAGAAGTGGGCAATGGAAGGAAAGGCAGAGGGAACCAAGTTTTAGAGATAAATACATGTTACAGAGAGGTTTTTAAAAATATACAGCTTTGTTCCTGTTGCCATCAATACAACCTATGAGGACTGCCAATTAAGTTCATGAACTCATCCTAGAAAAATTACTACATACCTCACTGCTGGATAGCACTATGGTCAACTTCTAAGTATATCCCTTGGGAAGCTATGCACTGACACCAGAGCCTAGTCCACCCTTCAAAGCAATTTTGGAACTCTTTTTCTGGAATGGCCATCAGAGCTGTCATTGTATTATCCTTGATGTCCTGAATGTTATCAAAATATCTTCCTTTCAATATTTCTTTTATCTCTGGGTAAAGGAAAAAGTCACTGGGAGCCAGATCAGGTGAGTAGGGAGAGTGTTCCAAAACAATTGTTTGTTTGCTGGCTAAAAACTCCTTCACAGACAACTATACAATTAAGTTTGAGAACTTGCCACCATGTGCAATGGCCATTCCAGAAGCAATTCCAAAATTGCTTTGAAGGGTGGACTAGGCACTGGTGTCAGTGCATAGCTTCCCAAAGGGAGTACTTTGAAGGTGACTGTAGTTACATTCAGCAACGAGGTACACAGCACCTAGAACAATTAAATTCATAGACGTAACTGTCAGACCTTGTATTGGGGGTTGGCAGGACTCTAACAGGTTGAGGCTAAGTAAACATCCCTACCCTCTGAGTCACAATATGAGTCTTGATTCCATCCTTACTTTTATTATTGCTGTGGCTGAATACAGTCTTCTGCATCTCCATTATGACTTCTTAAGTGTGCTTTCTTTTCTAAAACCATATTTGTAATTGTGACAGTGATTAGTCTCTCCTCCAAGCTTCCCTGTCATGATTGAAAGTCACCTGCCAAGAGTAGATTCAGGACTATCTGTCCCTCTGAACTAGATACACTATAAGGACAGGAACGAGGTCTGCTTTCTTCACTGAATTCTCAGCACCCAGCAGTTACAGACACACAGGAGGTTCTCAGGAAATATTTATTAAATATATGAGTGATAGGGGCATGGATGGGCTTAGCAAGAAAGGAGAGACAGGCTCTGAGAAGGGCCTGAATCATGTTGGCAGAATTTTAGATCCCAAAGACATCATATTCTAATCTCTGGAACCTATGGATATGTTACTTTCCATGGCAAAAGGGACTGTGCAGATGTGATTAAGTTAAGGACCCAGAGATGGGAGATGAATTCCTCAAGGGACTGTCATGGATCAAATTGTGTCCCCCCAAAAATAGGTGTAGCCATGTGGCTGGGCCTTGAATCCCAGTATCTTGTGACTGTCCTCCGTTTTGTGGTTTTCCTAAGCTGTATGTGAAAGGATTAGGGTGGGGCTGTAAATCCCTTCACAGGATCACCTCCCTGCTGTACTGTAAAGGCAGTTTCCCTGGAGTGTGGCTTGACCCACTCTTAATCCTTTCATCCTACGAGATATAAAAGGACAGAGAAGCAGGGAGAGACTTGGGAACCTTGTACAATCAAGAAAGCAGCACTGGGAGAAGAGTGCACCTTTCAGACCTGAGGTTCCTGCGCCAAGATGCTCCCTGGACAAAGACTGATGCAATACCGGACTTTCCTCGACAGATGACAAGGGGAAAGCCTTCCCCTGGAGTGGACACCCTGAATATGGACTTGTAGCCTACCAGACTGTGTAAGAATAAACCTTCATGTGTTAAAGCCATCCACTCTGTGATATTTCTGTTAAAGTAGCCCTAGCTGACTAAAACAGTGATCCAATGTAATCAAAGGATCCTTATAAAAAGGAGGCAGGAGGCCCAGAGTCAGAGAAGACAATGGAAACAGGGCTCAGAGAAAAGCAGGGCCAGCCACCACGGAACAAGGGCTGCCTCTGGAAGCTGGAGAAGGTGAAGAGACAGGCTTCCCCTGGAACTTCCAGAGGGAGCATGGCCCTGTCAACACCCTGATTTTGGCCCAGTGACACTCACGTTGAACCTGTGACCTCCAGAACTGTGAGATGATAAATTCGGCCACTAAGTTTACAGTAATTGTCACAGCCACAACAGGAAACTCATACATTGAAGAAACTCAGAGGAAGAGATGGAACCAGAAAGAGAGCGACAGACGTCTGCTCTCAGAATGAGAAGATCGCTTTGTGATCAAGGACCTGGAGGTGGTGGCCAGACGGCCTGGGTAAGAACCCATCCACACAGCTGTTGTGTGACCACAAGTGAGCTCCTCAGTCTCTCTAGACTCCTGTATGCCTGTCATAGAATGAGAAAAGTAACAGTGCTGGTGTCCTCAGGAGCCCTGGTAGTGCAGTGGTTAAGTACTCAGCTACTTACTGAAAGGTCAGTGGTTCAAACCTACCAGCCACCCCATGGAAGAAAGACGTGATAGTCAGTCTCCCCAAAGATTGCAGCCTTGGAAACCCTATGGGCAGTTCTGCTGTGTCCTGTAGCATTGCCATGAGTTGCAATTGACTTGACAACAAGGGAGTACTAGTCTCCTAAGGTTGGAGATCAGCTGGGAGGTGAAATGGGTTCCTTTAAAGCAGTTGTCAACACAGTCCTGATATACGCAAAAAACCACTAATTCTCTTCATGTGAGAAAAAGAAAGGGAGACAGAAGATAGAGTTTCTGGATCAAAAAGGAATAGAGCTGGTTGGGCTGGGAGGAAGCTTCTAGTGATGCCAGAGTGCAGTGATGGCTGAAGGACAAAGAGGGTTCAGGGAAGGACGTGGGTGGACCAAAAATAGATTGGGCCAGAACCAGAACAATGTCAGTGACTGTCAAGGGGGCGAGGCCTGTGAGAAGAAAGGGTGTACAATTGAGGCCACACACAGGACACAGTGTCATTTCCTGCTCAGCAGACACAAAAGCTCTGCCAGTTCTCCCCAGGTACAGCCCTGCATGACTCGGAGTCCTGACAAATACAATTCAGTCACCTTTTTATTTTAGAAATGGTGGGGAGAAAAAAAAAGAAAAAGCTGTGGGTGACCTAGCCACATTGGTTGTACCGGGTCAGTGATTATAGCCTGAGAGCTTTTGCCTTTGTTTCCAGCTCAGAAGAGAAAGTACTGTTTAGGGAGCTCCACGCACTGTGCAAAAGGACTGTTACTTGGGGCACTTACTTTGAGAGTTTTCTTTCACAGGCTGCTTCCTGGACCTCAATTGTTTTAAAGAATAGGTAAGCTCTCCTAGATTTTAGAGTTTCAGCAGCTGATAAAAATTTTCCACCATGAACAAACAAAGCTACTGATTGTTCAATGGGATTGCAAAATACCAACAGGGAAATACATAGAGAGCGCCTGTGGTTGGTGGCCTTGAAAGACTTTGTGGTTTCACTGAATAGAGAACAGTTTAGTTCAAATACGCAGGGTAGGCAAAACACCAGTCAAGGTAGTAAGGTAGCTATTTGAGTTCTAAAAAATGGTTTCAGAGAACTGCTGTGCAGACATGACATTGACTTAAAAATAAAATAGAATCAATTGCTAGTGTTCAGGGACTGCTCCTCAGGCAAGGACACAGGCTTATTTTAAACACTGTAACACTACCAGGTGGAAAGTAAAGTCGATCCTTTTATAAATGGGTAAACTGAGGCTCAGAGTGGATCCCTTCTCCAAAGTTACTTAACTAGGGGGCAGGGTACAGAGCCAGGACTTGAAATTCAGAGCTTTGTAACAGCCGACTTGCCTTCAGTGACGACAATGAAGGAACTTGTCTATCACTTAACCTGGTGTCAGACATTATTCTAGGCACTTGGCATATATTAAACCATTTGATCCTTATAATCACCTGAAAGGGAATTCCAGAATACTTAATTATACTCTTAAGGAATCTGTACATGGATTAAGAGACAGTTGTGCAAACAGAACAAGGGGACACTGCATGGTTTAAGGTCAGAAAAGGTGTGCATCAGGGCTGCATTCTTTTACCATACCTTTTCAATCTGTATGCCAAGAAAATAATCTGAGAAGCTGGATTACATGAAGGAAAATGAGGCATCAGGATTGGAGGACAACTCATTAATAACCTGCGTTATGCAGATGACATCATCTTTCTTGCTGGAAGTGAAGAGGATTTAAAATACTTACTGGTGAATATCAAAGACCACAGCCTTCAGTATGGATTGCATCTCAACAGCAAAAAGACTAAAATCCTCACAACTGGGCCAGTAAGCAACATTGTGATAAATGCAGAAAGGACTGAAGTTGTCAAAGATTTCATTTTGCTTGGGTCTACAGTCAACACCCACAGAAGCAGCAGTTGAAAAATCAAAAGAAGTATTGCATTGGGAAAATCTGCTGTGAAGGACCTCTTTAACGTACTGAAAAGTAAAAACATCACCTTGAAGACTAAGGTGTACCTTACCCAAGCCACGGTATTTTCAATTGTATTATATGCATGTGAAGGCTGGACAATAAACAAGGAAGACAGAAGAATTGATGCCACTGAATTGTGGTGTTGGAGAAGAACGTTGAATGTACAATGGACTGCCAATAATCTGTTCTGAAGAACTGCAACCAGAGTGCTCCTTGGAAGCAATGATGGCAAGACTGTGTCTTATATATTTTGGACATGTTGTCAGCAGGGATCAGTCCCTGAAGAAGGACATCATGCTTGGTAGAGTGGAAAGTCAGCAAAAACGATGGTTCAACAATCCACCAACAAGATGGATTGACACAGTGGCTGCAACAATGGATTTAAGCATAAAAACGATTGTGGACCTGACGCAAGACCAGACAGTGTTTCATTCTGCTGTGCATAACGTCACTGTGCATCGGAACCAACTCAGTGGCACTTAACAACAGCAACAGCATTATCATCCTTACTTTATGGATTAGGAAACTGAGGCACAGAGTGGCGTAGTGACTCACTCAGGGTCACATAGCCTGTGAATGGCACACCTAGGACTCAAATCAGGTAGCCAGCCTCAGGGCGTCACCATGGTATCCTCCAGGCTACCTCTCTGCCTCCACAACAGCACCTGCAGTGAGTGCATGTCCTTCACTGCCCAGAATCTGGGACCCCCTTCCCCTCCTGAGTCATCCTCTCCCTGAAAGTGCCAGCCTGACTCTCCCACTGCCCTTACAGGTAGGACTTGGTCACTTGGCAATGGTTCTTCCCCTTGGATCTCTTTGCCTCCGACACGGAAGGAGATGCTGCTGCAAAGAAAGGCAGGGCTATGAGAGGTCCCTTACTGGCTATGCCAGACGTAGCAGTGGCATGAGCAGGGCATCAATGGGGGCCAGCTCTGCAGAGTGGCCTTTTCAGCTTGTTCATCAAAGTTTTGCATCACTCGAGTTTGGTAGCCCTCCTAAGAAGTCCAAGCTGCCCAGCATGTACTCGATTCCTCCTTTTTGGTACGCTACCTCCTGGTGATTTCTGTTGCTTGCAGTGAAGAACCTTGGCCAATACTGAACATCAGATAGCAATGTCGGGCTTCACCCTCACATCTCTGTTGTTGGCACCAAGTGAGTATCAAGAAATGTCCATTGAACAGAATTCTCCCCAACTCTCTGTAATGCTGTATCCCCAAATGTCATAGGACTAACAGCATGTGAACTCAGCAAGGTTGCCAAAGGCCAAGCCAGGTTAGAGATTTTTATATTTTCTCCATGACATCATGACCAGAGACAATGACAGTAACATAGCACATAGTAGGTACTCAATAAACAGGGAGTAAAGGAAGGAGTCACTGTAGGGTGTGGTTCAGATGTTATTATGGTGTGTCCCTGGGTTGAATGCTGGAGTCACCCACACAGGTGGGCAAATCAGGGTGATACTAAGAGATGTGGACACTAGGCTTCCAAAAACATCTTCCCAGTGGGTAATGTTTGTTGCACTCCTTTTCGACCCTTCCTCCAGTTCAGGCCAATCAGAGCCCTTCCTTGAGACTTTTCTACCTGCAGCTGTTGAGGAAAAGCTGTACGGCCACAAGCTGTTGAAGACGAGTCCGGGATAGGGCAGGGAAGCCCATCTGAGGAGGGCTGTGTGGTGCCAGTAGAGACTGAGACGCAGAAGTGAGGACGAAAGGTGGAAGGGTTGTACCTGTGTCTGAGGCCCTGGATCCAGCTGTCACTGATGCAGGCTCTATTCCTGGTCTTCCACTGTTTGGTCACATGAGCCACTAAGTTGTTTCACTTCTTACCTGAAGGTGACCTGAGTTGGACCCCTGCCTGCTGCACCCTGACTCTCAGTTAAGGATATAACACTGGCTCAGTGGCTTACGATGTCAGTCATCCCACCTTCCAGGATAACTGTTGTGTATCCCTTTTTCCTCCATAGTGCCATCTGTTCCCTTGGGAAGGTAGTGGGGCACAGGGACAATGGGATAGGATTTGGTGCTGCACAGTCCTATGTTCCAACCCCAGTTCTGCCATTTAGTGGCTCTCTTAGCTATCTCGTGCCTGCTATGACACAAATATTCCAATTAGAGGATTTTCACAAATGAAAGTGTTTTCTCACAGTTTAGGAGGCTAGAAATCTGAATTCAGAGTGCTGGCTTGAGAGGAAGTCTGTCTCTGTTGGCTCTGGAGGAAAGTCCCTGTTTCTTCAGCTTCTGCTTCCTGGTTCCTTGGAGATTTCCATCTTGGCATTTATCTTACCCTGTCTCTTTCTGCTCTCCTGCTTTTATTACTTGATGTCTCAAAAGAGATTGACTCAAAATATACCTCCACTAACTGTGCCTCATTAAGACAACAAAGACAACCCATTCCCAAATGGGACTGTAACCACAGGCAGGCAGGCTACTGCTTACAACACATATTTTGGGGGAATCACAGTTCAATCCCTAACAATGACTTTGCACCACAGGCCAGCTGCTGAGCCTCTCTGAACACTAGCTTCCCTGTTTGTAACACAAAGATACAGCATCACTGCTTCACAAAGCCATCTAACTTGACTTAATTGGATATAGCATCTTAATATGAAACCGGAAGAATTCTGCAGGGAAGCTGAGACATTCCAGAATTGCCACTCAGTTCCCTTCAGCCTGCCTAACTCTGAGAATGATCACCTCCTGATGTGGTGCCCTGGACATCTGGACACTCTACTCCCAGCCTGCTGAGAAGTCTGAAATTTGGGGCACAGGGGGCTGAATGTCTGAGTGGCTACATAGGAGGTGGCCCTCTGCCTCCTGCCTCAGCTTTACTAATCCATGGCTGGTGGATGGTGAAAGCAGGTCCTGGATCTCAGTCTCAGTCCTCCTGCCCCTCCCTCGGCATCCCCTCCTGGCAGTGAGCACACATTACCATAAGTAAACCAGGCAAGTGACCTGATGCTTTGTTCTCTTTTACTGGACACTTTAAAGGGTCTTTAGGCATTCTTGGAAGGAGCCCTAAACTAGATTATAGAACACTTTTCTAAACTTGACTAAACTTCTTCTTGGGCATCTGAGGTGGTCTCAGAAAGTCACTGTAATCATTGTTCTGTGAAGCCATGATGCCCTGACACTTGTACAAGTTGAGGGGATATTTGCCCTGCAACCAATGACTTAAGTCTCCAATTAGAAAACTGTGTGCTGCTTTTTATATATTTTTGTGTGTGTTGTTCTTATTGGCACTGTAATGTCTCATTCCTAAAACACCCTGGTTTAATTTGCTACAGCTGTCTACTGTGAACTAGAAAATCACAGCCAACATGCCAGACTTACACTTACAAGGAGAAGAAATAATTTATGGAAGCACTGTGAAACAATTTGTGTAGATATTTTTTGCATGAGAAACTAATTTGCTCTGTTAACTTTCACCCAAAGTACAATTAAAAAAAACAATAACTTACAGAGAATGGATTGAAGAGCTTTCTGCATAAAGTGGAGTCCCTCCCTGAGTGGTACAAAAGGTCAAGTGCTTGATTACTAACCAAAATGCTGGAAGTTCAAGGCTATCCAGAGGTGCCTTGAAAGAAAGACGTGGCCGTCTGCTTCAAAAACATTAGTTATTGAAAAATCCTATAGAGCACAGTTCTACTCTGACACACATGGGGGTCGCTAAAAGTCAAAATCAACTCACTGGTAACTGGAAAATGCTTAAGATTGGCTTATTTACCTACAGACTGGGAAAAAAAAATTGGAAATGGCAAGTCTGATCAGCATCTAATCTCTAAAATCTACAAGATACTGCAAAACTGCAACAACAAAAAAACACAAATAACCCAATTAAAAAAAGAGCAAAGAGCACTTCACCAAAGAAGACATTCAGGTGGCTAACAGATACATGAGGAAATGTTCACATTCATTAGCGATTAAATAAATGCAAATCAAAAGGAGTATGAGATACCATCTCACCCCAACAAGGTTGGCATTAATCCAAAAAACACAAAATAATGAAATTCTGGAGAGGCTGTGGAGAGATTGGATTTTTTCTACACTGCTGATAGGAATGTAAAATGGTACAACCACTTTGGAAATAGATTTGGCACTTTCTTAAAAAGATAGACTAGAAATATCATGCTATCCAGAAATCTCGTTCGTTTGACCACATCCAAGAGAAAAAAAAAGCTGTCACATGAATACATACATGTACATCTATGTTTATTGCAGCACTATTCATGATACCAAAATATGGAAACAACCTAGATACGCATCAAACAACAAATGGATAAACAAACTATGGTATAGTCACACAATAGAATACTACACAACAATAAATAACAGTGATGAATCTGTGAAACATCTCATAGCATGAATAAGTCAGAAAGGCATTCTGCTGAGTAAAATTAGTCACAAAAGGACAAATACTGCAGGAGACCACTATTGTATGAACTAAAAAAAAAAAAAGTTTAAACACAGAAGAAAACACTCTGACGGTTTTGAGAGTGGGGAATGAGGGAGAACTGTATTTACCAACTAGACAGTAGGCAAGTATTATTTTAAATAAAGGGAAAGACAACACACAATACAGGAGAAGACAATACAAGTGGACTAAATCATAAACTGAGAAGTTTCCTGAATACAAGCAAATACTTTGAGGAACAGAGGAGTAGGGGATAGGGTCTGGGACCATGGTTTCAGGGGATATCTAGGTCAATGAGCATAACAAAGTTTATTAAGGAAATATTCTGCATCCCACTTTAGTGAGTGGCATCGAGGGTCTTAAACCTAGCAAGTAGACAACTGAAGCATCAATTGGTCCCAAACTATCTGGAGCAAGGGAGAATGCAGAACACCAAATACACAAGGAGAATATGAGCACAAGAGACAGAAAGCACCACGTAAAGCAGGAACTACGTCAGCGCGAGACTGGAAGTAGATGGTGCCTGACTACCACCAATGGCTGCCCTGACGAGGAGCATAACAGAGGCCCTGAAGGAGGGGGAGAAAAGTGGGGTGCAGACCTCAAACTCTAGTAAGAAGACCAGACTTGATGGCTTGACAGAATGGGGGGAGGTTTCCCAAGAAGACATGGCCCTTGGATTCTCTGTTAGCCCCAAACTAAAACCATCCCTGAGGCCAACTCTGCAGACAAAGATCAGGCTGGACTGCCTAAGACATAAAATGATACTGGTGCGCAGTGTGCTTCTTGGCTCAAGTAGCTGCAAGAGACTAAAAGGGCAGCTCCTGTCTGGAGGTCAGAGGAGAAGGCGGGGAGCGGGGGACAGCGGGGGACGGGAGCTGACTGAACGGACACAGGATACAGGGTAGACAGGAGGAGTGTGCTGTCACATTGCAGGGAGAGCAATTAGGATCACGTAACAAGGTATGTGTAAGTTTTTGTATGACGATTGACTTGAACCGTAAACTTTTACTTAAAGCACAATTTAAAAGAACACAAAGATAAAAAAAGATTGGCTTGTTGGTTGACTTTCTGGCTTGCCTGTGTGTATGCATGTGTGTACATAAGTGCATGTATATGTGTGACTTTGTGTGTGTCTGTGTTCATGTGTCAGGTGGAGGGAACAAGACAATGAGTATGTCCTCTGGCTGAGCTCAGGGCCTGCATGCCCCACAGATGAGCCTCTAGGGTGCTCACCTCAGTGAGTCGGATGTCTGCTGGGATGCGGTCTCCGATCGAGAGTGAGACGATGTCTCCAGGAACCAGGTCTCTTGCAAGCAGGTGTTGGAGTTTCCCTTCTCTTATGCTGCATTTAGACAGAGAGAAGCAAAAACACCTACAATGACACTTGTCACTTATGTGCTCTGATAGATCAGAGCAAAGGTGACAGAAACACACTTTGTCTTTCAATTATGGACACACTCTTATGTCTACATGGGTTTTATTGCTGTAATTTAAGTTTATAGCTAAAAGACTTTGGGGAAATGTGTGATCTCTGGGAGTCTCTGGGCGTCATGTGGAAAATGGGGCTGAGCACTTGGCTGCTAACCAACAGGCTGGTGGTTTGAACCCACCAGTCACTCAGCAGGAGAAAAGACCTGGCAATCTGCTCCCATAGAGATCCCAATCTAGGAAACCCTAAGAGGCAGTTCTGCTCTGTCCGGTGGGGTTGTTATGAGTTGGGATTGACTTGACAGCGTACAACAACTGGGCATCCCAGGCAGTGCAAATGGTTAAGTGCTCAGTAGCAAACTGGAAGATCAGAGGTTGGAGTCTACCCAGAGGCACTTCTAGAGAAAGGTCAGTGATCTACTTATGAAAGGTCACAGCCTTGACAATCCTATGGGATTCAGTTCTACTCTCTGACATGCAATCACCATGAGTAGGAACTAACTCCATGGCAACTGGGTTTTTTGCTTTTTAGTTGACCCTGCGTGGAAACAAGGCTGGGCCTGATGAATTCCAGAAGCATTCTGCCCGCTAGAGCTGTGACTCTAAAGCTTCCTTAGTGTAGCCTGCTGCTAACATTGTGTTCCTCCCTGAGCTCATGTCATTCTTGGGTGCAGGGCCCAACTAGTGAATTCAAGCCCATCAGAGCTTGCCTGAGGTGCAAGGAGCATCATAATGCCCGGGATATCTGGGACCACTCTCCTACAGTGCATTGGTTTACCACTAGACTACAGTGTACACTGGCCCTGGGTGGCCGGCAGCAGCCTCCTACCTGACTTCCTTCCTCTCCTCCTACACGTGGCAGCCAGAGAGCTCTTTAGACACAAGTCCCAGCCCACAACTCCCTCTTGCTGCAAACCTCCAACACCTCCCACTGTGCTGGGAATCAAATCCAAGACCCTACAACCAGCCTTCCTCCTCTCCCTCCTGCTGCTTTCCTGTCATTCTGTTCAGCCCCTGGACACATGCAGCTCTTTCTAGTCTCACAGTTTCTGCAGACCTTGAAAGCACGAGCACACATCCTCCTCTTTGATGGTTTATTTCTTGTGAAGCATGTTCTCCAAAGGTTGGGTCCTGACCACCTAAGATCATCAGTAGGGACCCATGGGCACACCATACAGCCATGGCTCAGGCATGAGTGTACTGTGCAACATTAGCTCATGAGACACGTGTGCTCACTGTTCATACTGTTTCTGTCTCTGTCTGTCTGTCTCTTCTCACACACACATACTCCTCTTCTTCTGTGAGACTCTTTTGTGTTTGGCTGTGATGCTTGGAACTGTGTCAGTCATCTTGGTACAACGAAGAGATCCAGACAGAGAACAAAGTCAACAAGCCAAAGGGGGCAAAGAGATGAAAAGATCAAGTCTTTTGTGCCATCTTGAATTGACGAACTCTGCTGGCAGGGACTTCGGATCCCTGCTACACGGCATAATACACACGAGGTCTAGAAATTAGGTTTGTGAATTCATCCTAGAAGAAGCACTATATGCCTCGTTGTTAAATATCACTATGGTCATCTTTGAAGTACTCCCCTTGGGAAGTTATGCACTGATGCCAGCACCTAGTCCACCCTTCTAAGCGATTTTGGAACTCTTGTTTTGGGAATAACCATCAGAGCTGTGATCATATTACCCTGATGTCCTGAATGTCATCAAAATATCTTCCTTTTAGTATTTCCTTTATTTTTGCACAAAAAAAAGAGTCATTGGGGGCAGACCAGGTGAGTAGGGAGGGTCTTCCAATACAGTTATTTGTTTATTGGCTAAAATCTCCCTCACAGACAGAGCTGTGTGAGCTGGTGCACGTCATGATGCAAGGGCCATGAGTTGTTGGTGAAAAGTTCAGGTTGGTTTTGTCTAAATTTTTCGTGTAGCCTTTTCAGCATTTCCAAATAGTAAACTTGGTTAACTGTTTGTCCATTTGGTACAAATTCATAATGAACAATCCCTCTGATGTCAAAAAAGGCTAGCAACATCATTTTGGCTCTTGATTTGGTCGTGGAGAAGTGGCTGACTTCCGCTGTGACTTTGATGCTTTGTTTCAGGGTCATGTTGGTACACTCATGTTTCATCACCTGTGATAACATGCCCGAAGACAACATCATGCCTCTCCAAAAGGTCTTGGCAAACTTCGACTCTTCTCTGTTTTTGCTAGTCAGTGTGCTCCTTTGGGATCGTTTTTTCACACACCTTTCTCATGTCAAGATTTTCAGTTAATATTTTTCTGTTTCTCTATGGATGTTTACTTGGTCTGCTATACTTCTCAGTCAGCTGGTGATTTTGACACAGAGCTTGATGAACTGTCTGCAATGTTTTCACCAGTTCTGTTTTTATTGGACATCCTGACGTCTCTTCGTCAATGACACTTTCTCTCCTCTCAGAAAACTCTTTAATCCGTTTGTATACTATGGTTTTCTTCATGGCATTATCCCCATAAACTTGGACTAAGATGTACCTGATTTCACTTCTACTCTTGTCAAGTTTAACAAGAAATTTAATGTTTGTTCACTGCTCTAATTTGAGCTCTAACATTCTCGCAAAATACGGAAACACAAAACAGCAATAAAGAACACCACTCAGCAAGACACCACCACACATAAACACGAACACAGCTGTGAGATACTTATATACCAAGGTTATAAAACATTACCAAGTTGTTTGCACAGTGTTGCCAACATAAGTTCACAGTTGGAAATTTGCAAATGTGATTATCAGACCTCGTATCCTTATGGTTTCACCAACTGAGTTGGAGCTTTCTGTTCCTTGTGGCCAAGAGCATCTACCGGACAAACAGCTGCTATTCTCTCTACCTCTGACGTCTTTCCCTTGGCTCTATCCGTGGCTGGCCCCTTCTCTTTCTCAGACTTCAATTTAAATGTCAGCTCCTCCTTAGATATCAGGTACAGGCACCTTGGTCACCCAGTGTTATGGACTGAATTGTGCTAAACATCTGTAAATGTGCCCTATTTGGGGAGATAAGGTTTCTCTTTGCAGGTGTTATCAGTATCAGTTAACTAAGTCATGATAGAGCAGGGTGAGTTCTAACCCTAGTCTCTCCGATGGCATCTTATAAAAGGGGAGAACAGACATGGAAATGGGGGGACACATGAAGAAGCAGGTGAGGAGCCACATATAAGCAGGCGTGTCAAGATCACTGCAGCCATCAGACACTAGGTGTTCTGGCACAGAAAAGCTCCCTTCTCTAAGCTCACAGAAGGAATCAACATGGTTGAGACTTTGAATTTGAACTTACAGCCTCCACAACTATATGAGAAAGTACATTTCTGCTCCTTAAAGCTACTCACTTTGTAGTATTTTATTAAGCAGCTGCAAGACACTGAGATACCCACTATCTAAAGTTATCCACCCACCCACCCCTAATCACCTCGGTATCTCTGTGGAGTGCATTTTGAGTTTTGTGTGGTTTGGGGATTTTAGTTTTAATACACCTGCTGTGTTCTAGAACCACCTTGTTTTTTTCCTTGCTATTACCTGCTTCCCCTAATGTAGAGGTGAGAGCTCTGTGAAGCCTGAGATATTTCTAATTGGTTAAGAGTTTCACAGAGCTGTTTCCCTGGGCACAGAGTAGGCACTCAATAAATTTGCTGCTTGTGCAAAGGGTGGAAGCATCACAGGAAAGGTCTGTGTGCAGGTGCTCCACCTGATGAAAAAAGGGAGCCTCAGAGAGTGAAGTCTGCCCAGGCTTCTGTCCTCAGTGTACTTTCTATTCTCCTAGGCAGTCTGCCCACTGCTCTTGCAAATAAAATTGCCTCTTAGAAGGGATTTCTGGGTGCATGAATAATGTATACTATCCACCTGAAAGGCTGAGACTTGATATTTAGAGTTAAGGCTGGGTCATCTAACCACGTAAATCATTTATGCTTGTGCGTCTTGTACAATTACATCACAGATCATACGTCTGGTTTGCCGATATCCTTGTTCATCCAGCTGGGAAACCCATCTTTCCTGCTCACCCACCCTTACCTTGTCTGGAGGCCTCTGGGGGGGTGTAAGCAGTTACCATGCTCAGCCTGGACTGCCCTCCCCGCCCACCTCATCCAGAAGCCCTGCATGACGCAAGCAGTAAACGTGCTCAGACCAAAAGGTTGACTATCTGAATTTACCTAAAAGTACCCTTGGAAACCCTGGTGGCATAGTGGTTAAGCACTACAGCTACTAACCAAAAGGTTGGCAGTTCAAATCCACTAGGTACTCTTTGGAAACTCTATGGGGCAGTTCCACTCTGTCCTGAAGGGTCACTATGAGTTCGAATTGACTCGATGGCAGTGGGTAGAGGTACCCTCGAAACCCTGGTGGTGCAGTAAATAAGCACTATTGCTGCTAATCAGAAGGACAGCAGTTCAAATCTGCCAGGTGTTCCTTGAAAACTCTATGGAGCAGTTCCACTCTGTGTATAGGGTCACTATGAGTTGGAATTGATTCGATAGCAGTAGGTTTTTTGAGACGTGCCTCAGAAGAAAGGCCTGGAGGCCTACTTCTAAAAAAAAGTCAGTCATTGAAAACTACAGAGCACTGTTCTACCCTGATACTCATCAGGTCATCACGAGTGAGGGTTGACTCAATGGTAACTGGTTTTTTTATGGCCTCTATAATCAAGTCGCCCTCCCTAATGCTCCCATATCATCCTGTTTGGGTCTCTGTTTCATTGTTCTTTCTTGTCTGTTTCGTGTCAGGGAATATGCACACACAGAGACACATAGATAACGTATACTATATACATATGTATTACAATTGTATAATTAATTATATTAACTACAATTGCTGATTCCTTGTACCTCAGCTCATAGGATACTTTCAGTGACTTTAGTCTGAACAGCAACTAATACTGGGGAAAGACGCATTAGCCTGAAACGACCTCGGTCAAAGCCAGCAAAATTTAATGCAAACTTAGCCAATTCTTGGCATAAGTTTTCCTAAATTACAAGTGTGTGATATTATTACATGAGCCTATTAATGATCATTTTAAAAAAAATACTGTACATTATTCCATTCATATATTGTTTTGGAAAGTACAAATCTACAGAGCCAGAAAACAGATCACGGGTTTCGGGGGCCAAGGATGGGCTCAGTTCCTTAGGTGCATGAAGGAAGTTTTCAGGGTTGGGCATGCTCTTCTTCTTGACTGTCGTGGTAGTCATATGATGGTCTGCATTTTCCAAAAGTCCTAGAGCTGCACACTAAAAAGGCCAGCTTTTATTCCTATAAGTTATACCGACAGTCCCTGGATGTGGTAAATGCTTACATTTTGGTTTGTCTGTATGCCCACCAAAAGATTGGAGGTTCAAGTCCACCTAGAACTGCCTCAGAAGAAAGGCCTGGTGATCTACTTCTGATGAATTAGTCATGAAAACCCTATGAAGCAGACTTCTACTCTGACACACATGGGTTTGTCATGAGTTGGAACAACGGGTACTTGTGTCCTAGGAAAAGAATTCCAGTGACAGCACCCTGCATGGATTCAAACAGTATTGCTCCAATACCTTAGAAAAGTGTAGATGGTGTGCTCTGCAGGTCTCACAAAGTTTCCCTTGGAGTGGTCAAGAACTGAGTTCAAAGACAGGTACAGGGTGCCTGTGTGACATTATTTCACAATACATGCACTTCTAAGTGTGTACTTTTTACGTAACAGCCAATTTTTTTAAATCCCAGTTTAAATCTGCATGTACACTGACATAAGAAAGTGACTTAAATAGTTATTGGACTATGTCACATGCTCCTGGCAAGAAACAACTTGGACATCCTCGAATTCCCCAAAGTTTATAGCTTCAAGTTGGCAAACCTTTCTCTTCTAATTGGAAAAAAGAGAGAATTGCCTTCTATTTTGGGTGACCTTATATTCAGATGTATAAGGTAAAACCAGGGCTTGTTGAGCTGCATGGTTGGCAAGATTGTGGGCTAGTCAATTATGCAACAACACATGCCTACAGAATGCCAACCCTAACTATGACACTTTTGAGAACATGATCATGAACTTAGGGTACCATGATTTGACATGTAACAATCCATCTGTCACAGAAAGGTCCCAGAGGCAAGAAGGCACTAATGTTGGAACCACTTGAGACGACCTCACCCTCTCCATGTCCCTCTCTCCCTCCATCTGGCCCTGAATTTGGGCTCATTTTAGAACTAGACAACTTTTTAAAAAATGTCTCCATCTTGGAGCATTAATTATCCAAGAAAGAAGAGGAGAGGAAGCTGGGACAGGAATGTGAAAGACAGACACACCATAAAGCAATTTGAAATTGTTTTAACAGCCAGTTTCCTGTCTACTCTCCCCTCCCTGGGCCTCAGCACTGTGGACTTAGGTCTTGGTTTCTCACCTATAGGAAGAGGAGAACAGTGACCTCCTTGCAGGGCCCAGGTGGGTATTAAAGGAGACAATGTCCATAATAGACTTTGCCCAGCCCCCAGGGGCTGTGCACAGCATCTGGGTAAGCTTGAGGCACACCTGAGTCAACCTCAGTCCCCTCTCATCAATCCCTGTTTCCACATTAGGATTAGGTTGATGTGAAGTTGCTTAAATTCAAGAACCAGCTGTTTTCCACTCCACTTCAGCTGGGGTAGGAGAACGGAGTACAGAGAGCAGGGGTGACAGAGGAGATTTTGGCCTTTCCCAAATCATTTCATTTCATTTCAAAATAAAATTATGGATTACTTGAGACCATAACTAAATGCAGAGAATGCCAGGCCTGATGCATCTTTCCCTTCCACGTGTTCTGGTTTCCCCACCACCAGCTGCTGTGGAGTAACTCCAACTTGTAAAGACTCACAGATGCGGTAGAGCTGCCCTGGGTGTTTCCTGGCCTGTATTCTTTACAGAAGCAGGTCATCAGCTCTTTCTCCTGCAGAGCAGCTGGTGAATCTGAAGCACTGGCCCTTTTCACTGACAGCCAAGCACTTAACTGCTAGCCACCAGGGCTCCTTTGCCTTTACCGATGGCCCTAAAATAAGGGCCCTGGCAAGCCCTTCCAGTCAGAGCTGTCCCATACAGTGGCCACTAGCCCCACGTGGTTCTTTTAATCAAAATTAACCAGCTGTAAGAACTTAGTTGCACCAGCCTCATTTCAAGTCCTCAGAAGCCACTCGTGGCTGTAGCTGCCACAGTGATGGCACAGACGCCAAACGTCTCTATCAGTACAGAAAGTTCTATCTGCACAGCATTAAGCACAAATGCCCGTGACGTCTTGGTGGAAGCTTTTGTCTTGTTTTCTTTTTTCTGTTTAATCATGCTGGGTAAAAGTTCTGATTGCACATGGCCAAAGGGCCTGTCCCACTGGGAAAGAGGCAGGCGAGCTGTTACCAAATGTGTGAACTTCATTCCCTTAGTGGCAGCCCATCCTCCATCCAGTGTTTTGATCCTTTGGTTTCTTAAAGCCAAACTAACCTTGTTTAGTCTAGGCTTTGAGGATTTCTATGAAAACACTGAACCCTAACCCTAGAAAAAACGGACACAGCTCTCTACACAATTCAGAGGCCTCATGAACCATCCTTTCCCAAAGCGATCCTGTTAAATGGTGTACCTCGGGCTAGATATCCTGATGCAGACACTAAGGGTACAAGTGAAGCCAAGAGAGGCTGAGTGAGACGCCCAAAGACATACAGCAATCTTCTGATAGGTTTTAACTCCCAGTAGGTCATGGTTCTCCTAGATTGTGATATGAAAGACACAACTTTTGTCAAACTGACCAGCCCATGAGCTTCTGGGACAGACCACACAGTCAGAGGGCTCTGACTTACCAGTTACATTCCGGGGGAACCAGCTTGGTCAGCTCTTCTAGGGACTTCTCCGATCTGAACTCCTGGCAAGAAGCACATCAGATATGCTATAGCAGGCACGGGAATGTCATAGAGCTCCCACCACCCAGACAGGACCTCAGGAAATACACACCTGGATGAAGGCCACGGTGACCACGATCAGCACAGCCTACAGAGCAAGGGAGAGCTAGTTAGCACCAGGTGTTCGGGTCACAGGTGGGTGAGCTGGTGGGAGGTGGGGAGGGGACAGTCATTGAACGCACCTCCTTTTTCTTGTAAAACAAGTACAATGTGCAGAAAATATAGAAAACAAGCAAGTCAGAGGAGGGGAAGAACAGAAAAGTCACCCTCATCTCTGCCACTGAGTTCACGTTTTTGACTGTCTTTCTTGATTTCTTGCACAAACACATAAACAATATGGGATCACACAGCACAAAGTATCTTTTTCACTCATCGATGTATTCCAGTCATTATTCCAGGTAGGCAGATGTGATTCTAACCTCAGCATTGTAAAGAGGGGTAGAGAATGCTACAACATGGAATAAGCTTACTTTTGGAATTTTTTTTCCTAAGCACATTGATTTAATTTCTTCCTTCCAACCATAGCTTCTTTTGCTAATTGCAGTTGAGATTCAGTTTCATCTTTCAATTCAGTACAAGGCAAGTGCTACTGTTGCCAAAGCCAAGTGCTCCTGGAGTGGGATCAGTGCCACTGTTAGTGAATGTTTTTAACCCTTTCTCACCCCTGGGCACAAGGCTACCAGGCTACTGTAAAGCATCATCACTGCCTTGGGCTAGATACGGGCTTCCCCTCCACAAGTCTGAAGGCTGGGGCGCCTCAGAGCAGCTTTGACATTTCATCATTCCCTTTCCTTCAGAATCCTAGAAACAGCAGATATGCAAGAAGCAGCAGGAAAACTGTCACTGTTAATGAAAAGCTTCATACTATCATGACTGAGAAAATGCAACCTCTGCAGCCATCCTTCCTCACTTTAAACCTTGGCCCTGCCTCTGACCAGTTTTGAAAATTTTGGCAAGTTACTTGTCTTGCTTTCCTCATCTGTAAAATGGGGACAACCTCACAGGGTATTAAACTAGCTCATATTATAACATATCTGGCACAATGCATTATTGTAAGTTTTTTGTTAAATGAAATTTTAAACATATGTAACTAAATCCTTGTGGTCCTCGGTCACAGGTCTAACTTTCTGAGTGTGACAGATTTAGATCTTGTCTGTCCAACCTACCCGTTTTTGTTTGTTTGCTTTTCTGGTGTTTTCTTGTAATACTGACTTTTAAAAATTTTGTTGCTGTTGAGAATATACCCAACAAAACATGCACCAACTCAACAATTTCCATGTGCACAGTTCAGTGACACTGATCACGTTCTTCAAGTTGCACAAACATTCTCACCCTCCTTTTCTGAGTTGTTCCTCCCTCATTAACACAAAGCTTCCTATCCTTCCAGTTGCTGTTGTCACTTTGACCCCACAAATATTGTTCTTAAAAGAGCTTAATGCTGAAGGCAGACATTCTTTACTAGTTAAGCTAAACTACTGTTTGGTTTTAAGAAGACTGGAGGGGATATTTTTGGTTTATGTTTTGAAGATTATCTCAGGGTAATGGTTTCAAGGGTTTATTTACCTTCATGGTACCAGGAAGTCTAGAGTCCACAAGTTGAAATTCTGTCCTGTATATTCTCCTTATATTCTCCTGTATATTCTCCTTATATTCTCCTGTATATCTTAAAAGAGTGCTTGCTTCAACAGAAAGGAGTAGAAATGATGCCCATCAAAAGGTGCTGTAGGGATTGACCTCTGGAGAGTGGGTGATGGGCCACAACTCAGTGCCAAATGCATAGCCCAGGATCCAGCAATTCCATACCTGGTTTTCCAGAGAGCCTTGATGGGTGTATTCAGGGATCAGAAAGCAGTTGGTTGCAATGTTGGCCCCAGTAGTAAAGCATGAGAACCTAGTGTCAGCCAAGAAGTAATGGCTTGATAATCCAGGACAGCTCCAGATCAGGGGTGTAAAGAACTAGATTTGCTTTCCTTTCTTTCTGATATACAGATAAAGAAACAGGCAGGCTGAGGGTTGTGGGGAACATGGTCTCAGGGGACGGCTAGCTCAGCTGGCATAACATACTACATAAAGAAAATGTTCTAAATTCTACTTTGGTGAGTAGTATCTGGACCTTAAAATCCTGTCAGCAGCCATCTGAGATGCTCTACTGGTCTCACCCCATCTAAAGCAAGGGAGGATTTAGAAAATCAAAGACAGAGAGAAAATTTAGTCCAAAGGACTGATGGATCACAACTACCACAGCCTCCGTCAGACTGAGTCCTGCACAACCAGATGGTGCCTGACTACCTCCATGGACTTCTTGGATAGGGATCACAACAGAGGGTCCCAGAGAAAGATGGAGAAAACTATAAACAAAATTCTAACTCACACACACAGCGAAAACAAAGCACCAGAATTGCCACTGGTCCGACAGAGGCTGGCAAAATCCTGAGATTACGGCCCCCAGACACACATACAGCTCAATACGGAAGTCATTCCTGAGGTTGTCCCTTCAGTCAAAGATGAGACAGGTCCATAAAGTAAATGAAACCAACCGGGCCCAACGGTCAAGGGCAAGGAGAAGGAGGCAGAAGGAGACGGCAAAGCTGGCAACGGGAAACTCAAGGTAGAGAAGGCGAGGGTGTTAAGTCGTGGGGTTGGCAACCAACATTATTAAACAACATGCTGATTGTTTGCTGAAAAATCTGTTTGTTCTGCAAACCTTCATCTAAAGTACAATTTTGTTAAAGAACAAAAGGAGCAAAAAGCAGAAGATATCAAAGAAGTCCTGATGACGGTCACTTAACGCAGCCTAGAGAGGTCCACAGAAGCGTCCCAGAGATAACGTTGGAGACATTTAAACATGATCAGGGGTAGCCAAGCACACAGAATGGGAAGCAAAACTAGGCAGTGTAAGTGAGGGCACTGCGGCAAGGAACAAGGTGCTCAGTGCAGACAACCGGAAGTTCACAGTTATGTTCCACAGACCTGCTCAGTGAGGATCCAGACCGTGCCGGAACACTTATGTGACAGACCCTGACCCGAGCCAGGAAACCCGCACCAAGAACGAGAGAGAGAGAGAGAGAAAGAGAGAGAGAGAGAAGGACAGAGAGACGCAGTGAGAGGTAGACACGAGGTCTGACAATTAGATTTGCAAACTCATCCAAGAAAAAGTGCTACATAGCTCATTGCTGAATATCACTATGGTCACCTCTGAAGTACTCCCTTTGGGAAGCCATGCACCAATGCCAGTGCCTACTCCACTCTTCAAAGCAATTTGGGAACTCTTTTTCTGGAATGGCCATCAGAGTTGTTGTATTACTTTTGATGTCCTATATGACATCCAAATGTCTTCCTTTCAATATTTCCTTTATCTTCAGGTAAAGAAAAAAGTCACCGGGGTCCAGATCACGTGAGTAGAGAAGGTGTTTCAACACAGTTATTTGTTTACTGGCTAAAAACTCCTTCACAGACAAGTATACAATTAAGTTTGCAAACTTGCCACCTGCCATGCCATGGTGTGCAATCACCATTCCGGAAAGGGTTCCAAAAAGAGTTCCAAAACTGCTTTGAAGGACGGACTAGGTGATGGCATTGGGGCACAGCTTCCCAAGGGGAGTACTTCAGAGGTGCATTGTAGGGATATTCAGCAATGATGTATGTAGCACTTGGAACAGTTGAATTCACAACTTGTCAGATCTCACATATTACATACATGCATATACATATGCTCACACACATCTTTACTTTTTTTTTTTTGCACAGTGAACCTTTCTTTGTACATAATGAAAATAAGACTTTCTCTTGCATAACAAGAAAATGTCCCTGTGAGCCCCTTGGCAGGCCCGTGGGCCCACGTGGGCCCTCGCACACTCACCATGGCAATGCTGACGGCGTCTTCATACTCCTTGGTGAGCACGCTTACCAGGGCCGAGCCCAACAGCAGCAGGATCAGGGGGTTTTTAAACTGGAAAACGAGAAACAGGACACAGGGGCTCTTCCCTGTTAGCCAATTGCTGGTGTTCTGTGCAACAGTTCTGTGCAAACAGTTAAGTGCGTGGCCGCTGACTGAAAGGTCAGTGGTATGAATCCACCCAAAGGTGCCTCAGAAGACAGGTCTGGAAAGCCGCTCCCGGCAGGTCCCCACCTGACGACTTTATGGAGCAGTGCTACTCCACACATGTGGGGTCACCATGAGTCACCATAACTCACCACAAACAGGTTCATTTTTATTACTTTTTTGTGACTCATTCATTCACTCAATGCCAGTCTCCCAGACAAACACTAGAGTGACTGAGGGCTAAGGGAGGTCACAAGACGACTGTCCCGCAGTTCTCCTTGACCTACCTACACAGTACACTCTGCCTGAAATCTCCCTGCTACAGTTTCACTGATACCAGTTTCCCAGGGGTTAGGGTGAAACTGTCCCTGAAACAGAATTTGCTATCCCCTGTCACCAAACCAGCCCTGGTCAGTCTTTGAGTTGTTGGTCTCTTCTCACTACATTTTCATGACCCTATAGGCAGGACACCAGCCCTAATCTGGCATGGTCTCCTCTCACCACTCTTGAGTCCCCCAAATCCTGTGTGTCCCAATTGTTCAGCCTCAGGCACTAATCTGCTCATGCAAACACTGCCCTGGGGTTCCAATTATTTCCTTCTTGAGATTAGGTTCTCCAGAAATTTCTGGAAAGGATTTTTATTTTATTGTTTTACGTATCTACCCCTCATTTCACAGTGGCTCATGTTATAGACAATTGAAAGGAAACACAAATGCGTAAAAATAGGATCATAGGGAGGAGACTGAAGATCAGGATCCGGGAGAGTCAGAATGTTAGCCAGCAAGTCATAGTTGTTAAAACAGGGCTGCATGTTTGGTTCTGAGCTTCCCAGTAGCCAAAGCAAAAGCAGAAATGTGATCAGAAGTGTGATTCATGCTGCTCATGAACAGAAGCTAATCTGAGCTGTGCACGGGTAGTGCATGCAGGGATTTAATGCCACCCTGGAGTTGTTGGCTTTTTCCCCTCAGAACAAAGGCCATGGCACTTTGGGGTCACCCACCAAAGCCCTGAGGCTACCACAGCAGCTGTTCCAACTCCTCAAGACTGAGGAGTCCAAAGACATCTTGCTTTCTTAGTGAAACTACCTATCATGATGATATCCAAGTTTTTGGTTGCTACTCTCACCTCTGTTGGACTGCTACCTTCCCGAGAGTGTAGGTCATGTCTGCTCCAGTGTCTATAGTCTTCCCAGGACCAAGAACTGGGTTTGACCCTCTGGTGTGGCCAGCAAGAGCTCAGGCATCAGGACCAGATCCCAGCTCTGTCTCTACCATTATCTCAAGAGAAAACTGGGACAAACCTCTCTCCTCTCCAAGCCATGGCTTTCTCAAAGGAGAGTGGCTGCCAGTGACTGACACATAGTAGGTACTCAGTAAATGGTACCCATAATAACAAGATGAATTGTGGAAGGCACATGATAAACATTGGTTAAATGGAAGAATTTGGATCACTGAAGTCCAGAAGGCCACCTTACATCAGGACTCTTGAGTCCCGTAGCTGACACCCTATGGAAACTTTCTCCATCCATCCTTCTCAGGGCTGAGGGTCACCCCACCTTTGGGAAGGACCTCACCTCCAAGTCAGCTTGCCTGTTAACTCCCAGGACTCAGTCTGAGACATGTAATATAGGGATATAGCCCAGGGAAAGCCCCCCCAAAAGACCTTCCTGTAAGAACTTGAGACCCACAGCATATGACCCAAAGTTTCTGAAACAAAACTGACTCAACTAAGCTACATGCTTCTCTATGTAAAGATGTCTTCAGTATATAAACAAACTGTCAGCTAACTTCACAGTCTTCTATAAGCTTTTCCATGGGCATGAATTCACAAGTTAAAAAATGGGCCCAGATTAAAACAATTTAAGGGGCATGTCATCCTAAGGCACACCATGGATGGCATTTATTCAGATGCTGGTACCAACCAACTGCAAAAGGTTTCTTTGAAGTATTTGGTGAAATCAGCTATGGAAAATACATTAGATGCTATTAACAAAGCATTAATATTGTTAGTGGGATAATAGTATTGTTGTGGAAAGAAAGAAAGCAATCTGCACAAGAACCTTCATGTGAAGGATGAAGCTAACAGTGGGTTTTGACAGGGCAGCAGCAGGGAAGAGAACATCCAAGGCAGGCACGGAAGAGGACTTAGATGAAGGGCCACCCAAAGCCGGGTGGCTAGAGGAGGCTTTGTGCTTCTTGGTTTGGACAACGCTGAGTCTTTGGCTGCAGAGGAGATAGCAATCCCCCGCAAGTGGAACTTCAATCTCTTTCCCTGAACTCCAAATTCCAGAAGTGTAAGCTGTGTCCTTCCAACACTGTGTTCCAGGAAATTGGGGGGCCAGCCAGGGCCACCTATACCCAGAGGCCGATTTCAGAGGAAAGTACATCACTGAACGCCAGCCCCATTGGGGAGAGAACAGAGCAATGAGCAGGGTGGGACTTGAGAAGGATAGGGGAGAACAGACAAGGAAGGCTGTGGTTGGTCCCTGAGCAACCAATCACGAAAGTGTCAGCCGCTGAGCCAATAGGAAAGAAGCTGAAGCCAGAGCAGCCCCCAAACCAGAAGACAAGTCAGGTGGTGCGGGGATGGTAAAGAGTGATACTACGCAGTGATACTATACTGCAAAGGGCCAGGGAAGCAGTGTGACTGCCCTTCTGCCTTCTGGAAAATTCCACCCATTCACTGGGGTTTTCTGAACTAATAAGAGGTAGGTGGTGGAGGTGTGGCTATCTATAGACTAGAACTTACAACCATGTCTACTTTAAACTTTTCATCTCTCTTCCAAATGGCTCACTGGCAGCTGACTTCTGTGCCTTCCGTCCAGAACCATGGTGGCATCTACAGCAGGGGCTAAGGACACCGATTCTGGATCCATGTCACTTCCCAGCACTGCTGCTTACTGCTGTGCAGCTTTGGACTGGGGTTGCCGCATAAAATACAAGATACTCAGTTCAATCCAAATCTCAGACAAATAAAGAGTAATGTTTTAGTATATTGACATCCCATGCAATACGTGGGGTGTGTTTATGGGCGTCCTGCATTTTTATTTGCTAAATCCAGCAACCCTATGAGCCCTAGGCAAATATTTCAAGCTCTCGGTACTTAGCGCCTCGTCTGAAAAAACGAGGATAAGACTTGTCATTAGCTGCTGTTAAGTCGGCCCCCAAAGCGTGGAGAGCCCCAGGTATGACAAAATGAAACACCACCCAGTCCTGCCATCATCCCCGTGGTTGGAAGGGGATCAGAGCTTCCTGGGGGAGCTCTGCTGAAATCCATTCAACCTCACAGCAACGTGCAACACTCTACTGACAGTCAGAATACAGCCGTGCTTGAGGTGCACTGGCTGGAAACCGAACCCAGGTCTCTCATGTGGAAGATGAGAATTCTACACTGAACTGCTACTGCTGGGGGGAAGTTATATTAGTACTTACCTAACTGGGCTGTGAGCAGGACAAAGTTAGTGCCTGTAGAGCACTTAGTGTGACACCTGGCACATGGCCAGCCTGCCATCAGTTTGGCCACTGTTTTTCAAGACTAGGACCATCTGAGTAATTAACACATATGGTGGCTCCTCCTGCTGAACAGGAGAGTGAAGCTTCTTTACCTATTAGCACCCCTGTTCCACCCTTCAGGACCTGCTCAAAGACACCCTCAATCACCATATTTAACAAAGAATGACTCCCCACCCATCTGGCTCAGGCTGGCAACAGAATGCAGTCACGACTCCTGGGGCCCTACCTGGTCAAGGTATTTCTTCCACACTGGTTCTGTATTATTGGCGACAAACTCATTCCAGCCATGGACCAGCCTGCGCTGTCTCACTGAGAACTCTGACAGCCCGTTCTCCAAGTCCACCTAGAGGAGACAGTCAAGAATCAGCTCGCTGATAGGCCTTATGGGGACTGAGGAGTTCAAGTCACAGAATCCCCACCCTAGAACTAGCTTCGCTGTTGACGAGGTGTATGAGCTTTTCTACAAAAGGGAAAAGATTCATTCACAGACTCCCAGAAGTGCAGTTTAATCTTCCTGGCACTAGAGTCCCTGGTAGTGCAAAAAATTAAGCGCTTGTCTGCTAACCAAAGGTCAGCAGTTCAAGTCCACCCCACCCAGAGCCACCTAAGAAGAAAGGCCTGGTAATCTTCCTAGAAATCAGTCACTGAAAACCCTATGGGGCATATTTCAACTCTGACACACATGGGGTCATTATAAGATTGGAATCAGCTCAATGGCAACTGAAAAACAAACTAAACAATCAGAAAACTACCCTAAAGTTACAGCAAAATAAATATCTTCATCCTAAATTTCAACACTTGGAATCATGATACGGAATTCTGGAAATACAGAAACACTTTTTTGTTAAAAAGAAAAAAAGGCCTGTCCCCAGAAACAGCAATAGCTAACACTGTTACATCATGCTTATATTGATGTGGCATCAAGCTCTTTGCATATATTTCACTCATTAAATGGAACAAATTCAAGAGTCAAGCATAGTGTAAGGGAATGCTATTGTCCTGATGACAGCAAAGGTGCTCTTTTTTTAAAAAACTCAGCAATGAGAAAGCTCTACTTGGAGATGGGTGAGTGCTGGAGGTGACAGCAGCTGTAATTGTCACCTAGATTCTTTTGAACAGAGGAAAAAAAAATATTTCCTCTCCCCCAGCAAATTCAGGCACAACTTGAATTTAAATATACTTCTGGATCATTCTCAAGGTTGGTGTCAAGTATTGCCCTCCCCCTTCCTTGAAATTGTGACAGAGGCTCCTCTCTTGATAGACTTTTACCTGTTTTTGAAAAGTGTACTGGGTTATGAGTGCGTGTGTGCGTGCACCCCACCCCCCACCATTGTTTGTGTTGTTCCAAGTAAGGGAAATTAAAATCATAAAAACAAGCAATGCCCTTCTGCCTCAGCCTGGCCAGAGTGGCAGTGTTACTTGTCTCGCACTGAGCAGGAATTCAAAGCCATTTAAGAAACTTGTGAAAATTTGGGTGACATTAACTGACCACATCATGGATATTAAAAGACAAAAAGTGGGACTAAACGATGGTGCAGTGTTTCAGTTCTGATGGCAAAACTGCTTGGGTTCAATTCCAGGCTGTGCTACTTCCTGCCGACCTGGGCAAATTATTTCATTACCTGTGCCTCCACAGGAAACCCTGGTGACATAGTTAAGTGCTTTGTCTGCTAACCAAACGCTCTACAGTTCAAATTTCCCAGGCACTCCTTGGAAACTCTATGGAACAGCTCTACTCTGTCCTATAGGGTTGGAATCGACTCGACGGCAGTGGGTTTTTTTGTTTTGCTTTTCTTAATGCCTCCGTACGAAACCGTAGTGGCACGGTGGTTAAATGGTACGTCTGCTAACTGAAAGGGTGGTAGTTCCAGTCCACCAGGTGCTCCTTGGAAACCCTACGGAGCAATTCTACTCTGCCCTACAGGTCACTGTCCGTTGGAATTGACTCAACAGCAGTGAGCTGTGTGTTTGTTTGTTTGTTTTTGGTTTTTGCCTCCATGTCTTTATCTGTACATAGGAACTTTAAGACAACAAGTGTAGAGTGTTTGGAAGGAGAACACGGGGAAGAGTCACTAGTAACAACCATGATGATGATTTGGTCAACACTGATGGTATTTTCTAACAATGCTAATATAAAGTTTTACAACATAGAATTTCAAGGCAGTTTAGGGGGGCTTTTTTGTGTTGCTGTCTTTTTTAATCTAAACAGCCTTACTGTAACTGATGTTAGCTGCAAATTGATTTCTTACGTAAAATGTTTTGGCCAGATCTTCCTTGTTACATCTGCATGCTTCCTTGGGTGGCAGAGATTCCACTGTCTTCTCTTTTTCGATGGCTTTCAACTCATACTGTTCATCGGTCTGTGAGAAAAAGTCAGGGTTGCAGTTAGGCAGATAAGAGTTTTGTACCACTGTGGCTTTTCAAATTCCATATAGAAAAATGTGTGCATCATAAGCCAACAGCTCACATTTTCACGTACATGTATCCAGCTTCCATATCAAGAGACAGAAGTGACCAGCTCCCAGAAGCTTCCTCATGCCCATCCAACCTACCCACCCCAAGAAAGGTAGACACCATCATGCTCTCTGTCCCTTAAGTGAGCTTTGCTTGGGTTTGAACATTATATATAGTGTGATGGTATTGTTAAGTGCCTTCAAGTTGATTCCCACTCAAAGCAACCCCATTGACAGAGCAGAACTGCCCCACCGAGTTTTCTCGGCTGTGATCTTTACAGGAGCAGATTGCCAAGTCTTTCTCCTATGGAGTGATAGGGTGGGTTTGAACCACCAGCTTTTTGGTTAGCAGCCAAGAGCTTAACCATTGTACCATCTGGGCTCTGTATATAAGTGTTAACATACAACATACACTTCTGTGTCTGGTTTCTTTTGCCCGGTGTTGGTGCAATTCACTCGTGATGTTGCATGCAGCAATGGATTACTCATTCTCATGGCTGCAGGGCGTTCCATTAGACAATGGTATTGCAATTTTATCCACTTCACTCTCAATGGACTTTCAGGCTGTTGCAAGGTGTTGGCATTACTGACACATGTTTGTAAGTAAATCTGTCACACAGAATTAGTATTTGCAAAGCTGACAGACCAGAGCGACAAGCTACATATTCAGAACAAGGAACTTTCAATGGCTAAGATTCTCAGTAAGTATGTACCATACATTAGAGAGCTCTCCCGCTAATGATAGGGAGCATCACAGCCTGGTTCTGTGAAGCATTTTAAATAACCAAAGAAAGTTCTAGGGCTATGAGTGAACACGTTCTGTGTTGAGATTCACAAGCCTGGGGAGAAGCCATGTGAAACACTTGGAGGGCTTGGGAGGATACATACTGCAGAGGAGACTCAGAATCAGAAAAATGCTAGGTATTTTTGTACATTCCTGGCATTGGGACACCCAGAAAATGATAACCATCTTTTCCTTTTCAATCAGATAGATTGTTGGGGATTGGGGAAGAGGAAGGGGAGAGTGACGTACTGACTGATGGCTTCCTCCAGCTGGAATAAGATTATGAATTCCTCTTTCCCCTCTCAATACACAAATGAGCCCCAAATGCCTTACTTTGCTTAGAAAAGCTATGCTAACCACCTTCATTTCTGGGAATTGCTTTGGAGTTAAACCCAACGTCCAGGAAACACAGTAACAATTACACAGACCATTCACCAGATTCCTTTGTTTGCAGTGAGCCGCCCTTACGTCACTACTGTGTTCTTTATTGTGCAAGAATCAGTGTTGATTTTGAAATGTGCATTTTTAAATGAGTGGATGTTTTCCCACCCTCGGTTGCACCAAATAAAGTCCTTAATTCTTGCCAATGCCACAGTGGGAGACAGTCCTGGAGCTCTAGGGTCCATGACTCCCTTGCTAGTCTTGGTCTTGCTGTTTTTCCTGCCCAAATCACATCAAATCCATTTGTTCACACAGCAGCCTAAGTGACTCTGAGATACATAAATCCCATCATTATGCACACACAGGCATGCACATAACATACACACACACACAGAGTCCTGGTTGAGCCTGTGAATAACTTCTGTGACCCAGTAATCCCACTCCTAGGTATACACCCAAGAATGTTGAAAGTAGGGTCGCAGACAGACACTTTCACAACAATGTTCACTACAGCATTACTCATGAAACCCAAAAGGTAGAAACCAGCCAGTATCCATCAAGAGAAGAGTAGATACAAAAAATGTGGTGTATACACACACAATGGAATATATTACTCAGCCATAAAGAGAAATAAGTCCTGATACATACCACTACATGGATGAATGAACCTTGAAAACATGCTGTGGAGGAAAATAAGCTAGACGAGAAAAGGACAGATCTTGTCCATTCTTGCTTCAGTGAACTACATAGAACAGGCAACTCCATATACACAAGGTTTATTAGCAGTCAGCAAGGCTGGAGTGAACAGGTTAGCAGTTAGTTACTGTTGCAGAGGTGCTGAGTTTGTTTGGGGTGATGAGAAACTTTTGGAAATACATAGTGCCTATGGTTGCACAATACAGCAAAGGCGATCAATATCACCAAACCGTATGCTTAAAACGGCAAACTTTTTGTTATATGTATCTGATCAAAATACATTTTTTTCCAATAAGCAGTTCCTTAATATCAAAGATCCAGTTCCTATCAAAACCTCCGATCATCTCAAACATTTAACAGTTTGCCTGATCAGGATCCAAAGTTTACACAGTGTAGGTGTCTGGGGTTTTTTGGTTTCTTTTTAGCTGATGTTTTCTGACGTCTGTTTATCTCTAGGTTCCTTCTCCATTCTGCCTCTCTTGGAATTTGTTTGTTGAAGAAAATCTCATTCTTTTGAATGTTAACTTTGTTACACATTTATGGAGTATAGAATTTAAAATGTGTATGCAAGCTATGGAAATCTTGCTGATGTAGTCAGTTAAGAGCCATGGCTGCTAATCAAAAGGTCGAAAGTTCAAATCCACCAAGAATTCCTTAGAAACTGTAGAGGGCAGTTCTACTCTGTTCTATAGGGTTGCTATAAGTCAGAATCAACTTGATGGCAGTGGGTTTAGTTTTCCTAAACTATAGTCTATAAAAAACATAATTATCTTGAGAATATATGTAAATGTTCTCACTGGATGGCATGATCAGAAATCATCAAAGACCAACAGGGCTAGCTGATGAAACTGATCACACCTTGCTGCCCACCTCCCTGTCACCATCCTACTTCAAGCTGTCACCAAAACTGCAGTCCTGCATTACAGGTGGCTTTGTAAATTTAGAGCCCCTGGTGGTACAAAGGGTTAAGTAAGTGCTCAAATACCCCCTTGAGGCACGGAGGAAGACAGGCCTGGCAAACTGCCTCTGAAAGCAGTTCTACTCTGTACACATGGGGTCGCCATGAGTTGAAATGGGCTTGATGACAACTAGCAGTAACAACAACCATGAAGTCCCTCTGTCCTCCTTGAATTCTTCTCTCACCACCAGAGCCATCATCCTCATCTGACACCAGGCTGTCCCAAGTGTACCACTTCCCTGCTTCCCCTTCTCTATCTCTGCCACTTCTCCCACTTCTGTCCCTTGTCTGTCTCTCACTGTCCTTTCCCCCAACCTCTCCTTTTCCCTGTCTCACTCCCTTCCCTCTCTTACCCTCCTCTGGATGGAGTAGCTACTTCCTCATCTGGTAATTTTCTCACCTGGCTTCCAGCCACCGGCACTGGAGATCTCTTCCCCCTTGCCCCCCAGGCCTCTGGCTCTTGTGAAGTTCAGGAACCTTCACCTGAAACCACCCTGCCTCCCCATCTGCCAGATACCTCTCTCCAGTACCAACTCCTCACCTTTCTCAAGAAGCCCTCTCTCCCTGGGGCCTCCTGCACACGGCTCACTCCCCAGCCAGGCCAGGCCTAATTTTTGTAGCCCTGGCCTCTTCTCCCTGTGTCCCCACCCTGTCTAGAGGTTGCTTGTCTGGCCTCACTCCCCAGGCTTGCCCTTCTCCGCAACAGCAACAATCAAGGTTGTTTGCCAGATGCCAGCATGGAAAATGGACAAAAAAACAGTAGAGCCCTTAGCCCAACTTCCAGAGCCTATACTTGTCCCCAGGTGGGCATATTAAAATTGCACTGGCTGGGCAAGGTGAGCCTTGGTTCTAATTCCAGCTCCTCCCTGATGGAGGTACCATGTGGTACTTCTGAAACCCAGTCTATGTACTGGCCCTGACCCAACTGGACTGTGTGACCTTAGTTCAGCGCTGCCCTCTGAGCTTCAATTTTCTTCTCTAGAAAGGGAGTCTGGAGGGTGAGGGAGGACAATAGCTAGCTTTAAGCACCTATCATATCTGTCCTTCTCTAGCCACTCACCTAATAATAAAGAGCTGAAGTGTATGTAGTTTACTGATGATTAGGCTGTATGCCATTGGTAACATAACCTCTGAACTGCAAGACTGCCATCGTAAAACTGGTATGATAATTCAAGTTGTAGGGTCACTCTGAAGATTGAAAAAATACCTCTGCAAATGCATCTGGCCAGGAGATGCTCTCACTGAACGTTCCAGAAGGAAGTAGCAGTCTAAAGAACCTAGCTGGGCAGAGGATGGCTTCTCTCTGTGACCTTGTCCTGTTGGGGACCCATATACCCTGAGCTTCTCTAAGAGGTAGCATTTCTACAGTGGGTCTAGAAGATGCGGAAACATTTGGAAGTGTGTTCTTAGTGGGTGTTCCTAGTATGTTCTTAGAGACTGTTGCAACTACAGGTAGGAAAACTGTGAATGCTATAAAAACCACCTTCCTCGATTTGTATTTGAGACTAAGCTCAAAGAATTCTCTGTATTTCAAACAAAAAAGGATCGCAGGAACTCACAAGCCCTGTCCTGTGTAGGTCAGCACTAGCAGGAAACTTACCCTTTTGCAGGTAGTCCTGGAACAGGCAGAGTAAAATAAGTGGCCAAATTTTATTTCCTGATTCTGTCTTCAGGCAAGAATCCATTGTTTTCCTTAGTTTTTCTTAAGGTTAAGGACTCATCTACACTCTCCTTAGGACTGTAGAAAGTGACAATAATCTAAAGACCATAACAGAAAAAGTCAAGGAATCTGCCTTGAGATTATATGCTAGCCAGACCACTTCCAGACCCCCAACACCAGTTAAGATGTCAGCACATCCGAGATGTGACCATTGGTGCCACCTAAAAGAAGGTTAATGTTCTACAGATTCCTAGGACTTATAAATCCTTACCCTCTTCTATAAAACCTCCAGCTAGTCTCCATTCTGGGGAGGTACATTTTGGAGGAATGATCCCCTCTGTCTCCCTGGCTACTGGTATGTAGTAAACATCTTGGTTCCCATCTTACCCTGTTTCAAGGATTGGTGGTTTGCAGCAGACTTCAGGAACTCTGCTTAGTTTTGCAGTAACAGTCCTAGCATCTGCCTATCCACCCTACCTCCTGGGGAGCCATCCCTGTGGCCAGAAAAGGCCTGTGTGGTTGAGGGGAGGGGCCAGAACATGGCAAGGTATAGGCAAACACCAAAGTGTTAGGAAAGAGCAGGGGTGAACCCAGGGAACCTGAGGAGTGCTGGTTGAGGGGACACATAGCCCCCATGTGTAGAGTCCTATGACCATGGCAGTAGTCTGGAGCCAGCAGAGTAAGAAGACCTTGCCTCTCTGACTTTACTCTGTATAGAAAACCATCTGCTAGTTGATACTGAGCTGGCTTCAGGCTTATCCTGTGTATAACAGAACAAAACATTGTGTGGTCCTGCACCATCTTTAAGATCGTCGGTATGCTTGAGTCCACTGTTATGAATTATTTACATACTACGAGTACCATACTTAAGGAGCTTTGGTGACACAATGGTTAAGTGCTCAGCTGCTAAATGAACTGTTGGTAGTTCAAACTTACCAAGTGCTTCCACAGGAGAAATGGCTTGGCAATCTGCTCCTGTAAAGATTACAGCCTAGCGGTGGAACTGCCAAATAGTACAATTACTTTGGAGATGAGTTTGGTGCTTTCTTTAAAAACTAGAGATAAAAATACCATATGATCCAGCAATCCCATGTCTTGAAATATATCTTAGAAAAATAAGAGGTGCTACACAAATAGATACATACATACCAGTGTTTATCACAGCACTGTTGACAACAGCAAAAAGATGGACTCAACCTGGGCACCTGTCTTAGTCACCTGGTACTGCCCTAACAGAAAATACCATGAGTGGAAGCTTTCATGAAAAGAAGCTTTTATTGTCACAGTCCAGTAAGCCACAAATCCATTCATAAGCTACAAGTCCATTCAATATGAGAAATCATCACAGTCCGGTAGGCTGAGTCCAAATCCAGTGACAGCATCTCAGCACAGGAACCTTGGGTCCAAAAGACATGCTCTGCTCTCAGTGCTTCTCTCTTGGTGCTATAAGGTTCCCAACTTCCTTGGCTCACTTCTCTCCCTTATATTCCATAAGCTGGAGTCCTGCCTCACTAACACAATTGCGGACCATTCTCCATCATCAACATCATAGAGGCAGGATTCACAACACACGGGAGGAATGGCAGCATACTGGAACTCCTAACCAAATCAAATCAACAGATACATTTTTGGGGGACACAATCAATCCATGACAGTGCCCATCAACAGATGAATGGATAAACTAACTATGGTATATTCATACAATGGAATATTATGCAATGATAAAGAACAATGATGAATTTGGGGAACATCTCAAACCACAGAAGAATCGAGTAGGCATTATGCTGAATGAAATTGTCAGTTACAAAAAGGACAAATATTGTATGAGACCACTGTTTATAAGGACTCAAGAATAGTTTTGAACACAGAAGAAAACATTCTTCTATGGTTGGGGGAGAAGCATTCATCAATTAGACAACTGAACAAGAATTACTTTAGGTGAAGGGAGAGACAACACACAGTAGAGAGGAAATCAGCACAAAATTACTAAACCCAAAGCTTAGAAATATTCAAAATAAAACCAAACACTTCAAGGGACAGAGTAGCAGGGTTGGAGAGTTAGGGACCATGGTTTTGGGAACATGTGGGTCAACTGGCATAACAAAAATCTTTAAAATGTCCTGCATCTCACTTTGGTGAGTGGCATCTGGTATCTTAAAAGCTAGCAAGCAGCCCTCTAAGAAGCATCAATTAGTTTCAACCCACCTGGAGCAAAGGAGAAAGAAGAGCATCTGAGACACAAAAAAAGTGTGAGCTCAAAAGATGGAAAGGGCCACATAAAGCAGAGATACACCTCAACCTGCGACTGGAAGAACTAGATGGTGCCCAGCCACCACCCAAGACTGCCTTTACAGGGAACTCAACAAAGAGTCTCTGACAGAGCAGGAGAAATGTGGGGTGCAAAACTTGAACTGTAGTAAAAAGATCAGACTTGATCATGTGACAGACTGGAAGGTCCCCAGAAGACATGGCCTGCAGACTCCGTGTTAGCCCAGAACTGAAACCATTCCCAAAGCCAACTCCTCTGACAAAGACTGAACTGGTCTATAAAACATAAAATCATCTGGTAAAGAGTGTGCTTCCTGGCTTGGGTACACACAGGAGACTAACTAGGTAGCTCCTGTCTAGAAGTGAGATGAAAAAGCAGAGGGGACAGAAGCTGGTTGAATGGACACAGTAAATACAAGGTAGAAAGGAAGAATGTGCTGTCATAGTGTGGGGAGACCAGCTCGGGTTATGGTACAAAGTGCGAGTAAGCTTTTATATAAGAAATTGACTGGAACTGTAGACTTTCACTTACACACCTACTACCATCTACACACTGCTAGGTACATGCCCAGGAGTCCTGGTGGCACAGTAGTTGAGAGCTATGGCTGCTAATCGAAAGGTTAGCAGTTCAAATTCACCAGCTGCTCCTTGGAAACCTTATGGGACGGTTCTCCTCCGTCCTATTTGGTAGCTATGAGTTGGAACTGACTTGATGGTAATGGGTTTGGTTTTGCTTAGGTACATACCCCAAAGAAGTAAAAACAGATTCTGAAAGAAATTCATATGCATACATGCTCATTGCAGCACTTTTCACAATAGCCAAAAGGAAGAAACAACCCAAAACCCCATCCACAGATGAACACATGAACATCTGGCCTAATCACACAATGAAATACTACTCAGTCACAAAAAGGAATGAAGTTCTGATACATGCTATGACATGGGTGGGCCTTAAGAACATCACGCTGAGTAAAAGAAAGCAGACACAAAAGGCGACACATTGTATGATTCCATTTATATGAAGCCCGGAATAGGCGAATCCATAGAGAGAAAGAACAGATTAGCAGTTGCCAGGGGCTAGGGAGGGGGAAAATGGGACAGACTGCTAGTGGGTACAGGGGTTCCTTTTGGAATGATGAAAATATCTTGGAACTAAATGGGGGGGGGTCATAAAACATTGTGAATGAATTAAACACCCCAGAATTGTTCACTTTAAAAGGGCTAATCCATGTTAGGAGAATGACAACTCTATAAAAAGATCATAAACAAAGCCACTTATAATCCGCAGACAAGAACTCCTTCCAGCCTCTCCAAGTAGCCCGTATCCCCACTTTCCTCCTCCTGAGTCCCATTTGCATCAGGTCTTAGGCCTCCCCCAAACCCTGCTTTCTTCTTTTGTCATGGATTGAATCGTGTCCCCCCCAACAATGTGTTTAAAAATTTGGCTAGGCTATGATTCCTGGTACTGTGTGATGTTTTTGTATGCTATAAATCTTGTCTCTATGATGTTAATGAGGGAGGGTGGGTGGTGGTTGCGTTGGTGGAGCAGAACTCAGTCTGAGAGGGTGTACTTTGTCCTGAGGCAGTTTTTTTTGGACTACAAAGGAATGGGCAGCAGTTGGAGAGTTAGGGGCCTCCTTCCACCAAGAAAGAAACACTGAGGGCAGAGCACATTCTTTGGACCAAGGGTCCCTGCACCTCCGAAACTCCTAGTCCAGGGGAAGGTTAACAGTAAGGACCTTCCTCTAGAGCCAACAGAGAAAGAATTTCCATGAGCTAATGTCCTGAATTTGACTTTTTAGTCTGCTTTTTATGACAAAATAAATTCTCTTTGTTACAGTCATCCACTGGTGGTATTCTATTACAGCAGCATTAAATGACTATGGCAGCCCTCCTTTCGTCCCCCTTCCCATGCCTTCTCAGGTGGCTTTCCCATAACCAGAATCCTGTCTTCACTCTCTCTCCCCACTGACTGCTCCCATAAACATTGTAATGCAGGTTTCCACAGACAGCACAACCTCCTCTCTGGCCTTTGCTTTGAAGAGACATCCTTTCACTACTCTTCTGCACTAAAATCAAGCTTGTGGAAAAACTCATCTACACACCACCTTGTGCTTCTTCACCTCAACCCACTTCCATCAGGCCTCCACAGCTCTCTCGCATTCCAGGCAGCCAAGGAGCATCCCTGAATCCAAAACATCAGGAATGAGTGCCCACCCTGTTCTACTCCAGTGTCTCCATTCTTGGAATGCAGAACTCTCGGGTCTGTGAATAAACAGGTAGCCCTGGTCACTCTTGTTTGCCACACATGGTGGCTCCTTCCAGGAAGCTCAAATTTGCCCTCTCTCTCTCTGAGAACACATAGGGGAGGGGGTAAATTTACTCTCAGGTTGATTACAATTAGGCCCACAGTTGTATAATCAGATGACACTTGATGGATTCACTCTTTTGTTGAAAAATGGAATCCTTTACCTTGTTTCAAGAAGATACAAAGACCTTCTGGTACAACCACTCCACCTCTGTATAGACACACACTTGCACACACACACACACTCTCCGTTTTTTCTCTCCCGATAGGCCCATGCTGTAGTTGTTAGCTGCAGTTGAGTTGATGCTCTGACTCGTGGAGGACCCATGCACAGCAAAACAAAATGCTACCTGCCCTGCATCATCCCCACAATTGGTAGCAAATCAGATCATCGTGAGCCACAGGGTTTTCATGGGCTGATTTTTGGCAATAGACTGTCAGGTCTTTCTTCCTCGTTTGCTGTAATCTGGAAGCTCTGCTGAAAGCTGTGCAGCATCCTAATCATGTGCAAACCTCCACTGACAGATGGGTGGTAGCTACCATTAGGTGCTTCAGCCAGGACTTACACCCAGGTCTCTCACATTACCAAAACCCAAATCCAGTGCTGTCAAGTCAATTCTGACTCATAGTAACCCTGTAGGACAGTGTAGAACTGCCTCATAGAGTTTCCAAGGAATGCCTGGCAGATTTCAACTGCTGACCTTTTGGTTAGTGGACATAGCACTTAACCAGTACACCACCAGGGTTTCCACATAGGAGGTGACATTTCTATCACTGAACCACCACTGTCCTCTAAATGGGCCCATAACACCTGGTTAGCAGCACACTGATAGGACTAAGAATGGCCCATCTAGAAGCTACTTAAGAACTGGAAACAAATGTTCAACCAGTTAAATCAATAGTGCTATACCTCTCCTGCAGAACATCACACAGCCATGACAGAAGGATGCAGTGGAACACCAGAGAAGAAGTCATGTGGCCAAAGACATCAAGCCTAAGTCTGCCTGAGCCTGTAGTCTAGTTACACAGTGCAGCCAGTATAGAGGAAATACAGGAGACAGCAGAACATGCTACATGCTACCACTGGGATGCAACTCACATGACTGTGGGCAACTGCAGCACAAACCACCGGCTTTTCCAGCACAAACTGCAAAGACCACAAAAGAAGGGGGATCTAGAGATATAAAGACATAGGAGGCCTTTAAGAAAAATACCATCTGTGTTCCTGATTTGAACAATCTGTGAAATCATGTTTTTAAGACCATCAGGGAAAACTAAACGTTGACTGGCTGTTTGACAGTCCTCGATTCTTGTTGGTATTTTAACATGTGATAATAGTAGCTGTGACTCAATTTTTTTAAGAGTCCATATCTTTACAGATATATACAGAAATAGTTACAGATAAAGTTACATGAAATCTGAGACTTGCATAAAAATAACCCAAGGATGGGCTGGGGTACAGATGAACCAAGGCTGGTCATCTGTTCTTACCCCTGTGACAGTCACTAATAGAGGAATGTGGGTCCATGACATTACTCTTCCTACTTTTGTAAAGGACTTAAAGTCTCCATAAAGCAAAGCTAAAAAGAGAAGGACAGCTACAGGTATCAACAGAGACAGATGTTTTGATACATCACCAAAGAATAACGGAATGTACAGAATAATCTTTATAGTACAACCTCATTTTCACAAAAAGAAAAAACACACACATAAGAAAGATAGCCGTGTGCATGTGTACAAGTGTGCGATGAATCGTGTGTGCACATGTGAATGCAGTTTGTACTCACTGCATGAATGTGCAGGTGTGGATGTATGCATACAGGTGTGTGCATGCATTGTGTGCATATGTACCCAAATGTGTGTTAGTTACATGTGTGTTTCTGTGCCTCGCATGTGTGTACAAATGGATGTGTACGCGCTGTGTACGTATGAGTGCACTTGCGTCCACAGGAGGAGTGGAGAGGTGACAGTAGCTGACTGCTGGTGATAGACTGAAGGACAAGAGGGGTTACCAGCTCAGTTCTAGCTTACAGACATCTATATGGGTTGAATCACCAGTGTGCTGCTTCAGTAACAAGGGTAGCTCAACCTGCTTAAAGTCAGACACGGTCTAGAGCTCCCCTCTTCCACTTCTCACTTCCCATCAATCCTGATTCAGGTAGTGCTAACAATTCTCTTTCTTCCATTACCCCAGAGATTGCCTATGGCCAGGAGTCTTACACCTGGTGTGTCTAAGCTGGCGATGGTGAGGGGACTTCTTTTATTTTTATTTATTTATTTATTGTGATTGAGTGAAAGTGTACAATATAATATAAATTTGCATGCCCGCCTATGTGCAGCTCCCACTGCTCTCCCTGTCCAGTGACAGCACACTCCTCCTATCCATTCTATACGTGTTATATCCTCCTAACAGTCTCCTGTCCCCTCTTCACCACCCTCTCCCCCCAACTAAGAGGCCAGCAGGACATCCTATAGATGCATAGAACCATAAAGTGCACACACAATATGGTTACCCTGTATCATCGCGTCCAATCTATTCCTGTCCAAAGAGTTGACCTCAGTAATGATTTATGTACAGAAGCAGCATCAGGGGCCATGCTCCCAGGGGAGCCCTGAGGCCCCTGGACCATCAGTTGTGGTCTTTTAGTGGAGTTCTCAGGGTGGACCTCTTTTTATCCTAGTGTTGCCAGTGAGATTCAACTTTGTGAGCCCCATAACGACTATCACTGGTGGTGGCTGGGCACCATCTGGTTCCTCCAGTCACATGTTGATGTAGTCACCCACTCACGTGGGTTCTCTTTCCCCATGTCATTTTGGTCCTTGGTGATCATCTGTTCCTGCTGAATTGGAACTATTTGGTGTGCCTCAGATGGCAGCTTGCTAGCTTTTAAGACCCCAGATGCCACTCACCAGTATGGGGTACAGAAGACTCTGTTAGCAATATGCTAGTTATGCCAACTGGCCTCAATGTCCCCTGCAAGCATGGTCCCTGGACCCCTGCCGCTGCTACTCTGTCCTTAAAATATTGGGTTAAGATTGGAAGAGTATTCATGTTATGTTGAAGTCCAGTTAAATTGATCTTCTTTCTAATGTGTGCTGTCACTGATTTCACCCATACAAAATTCTATCAACTACCTAATCTATAACCAACCCTCATCCTCCCTCCCTCCTCCAACACCTTACAGCTGCCAAAGTCTTTTCTTCTATATATGAGTCTGTTTTTAAGTTCTTATTGTAGGGGTCTCATACAATAGTTATCCTTTTGCCACTGACTACTTTCACTCAACATAATGTCTTCCGATTGAAACCATGTTATGAGATGCTTCCTGAAATCATCATTGTTCTTTATCATTGCATAGTGTTCCATTGAGTATATATGCCATAGTTTATTTATCCATTCATCTGTTGTTGGGCATCTGGGTTGATTCCAACTTTTTGCTATTGTGGGAGGTGCTGCAATAAACATTTGTGTGAGCAGGATTTCTTAAACAACTGGGAAACTGCCTTGCACATAAGACTAACTTATTTTCATCAGGCAATGACAGCTTAGGGCTGATGATGGCTTCTGAGGGAACCACACAAAGCAAATGAGGCTATCAGTGAAACACAGGCTGACTGAAGGAATGGACCATGAGCTCATCACAGATCACACAACTATGTCAGTATCTAAGGATAACCAGCTTCACATAAACCGACCCCTCAGTTTTACTTGCATTCCTGTCTAGTACAGGGGCCAGTTCATTTCAAACACCAAGCTAACTCCTAATGACTTCTTCCTTGTCACAAATGATTATATAACATTTATTTTTCCAACACATGTTTGTCCTTGTACCTTATTTTCCTCATCTGGTAAGATGAGATTATACTAGTGTGGACTCCATAAAGTTGCTATGGGATAAAAGGAAATGACATCAAAGATATACAACATCATTAGTCATTGGAGAGATGCAACCCAAATCCACAATGAGATGTCACTTCACTTCCAGTAGGATGACCAAGATCAGAAAAACAGAAAATGAGAAGTGTTAATGAGGATACACAGAGACTGGAACCTTCATCCTCTGCTGGTAGGATTGTAAATTGGTGCAACTGCTGTAAAAGACAGTGTGGAAGTTATTTAAAAAGTCAGACACGGTCCAGATGGCTTTACTGGAGAATTCTACAACACATTCAGAGAGAGCTTACATCTATACTATTCAAACTATTTTGAAACATATCAAAGGAAAAGATACTTTCAAATTAATTCTATGATTCCAGCATAAATTTTATCTCAGGCTGGGTTCTCTAGATCAGCAAAACCAGTAAAGCATATAAATGTATAGAGAGAAAAATTTATATCAATGAAATAGCTTGCACAATTGTAGAGGCTGGAACATCCCAAGTCAATGGATGAGGATTGAGGCTTCTCTCAGTTCATGTAACCACAGGAGCTAGTGAACCCAAGAGCAGCAGGTTGGAAAGCAGGACTCTTGTTTGCAGGCTGGGAGTGTCAATGAATCCCAAGATCAGCAGATAAGGTGACAGATCAAGTCTAAGAAAAGAAGGTCAAATGAACAACAGGCAGATGAAGGATCCAGAGTGAGCAAAAAAGCCAGGTTCTCCTTATATTTAGATGCTGGACACATCTCCAAGGAAATTTCCTTTAAACTGACTGGCTACTCACAGTGGATTCAATCATGGGAGTGGTCACAAATAAACACTGACAACCACAGCCCAGCCAAGTTAACAACAATCTTAGCCATCTGTTTTGGTTATCTAGCGCTGCTATAACAAAAACACCACAGGTGGATGGCTTTAACAGAAAAAAAGTTGATTCTCATAGAGTCTGGTAGGCTAGAAGTCCAAATTCAGGGTGCTGGCTCCAAGGAAAGGCTTTCCCTCTCTCTGTTGGCTCTTGAGGAGCCATGATGCGTCCTTGTGATGCATCAGTCTTCCCTTAGCCCAAGCACATCACAGCACAGGAATCTCAGATCCAAAGGATGTACTATGCTCCCAGCACCACTTTGTTGGTGGCATGAGATTCCCAACTCTCTTCTCAAGTTCTCTTCCTTATTATCTCTTGAGAGAGAAAAAGTAATACAGGTCACACCCCAGGGAAGATCCCCTTTATATTGGATCAAGGATGTGACTTTAGTAAGGGTGTTACAGTCCCACCCTAATCCTCTTTAAGATAATCCAATTTTGTCCCATTAACCACAGGCAGAGATTAGGATTTACAACATACCCAAAAATTATGATCACAAAATAGAGGACAACCACATAGTACTGTGAATCATGACCCAGACAAATTGTTGCACACATTTTGGAGGGTACATTATTCAATCCATGACACCATCACAACCATGATACCAAAACTAGGCACTCCTTCCCAAAAAAAACCAAAACTCATTGCCGTCAAGTCTATTCTGACTCATAGCAACCATATAAGACAGAGTGTAACTGCCCCATAGAGTTTCCAAGGACCACCTGGTGGATTTGAACTGTTGACCTTCTGGTTACTTTTCCAAACCAGGCAAACACACCACCAAAAAAGCAAAATTACAGATGCAAAAATTCTCAACAAAATTCTAGCCAATAGAATTTGGCATCATATCAAAAAAATAATACACTATGACAACTGGGATTCATACCAGGAATGCAAGGATGGTTCAACATTAGAAAATCTATCAACATAATCCAGCACATAAATAAAAGAATCACATGATCATCACGTCTGATGCAGAAAAGGCATTTGATAAAGTCCAACACCTAGTCCTGATTTTAGAAAACTCTCTACAAAATAGAAATTAAAGGAAAATTTCTCAACATAATAAAGGACACATACACAAAATGAATCACTAACATTACTGTCAGCAGAGAAAGGCTGAAAACATTCCCCCTGAGAACAGAACCAAGACAAAGATGCTGTTTATCACCATTCCTATTTAACATTGTGCTGGAAGTCCAATGTTAAGACAAGAAATCAAAGGCATGTGAACTGGTAAAGAAGAAGTAAAACTATCCCTACTCATGGATAATACAATACTATACATACAGAACCGCAAAGATTCCATGTGAAAACTACTGGAACTGTTAGAAAGATTCAGCAGATAAGTAGGATATCAGATAAATGCACAAAAATCAGTTGGATTCCTATACACCAAGTTAGAAAACTATGAACAAGCAATTGGGAAAGTAATACCATTTTTAACAGACCCTTAAAAAAAACACAGGATTAAATCTAACCAGGGACACAGTAATCAAACAACACCTATGTAAATAGAAAAACATACCATATTCATGAATAGGTAGACTCAACATTGTAAAAATGTCAATTCTATCCAAAGCAATCTACAAAGATAATGCAATCCTGATCCAAACACTAGTATCATTTTTTAACAAGATGGAAAAGCTAATTATTAAATTTACATGGAAAAGAAAGAGGCTGAAGATAATTAAAACACTACTGAAGAAGAAGAAAATAAGAGGCTTCCTACTACCTGACCTCAGAAACTACTATATACAGCTATGATAATCAAACCAGCCTAGCACTGGTACTAGGACAGATACACTGCCCAATGGAACACAATCAAGAATTCAGATGTAAATCTATCCACCTATACTCACTTAATTTTCGATAAAGGCCCAAAATCCATTAAATAGGGAAAGCCAGTCTTTTTAACAAATGTTACTGACAAAATTGGATGCTGATCTGTAAAAAATTTCTCCATAAAATTCCACCCAATAGAATTCAGCATCACGTAAAATAATAATAAAAATACACCACAAGGCATCATATACACAAAACTAACTGAAAATGAATCAAAGACCTAAACATAAAATCCAAGACTATGAAGATCATAGAAAAAAACAATACACAACTAATAATACACAAACACCAGACATAAGCTAGATAACTGGAATCTTCTAGAAATTAAACATGCTAATGACAAGACTTTATCAAAGAATAATAAGATAGCCTACAAACTGGGGGGAGGGGAACTGGACATAACATAGCTGGCAACATTCTGATCTCTAAAGTCTATAGGAAAATCGAACACCTCTACAACAAAAAGACAAATAATCCAGTTAAAAAGTAGGCAAAAAGTATGAACAGATACACCAAAGATGACATTCAGGCTGTTAGCAGACACATGAGGAATGCTTGAGATCACTGACCATTACAGAAATGAAAATCAAAATCACAGTGAGATACAATCCCACTTCAGCATTACTGGCACAAAAAAAAAACCCAGAAAATAACAAATGTTGGACAGGTCACAGGAAGACTGGAACTCTTAAGCTCTGCTGGTGGGAATGAAAAATGGTACTACCACACTGGAAAAGGATATAGCACTTCCTTAAAAAGCTAGAAATAGAAACACCATATGATCCAGCAATCTCACTCCTAGGAACATATCCCAGAGAATTCAGATTTGGCACAAACTGCTGACCTTTTGATTATCAGTCATAGTTCTTAACTACTGCATGACCAGGGTTTCCAGGGTTTCCTTAACCACTTACCAACAAAACCCAACCTGCCATCATCAAGTCAATTCTGACTCATAGTGACCCCATAGGACAGAGCAGAATTGCCCCACTCGATTTCCAAGGAGCAGCTGGTGGATTTGAACCACCAACCCTTCAGTTAACAGCCCTGTTCTTAACCATTGTACCACCAAGTTTCCAACTAGACAATAGTCAGGTGACAACTTTGGCAAAGGGTATGATAGTACACAAAAAGCATAACTTGACCGAGGCAAAGTCACAGGAACTTCATAGACACATCCAATCTCCCTGAGGAATCAAATTACTGGTCCAAGTGCTAGGGACCACAAGTCTCAGGAGACATCTATCCCAACTGGCGTAGCACAGTTTCTAAAGAAAATATTCTGTATCCTACCTTGCTCAGTAACATCTGTGGTCTTAAAAATGTGTAAGTGGCCACCTAAGATACTCAAACACACAGGGAAAGGTTAGTACAAAAGATTTATGGGCTGTAACTAGCACAGCCTTCACCTGACTGAGTACAGCACAAGTAGACAGTGTCTGGCTACCATCACGGACTGCTCAGACAGGACCCAACAGAGAGTCCCAAGCAGAGCTAGAGACAAATATAGAATAAAATTCTAACTCACAAAAGACCAGACTTAATGGCCTGACAGAAACTGGAGAAACCCTGAGATTATGGCTCCTGGATCACTTTTTTAATTCAGTTCTGAAATCAGTCCTGAGGTTCACCCTCCAGCCAAGATTAGACCAGAAAACCAAACCCACTGCCATCTAGTTGGTTCCAACTCACAGTGACCCGACCCTGTAAGATAGAGTACAACTGCTCCATCGAGCTACCAAGGAGTGCCTGGCGGATTTGAACTGCTGAACTTCTGGTTAGCAGATGCACTGCTTAACCCACTACATCACCAGGGTTTCCACAGGTTAGACAGACGCATAAAATAAGCAATAATAAACATAGCTCAACCAAGATTAAACAGACACACCAGCCTAGGAGCAAGGACAAGAAGGTGGGAGGGGCAGGAAAGCTGGAGGAATGGAAAAAGAGAACCCAAGGTTAAGAAAGGGAGAGCACTGACACATCATGGGGTCAGCAATAACGTCACAAAACAATACATGTATTAATTGTTTAATGAGAAACTGATTCACTCTGTAAGCTTTCATCTAAAGCAAGGTAAAAAAGTAAAAAGATTCAACAGTGAAAAAAATGTGAAAAACTTCTGTTCATCAGAAGACTACCAAAAAGTGAAAAGACAAACTACTGATTTGGGAGAGTATCTTTGGAAACCATATATATCTGATGAGAACCTAATAACCAAAATAACTTTAACAACTTAAAAGCAAAAGACAAATAACCCAATCACAAAACAGGCAGAGGCATAAACAGACATTTCAGCAAAGAGGACAGTCAAAGGACCACAAGACACACGAAAAGATGCTCAGCATTACTAGCCATTAGAAAGAAGCCAGTCACAACTATAATGAGGTACCATTTCACTAACACTAGGATGGCTGAGAAAAATGAATGTTGGCAAAGATGTGGGGAAATTGGAACTCTCATCTGTTGCTGATGGAAACGTAAAATCATACAGCCACTGTGAAAAGCAGTGTAGCAGTACCTCAAAAAACTAAAAATAGAACTACCACATGACCTAGCAATTCCACTCTTAAGTCTATGCCGGAAAGACTTGAAAGCAAAGACTCAAAAATGGATGTGTATACCAGTATTCATTGCAGTGCTATTCACAATAGCAAAAAAAAAAAGTGGAACTAATTTAAATTTCCATCAACAGATGAAGGGATAAACAAAATGTGCTACATATATATAATGGAATACTATTAACCCAGTAGGGAAAAGGAAGTTTTGATACATGCTACAGTATGAACAGAGCTTGAAGACACTGTTGTTGTTGAGTGCCATCGAGTCAGTTCTGACTTACAGTGACCCTATGAACAACAGAACGAAACACTGCCCAGTCTTGTGCCATGTCCACAATCGTTTTTATGCTTAAGCCCATTGTTGCGGCCACTGTGTCAATCCATCTCGTTGAGGGTCTTCCTCTTTTTGCTGATCCTCCACTCTACCAAGCATGGTGTCTTTCTCTGGGGACTGATCCCCCCGACAACACATGCAAAGTATATATGACACAGTCTTGCTATCTTTGTTTCCAAGGAGCACTCTGGTTGTACTTCTTGCAAAACAGATCTGTTTGTTCTTTTAGTGGTCCATGGTACATTCAACATTCTTCTCCAATACCACAATTCAAAGGCATCAATTCTTCCATCTTCTTTGTTCACGGTCCGGCTTTCATATGCATATGATGCAATTGAAAATACCATGGCTTGGGTCAGGCACACTTTAGTCTTCAAGGTGACATCTTTACTTTTGAATACTTTAAAGAGGTACTTTGCAGCAGATTTTCCCAATGCAATATGTCTTGATTTTTTGACTGCTGCTTCTGTGGGTGTTGATGAAATCCTTGACAACCTCAGTCTTTCCTCCATTTATGACAATGTTGTTTACTGGTCCAGTTGTGGGGATTTTTGTTTTCCTGATGTTAAGGTGCAATCCATACTGAAGGCTGTGGTGCTCGATCTTCGTCAGTAAGTTTCTCAAATCTTCTTCATCTCCAGCAAGTAAGGTGATGTCATCTGCATAATGCAGGCTGTTAACGAGCCTGGTCCTCTTGAGGACATTATGTTGAGTGAAATAAGTCAATCAAAAGGACATATATTGCATGGCCTCACTTATATAAAAAGACAAGAAGGGCCAAATGTATACAGACTGAAATTTATTAGTGGTTACCAGGGGTGGGAGGGAGACAGACAAGGGGGCTAACAATTATGAGAAAATCACTCTGATTAAGGGTAGGGTTTCACAGTCAATTACTGTAATTGCTGTCTAAGTTGTACACCTGTGAAAAGCTGAATTGGCAAACAGATGTATAACAGATACATTTATAACAACAAAAAGAGTAGCTGCTGAGGCTGCTTATGTACAACCAAAAATCTCATGGGATTTGTTTCCTTGGTTTGAAGGTATAGAGTCATGGCTTTTTGAGACATCCTAGTTCACTGGCCTAACAACGCATTTAGTGCTTCTGTTCTACCTCCTAGTTAATTGTGTAGGATCTGGGGTCTTAAAAGCTTGCAAGTGGCCATACCAGGCAAAACTGGTTTCTATTCACCTGGAACAAGGGGAGGAAGTAGAGTTAGGACTGGAGGATATGGAATGTGTGGCATTGCTTCCAAGAACAACTGCTTTCTTTGTCACAAAACCAGAAGAACTACGAGGTCTGCCAGCTAAGTCTGTGAACTTGTCACACTGTACTTACATTGGCAGCACTGCACAAACAACTCGGTAAGGTTTCATCACCTTGGTATATCAGTGTCTCATAGCTGTGTTCATGTCTACGTGTGGCAGTATCATGCTGAGTGGCATTCATTAATGCTGATTGTTTTTGTGTGCCATCAATAACATCAGAGCTTGAATTAAGAGCAACAGACAAACATTAAATTTCTTGTTAAACTTGGCAAGAGTGAAAGGGAAATCAGGCACATGTTAGCCCAAGTTTATGGTGGCAATGCCATGAAGAAAACAGCAGTGCACAAATGGAATAAATGTTTCCCTGAGGGGAAAGAAAGCATCTCTGATGAAGAGAGTTCAGTAACAAGCAGAACTGACGAAAATGTTGCAAAAATTCATTGAGCTGTGCATCAAGATCGTCAACTGACTGTGAGAAGAATAGCAGACCAAGTAAACACTGATAAACAGGGAAATCTTAACTGAAAATCTTGCATAAGAAAGATGTGCACAAAAGTGGTCCCAAAAGAGCACACAATGAACAAAAGCAAAGGAGAGCCTGCCAAGACCTTTTGGAGAGGAAAGATGATGGAAACAGGTGTACCAATACAACCCTGAAACAAAGTATCCAAGTAAATGGAAGTCAGCCAACTGTCCACAATCAAAAAAGTTTCATCAGTCCAAATCAAGAGTCAAAACAGCACTGCTAACCTTTTTTTTGATACCATAGGGATGGCTCATTATGAATTTATACTAACTGGACTAACAGTTAACCAAGTTTACTGTTTGGAAGTGCTGAAAAGGCTGCATGAGAAAGTTAGACAAAAACGACCTGAAATTTTCGACAACAATTCATGACCCTTGCACTGCAGCAATGCACCAGCTCACACAGTACTGTCTGTGAGGGAATTTTTAGCTAGTAAACAAATAACTGTATTGGAACACCCTCCCTACTCACCTGATCTGGCCTCCAGTGACTTTTTTCTTTACCTGAAGATAAAGGAAATCTTGAAAGAAAGACATTTTGATGACATTCAGGACATCAAGGGTAATGCAATGACAGTGCTGATGGCCATTGTAGAAAAAGAGTTCCAAAATTACTTTTAAGGGTGAACTAAGTGCTGGCATCAGTGCATAGCTTCCCAAGGGGAGTACTTTGAAGGTGACTGTAGTGATATTCAGCAATGAGATATGTAGCACTTTTTCTAGGACGAGTTCATGAACTTAAGTATCCGACCTTATAGATTGTACCTGGCTAAAACTACTGAACATTTGGATCAAAGACTCCATGGAAGAATCCTGATCAAGGAGGGCAAAATACAGAATAGACTTAAAAATTTTATGGACTTTCTGGAGCCACGGAAGGTGAATAAACCCCTGAAACTATTGTCCTGAGATCATCTTTAAACCTTAAACCACAAATATCCCCAGAAGTCATCTGAAAATTGAACAATAGTGATTAAAAAGGTCTGTTTTGATGATGGTCTGGGGACTATGTTTTTGGAGGACATCGAGGCCAGTTGGCACAACTGGCTTGCTAAGAGAGTCTTCTGCACTCCATTTTGGTGAGTAGTGTCTGGGGTCTTAAAAGCTAACAAGCTACCATTTGAGGTATACTAAATGGTCTCAACTAATTGAGAACAAAGACACAAGGTAAAAAAAAGCCCAGGAGACAGAAAGGCCCATATGAATGGGAGACTGTATCAGCATGAGACCAAGAGAACTAGATGGTACCTGGCTACCACCCAAAGACAGCCATGATGGGGGACACAAGGTAGAGTCCCTGAGGCAACATGGAAAAAACAGGGGTGAAGCTTAAGAACTCTACTAAAAGACCAGAATTGATCATCCAACAGCCTGGAGAGTCCCCTGGGAACATGGTCCCTAGACCTGCTGCTGGCCTTGATGGGAAACCAGTTATGAGGACAGCTCTTCAGACAAGAATGGACTGGACTTGGGGACACAGTGTGACCATGTGGTGTGTGTACTTTATGGTTCTATGTATTTATAGTAGGCTGGCCTACTTCTTTCTTTCTAGATGGGAGAAGAAGATGGAGAGGAGGGACAGGTGCTCATTAAGAGGATACTAGAAATACAGAGTGAAAAGGAGGCTTATGCTGTCACTGGGTGAGGACAGAAGATAGAGATGCAGAAAGGCGAGCATACAAAACTGACTTAGATTGTATACTTGCACTTAATCGCAATAAAAATAAAAAATAAAAAATGGTCTGTCTTGAGCATTATGCTTTTTTGAGAACTATCTATATAGCATCCAGTTGACATCAGCAACTTGAAAGATTGGATGGGAATCTTTGGGGGCCAGTGAGTTTATGTTAATGAAGGAGGAACAACTCGGCAAAAGAGGATAAGAATGGCTGTACAATTCAAAGAATTATCATCAATGCCACTAAACTGTATACATAAAAGCCACTGAATTGTTATATGTTTTGCTGTGCATATTCTCAACAATAATAAAAGAACAAAATTTAGAGAAAAAAAATTATAGCCAAGAAAATCTTATGGGGAAATTCTACTCTGTCACACAGGGTCTCCGTGAGTTGGAATGAACTAGACAGCACACAACAACAATAAAATGCATAAAATCTCTCTGGAAGGATCTAGAAGAAATGACACAGTTGATGGAGATACAATGAATAACTAGAGACAAAAGAATGGCAGGGAAGGAGGTTCTCCTGGCCTTTTGTACCCTTTGGATTTTATAACTCGAACCTGTACTTAACGACTCAAAAAGCAGATATTTTTGCAAATTGCATTCACTTCTCTTGTTCTGAGTCTATGCTTGCCTAGCAACCCACTGGTATAAATTGTTTTCCCTTGTAGACTTTTTCTCACTGACTGTCATGAATTGAATTGTGTTCCCCAAAAAATGTGTGTGGCAGTTTGGCTGGGCCTTGATTCCCAGTATTATGTGTGATGTTCCTCCACGTTGTAAATCCCGCCTCCGTAATGTCAACAAGAGGATGGGTGGCAGTTGTGTTGGTGAGACAGGACTTAAGATATAGGATTGTTTTGTGCCTCAAGGCAGTCTCTTGAGATATAAAAGAAAGAATCTAGCAGAGAGATTGGGAGACTTCATACCATCAGAAAGAAACAGTGCCAGGAGATGAGTGTTTTGATTGTTTGGAAAGGGCTGGGGTCCTGGCACCTCAGAAGGTTCCAATCCTGGGGAAGACTGACAACAAGGACTTTCCTCCAGAGCCAGCAGAGAAAGTCTTACCCATGAGCTGACACCCTGAATTTGAACTTTTAGCCTACTAGACTATGACACAATAAAGTTTCTCTTTTTAAGGCCATCTACTTGTGGTATTTCTGCTGGAGCAGCACTGGATGACTAAGACACTGACCAGTCAACAAGTCTTCCTGGCAGTCACACACTCACAGAGTGTAACACATGGACTCAGTTGTTGTTAGTTGCTATAGAGTTAGTTTCAACTCTTGGCTACACCATGTACAACAGAATGAAACTCTGCCCAGTCTGACGTCATATTCAGGATTGTTGGTGTGCTCAAGTGCATTGTTGATACCCCTATACATTTTGAGTGGCTTTCAACCTGGGAGGTCATCTTTCAGTACTGTATCAGACAAAATTCTGTTGAGATCTATAGCATTTTCACTGGCTAATTTTCAGAAGTAGATCACCAGGCCTTTCTTCCTAGTCTTGTCTTAGTCTGGAAGCTTCACTGAAACTTGTCCATCATGGAAGATCTTGCTGGTGTTGGAAATACCAGTGACACGGCTTCCAGCATCACAGGAATATGCAGGCAACCACACTATAATACACTGACAGGCAAGTGGCAGAAACAGGCTCTAGGCTTATTAATTTGTCCCTTAGTGAGACTCGGTTCACACGACTCAGTTCCCTAAACAGTGTCAGTAGGAGAGTCAACAAACACAGATTTCTAGACCAGTCGAGTGAAGAACAGAGCAGATGCCTCACATGCTGAGGGCATTGAATAAATATTTTCCAAACGAAAGATGAGGGTGGGAGCTAGACTATAAATATCTAAAACAAAACTGAAAGGCAAATAAATTGGTAACATATTTTACAGAAATATTATTAAAAGGGGTTACTATCTTTCAAACATAAAGTACTCAGGAAAGCAAATAAGGAAAATCAGGGAGGCCCTGAGAAGAATGGGCAACAGATATAAATAAATGATTCTGGAGAGAAAATGTAACTGGCTAATACAGATGTCAAATAAAAAAAAACCAAAAACCTCATTGCCTTGCAGCTGGTTCCAGCTCACAGTGTCCTTATAAACATGCATGCACATGTTAATAATGATGAAATATAGATTCCTATCAATCTGAATTATTGCAATATAGCTTTATGTCAACCGGTAACATTTTCAATGACCCTATTTCCTAAGAAAGGAGGCCTGGTGGTGCAACAGTTAAGTACTTGGCTGCTAACTGAAAAATCAGTAGTTCAAACACACAAGCAGATCTGTGGGAGAAAAGATCTGGCAACCTGCTTCCATAAAGATTATAGCCAAGGAAACATATGGGGCAGTTCTACTCTGTCACTATGAGTAGGGTCACCATGAGTTTTGTCACCATGAGGCAGAATCAACTCACGGAGATACAACAATTTCCAAACACAGTCACATTCACAGACATGAGAATTAGCATTTCAAACCAAATTTTGCAGGAACACAGTCTGTAAGATCCAGCAACAGGGTGGCAACGGGAAGTTGGCACAGCCCAAAAGTACAGTTCCTTCCATTCTATTAGGGATCTGGGGCAGTGAGTAGGGTAATAAGCACAACTTCCAGAGTGTCTGCCATCTCAAGAGAAAATTACATAGTTTCTCCTTGTGGTCTACAGTTCCCTAAAGGAAAATATCCTTTAAAAGTATACTTCCTACAAGGAACAGACTAGATTTTTTTACTCTTTTAATATGATAAACATATGATATTAAACATAATACGAATCCTCAACAGCAAGAAACATTTCAAAGAGTTAAAAGTCTTCCAGCTAACTCTTACAAAACACTAATGGGAAGGATAGTTCCCCAGACTAGAAATTCAAACATTCCTGCAAGCAGGTGTCTTACGTGAACCCAGTCTTTGCATGTAGCAACTTGCCACAGGCTATGAGCACCAAGTGTAGTAATAAATGCAAAATAAATCCAAACAAAGGACTACTCTTCCAATAAGACCCAATGCTTATCTTCAAGTGATCAAGACAGTGCTAAAGTTAACCAAATGACAGCCATTGAAACTGGCATGCCTGGACTGCTAACCAGCAGTTACAGTTAAGAACAAGGCCTGAGTATCCTAAACAAGCAAACAAATTATTCACAAATTCAACTACAGTTCTGCACACTTATATGTGGATGGACATTCTCAGCATTAAATCAAAAAGCCCAGTGACATCAAAAGAATTCCAATTCACAAAAACCCTACGGGATAGAGCAGAACTGCCTCCCAGGGTATCCCAGGAGTGTCTGGTGGATTTGAGCTGCTGATCTTTTGGTTAGCAGCCATAGTGCTCAACCACTATGGCACCAGGGTAGAAGAGAACCTGAGAAAAATGAGAATCCTAACAAAAATAGACAATTATCAAGCAGTCTATGTAACAGGCATTGGAATCCTGATTGTGCAGTGATTAAGAGCTTGGCTGCTAACCAAAAAGTCAGCAGTTTGATCCACCAGCTGCTCCTTGGAAACACTGCGGAACAGTTCTACTCTGTCCTGTAGAATCACTATGAGTTGGAATCAACTCAAAAGCAATGGGTTTTGATTCAGGTTCACATGGCAGGCGTGGTTGGTTCTAAGCGCTTTTATGTGAGTTATCTCATTGAAGGAAATCTTTCTTTCTGTCCCTGGGGCAGGCAGCCGTAACTGTCCACCAATCACCTTTGCCTCTTGGTAGTCCCTTCTTTTATAACCATTCCCTTTGTGTGTGGACTGGACCTTGACTTGCTTCTAATAAATACAATAGAGTAGAAGTGAGGTGAGGTCATAAAAAGACTGCAGTTCCCAACTTGGTGGAAAGCCTGTCTGACAATCCAAAGTCGTGATCCTTTAGGCAACTGTCACATTTAATGTGTATGATTTTGTCAATTTAGTTTGATTATATGAGCTATACATGTAATATTACATGAGCTATACATGTAATACCACATGAGCTATACATGTAATATTATATGAGCTATAGTTACTACAAGGTTTACATTTATTTTAGACTTATTCAGCTAAGTTGTATTTTAGCACAAATAATTGAAGACAACAGTGGAAACTGTAAGACATTTCTTTGAAATGATGGCCACATGAAAAGAGGTTCTTAAAAAAACAAGGTTAAGGATTTGTGTGCGTGCACAAGCGTGCATGTGTGCGTGCACACATATGCAAGCCTCTGGCCTCCCTCCTGTACATTTCCTTCCTGCAAGCAAAATGTGATCTCTTAAGAACACTAATCTGACCGTGTCTGTTTCGTTCATTCGCTACTTTCCTGATGTTCAGCACATCTGGAAAAAAGGAATGAACCATTGGTGTGCCCTGACTTGAAACACTTAGGTGGTTTCCCATTGTTCTAGGGATAAAGCCCAGTTATCATGACAGCCTCCAAGGCTCTCTGTGGCCCAGCCTTGTTTCACCTCTGCAGTCTCTTCCATCTCTCGTTCTCATATCCCTTGAGCCTGACTTCTTCCTGTCTAGATTGCTCTAGCAGCCTTTGCTCTGTCCTACAGACTGCTAAATCTTTGCCATGCCCATTCATCTTAAACACCCCTGCTCCCTCCCAGCATGTACACACATTAAACATTCCACCCTGGACTGACAGCTCAAGGCCCCCTCTACCCACAGGGTAGGGTACCATTAGATGTGAGCATCCTTCCACCACTATGTTTGTGGTGAATGGCGGCAGCCTGGTGTGCAGCAGCGCTCAGGGAATCTTGGCTGAATGAACAGACACCACTACTACACAGTTCTGTAGGAACCCAGTCCTCCTGCCGGGGATTCCTGGGAAGACGAATCAGTTCACCAACCAGGAAGACAGTACAGGGTGGAGCCACATCCAGCCCCAGTTAAGACATGGGAGCCCTTTGTTGGCACCCCAGACATGGGAAAGCAGGAATTTCTGGTCCAGTGTTCTCATTCTGACTTTCAGGTTAGCAGAGAAACTGTTTTCAGTAGTTAAATTAAGGAGGTGTTACAGGTTGAACTGTGTCCCATATGTTGGCTTCTAACCCTCCTAAAAAGAAACCTAACCACTGCCATTGAGTTGATTCCAACTCATAGTAACCCTATAGTACAGAGTAGAACTGCCCATACAGTTTCCAAGGAGTGCCTGGTGGATTTGAACTGCTGACCTTTTAGTTAGCAGATATAGCACTTACCTACTGTGTACACCAGGAAAACCTGTGAATGTGACCTGCTTTAGAAATATGGTCTTTGCAGATGTAATTAGTCAAGATGAGGTTGTACCGGTCAAGGTGATTATTGTCCTTACTGAACACACACAGGGGAGACAGCCAGGTGATAATGGAGGCAGTGATTTGAGTAATACATCTACAAGTCAAGAACACCAGGAGAGCCAGGAGCCACCAAAAGCTAGGGAAGAATCCTGAAACAGGCTGTCCCCTGTAGCCTTCAGAGCAGGGCTTCCAGTTGGTTCACATAAGCTCATTCCAGTTTAACCTTGTCCAATAATTCTTTTTTTTTTTCAAATTGAGTTTTAATTTTATTTTTTAAATTTATTTATTAATTACAGTAAAAGAATAAAATTTCTAACATCTATCAATTATCTCATCTATGATAAACCCTCACCCCCCGAAACCAACACAGTCATTTTCTTCTGTAGATAGTTCTCTTTTTAAGTCCTTATAACAGAGGTCTCGTATAGTATTTGTCCCTTTGACACTGATTGATTTCATTCAGCATGGTCTCTTCCAAATAAGACTATGTTACGTGATGTTTTCTAAATCGTCGTTTTTTATCATAGCACAGTGTTCCATTGAGTATATGTACCATGGTTTGTTTATCCATTCATCTGTTGATGGGCATCGGAGTTGATTCCAATTTTTTGCTATTGTGGACTGTCCTGCAACAAACGTTCATGTACATGTGTCTGTTCATGTGACTTGTTTCAGAAGGATAAATTCCAAGCAGTGGAATTATAGGATCAAGTGGTATATCTATTTCCAGCTTTTTAAGGAAGCACCAAATTGTTTTCCAAAGAGGTTACCATTTTGCAATCCCACTGGCAGTGTAGGAGAGTTCCAATTTCTCCATAACCTCTCCAGCATTCGTTTTTTGTTTTTTGGATCATGGCCAATCTTGTTGGGGTGAGATTGTATCTCATTGTAGTTTTGACTTGAATTTCTTTAATAGCTAATGATCTTTAGCAATTCTACATGAGTCTTTTGGCTACCTAGATATCCTCTTTAGAGAAGTATCTGTCCATATCCTTTACCCATCACTTAATTGGATTATTTATCCTTTTCTTGTTGATATTTTGTAGTACCTTGTAGATTACAGAGATCAGACATCGGTCTGACATACAATTGCCGATATTTTTTCCCATTCTGCAGGTGGTCTTTTAATTCTTTTGATGAAGGCTTTGGAGGAGTAAAAGTGTTTGATTATTAGTTCTTCCCATTTATCTTATTTTCCCTTCTGTTGATCGTGCTTTGTTGGTCAGATTTTGAAGTCTTCTACATTGTGTATTAAGACTTCCATTGTTAATCCTATTTTATCTTGGATGAACTTTACTGTTTTAGATTTGATATTTAGGTCTTTTTTCCAATTTGAATGGGTCTTTGTGTAAGGTATGAGATATGGGTCTTGTTTCAATTTCTTTGCACATGGGTATCCAATTTTGCCAGCACCACTTGTTAAAGAGACGATTTTTACCCCAGTTTAAAATCTTAGGGCCCTTGTCAAATATCAACTGTTCACAGCATGACGGTGGCATCTCCTGGGTCTCAACTTGTTCCACTGGTCTATGTGTCTCTTTTTGTACCAGTATCACTCTGTTTTGACAATTGTGGCAGTGTAATAGGTTCTAAAGTTAGGTAGTTAGAGGCCTCTCAGTGTGTTCGTCTTCTTCAGTAGTGCTTTACTTATCTGAGGTTTTTTCCATTTCCTAACAAAGTTCGTGATTTGTTTCTCCATCTCATTAAGAAATGTCACTGGAATTTGTATCAGGATTGCATTATACAACCAAATTGCTTTGGGTAAAACAGACATTTTCACAATGTTGAGTCTTCCTATCCACGAGCAGGGTAGATTACTCCATGTATGTAAGTCTCTCTTAGTTTTTTGTAGTAAGGCCTTGTAGTTCTCTTTGTAAAGGGTTCTTACTTCTCTAGTTAGATTTATTCCCGGGTATTTTATCTTCTTGGGGGCTATAGTCAATGGTATTGATTCGGTGATTTCTTCTTTAATAATCTCATTGTTGGTGTAAAGGAATCCCACTGATTTACTTATGTTTTTCTTGTATCCCGATACTGTGAAACTCCTCTACTAGGTCCGATAGTTTACTTATGGATTCCTTTGGATTCTCTGTATATACAATCATATCATCTGCAAATAGGAAGATTTTTACTTCTTCACTGCTGATATGGATGCACTTTATGTCTTTGTGTTGCCTAATTGCTCTGGCTAGAACTTCTAGCACAATGTTGAATAGAAGTGGTGAGAGTGGGCATCCTTGTCTAGTTCCCGTTCTCACAGGGAATTCTTTCAGTCTTTCACCATTCAGGATGATGAAGGCAGTTGGCTTTGCATAGATGCTACTGAGTGTGTTGAGGAATTCCCCTCTATTCCTATTTTTCTGAGAGTTTTAGTATGAATGGTGTTGGACTTTGTCAAATGCCTTTTTTGCATTAATTGACAAAATCAGATGATTCTTACCTTTGTGTTATTTATGTGTTTGATTACATTAATTGTTTTTATGATATTGAACCAGTCTTGCATTCCTGGAATGAAATCAACTTGATCATGATGAATTTTTTTTTTTTACATGCTATTGATTCTATTGGCTAGAATTCTGTGGAAGATTTTTGCATTTTGGTTCATGAGTAATATTGGTCTGTCATTTTCTTTTTTTGTGGGCTCTTTCCCTGACCTTGGTATTAGGGTTATGCTGTAACAGAATCTACATTGTTAACAAGATCTCCAGGTGATATACATATACATAAGAATCACCTTGGGATCTATAATAATCACCTATGGATCTTGTTAAAATATAGATTCTGATTCAATATATCTGGAGTGGAAATACAAATTCTCACTGGGGGGTTGAACTGGAATAAACTGGTTTGAAGCCTTGATTCAGAAGGAACATGGACCAGGCAATACCTTAATTTTGACTTCCTTCCTCCAAAACTGTGAGAGATTGAATTTCTGTTGTTTTTAAGTCACCAGCTAGTAGTTACTAGTTAGAGAAACCCTAGGGGGCATTTCCCAAATACCTTCTACTTTATTACACTGGAAATGCAGTCAGTAAAAAAATGAGCACCCTTGGGGCCTGCAGGGACTGTGTGTTCAGACCCAGCCTCCAGCAGTGACTAGCTCTGGGTCTTTCCAGTCCCTATCTTTCCCACCATCTGCTCGGCCTGGTCACTCTGCTTTATTGTTCCCCACAGCATCTTCAGCACCTGAAGTTGTCTCTGCTGACCACCTGCCCTGACCTCTACTCCTTTCCAAACTCTGTTTTGCACACAGCCGTATCCTCAGTGGTACCCTGATAGCACGGTGGTTAACAGCTCAGCTGTGAATCAAAAAGTCAGCTGTTCAAACCCATCAGCTGCTCCTTAGAAACCCTACAGCACTGTTCTACTCTGTCCTATAGGATTTCTATGAATTGGAATCAGCTCCAACTCAGTGGGTTTGGTATCCTCAGCACCCAGTTCCAAGCTGGGCCCAGTTAAATACTTGCAAAGGAAAGAAGTCCCACCTCTGAGCCCAGACTTCCTCATCCAGCAAATCCATACATGAATCATTCTTACCTGGCTGGTAAGAGGACTCCAGAGAAGATACAAGTTCTCAATCAATGTATTATAACCAGGGTAACGATACAAGAAGGTTGGGAGGCCACTATGAGTGTGATGTGTTCAGTATACACTATGTGCTCATAAAAGAGGGTGATGACTTTTGTGAAAATGACCACTATTGGCAAGCAGAGCCTTGTTTCTAAACTTTCTTGAAGGAAAAAGACCAAGCCCATTGCCTTAGAGTTGATCCATGCTTATCATGAACCTATGATACAGAGTGGAATTGCCTCATAGGATTTTCAAGGACGTAATCTTGACGAAAGCAGACTGCCACATCTTTTTCTCACCGAGTGTCTGCTGGACTTCAGCCATTGCTCTTCCTTAGCAGCCAAGTGCTTAACCACTGTGTTACCAGGGCTCCTTTCTTCAGAGCCAAATGGGGGATGTAGGTCTAAGAGCAGAGGAGCAAACTGGGGCTGTGATCTGCCCTAGGAGGAAGCAGGTTGCCTGGCCCCAGCTGACCTCCCTCCCTCATCCACACCCTGCTTCCTTTTATTATACTTCCTGTGTTTGCACAAGGTGCCTTAGAAACAGGACACCTTGTTTCTCCACTGTCTTCTCTGCATGCTGCTTGAATAAGGGACCTCCCCACCACTCCTTACTGCTGGGTCATCACCTATGCCACGCTGCGTATTGCTGGGAGCACTGGTTCACAGTCAAGTGGTGAGCACACGGACATGGTGAAGACCTGCCTAGCTCTGGAGGACTCTTCTGTAAAGCTGTGGGGAAGGCAGTCTACCTGGCGACAGTGATCCAAATCCTAATGCGCCCCAGCCTATCAGCTGATGTACATCACATCGCATAACACTTATCTGGACAAGCTATAATACCCGCTTGTCACCAGCTCTGTATCAGGAGTGCTTGGAAAACAGCCAGCTTGTTGCAAAAATCAAAGTATGGAAAGCAAAGAGGAGGACAAAATGTAATGCGGGAAAGGCAAGCTGTTTGGCAAACTAACTTCAAACTATTTTAACAGGATGCACAACACAAAATTTAAGTAGAGAAATGGATCACAGCAAAATAATCTGAGTCTATATCCCATCCATGTCTAACACACAATACTTCAGGAAAAATAGAGATAATTTGAAAACTGCTAGCTACACAGTGCGGTGCTTTATCCCACATTAACACCAGAATGGAAACCCTGGTGGCATAGTGGTTAAGTGCTACATCTTCTAACCAGATCAGCAGTTCAAATCTGCCAGGTGCTCCTTGGAAACTCTGTGGGGCAGTGCTACTCTGTTCGGTTAGGGTCACTGTGAGTCAGAATCGACTCGATGGCACTGGGTTTGGTCTTTTTGTAACACCAGAACACTCACTCCAACATCATTATAAAATACAACTTTCAAAATGCACCAATATTTAAGGGTCAAAAAAGAAAATTGTTTATGCTGCTGTCATTCATTGGGAGAAAATTTAAAAACTGAAGTAGTTTTCAGCCGATCTTTCTTATTAAAAAGTAAATTTAACTTTGATGTTTCCTTTCACTAGTCAAAAGGCCATAGCAGAATACACGGCTACTATAATTCATGGCCCTTGAGTCAATTCCAACTCATAGTAACCCTAAAGGGTTCCCAAGGGCTGCGTGGTAGATTTGAATTGCCTACCTTTTGGTTGGCAGTCAAGCTCTTAATCACGGTGCCACCAGGGACCCAGAGCTACATATGACCTAACAATCCCAATTCTATGTACATACCCAGAAGAAGAGGAGGCAAGAATGCAGACAGAGAAACCTGTACAGCAACATTCATCGCAGCACTTTTCACAACAGCCAAAGGGTAGAAACAACCAACATGTTCACCAGCCCAACAATGGAGGGACAAAAGGTGGTACACGCATACAGTGGAACACTACTAATCAGTCATAAGGAGAAATGCAGCCCCAACAAAGGCTGCAACAGAGATCAAGTTCAATAACACTGCACTGAGGGAAATGTAAATTGCAAAAGACACTGTATGATTTCACTTCTGTGAAATAAGGAATATATGGAAACTAAAGATTAGTGGTTACACAGAGGTAGGAGGAAGGGGGAAAGGAAAGGTTTTTTCCTGGAGGGCACTGAGCTTATGCTAGAAGTGGGGACCGTTCTGGAACAGGGTAGCAATGAAGGCGGCATCAAGTGAAAAATGTAATCAATATTATTGAATTTTAAATGTGAAAGTTCTCTGGGTGAATGTTTTGGTATGTGTATTTTCAACAGAATTTGTAAAAAGCCATAGCAGAATAGTAAATGAATTTTCAGGAATTTTATTTCTGAATGACTGATTAAAAGAAAAGGGGGGGAGCCACATGGAGATAATTTTGCAGAAACTCTATACTCTTGCCCTTAACCCCTGCAAGGAATTCTGCTGACAGGATAACGAGAAGGTGATCTGGGAGTCACCCCCAGCTCAGAGTAACAGCGGAACTTTATTTGATGGCTTTGTCAGTTTGTCCACTGATAAATTCCCCTGACCTAAATCCTGTTGGTTTATTCTAAAGGATCCCCTGGACTTCACGAATTGAACATGCGAGGCAGAGTGATTTTTATAAAGTGAAAACTGCCAGGAGAGTCTGCTCTAGATTTTCACTATTACTGCTACTAGTCTTGCTAAAGCTTTTGAGCAACAGTTTTTGATGGTTTGGGGATGGAAGTAACTTTTAAAAATCCATATAGTAGCCTAGGTCTGTAGATAAATAAACTTAAGTTAAATTCCCCGGAGTTTCAATTCCCTGGAATCAGGGAAACCGGGGTTAATTTCCCCGTTAGTCTGGGTATTAGCTGTATGCCCTTAAGAGTCATACTCAAATTAACCTCTTTCGGGGCCTCAATTCCTCATCCACAAAATGGACTGACATGAGAAACTTAATTTATAGTGTGACGCCCAGAGAGAAGAAGGCTTGCACTGCTGTGAAGGCGAGCTTCCAGAGCCATTCGGGAGGGCGAGGTGTGCATGACAGCCTTCCGCGAGCAGGCGGGTTCGTGCGGGTGGGACAGAGTAGGGATGTCAGATCGCCAGCCCCGCGCCCCGCCGTCCGGACTCACCAGGGCTTCCAGCTCTCCCCTCTCCAGAGGCTCGTACTGGTGGCCTGCGCGGGAGGAGAGTTTCTGCAGGAACTTGGAGACGCGTCGCTCCACCATGGTTGCAGGCGAGGCCCCACTCCTGGCCTCCAGTCCGGCGCCCCGCGTTCCCTGGCGAGCCCCAGGCTGGTTGCGCGAGCCCAAGCCTCCAGGGCCAGGGCCGCGTTACCTGGAAGCCGCCTACCTGCCCGCCGCAGGTGAGGCCCCGCCCCCGGGGCGGGGCTGCGCGTCCAGCCGAGCTCGGAGCACCTGGTCCCGCCTCTGGTCTCTCCGGCGACTCCTGGGCCCTAGGGGCCCGCGGTCCAGAAACTCCGAGGATCTGCAGTGTTGCGGAACAGAGACCCCCCCCCCCCCATTGTGTCCAAACAAGCAGGATCGTCAGAATCACCTGGGGTGGTAGAGGGATGGAGGTGGGAGTAGGGAGGGGGGAAGCACTTGTTTAAAATGTGGAGTCGCAGACCCCGCCTTCCCGAAGTCTTGGGGTCTGGAGCTGGCTGGAAGCTGGGTGCATAAGAAGCGCCCAAGTGATTCTTATTTGTGGGCAGCGCTAAAGTGACGGAAGCCAGGTGGGAGAGAGCTGAGTCAGACTCCTATCTGGCACACGTCTCGTCTGTGGTCCATGCCATCTTTGCTCTAGTTGAGGGAGGAGAAGCCTGTGATTTCACTTATCCTGAGCCCGTTGTACAGATCAGTAAACCGAGGTTCCTGGATCTTCAGAAACCTGCTTGAGGTCCCCTAACCAGAGAGTGTAGGGCCCCCAGTGTGAAGGTAAGAATCAAGGGGCCCAGAGTTCATCCAAGATCATGTTGGAGACAAAGGTAGCCCTATGGCCCTCACACTCATCTCGCCCACATGGAATCTCTGAGTTACATTTTTTATTTTGTAGCACTGGGATGAGAAAACTAGCCTGCACAGAGAGATCCGGTTGTTTTCTTTTCTTTTGTATTTTCCTTTTTCTTAATTTATTGAGACTTTGTTTCCGGTTTCTAGTCAACACTTATACATGTTTCAAGGGTTCTAGGTAACTTTGTGCATTTTACCTTGTAAGGAGATTAAATTAGTTCTGTAGCTGTTGGTTCTGTTTCTAGTTACACATGTCTGTTATGAATTGAACTGTGTGCCCCCAAAAGGTGTACTGAAGTCTTTACCCCTGTACCTATGAATGTGGCCTTATTTGGGAACGGGAGTTTTCTTATGTTAGTGCAGTCACACTGGGGTGGTCTAGATCCTGAGCATAATCCCTTATGAGTGGTGTCTTATAAAGGGGAGAACGGACACGCAGACACAGACACACAGAGGCAGATGCATACACAAGCAGCAAAGAAACCCCAGGAATCACCAGCTACCTCCAGAAACCAGGAGAGAGGTCACAGCAGGAATCAACACTTTGAGCCTCCAGAGCTGTGAGACAATAAATTTCTTTTCTTTATAACCTCCCACTGGTGCGTTTTCATTTTCTTTTGTTACGGAAGCACTAGGTAACCAAGACAATGCCCTTATTTATTTTTCACAGTGAACCTGACTTGGCCAACGATGCCAAGGCCAACGATAGTGAAGAGTTAAAACTTCTCACTCAGATTGCTTTCCTATCTGCTTTTTCCTTGTGTGTCCGAACTGTCACTTTTTTTTTTTTTAAAATAGGGCTAGGTGGTTAATAGTGATTTAGCTGTTCATTACAGCTTTTTAAACTGTTTGGTGGCATCGCTATCTCCTTAAGTTGTGTTGCACGAAGTCCACTGTGAAGAGTTCACGCAGCCACTGCGGCTTCCCTGTGGCTCCTGTCTGTGCGACTGACGCCTGATATTTTCTTTTCAGCGATCCTGGTTCATCTCCAATGAGACAGTAAGCTCTGCGAGAGCAAGAAACGTGTGTTTCATCAGTGTGTGCCCACTGCAGTCCCTCTCAGGGCCTCAATCACAGCAAATGCTCAGCCGTGTTTACAGAATAAGTCTCCCTCACAAACAGCAGATCACTGGTATTTTTTTTTAAAAAAGTCTAATTTGAGATTATTTGCTCCACAACTTGTTTGCTGTTTATGTTACTGTAGTTGTTATCATTAGATTGGCGTCAGTCTTCCTCTTTTATTTTTGTATTTTTTGAGGCAAACACTTTGCTAATTGTTGTCATCTTTGACTTTGATTTCGGAATAAACATTCCATTTAAAATTTTATCAACAGTCATCTGAAAGCCTTTCAGAAACAGACAAGTGTTTATATAGTCTCTTGATCTTGTTTTACATGTGAAAAGGAATTGTGTTTCTCATTTTCATTTTTGGTTTTCTATCTTCGGTTACCTTTTGCTGTCATATTCTTAGTAATTTAATTGCCCAAATCCTTATTTTTTAGTCTTTTGGGTGGGGGCTGTGTATCCTCCACTTTTACCCCCAGCAATTACCGCTGCTGTTTATATTCATTTTCAACATCCTGTCTTAGCTCCATAAACTTGGTTGGGTTCCAGGGTCATTACCACTGATTACAAGATTTTTCCTCCAAGAATTTTGCTTCTTCAGTTTTGGGCCTGCAGAATTGTACAGTCTGATCTCAACAAGCCTCTTCACACAAGACAGCTGGTTGAGAAACGGTCTCAGGTTTGTGGGTCTGAGGAAGACCCAGAGGCACTGGACCACATAGAGGGCCAGGGGTGAAACCAGCCAAAGATACCAGTTATTCTTGAAATCTCTGCTCTGGGCATGTTGCACACGGTGCTTCCTGCTCTCCCCAACCCATTCATGCTCCATATGAAAGTGGTGTCATTTCATCACCCATCAATTATCCCCGAAAAATGCACGCTATTTGGAAGCCTTTATACAATCTCAGTGCACCTGGAATTTGGTGAAAACCTCACTCGGAAGTTAGAGAGCTGGCATTCATTGGAAGGCATACTTTGCAGAAAGGGCATATGGTGATCTCAGGTATTTTAGTTTTAAGGAATGGGTTTAAAGTCATGGCTCCTTACACAGACCCTCTAATATTTTTGTGTTTTTTTCTTTTTCTCCGGCTGTGCACTCAGGGTGCCAAGACAAGAAGCCACTTGAATCTATCCACCCCACAAATACTTTTTAAGCACCTACCATGTGCCAGGCACTGTAATATGGCCATGCTCATGACGGTTTCTACCCCTGCTCACCTGTGTCTTATCTTTGAGTGGGCAAAGTACACTGCATACAAATCAATGTATATATACTGCAAAGCTGGGAAGTAAGCAATGCTACAGAGAAAAACAAACAGAATGAAGACTGCAGTGGTGGAGGAATGTCAGTGGAGCAGTCAAGAGGGAGGGCATTTGCACAGACTCGAATGAAGTCAGAGGGGACCACTCTGGGTATCTCAGGGAAAGCATTTCAAGTAGAGAAGGGCAATAGCCTAAACCCCAAATGTTCTGGACTTGGTTCATCACAGTGAGGCCCTCTTGTAAGAAACAGCTTCCACATTTATAGCAGAACTGTGGCCATGCTCCCACACAGAGCCCATGTCCAGGCAGGCCCTGCTCGTGTCATATTTCCACTGTGGCTTCTTCCATAGTCCGTGTTGGCTAAACCACAGGCAAACATTTGCTGAGCACTTCCTCCACATTGTGGGCATGGCTGGCCCTGAAAAGGATTTAAATTCACCAGGAGTGGGAAAGCACAGACCTGTGTGACACAACCCACATGCCAGAGGACTGTGTGTTAAAAAACAAACAACAAAAAACATTTCTGTTGATTGATGCTGACAGCATGTGCTGCTGAGTACAATTGTTCTCCGTACAGTTTTACTTGCTGTCATCTTTATGGAAGACAACTGCCAGGCCTTTCTTCTCTAGTGTCACTGGGTGGGTTTGAACCACCACCTTTTAGGTTGGTGGCATTGTTAGGTGCTGTCAAATCCATTTTTTTAAAAAAAAATTTTATTTAACATAACTGAGTGAAAATGTACATTTCCATATAAATTTACATGCCCCCCTATATGCAGCTTCCACTGCTCTCCCTATCCAGTGACTGCACACTATTCCTCTCTGCTCCATACATGTCTCATCCTCCCAACAGTCTCCTTTCCCCTCCTCTCGGTCCACTCCCCTTCCTCCAGCCAGAGGTCAGCAAGATGATATCCTATAGATGTATAGAACCATAAAGTGCTTCCAGCATATGGTTACTTTGCATTGCCAAGTCCAATCCATTCCTGTCCAAAGAGTGGACCTTTGTTATAATTTATGGGAAAGGGCAGCATCAGGGCAGGGGTCCATGCTCTCAGAGGAACTCCAAAACCGCTGGACCATCAATTGAGGTCTTTTGGTGGAGATCTCATGAAGCACCTCTTTATTCTTGTGTTGCCAGTGAGACTCCTCTCTGTGAGCTCCATCGTGGCTATCACTGGTGGTGGCCGGGCACCATCCGGTTCTTCCGGTCCCAAGTCGATGTAGGCACCCACTCTTGTGGGTCTCTCCGTCTTCTCGGTTGTCTTTACCGCATGTCGTTTTGGTCCTCAGTGAGCATCCGTTCCTGCTGAGTTGGGACCATTTGCTGTGTCCTCGGATGGCAGCTTGGCAGCTTTTAAGACCCCAGACGCCACTCACCAATGTTGGGTGCAGAGAGCTCTCTTAGCAAAACTCTAGTTGTGCCATTTGGCCTGGAATTCGTATAAGAGCATGATCCCCCGCCTCCCGCCCCAGCTACTCTATCCTTGCAATATTGGGTTAAGATGGAAGGAGTACTCAAGTTATGCTGAAGTCCACTTAATGTTGTTCTTGTTCCTAATGTGTGCTGTCACCGCTTTCTCCCGACTAGATTTCTAGTAACTGTCTAAACTAAACCCTCCCCCCCTCACCCACCCTCCCTCCCCTCCCTTGCAGCTGTCAAAGAGTCTTTTCTTCTATACACAAGACTGTTTTTGAGATCTTATCGTAGAGGTCTCATACAGTATTTGTCCTTTTGTCGCTGACTACTTTCACTCAACATAATGTCTTCCAGTTGAAACCAGGTTAGGAGATGTTTCCTGGAATCATCATTATTCTTTATCATTGCATAGTGCTCCATTGAGTATATGTACCACAGTTTACCTATCCATTCTTCTATTGTTGGGCATCTAGGTTGATTCCATCTTTTTGCTATTGTGGACTGTGCTGCGATAAACATTCTGGTGCATGTGTCTGTTGGTGTGAAAGGCCTTGAAGCTGTAGGATATATTCCAAGTAGTGGAATTACTGGGTCAAATGGTATATCAATATCCATTTTTTTAAGGAAGCGCCAGATTGCCTTCCAAAGAGGCTGGACCATTTTGCAACCCCACCAACAGTGTAGGAGGGTTCCACTTTCTCCACAGCCTCTCCAGCATTTGTTGTTTTGTGTTTTCTGGATCATGGCCGATCTTGTTGGGGTGAGATGGTATCTCATTGTTGTCTTGATTTGAATTTCTTTAATAACTAAAGATCGTGAACATGTCCGCATGTGTTTTCTGGCTGCCTGGATCTCCTCTTTAGTGAAGTGTCTGTCCATCTCCTTTGCCCATCACTTAATTGGATGGTTTATCTTCTTCTTCTTGATATTTTGTAGTATCTTATAGATTATGGAGATCAGGCGTCGGTCTGACATAGAGTTGTCAAATATTTTTTCCCATTCTGTGGGTGTTCTTTTAATTCTGTTAATAAAGTCTTTGGATGAGCAAAAGTGTTTGATTCTTAATAGTTCCCATTTATCTATTTTCTCTTCTGTCGATTGAGGTTTCTTTGACAGATTTTGGAGTCTGTCCTCATTGTGTATTAAAACTTCCATTGTTGTTTCTACCTTTTCTTGTATGAGCTTTATCATTTTAGGTTTGATATTTAGGTCTTTCATCCAGTTGGAGTTGGTTTTTGTATAAAGTGTAAGATATAGATCTTGATTCAGTTTATTGTAGATGGATAACCAATTTTGCCAGCACCATTTGTTGAAGATACTGTTTTTACCCCAGTTTAATGTCTTAGGGCCTTTGTCGAATATCAACTGTTGATAGGCAGATGGTGTCATCTCTGGGGTCTCAATTCTGTTCCATTGATCGATCTGTCTGTTCTTGTACCAGTACCAGGCTGTTTTGACCACTGTGACAGTGTAGTATGTTCTAAGGTCAGGTAATGAGAGGCCTCCCAGTGTGTTCTTCTTCTTTAGTAGTACCTTACTTATCCGGGGCTTCTTCCCTTTCCAAACAAAATTGGTGATTTGTTTCTCCATCTCATTAAAAAATGATGCTGGAACTTGTATTATCAAATCCATTTTTGACTCATAGAGACCCTGTGTGACGGAGCATAACTGCCCTCATAGTGTTTTCTAGGCTATAGTCTTTTGAGGCTGATTACCAGATCTTTCACCTATGCAGCAGCCAGATGGGCTAGATTAGATTAGATTGGATTGGATTGAATTAGATTAGATTAGATTAGATCAGATCAGATTAGATTAGATTAGATTAGATTAGATTAGTGCCAAGAGCAAATTGCTTGCACCACCCAGGGATCTTGAGTGTGGTTTGGGACCTGCTACATTCCTAAAGGTAGACAAATGGACAGATACCACCTCTCCCTCCCCCGTGGCTGTTTGAATCTGAGTGACATTGTCCCCTCAGCTGGGGCAGGCCTGGGAGTCCTCCTCCTCCTCATACTTCAAGTGGCCACCAGCTGTTGTTTGGACTCAGAACTTTAACAAACCTATTCACCGAAGGGTTTTCAGAAAAGGAATGGTGAAGTTGTGGGACCTTCTAGAGAGTTGTGGTGTGGAGTAAGGAAAAGATCTCCACAGACAGAGAGATGAGCAGGTTTGGGGGACAGAGAGAAGAGACTCAGGCAGAGGAAAGCTGGCCTCCAGATTTCCAAACTCTTCTCATAACTCTTCCCAGCCCAGTGGACTGCTGATTGGTAGGATTTTGGTCATCAAACAAATGGCATTTGTTGAGTATCACTTCACTCTCTTTTAAAATTTATTTTCAGCTTTAAAATTCAATGGCATCTGGTCTCATCACTCAGAGTCAGAGAGTTGCAGTGGCTTTCCATTAATTTCTCCAGCCCATGTTCCTCAGGGCAGCTCCAGCCTAAGCAACCATCCTGTGTGCAAACAGTTAAGCACTTGGCTACTAACAAAAAGACTGACAGTTTGAATCTACTCAGAGGCACCTCAGAAGAAAGACCTAGTGATCTACTCCCTCAAAACCAGCCAGTGAAAACCACATGGAACACAATTCTCCTCTGCACATGTGGGGTGAACATAACTCAGAGTCAACTCAACAGCACCTGGCCTGATTTTGGGTTTGGGTCCCAATTTTAACACTGCAGTCCCAGACCCTGAAAAGCCCCCCAGGCCAGGCAAGGTTAGTCATCTCTTTTCCTCTACCCCTAGCAGTGTTGTGAAGGTCCCACTGCTCATGTCACCCCCTTGTTTACACCCCCCTGAACTCCAGATTAAAGTCCAGAATCCTTCACGTGCCATTCCAGAGTCACCAACCCTGGGCACTACCTCTTGCCCCCTCGTCCTCATGTAGCCTTCCCAAACTTTCTTTCCTTCTCAAAGGCCCCTGGTGTACTCTTCCCTCAGACTTTGTTTGAGCTGCTCACTTTGTCTGGAACACTCTCCAGTGGCACCCTTACCCCAGACTCTCATCAGGCTAACTCTCCCTTAATCTTCGGGTTTTTAGGAGTTCCTCTGAGGGCATGCAAATGGGTAATATCCTTCTTGCTAACTGGTTAGAGGTTTGAGTCTACCCAGAGGTACCTCCAAAGAAATGCCTGGTGATTTTCTTCTGAAAAATCAGCTATTGAAAATATTATGAAGCATAGTTCTACTATGATACATGTTGAAATGAGGAAGGGCGTGGTAAAAATTTGAGGAAGCCTCAGGAAACAACTTAGTAGCAGAAAATACCATAAAATAATCTCACCTTTGTCTTACAAAACACTGTCACAAGACAAGCCTGGGGGCAACCTTGCAAGTGACACCCTGCAAGTGACCCCTAGACCTTGACCACATTTTACAACTAATAGGAGTTAACCAATCAATGTAAAGGTCAGTTCACCCTTCCTGCTTTGCAATCTCATGACTTAAATACTGGGCGTTGAGGAAACTCGTGGTCGCCTCCTCACTCTGTACAGTTTGGAGTGCGTCCCTGGTGCACCAGTATTTTTCCCATGGGCACATTTTTTAATAAAATTTAACCTTTAAAGAAATTCTGGGTTGCATCTTGAAATCCAAACCCCTAAGAATACATATGGGGTCACTATGAGTTGACATCAACTCAGCAACAATTGGTTTGGTCCTTTGGTTAAAGGAGAGGAACTGAGAGGACCTTCATGATTCCTGGGCCAAGTGAGAGGCCATGCTGGGGAATTCTCCAGCCCTTTGGCTTCCACAAAATCACAGCACTTTATTATACTCATCTGATAAATTGGTTAGCAAACTGTGATCAAGCCACACAATGGAATACTACCCAGCCATAGAGACGAATGAACTGATGCATGCCACAACACAGATGAACCTTGAAAACATGATGCTGAGCACAAGAAGCCAGACACAAAGGGCCACTCACTGTAGGCTCCCATTTACTTACATGGGATGTCCAGAACAGGCAAACCCCGAGAGACAGAAGGCAGACTGGGGGTTGACAGAGGCAGAGGAAGGAGGAAATGGGGTGGTATGGAGTTTCTTCTGGGGAGACAGAAGGTTGTACAACCCTTGCGAATTTATACTAGAAAAATCACTGAAAAACACTTTAAATTAATTTAATTGGTGAATTTGATGTTATGTGAACATCATCTTAAAAATTAACATAAAAAAGTACCACTGAATAAAAAATCAGTTGAGCGGAGAATGTTTGAATGGATGTTTTAGTCCAACCGGAAAGCCTGATCAGAAGTTAAAGATAGGATTCTTGTTGGACTTCCTGATATAATAATGAGTTGCAATTCCCATTACTCCCTCAGAAAGCTCTTTTAGTCCCAGAGCTCCTGAGGCCTGAGAGCAGGGCTAAACCCAAACCCTAAATCCATTGCCACTGAGTTGATTCCAACTCATACAGACACTATTGTCATAATAGAACTGAGCCACAGGCACGCTCTTTACAGAAACGAACCACCAGGCCTTTCTCCTGCAGTACCTCCGGTGGGTTCGGATAGCCAACTTTTAGGTTAGTAGTTGAGCACAAACCTTTTGTGCCATCGAGAGGTGACTGTTGTTAGGCGCTGTCAGGTTGATTGTGACTCACAGCCATGCACATGACAGAGCAAAACTGTCCCATAGTTATTTCTCAGATGCGGGGAAAGGAATCCAGACAGGTTCTGTGGTCTGATCTTCTCTTCCTTATTTTGTGCAGTTCTCCTAGACTCCATTCCCTGGGGCTGAGCAATCCAGAGGGATTGCTCCAAGCAAGGGAGTATTCTCCACGTTTCCACTCTGGCTGCCCTGTAATCGGTCACTCTCTGTAAACAGTCAGAGCGACCCTGCTGCAAATCAGTGCCAAGCTCGCCAGTGTAAAGCCCTCTGATGGCTTCCTACAGTGACACCACTGCCTTGCCCCTTCAGCAGTCCCTCCTCAGCAAGGGTCTAACACCTGCGACTCTCTCCTGGGGAAATTTGATTTTGACACTGCAGACCAAAAAGATCTAGAGGAATGCCTCAGACACATGCCAGTTGTGACTCACCAGAGTCCCTCTTGATGAGGAAAATCTGAAGCTTGTTCTACAGCCTCCCAGGATTCCCCCAAATTGCCTTTAGCAGTAAGTGTTGGATTAATTTACCCTTAATGAGCAACTTCCTTTCCTTGTTCCAATTCCTTATTCCTCCACCGCAGTTTTCTGGGATTATTGTTAACTGCCATCAAGTCGGCCTCTGACTTGTGGAGACCCAGAATGGAACGAAACACTGCCAAGCCTTGCACTGTTGCCATGATCAGCTGCAGATCAGACTGTTGTGGTCCATGGGTTTTCACTGGCTGATTTGCAGAAGTAGATCACCAGGCCTTTCTTCCTGGTCCCTCTTAGTCTGGAAGCTAGCTCCCCTGCTGAGCACCATGAAAGCACACAAGCCTCCAGTGACCGAAGGGTGGTTAGTACACATCAAGTGTATTGGGCAGGTATCAAACCCAAGTGTCTTGCATGGGTGGTGAAAATTCTACCAGTGAATCACCCAAATAAACTATCTGTGTTCCAATCCTTGTCTCAGGATCTGTTTCTTATAGCACCCAAGCCAGGACACCTGTCATCACACTGACAGTGACATCAGACTCCTTATACTGCTTACTGGCCCCTCCTGATCTGGCCCAACTGTCAACAACACCCCCCACCCCCCATCCCAGGGCCTGCTTCCTCGTGTCTGTCAAACACTGATCTACTTCCTGCTTCCAAATCTTTGTACCTCTGGGGTCCCGTCCCTCTGCCTGGCAAGCTCTCCCCCAGCCATTCTCAGGGCCTACCTTCCTTCTATTCAGGTTTCAGCTAAAGCATCCCTTTCCAAAAGGAGCATTCCCTCAGCACCCCAGCTAAGCTCACCCTCATGCTGCCTTGCTGACAGTCACTGAGCGACACACGTGAACTCTGTGTGCTTCCCTGTGTTTCAGTTCTGCTTCAATACACAGTTCTAAGAAGAAAAAGGAGGTGAATATTTAATGAAAAACAGGCAAAAGCTTAATGAGTTGTGAAGTATCTCCTCATAAAATACTTATTAATTATAAAGGGAAAAACAGTCACTGTACAGTGGAGAGACCTAGCTGACTTAACCAGGTGACCCAAGTTAGCATCACCAAGACAGAAAAATGAGCTAACAAATCAAGCAGTTGCCACAGAGTTGAGTTCAGCTCATGACAACCCCACACCCGGAGGATCGAACTGTGCTCCGCTGGCTGTTCAGTGGCTGGGACCTTTTGGAAGTAGACGGTGAGGGCTCCCTTCCAAGGTACCCCTGGGTGCATTTGAGCCTCCAGCCATCCTGTTATAGCCAAGCGTTTAAATGTTTGTGCCACCCAGAGACTAGCTTCACCAGGGATGTGACAAGTTGACATCAGGTGCCTCTGATGGAATACACTGAAAAGAAGCCAAAGTCACTTTGAGGTGTTCCTACCAAAATGCTTATCCTTAATCTGGGCATGAGGAAGTGTCACACCCAACTGAAGAACATTCTACAATGTAACTGGCTATGCTCTTCAGAAATGTCAGTGTCAGGAAAGACAAAGAACAGCCATGGAATATTCTAGGTCAGGTTCTGGGGAAATAATATCTTTACCTTTAAGGACTTTAACAGGACAACTTCTGAAAGATGCATAAGGCCTGTAGATAATAGTGGTCTACCAGTGTTGGCTTCCAGGTTTTGATGACCACACTGTAGTTATTTGAAACAATGCTATGGCTTTTGGAAACACACACTGGAGTTTGGAGAAGTCAAGACTGCAATTTTAAAAAAACAATAATTACACACATACCCAGAGAGAGATAGGGAGTGAGACAGAGAGAACATGGATTTAGAGACACTGGTCAAGAATATATCTGAATCATTTTTATTATTATTTGCAAGTTTTCTGTAAGTCTAAAATTATTTTGTAATAAAACGTTACAAAGATCAAGGGTAGATGAACTCCCGAAATTATTGCCATGAGATAATAGTTAAACCTCAAACCAAGAATATCCCCTGAAGTCTTCTTAAAACCAGACAAGTTTAGCTTAACTAGCAAAAAGTAAAGATCTGCCTTGAGTGTTAATGCTCTTTAAGAGCCATCTGTATGAGGTCACAGCGACAACAGTAACTGGAAAGATTAGAAAGGCAATTTAAAGGGCAGCGAGTTTATGTCAACGGAGGAACAACTCAGAAAAGGTGGGTGAGAATGGTTGCTTAACTCAAATAATATAACCAATGTCACTAAATTGTGCATGTAGAAACTCATTCAGCTGATGCACTTCTGCTGTCTAAGGAGCCCTGGTGACGCAGTGGTTAAGAGCTCAGCTGCTAACCAAAAGGTCAGCAGTTTGAATCCACCAGCTGCTCCTTGGAAACCCTATGGGGCAATTCTACTCTGACCCATAGGTCGTTATGAGTTGGAATCGACTCAATGACAACTTTTCCTTTTTTGCTGTGTATATTCTCAACAACAACTAAATAAAATAAAATAAAATAATTGAAAAGAAATAGCATTCTCGGAGAGGTCTCAAATGCAACATGCTGACTAAATAACGACCAATCTCCAAAGATCACATACTGTGTATTTCCACTATCTACTATTCTCACAATGACAAGAGTCTAAGGATAGAGAACAAATTGATGGTTGTCAGGGGTTACGTATCGAGTAGGGGAGGTGTGGGTGTGAAGATACCATAAGAAGGCCTCTGTGGTGGTAGACCAGGTCTGTATCTTGATGGTGGTGTTTGTAAGAATCTACACTTGTAATAAAATAACACGGAACTAGGCACATATGTTTGTACAGTGTCAACTTCCTGGTTTTTAAGACTGCACCATAATTATCTAAGAGGTAGCCATTGCGGGGAATTGGGTGGTGGGTTCACAGGCACTCTCTGAATCTGTCATTTTAAAATTACATCTGTAATTTCCTATGAATCTATCCTCAGTTTTGTCGTGATTTGGTTCTGTGCAGATCAACAATGGAAGCCACAGTCAGGAAACCAAGTGACATATTGCACTGGGCAAACCTAGTGCAAAAGACTTCTCTGAAGTTTTAAAAAGCAAAGATAACACTTTGGTGACTAACGTACACCTGATACAATTGTCTCCTGTATGCAGGAGCTGGGCAATGGAAAAGGCACACAGAAGAACAGATGCCTTCTAACTGCAGCCATGACAGAGGATTTAACACACTGCCAGAAGAAGGAACAAACCAATTTCAGAAGCAATACAACCAGAATGTTCTTTAGAAGAAAGGATGGCAAGACTTTGACTTGCTTACGTGGGACACACCAGCAGGAAAGATTAATCACTAGAAAAGAACATCATGCTTGGTGTCATGCATTGAATTGTGTCCCCCCAAAAATGTGTGTAGCAATTTCCTGATGTGGTGTGATGTTCCTGTATGTTGTCAATCCTGCCTCTAGGACGTTAATGAGGGATGAAGGGAAGTAGTTGTGTTGGTTAGGCAAGACTCAAATTTGTGTGACTGTGTTGGGCCTTGAGGCATTCTCTCGGTATATAAAGGAAAGGGAAGCAAGCAGAGATCTGAGACCTAATACCACTAAGAAGGCAGTGCTTTGGACCTGGGGTATCTGCATCTTAGATGCTGTGAGTCCAGGAGAAGACTGGGACATTCCTTGAGAGCCAATGGAGAAAGACCTCCCCCAGAGCTTACACCCTAGATCTGGACAAAATTTTAGCTTGCTTTTCTGTGAGAGAATAAAATTACCTTTTCTAAAGTCATCCACTTGTGGTGTTTTTGTTATAGCAGCACCAGGTAACTAAGACAATGGTAGAGCATCAGAGGAAATGAGGGAAACTGTCAGGAGATGTCTGAACACAGTGGCCACAACAATGGACTCTAATGCTGCGGTGATTATGAAGATGGCGCAAGACTAGGCAGCATTTCCTTCCATTATGCATGAAGTCATCACGAGCTGGAGCCGACTCAGTGACAACTAACAACATGAGTCGTGATTAATTCAAAGTAAAAAAGTTAAAAATGAAAATTCAGCAGCTCCCAGTTTTGCTACCTGCATTCCTTTACCAGAATTCCTGGTGGCATAGTGGTGAAGAGCTATGGCTGCTGACCAAAAGGTTGGCAGTTTGAATCTATCAGGCACTCCTTAGGAGCTGTATGGAGCAGTTCTATTCCATCCCAAAGCATTGCTATGAGTCAGAATCCGCTTGGCAGCAACGGATTTGGGTATTGGGCACTTCTTCATCTGCTTTATAGTCTTCCATTGCTGTCTCACTGCCTTTATCTGTTTCTGTCCTCTGTCTGTCTCTCCCATAGGACTGCCAGCTCCATGAAGGTGAGGGGGGATTTGTTGGGTTTCCTGCTTTATTTCCAGCACATCTAGGAGAGTGTATGGCACATGGTGGTGTTAGTAGCTGTTGAACTGATTCCAACTCATTGCAACCCCAGAGATGCCGAGTAGAACTGCTCCATAGGCTTATTAAGACCCTGATGTTTCTGAAATCAATTGCCAAGCCTGTCTTCTGAGGTGCCTGTGGATGTGTTTTAACAGCCAACCTTTCAGCTACCAATTGAGTCCTTTAACTCTTTGTACCAACAGTAGGTGCTTAAATTTGTATTCAGTGGATAAATCAATAAGAGCCACAGAAAACCTCAATCACAGTAAAAGGGGGGTGCTGCACAAGCCCAGGGATGAGAACTGTGTTTTAGTATCAGGTGGCCTCTTCTGGGAGTTTAAGTCACCCTAAGGAGGCACAGCTGGATCTGCAAGTGCACGTGAAAACACAAATTATGTAAGGATCCTGGGTGTCATGGATTAAATTGTGTCCACCTGAAAATATCTGACAACTTGGATAGGTCACGATTCCCAGTACTTTGTGATTATCTACCTTCTTGTCATCTGGCGTAATTTTCATGTGCTGTAAATCGTATCACTGTGGTGTAATGGGATGGGTTAGTGGCACTTACATTTGTGAGACTGACAGAGGGAAAAGCCTTCCCCTGGAATGGACACCCTGAATTCAGACTTGTAGCCTGTTCAACTGGATAAGAATAAACTTGTCTTTGTTAAAGCCACCCACTCATGGTATTTTTGTTAGAGCAGTAGCAGATGACTAAGACAGAAGATAAGGATAAGTTACAACATAAACACAAAGAAAGTTAAATTTACTCATTAAAATAAAGAAGGAAAACATAAAGTTTCAATAAAAACAAAATCTACAAAGCAAAAGACAGGGAAAAGGAATCTGGAAACCAAAGGAATTCAGCACAGGAGAGTAGGAGGAACAAAGAAAATACCAGCACTACAAAACAATAAATACAATGAGAGCTATACAATGCCAGCAATAAAGTCACACCTATCCATAATTATGTGGAATGTAAATAGCCTAAACAAACCTATAAAGAGGTGGAGAGCAACAGAATGAATTTAAAAAAAAAGATCCGTGGATATGTTGTTTTCAGGAGACACACCTTAGAAGCAAAGCCGCCTGGTACTCGCACAATGACAGATACATTGGTTAAATGAAAAGAATTGAGAATTCAGGTGTAAATCCATCTATGTATGTGGTCACTGAGTCTTTGGCAAGGACCCAAAGTCCAAGAGATGGGGAGAAAAACAGGTTTTGTTTTTCTTTTTAAACAAATGCTGCTGGTAAAACTGGATGTCATCTCATAACATGAAGGAAACTAGAGGACACTATGCTCAGTGAAATAAGTCAATCACACAGGGACAGATACTGTGTGAGACCACTTCTATAAAAACTCATAAAAAGCTTTGCACATAAAAAGAAACAAGCTGGGATGTTCACCAGGGAGGGGGGAGGGGGGGATGGAAAACACAAAACAGACAGTAGGTAACAGGACTGACAATTAAGTTCACGAACTCACCGTAGACAAAGTGCTGCGTACCTCATTGCTGAACATCACCGTGGCCACTCTCGCAGTACTCCCTCGGGAAGCCGTGCACTGACACCGGGGCCTAGTGCACCCTTCAAAGCAATTTTAGAACTCTTTTCCTGGAATGGCCATCAGAGCTGTCATCCTGAATGTCATCCAAATGTCTTCCTTTCAACATTTCCTTTCTCTTTGGATAAAGAAAAGGTTATTGGGAGCCAGATCAGGGGAGGAGGGTGGGTGTTCCAATACAGTTATTGCTTTACCAGCTAAAAACTCCCTTACAGACAGCTGTACATTTAAGTTCGCTAAGCTGTCACCACGCCACCATGTGCCATGGCCATTCCATAAAGAGCTCCAAAATTGCTTTGAAGAGTGCACTGGGTGCTGGTTTTGGTGTACAGCTTTCCAAGGGAGCTTCAAAGGTGACCATAGTGATATTCAGCAATGAGGTATGTAGCACTCAGAACAATAAAGTTTGTGAACTTAATTGTTGGACCTTGTGAGTGGTAACTTGGTGAAGGTAAAAGACAGTCTACACTATTGGGGAAGTCAGCACAGCTTGTATAAGGTAAATTTACAGAAGTTGCATGGACACATCCAACCTCCCTGATGGACGGACTGGTGAGGCTGAGGGCAATAGGGACCATGATCTCCCGCAGCATCTAGCTCAATTGATGTAACAGTTTACAAAGGAAATATTCTACGTTCTATTTTGGTGAGAAACATCTGGAGTCCCAAAAGCCTGTGAAGGGCCACCTAGGATACTCCACTGGACTCACACCTTTGGGATCACAATAGAGGGTCCCAGAGAGAGCTGGAGAAAAATGTAGATCAAAATTCTAACTGAGAAAGAAAGACTGGACTCTCTGGCCTGTGAGAGACTAGAGAAATCCTGAGAGTATGGCCCCTGGATGCCCTTTTAGCTCAGTGAAGAAGTTACTCTTCAGGTTCAGTCTTCAGTCAAAGATTGAATGAATCCATTAAAAAAAAAAAAAAAAGAAAGAAAAACAAGACTAAAGGGACACGCCAGCCCAGGGGCAAGGACTAGAAGGCAAGAGACAGTGTTGACCTGTTGTGGGATTGCTAACTGATGTCATAAAACAATATGTGTACTATTTAAAGAAAAACTAGCTTATTCTGTAAACCCTCATCTAAAGTGCAACCAAATTAATTATTATTAATAATAAAGAAGTCCACAAACTGAGTGGCTTAAACAACAGATACTTATTCTCTCATAGTTCTAGAGGCTAGAAGTCTGAAACCAAGGACCCTCTCTGCAGGTTCCAGGGGAGCACCCTCCCTGCCTCTTCCAGCTGCTGGTCGCTGGCAGTTACCCCTGGCATTCCTCGGCTTGAGGCAGCGTCTCCCTAGTCTCTGCCTCACTCAGCAGACGGCCTTCTCCTCTGTGCCCAGATGTCCCTCAGCATCAGTCAGTGGATGAGGGCTACCTTCACGACCTCATCTTAGCTCCCTAGGTTTGTGTTCAACTAGTAACCTCAAGGTTAGCAATTCCAACTCACCCAGAAATGCCCTGCAAGAAAGACCCAGAGATTTGCTTCTGTAAAGCTCACAGCCAGGAAAACCCTACAGAGCAGTTCTACTCTTAACACATGGAGTTGCAAGCTTCAGAACTGACTTGATGGCTACAAGCTCAGTTTTTTCTTCTTTTTTAATGACCTCATCTTAGCTTGATGACATCTGCTTAGACACTGTTTCCAGATACGGCCCCACTCACAGGCACTAGATGGTTAGGACTTGAACACATCTTCCTGGGGTACATAATTCAACCCACAGCAGTGGGTGTTCTCTTTGCCTGTAGCCTCACTGTCATTTTTATCAGCAGCCCTGGACACAAAGAGACTTTTGATAAACAGCACAGCAGCGAGCGGAGCAGGCGCTGCTAACCTACTTTCCCAGTGGGAAGCTGATTCACTAGTTCAACAAATACTTACTGAGAGCCTGTAAAGAGTGGGACTGACTTCCATAAGGAGACAGGGAGTTTGTAGCAGGGCAATAACAACCCTGCGCAGGTATCGCTTGGAGCCAGGCTCTGTCCTCAGATTTGGACACCCTTTTAACCCTCATAACAAATGTCCTCTTTGTTATCAGCATCCCATTTTACAGATGAGGTAACGCAGATATGTGGTGTTCCACCCAGATACCCTCTCATCCCTTTTTACCACGTGTGTGCTCCCCACCCACCTCAGTGCTGGTGGTACCTGCTTCTAATACCCAGCACCTTCAGGTCTGGTCCCCAGCTCTTGGGGCTGCTTTGATTGGAAGTGCAGAGACCAAATGAGTCTGGACATGCACTTTTCCGTATTACAGGCCAAAATGTGTCCACTCAAAAAGATGATGAAGTCCAACTTGACCCTATTTGGAAACAGGGTCTTTGCAGGAGTCAGTTAACACGAGATGAATTCTAATCCAATCTGTGGGTTGTCCTTACAAAGAGAGGAAGAAACACAGAGAGACAGAGGAAGCATGATGGCCATGTGAAGATGGCTGCAGTGCCCAGAAGCTGGGAGAGAGAAGGACAGATTTTTCTCTAGGACCTTCAAAGGAAGCAATGCCTGGTCCCAGTCTCCAGAACTGGGAGACAATAAATTTCTGTCATTTAAAGATACCTGGTCTGTGGTACTGTGTTACGGTGGCGCCAGTATGGGAGTACACCCTACACCATCCCATGGCTAGTGACCACAGTACAGGCAAGGAAGCCCAGCTAGTTGCTTTCCAGCTGGGATGACACACAGCTGTACCTCCCTGCCTGAAGCACCCCATGTGGTCAGGGTCAGATCAGGACTTGACCTGTAATTATATACTTCCCTGTCCTGTCCCTCCACTCTCTGACCAGCTGCTCCTGGGAGCACATCCCTAATAAATCACCTCACCTGGGTCTTCACCCCAGGCTGTGCTTCCCGAGAACTGTACCTGAGATGGACCTGGGGTACATAGCAGTTACATAACGGCCCACAGCCACACAGCTGAGAGAAACGGGAAGGCTAGAATTTGAGTCTGAGGCCAGGCTCTGTATTCCTCCCCATCATGAGACATGGGCTCCAGGGAGAGTCTCATTCCTTTGTTTGTTCATTCATTCACCCATTCATTCATTCACAAACATGCTTTAACCTCCCTCTGCTTCTGGAGATCAATTTCCAAACACAAGTGGATAAAAACTCAGAGGTGGCGAGATCACAGAAACAGTGCAAAAGAAGGTGATACTTCTCTCCATTTTGTATAGGGTTACCATGAGTCAGAGTTGACTCTGTGGCAATTAACAGCTGCAGACACAGAGCCGGGCTTGGGGTGGGGCAGGGGAAATAGGATTCTCAGTTCCCATCTGAGAACCTCTCTGCCCATTTAGGAAGGCAGACTCAACCTGGTCTCTTAGCTCATTCGCTGATACACCTGCATCCTGCTGGATGTTGAGGGGAGAGGTGGCTTAGCTAGGTATCTGGCTTTCAAGAATGCTGAGATAAATTGCAGGGGACAAGAAAATATGTGGGTGTGTCACAGTGTGCACAGGTCCCAATGGGGAAACATGGGGGAAATGCCAGCAGGTGACTTCTGAGCAGGTGACGTGGCATCAGGTTAGAGGGTGCAGAGGTGGCTGGCTGCAGCCCCAGGGGAGGGACCCAGGAGCGGGGCTGTTGTACAACTTCTACAGCTCCTGGCCAGGAGAGGATACTCTGGCAAGTACGCTCTGGCCCTGGCTCAGAAGGAAACGCCCCAGGGGGTGGGATCTCTGCCCGTCCTCAGACAAGTGTGTCACACCACACCCACCCATGGGAAACCCTTCAGTGTGGGCTGAGTGCCCAGGCCCTGGCTTACCCCTGCCTCCATCCCATTTGGGCCTTTGGGCCACCTTTCCTACCCTCTGAGTCTCCGTCTCACCTTGAGAGAATCCAGCCTGACCACTAAGTGTGACTGGGCAGCTGGGGTGGAACACCAGGGGGTACCATTGACAGCATGGTAGATTCACAGAGTGGTTATGACATTTTTCTCATTCATGGCAGTGAGGGTCTGCAGATAAGGCACTCTTCTCTAATGCACGCAAAGGCTCCGCTGGTTCTCAGTATGGAAGCTGTTACTGTTCAGGAGGCCCTCACCACTGGAACCTACCTTTGGGAAGGGAGGGTCCTTGGTGCCCATGAGTGGGCCCCACAGATAAGAGCAGCTCATTGAAGCCCTGAAGATTCAGTCTCTCTGGGGCCAAGCTGGGAAGCGGCGAGAACACCAGGTGGGGTGAGGGGAGGGTTTCAGTACACAGAGAAGGTGATGTGGGCGTTTAGGGAAATAAAGCCACCTGAGTGAATCCTTCCTCTACCACTGACTTCTGGGAGTCCCTGGCCAATAGTTCTGCTCTCTGAGCCTTGTTTCTTAAAAGTCAGAACAGAAGGACAAAGGGCCCATCCCCAGGGCCTGTGCAGGACTCGGATGAGATTAAATGGAGTGCTGTGAAACGCCCAGCTCAGAGCCTGCTCCAAAGTCTGAGTCCTGAGTTCTGACTTGGGATGTCCAGCCTCATCCTCTTCACCTATTCAAAGTTGATCCTCCCAAGTTTATTTTTACTAATTTCTATATCTTTTAGGGAAACCCCAGTGCCATATTGATTTAAGTGCCAGTCTGCTAACCCAAAAGTTGGCAGCTCACATCTACCAGGTGCTCCTTGGAAACTCTATGGAACATTTCCACTCTGCCCTATAGGGTCACCGTGAGTCAGAAATGACTTGACAGCAGTGGGTTAGATCTTTTACAAGAGCCCTGGTAGCATGATGGTTAAGAGCTCTGTTTGTAACCCAAAAATTGGCAGTTCGGATGCACCAGGTGCTCCTTGAAAACCCTAGGGGAAGTTCTACTCTGTCCTATAGGGTCACTGTAGTTGGACTCAATTTTATGGCAACAAGTATTGTTTGCATATGTATGCATATGTATAAATATAAAATAAAATGTTTCATGAGCTCATACTGCAGCACCACGAAAAGTGTACAGGTGGACTGATCTCGCTCTAACCCTAACCCTAGCTTTTTGCTCTGTTAAGGCTGACTGACACCTCTATCCTCCCTAAGCTCTCAGTCCTCCTGTGTTGCTTTTGTTCTGGCAGATGACAACTGATAATCATGAGCATGTCTCTTTTCTCCCACATTCATGTAAAGAAAGGACACAAGGCACACCATTCTGCTGTGTAGATTTCTCTTTTAAACAGAGTTTGAGAGTCTTAAATGAGTGCTATGCAGTTTCTATGTCCCAAGCCTTGGAGACAACCAAATCTCAGCCAGTGATTGCTCCAGTGTTTCTCAGAATCTCTGCCCAGCCCCCTAGCTCCTCTCCCTTCTGGGGATGCAGAGAACCCCAGACAGCTTGAGCATTCCTCCCTCCCTCTGGGAAGGGAGAGGAAAACCTTCGTGAGGCCCCTGGAAGTACTGCAGCAATATCCATGTGGCAGAGCATTCTTCCCGTCCCTCTCTGTGACTTAAGGATTGGCTCCCGAAAGACTTCCCCAAGGACATTTAGAGGGCACCACATGGGCAACTGGAGGCTCACTCCTCACCTATTGTGAGCTGTTGCGTCCAAGTCACTGCTGTGCAGACTTCCTCATCTGGGGGAAGTGTCCTTCTCCTTGCAGGACCCCCCCCCCCAAGCATGGGCAATCCTTGGACCCTTTGGGATCCTTCACTCTCAGAAGCTGCAGAGGCAGCTCCCAAACCCCCTTCTTACATTCTCCCAAGAGGTCCTGCTTCCTCCCTGGTGTTGTGTCTTGCTGTCATTCCTGGATCCGTTGATGGCACACAGAACAGGCACCTACCTTGACCCTGTTGTGGGTACCCCTCTTTCGGAAAGCACAGTTAGACCTTACATAAACCTGGTGATGCACCAGGCCTGGTTCTCAGCCCTTTAGATATCAGTCTTAGTTACTCAGTGCTGTTGTAACCCCGAAAATAACACAAGTAGGTGGCTTTAAAGAACAGGCATTTATTTTTTCACAACTCTAGAGACTTAAAGTGCAAATCAAGGTCTCAGCTGTGTTGATTCCTTCTGTGGGTCTTTTTCCTAGTTTCAGCACCTGCTAGCTATCCCTGGGATTCCTTTGTGTATGGGTCCGTCATGTGTTGCCTGTCCTCCATCTGTGTGTGTGTTTCTGTGACTATTCTAATCTTCTTATAAGACATACTGAGAAGTGATTAGGTCTAGAACCCACCTTACTCTGGAACGATCTCATTAACATAACAAAAGAAAGCCCCTGCTTCCAAACAGGGTCATGTTTACAGGTACAAGGATTAGGACTTCCATATACATTTGGGGAGACACAAGTCAATCCATAACTACATTGTAGCTAGATTAGTCCTTGCCACCACCCTAAAATGAGGCTAAGATGATCACTTCATCCGTTTTATGGGTGTGAAGACTCGGACCCAGATGTTGTGTAGATAGAAAGAGATGGATCCAGTCTCACAGACTGTCTGGGTCTACCACCAGAGCTTCTAACCAGGAGACAATACTGTTCAAGACCAGCCCTTCGTACTTTGGAGAAAGGAGCTGGAATCTGCTTAATCAATAAATAGACTAAATGGAAGCACTGAGTCATCGTCTAGTAGAGTCTGCCTATCCTTGTTGCTGTTTGTTACCATGGAAACAGCCCCTCACTCACGACAACCCCATGCACAATGGATCAACACACTGCACAGTCTTTCACCATCCCTATAACTGGTTATGGATCAGACTGTTGTGATCCCTAGGGTTTTCAGTGGCTGATTTTCAGAAGCAAATCAACAGATCTCTCTTCCAAGGCTGGAAGCTCAGCTGAAACCTGTTCGGCATCAGAGTGACATGCCACCCTCCAGTGACAGCTGGGTGGTGGCTGTGCAGGAGCTGCATTGGCTGAGAACTGAACGGTGGCCTCTTGCGTGGAAGGTGGGTGTTCTACTACTGAACTACCAACATCCCATCCGTCTGTCTGTAGAGCAGCAGTTCTCAAACTGAGCACTGTCAGGATTCCCTGCAGGGTGTGTGGAACCCACAATCGCTGGGTCCCCTCCAGGACCCCACTATGAGAACTTCTGTTCCAGTGAAACTGCCAACCATGGAAGAACAGGAGGTGGTGGGGGTTCTTTGCCAGAACATACTGCGTAGGGTTTCCAACGAGACCTTTCTGAACCAGGTGGTTCTGTGATAACGATTTTACGGTTATGTTAAAAAAAAAAAAGGTACTTATCTGTCACACATTCTAAAGTATTTAGAGATTACATACATGTTACGGGTCAAACTGTGTCCCCCAAAAGATGGATGGAAGTCCTAACCTCTGATACTTGTGAATGTGACACCATTTAGAAATAGTCTTGGAAGAAGTTGTCAGTTAACATGAGGTCATCCTGGAGATGGATGGATCTTAATCCAATCTAACTGAAGGATCTTCCCCTAGAGCCTTCAGAGAGACAATGGCCCTTCCTGCCAACACACTGATTTCAGACTTCCGGTCTCCAGAATTGTGAGAGAACTGGCTTTGTTGTTTAAGCCCCTGGCTTGTGGCAACACATGATAGCTGCCCTAGGAAACTAATACAAGCTGTCTACAGTTTGTTTTAAAATATGCCAGCCCATAAATCAAAAAACAAACCAACCCCACTGCTATCAGGTTGATTCTGACTCCTAGTAACCCTGTAGGACAGAGCAGAACTGCCCTACCAAATTTCCAAGGAGGGGCTAGTGGATTTGAACTGCTGACCTTTGAGTTAGCAGCTGTAGCACTTAACCACTATGCCACTAGGGTTTTCAGTCCATGCTCCCCCAAAATTTAGAGCATAGATGAAACAATGGTAGCTGAGTAACAGGTACGTAATTCATTATACCACTTTCTACTTTCAGTGTATATCTGCAGTGCAGTGATTTTATATGGCCCTTCTAGCCATTCACGGTCTCATGACTCTCATAAAATGATTGGGTGAAACTATGAAAATAAAGTAATTGTGGCCCCCCAGGAGGACTGGACTGCTTGCTGACAATGCAAATACAGTGTGAGGAGGAACCCTTGCAGAGGTGAAGCCATGCAAATAAGGTGTGTGAAACTCAAACAAGGGGACTGGTCAGTTTTGTCCTCCTGCTACGCTTAGATGGAGTCAATCTCAGAGCAGAGGATCTGAAGATCCAGGAGTGGAGTTCATCCTTTGGAGTCTAGGTCCCTGTGCCACAACCTCCTAGATCAAGGAGACAGAGACAGAGAGAGAGCACTCTAACAATGGAGACAGCACGAGACATCAAGAATCAGCCTCAGAGAAATAACAACAGGAGAACCAGGAGACAGGCAGGAGATGGTGTGTTGGGCTTCCCGGCCCACTGAGAGGCAGTTACAGTGGCTATGCTGGCCCACAGAGCAAGGAAGCTGAGTGCCTTTGGGCAGGAAACCTGGTGACAGAGTGGAGTGCCTCCAGGCACTCAGCAGAGTTAAAGAGCTTTGTAATACTCAATCTGAGCTGGGAAGAGGCCAGGCTGAGCCCAAAGGGCTGAGGAAGAGGCCTCCCGGCAGGCATTACAAAAAGAAAAAAAAAAAAAAAAAGCTGTTCTGATCAAGAACTGTATCCTGAGTTGTTCCTGTTACTTCCAAGTTGGTCCTGATCCCAAGTTATGCCCTGGTACTCCCCTGATAAACCCTGTAATTGTAAGAATGATTGATGTGTACTGTGAGACACTGCAGTGAATTACCGAATGTGAAGACTGGAGGGGAGGAGGAGCAGTTGGCGTTAAAGGTGATGAAGCGGTAGAGCAGTCTGGACAAACCGGACAACTGGGACACCTTTAACCTCTGCCTCATAGGAGCCAGCTTTGTGCTGATTCTCACCAATCATTCATTCGGTATTTGACAGTGTTATTCATAAACTTTGTTTATTCAAGTTCTGGCTCCTGTCAACTGTGATCTTGAGCAAGAAACTCCCAGTGTCTGAGCTTCTCTTGGTTATCAATGGAGATAAGGGTGTCCTTCCAACTGTATTGTGGTAATTAAACAAGACAAAAGGTATCAAGCAGGCAGCACTCACCTTGGTGGAACAGTAAAAATAACCCAAATCTCAAACCCATTGCCATTGAGTCAATAGCAACTCTATAGGAAGGAATAAAATTGTCCCATAGAGTTTCCCAGGAGTGGTTCCAGATTCCGATTGCTGACCTTTTAGTTAGCAGCCATATCTCTTAAACACTGCAGCCCAATCTCCTCCACTGTCCACACATTCTCCTTTCAAGGCGGGCCAGGCAGCCCCTCCTTGGCTAATGGGCAGGGTGGTGCCCAGGCAAATGCACCTGTTCAACGAGTTTCCTTGTGCTGGGCTGGAAGGTGAAACTTTCCAGAAGCCTGTCCGTTTAGGAGCAGGAGGTGTGGGTGGAATGTGAGCCGGGCAGGCTTCAGTGGGGCCCCATCCTGTGGCTGAGACCTATTGAGTCTTTGTTCTTGTGGTAAGGGGTCTGGGGCAGGAATTCCCTGGCATCCAGATCAGAGAGGTGCCAACAGATTCCCTGGGGCCTACAAGCTCCCAAACTGTCTCAAACTAGGTGTTCTGTGGTAACTCCAGTTGGGAGAAGAGTCAGAGCCAGAATTTGAACTCTCTGGGTCTTGATTCTCGAGCTAGGTGCCTCATCACCTCCCTGACTTCCTCCTACCATCAAAAAGGCTCAAGAACACACTCTTGTGAGGGATATCTGATTGGTCCAGCTTTGATCAGGTGGTCTATTTCTAGGCCAATCAGCTGTAGCCAAGGGGGTAGGGCTCACTGTTTAACCTTGACTCCCAAGGCCCAGCGTTAGAGAGCTGTTGTCGCTATAAGGGAGCAGAGGGTGTTGGCTTGACTCATGGTCGCAGCAAGATCCCACTTCTTGGTCCTTTCCTTCTTCCATGGTATCCCTTTCTCTGCCTTTCTGTGATATACAGCACCCTGCTATACTCATCTCCCCACCACGGAGCTAGTCGAGGCCTGCGTTCAAATCCTTCCTCTGCCCAGGGTGTGTTCTTGGGAAAATAATTCACCTCTCTGACTCTCTGTGTGTTCTTTCGTAAATGGGCATCACAATATTGACCTCTCAGTGTGGTAAGAGAATCAGATGACATAAGGGCTCATGTAAACCTTTCAGTGGCTCCCCCACCATTTTCAGAATCAAGTTCAAACCCCAAACTGGGCACCTGCCCAATTTTCTATCCCCATTTCCCCCCACTACAAAATGTCCCCTTGCTCCAGCCATGTCCAACTGCTCAGAATTCCTTAAACCTCTCAGATCTGTGCCTTTGCATATCTGTTCCCTCTGCCTGGGATGCTTTTCCTTGCTCTCCCCCACCTAACCTGGCTGACTTCATTCTACTTGCTCCCCAAGCTTAGCTGAGACATCTCCTCCCCTGGGAAGCCCTTCTCGACTGCTTCTCGCTGCAATAAAATGCCCAAAGTGCCTGCATGGGTGTATCCTGGCACCTATGACATGGCCTCGGATCACAGGTTCATCTTTAGTCTTTAGAATTTAAACTCAAGTACAGGGTTACAACAAGTACATTAAGAATAATAATACATACGTTCCCAGGGTACCAGTTATCCAGTACATCTGCAACAGCAATACTACAAATCAATGGCTTTAACCAACGGGAATTTATCTTCTCCCAATTCAGGAGTAGAAGTCTATATTCAGGGTGCTGGCTCCGGGGCAAGGCTTTCTGTCTCCATCAGCTCTGGGGGAGATTCTACTCTCTTCAGCTTGTTTCCTGGTTCCTTGGAGATTTCCATGTGCCTTGGCGTCGGTTTTCACCCTTCTCTGCTTATCTCGCATGCTTATTTCATCTTCTTTATATCTCAGAAGAGATTAAGACACACCTATGCTAATCTTGCTTCATTAACATAACAAGGTCAACCCACTGAGGTCAGGATTACCACACATATTTTGGGGAGAAGGACGTAATTCAGTCCATAACACCTAGCAACTCTGAAAGGTAGCTATTCTTATTAGACCTGTTTCACAGAGGAAGAAACTAAAGCTCAGAGGAGCTAACCGCCTTGCTCAGGATTGAAACCCAGGGTGTCCCTTTTCAACTGTTCTACCCCACCCACCGCACTAGGCAGCCCAGCCAGGAAGTAGGGCTGCACTCACCCCTCTCCCTTGTCCCCATTGTCCTCCACCATATTGCATACCTTTGGTGTCCCTTTCTACTTCCCGGGGCCTCAGAGGTGGGAGTCAGCTTTCACAGGCCAGAGCCAGCAGACTAGCTGGGGGCCAGAGGGTAAACTGTGGGACTGGACAGATGTGGTGTGGTTCCCGGCTCCAGCCTTTATTCACTTTTGTGACTCTGGGAGAGTCATTTAAGCTTTTGAAGATTCAATTTGCCCACATGAGAGATGTACGCAAAGGGCTTGGCATACTCAAGTTATCTGCTGGTTGTGTGGCCAGGTGACAAGTAGGCAGTCCCTTAGAACTGCAGCCCTCAGTTCTAAAGACATCACTACTCTTCAGAAGCAAAAGGGGGTGTTTGGACAACCCCAGGCCAGGCCCTATCCAGACCCTCAGAAACAAGTGGGCATTGATGATTTAGTGGGTGACTTAATAGCCCACAAATCCCGGGCATTGTTTTCACAATGGGCCTCAAATGTGGCAAGGACAGACATCATGCTCCCGTCGGGAAAAGGCAACTATCTCCTGTTGGACTGCCTATCTCTTTTCTATCAAACTGAGGGACAAAACCTTTCCTAGGCAGCACTACAAAGGCCCACTTTGTATGACTATTAGACAAATCCTTTTACTATTTTTCTCTCGTGTTCTACAAAGCTATCTATACATACGTGTTTAAAAAACCTTGCCATCCAGTGGATTCCAACTCAGAATGACCCTATAGGAATAGAACTGCTCCATAGGGTTTCTAAGGAGCACCTGGTGGACTCAAACAGACAACCTTTTGGTTGGCAGCTGTAGCTCTTAACCACTATGCCACCAGGATTTCCAATCTATATGTACAGGGAAATAAAAAAAAATATATATGTATCTGAGCAGTAGGTATGAACAGATGCTCAGAAGCAGCAAATAAATAAAAATAAATACTGGCCCACCAGCTATCAACCTCTACTTCAAACTGGACTTTGGGTGATTTTCAAGAGAATATTGATTTCATAGAGAGAAAGAGTGTGCACATGGTGGCAGAGGCACATTGGTGGGGACAGAAGGTGCTGGTTTTCAAATATGGATATCTAGGCATTGCCTCCACACAGGGCCCATTTTAGAATGAAAAGGGCTGAATCTTGTCAAATACTTGATTGATACCACTTGGTTGTTTTGTAAGGGACAGGTTATTAGTTGTATTTAAACCATTTATTTTCCCCAGTGAGTCCACGCATGTGCGTGTGTCTATGTGCAGACACTGTCAAAGTCTGGAGTGCGACAGATACCTTTGCAGCCTTCCCATGTCCCTTTGGGTCATTTTGTATGCCTACCTGCCCTAGCAGAGGGAAGCTGCCCTTAGAAATGATACCTCCTCCCCTAAGGGGTGGCCCCACCCAGGCACTGATGGGGTAGGAGCCGTCTAGTTCTCTGGCTCCCCTGCATCCAGTGGGTTCACACCGTAGTGTGAGTTGGATCCACCCACACGCCTGATGCAGTAACAGACGCACATGGCTCCTGTTCAAGAGTTACTAAGAAGTCCCAGATTGCAATGGTACATTGTTAGGTCAAGAATAGGGCTTCTCTGGAGTTTTGGTGAGACTTGGGCTGCCTCCAGTTCCCCGAGGGACTCAGGGACCTTGATCCCTGAACCACCTGACCTCCTTCTCCTCTTGCCCCACACCCCTGTCTCCTGCCTGTTTTTTCCAAGAAACTCTTTACTAAATTGCTTCCAACAAATCCTCATCTCAGGGCCTGCTTCCGAGGGACCCAGAGCAACACAGCAAGGCAGTGGTCCAGGTACCCCTAGATTGCAGAAGCAGAGCTCAGCAGCACCTCATCCCAGTAACCCCTGTTTCCCTCCCCAGGATTAAACAGTGACAAAGTAGGCCACGTCCTTGAGACTGAGCATCATGCTCTGTGGTTTGTGTTGTTCTGTAGCCTCCCTTCGCCCACTTTCAACATTCATACCACAGCCTACGTGATTTAAAAGCATCCAAAGCCCAGCTGCCCCTGAATCGACTCTAACTCATGGTGACCCCATGTGTGTCACAGTAGAACTGTGAACAACAGGGTTTTCAGTGGCTGATTTCTTGGAAGTGGATTGCCAGGCCTTACTTGCAAGGTACCTCTGGGTAGACTCAAACTTCCAACCTTTTGGGTAGTAGTCAAATGTGTTAACTGCATCACTTTGGGACCCTTCTTAAGTAAATAAGGGGATTAAAATTGTGAATCATGCATGAGTAAGGAAACACATTCCCATATATTAATGAGCAAATTTATTTTGTGGACATTTGGGATGGGTGTATGCCTTCACATGTCATGTCTGGGAGAAATTTGTAAGTGGCTAAGACATTGACCTCTGTCTCAGAGGGGCTTCCTTGATGCTCACAGAGGAGGTGGCTCCTTCCTGGAGTAACAGCTTATGGATTTTAGGGTCAGGTGGGCTCCTAAGGGTGTCTCACTTCCAGCCTGGTGAAGCAGGAACCCAGAGGCCCAGTCAGACAGAGTCCCAGGGAGGACGGAGGGCCAGGTATCCAGAATCTATGTGTCTCAGAAGTCATGCTCTGGTGAGCAAGGTGTGACCTCTAGGGATCAAACTGCCTCCCTCCGCCTGACTGTGTCCGAGGCTTGACAGAAAGTTGAGGAAATGTTCTTGCAAACTGGCTACAAAGGAAGCAAAGAAGGAATTAATATGAGTAGTTGCTTGGACAGAACACACAGTCCCATCAAATCCCTCCCCCTCCCCATCAGAAATGCCAGTGTCTGTGAAGAGTGACTTTCAGAATTCCTTCCCAGGCCTGATCGTTGAGCCGTGAGATCCAGGGACATGGTGTAGTCACCAGGTCCCTCTGAAATGGGCCAGGAAGTATGAGCAGCTAATTGTCCATGCTTCCAAGTCTGAGTCATTGTTAAAATCTCCACAGGGTGCCACTTCACACCCGCTAGGGTGACAGTCCGATGCCAAGTTGTTAGTAACTGCTGCATCGACCCCAGGAACAACAAAACACAAGTCACCGAGTCCCAGCCCACCTACACGGTCTTTGACACATCTGAGCCAGTTGTTGAGGCTACTCTGTCCACCTGTCCTATTGAGGGTTTCCCTCATTTTCACTGACCTTCCAACTTTACTAAACGTAACGTCCTTTGAAAAAATTGGTTACGCCTGATGACATGTCCAAAGGACAGCAGAGAGTTTCACCATCCTCCTGTCTAAGAAGAAGCATTCTGGTTTTAGTTCTTTAAAGGCCAATTTGTCCGATCTTCTGGCTGTCCATGGTACATTCAGTATTCTTCACCAACGTGACAATTCAAACGCATCAGTTCTTCTCCTGTATTCTTTGCTCGCTGTCCAGCTTTCACATTAGTAAGAACCAAAAAAAAACCAAACCCACTGCCACTGAGTCATGTCAGACTCACAGCACCCTAGAGGTCAGAGTAGAACTGCCCCATAGAGTTTCCAAGGAGCACCTGGCTGATTTGAACTGCTGACCTTTTGGTTAGTAGGTGTAACACTTAACCCACTATGCCACTAGGGTTTCCATAAGCATAAGAGATGATTAAACATACCATGGCTTACTTGTCCAACGCAAGATCACAGACACATTCAAACTGAGGACCAAATTGCTGGGCTGAGGGCTGTGGGGACCATGGTCTGGAGGGACATCTAGCTCAACGGGAACAACACAGTCTACAGTCTAGTTTGGTGAGCACCATCTGGGGTCTTAAAAGCCTGGGAGCAGCCATCTAGGATATTCCATTGATCTTACCCCTCTGGGAGCAAGTAAGAATGAAGAAAAGTTAAGATAAAGGGACTCGTACAGAGGACTAACGGACCACACTTACCAAAGCCTCCACCAGACTGAGTCCACTATAACTTGATGGTATCTGGCTACCACCACTACTGCTCTAACAGGGATCACAATAGAAGGTCCCCGATAGAGCTGGAGAAAAACGAAGAACAATATTTTAACTCAAAAAATAAAAACAGGCTTACTGGCCTGACAGAGACTGGAGAAATCCTGAGAGTGTGGCATCTGGACTCCCTTTTAGCACAGTAATGAAGTCACCTTTGAGGGCCACCTTTCAACCAAAGATTAGACAGGCTCATAAAACAAAAGGAGACTAAAGCAGCACATCAGCCTAGGGGCAAGGACAAGAAGGCAGGAGGGGACAGGAAAACCAGTAATAGGGAACCCAAGGTTGGGAAGGAAGAGTGTTGACATGTCATAGGGTTGTGAATCAGTGCCATAAAACAGTATGTGTAGTGTTTAATAAGAAACTAGTTTGTTCTATAAACCTTTATCTAAACTACAATAAAAAAAAGAAAATATCATGGCTTGGGTGAGGCACATTGTAGTCATCAAACTGACATCTTTACTTTTTTATTTTTATTTTTTTAAGAACTTTTAAGAGATCTTTTGCAGCAGATTACCCCAATGTGATACATCATTTGATTTTTTTGACTGCTGTTTCCATGGGCATTGGTTGTTGACTAAAGTAGAATGAAATAACTGACAATTTCAATTTTCTCTCCCTTTATCACGATTTGCTTATTGGTCCAGTTGCAAGAATTTTATTTTACTTACATTCAGGTGTAATCCATACCGAAGGCTATAGTCTTTAATGGTCTTCATTAGCAAGTGCTTCAAGTCATCTTCATTTTTGGCAAAGCTATGTCATCTGCATATCACAAATTCTTAGTGAGTGTTCCTCCAATCCTGATGGTACAGTCTTCTTTATGTAGTTCAGAATATAGATTGAATAAGTAGAGTGAAAGGATATAACCCACATTTTCCCCAATTTTGAATCAGGCAGTATCCCCTTGTTCTGCTTGAATGACTGCCTCTTGTTCTATGTACAAGTTCGGCATGAGCACAATGAAGTGTTCCAGAATCCTCATTCTGCGTATATGATCTACACAGCTGAATGCCTCTGTATAGTCAACAAAATACAGACAAACATCTTTCTGGTAATTTTAGCTTTCAGTCAACATCCATCTGACATCAACAATGATATCCTTCATTCCATGTCTTCTTTGAATCCAGCTTAAATTTCTGGCAGTTTCCAGTTGATATATGATTGTATCCGTATTTAAATTAGCTTCAGCAAAAATTTGCTAGCATGTGATATTAATGATAATGCTTGATAATTTCTGCATTCCATTTGATTATCTTTCTTTGGAATGGGGAAATAGTGATTTCTTCCAGTTGGTTGGCCAGGAGCTGTCTTCCAAATTTCTTGACATAGACAAGTGAGTCTTTCCAGCATTGCATCTGCTTTTTGAAGCACCTCAATACTTTTTTCCCACCAATGCTTTCATGCGGCCCAAACGTCTTCCTTCAGTACCAGCTGTTGTCAGTCATACGCTGAAATGGCTGAACTCTAACCAGTTTACTTTGGTACCGGTCTGACACCCTGAATTCAGACTCCTTGCCTCCAGAACTGAGAGACAACCTACTTCTCTTCTCATAAGTCACCCAAAGAGTCCTGGTGGGGCAAAGGGTTAAGTGCTCAGCTGCCAACCAAAAGGTTGGTGGTTTGCACTCACCCTGTGGCTCCGTGGGAGAAACACTTGGCCGTCTGCTTCCATGGAGCTTTAGCCTAGGAAAGTCTATGGAGCAGTTCTTCTTTGCTACATGGGGTCACTATGAGTCAGAATCCCCCGGATGGCACCTAACAACAGCACAACACAAGTTACCCAGTTTGTAGTACTTTGTCACAGCGGATGTTAAAAATTCACAGTGATGCAAAGGGCCTGGGCCTGTATGAAGAGGGACTTGAAAGCTTTTACCACATACTCAGTCCTCTCCTACACTAAAGGCTGTAATGTGGAAACTTGTCTAGCAACGTCTCTGAATGTTGCACACACATCCATCCGAAGACCCAGCAATTCCACTTGTAGGTATATATTCATCATCCATTCACCAGGTATGTTCACCAAAGGTACGTGTGAGAACAATCACAGAAGCCTCACTCATAAGTACCCAAACTAGAACCAAACTAACATCTATCATCAGGGAATCAATAAACAAAATGTCAAATAGTCACACAATGGAATATCACATAGCAGTGACCATGAGCATCATGGGTGAACTTCACAAACATAATGTTCAACAAAAAAAGCTGGACAGAGAAGCATACACACTGTAGGACACCTTTACATGCCATTCGAATGCAGGCAAACGGATCCCTATTGGCAGAGGTAAGAGTAGTGGCCTCCCTTAGGGAGGAGAGAGACTGGTAGGAGCACGAAGCTGGAGAGTCATGTTTGGCAACTTGATCCAGTGCTGGTTACATGGCATGGTCACTTCTGAAGACCCCCTGACTTGAGATTTGCTGACTAGATACCTGAATGACACATTCACTAGCAAGCAGATACATTTCTATCTACTTCCTGTACTCGTTGTCCTAACAGAGAAGTGGTCCAGTCTAGCTGGAGGAAAGGTCATCGCTCCATCCATTTCACTCTTCCCATAGAGACACTTCTTGTTTCCTGAGACAGCCAAGATCTCCTGCCCATGAGTGCAAAATGGAGTGGTGATTGGAGGTGACATCTAACTCTTCCTGCCACTCTGGTCACCTGTTGCATGGATACGCATGGCGTTTGGGCACCTACCAATGCCTTGGCATCTACTACCTACTGTTCTGTGACACTTTGGCTTTCTTAAAGGGAATCTACCAGCAACTGAGTCCATGTGGGTTAGATGGGGTTGACCAGCCAACTCAGGGATGTGCATATGACCCAGGCCTTCACCAGTCAACACAGTTCCACCCACTGGGCACAGAAATGGGTTCACATGATCCCATCCATCCCAGTGATAGCCAAGTCCAGTACTTACGTATGACTGCTGGGAAGTGGCAGTGGCCTTCTACCGCCGAACTCTGAAACTGTGAGGAGGAATGCCTGAGGCTTTTGGCAGCTATCTTGTCTCCTCTTAGAACCTGAGATTGAAGCTAACTGGAAGTGAGCAGGGCAGAGTGGTGGACTGAGACAGGTGCTGGTGACAATGCTAAAGCCCTGATCAAACCATACCTGAAGCCAAAATTATCCACAGACTTTTTAGGTTCATGAGTTAATAAAAATTCTCCTTTTTGTTTAAGTCAGTTAGACTTTGATTTCCTTTCGTGTGCAACAAAAAGAAGCAAGAATTAAGAGTATCTCAGTTCCAGCCAAGAAAATATTTCTTGATGTTATTTAACTAAGTCCATGCTGACAAGTTATGTCTGCTCCATGCTTTGTATGTCCAGATCATGGAATATTAAGCTTCACAAATCCATGACTGTTCATTCCTGTGGGCTTATCTGTGCCATACATATGGGTGACTTCATCACCAGCCCCTCATTAAATTCTGCCCAAGAGCACACAAGGAAATATCCCACTTGAGCTAACTCTTAACAATCAAGAAAAACAAACAAAAATTCTTCACAGCAAGAGCTTATTAAGCTCCCATTTATTGGGAGCACATTACTAGATCAAGCACATCATTAGGTCTTGATGTGTATTATCTTATTTAGTGTCTACCCTATAATGCATTATCAGTCCCATTTTACAGATAAGAAAACTGAGGCTTGGAGAGTTCAAGTCAGTTGCTTAAGGTCACACAGTGATAGAGCAAGAATTTAAACTCACAAATGTCTGGTTCCTAAGCCTGTACCCTTTAAAACCATTTTAAACTCACTCTTGAAGTCTTGCCAGATCCACAGGTCCACGAGCACCTTCCAGTTTACAGTCCACAGTTTTCAAACGTACTGAGCTCACTTCCAGGGACTATTCCTGTCATCAGCAGGTAATACACATGCTGGCATCAATCCCTGCTGGCTCTAGATTTTCTTGGAGGCAGGCCTGAATATTCTGGAATTGGAAATCTGATGTCTGCCTTTCAAGGACATTCTGGGAAAATTGCCTGCATGGACTTCTTTTGTTATGTGTAGATAATCAGTTGTCACGGGGATAAGGTCAGGATTTGGGGGTTTACAGACCGAGGACCCCCTTCATTGCTATGACCCCAGAGTCCTTTGCAGCTATCTGTGTCTCACCTTTGAGAGTGAGGTAGGCAGAATAGCCGGTAGGGAAGCACACAACAGAAACCCCCAGGAAAATGCAGTACCTCTTCTGAGCCAACAGTTGGGAGTAAGACAGGGAGCCTTAGAGCCTCCGTAAGTTATGTGATTAAAACCTTGAAACTATCAACAAGTAATAAGGGGTTAAAAGATTCAATGATTAACTACATCCTGGGATACTGGGATGAGTCCTCAAACAATGGTGTAAACTTTCTCATAAGTTGTTTTCCAGATGGAACCAACTCCTGGGACATGCGCAAACAATCCCACTTCAGTGGCTATGTGCGTTCCCAACAGGGGCACCAGAAAGCTACAGTCAGGGCCAAAGAATTGAACCAAAGCAGGAAGAAGTATGTAACACCCCATAATAAGTCCTGCTACCAGTCCCAGAAGCCCTGGTGGCAGGAACCATCTTGAAGCCTGCATGTGCTTGCAGCCAAGGGATAAGCAGTAGCCCACCAAAAAGGACATGCTTCAGATTCCCAGTAGTTGATTTGTTGTCCCCAGTTATACCCTGGCCATAGATGGGCTATAAAAACCCAACCCTGAATTTGCTCAGTGGCAGAGCCTACAGGGGTGTTCTACACTCTGCTGCTGTCTTATTTTGAAGTGCTTTCTTTTTCCAATAAAGATTCCCCTTGTAAGCTAGCCAAGTGTCCCTGAGTAATGCTTTCTCGTGGGTCTGACAAGGACCTCTGCAGGTCTTTGGAGACCCACAGTGACAAGAGCATCCTGAGAGCTGCGCCCAGGCCTGCCTTCGTGAGCTCTGCTGTGCCAGCCTCCCCGCCATCGTTCTGCTCCCATCCCAGCAGCTTCCCTTTGGCTTTCAACCCTAGATCTCTCTGCCTTGGTGGCCTCTGTCTGGGAGTCCTTTCCCCAACACCTTCCCACAGCAGTGCCATATCATCTCCAACTCTCAGCTCGATGTCACCTCCACTCAGAGCTCTTCCTTGATGCCCATCTAAGGTAGCCTCGTGCCTCACCCAGTGACTACATCATATGTCATTGTTTCTGGGCTGCACTGGCAACTGTTACTTATAAACTTGTGACACATATACACTTACTGTACTGATTACAGTCTGTCACATTTTCTCTTTATTTGTTGACTTGTGTACTGTCTGTCTCCTACTGGGCGATATTCCCTATGAGAACCACACCCATATCTATTAACTATTGTTGAGTGACAGTGTCTAGTCTATACTGTAGTTGGCACTCAGTAGTATAGTCTGACAGAAGACAGAGACAGACAGGACTTTATGGGACACTGAAGCATTGTTAATCTGTTCATGGAGGCATTAAGGCAAAGGAGCCTTAGTTACCTAGGGCTGCTAGAATAAAAATACCACAAGTGGGTGACTTTAACAAACAGAAATTTATTTCCTGATAATTTAGGAGGCTAGATGTCCTTTCTATCTCTGTCAACTGCAGAGGACAGGTCTTGTCTTTTTGAGCTTCTGCTCCTGGGTGATCTTCCTGAGGTTCAGCTTCCCTCAACACTCCTCTCTGCTACTGTCGTCTCTCCAAAGAGATCACCTCAAGAAAACACTCTTATCCTCTCCATTAGCATGACAAACATATCCTAATCCTCGCTAACGTAACCTAATCCTGTCTTATTAACCCAATAAGCACAACCTAATCACAAATGCAGTTGTAAACAAAGGCAGAAGGTATGATTTACAACAGACACATTTTTGGGGGGGTTTCGGGAAGGGTATAAAATTCAATCCATAACAAAAGAACAGGGAAGGAGGTGGAAAGAAAAATTTGAACCTAGTCTAGTGTCACTCTGAGTTCGAATCAACTGGATGGTACTGCATTGGGTTTGGTTTTGGTTTAGTCTAGTTTTGGTTTGGAGCTCCTGGTGGTGCAGTGGGTAAGTGCTACATCTGCTAACCAAAAAGGTCAGCAGTTTGAATCCACCAGGTGCTCCTCTGTGGGGCAGTTCCACTCTGTCCTGTAGGGTCGCTATGAGTCAGAATTGACTTGATGGCATTGGTTTTTTTTTGGTTGCTGTTGCTTAGCTTTGGTTTAGGCCCAGAGTGCATGGAAAAGCTTGCTGCAGATCACACAGTTTTTCTATGTTTGCTTTGACACTACAGTAAAACCTGGGAGAGCCAGAACTTGTGTAAGGTAGAAACCTGTCCAAGAAGGAAAATACAAATATTTCCACTCAAAGTGAGAGAAAAGTAATAAGACTGCACCTTGACAAAGGTGGAAAACTTGTGAGATCCAGAAAAACAGGTAGTCCCATCAAGTTCCAGCTCTCACAGTTTTCACTGTGTAAAGGAATTCTGAAATGCCACCAGCCACCCTTCTTATCACCTAGGATACCTGCTACCCAAACCTGTGCCTCTCACTGACCTGTTCCTTCCCTCCACCTACCTGCATGAGCTGCCTCACTGAACGTGCCTCTGGCCGTGACCATGCTCCGCCACATTCTTGGAGTCGCCCTCTGCAAAGAGAATGGCTGTCAGGACAGGTGTGTCCCTCCTGCTCTGGTGCCTGCCATGGCTCACCAGTGACTGCCAAATGAAGTCCAAAGACCTTGGCCTGGCCTGTTCCCTGGCCCTACACCTCTCTTCTCCCCTAAATGAAACAACCTATCTGCAACCTCTTCCCTCTCCTCACCAAAGCTCCATGGCCTGTGTGACCTGGCCCTGCCACTCACCCAACTCACTCTCTGCTCCAGCTGCAGGGAGGGTCACCTGATTCCAGTTTCAGGGTTTTCACACATGCTGTACCCTCCGCCTACTCTGTCTTATTCTTAAGGCTGATGACACTCAAGTCTACTCTTCAGGAGGCCTTCCTTAATCCAATGTCCTCCCCCCAGGATTTCCTGTGTGTGACTTAAGTAACCTCATCATTCTTATCATTATTGGTATTTGCATTTTCTGCTTAGTGTTAGCTGCTTGGTGACAAGCCTGGGCCTGTTATGTTCACAGGTGTGGTCTCAAGTCCTATCACAGAATGAAGGGTAATGCTTGAGGATTCTTGTAAAGATATTCTGGGTGGACAGATAGATGGATGGAAAGAAGGAAGGCTAGGTAGGTGAACAGGTGGATGGATGACTGGATAGGTGGCTGGCTGGCTGGCTGGCTGGAGGAATGAATGAATGAAAGGCAGAAAGGACAGCCTCAGCTTTATTTCCCAGTTTCCTGATTCAAACCATCAGACTTAAGCATGTCCAGGCCCAGGTTTTGAGATTCAGAATGAGGCCATATTTACTGTAAGCCCCTCTTGGGCTCACACATCCCCTATCTCCCATCAAACAACAAGGCATCTTCTTACTTTTCCAGTCCCTGTTTCCACGTCAACCCCTAAGTCTCAGACCAAGCTGCTGCCTCAGTCCCAGACTTAGTCACCTGTCCAGATGTCCAGTTGCTCCCCAGGTCTGGAGTCAGGTCTTACTCCCACCAGAGCCTGCCCTGTCTGCGGTGTGGAATGGGCATTGCCTCTGTTAGATGCCACCAAGAGGAATGCTCAGCCTAGAGGGTAGATTTTCATAATAGAAGCATCTTGGGCACCCCATCTACTCACCCAAAGGTGCCATCTGATGGCATGAGAGCAACTGGGGAAACCACAGCTATACCCCTTTACAGCAGCTTCAGACAGGAATATTCTCACAGCCTTTCTAACACGCTTTATTTTTCCTCTTCACCCAAGGAACGCTCACTGTCCTTTCTAGTGGCCTGTGCAAAAAAAGAATGATTTCTTCCTTTACCTGGATATTCTCTGTGAAATTTGTGTCGTATGAATCGCCCATCTGGAAAATAAATGAGAGAAGTTCTTAAAGCTATAACGCTCCCTTTTAGGGCATTTATAAGGCCAAAACTATTTCATAACAATGCTCAGAAGCCATGTGTATGTTTCCCTTTCACTCATGTGTGCAGAGTAAGGTTTTCCAGAAGCTTCATGACTTGTTACACCTCAACTGACTTGAAGTAGAGGAAGCTGTGAGAACCCAGCTGTTTATTTATTAAAGATTGCTGGGCAAATGTAACATAATGTCAACCTTTTCACTATTTCTTTCAGTTTTGGAAAATAGTTATTTTTAATAAAATGTTATTTCCAGCTTAATGTGTAGTAATAATGTAATAATATACAATGATTGCTATTTTTAAACAAATTAGCAGGTTCTAAAGACCAGGTTGTTCAGCAAAACTGGTATTATAGGAAAATGAGTGATGACAACATCAGATTACATCATTAATAACTGCCAAGTTGCATCATTACGTAACTGCCGAATCACCAAATATGGCCCAGACAAGCTGACGCATAACGTTCACCATCAAAGCCAGCATTACTCTTGCCTTGCACGCTGGCATTCCTTATTGCCAAATGTACATTCTTGATGCTCAAAAATAGTTGGATAGGTTTTTTACTACTGCTGTAAATGTGAAATGTTGGATAATGAGACAGTTGATAAGTGAGGAGAAGGTGTATTTTAAATGTCTCCACCTTAGTTTCCCATATAGTAAATATCCATAGTTATAACCCACGTGAAGAAAAGCTCTTTAGGTTTCTCAATAATTTTTAAGAATGCAAAGAAATTCTGAGACCAAAAAGTTTAGAAACTGCTGTCTTAACAGGTGAATAAGAAGCAAAATTTCAACATGTTATTCAGCAAATGACACTCTGGTACATTAGACGGACAGAAGGATGGAAGGATGGATGGACGGAGGGTGGGAGGGAGGGAGGAACAGATGATTAAATAGATGGGTTGCTGAAAGACTGAATGGATGATTGGGTAGATGGATGGAGAGATGACTGGATGAAAGAATGGATGGAAGGAAGAGACAGGATGGATGGATGGATGACGGGATACACAGATTGATGGATCAATGTCTGCATGGGGATTGAAAGGTACCTTCTTGAGCCATTCAGAAAGAAACTAATAGGATTGCCACAAGTGAGAAAGTAGTTCACGTATATGAATCGTCATTCCACTGCTTCACTAATCCTGAGTCTTAATTTTCCCAACTGAAAATGGGTATAAAATCAATACCTCTTAAAGCTACTGTGAAGATTAGAAGAAACAATTTCCTTTAAAGCATTTATAGGCAAATATTAGGTCCAGCCACATGAAATTGCTATTTTTGCATGTAAAAAGTGGTAACTTGTTGGCAACGTCAAGTCTCAAGCATCATCTGAATTTCCACCACATAATTCCCACATAATTCCTGCTGTCACCTGTCATTAACCCTCACTTCTTCCCCAGCCCTGCCCTATCACAGCGGTAAAGCCTTGATGGGAAGGTAGAAACACCTGACAGAACATGCAGCGTGTCTCATCACAATCCAGCTGTGCTGACCCACGTCTGGTTCTCATCGCAATCCAGCTGTGCTGACCCACGTATGGTTCTCAGTGCTGCTGCTCCGTCTTCTCTGCTACACCACTAATCCGTCATATTGATTCAACGGCAATTTCATTATCCTTCTGTTCTGTGGCTAACTGAAAATCACCGGGGTGTTTTAGGGCCAGCACTGACATTTATTTTACAGGGGAACAAAACCCAACAGCCCCAATCCACACCCTTGGGGTGATTGTATATCAGCTACTGCAGCAAATGTTGGAGCTATTGGGAGTTGGGGTGTCTCAGAAACACTCCTGCCCCCTCCTGCCCCCTCCTGGGCTTGGATTCTACTCCACAATGCCACAGGATGGGGACAGAGTTACCTGTGGAAACTGAGCATCCTCCTTGACCCTCAAATCAAAAAGCACACCTGTTACCATCAGGTCAGTTCTGACTTACAGTAACCCTATAGGACAGACGGCACTTGGCAGCTTGGCCATAGGACAGAGAGCTGCCCAACAGAGTTTCCAAGACTGTCATATTCATGGAAGCAGACTGCCACATGTCTTTCCTGCAGAGCAGCTGGTGGAATTGAACCACCCACTTTTCAGTTAGTGTCCGAGCACTTAACCACTGGGCCACCAGGGCTCCTTCTTTCTTGTTCAGATTTCCTTTATTCATTAAACCTGTTGCTTTCACACAATGAGTTCCTGCTGCTCAAGGCTGCACGAGGCTCACTTTATTCTTCTTGTGAAGTCTCCTGGAAAGGCACTTTGTCAGAGATGGGACAGTGTCCCAGATCCTGGCCCCAACACTCAGCTTCTGAGGGACCTGAAACCTCTTTGAAAATGCACTGTTTCCTCCTGACCCTGCTCTCCAAAAGTAAGACTGTCTGTGTGTCTTTGCTCATTTTTTCTGTTGTGGAGGACATAAATCTCTATCATGGCTAGTTAACTTTCAAACTCAAATGACCATCAGCTCTCTTTCAACGCAGATTCCCAGGGGAGGCTTGCAAATTAGGTGTGGGCAGGAGATCCAGAATTTATTCTCAAATGGTTCAGAAAATGAAAGAGGTATTACTCAGGGAGGGAGAAAGCAAATGTGACAAGATTTTAACAATTGATGAATCTGGTGAAGGGTATGAGGTACTACTCTTGTACCTTTTCTGTAAGTTTGAAAATATTTCAAGTTAGAAGTAAAAAATAAGCCTTAAAGAAAAGACTTCATCCTTGGTAACAGGGACTTGGAATGTGAATGCTCCATCTCTCCCCTGAGACTGTTGACCCAGGGAAACTGCTGGCACTCAACGTGTTTCTAAACTCATGTATAATTATAACAGTTATTGCTAAGTGACAACCCCCTGGGGACAAGGCCAGAGGAAATTTCACTTACACTTGCATTGGAAAAGCTGGAGTCACTGCAGTGGGGGGAAGATCACACACAGACACACACGCACACACACGTGCACACACACACACAGGCTTAGGAGTAGGTAGATGGCTCAGAATTCCATCTCTGCCCCTTCTTAGCTGTGTGTGTCTGGACAAGTTCTCCCTCCTGTGTAAGATAGACATGACGGTGGGGCACATTCACTGACACCATTCCAAGCACTTGATAGGTATTTTCTCATTCAAAGTACCCGAGTAGTAATTATAGTCATTGCCTCCGATTCACTGAAGACACTGACGCTAAGGAAGGTTAGGCTACCTGTCTAAGGCCGCCCAGGAGGAAGCCACAGGATTTTAATCTGTTTTGGTGGTTCTTAGCTGGACCCTGAATCACACTTCCCTGCCTCCTCCATTTCATTCTCCTCCTGCAGGCTTGCAGCAAGGCTTGAAGAGATCATTGATAAGGTTGTCCATTAATGACAATCATCAGTAGTGTCAAACTCTGATTCATGGTGATCCCTCTGTGTGTCAGAGAATAACTGTGCTCCGTAGGTTTGTCACTGGCTGATTTGTCAGGAGCAGATCACCAGGACCTTCCTCCAGGGTACCTCTCGGTGGACTTGAACCTCTAGCCTCTTGGTTAGCAGCTGAGTGTGTTCACTGTTTGCATCACCCAGAGATTCCAAAATAAATACATTAAAAAAAAATCCATTGTCATAGAGTCAATTCTGACTCATAGTTACCTTACGGGATAGAACAGCACTGTATCGTGGAGTTTCCACAGAGCAAAAGGTGGATTCAAGCTGTCAGACTCTTGGTTAGCAGCCATAGCTCTAACTGGGTCTCTGAAGAGATGCAGAGATATATAAAATACCCAGTGTTTGCTGAGCACCTACTACCACCTGGCTCCGTTCTGAGGCCTTACATGTATGATCTCAATCTCCAAAACAGCATGAGGAACCCACTGTACAGATGAGGAAACAGGCTCAGAGATACCAAGCTTTTGAACCCAAGATCACCCAGCTAGGAAGTGGCAGAGCTGGGAGCTGAAGCCGGTCCGTTAACTTGAGGGGCCTGTGTCACAGTTGGGCCTGGGAGGAAAACGACCAAGGGGGTGGAAGAAGGCTACAGACAGTGAGTTGATTGGAAGAGCTCTCTCTAGACAGGCGGAGGGTGCTGGTGGGTATTCTTGGGTCAAATGTCCCAGGCAGGGAGTCAGGAGATCACGGGGCTGGGCAGGGACCAAGCAGGTGCACTCACACTCACCCGCCTGCCGACGCTGCTTGACACACTGCCCACGGTTGGGGATGCCCTTGGCCATGTCCCCAGGGCTCAAGATGTGGCACTCGTAGCCTGTGGGACACAGTAACGGCTCAGCTCCATCCTCGGTGGTGCTGCATGCTTCTGCTGCAGGAACGACACATGCCAGTGTCAGGGAGCTTCTGGGGCAGTAGGGTACACCCCTGCCCATGGGGATGCCACCCAGCTGTACCCCAGATTCCAGGATGGGCCTTGGATCTCACTCACAGGGGTCCACATGCATGTACACATCTGAAGTCGAATGCTCCTAAACATGACCTCACATGCACAGTGACATGCATACAATCCTCACATACTCATGAGACAGCTACATACATACACATGTATTCACTTCCCCACACAAATCCTGAAACAGCCTTGTACACTGACCCAGTCACATCCAGTCCCACATTTGCCTCATACACACGTGTACGCATACATTCATTCGTAGTGAAACACATACACGTTCACACACAAATTCTGACACTTGCAATAATGTACTCATGCACAGTCACACATACACACATGTTCACCAAGACACACAAATCTTGACATATATAGACACGTAGCCACACACAAATTCTGACATACAAATACACATGTTCACACATATAGCCAGATATACACACACATATTCAAATCCTCCCACATTCACATGTCCACATATGCACACACACAACCACACACAAATCCTCAGATACACAACCATGAAAATACATGTATGCACCACACACATACAAATACACAGTGTCATTCATATAGTCACACATCTATACGTGTACACAGATGGACAAATCCTCAGAAGCACAGCCACAGAAAAGCCACACAGTCAAGGACACGTGGACAGTCCTACACACGGACTTGTGCACAGTCACAAGCATGGCTACACACACAAAGAGACACACAGCCTTGGAGTCTCTGGACCCAGGACTAGGTGCTGTTCCTCTCAGAAATTCCTTCCCACCCCACACCAGAAGGAGGTCTCCTCCCTAGGAAGTGGTGAACCCCTAAGTATAATTTTAGGGATTCCATACACAAACCGAACCCCTTCTCCCCTGCAAGGAGGCCCCGTGCTTAGGGAAACTTCCAATCCCTTTGTACTGCGGACTCTGAGTACAAGGCCAAGCCCCACCCCCAACCCTTCCGTGCTGGGCAGAGAGGGTCACAGGCAGCAGCCTGGGAAGGAAGTCTGGCTCTTCCACCGGGTCTGGGCCTTCCCCCGAGGTACCTTGCAACACTTCCTCGGGGCCATCCAGGAGCCAGCCGTTGCCGCCAAGCCATCGGGGTTTCGGCTGCACCAGCCAGTCTAAGACTAATATGAGATGTAGTAAATCTAGACTCCCATCATGCAGCTCAGCAATGCCCCAGCTTTGGGGATAGGGAACCCATATTTTATGACAAAACATGAATGCTCCTTTTGGGAGAAATAATTTTGTTTTCCTAGCATAGATACTCTCATTTTTCTTTTAGAAACAACCCTTGGGTTTCAGCTAAGCACTGGACCACTAAGGTAGAAACTCTGCTTCCCAGCCTCTCCTGCCGCTAGGTGTGGACATGTAATTACGTCTGGTCAGCAGGAGGTGAGCAGCAGTGATGATACCACCTCCTGCCTTGGCCTTGAACTGATGGTCATTTCCTCTTCTCCTTCTCCTTCTGTCTTCTGTGGCTGGGAGCCGTGCTGACCACATTAAAGGGCAATACTAGAGCAATAAGACAGGAAGACCCTGGCTCCCTGCTTAACTCTGTGGAGCAGAGCTACTCCGACCACAGGCTGCCCATCAACCTCTGGACTCTTAACTGAAAGAGAAGAAAATGTCTTAACAAGCTGGGCCCTGTATTTGTGGGTCATTTTGTTACAGCAGCATAGCTTGTTATCTAACCAATACATTTTTAATAGACAGAGTTACTGAAGTAGCAGCCTGGAAAAACCTTAAGAAAACAAAGCCAGGATTGAAAACTCATAAGCCTCCATGGGACAGGTGGCTGACATAAATTACTAAAGCAGACCAGGTAGGGACTGTGGCAAACTAGAGAACATTTCCAATTTTAATGAATTAGTTGCTGTTTAGCCCTGGTCAGCCACTGCCAATGTTCTAAGAGCTTCTGATTAAACAACAACAACCAAAAAAAAAAAAACTGTAAATCTGGATTTTAAAAATATAAGTCTAACAACTTATAAATGTCAGCAAATAATTTTTTTTAAAATTCGGCAATTTGGAGATCAAATAAGACATGTCCAAGCTCATGTATGTTTATGATCTCTGCTTTAGTCTGACTCCGAAATAGAACAAAAAAGAGGAAGCTGGTTTACTGTTTGGTGCCTTCTAAAGTCCCAGACCGATACTGGCATGAATGCTGCTTAGCTTTTCTCTAAAAAGATGGTTGGTTACAGCATGGATGTGGAAACAACAGAAGAATCAGTTCAGCCTGGGGCCAAGCCCTCAGATCATACAGCCTATTTGGTGGTTTGAGAAGAGGCAGAAGGTGCCTTGGGCCTTTATTACGTAAGTGTCTGAGAAGGTAGTCCCAATCCTTCTCTCAAGGCTGAGGAGGAATATGGGAGACGGGCAAGAATACCACACTTTGTTTTCTTTGGGGTGAGGTCACAGCAATGACAAAGGACTCAGCACCTTTAATGATACCCATAATTACAATCTACAACGCATTCTGAGCTCAACCTCTTGGCCAAGGACAGGGTCGGTGCTTAGAGCCAAGCTAGCTTCTAAGGAAAACCAAAAAATACCCACTGCTGATTGCTGTCCAGTCAATTTGAACTCATAGCGACCTACAGGACAAAGTAGACCTGCCCCATAGGGTTTCCAAGGAGTAGCTGGTGGATTCAAACTGCCAGTCGTTTGGCTAGCAGCCGAGTTCTTAACCACTAGGCCACTTGGGCTCAGCCCCTAAGAAGCTTCATAAAAATGGCAGAATGACACCTTCCTGGTAGAAGAAACACATACAGGTGACCTCCTGTTAGTAGGTAGGCCAAAAAATATCCCTTTCTCTGGAGTGGGACAGGACCCTGGGACTGGAGAACGGAGTGTGAGGTGGGACTCCAGCCTCACCTAGGCTTCACTGGGCCCCCTACTTTTGTGCAATGCACTCCCTCCTTCTACCCAACTTAGGGACACATTTTCAGTGTAGGTAGGGGGGCATAGCTGCCCCTCCTGGCTCCCTTAGTGTCCTCAAAGCTCCCCCTTCCTTCCCACACAAACTCACTCCCCAAAAGAAATCTAAACTCTTTCCCACAGAGATGAATCACCAGAGACTTATTTCTGCCGCAGAGATTTGTACTCTGCGTCACAATTCGACAGGAGACCTAATGGTGATGTGCTCTGAAAGCAGACCCAGGCACCTGGAAATGTTCCTGTGTGAGCAGGCATCTCCGGGCCGTTGTACAGGTGAGGAGAGGTGAGGAAGTAACTGCCTGGACTCTGCACCCCTCTTCCCTGGGCACACCCGCTCTGGACTCCTAAACCTCGCTGCCCCCTCCTCCTTCAGTGAGAGAAGGAGGTCCTGCCCACCCTGGAGGGTCGCCTGAGGCTTGAGCCAGGGCTGCCAGGGAATGTGGCCCTAGAGTTTAAGAGCAGCCAGAAATCCGGATTTTCATGAGAAATCTCCTGTCTCCCCCGCTCAGGGCAGATGCGGCATGTTCTCTGGATTGGCTGTTTCCCAGACTGCAGGCTCCCGAGGGCAGGAAGAGTGCCTGTCCACACCCGACACTCACGGCAGGGGTAGTTTTCCCGGACCCGCTGTTTCCTGGACTGTAGGTATCTGAGGCAGACAGCAAGAGCTGCTGTCTCCAGAAAGGGGGCCGGCTCAATGAGCCCCTACTTACTGTACCCACAAGTGCGCAATGGAGGAACCGTGGAGAGCTGCAGTGACCTGCCCAGGCGGCCCGGGTCAGCCCAGCCTCAGTTTCCCCAGGCCCGCCCCCTCCACCTCGGCTTGGAAGGTAGTACCTACCTGGCGGGGGTGGCACGGCCTCCAGGCAGGCGTAGGCGCAGCCGTTGTAGCAGCAGCGCTTGTGGCGCAGGCACTGGGCGTCCCCCTGGCAGTGCACCACCTGGCAGGCGCCCGGGGGCAGCGAGCGTGGGGGCGGCGGGCAGCGGTCGGCGCGGGGCGGCCGGGGGCCCAGCCCCGGTGTGCCTGCCTCCTCGGCCTGCGGGCGAGCAGAGAGACGGGGCGCTGTGGGCGGCGGCCGGCCTTGGGGTCACGCCGGCTCGGAGCGGCACACTGCGGGCTGTCCCGCACCTCTCCGAGCTTCCGCCTCCTCAAGTGCAAAACAGCGAACCCAGCAAAACCTGCCTAGGGGGCTGCTCCGAGGTTTACAAGATACGGTTTCCTCCAACAAAACCCCAAACCGAAATGGCGCAAAGCCACTAACAGCAAATAGCATTCATGAACCGTGGTATACTTGCTGGAGCGCAGTTTGGATGTTATGCACCTGTCTGTTCATACACACACATCTATATGAACTGCTATGGCAAGGAGGCCTGGTGTCCAAGTGGTTAAGCCTTGGGCTGCTAACTCAAAGGTCAGCAGCTCGGTGGGACAAAGATGCAGCAGTCTGCTTCCATAAAGATTACAGCCTAGGAAACCCTCTGGGGGCAATTCTACTCTGTCCTGTAGGGTCACTGTCAGTCAGAATCAACTCGTGGGCAGTGGGTTATATATGTAATATAATGACATGTATAACATTTATGCATAGACAGAAATTTACATATACAAAAATGTCTCATTCATTATATGTTTATTATACAGAGCTTTTTACAAACGATGCAAAGAATGAATAAAATTACCCAACAACTTAGGTAAATCTCACAAACATAATTCTGAGCAGAATAAAAGCCGTATCAAGAGAACACAGCAGTGGCTCTGTGAACAACTGCCCCCTTTGCCATGGGACTGGAACCAAATGGTACCCAGCTACTGCTACTGGGCATTTTGATCAAAGGTTCTATAGAAGAATCCTGATAAAAAGGGATACATGTTGAACAGGATTGCAAATTCTCATGGACTCCAGACATTCTGGAGCCATAAAGTTTGGATGAATCCCTAAAATGATTGCCCCAAGATACTCTTTAACTTAAGCCAAAAATATCCCCTGAAGTCTTCTTAAAACTAAACAGTAGTTTAGCTTAGCCAGTAAAGAATGTCTGCCTTGAACATTAAGCTCTCTTAAGAACTATGTGGGTTCCAAATGGCAACAGCAACTAGAAAGATGAAACAAACCTTAGAGGGCAGTAAGTTTGTGTTAATGGGGTTAGAACAGCTCAGAAAAGGAGGGTGAGAATGGTTATGCAGCTTCAAGAAAGTTGCCATTGAACTGTGCGCATAGAAGCTGTTAGACTGGTATATATTTTACTATGCATATTCTCAACAACAACACAAAAATTTTGAAAAAGAATCCCCCCGTCCCCCCTCCAAAAGACATATTTTTATTCCATTTATATTAAGTGTCAGACAGGCAAAGCTTGTCCCTGTTGTCGGCAGAAGGGAGAGTGGTGGCCTTGGTGGGCAGTGATAGGGTGGGCCACAGGGGCCTTGGGGGCTGGTCAGGCTCCAGTTCTTGGTCTGGGTGCTGGTTACACAGTGTGTTCACTGTGGACACTTACAATGTGCCCTTGACAGCCTGTGTGTTATGTTTCAATGAGAAGTTATAAGTGAGCACTTAGAGTAAGCAAGAGAGAGTGAGCAAGAAACTGATTTTGCAGAGGAGGCTGGGAATGGATGTAAGTCACAGGAGGCAAGCCACCCTGGGTTCCGCTGACACCAGACCCCATCCATGCAGGTAACACTGTTCTGCTTCTGCACTGGATGATGGGTGTAAGCAGGACAGGTTTTCTGCACACAGTTAGACATAGATGAATGGAGAAAAGACCCTCTGGTTGCCACCTCCCAACTTTTGCCTAAGCCGTTCCTTCCATCTAAAAGTACCTGGTTGCAAACTCCATGCACTGTCCTTCATGTCCTGTAGGGGGAGACAGGGTGCGAAGAGCAGGCCTTGAGTGGCTTTGGGGGACTAGTGCACTTTTCAAGCTGATTTTCAGACCGCCTCTGGGAGCCTAAAGCCTGCAGTGACTGCCTGGTGAGGAAGGGGAATGAGTCCCCACCTCTGCTTCAGTGAGAAAATTCATCTTTTATCTCTTATGTATGATAGGCATTTAACTGGTGAAAAGTACAAATGGACTCTAAACCAACACTGAACAGATAAGAGAAGGAAGACTTAGGGAGAGATGCTGTGTCTCCCCAAAGACAGAAAGGAGATCAGGGCACAAGGCTTTTACCTCTGAGTGCAGTCTTTCAGGCCCCTACCCCATCCTGTCTTCCTAATTTTGCATCATCATGAATAATTTTCAAGCTGCAAGCAGGAGGCATAATCCTATACCATTAGCTTTTAGTTCATTTTCTACAGAATTAGTGAAATTGGACCCCTGTTATGGCCCTGCTATCTCTAATCCTAATCTAGTCTGACAGCTGCCTTGGCCTCCTGGAGGGGGGTGTGATTAAGAGTGTTTGGGGCTGGGGACCAAGGGGATGGTGCTGCCTGCTTTCACATCAAACCTCATTTATGAAATTTACTGGAACTTGGAGATCAGAAGGAAAATACTTTCTACTCCTCCAAGGCCTCCCCTCGCCTCTCCAAACAGGAGATGTGGAGAGAGATCCTCTGTTGATGTGCCACTGTTCCCCAAGAAACGTTCAAACTTCCATTCTCTGAATTTGGACAGAACAGAGATAAGCGCCTTAGAAGTCAAGTCTCCGGAGTTATTTACTGTGCGGCTGGAACAACAGATGGTAGTAGGTGATAAAGAACTGATTTCACTGAGAGGCCCAGATTAAAGGATTTAAATTTTTTTTTTTGAATTTTGTTTAGTGCAGGATGATGCTCAAGAGTGGTCCTAAGCAGAGGACATTTCACGGAGCCTGAGAAAGACCTGACTTTTACTCCAAGGAATGTGTAGGTCACCCTCCAGTAGCTTCCAGGCACCCACTGAAGGTTCAAGGCCAAAACCCTTGGTTTACGGGTCAGGGTTGCGCCGCCCCCCACCGTCTTCTCTGACCTCCTTCCCCCCACTGCTCCCTCCTCTCTAGCCACACTAGCCCAGACTCACTCCAGTTCCAGCCAACCCTTACCTCCCCTGTGCTGCCAGTCAGCCGAAAAGGAAACAACAGCATGATACAGCCCTCAGGGAAACGAAGCAGCTCCCCTAGACTGACAATGTCCTTGGAGAAAGTCACAGAGCAACCGTCTTCTACTGCCTGGAGATTTCCATCTTTCACTTCCTCTCCTGCCAAGGGCTTGTGTGCCCGAGTCTGTTTCAAAACAGCTGTCCACCACCAGCCCATGCGACAGCTCAGACGAGAAATTTCCAGTTCTGTGTGGCTTAGGTGCATAAAAATTATCCCCTTAAGGTTTTCATCCTACGGGATATTTTTTATCCCTCGGGAGATATTTTTGGAGGTCTTGGCAAAGTTGCAAAGCCATCCTACTGCTGATCTGCTCAGGAAGGGGGTTAAGGAAGTACCCACTTTGGGATGCTTTAGAGGGAAGCTGAGCCCAGCCAGCACAACTGTGGATTTGGCTAAGCCAGCTGTCCAGCCAAAGGAGGCTGGCAACCTAAATAGTAGCAGATGTGCACATCAGAAAACCACGCCGAACCTCCACGTCAGCACACTAGCGGTATACTGTTAAGTGAGAAACACAAGCTCCAGAGCGGCGTGTGTAAGCAGAAAAGGTCAGATACTGTGTGATTCCATTGATACAAAATGTCCCAAACAGGCAAATCCACAGAGACAGAAAGCAGATTAGTGGTTGCCAGGAGCTGGGGGAGAGGGGAACGACAAGTCATTGCCTAATGAGGACAGGCTTCCTTTGGGGTGATGAAAGCGTTCTGGAACTAGAAAGAGGCGGTCATTGCAAGCATCGTGAATGTTCTAAGTGCCATTGAGATGTTCACTTCAAAGTGAGTCATTTTATGTGATGTGAACTTCACATCAATAAAACAAAAATTTTTAAATAAAGGCCACTATGAATAAAATTCCATTAAGGGAAAAAAAAGTGTACTCTATGTAACTGCTTTATGAAAAAATCTAGACAAACACACATCCACACCCCAAAGTGTCAACTGAACTTATGTCTCAAAGGAAGAATTTGGACCATTTTTACTTATTTATAATTTTCTGTTTGTCTGATTTTTTTTTACACGTTACTGCTTTCATCAGCAGGAAAATAAAATGTAAGCCACTTCCATTTTAGGAAGAAGAATCTAAACTTGAAAGCTACCCCGCTTTAAGTGTTCCTCCCTCAGCACCCCCTCCCTTCACAGCAAGAGCTCTACTCTTCCCTGAAATGTTCCATAAACCTAATAGCCAGACCAATTTGGAAAAAAAAAAAAAACACCCAAGACTAGATTTCTTGGTGGAGGAAGAAAGCCAATTTTCCTCTAAGCGTTACTTGCTCTTCCTCTGGACTTTGAATGTCAAAGATCTAAAAATATGGCCCTCCCTGGAACAGAGGGGTTAGAGTTCAGTTGACACATGCCGTTTCCTGGTGCACTGGGACCTCTGCATTGGGATGTGGGAGCAGGATTTGGTGCAAGGCTAATGCGACTTCCTGGGAGAGGACCTCAAAAGTCTAGGCTCACATACTGGATGCCGGGGGTGAAGTTGCAACTTATCTGCTGAGAGTAAGACCACAAACTTGTCAAGCTCCTTCAGCCAGCATCTGACGAGCACTGCTGTGCACCTGAGAGTCTTCTAAAGCCAACCAAAAACCAGACCTGCTGGCATCTAGTCAATTCTGACTTATGGCACCCTCATACATTACAAAACAAAATAGCGTCATGGTTTTCTCAGCTGCAGTCTTATGGAAGCAGAATTCTAGGTCTGTCTTCCTCAATACTGATGGGTAGGTTTGAACTATCAGCCTTTGGGCTAGTAGGCGAGTGCAAACTCTCTGTGCCACTCAGGGACCTCAAACATCTTCTAGGAGCTGCTAAATCTCTCTATTCTGCTCCAGAAGTCTTGGTTGTTGTATGTTCATACACTGAATGACAAAGTCATAATTCTTAGGCCTGCTATATGCCAGGCACAGAGCTGGCCATGGGGAGCGGGAGCTAGTCCACAGAAGACCCCCATCTCTGCCTTCATGCAGTTCACAGAGCCAGGACAAGTAACAGACACTAAGCAAAGTGCCAGCTACAAAAATAGTTAATAGAAAACCAAGTGAACCCAAAATAAAGAAACCAAATCATGCAGGTAATAATGGAGTTAAGTGTCACAACGGAAAGCCAGGATGCTATGGGGATGTTTAGGGGAATCAGAACAGGGCATCCAGGGAATGGCTTTTGCAAGAGGTGACCACAAGGCTCAGACTTGCCCTTGCCAAATCCCTGATGCAGTGCTAAGGACACAGAGGGACCCTCATCCACTCCTACAGTCTCTCCACCAGCATGCAACTTGGATTATCCTGCTCTCGCATCTGCCTCTCACACGCTAACTCCCAGACTATAACCATGCAAGCACTTGGGGTGTTTCCTTCCACTCTCATTTCCACTTGAAAGTTTAGGGCTGGAAACTCAGCAGAGGATGCTCAGGTCCAAAGAGGGAACATGAAAGTCATGCTACTTACTTCCTTGCCTTCCTCCCGCCCCCCCCCCCATCCTCCGTCTCTGCAATGCGGCTGAGAGCCCGTGGCGTGCCCGGCTCTGTACTGACCCTCAGCTCTGCTTTGCTAGGCCACCTTCTCCTCTCTCCAGTCCTCATGGAGCACCCAGGGCTGGCCATGGGCCTTGCCATGTGCATCCCAGGACTCTCTGAGCACCCCTGCTCATCAGACGGAAGCCTCTCAGCGGTGCTTATGACATGATGGGGGTATGATCTCCCGTCTTTCAAAGAGCAGGGGAAGCCCCCAGGACTCCAAGGCCTATGTGTAGTTTTCCTCATCTCTGGCCGGGATTGTGTGGACCCAGACACTTCCCCTATGGCCTCTATTTTACTTATACGTGAAATGTTTCTATCTAAGTTACAAGCAATGGAAGCTGACTGTGTCCTTTCCCAGAAGCAGACCTGAAACTAGGGTTTGAGTGCAGGGAGTCTATTTTGGGGGCATTCTTGGGTGATGCAAACACATAAACACTCAGTTACTAACTGAGAGGTTGGTGGTACAAATCTACCCAGTGGTACCTTGGAAGAAAGACCTAGCAATCTGCTTCTCAAAAACTCAGCCACTGAAAACACTATATGGAGCAGTTCCACCCTAACACACGTGGGGCTACAAGTCGGAACTGGCTGGACAGCAACTGGTTTGGTTTCAGCTCAATTATGTTTGGGAGTGTGCCCCAGGAAGCTTCTGCACGGGAGTGGGGAAGGGAGAAAAGCAAAGGGAGGAGCCAGTTAGGAAGTCAGTAAGCAGGGCACTGCCTGGTAACTGGAGCTCAAGCCCAGGGGGCTGCTGGGAAAGGATGTGGAACACTGCAGAGGTGTTCCCAAGGGGTGAGGCAACCGGGCACATGTCCCCAGCTCCCATGTGGTCCTACAGGCACTACCCTGGCACCTTGGCCCAGGTATGCAGCAGAGGGAGCCCTGAGCGAGCCTTCAGGTGGGTAGGCCAGCTGCTTATAGAACAAAGGTCAAGGAATGAAGAGAGTGGAGGGGAGGGGAAGGGCACCGGGAGTGACTGCCCTTCTCACTCTTGCCTTCTTAGGTGACTGATTAAAGGCTGTATAGGAATGCCATCAGGAGCTCACAGAAGTAACAGGAGAATGGAGCAGCAGGCTGGGGAAACTGAGGAACACAAGTAGCTGGGTTACGACGGGCTGCCCCAAGGCCTTTATGCTCATCACCAAAGTCACCCATTTTGGGAGGATGAACTACAGGTGGGTGTCCTCGCTCCTGGGTGGGTGACATCTGGGCAAGGCACATACTGCACAACCGCTCCCCGCTGTCCCTGGAGGGAGCTGACGGATGCAGAGCGGACCTACAGCCACAGTGGTCCTCAGGCCCCATCAGGCCTCCTGGTTGCAGGTCTCACAGAGGTCAGGGCGGACTCCACCAGGAGATTTGTTGAAGGACCTCCAGAGTGAGCACACACTGAGCACGTGGCTGGAGACAGGACGGATGCTCAGTAAGTCAGGATTCCTGCAAACTTCACCGGCTGCTGGGAAAGAAAAGCCAGAACACCAGCTCCACAAAAGTGGATCTGAGCTCCCCAGGAAATCAACAGACTATTTGCAAACATCCTACTTTTGTCTTATTCAACATTTGAAACATCTGATTTCTTTTTTTAATAGTGTACAGATAGAGAACGTGGCGCCATGCCAGCCACGGGGCTAAGGATCTCCTGCAATCTTCTCACCTATCCCTGCAAAGCCAGCACTGCCCTATCTCATGTGGCGGATGAGGAGACTGAGGGTCAGAGAGGAGATGAAATTCATTCAGGGTTACAAAGTTAGGGCTTCCCATGGGTATGTCGGGCAAATGTGTTCCCCTCTGGTGCTATTGAATGTTTGGACCATAAAGCACAAACAACGCTCCAGAAACTAACTTCAACTCCCACTCCAACGGAGGGGCCAGCATTCTAAATGAACAATCTCTGTGCCAAGCAACGGCTCTGAGAAGGCAGGACGGGGCCATGAGGAACTCAGCAACTCTACTAGTTACATCTCAGAAGGACAGGTGAGAAAGGGTTGCCTCCCATAGAAATGGGCGGTCAGTGTTTAACAATCAGCATTTTGAGGGAGGAGAGCCTTTGCCAGTTCCCATGGTGCAAATAATCCCGGATGGCTGATTTCAAGCTACCAATGTGAAATCATTGAGCCCACTGGGGTCCTGGGCCAGAACTAAAGTTGGACTTTGCACGGACTGAGCATTTGTGGGGCTGCTTCCCATTATCTCCAAGTTCCTTGTTGTATGCTTGCACAGAAATTACAACCAGAACTGAAAGGACCTTGGAGGTCATCTGGTCCCCCACCTTCATTTCACTGCTTATGGACGTGAAGCACAGAGAGGGCTAGTGAGTGGCTCAAGGTCACGCAGCTCATTAGAGATGTCTGCTTCCATGAATTTCACAGCCAGTCATGCCACCTAACCTCCCTGTCCTCTGAGCCACAACTCAAGAGGCTGTTTTGCCCTGGCAGCTTTGTCTGAGGCACAGTCACACAAACCTTTGTGTATCTCCATGTGGGAAGGGGCCAAGGTTTGTTGTGTAACTGGGGACATTTTCCATCTGGTGAGGAGCAAACTCAAGGCACTTTCATCCTGAGAGATGCTGGCTTCACTTCCTGAAGCCCACCCAAATCCCCCCAAAACAAAGCCATTGTCATGGAGTCAGTTCTGACTCATAGCAACTCTCTCTGTACGGCAAGGTAAAACGGCCCCGTAAAGGCCTGGTGCAGTTGAATTGCTGACCTTTTGGTTAGCAGCCATAGCACTTAATCATTATGCCACCAGGGTTTCCAAAGTCCACTCAGGCCTGTGTTTTTAAAGATCACCTTGCTGCCCCTCGATGCATCCTCCCCGTCCTCCCAGCTTCTCTGGTCCTCCTAATGAGGATCTCATGGTGTCCCTCCCCCTGGCATTCTGGGACATCACAGAGATATAATCAAATGATGTATGGGAAATCCCTTTGTAGTCCTAGAAGCAAAATGCTAAATAAATATGAAATTTAAATCACCCTGTTGGGCTAGCAAACAGTATGGAGGAGGTCAAAGCTGAGAAGGGTCTCTCCCCACTAGTGAAGACCCCAAAGGTCTCCCAGATGTAATGTTTCTGCCCCTGTGGCCCTTTTCATGCTGAGCCTTCTTCCAGGAATGCCTTCCTCTTAATACTTCTTCAAGATCTCGTCAGGGTCTCTGCCTTCTCCAGAAAGAATTCTGGCACTAACTCATCATCTCCCCTACCATCATATCCATCTCTATTATGCTTTTCAACTCCCACATGGCCTCCAGTCTCTCTTCTTGAGTACCTGTTGGCCTTGGTGAGTGTATGCCCCTGGAGACAGAGATTAGCTTTAAGGAAGTTTCGTTAAACATTTTCCTTCCCTCTCCTCCACATGGTGAACTTATTCATCCCTTCAAACCCCAAACCAAAGGTCCTCAGCTCTTAGAAAACCCTCTCTGGCTCTCTAGAGAAGAGCTATATACACACTTTCTTCCTTGTTTCCTCTGCGTTTTGACATCAGTCACCCATTAAGAATGTGTTGGGTACCTATTCAATGATAGACCTCTCCCCAGATACTGGGGACACCTCACTGAATGAGACAGAATTAGGCCTGATCTGGGGAACATACATTCCACCCAGGTAGGCAGCCACCAACCTTTTTCACAGTTATTTGATTGAAAGTCCCCAAGATGGTAGGCTTGTTATGTGCTAAGTGCTGTATGAGTACTGAGTCATTTAATCTTCACAGATATGTCAAGATTGCTGTTACTTTCTTGAACTTCCATGCCCAGAGAACCTCCTGGCTCATGCTGTCACTGGCTGCGTGGGGACAGGGGCTACACACTACACACATGCCTCTCGCTCCTAGTCCCCTCACTTCTCTGGAGCGCAACACGTACTTCCATTGTTTGCTTATTCTCTGCCACCCTCTTGGTAACATGGTTTCCATAGGGCAGGGACCAATGTCTGTATGCCCACAGCCTGTGACAATACTTGGTAAACCCAAAATCAAACCTGTTGTTGTTGGGTTGATTCTGACTTATAGCAGGCCCATGAGATGGGGTAGAACTGCCTCATAGGATTCTAAGGCTATAAATCTTCCATGAAGCAGACTGTCACATCTTGCTCCTGCAGAAGGCTTTGAACTATGGACCCTTTGGTTAGCAGCTGATCATTTAACCACGGTGTCACCAGGGATCCTACTTGGCAAATAGTGGCTATCAAAATGAATTTATTGAAAAGCATGCACAACTTTGTCTTTTGCAGCTGAACCTGTGGGTGCTCAGAGATGTCATACACCTCATTGAAGGCACATCTCTGGTGCGCAGCAGAGCCTGGGTTCAAACCCCTACAGCCTCCAGAATGCATTGTTTTCTCTGCTCAGCCAGACCCTCCCTTCCTCCCATCCCCACCTGCCTCCTCCCTAACCATGAGTCCTTCCAGGGCAGGAGGGGGCTAGTGTCTCCTCCTCCAGGTACCCATGGGACCCAGTACAATGCCTGGCCCAGAGAGGTATCTATGAATGTTTTCCAAATGAATAAACAGCCTCATGAGTGCAGACTAAACTTCATGAACGTGTGCTCACCGATGGCTCAGATAACACACTCACCCTTAAGTCCTGACTCTTGACCACATGTTCCTTTCCAAGTGAAAGCAGAAGCCAGTGGCTGCATGTTTTGGCGTGCTTTGCCTCTTTACCTCTTAACTTACCGGTCAGGAGCCTTCTGTAGGCTGGGTCCCCCACACCACCCCAAACCCCAGAACTGAGACACAAAGACACCTGCACTGCTTGGTCCTGGGAGTCAGGAGGAGCACACACAGTGTGTCGGGATCCCCTGATGCCTCTGCTGGCCAGAGGCAGCCCAGCACCCCACCCAGCACTCCACACTCACTTGGGACTTCTCGTGCAGCCTGGCCTGCAGTGCCTGCTTCCAGGGATTCTTGGCAGAGCCGACTCCGAGAAGCAGCAGCAGGAAACACACAGCCTGGATGGTCTTCCATGTACCGCTGCCCATTCTGTGGCTGCTCAGAGACATTTCCCCTCAGAGGCCCGGAGAAGTGGCCTGCCCCAAGTGGGGAGAGGAGAGCACACAGTCTGTACTGTACACTTTCTTGGCTCCACGCAGCCCGGCCTCGGATGGATCCTGTGTCTGCACCCAGCACATACCACCACCACCCCTCCAACCCCCCACCTCCGGGTGGCCAACCAGCTGGGCTATTTTTAGTCTGGCCTACAACATCTGGCCCCGGAGACTTTGGAGGCAGGAGGAGGGGGCACTGGGCTTGCCTGGAGACGTGGCCGGGAGTGGCCCTGTCGCTCTCTGGTAATGAGTACTTCCTGGAGGACTGGGTGGTCTCCTCTTAGAAGGCATACAGGCTGCCCTGGGTAACCATGGATACTGAAGGAACTGCCCTTGTGGGGGCTCAGGCTGCTACCTTGCACAGGTTTTGAGCCTGACTGCAAAATTTATCTGCCCAGAAAAGTTGTCCTGGAGCCGTGCTGCAGACTGCGGACTATCTGAGCTCACCCCTAATGGCTCTTGCACCCTGGTTCTCTCCTCTGTAAAGTGATGTGTGGTGAGTTACCCATAGCAAGTGTTTCTTGTGAGATTTAAATGAAACCATGCATGGGAAGTGTTTCATGCACTGTCTAAAACCAAAAACATCAAATCCATTGCTGATGAGTGAGTTCTGACTCTTAGCAAACTTATAGGAAGAGTAGAACTGCCACAGAGAGTTACCATGGTGTAGCTGGTGGTTTCAAACTGTCAATCTTTGGATTAGTAGCTGAGCTCTTAACTGCTGTGACACCAGAGCTCCATGCTAGACATATACACTTGATAGATGCATGGTCTGGTGTATCTTAAATGCCCTTTGAATGTCAGTTTGTGTACATGTGCATGCCCGCCTGCCTGTGTGTGTGCTGTACTCACTGTTGTCACTATTTTACAAACTTTATACTCCACTGGCTGTTCACAGCAACCTCAAAACAGGTACTAGTTTGACACCCATTTTATAGATGAGGAAACAGAAGCGTAGTACTTGCCTGAAGTCATGCAGCAGGTAGCAGAGTTGGGGCTTGAATCCAGGCCCGTCTGGCCACTGTGGCAAGTCACCAGTTGCAGTGGGAAGTCCTTTAAGTATGTGTGATGCTGGGAAAGTCTCTTTGGCACCCTGGTCCTCAGTTGTTTCATCCATAAAATGGGGGTGGTAATGAAAGCCGTTCTTCATGGGGATGTGGGATTACAAGGTGAGTGCTCCAACAGTGGGCTCCTCTCTTGCACCTAGTGAACTGCAGCTCACTCCTATCACCAAGGGCCTGCCCCAGGGTGCCAGGGCTGCAGTCATCAACTTCTTGTGTCTTTTCGGTTAAACATAATACAAAAAATGTTGTCTTCGAATAGATTCAGACTCATAGCAACCCTATATGGGACAGAGGCTCCGTAACCATAGGCATCGAGGTTAAAATTTACAGCCCAGTTCAATCCATTATGCCTTTTGGGGGGGTGGTTGATGGACACAATTCAAACCATAACACCCAGTATTGCCTAAATATTATTATTTCAATCCATAATTAATATAAAAATGACTAATGACATATTAACATTCTTCTTCTTGTTTGTACTAAGTCTTTAAAATTCAATGTGTGTTTTATACTTACTATGATGTGGTTTAGTCCTATGGCTGCTGATCAAAAGTTCGGCAGTTCAAATCTGCCAGATGTTCCTTGGAAACTGTGCAAGGCAGTCCCGGCCTGTCTTAGGGTCGCTATGAGTCCAAATTGACTCTATGGCAGTGGGTTTTTTATGGTTTGGTATGATGATTAAAAGGGCCCAGGTGGCTTGACTAAACGGACCCTGGTGGCTCAGTGGTTAAGAGCTTGACTGCTAATCAAAAATGTCAGCAGTTTGACTCCATCAACCACTTCTTGGAAACACTATGAGGCAATTCTACTCTGTCCTATAAGGTCTCTAAGAGTTTGTTCTTTGGGTTATGCCTGTGGTTATAATTCCATTTGGAAGAGGGCTGTCTTTGTTATGTTCACATGGCAGCATTAGTGTAAGGTATGTCTTGAGTCAATTTCTTCTGAGATATAAACGAGATTGAATAAGGAAGCAGAAAAAGCAGAGAAGGGGGAAGCGAGATGCCAAGCCACAGGAGGGTCACCCAAAAGCAGAAGCTCAGAAAAGATACAGATCTTCTCCTAGAACTCACGTAGACAAAAAGCCTTTCACAGGAGCTAACAGCCTGAAGTTAGACTTGCAACCTCCTCAGCCTGGAGAAAATACAATTCTGTGGTAGCAGTACTGGAAATGAAGAGACTGGGTTAAGCAAAAACGTATTATTAATATTAATTGTACTTCTTTCTTTTTTAACGGTTTCATGTGGTTACTTTTTTGTTTTCTTAAAAAAAAAAGAAAAACAAAATCCTCATAGTTAGACCAGTAAGCAACATTAGGATAAGCAGAAGTAAGATTGACATTGTCTGAGATTTCATTTTTCTTGGATCCACGATCAACACCCACAGAAGCAGCAGTCAAGAAATCCAAAGATGTATTGCATTGTACAAATCTGCTAAAAAAAAAAAAAAACACCCTTTCAAAGTGGTGAAAAGCAAACATGCTGCCTTGAAGCCTAAGGTGGGCCTTACTCAAGCCGTGGTATTTTTAATCTATTTGTATACATGGGAAAGCTGGGTGATGAATAAGGAGAACTGAAGAACTGATGCCTTTGAATTTCGATATTGGCCAAGAATATTGAATATACCATGGACAGCCAAAAGAATGAACAAATCTGTCTAGGAAGAAGTACAACCAGAATGTTCCTTAGAAGCAAGGATGGCGAGACTACTTCTCATATAATTTGGACTTGTTATCAAGAAGCACCAGACCCTAGGGAAGACCATCACGCTTGGTAAAGCAGAGGAGTGCAGAGAAAGAGGAAGATGGTTAGGGAGATGGATTGATTGACACAGTGGCTGCCATGACAGGCTCAAGCATAGTTACGATTGTGAGGATGGTGCCGGGCTGGGCAGTGGTTTGTTCTGCTACACTCAGCGTCACCGTAAGTTGGAACCAGCTCAACAGCACCTAACAACAACAGGTGGCTACTAGAATATTTAAAAGTCTGTGTGTGGCTCAAGTTATGTTTCTGCTAAGCAGTACTGGTCTCAGATATCAAACTCCCCTCTGTTAGCTAAGGCTTTCACCCTCCAAGCAGACACTTAATTTTTTTTATTATAATTGAATGAAAATGTGCATAAATTTGCATGCCCACCTATATGCAGCCGCCACTGCTCTCCCTGCCCAGTGACAGCACACTTCTCCTCTCTGCTCCATACATGTCTTATCCTCCTAACAATCTCCTATCCCCTCCTCTCCACCCACTCCTCTTCCTCCTGTAAGAGGTCAACAGGATAACACCCTATAGATGCATAGAACCATAAAGTGCACACATGATATGGTCACTCTGCAGACACTCAATTTAAAAACTTGGTCTCACTATCAATGCCTCCTCTGTCTCACTTGCATATCTTGCATCCCATTAATTTTTTAAAGTAAATATATTTTTATGATAATAAAAAATGGTTCATTTATTGGCAGTAATTCTGTCAACTGGGAAGACAAAGAAAAGTTTTCAAAATACCTCAATCCAATGTTAATACACAAAAATAATTAATCCTAGTCCTTTTTTCTAGGTATCTACGTTAGAAGCGGTAGAGGTCAAGACTGAGGGCCATGTCAAGGTTGAAGTAACAGTCCAACTGGAGGTGGAGATGTTGAGTATGTTAAGAACATGGGGACAGGAACCAGCCTGCTAGGCTCAGATCCCTGCTCTGAGGGCTCACAGCTGTGTGGCTGTATGCAGATCACCTGCCCTCTCTGTGCTTTGAATTTCTCCTCTGTACAATGGGAAGAGCAGTATCTCCAATCTTGGAAAGATTGCTGTGCGGGCCAAGTAAACTACAGTGTACGTACAAGACAGTTGTGCCAGCACCTCTCTCCTTCCCTGACTATGAACTTGATAAGGACCGGGATGTGTTGTCCATCTTTGAAGGGCACAGGAACCTCCCTTGCTGAGCAGTTACTAAATAAATGCCAGGCACAGTGCTGAACTCTCTGTAGAAGGAACCGCTACTCCCCACCACCGTGCTTGCTCTGCTTAATGTCTCATGGGATCTCCTCCCTTTGGGCCTTTGCCCTGGCTGGACCCTTGCCCTGGAGCGCTCTCTCCCCAAACACCTGCAGGGCTAATCCTTTTCAATTCCTTCCAGGCTTTGTTCAAATATCAGTCTCAATAAGGCTCATTTGGATGACATTTTTAAAATTACTACCTGCTTCTCTTGCACAGGAAGCCCTGGTAGCATAGTGGTTAAGTGCCACAGATGCTAACCAAAAGGTTGGCAGTTCAGATCCACCAACCGCTCCTTGGAAACTATGGGGCAGTTCTACTCTGTCCTAAAGGGTCGCTACGAGTCGGCATTGTCTTGATGGCAGTGGGTTTGGCTTTTTGGTTCTTTTTTAGAATTCCACTACCTGGAATTCCCAACTCTCCTTACCCTGTTCTGATTTTCCATGGCTTTGTCACCTTCTAACACTATCCAGCTTACTATGCTTATTACTGGTTATTTGTCTCTCTCTTTGTTGTCAGCTGAGTGAGGGTCCCCACAGACGTCGATGTCTTAGTATTTGGAGGCTGTGAACCTGTTACTTCCATGACTAAAGGGACCATGCAGATGTGATTAGGTTAAGAATCTTGGGATGGGAGCTCACCCTGGATTATCTGGATTGTGACTGTGGTTGTTACTAGCGGTCATAGACTTGATTCCAACACATAGCAACCCTATATGACCGAGTAGAACCACGCCATAGGGTTTCTTAGACTGTAAATCTCTTTGGGAAGAGATTGCCAGCTCTTTCTCCCAAGGAACTGCTGGACGAGTTGAAACTTCTGAACTTTTAGTTAGTGGCTGAGCACATAACCATTGTGCAACCAGGTGTTCTTGATGATCCGGGTGGGCTCAATGCAATCCTGAGGGTCCTTACAAGAACCAGATTAGGGAAGGAGATGTGATGATGGAAGCAGAGGTCAAAGGGTCTGATTAGGGAAGGAGACGTGATGATGGAAGCAGAGGTCAAAGAAAGGCTTGAAAATCCTTATGCTGCTGGCTTTGAAAGAAGGGGACATAAGCTGAGAAATGTAGGTGACCAATGGAAGCTAGAAAGAGCAAGGGAGCAGATTCTACCCTTGAGACTCCAGGAGGAACTAGCCCTGCCAACATCCCACGTTAGCCCAGTTTGACTGCTTTCGGACTCCTGACCTTCAGAACAGTGACATAGTAAGTCTGTGGTGATCTGTTCCGTTATAGCAGTGATACAAAGCTCATAAGCACCCTTCCCAATAGGATCTCAGCTGTGCAAGGTCAGGTGCCTGTGTCTCTGTTACTGTCAGCACTCCAGTGCCTTGAACAGTGCCTGACATACGAGGTCTGCGACTTAATTGTTCTTAGTTCTACATACATCGCTGCTGAATATCACTACAGTCACCTTTGAAGTACTTCCCTTGAGAAGCTATGCACTGATGCCAGTGCCTAGTCAACCCTTCAAAGCAATTTTGGAACTCTTTCTCGAATGTCCATTGTGCACAGTGGCAACGTGGCAAGTTCACAAACTTAATTATACAGTTTGTCAAGATTAGCTATGGAACCTGATCTCTGCTGCCACATACTAACATATTTTACTCCAGAATCCAACATTTTCTGGGATAATCAAGGTCATGGTTCACATTATAGAACACACACAGTATTGATAAGGTGACTAAGGGAACCTGGTCTGCTATACATCAACAGTTCTCCCTGGCAGTTTGTGATGCAAATATAAGTTCTTTCTGGCAGTTGTGATGCAAGTACAACAATTCCTTCTGGCAGCTGTGAAGTGTCTACAGTAGCCTCAAACCAATCAAAAACCAAGTCACTACCTCTGCCTCCTATCTATGACATCACTTGCTATTGCCAATAAAATGCACCCCCAAAAGCTGTACTGGGTCTTTTTCCACTCATGGAGACTGAGTAGTTCCTTCTTTGGAAAGTACTTTCTCTTAAACTTTCCGCCATTTGCTACTAAGAAGGATGCATCCTTGCGTGCTTTGGGAGAAGGTGACTCCAGTCTGTGACCCTTCAGGAGACCGAAATTGCTAGCTCAATCTCCAGAACTTGAATCAGGTCACTCAGGGTTTAATCAGCTGCATGATCTCAACATAATTGTCTGTGAGGGAGTTTTTAGCCAGTAAACAAATGACTGTGTTGAACAGCCTCCCTACTCACCTGATCTGGCCCCCAGTGACTTTTTCTTTACCTGAAAATAAAGGAAATGTTGAAAGGAAGACATTTTGGTGACAATAAGGACATCAAGGGTAATGCAATGACAGCTCTGAATGCGGTTCTAGAAAAAGCGTTCCAAAATTGCTTTGAAGGGTGGACTAGGCACTAGCATCAGTGCACAGCTTCCAAAGGGGAGTATTTTGAAAGCAACTGTAGTGATATTCATCAATGAGGTATGTAGCACTTTTTCTAGGATAAGTTCCTGAACTTAGTTGTCAGTCCTTGTACAGTTAGCACTTAATAAGTATTGGCTGAAAGCACTGAATGAATTTAATCATCCCAATGATCCTACAAGGAATTATCCCTATTCTGCAGACAAATAAAAATCACAAAGGTTAGGTGTGTTTTTAAAAGTCATGTCTAGTGACTGAATTCCAGAGCACTTTCTTCAATACATGGCACAGGGCTTGGCACACAGTAGGTGCTCAACAAATGTTCTTCAGCTGAGGTATTCATTCAGCAGCAGTGTTTAGACCCCAGGCACCAGGGTGCTGAAATTATAATCTGGCAGTTATTTTCTTGTTATCATTAATTTATAAAATGATCCGCTGACATCTTCAAGACAAGCAGCATATAGCTCTGGGGGACACATCAGCACTCAGGATTCATGTGGGTGGAGAAACTGTGAGACGTCACCGCCCAGAAAACAAGCCATTTCCTCTGATCTGTAACAAGGCAGGACCTTGGCCTGACAGCCGGGGTCTTGTTACCATTTTAGGCCAGTGCCCTTCCTGGCCAACCATCAGAACTTTATGTTCCAAGTGGCGGAAGTGCTTCTCGTCTGTCTTGAACTCTGACGACCTGAACATGATCCTAAGCTTAATGGTCTGCCCCTCTGAGGACGACTTCCTGCAGCTCCATGAGCAAGGATTCCTCCAGGAAAGCTTGAAGCTGATAGGGCCTTTCATCTCCTGCCCTCTGAGAGCTGCCAGTGAAGGTAGCCTGCTGGTGCCTGACAGCTGCTGCCACCCAGATCTTCTCCCTTAAAACAGGGAGGAAAATTCTCCTTTAAAAAGAAAAGCATTCACCAATGTCTGCTGCAGCACTAGTCCCAATAGCCAAAAGCAGAAACAACCCCAACATCCATCAACACAGGAACAGATCAACAAAAGGTAGTCTACACATACGGTGGAGGATCACTAAGTGTGAAAACGGTGTTGGTGTGTTTGACTCCACAAGCGGGAAAAGAGACAGCCTGGATGTCAGCCCCAGGCTGATTCCTTGGAGGTGGAAGTCAGATCTCCTCTCTTGATTTCTCTTTTTATCAGTTCTGAAACTGGCTGTCCCTCCCATGGCGCTTTCTGCATCTCTGGCTTGGCTTGATAATTCCGTGCAATGGCTACACAGAACTCACAGACCACACTCACAGTTGTGGGAATTATTAGTGAAGCAATAGGTTACAATTCAGCATTAGAAACTACTCAGAATACTGTTCTGCCCTCAGAACAGCTTCCTCTCTGCTGTGCCTACAGGCAAGCCTCTCTCTTGGCCCCTTAGGCCTTGGGCTCTGCCATGATCTGGCAAGTGTTACAAAGCTCTTTAGCTCCACCGAGTGCCCAGAGACAGCCTGCTCCATCAACAAGCCGCTGCCTGAAGGAGCCCCGCTCTCTGGCTTCCTAGATCAGCACCAACAAGCCCTCTGTACTGTCTAGAGCCAGCCTCCTGCTTCCGCTGCCGCTGTCTCTTGGCTACTGCTTCTTGTGCCATCAGCAGGGTCATAGCTCTCTCCTAGGTCTAGGAGGTTCTCAGGACAGGGACTCTTGGTCCAAAGGACATGCTGCACTCCTGGCTCTTCTGGTGGTAGTGAGGCCCCTTCCATTTCTGAGATCCATTCTCTCAAACTGTCGTGGACTGTGGCATGCTGCAGGGCCAGGCAGCGTTTCGTTCTGTTGTACACAGGGTCGCTATGAGTCAAAGCCAACTAGACAGCTCCTAACAACAAGAAAAAGCATAGTGGGATGGCAAAACCGACCAGTCCCCTCATTAGGATTCAGAACACCTGATTTACATGGTTCTACTCCCACAAGGGCTCCGTGCACTTTATTTGCATTAGTGGCAGGTTATCTAATCCCCTTGGTGGGTCACAAGCACCATACTTGGGTAGTCCCACCCAAATACTGTGTCGGAGTTGCAAAGACTATGGTGAGAAGTGTCATGTTAAGTAATTTCATGCACCACACTCCGCACAAAGAGAAAGGATGTCCTAATACATGTTATGATTTGGAAGACCTGGAAAACACTATGCAAAGTGAAATTAACCACTGCCATGGAGTCAGGGCCAACTCATAGCGACCCTAGAGGTCAGAGCAGAACTGCCCCATAGAATTTCCGAGGAGTGCCTGGCAGATTCAAACTGCCAACCTTTTGGGTAGCAGATGCACTTAACCTACTATGCCACTAGGGTTTCCAGAGTGAAATTAGTCAGACACAAAAGGACAAACATTATATGATCCCACATATATGAAAGAGGCAAATGTTTAGAGACCAAGGCTTATTATCCAGGGGTAGAAGGGGAGCATAAAGAGGAATCATTGCTCAGGGGTCACTGAATTTCTGTTAACTGTATGGAAAACTTTGACAAAGAGGGGGATGGGTCTAACCTAATCACTTCTGAGTTATAAAAAGAGCAGAATAGACATAGAGACACACATGGGGTGGGGGCGAGGAGGGCCAAATACCAAGGAATGCCAGGGAGCTCTAAGGACTACTAACAAGGAAGGCCTCCTCTAGAGTCAGGCCCTGAATTTGGACTTGTAGCCTCCTAAACCATGAAAAAATAATCTCTGTTCTTTAAAGCTAACTACTGCAGTATTTTTGATTACAGCAACACTAGGTAGCTAAGACAGTACTCAAAACTGTTACCCTATGTGTTCAAGGGAAAGAGTCAAGCTGCAGAGGAGGTAGTTCACAATGGATACCTGACCAGCCAGAGAGTCAGCAGCGTTTCCTGAAACAGTGACCACTTGGCTGAGAACTAAAGAATGAGAAACGGGCAGAGAATGGGCTTTGGAGCTGGACAGGCATGGGATTTGTCGTGGATTGAACTGTGTCCTCTCAAAAGGTGTGTCAGTATAGCCAGGCCACGGTTCCCAGTATTGTGTGATTGTCCCCCACTTAGACACCTGATGTGATTTTCCTGTGTGTTGTAAATCCTGCCTCCGTGATGTTAGTAAGTCACTCATTTCTTCTGATTTTAGAGCAATCTGAACACTCTCACAAGTCCCTCAGAGCCTCCAGGAGCTTCAGGCTGTGCTGTGCCTGATGGAGAGGGGGTGCCTCCATCCAAGCACCCCGCTTTGTTACCCGCAGCAAGCCTTTTGGTCTGTCTGAGCCAGATGCCAGCCAATTAAATGTCATCATGTACATAAATCAAGGATGGTTAAATGTATGGGGCACCCATTTGAGGGCAGTTCTGTCTTTGCTGTCTTTAGCAAAGAGCAAGGAGGCAAAAAACACAATGAGCCTTTCAGATCGCCCCTCCTAGCCCTGCCCCCAGCTGTAAATGGAAACAGATGTCTCAGTGGGCCACCCTGCTCTTGGAGAGCCTGGCTCTGACCTCAGTTCACCCCTGGCTGCCCTGTCATTGACCTTTACTCCTTCTCTACATTCCCCTAACACACAGTTGACTTTCAGCCCAGTTAAGGAACTCCGTCTCCTTCCTCAGAGGCCAGAGCTGAGTCCCATCCTGCCCAGGGTGTATCCAGAGCCTGGCTACCCAGGATCTGCCCCTCCCCTCTGTTCTGGCCCAGGCAGCTTCCCAAGCCTCCAACTGCCATTGCAGGGAACTGCAGGGAAAAGGGCTTCCTCACAAGCAGAAGGAAGCCTCAAAACTAAGCCTGCATAGATCAAAGAAGCAGATACAAAGGCTGGCCTGGCTCTCTGTGCCTCCCCTGCCCGCTGTACCCTCAACCCCAGGCTAGAGCCAGACCTTGACCATGACAATGGGGGTTCTCGTCATTTTTTCTCAGGACCTGGACCTACCTCAGTACGGAGGATGGGACTCCGTCACTTGTTTTTGGTTTTCCCCTAAGAAAGAATCTGATGGTGAAGCCCCTCCTTCTCCACTCCCAAGCACAAATGCTTGCTTTGGCTTTCTTCCAATGGTGACCCGTAGGACAGAGTAGAACCGTCCCCAAGGGGTTTCCACGCCTGTAAATCTTTACAGAAGCAGACTGCTGTCTCTTTCTTCTGAGGAGTGTGTTCAACCCAGTGACCTTTCAGTTTGCATCTGAGTGGCTTTAACCACTGGGTCACCAGGACTCCTCAGCTCTGCTTGGACTGGGGTAAAAACGTGCAACACCAACAGCAGTACTAGTCTGTCCCTTCATTCTTAAGCCGCTGCACATTGGAACCACGGCCAGAGGAGAGTTCGAACATACCCGTAGCCTGGCCCACCGCAGACAAAGTGAATCAGAGTCAGAACCAAGAGAGTCAGAATGGGGTCTTCCAAAGCCCCGAGCGCAGTGCAACGAGCAACCCAAACGCAGCCCTCTGCTTCAGGGCACTGGCCTCTTCCCATCTGCATAGTCTTCAAGCTCCATCTGCCACAAGGCCTTTGCATGCACTGCCCTCGGCCTGAGACACTCTTCCCTGCTGAGCTTGGTGGGCAGACTAGTGAGGACTTCCTCACCCCTCAGGAAAGTGGTACCTTCCTCCCCGAAACCTCCCCTGGTCTTCAGACCACGTCAGCTCACCTGGAACAGGCCTCTGTGGCCTTGTGCATGCCTATTTAACAGCACCCCCCAGCCCTGTAAGCAGAGGTGGCCTTTCCTTCTGACAATGCCTGACTGTCCCAGTAAACAGTAAGTACCCTAAGGGCAGGGGCTCTGTCTTTTACATTTTTTATTTTCTCTCTCACCTACTATATACCTGGTACGTAGTAGGAGCTTAGCGAGCAAAAAGTGAATAGATAAATGGAAATTCTCACCCTTCCACACAGGACTCCTGCCCAAGTGACTGCTGATTTCTCCTGATGGGCCTTCCTGGGGTCAGCCTGTGACCTGACAGTGACATTGGGCCAGAGGTCCAGGCTGGTGGATGGACCTCAACATCTGCAGATACACATGTCCTTCATTCATAGCCATTACCCGGGCTGGGCCACATTCTAGAAGCTCGGGATAGACTGGTAAAGGAGGGGTCAGGCCGTCTCTTTCTCTGTCTCAGCTCTGTGGACATTTGAGGCCAGACCACTCTCCGGCAGAGGGCTGTCTGTGCATTGCAGGAGGTTAAGGGGCACCCTGGACTCTACCCTGCTACAGTGATACTGGGCAGTGATACTGCAGTGATACTGGGCAGCAGCCAGGCAGGCCTCCAGCTGGTGAAGAGCATTCCAGAAGGGTGGCACACCACTGGTACCATCATTATCCTCTGCACATCCTAAATGTGTTATCAGACTTCAGAGACAAGCAAGAAGGGGGGCAAGCATAAACTGCCAGTGACCGTGCGTAGGGGGTACATGGAAACTCCTTCTCCTACTTTTACAGCATTTCTGTAAGTAGAATTACAGCAAAATAAAAAGACCAAAATCAGAACCAGTTTCCACAGAGTCAACTCCATGTGTGTCAGTCAGAGTAGAATTGCGCACCTAGGGTTTTAAATGGCTTTGACCTTTCATAAGTAGATTGTTAGGCTTTCTGCACTACTTCTGGGTCCATTCAAACTGCCAGTGTTTTGGGTGGTAGTCAAGACCCTTAGCTGTTTGCACCATAATAACAAGGAATAAAAAGGACAAGGATGGGGTGAGCAGAAAAAGATGAGAACCCTCCTGCACCACAACTCACACTGGGGCAAAAGAGTTTAACTGCTCCCCATCTGCATTGCTTCTGTGGACGTTTCTCAGTTTATTGTTACTCCTCTGTCTCTTAGGGTCCTCTCCAGTATGACAAAGACAGACACTCAGGGAGATGTTGACATTGCACTTAAACCTCTCAAAGGTGTCATTGGCCAAGGCTGTCATTTTTCTTTTTTTAAAAAAAAAAGGTTCTGAATACAGCAAAGCTGGATACAGAACACACCCCTCTGCTGAGACCTGCCTGGGTGGGGAGCTTATGGTTTCACAGTCCCTGCCCAGAGGAATCTCTTCACTTCCAGGAAAGTAAGCCTTTCCCACAGTCCTGCAAATCGGCTTTATCTTTGATTCTCCCGGGATACACAAGACCACAGAGGGCTCCGATGGTGGGGCAGGTGGTCCTGCGCCCTGGGGGGTCCTGGTCCACAGTAGGGCCAGGATCAAATGTGAGAACCTCCTCTTCACAAAGGGGATGCATGCGTTGGGGAGACAGAGAACAAGAAAACAAAAGATTGTTCTAAAGGCTCTCAGGATACAAAGGTCTGGGAAAGCAGCTAGGGGTACACGCAGGATGGGGGACCCTCTTCAGACAGCATGGTCAGGAACCACCTCAAAGGGATAATTTTAACCCCAGAGATGAAGGATAAGAAGCTGGAGAAGTGAGTGGCAAGTAGGATAAGTTTTCCCACCAGGAAACACTTGCCTCTGACTCTAGTCCTTGCTAGACTGTGAACTCAAAAGCATCTTGAGGGATAAAATGAAGGTTCTCTCTGTGTCCAGAGATGAGACAAGCAACTGGCACAAACGCCGACGAAAGTAAACTTTCAACTAGGTGCCCCAGAGTGGTAAAGAGGATGGTTACCTATAACCCTGACTGACCATGATTGATCTAAGACAAGCAGGTACTCCCACCCTCCTTACTAGTGATTGGCTCAGGAATGGGTCTGTCATCTAATATGGGCCAATGTGGTTTGAGAAGAAGTCTACAGTAAGGCTTCTGAAAAAGTTTTCCTCCTATGTAAGACAGACATGCAAGAAAGCAATGGTTCGGTTCTGCTTCTGGAATTGACCCAGTCTGGATGAGATGGCAGGATCCACTGCTGCCACCTTGCAACCCTGAGGGGAGATAATCAGAGAGTGAAATCAATGCCGAAATAATGGTGTGGGACAACAGAAAAACAAAGCAGAGTGAGTCTTGGGTGGCATTGCTGAGCTGTTGAATTTATTTAGTTCTGGAGCTCTGCTGTCTCTGGGCTTCTTGTTCTTTGAGACAAATTGATCTTCCCTGTGTGTCTGTCACTTTGTGATACTGTGGCAGCTGGCACGTTGTTCGGATGTTGGACATTACACCATTAGGGTCACCCATAGTGGGTAGGTTTCAGCTGAGCTTGCAGACAAATGCAGGCTAGGAAGAAGCACATGGCAGTCTACTTCTCAAGAAATTAGCCAGTGAAAATCTCATGAACAGCAGCAGGACATTGTCTGGTATAACACAGGAAGATCAGCCCCTCAGCTGGAGAGGCACTCAAAAGGCAACTGAGGAAGAGTTACTGCCTCAAAATCGAGCTGACCTTAATGACATGAATGCAGTGAAGCTTTCAGGACCTTCATCTGCTGATATGGCACAACTCAAAATGAGATAAAGTAGCTGCAAACACCCATTAATAATGGAAACAAGGAATGTACAAAGTACGAATCTAAGAAAATTGGAAATCATCAAAAATGAAATAAGGGATAAAATGAAGGTTCTCTCTGTGTCCAGAGATGAGAAAAGCAACTGGGGTAAATGCTGATGGGGGCAAACTTTCAACTAGATGCCCCAGAGTGGTAAAGGGGATGGTTATCTATAACCCTAACTGACCATGATTGATCTAAGACAAACGTGTACTCCCATCCTCCTTATCCTTCAAGCTCACGGACACATCCTAGAAAAAAACACTACATACCTCACTGCTGAGTATCACTAGGATCACTTTCAAAGTCTTCCCTTTGGGAAGCTATGCAGTGATGCCAGCACCCAGTTCACACTTCAAAGCAATTCTGGAACTCTTTTTCTGGAATGGACATCAGATGTCATTGTATCACCTTTGATGTCCTGAATGCCATCAAAATGTATTCCTTTCAGTAACAGTTCCTTTACCTTCAGGTAAAGAAAAAAGTCATTGGGGGTGAGAACAGGTGAATAGGAGGGTGTTCCAATACAGTTATTTGTTTACTGGCTAAAACTTCCCTCACAGACAGCTATTCAATTAAGTTTGTGAACTTGCCGTTGTGCCACTGTGCACAATGGCCCTTCCAGAAAGAGTTACAAAATTGCTCTGAAGGGTGGACTAGGCACCAGCATCAATGCAAAGCTTCCTGAAGGGAGTACTTGGAAGGTGACTGTGGTAAGGTTCAACAATGAGGTGCATAGCACTCAGGACAATTAAGTTCATGGACTTAATTGCGAGACCTCGTATATGAAGAACACGGAGATCATTAAAAAGACAGGAAAGAAAAGACCACAATCAATGTAAGAAGAGACTCTAAAACTTGCTTTTGAACACAGAGCAGCTAAAGAAAATGGAAGAAACAACAACACAAAAGCCCTGTACAGAAGATTTCAAAAGGAGACACAAGAAGACAAAGTAAAGCATTATAAGAAATGTGTGAGGACTCAGAATTAGAAAATCAAGAGGGAAGAATGTGCTAAGCATTCCTCAAGCTAACAGAGCTAAAGAAAAAGTTTAAGGGAAAATATTAAATGATATAAGAAGATGGAAAAAATACACAGAGTCCCTGTACCGAAAAGAATTAGTTGACATTCAACCAATTTAGGAGGAAGCATATAATCAAGAGCCAGTGGTGCAGAAGGAAAGAATTCAAGCTGCACTGAAGGCATTGGTGACAAAGAAGGCTCCGGGAACTGATGGGACACCAGTGGACACGTTGCAACAAATGGGTGAAGCTCTGGAAGTGCTCATTCATCTATGCCAGGAATTCTGGAAGAAATCCATATAATTTCCCAAGAAATTATTGGACAATATCATTAATATCACATGAAAGTAAATTTTGCTGACGATCATTCAAAAGCTGCTTCAGCCGTATATTGGCAGAGAACTGCAAGAAATTCAGGTCAGATTAAAAAGAAGATGCAGAACCAGAGACATCACTGCTGATGTCAGACGATCTTGGCTGAAAGCAGAGACTACAAAAAAGATGCTTACTTGTGTTTTGCTGACTACGGAAAGGCACTGACTGTGTGAATCGTAACAAACTATGGATACTACCATGAAGAATGGGAATGTCAGAATCGTTCATTGTGCTCATGTGGAATCTATACACAGACCAAGAGGAAGTCATCCAAATAGAACAAGTGGATACTTTACAGTTTAGAGTCAAAAAAGGTGTGAGTGAGGATTGCGTCATTTCACCATACTTAATCTGTTTACTGAGCAAATAATCTGAGAAGCTGGAGTATATGAAGAAGAACAGAGCAGCAGGATTGGAGGAAGGCTAGTTAACAACCTGCAACATGCAGACAACTCAAATTTTGCTGCTGAAAGTGAAGAGGATTTGAAACTGATTATCAAAGATGACAGCCTTCAGTGTGGATTACATCTCAGCATAAAGAAAATAAGAATTCTCACAACTGAACCAATAAGCGACATAACGATATACAGAAGAAGGATTAAAGTCACCATGGATTGAATTGTGTCCCCCTAAAAATATGTGCAGTAATTTGCCTGGGTCAGGATTCCCCATATTCTAAGATTGCCCTCCATTTTATGATTTTCTTATGCTGTAAATTGTAATCTCTGCTTGTGGTTAACAGAGTGGATTATGCTGGAGAGGATTAGAGTGGGACTATAAATCCCTTCCTAAAGGGACCTCCGTGATCCACTGTAAAAGCAGTTTCCCTAGAGTGTGGCTTGCACCACCTTTTATCCTTTCATCCTATGGGGGATAAAAAGAGAGGGAAGCAAGCAGAGAATTGGGAATCTCATACTATCAAGAAAGCAGCACCAGGAGTAGAATGCCCTTCAGACCTGAGGTTTATGCACCAAGATGGTCCCTGAACAAAGACTGATGCAACGCAAGGACTTTCCTCCAGAGCCAACAGAGGGAAAGCTTTCTTTTCCCTGGTCAAGACACCCTGAATTCGGACTTGTAGCCCACTGGACTGTGTAAGAATAAACTTTCCTTTGTTAGAGCCATCTACTTGTGGTATTTCTGTTAGAGCAGCACTAGATATCTAAAACAGAAGTTGTCAAGTATTTCATTTTACTTAGATCCACAATCAATACCCATGGAAGCAATAGTCAAGAAATCAAACAACACATTGCATTGAGCAAATCTGCTGCAAAATACTTCTTTAAAGTGTTAAAAAGCAAAGGCATCACTTTAAGGACTAAGGTGTGCCTGACCTAAGCCGTGGTGCTTTCATTTGCCTCACATACATGCAATAGCTGGACAGTAAGAAGGAAGACTGAGAGGAACTGATGCCTTTGAATCACTGTGTTGGCTAGGAACACTGAGCATACCGAAAGAATGAACTAATCTGTCCTGGAAGAAGTGTATCCAGAAGGCTTCTTAGAAGCAAGTATGGCAAGACTTTGTCTCATATACTTGGACTTACTCTCAGGAATGACAAGTTCTTGAACAAGGACGTCATTCTTGGTAAAGCAGAGGGTAAGTGAAAAAGAGGAGGACCCTTAGTGAGAGAGAGGGCCCCGGTGGCTGCAACAACAGGCTCAGGCATAACCAGGACTGTGGGGATGGCCTGGGGCTGGCTAGTGTTTCATTCTGTTGCTAGGAATCAGACAGACTTGATGACAGCAAAAACAACAGTCTTCCTTAGGGTTTAAAGCCAGCTGAACTAGAGCTTTACGTTACATCCTATCTAGTACGCACAATGTTTCCTTGCAGCCTGATGGACTGATAGGCAGCTTCGAAAGCAGAGCTACTACAAGAGACAAAGGAAAGAGGGAAGGGAGACAGCATTTCTTGAGCTCCTACTATGCACCACACTTCTTAGGAGGCATTTTACGTGGGTCTTTGCCTGACTCTTGGATAACCCCTTTGAGGTAGCTTCTACATCTCACAGAAGAGGAATCTGAGGCTAAGAGGGGAGACAGCTACCTGATTCTGAGGGGGCAGAACCGGGATCTTAACCCAGTCCTGTCATTCTCTGCAGCCAGCCTGTTTTCCAGAAGACTTAATGGGGCTTGAAGTTTGGGAGCAGGGTTGCCGGGAGACTGATGGTGCTGCCCCAGACAGCAGAGATACCTCCACTGAAACTGAGCCACCCTTTCCTGCAAACATCTTTTGCCACTTAAGAGCTGAGGATGTTGACCTGCCCACTGGCCGGATGCCCTCCAGGGCCAGGAACCCACCCCACCAACTGGGGACTCAGTTGGTTTCCATTCAACTGTAGGGATACCATTGTCAGAATCTGTAGGACGCGTCCACAAGGGACCTTTCTTCTTCCTTCCTGGAGGTCAAAGATTGAGGCCACTTGGTGGAGACTGACCAGCAGGGTGGCTGTGGGACACGCTGAGCTTCCTGTTGCCCTTCCTAGCCGTGGACTTAGAGAGCACTTAAGCTTTGCAGGAACTGAAAGCAAGAAAAGACAGTCCTTGACCCTTATTATGCTGTGCCCGGTACAAACAGATCTATCACTTGGCAAAAGCAGGCTGTCCTGCAATAAATCAGTGTGACAGGTCCATAAATCCAGAAAGCAATGCTCACAGTGCTGCCTGGCTGAGTGCACAGGGCTCAGCCCTGATGAGCGGGAAGAAGAGGTGACCGCTGCTCAGGCTGCTGTCCTCCCCTCCTTGTCATCTGTTCCTCAAGCGCCAGCCTCCAGTCACTATCATAACTCTTCTTTATTTTTGATGTTATAACGGCCCAGGTTTTGTACCAGTCAGCAGGGAAACAGAAACAACTCTGGATGTTTAAAACAGAGAGATGTCATGCAGGGAGTTGGTGACATGGCAATAGAGGGACTGAGAAACCACACAAGGGACAATGAGGCAAGCCAGGGATTATCAACAGCAAGAAGCCACTATGCTGCCTTGGTGAAAGGTAAGACAGTACACAGCACTGGAGAAGTCATCACAACTTGTCCAAGGCAAAGTCATGGAAGTTTCATAGACACATTCAGACTCACTGAAGGACTGAATTACTGGGCTGAGGGCTGAGCACCATGGTTTGGGGGGACACCTAGCTCAACCGGCATGATGTAGTTTATAAAGAAACTGCTCTGCATTGTACTTTGGCAAATAGCATCTGGAGTCTTAAAGTTTGTGAATGGAACAACAAAGACTTCAGGACAGAAGAGACTAGGAGACCCAAGGACTCATATGAACGGGAGACTGTACCAGCACGAGGCCAGAAGAACCAGATGTGCCCAGCCGCCACCAAAGGCAGCCACGATGGCAGACCCAATGTAGAGTCCCTGAGGCAACCTGAGAAAGTGAGTGGTGTAGCTCACGAACTCTACTAAAAGACCAGAACTGATGGTCTGACAGCCTGGAGATTCCCCTGGGAACATGACCCCTAGACCGGAAATCAGTACTGAGGTCAACTCTTCAGACAAGAATGGACTGGACTCAGGAACACAGTGTGAGCCTGTGGTGTGTGTACTTTATGGTTTTATACATTTATAGGAGGCTGTGCTACTGGTTTCTTTCTAGATGGGAGAGAAGAGGGTGGAGAGGAGGGAACAGGTACTTGTTAAGAGGATACTGGAAGTATAGAGCAAAAAGGAAGAATGTTCTGTCACCGGATGAGGAGAACAGACGGAGCTGCAGACAGACAGGCATGCAAAATTGATTTGGGTTGTATCCTTTCACTGAATCACAACTGAAAAAAAAACGGTTCGTGAACTGCTATCTAAGATACTCCACTGGTCTCACCTCATCTGGAGCAAGAGAGAATGAAGAAAGCCAAAGACAGGAGGAAATCATTAGTCCAAAAGACTAACAGACCACAACTACCACAGCCTCCACCAGTTTAAGTCCAGCACAACTAGATGGTGGCCGGCTACCGCCACTGACTGCTCTGGCAGGCACCACAATGGAGGCTTTCAGACAGAACTGGTGAAAAATGTACAACAAATTTCAGTCTCACAAAAAAAGGACCAGGCTGACTGATCTGGCAGAGAATGAAGAAACCCTGAAAATACGATGCTCAGATGCTCTTTTAACTCAATACTGAAGTCAGTCCTGAAATTCACCCTTTAGACGAAGATCAGACAGGCCCATACAATAAAATGACACTAAATGGGCACACCAGCCCATGGATGAGGACAAGAACTTAGCAGGGGACAGGAAAGCTGGTAGTGGGGAACCCAAGGTGAGAAGTACAGACTGTTGGTATGCTATGGGGCTGGTGCTCAGTGTCCCAAAACAATATGTATATTAATTATTCAATAAGAAAATAATTTTATCTGTAAACTTTTATAGTGAAAAGAGAGAGAGAGAAGAAAAATAATACATTGAGTGCATCTATAAACACCACCAAAAAGTAGAAGCTACTACTCTGTCTCCAGGCTGGAGGGACAAAGACAAGAGGTGGTATTTCTGGACCCCAGGATCTGGGTCCCCTAGGAGAAGGTAGAACCACAGCAAGGCTGCCTGGGCAAAGTGTCTCAAGGGAGACACTACCATCAACAGAGGCAGTGCCCGAGGTGCAGAGCGAGCAGGAGAAACACCCTGGCTCCCTCTTTCTTGTATCTTCCAGCTTCTCCTCAGCACCCCCTTTGGCTGACTCCAGTGACACAGGAGCCCAGCACAGGCTACCTACAGGAGGCAGTCCCTGAGATGTGGCCAGAGCTGGGGAGGGTACAGATATAAGGGAAAGCAGGAAAAGCACCATCACCAGTAATCACTGCAAAACAACCTGCTTCCCCTTCTCCTACTATCTACCCTGGATCAAAATCTGATAGAATCAAAAATGATGCAGAGATTTTTACTGTGCAACTATTATGTACCAGGCATTATCCCAGGCAATGGTATTCATAATGTGAGACAGAGAAAGCTGCAACTCCTTTTGATCTTATATTCTCAGACAGTGTCACAAAGAAGCACAAAACAAATGAGTGAACAAGATAATCCCAGAGAATGAGAATGATGGAGAAAACAGAGTGGAGAATGATGGCAGTGACTTGGGTCTGGGGGCGGGCATCCAAGCAGGTGATGTCCCAGGCTCAGTTTGAATAATGGAAAGGAGTCCTCTGTGCACACAGAAGATAGAGGTGTACACAGCTAGTGCAAAGGCCCTGAGATTCAAAGCAGCATGGCTTGGTGTAAGAATCACAGTGTAATTCACATACCAAGGAGTCTCAAATTAGTGGGCAGTAAATAAAGAAGGGGGATGGTGAAAAGAAATAAGAAGGGAGAGATAGAAAAAAGAAAGGGAGTGAATAAGGGAGAAAGGAAACAACAGGAAGGAGGGAAGGAGTGTAAATGAATTAGATACACGTAGACACTGGGATTTCATGTCCTTTTCTAAAAAGGGACAGAATGAGGGACACACTAAGAAAGCTAGCCAAGCCAAGCCAAGAGCCTGGTTAAAATCCAGTGTGGACTAGAGCCAACGCCAATTTTCAGCTGGCGGCGGTTGTCATGGCCTGAAGGAGAGCTGGCTCGTGACGCCCCCTGCTGGAAGGATCCAGATGCTACTTAGCTATTTGAATTACGTGAGTATGAGACACCACCTAGTTCCAAGCTAAAAGGTCTTGCTAATTAATTTTCTACCTTATTAAAATAAAAACCTGTCAATACTTGATTAGAGCTGATCTGAATTTAGTTCATCATCTCCACATATTTTCTAACAAAATAGTAACAAAGATGCCTGCGGGAAAACATGTCTGTTGAGGGGTGGCCCTTGAGTCACTGTATATAATCAGAAGACAGAAAACACAAGGTAGGAGTCTATGTCCAGGACGTGGTCAGCTGAATTCTAGATATGTCCTATGCCATGCTTCTATTGAATGTACTGCAAACTCTATTTATTGAACTTGGAAAGTGTTCACAATATATTGCTAAGTGATTAAAGTAAATTACACAACAGAATGATACGTCATTCAAATTTTGACAGAAAATGTACACTTCTATATAATTGTATGCACAAAAAAGTGGAAGAAAAAAATTTTTAATGTGGAAGAATATACACTGATGTTAACATTTACTTTTGGGTGGTGATATTGTATATCCCCCTATTTTAGTTACCTATATTTATACATTTTTCTACAAATTATATAGTTTACTTACGTAAAATATTAAAGCAGTTCATTGGCATTGAAGACGGTTGGCGGAAGGAGTGGTTGACCTAGAAAAGGGATTAGAAAGTTTTCCAAGATTTTGACAAGCATTCTTGCTTCGGGGTAGTTCAATAGATCACATTTATTCACTCCAGAAGGTCAAGAATCATATCCCCTTAGATACTGGCCATCTCCAGCGAGGTTCACACTCAACCTGTTGCCTAACTGGTGGGAGTAGAGAGAGAGTACAGATAGATCTGGGTGACTCTCTGCTTCTTGGAAAGTGAGCCAGGTGCCCCTCCTACCATGAAGGCCAGGGGGCGCAGCCTTAATCCAGTGCTGAGCCCTGGCCTGACACACAGCATGCACACAGCAAGAGTGAAGACAGGGATTTAACCTAATGAGAGGAGGGAATGGAACAAATGTCTGAGTCTAGTGGGGGAAAGAGACACAAAAACCACTAATTACAGGAGTATGTGCCAGGTGCTGTACTCTGAACAGACATTTATGGCGGCCAAATTCTGGTGGCATAGTGGTTAACAGCTATAACTGCAAACCAAAAAGTTAGCAGTTTGAATCCACCGGGTGCTTCTTGGAAACCATAGGGGACAGTTCCACTCTGTCCTATAGGCTCACTATGGGTCAGAATTGACTCAGAGGCAGCAGGTTAAGCTTTGCTGGTAAACGGTTAAGGAAACCGTGGTGGTACAGTGGTGAAGAGCTACAACTGCGGACTAAAAGGTCAGTGGTTCAAATTCACCGGGAGCTCTTTGGAAACTCTGTGGGGGCAATTTTACCCTGTCCCATGGAGTCACTGTGAGTTAGAATGGACTCAACAGCAACAGGTTAGCTTTTGATAGCATAATTGAGTGTGGAAAAAACTGTGATTGCTAACTTCCCTTCTGATCTGTACTCTTAAAGATTTTGAGGTTGTTTTCGCAAGCCCTGAAGCGATTCTTCCTGATGGATGATCAGACAAGATGATGCTGACTAACAGCGCACTGCCCGGATTATTGTGACATCCGACTTGGAGATCTACACCTTACCTCCTCACACCTGGAACCTGCTTCCCCTTCCTTTCCCTAAATCCTTCTATAAAAACTGCTGGCAGGCTCTGACATGTTAATACGATTTTTAGGGTACTAACCTGCTCTCAGAAACTCTAGCGGTGTAGTGCTTAAGTGCCACATCTGCTAAGTCAAAAGATCAGTAGTTTGAATCTGCCACGTGCTCCTCAGGAACTCTATGCGGCAGTTGTACTGTCACCTACAGGGTGGCTATGAGTCAGAATCCAGTTGATGGTAGTGGCTCGGGTTGGTTTAAGCTGCCCTCATCTCAGATTGCGGGCAATCTGAATAAATTGTTCTTAAAGGATTCAATCCCTATCTCTGTGTATTGGTTTGGTGACAGGTGGCATGACCCTATGACTGAGTTTTCTCTGGTACCATTTTTAGTAAGCGATTAAGCACTCAGCCGCTAACCGAAAGATTGGTTCAAACCTGCCAGGTGTTCCGTGGGAGTGAGGTTGGCAGTCTCCTTCCTGCAAGATTGCAGCTTGGAAATCCTCTGAGGCAGTTCTACCCTGCCCTGTAGGGTCTCTGTGAGTTGGAATCAATCCTAAGGCAATATGGTTTAACTTACTTTATGCGATGTCCCATTTGGTCCTCACCTTGCTCTGCTCTGGAGGCAGCCTCATTCATTAGTTCTGTTTTGCAAACATAAACACGGAGACTGGGAAGGCTTCAGTTAACTCCCTAGAGACTCTGTGGAGAGCCACAGACACAGAATGATCAGGGAACACTCCCGGGCACCACTTCCATGGGAAGGCAGGAAAGGAGGCAGACATTGGCAGAGGGCCACACTGGGCTGTGATGCAGTCTCAACAAAAGGCCCAGGTGACTTCCCCCAGGAGCTCTGAAGACAGGATGGTCCTTCTGAGTGGTCCTGAGCTGGTGCAGTAGACCAGGTCGTATACACCCTGCTCCTTCTCCTGACCCGCCACTGACCTGTAAAAGGACACAGGCTGGTTGCAGAGAGGTAGGTCCACAATTCTGGGACTCTTTCAGCCAAAGCAATTTCCACAAATGGCTAGTAGCTAAGGGCTGTGTGCTCCCAGCAGCACTCCCAGCAGCTAGGGACCACAGTCCTCCAGCCCTGAAGGAGGCCTGGGGGGAGGGCCACATCACAGCATCCACTACAGAAACTGAGGGCTAGAAGGATTAACTCCCTTTCCTGGGTCTCCAGTGTGAACAAGAACACAAAACTTGTGCTCTGTGCTCAGGCGTGTGCCACAGCTAGGACTAGATCTTGTAGCCAAGAGGAAGCCCTGGAAGGAATTTAACACAGAATGTAACCAAATTTCTTTCCAGAAAGACAATCCAGATAGCTCTGTTAAGAATGGACAGGAGGTTGTGGTGACAGAAGGCAGGGACAACTGGCTACAAGTCTGCTGCAGCGGGATGGGACCCAGGCCATGCAGGTCGACTAATGGCTCCTCCCAAAGATGTGCACATCTCGATCCCCAAAACCTGTGACTGTGTCACCTTACACGGCAGAAGAAACTTTGCAAATGTGATTAAGTCATGAATCTTGAGATGGAGAGACTCTTCTGAATTAACCAGATGGAACCAATGTAATCAGGACAGTCTTCACAAATGAAAGAGGGGCGCAGGAAAACAGGAGTCAGAAGGCCATGTAACAACAGAAGCAGAGAGAGAGAGGGAGAGTGAGATTTGAAGAGGATATGCTGCTGGCTTTGGAGGGAGAGGAAAGGGCCCGGGAATGTGGGCAGACTCAGAAGCTGGAAAAGTCAGAGGAATGGATGGTTCCCCAGTGTCTAAAACAGCACCTGGAATACAGTAGTCATTCAAATATTTGATGGATGGATGGAAAAGATGGATGGGAAGAAAGATGGAAGCACTGATGGACATAAGAAAGGGTTGGTGGAAAGATGAATAAATAGGGTAATAGGTGGGAGGATGAAAGAATGGATGTGTGAGCAAATAGAAGGAGAGGTAGTTGGAAGACAGGTGAAATGAAAGACAGGTGGATGGAAGGATAGAAGGATGTGAGGATGAATGGATGAAAGGAAATACAAATAGACAGAAGGAGGGATAGTTGCAAGGATGAGTGGATGAAAGGATGAGCAGGTGGATGGAAGAAAGCATGGATAGAGAGATACATGGATAGATAGATGGAAAGACAGATGGACAAATGGAAGAAGGGGTAGACGAAAGGACAGAAAGATGGTTGGGCAGAATAACGAAAGGATAGCTAGAATGCTGGAAGATAGATGGATGGTTGGTACAATGAATGGATGGATGGAGGGAGTGAGGGAGGGAAGGATGGATATAAAATTCCCTAAGAGGTTGGTGCCAGACTGGGCTGCAGAGACACTGCTGATGCTAACTACTCCCCATCTGTGTTGAAAGGGCTTGACTGCTCTGTATCTTTCTGGCAGGGTCTTTTATTGCCAAGTGATGGAAGTCAACAGGCTGTTCACGCTTCTAATCCTCTGAACCAGATTCTATAATCTTCTTAACTCATCAGCAAATATCTATATTTAATGAACTCCCCACCTGATGTCCCCACGCATAGCTACTGACTTAGCTGCTTTATCACTAGAGCTTGATAATCTGGGTTCAAAGCATTAGCATCGATTTCTGCGCCTACTAGAGAGGCCCCTCTCTGCTCATACCAGGGCACTCACAGCCCTTCACATCTCAGCCCTAGCCTGCCTCACCAGCTCCCTTTCTTGTCCCTCTCCTGCTCCAGTCACTTAAACCACTTATGTTGACACCATATGAAATTCCTCTCCATCATGAGAGCAGATCTGCTCCCCCAGGCCTCCACGCAACCATGCAGCAAACCCAGGTCATAAGAAGAATGGCAGCTTTCACTTGCGCTCCCAGAGCCTGGCCACCATGATGTGAGGAAGGCTAAGCAAAGCAACTAAATGATGAGAGGTCACCTGAAGGGGAAGCCTGGAGGATGAGAGGCCATTCTGGATATTCCAGCTCCAATCAAGTACTCCACAAAGTTCCCAGCTGCATGACTGAAGTCAGATAAGACCAGCAGAAGAATCGTTCAGCTTAGTCCCAGCCAACTCATGGAATCATAAGAAATCATCCATCACAACCCACAGGGGCCAGGGGTGATTTGTTACCCAGCAATAGACGGATGGTACAGCCTGGTTGAGTGTTTCCCTCTAGATGTGATAATATTAGTACTGTTGACCCTCATACTCCCAGTTCCTCATGATGTTGGGGCACAGAAGACTCTCAACAAACACTTACAGAATAAAGAAGAGTTGACCGAATAAATGAATGAACAAATAAATCCTCCTCTCTCCTGTGATCCATAGATCCTTGCTCAAACCAATACTAAGGTCGACATCACACTCTAACGAGTTACTTCTCCTGCTCCTTGGTTATCTTATCAATAAGAATGTAAGGGGGGAGTGCATCTTTTTATTTCTGTTCCATCCCTGTCATCCTTTTCTCCCCGCATCTAGTATATTGCCCCACCCTTGATAGACAATAAAAGCTTATTTTAATTAATTGACTTTCTAACTTTAATATGTCTTAGGCTGGATTCTCTAGAGAAGCAAAACCAGTCCAGCATATACGAGGTCTGACAGTTAAGTCTGCCAACTTACTTGTTCTAAGTGCTACATACCTCACTGCTGAATATCACTACAGTCACCTTGGAAGTACTCCCTTTGGGAAGCTATGCTAGTGCCTAGTCCACCATCCAAAGCAATTTTGGAACTCTTTCTGGAAGGTCCATTGCACACAGGGCAACAGTGGCAGGTTCACAAACTTAATTGTCTAGTCATCTGTGAGGGAGTTTTTAGCCAGTCAACAAGTAACTGTATTGGAACACTCTTGCTACTCCCCTGATCTGGCCCCCAGTGACTTTTTTCTTTACCCAAAGATCAAGAAAATATTGAAAGGAAGACACTTTGATGACATTCAGGACATCAAGAGTAATATGACGACAGCTGTGATAGCCCTTCCAGAAAGAGTTCCAAAATTGGTTTGAAAGGTAGTCTAGGTGCTGGCGTTGGTTCATAGCTCTCCAAAGGGTGTACTTTGAAGTTGACCTTAGTGATATTCAGTAATGGGGTATGTAGCACTTTTTCTAGGGTAAGTTCATGAACTTAATTGGCAGTCCTCATGTATACATAGAGAGGTTTATATCAAGGAAGTGGCACACGCAGTTTTTGAGGCTAGTTAACATCCTGAGTCCATGGGGCAGGAAAGAGGATTCTCTTGATTCCCACAGCCACAGTGGCTGGTGTACCCAAGATTGGCAGGCCTGAAAGCAAGGTTGTAGCCAGCTGGGAAGATCTACTAATCTCAAGACAGGCAGGCAAGTTGCTACCTCATATCTCAAGAACTGGAGATCAGATAGGAGCCAGCTGCAGGATTTAGAACAAGAAAAGCCTCGGAAATGTAAGCAAGAAGGAAGTAAGCAAAGAAGGGTGAGGAGATGAAGGCTGAGGAGGCAGCGAGCTGCCACAGGCCCCGTGCCAGCTGGTACCACCATGGAAGTGATCACATACCACGTTTCAACAGAGATATGGTCACCACATTATACAACTGCCAAAACACTGAGAATCCTAGCCCAGCCAAGGCAAAACACAAGCTTAACCACCACAGTACTCAAATTACATTTCAGATGGGAAGTGAAATTATTTACAAAGGCAAGCCTTGGGACTGGGTAAGAAATCAAGACGAAGACTTAGCAGAAATAGGAGGAGAATATGGAATGTGTAGCTAACTGCTGCCATAAACAACTGCCTCTTTTACCACGGGACCAGAAAAACTAGATGGTACCTGTTTTAGTCAGCTAGGGCTGCTCTAACAGAAATATCACAGAGTGGATGGCTTTAACAGAGGAAGGTTTATTCTTACACAGTCCAGTAGGCTGCAAGTCCATAATCAGGGTATCTGCTCCAGGGGAAGGCTTTCCCCTTGTCGGCTCAGGAGGCAAGTCTGCTATTGCATCAGTCTTTGTCCAGGGAGCATCTTGGCCCAGGAACCTCAGGTCTGACGGACGCGCTCTTCTCCCGGTGCTGCTTTCTTGATGGTACTAGGTTCCCAAGTCTCTGCCTGCTTCTCTGTCCTTTTGTCTCTTGGAGGATGAAAGGATTAAGGGTGGGGCAAGCCATACTCCAGGAAAACTCCCTTTACAGTGGAGCAGGGAGGTGATCCTATGAAGGGATTTACAGCCCCACCCTAATCCTTTCACATACAGTTTAGGAAAACCACACAATGGAGGACAGTCACAAGATACTGGGAATCACGGCCCAGCCACATGGCTACACACGCTTCTGGGGGGACACAATTCAATCCATGACAGTACCCAACTACCATCACTGACCACATTGATCAAAGTTTCCATAGAAGAAACCTGATCAAATGGAGGGAAAATGCAGAAAAGAATTTTAACTTTTCATAGACGTTAGACTTCCTACAGCTGGGAAGGGTGGATGAATCCCTGAAACCATTGCCACGAGATAATCTTTGAACCTTGAACCAAATATAACCCTAGAAGCCTTCTTAAAAACAAATAGTTCAGCTTACCTAGTGAAAATGGTTACCTTGAACATGATGCTCTTTTAAGAATTGCCTATTCCGAAACCCTGGTAGTGTTGTAGTTAAGTGCTACGATTGCTAACCAAAAGGTAGGCAGTTCAAATTCACCAGGCGTTCCTTGGAAATTCTATGGGGCAATTCTACTGCAACCTATAGGGTCGCTGTGAATCAGAATCAACTCAACAGCACTAGGTTTGGTTTTGGTTTTTATATAGGACCAACTCGACAACAGCAACTAGAAATACTGGATGGAACCTTAGGAGACAATGAGTTTATGTTGATGAGGGAGAAACAACTCAGCAAAGGAGGGTGAGAATGGTCACACAATTCAAAGAAAGTAATCAATGTCATTAAATGGTACATGTAGAAAAAAAGTTGGAGGTTCAGGGGCAGGGCATCAAAGCCATGTGTGGCTCTTAGCACTTAGGGAAAAAAAATGTCAGCAGTCTTACTGCTTTGAAGTCTTGCTCACTACATCACTTGATATAGCGTAGAAAGTAAAGAGTCGCCTGTTGTTTGCTCCTGTGTACAAGTGTGAGTGTATCAAAAAGCACCAGGAAGCCAGTTGTGGACTCCACACTCCAAACTACCCTGACTTATCCAGACAGACCAGTTTTATCACTAAGTCCTTCCAGCTGCCTAGTACCAGGATTCTAAGTCAATGTGGGCCCTCAAACCAGGTGCCAGCTGCCCCTCTACCTGCAGGCAGTTTCTAGAATCCAGCTTCCACAATGCTTAGTCCAGGATTTTCCAGTTGTGGTCTGGGAAGACCTAGGGTTCCACCGTGGAAACCCTGGAACACCTAAGGATTGGCAAGATTTCCAGACTCGCCTCAACTGGAGCAGAGCCTCGTCTGTTTTTTCTGGAGTTTCATGTACGGGTATACAGGAGAAAAGGATTCCCGTTAGAATTTATTTATTTATTTATTTATTACAGTGAATGAATAAAATTTCTAACATCTATCAACCATCTCATCTACGATAAACTTTCGCCTCCCAACCCACCCGTGTAGCTGTCAAAATTAATTTCTTCCATAGATAATTCTATTTTTAAGTCCTTATAACAGGGGTCTCGTACGATATTTGTCCTTTTGACACTGATTGATTTCACTCAGCGTAATATCTTCCAATTGAAATCATGTTATGAGATGTTTTCTAAAATAATCTTTTTTTTTTTATCATAGCATAATGATCCATTGAATATGTGTATCACAGTTTATCCACTCATCTGTTGATAGTCATCTGGGTTGATTCCATCTTTTAGCTATTGTGGACTGTGCTGCAATAAACATTCATGTACATGTGTCCGCTTGTGTGACAGCCTTTGTTTCTGAAGAATAAATCCCAAGCAGTGGAATTACTGGATCCAATGGTATATCCATTTCAAAAGAAAAAAAAAGAATTGAAAATAATCAGCTGACCCCATTGTTGCCGTCTTACAAGAGCAAAACACTGTGGTTAAGAGCGAAAGTTCTGAAGTCAGAGTTCTATTCAAAGCCTAGCTTCACCTCTTCCTATCTGTGTGACTTTGGACAAGTCTCTTAACCCCCCTGAGTTTAATTGGTGAAATGAGTATAATAAAGTTTACCTTTTTGAGCTTTAAGACTTAAAAAAAATCCCGTATTAGTATGTTAGGGTAACTTCCAGTTTTCCAGCCTTTTATTAGAATCAAGGCTATTTAAAAAAAAAGACAATGACAAAAGCATTCATCTTGTAAGATTCTAAAACTTTTAAAACCCTGGGTTGGTGGCATCTCCCAGCCACTCAGAGGTTAACCTTTGAAAATGTGTCATTCTTGATCATTTGGAATCACCTTACGTGCCATTAACCACTCTGCAGGTGCATGAATTTCCCAGTGCACCATTTCTGCAAAGGTGACTGATGATCTGAGGAAGGAAATAGGAGCCTGGAGGATGAATGCCTCATAAAATCCAGGTTTCATAACCACCGAGAAGATTGAACTGCTTCCCTCACTGCTCCTTCCAAGTGGTCTCGGGGGATGCCTTTTAATTCCCAGGTGAAAATTGATGATTCAGAGCGTGGTAATGTGCACCCTAACGTATACCATAACATATACCACATACCAAATGGCCTAGAACAGGAGATCAGCCTGGTTCCTATTTCCTGTCTTTACTTTTTTTCTTTTTAATTTTCTCTTGTTTGAGGTACCCGGCAGAAACTTAGTATAGTTCAAAAGTGGTGGCAGGGGCTGAAAGATGAAACAGCTATCTGAGTGAGAAATATTTTTCCAACCCTGCTACAGGATCGATTAAATCCCCAGCTGACATATAAAATGATTAGCACCTTCATGATCCAGAAGAGAGCTTAAACTTCCCTGTCATGCTGGGGGCCACAGCTGAGGCTGGGAGTGGGAGCCTGAAGATCCTAAGGCTGGTATGGTCGGTCACGACCACAGTCATGAGTGAGAATCAGGGAATGCACATGGGGCAGGCAGCGACCTGTGCTCAAAGAAAGGAAGTTCAGATCATGCAAAGCGGCAAGGAAGAGACATGTGATGTCTGTCTGTGCCTTGGTGTAATGTAGATGTCACGGCCAAATGAACAATGGTATCTTGCCAAACAGACTGCACTAAGAGACCTGATTCTCTCTCCTGCTGTTTTCTGAGTGTTAGGGTTCTTGACTACACAAATCTGAGATGACCACAAGCCCGCAGATTCTACCTGCTTGCCTTCTAATAGGATGGATTTATTAATAAACTCCTAAGTTCACTGACCAGCTTCAAAATCCTAAAAGTAGAACGCAGTCTCCCTTGATCTCAGTTTCCTCATCTGTTGAATGGGGGCAAATAATAAACCTACTTCCCAGGACAGCTGCAGGAAATAAATCCCAGATAAGTTGAATAACATGCAATTTAAAGGAGACTGGCTGGTTTTTCAGATTTATTCCTCCAAATGAGTCCAGCTTCCCTCCTGGACCCGAGCAATTTGTGATGCTGGCCAGGCTTCAGTAGAGCTCTCAGACTCAGACACACAAGGAAGAAAGGTCTGGAGATGAGTGTTCAAAAATCAGCCAATGAAAACCCTGTAAACTGTAATGACCCTAACCACAACTGATGACAGAGACAGCACAGGACTGAGCAGTGTTTCATCATGTTGTACAGAGTGTCACCGTGAGTCAGGGATGTCTCAGTGGCAGCTAACAACAACTGCTCAAGCTGACTTGTAGCCAGTGTGGACTGGTATGGGGGCACAGGTTGTTCAAGTGTTCAAACATTTCCACACCATTAGTCATCTCTCCCTGTAGGCAATCAGGTCCCCTCCAATCTTAGCCTCCAAGATTACTCTCCTCAGAGTCCCCATGGCCCAACAACTAACAGGCTAACCCTGGGCATCAGGGGCCCTGGGGACCCTAAGAATGCTCAGTGCTTGTGCCACAAGGTACAATGTTGGGCACTTGGAGCAACATGGCTCACTTGTGTCTTCAACAGGGCTATGGGCTCTCTCACTCCCAACTCAAAGAGGGGAAGAAATTGAGACACAGAGAAGGGAAGTGACACACATCCTATGAGTGGCAGAGCTAGAACCCTCACACAGAAGGTTCCAGACTCCTTAAGTAAGGTTGGAACACACAGGATGCTTGGCGGGAACAAGGTATTCAATGTGACTCATGCCTTACTGTGTGGCCCATACTAGCCCACGTGGCTAGGTGGGGATGGCTTGGGCTGGAATCCCAACTCTGACACTCACATGCTGTCACCACAGTCAATGGACTCAATGTCTATGACTCCATTTTCCTTATTTGAAAAAAGAAAAGAAAGGAAGAAAGGGAAGAGAGAAGGAAGGAAGGAAAATCATAAGGATTATAAACCCCTTATAGCAGGGTTTCTCAGTCTCAGCACTTTTGACATTTCAGTCCGAGTCATTCTCCGTGGTGGGGACTGTCCTATGCATTGAGAGGGTTAGCAGTATCCCTAACCTTTACCTACTAGATGCCAGTAGCACCAGAACAACTAAAAATATTGACAGACATCACCAAATGTCCATCAGAGGGCAAAAAGGACCCTGGCTGGGAAGCACTACTTTACAAGGGTTGTTCTGAGGTCTAACAAGCTCCTGGCAAGGACCTGACACACAGCTAGTCACTGTCTTTGCCTGGTTGATCATTAGGACTGTGTTTGGCTGCAAGTAACAGTGACTCAAATAGCAATGATTTACAGCAGACAGTGATTTGTTTCGCTTTCACATCAAAGGCCAAATGTTTGCTGTTTAGGGCTGGAGGATGACCATTCCTCTATCCCTACGGTTTGATCTTGTCCTCAAAGCCCAGGTGACAAGGAGAGGGCAGAGGGCTCATGCATGCCAGCACATCTTAAAAATCCCCAGACACCACCTTGTTGATGCTCCACTGACATTCCATTGGCCAGAACTCCATCACATGGCCACACCTAGCTACAAAGGAAGTGGGGAAATATAGTCTTGATTCCGGGCGGCCATGTGCCTGGCTGACAGTTTGCTAGAAGGGAAGAAGAGTAAATAGCAGCTACACAAGGTCACCGAATCTCTTTGCTGCAGTCAGGAAGCTGATTACAACCAAAGGATTTCAGAGCTTCTAGGACATGAGGGTGATATAATGCTTGGAACATCTGGCACATTACATCTGACAAATCACTAGACAAGAAATACTATCAGTGTGCCCAGGAAATAAATGCACAGGCCATTCATCTCGAAGAAGAAAACCTGGGAAATGCTGTAGGGCCAGCAACCTTGATCATCAACTCCCCTTCCCACCTCACCTAATCTCCACACTCTGTGTGTACTGGTGGTGGAAAGAAGGAGATGTGGAGCCAGGACCAGAATCCAGAGACTCTGCTTTCATCTCAGTGATTTCATGCCACATAGAAGCAGCATGACTTAGAAGTTCTGAAAATTAAGTCCACAAACTTAATTGTTCTAAGTGCTAAACCTCCTTGCTAAATTTCACTATGGTCACCTTTGAAGTGCTGCCTTGAGAAGCTATGCACCAATGCCAGTGCCTAGCCCACCCTTCAAAGCAGTTTTGGAACTCTTTTTGGAACAGCCGTTGTACATGGAAGCACAGTGGCAATCTTGCCAACTTAATTGTATAGTTGTCTGTGAGGGAGTTTTTAGTCAGTAAACAAGAAACTGTATTGGAACACCCTCCCTATTCATCTGATCTGGCCTCCAGGGACTTTTTTCTTTATTGAAGATCAAGAAAATACTGAAAGGAAGACATTTTTTTTTAATTTTTATTTTTATTTAACATAACTGAGTGAAAATGTACATTCACATAAAAATTTACATGCCCCCCTATATGCAGCTTCCACTGCTGTCCCTGTCCGGTGACTGCACACTATTCCTCTCTGCTCCATACATGTCTCATCCTCCCAACAGCCTCCTTTCCCTTCCTCTCCGTCCACTCCCCTTCCTCCAGCCAGAGGTCCCCAAGATGATATCCTATAGATGTATAGAACCATAAAGTGCTTGAAAGGAAGACATTTTGATGACATTCGGGACATCAAGGGTAATACAACGACAGCTCTGATGGCCATTCCAGAAAAAGAGATCTAAAATTGCTTTGAAGGGTGGACTAGGTGCTAGCGTTGGTGTATAGCTTCCGAAGGGGACTACTTCCAAAGGGGAGTACTGACCCTAGTGATATTCGTCAGTGAGGTATGTAGCACTTTTTCCAGGATGAGTTCTTGAACTTCATTGGCAGTCTTTGTAGAGCATGCCAACATGTCTCTAGTTTTCTCACCTGTAAGCAGGGCCAATACTGGGGTCTCAGATACCAAAATGAGATATGGCTGTGTATGTGCATTTTGCAAACTCCAGAGAAGGGCTATCTAACAACACTTCCGTGATAGAATGTTCTAAACCTGGAGCACCCAATATGGTAGCCACTAAGCACACGTGACTCCTGAGTGCCTGGAGACTGGCTGGTATCACGGAGGACCCTGGATTTTTCACTGCATTTTGGGCAACCAGAGAGCTTGCTGTATGTGAGGGAGTAATTGGGTCATATCACTTCCTCTCAAGGACTTCTTCATGTCCCCAAGTCCTTCCTCTTAGCTTCAGCCAAATGAAAGCACCCAAAAGGACTCTGAAATTCATCTACATATGAAAAAATATCTGACGACAGACTGAGGTGAGACAGCTTGTGTGGAACCAAGGAGGTCGAAGCTTCCAAAGAAAGAGAAAAAGCACAAAGAGTGAGAACACAGATATGAGCCAGTTTTGAGGACAACCTGGGTGTACCAGGCCCTTTGGACTCCTCTGGGTCCCTCTGCCTGGGGGAACAGCCCTGAGAGATGATGCAAACTGCCACATAGAGCCCAGAAGCTAAAAACAGATGAGCCATTTTCAGAACAAGAACTTTTTCTGTCTCCTCTCTGGTACTGTCAGGCCTGTAATGAGCATTTTAATGTTAAGAGAAAATGCTAAAAGAAAATGCTAAAGTAAAATCAAATAATGCTAAAAGATCACCGAGTCCTCAAGGTGAGCCTGTCTGGGACTTCTGTCTGATCTGGCTGGTTCAGAAGCTGCAAATAGGCCTGGGTCTGAAACTGGTCCTTGGACATACTTTGTTTGAGTTGTAGAATATTCAGATTTTTATTATTTGTCAGTATTTAAAAATCAGAGTTTTGCATTGAATTCCTATTTTTGGCTTATTTTGAACAAACAGGAGAATCTGGCATTGTGAGCCCTATTCTCCCACATAGCAACAATTAGCTAAATGGTAAACCTAACCAAACCCACTGACATCAAGTCAATCTCAATTCATGGAGATCCTATAGGTCAAAGTAGAACTGCCCCATAGAGTTTCCAAAGAGTGCCTGGTGGATTTCAACTGCTGACCTCACGGTTAGCAGACGTGGTACTTAACCACTACACCACAAGGGTTTCGCTCTTCAAATAGGACTGACCCTCCTCACTGCACCACAGTCTCCACTACTCCCTGTCAACTTCCAGTCCCATTCAGGCTATCCGGGTAGAGTGCACTTAATTACTCTAGTGTGCGGCCTTTCTAGCCATAGTTTTGCAACTCCTACTGAGATGACTGGGTGAGGATGTGCAAATAAAATAGATAATTGTGGCCCACTGAGGGGACTGGTCAGTTTTGCCTTAATAGAGCCAATCCCAGAGCAGAGACGAGACCCCATCACCACCAAAGGAAGAGAGACCTGCAGGAGATGGGGTAGTAGGCTTCCCAGCCTATGGAATGACAAAACCGAGTGCCTTTGGGCAAAAACTGAGGGCTAGGGAGAAGTCTGTGCCTGGCCCACAAATTTGGGACTTGCCAGCCCCCACAACCCCATGAGCTAGTTCCTTTAAATGGCTTGCGAGGTCTGTGAGATGTCGCAGTGGATTAGGGAGCCCACAGACAGGAGGGAGCAGGCCAAGAAGACAGGCAGTAAGGGATGCTGGAGACAGAGGAGTGGTACAGCAGCTTGGAAAACTCGGGCATTTGGGACATCTTTAACCTCTGCCTTGTAGGAACCAGCTTCATGCTGACTTCTGTAAAAGAAATCATTCATTCACTGTGTTTGTGACAAACTCCTCCACTCAGGAGGGGGTGTGCAAATAAGATAAGATTGGGGCCCACTGAGGGGACCGGTCAGTTTTGCCTTAATAGAGCCAATCCCAGATAAGATAACGTGGCCCACAGTTATCTTATTGGTGCTGCTTGTATGCTATGCAACAAGAATCACAGACTCCAAGAGTATCCTGTATAGGCAGGAAGCTTTCAGCTCAGCTAGGTTAAGTCCATTTTACAGATGGGGACCTGCAGCCCGGATAAGATAAACTGGGACTGCAGAGTCATCAGTGAGTTGCATAGAAATAAGAAATCCAATCCCTGGGTTCTTATTCCTGATTGCTACCTATTCTTAAGGTCTTCAAACAGGCACATGGACACACACATGCACACACATGTACATGCGCATGCCCACAGGTCCCAATCAGGGGTCACCTACTCAATAGGCCTTCCTGGACCCTCCCTCTTCTAAGACAAGGGTTTGCTGGAAACCCTGATTCCAAACAGCCAAGCCGCTAAACCAACAGTCCCCCAGGGGTGGTGTCTTTCCAGAAGATAGTCCTGAGGGGTAGGTGACTTCACCCAGGGCTTTTGCCCCCAAACCAAAAAACAGGCCCCAGGGAGCCAGCCTGACTAAACGGGTCTTCTCCTGCCTTGTTCAGACCACCCAAAGAGGCTTTTGAGTCTTCCTGGACCCCTCTCCTTAGATCCCTCTCTCAAATACCATGCCTACCTAAAGTCACAGGCTAGGAAGAGGATGATCTGAGCTTCTGTGAGGATCTGCTCAGCCAGTATGAGCTTAGCCATAATTGCAAATCCTATCCTATTAAGTGACAGCACCACCTCACATCTATAATCAATCCCAGGCGTTTAATAACATAGAACTGGGAAGACAATTAAGCTTGATGCTCTTGCACTGCAGTGGAAATCTGGCTCCTCCACAAGCCTGAGGAAGCCCATTGACTTGCCTTGTAACAGAGCTGCTATAATCCAATTGATTCTAGAACTAATGGCCCACATCGCATTCAAAGTAACAGTGAGTGTTCCGTGCAATTTCTGATTGCTTAAATGTCCCCATTGACACCGGGAGACTTATTTTTCTTTCTAAATACGTTTGCAAATGGTCTTTTTGCATTCTCAAATCAATAAATCATGAGCTGGAAAAGCCAGAGTCACAGAGAGCCTCATTAAAATGCTTTCTGCAGGAATGAATGTATCAGTCTATTAAACCAGCCCCAGAGCAACACTAGCCTTAAAAGTCATAGACACTTGGGTTCATATTCCTGCTGTAGCCTTTTGAAGCTGTGTGACCTTGGGCCAGGCACTCAGTCTCTCTGGGCCTTATCCCCATAGGAGAGGTCTACCAAATCCAAAGAGACATCTCGGTAGTTTATGAACTATAACTCAATCTGAGACAACAGCAGCTATTCATCTCTTGTCAAGCATGAGGGCATGGTAATAATATTGGACAATGTGGACCTCCTGGTTTTTAGTCTAGGCTTATTCTGCCTCAAATCCAAATGCATTTCCTTAAATAATTAATTCCTCTTCATACTTTAATCTTCAAAGCCTGCAGCCACAGTAAGATGATGCAATAGAAAGCAATTAAATTCCTTCTACAGCTTAAACAGTGGCTAGGGATTATGCAATCACAGCTCAGAGAATAGCAGCTAGATAACAAAAGGGACATTGCCCTTCTGGAACCTAATTCCAAATGACAGAGGACAGACTGGGTACTGTTGAAGAGTGAAGGAAAGGGAGTGTGTGGTCCCTGCTCATATTTGAGCTGTTGGAGCGAGAGCCCACAACTCACTGGAACCAGGTCTCTGAAGCGCTAGGCCTGGGACTGAGTTAGGGCAGCCAGCCAGATGAAGTTGAGACATCAGGGTGCCTGCCTCAGTCCATATCTGTCCTTTACCCATCACCCCATCTGTGGCCCTCTGAGAGGGTTCTGTCTGAAGCACCAGGGCCAATGGGTCAGCCAGAGGCAGAGGGAGAGCCCAGTGCAATTTATGTTGACACGCAACTCAAGGATTACAAAAAAAACAGCCCAGCCCAGTATACCAGGGAGAGCAGGGTCCTCTGAAACAGATGTCACTCTGGTCTTCCTGTCTTAAAGGTTCAACCGCAGAGTGTGTTGGCATTCATCTTTTTTTTTTTTTTTTCTTGTGCTTTAAGTGAAAGTCTACAACCCAAGCCAAACTGTCATACAAAAACCTGCACACATACTGCTGGGCAACTCCAGCTACTCTTCCCATGCTGCAACAGCACACTCCTCCTTTCCATCCTGTATTTCCCAAGTCCATGCAACCAGCCCCTGTTCCCTCTGCCCTCCTACCTTGCTTCTGGACATGAGCTACCCAGTCAGCCTCACGTATATACTTAAGTCAACAAGCTCACTCTTCGGTATCATTCTATGTCCCGTAGTTCAATCCAATCTTTGAAAAGCTGGCTTCGGGAATGGTTTCAGGTCTGGGCCAACAGAGAACCCAGGGGCCATGCCCTGTGAGGACTCTATGTCTGTCGTTTGAACATATACTGTGCATAGGGAGATTTTTGGTCTGCCAGAACTGTTGTTAGCATAGTGCTCCTGAAAGCCTCCTTCCCAGGGAGCTCCCAAAAGGCTCCTCCGGGCAGGTGGCCCCACCTCTCTTATCCTCCCAGCCACAGGGTCCAAGTCAGGAAACAGACAGACATCATCAGGCACCTCTGCTGTCGGGAGCCGTGGGTGAGCCCCCAGGCCCCGACATACAGGAAGCTTGTAGGGCTGAAAAAGCCCGCGCGCGCCAAGTTTGAAAAAGCCCGCGCCCGCGAAATTCAAAAGGCCCGCGCGCGCGAAAAACTTCCTGCCTGATGTCACTGCCTTAGTCATATGTATATCCAATCCCCGGCCGACAACTACCTCACTCCAAATGTCACTCCATCCCTACGTCACTTGATCCCTCCCTTTATTCCTACCTCTATAAATATACCTCATTTTGATAATAAAATTGAGGCTTGATCAGATTCTTGTCTTGCCTTCCATTTTTCCGCCTTTCTGCTTACTTTCACAGGCTCCCCCTCGTTCCTTTCGTTGATCTGTCCCGCGGGCCGGGGCACTCTGCACCTATTGGCAGGCAGTCATCTTCACCTGCTCTCTTGAAAAATATATATTTGCAGCTTGGTTTTGCCAGCTGCCTTCACATTGGGCCCCCAGCTCACACTGACCTCACGCACAGTAGAATGAAACACCAGCCGTCACAACCGCTCACTACTAACTGTGTCAAGAAGGGTATGGAAGTACACAGAGAAGCTGTGAATGGTGATTATTTGTTGAGATGGGAGTGCTCACTGGGGCTTTTTATGAAGACAGAAATTTTATACAAATATAAAAAAATAGATGCTCCTGTAGAAAATATGGAAAATTATTTGGTGAACAATAAATATCATTTGCTGTAACCCTATCAGCGCCATGTCCCCAAGGGACATATTGTTGGTTGTTAATAAATACTCTTACTGTTAACTGGGCAAACCCCACAGGGTATCTAGAAAAATAAAGTAAGACTAGAAAAAAACTCATGAACATCCTTTGTTCTCCTCCTTCCAAGGCACCACTAAGTAAGGCTCCAGCCAAGCAGTCACCTCCTTTACCAGAAGCAAGCAACGCAGCTTTGTTTTTTTTTGTCAAGGTAAAGATAGATTATCTTGATAGCATTTTTGGAGAATATTCATTTAAATATATACATCTATGTTTATGTATCTTAAACTAAAACAAGATCACACTATATACTGTGTGCACGATTTTTTTTGTCAACAAAGTGTTATTACCTCTTTCCAATACAATTTTATCTCATGTAATCCCTAGACCATATTCAAGTACTCCAACTGACCTAAAAATGTCTTTCATAGCTGGTCTGTCTAAACCAATATCTGATCAAGTCTCAACAGGCAACTGGCTACCACACAAGAAGATCCATAAGAGATACTGAGGACACATAAGAAAAAGCCTTGCTTTCCTGGTGCCCTCTCTCTGCTCTAACGAAAATCACTGCCCTAGATTTTCAAAATCTTCATGAAGGCTACTTGGCATAGTGGAAAGAAGACTGGATGCACCCATCTGAGTGTTTACCCATCCATCCCTCGTTCACCCATCCATCCACCTGTCCATTCAACCACCCATCCATTCTTTATCATCCATCCATCCACTCATCTACCCCTCATTCACCCATCTATGTCCCCACCCACCCATCCATCTCCCCATCCATTCATCCGTGCATCCATCCCTCATCCACCTATCCATCCATCCACCTCTCTTTCACCCATCCATCTCTCACCTAGCCATCCATACCCCATCCATCTGTCCATTTTTCTTCCATCCAATGTTTACTTTACGCCCTTTCTACGCTAGCCCAGGACCAGGTGCATAACTGACAAACTTGCAGCACTGGCCCAGCTTTGTCCCGGGAACATAGCCAGATGGGGCCCAATCCCTCAGGTCCAGGCCAGCCCTGCTTCATACCACACTATTGCCAAGGGTCTTATCTCCCAAATTTTGCTGGGTCCAGGAGATCATCTCCCCACCTTTAGCTACTGTTGGTTCATCCTGCTTGGTCTAAATATGTGACCGCTAGTCCTCTCTGTCCTTCCCACTTATTTAACAAGTGAGAGTGTTGGATGTAAAAGCAAAGATCTCTGCTGACAGCAACATCAAGCCAAAAGAAGTATGTTCTCTTAGGGGAAAAAAAAAATGTTGTCTACCAGCAGGGAACAAATCTTCTGTATTTACAAGAAAATCAGGTCAATTTATTCTATTGCTTTTAGCTTCTCAATCTTGCCTGATTAAATACTTTCTCTAAAATACTGAGGATCTGTAAGAGAACAGCATACTTTCCTGGTGACCTTCTCTCTCCCTCTAAGGAAAATAACTGCCCTAGATTTTCAAAATTGTCGTGAAGGCAGAATATGCCTAGAGCAAACAGCTCTGCAAAGGTGTGAGAGCAAATTGTGATATTTTTCCAGCAATAAATCTAGATTTGGGCTCATAATAACACACACATTTATTGCCAAATTTTTAATAATTTGCCAACAAGCATCCTAGTAGCAGGAATACCAATCCCCTTATCCATCAGGCTCCTAATAAAACACACACATATGTATACATATATATATACACAAGATGCTGTTGTCATGATCTTAGAAATCATTAAGATCTGGTTATACTTTTTAAAAGTTTGTTACTAACAATACCATTAAGAATAATTCCCAACCATAACTTTCCATTTATACTAAATACTGTGGTCAGTGCTTTCCATGGCTGATCTCTTTTAATCCCTATGACAGCTATTAGCCTGTTATAAGCCCTATTTTACAGATAAGAAACCTGAGTTTCACAGTCTAAATAACTTGCCCCAAATTGCAAAGTCAGATAGGAAAAGAATTGCAATTTGAACTCAACCAGTATGACTCCAGAGCACACAATCTTAACTCTGTGTGATACCAAAGCTTTGTACAAAAAGGAAAAATACATACACACAAAACCAAAATAGAAATCCTTCATAAACCTTTCATTTAGAGATAACCACTTAGACTCTTGATATATATTCTTCCATTTTATTTTTCCTTTGTTTTCTTCATTTACGTGTAGCATGAACAGTCTTTGACATTAACAGGCCCATTTTCAGCTCTGTTTTGAGTTCTATAGACATACATTCCTGGAAATCCCACCCACAAGATTGGAAGAACCGAGAGAAAAAAGACATCACAGCTGGTGACGTGTGATGTGAAGCACATGTTGGCACTAGAAAGAAAGACTGAATTTGGTGGTCTTAGCTCCCTTATCTTGTAACAAAGCATCTGTGGTTTATTACAAGATGCAGGTTGTTGTAAGTCATCAGGAAGGATCAAAGAGGAAGGAGACTGGGAAGAGTAGAGACCCAAACAGTTGAACACTTCTGCCATTTAAAATTAGTGTCAAGGTCCCCTCCTTCTTAGCCTAGAAGTCTTGTGACTTCTTTGACCAATAGATTACAGAAGAAGTGACAACTTGGGGCTTCAAGACTCAATCATAAAAAACCACACAGTCTCCACTTTGAACACAGGAACGCTGGACAGCTACATTAGAAGTCCAAAGACACTCTGAGGCCACCATACTGGAAAAGCCACATAGTAGCACTCTGGTTGACCATCTCAGCTGAGCCTAGTCTCGTGGCCATGCCATGGTGCCAGAATGTGACTGAAGAGATCATCTTGGAGATGGATCCATCAGCACTAACCAGTTCAGCCCCAGATAGTCAAGTAACCCCCAGACTTTGTGTCCTTCCGCTAGGCCATGTCCTGTCCAAATTCCTGACCCACAGAATATGAGCATAATAAAATGATCATCATATTAATCCACTAAGTTCAAGATGGCTTGTTTCGTGGCAATAAATGACTGGAACAGAATCTGGTGTGTGGAGATGGGAATGGGACAGTTTCCTAGAGCTGCCATAGCAAAGTACTACAAGCCAAGTAGTTTAAAAAGACACAAATTTATTCTGTCACAGTTCTAGAGGTCACAAGTCTGGATTCAGAGAGTCAGCAGGGCCACACTCTTGTCTGAGGGCTCCAGGGAAGCTCCTTCTTGTCTTCCCCAGCTTCAGAGAGTCCACAGTGTTCCCTTGGCTTAACGAGGCATTGCTCTAACCTGGGTCTCTATCTTCACCTGGCCATCTTCCATGGGTGTCTCTGTCCTTGTGTGTCTTCTCTTCTTACAAAGTCCCTAGTCACACTGGATTACGGCCATCCTAGAGATTAAGTGTTACTGCTGCTAACCAAAAGGCCAGCAGTTCCAATCCACCCGACACTCCTTGGAAATTCTATGGGTCAGTTCTACTCTGTCCTATAGGGTTGCGATGAGTCAGAATTGACTCAATGGCAGTAGGTATGGAGCATGTGTACTCCAGTATGAGCTCATATGAACTTGTGTAGCTGTAAAGATCCCATCTGCACATAAATTTCACAAGCACAGCAATTAGGACTTGAACATTTTTGTTTTTAATTGTGGTGAAATATATAAAACCAAGTGTTCTGATCATGTTTACGTGTCCAATTTTATGGTATTAACTACATGTACCCTGTTGTGCAACCAATTTTTTTTTTTTTTATCTTAACAAAATCTTTGTATTGAACTTCATCTCTTTAAGGGCAATGCACTTCAACCCACAACACAAACTGACCTACACAAAGTGTAGCCTGAGTTCAGGGGCTGCTGGGCTTACTACACCTGAGATACTATCAAGTGCCAAGAAACCATAAGTCCTCCAAAGATCCTGAGGGTCCCAGTGGTTTCTGCCTTCTCTGCCTGGGTCTGCCAGAAGGCAGGTAAGTTTAGCAAAGGGTCTCAAATGCAATTTTCAAAAGTTCTTTTTTTTTATGGTCTTTGCTACAAATCTAGAATAAACACATGCTGAAAGCCCATTTTATTCATTAATGAAGGAGCCAACTGGATAGTAAAGCTGACTCAGGAAGCTCTTGAGGACCTCAGTATTTATAGGCACCAAAGAACCATGTTAGGATAAGATTACTAGGTGACATGTAACAATAATGATTGTTCTAAAACCCAAGAAAGCCAAATCTGCTGCCATTGAGTTAAGTCTGACTCATGACAACCCCAGGTGTTTCAGAGTAGAACTGCATTCATAAGGTTTTCCATGATTGGAATACTACCAAAGTAGAATGCCAGGCCTTTCTTCTATGGCACTACTGGGAGAATTCGAATCACCAGCCCTTCAGTTAGTAACTGAGAGCAAAATGTACACACCAGGGTGATGAGACTATACCTTTCGGGTTTCTCTTCTAACAGACAGAAATCATTTTCATCCCTTCTGGAAGAAAATGTGCAAGTTAACATGAAACTTCAGAATCTGGGCATAATCAATAGGAAAAAACAGACTCAAATGAAGGTCCAATTCCCTAGAGAATTAAATACAAATAGCCCATAGGCTCACCTGTTAAGCAATGCTCTAGTGTGACATTAAAAGGACATGCAGCCATCCACTTGCATTATAGCTGAATTTTTAATAATTTTCCAACAAGCATCCTAGTAGCAGAAATGCCAACTCCCTTATCCACCAGGCATGCTCTGGATCATGGCTTCCCTCAGACAAAACTACTCCATTTCCAACATCTTGAACTTAGAAAAGCCAGTTTCTGACCACAGTCTTCTACCTCCCCGTCCTCACAGAGGCCTCCAGCCTCCTGTCCTTTTCTGGTTCTCCAAGGTGTGACCATAACGAGTCCTCTCCGGCCTCCATTAGGCATCTCTAGCACACAAGACCGCAAGCCTTCAAAGGCTTGTTAAGAGAGCTCTGACTCGGAAAACATACCAAGCTTTCAAGTTATGAGGGAAAAGAAATCCCCCTATTCATACAGATCTTGATGTTTAACACATTTGTATGTTCATTGGCCAGTTCTGCCTCCAAAATATTCCATCACAGTGAAAACAATGTCAATATCACTGTCTCATTTTGAAGAGGTCTCTCCAAAGCAAGCACAGTTTCTGCTAACAAGCCAGTACCCATCAGAGATTAAATGAGCTCCCTGCAGCCAAATGACTTCAAAAGGAGAATGATGAAGATGCTCTCAGATCTTTACAAAGCAAAATACTTTTTTGATGTAGAATGTGGTTGCACTGAAGAAGTTTGAGACGATGTAGGGGGAGGATTCTAAGACAAAACCACTGAGTGTCTGGAAATTGTCCTGCTTGCCTCCAACCCTGTGTGTATCCTGGAGGAGCCAGGAAGCCTCTGGATCTGTAATTCCTCATCACCTGCCATTGGGCATACTTACCCCATTATCTCCAGCCCTGAATACACTCCACTCCTGCATAATGATGCTGGTGAAAAATACCCTACAGCCAGGCCGACTGACTCCATGGAGACTGTAAGGTACCTCCCATCTCTTACATGGGGCTTGAATGCTGCCTGGCTATCTAGTGCTGCTGTAACAGAAATACCACAAGTGGATGGCTTTAACAAAGAGAAATTTATTTTCTAGCAGAAAGCCAAGCAAGCCGCCATCGAGTAGCGGGGGATGTTTTTCTCTGTTCACTCTGGAAGAAGGACCTTGTAGTTAATTTTCCCCTGGCCTGGGAGCTTCTGAAGCACAGGGATTATGGGTTCAGAGGACACTGTGCTCCTGACGCCACTTCTTTCCTGATGGTATGAGGTCCCCAAATTTCTGCTTGGTTCTCTTTCCTTTATATCCCAAGAGATTGCCTCAAGCACAATACAGTCTTACAAACTGAGTCCTTCCTCACCAAAACTGCTGCTGTCCATCCTGCCTGATTGACATCATAGAGTCAGGATCTATGACACACAGGAAAATCACACAGTACCAGGAATCGTGGACCAGCCAAACTGGTGCATACATACGTTCTGGGGGGAACATAATTCAATTCATGACACTACCTTTTGATCCTTTTACCTGGGCATTTCTGGGGCCACATATTTCCCAGGATGTGCTCCTGAAAGTGTGTACAGAGGGTTCTGAAATCTTAGATAGTACCACTAAACTCACTTGGGAGAACATCCTTTTCCGAGACACCTTCTGGAATTCTCATTATTCAGGGATGAGTCATCAGAATATGTGTGTACCACCGAGGATGACCATATCAGTGCTGGTAACAGGGGTGGGAGCAGGGTACAGAGAAGATGGGGGTGTAAAGAAGGGAACCCTTCAAGAACCTCCTTTTTCTTTCTTTCTTTTTTTTTTTTTTTGGTGGTACTATATACATAACACGAAACTGAACATTTCAGCCATTGTTCAGTGTACAATTCAGCAAGAGTAATCACATTCAGTGTTGTGCCACCGCCACCAGTATCCATTTGCAAAACTTTTTCATCCTTCCTAACAGAAACTCTGTACCCACTAAACGATCACTCCTCATTCTGTACTTCTCCCAGCCCCTAGTAATAACCTTGAAGCCACTTTGTGTCTCTATGTGTTTACTTGTTCTAGATATTTCAACTAACACTTGGCAGGAAAGAATTGGCTTCGTGAAAAAACACTATTAAACTCCATCTACATTTCATCTGCTTCTCCCCACACCTCCTTGTGGGATTTTTCACTGCCTCGGTCCCGTAGACTTCACCCAGGCTATTCCTTAGAACTCCAAAAAACTTAAAAACGGGCTCTACCATGCATCAAGGAGACTTGGGGGCATGACAGTTAAGTGTTTGCCTGCTGACGGAAAGGTTGGAGGTTCAGACCCACTCAGCAGCTCTGTGGGAAAATAGATCTGGCAGTCTGCTCCTGTAAAGATTACGTCCTAGGAAACCCTATCAGGCAGTTCAACTCTGTCACATACTGTCACTATGAGTCGAAATCAACTGGACAGCACCTAACAACAACAACTCAAACATCGGTCTCCTGGGTAGTTTTCAAGTCTGTTAAGGGATTCTCTTTCCTGGTGGAAAACTCCAAGACTCAAGGCTGTCCCAGAACATACCTGTGACCAGCCTGTTTCTGCACCCATCAAACTCCAAATCCCAAGCTCCTTGCCTGCTTCTGGCCAGAGCCTAGTTTTCCCCAGGAAACCACCCCTCCGGTTCCCCATGGTCAGCCTGGGACTCCGAGGCTCTCTGTCATCCCACCTCAAACCACCAAGCAGAAATTCATTTCTTTCCACACGACCTTGCCTTAGGGGTCACCCTCTCAGTTATCTGCAAGTCTCCCTCTTCCCATGGGCCAGATCCTTCCACTCCCTGTGCATGGTGTCATGACACCCTATACCTCATCCTTCTACCCTGCTTGCCACTGGAGCTGTCGCCCTCTACCACCACCTAACAAACTCCAGAAAGAAGGATTTCTGCACAGCCCCTGTGCTCTCCTCCCCTCTGGCTTCTTCTCTCTGCCCTCAAGGTGACTGCAGACCCCCAGTTGCCCAATGCAATGTCCCTCCGCCCATCCTCTTCCTCGTGGTCTGTGTAGCATGAGCACTGTTTACAGAGCCTCCGCCTTGAAGTCTTTCCTCCCTCTGCCACTCACATGATACTGTGCCCCCTTTCCCGTCTGATGACTCCTTCCCAGAATCCTCTGGGAGTGCTCCCTAGAGTCCTGGGCTCTCCCCTTCCTCGTCTCTCCCTAGGGTGACTTCTGCTGTCTTTACTAAAGTGTGAGAGACACATGTTTGTTCTTCAGGCCTGTTGCTGTTTAGTAGATTCCGACTCATAGCAACCCTATGGGACTGAGTAGAAATGCTCCACTAGGGTCTCCAAGGAAAGGCTGGTGGATTTGAGCTGCCAGCCTTTTGGTTAACAGGCACAGCTCTTAACCACTGTGCCACCAGAGCTTCTGTCTTGGTGTCAGGGATTCAACTTCCAGACATCTCCAACAGGATTTCTTTAACCTCACAAGTTTAAAGCCCACATCACTCTCTTTTCCCCAAACATCATTTCCTTTCCTTCTTCCGACTCAAGCTGAAGTCTCTTCCTTCTCTGTTAACCTCTGTAGGTGGTCCTACCTCCCCCTGACCCAGTCCCTGGACTGTCAGTCTTCTCCTGAAGCCTCCAAAACTTGAATCTTCTGTCTGCCTCCCACTGACTCTTCATTTGGTCTTTGCCTCCTTCTGTACCCTCTTGATGGTCTCACAGGTGGGGACTGCTTGGTCTCTCATTTTTATCTGGTCTCCAGGTCCTACTCCAGATCCATCTTCTCTAAGGGATATCGGATCAGAACACATTCTTCTTCAGGCATTCCCATGCTCCTGTAATGATTTCAGAAACACTGGTAGTCTAGTGGTTAAGTGCTATGTCTGCTAACCAAAAAGTCAGCAGTTCAAATCCACCAGGCACTCCTTGGAAACTATGGAACAGTTCTACTGTGTCCTACAGGGTTGCTGTAAGTCAGAATCGACTCTATGGCAGTGGGTTGATTCCAGTGCCTAAACCAGCTTTCAAAGCCATCTTCACTTGCTCTGACCTCTACATCTTTTACTAATCTAATCTTTAACCACCTCTCTCAGAACATACCTCCTCTGTGCACCTCCTCCCTTGCTCCTACACTTCAGCCCAGTGCCAGTGTTGTTGCTCTGACTCCTCCTTGGACCTCCAAACCCACTTCAAATGTCCCTTTCTCCAAGTCTTCCCTGGATTTTTCCAAATAGAAGCAATGTCAATTTCCCCATCCTCCAAAATTCAGTAGTTATCTGATTAACATCTCTCCAAATCTGTAGTCAGTAGTGAGTCATCTCCCTGACATGAAGTCTTTAACGGGGCTCTACCACTGTGTTCCACCTGTGGGTACTCTCAGCAGGGAGTGGAACTCCAGCCAAAGCTGAGCACCTTTGGTGTTCTCTCTGTTTCCAAGAGCCCTACGTGCTGGCTTAGCCACAGACTCCGTGAGCTTGGCAGTTGTCCTGATTATTAAATAATGATGATGCTGATAAAAGTAAAACTTTATTGAGCCAAGCCAAGTGTCTATTAATATATGTTTTATTAAGTCATTATTCCTACAAGTAGGCTTCCAAGTGATACATGAAGATTAACAATAAGTTAGGTTAAAAGTAAAATTAAACACTACCTACAGTTTGATCTCATGTGTTTCCTCTCATACGTTTCCTCTCATGTTTCTTACTCAACTTCACACACTTCTCTTAGTCCCCTAGACAGGGACGTAGCCCCAGGAATGGAGTCATACTGGAATTTAAAACACTAGTGGGGTCTTAGCCGAGAGGTTAACAGCATTCAGAGCTGGGTTTGAATCCTGACAGGTTACTTAAATTCTCTAAGCTTCATTGTCTCTGTCTCTACATTGGCAGAGTAACTGAGTCTATGTCAGAGGTGGGGTCTAGGTCAGAGGGGGTACAAAGAAAGAACTCAGCAGTAAGTGGCAGGGAGGATGCAGTGGCCATTTTCGCTAACCCTTTGCTTACCCTCTCTGAGCAACAATGAAGGAGAAACTACCAGAGGCTAACTGTAATCCCATGGATATTTTGCTTAGTGGTTAACCCATCTCTGACTGAGAGATTGATCTGTGGTGTTGCAGATAATGGTGCTATGTTCCTTTTCACTGCTGGTATTTTATTCCATGGATATTCTATAATTTACTTATCCATTCTTCTGTTAGCAGGCACTCCCCTCTGGGGCTATGTCTTAGTTATTTAATGCTGCAATCACATAAATATCACAAGTGGATGGCTTTAACAAACGAAATTTATTCTCTGACAGTTTAGCAGGCTAAAAATCCTAACTTCAGAGCACCAGCTCCAGGGGAAGGCTTTCTCTGCATCAGCTCTGGGGGAAGATCTTTGTTATCAGTCTTCTCCTGGTCTAGGTCCTTCTCAGCACAGGGACCATGAGTCCAAAGAACGTGCTCAACTCCTGGCTCCTCTTGCATGATGGTCATGAGGTCCCTCTCCTCTCTGCTCACTTCTTTTATATCGCAAAAGAGATTGGCTCAACGTACCACCTAATCCGGTAGATTGAGTCCTGCCTTGTTAACATCATCACAGAGGTAGGATTTACAACACATAGGATAATTACACAAGAGTACAAAATAGTAGACAACTATACAACACTGGGAGCCATGGCCTAGTTCACTTTATAATAGGCTATTAGTGCCATGACACAACTTCTAATCCATGCCTTTCGGAAAGCATATGTGCATGTTTCTGATGGGCATGTATCTGGGAGCAGAATCGCTGGATCATAGGATATGCACATCTTCATCTCCACAGTGTTTTATAAATTTCTAAGTGAATTCACGACACTTAGAATTTAGAGATTTAGCTTGAAAATCAGGATTTCAGCTCTTCTTTCAAAGTGGAAAGATGTTATAACACGGGATAGACATTCTACCTTTATGAATTGGGGTCTCAGGCTCCTGGTTTTGCTCTAGCCCCCACCCAGCCTGCCTATGCCATCTGCCTGGTCTTGGAGGCCTTTTCATTGCAACTCACAGTGGTAAATGAGCCACATGTGCTTTTACTTCAAGATCATAGTGAAAGGTACTGAGATTCCTCGGTTTTCCTAATGTGGCCATTCTGAATAACCCCAGTGGCCCAAGAACTGTGCTGAGGTCACTCCAGTAGGGCCCTTGGCCTTGGTCAGTACATCAGCTTCCTAGGGCTGCTGTAACAAAGGACCATAAGCTGAGTGACTTAAACAGTGCTCATAACCAAATACCTCAGGGACTGTTTTCTTGGGTTGAAGGATTATGATCATAGTCTCATGGGACGTGTAGGTCAATTGGCATAATATAGTTCTACATCTTAGTTTGGTAAGCAGCATCTGAGATTTTAAAAGCTAGGGGATGGCCAGCTACGATATAACTATTGGGCTCAGCTCATCCAAAGCCAAAGAGAAACAAAGAACTAGTCTACAAGGTGAAGAGTCTACGTGAACTGTGGCCTCATCTACCCTAAAAGCAAATCAACTTGGTGGTGCTTAGCTGCCACGATCACTTCTCTGAGCAGGGCCACCATAGATGGACCATGATAGAATGGGGAATGTGGAATAGAACCTCAAATTCCTAAAGAATCTTACTGGACCAGTTGAGACTAAAGTCCCCAAGCCCATTCCCCCGAGATACTCTTTAAACTTCAAAGCAAAAGTAGCCCAAGGTCCCATTTTAGTCAAATAACAGATTAAAACAAAACCCAAATCTGTTATTGTCAAGCAGATTCCAACTCATAACAACCATATAGGAGGGACTAGAGCTGTCCCATAGGGTTTCCAAGGCTGGGGAGGGCTGGTGGCTTCAAACAACAACCTTTTGGGTAGCAGTCTGAGCTCTTAACCACTGTGCCACCAAGTAACAGCTCACAAAACAAAGACTGTCATCTGTGAGTACTGTCCTATCAACTACATGAGAACAAATGGTCAACATTTGCCTTAAAACAAGGATGAGAATGTAAGGAAGGCAGGAAACTTAGATTAATGGAAATGGAACAGACTGGAAATAATGAGAACGTTCCTGCATCATGAAGTGTGTAACTAATGTCTCTTAACAACTTGAATAGAAATTACTGAATGGGAACCTAAACTGCTATGCAAGCCTTTACCTAGTACACGACACATGATTATTAAAAGCAATATTGTAGAGAATATCCTGCTACACAGATCTCTGTGCACACGTGCAAGTCTGTCTGAAGGACAGATTCCTAGGCCTGCGTTGGCAGATCAGATAGCGTCTACATTTCTCATTCTGATCATGGTGCCAAATTCCCCTTTAAAAGAATTGTACCGATTGTGTCGCCTCCAGCAGTATCTGAGCAAGCCCAATGAGCTCTTGAAAGGGTAGATCTGATTGTGTCACCGCTAACGTAGAGCTGTGCTTCCCAGCCCTGGCTGCGATTATAATCACCTGGGCAGCTTTCAGAAGCATTCCGCCCTACTCAGCCCCAGCCCTGAAGCGCTGATTTAACTGGTCTGGATGCTGCTCAGTCACCGAGTGTTTCAAAAGTGCCCCCAAGTGACACTGGCATGCTCTCTGATTAGAACAACAGCAGTGGCATCCCACCCCATGCCTGTTACCCACAGGGCCACACCCGCCCTCCTTAACCAGGTGTAGAAGGCCCATCGCTGCCTTGAGATTCCCACCCGCTCCTTTGCCCGTGTTTCCTGGTGCTCGCTACCCCATAGATCAGACCCTGTGGTCATACTGAATTCCTTGCAGCTCTTCATTTACACTGCCTGCACTCAACATACCTTCTGCTAGAATCTGCTTCTTTACCTTGGGGGCTGCTGCTTACTCATCAAGGTTGAATCAAGGGTTCCACCTTTGGGACCTCTGCCCTGGCTTTCCTGGTGGATCACGGAGACGTCTGGAAGCCAGCTGGTACAAGCTTGTAAGAACCAATCATTAGCAACTCTTCCCAACTCCAAGTTCAGTGATGTCTTGTTAGCTTGACATTGTTAGGATTATTTATACCACAGTAATTGGCAAAAACTACTAACTGCAATTTTCCTCTCTGTCCCCCAGAAATCTGGCTGTGACTAAATGAAGAATCTCGAGATGATAGATTATCCTGAGTTATCTGTGTATGCTCAATGTAATCACAAGGGTCCTTAAAAGAAAGAGACAAGAATGGCAGAGTCAGAGAGATTTGACGATGCTAGACTACTGGTTTGAAGACAGAGGAAGGAGCCACAGACCAAGGAGTTTCAGTGGCCTCTGGAAGCTAGAAGGACCCTGGTGGTGCAGTGGCCAAGCACTTGGCTGTTAATCAAAAGTTCAGCAATTTGAACCCACAATCATTCTACTGGAGAAAGATGTGGCAGTTAGCTTTTGTAAAGCTCAAACCAGAAAACCAAAGTCATTGCCACTGAGTTGATTTCAACTCACAGCAACCCTTTGGGACAGAGTAGTACTGTCCCATAGGGTTTCCAAGACTGTAATCTTTACAGAAGCAAACTGATCTAGAAGCTAGAAAAGGCAAGGAAACAGATTCTCCCTGGAACATCCAGAAGGAACATAGTTCTGCCAGCATCTTGATTTTTGACCTTTGATTTTAGCCCCATAAAATTCGCTTAGACTTCTGAGCCCCAGAACTGTATGATAATAGATTGGTGTTATTTTAAGTCACTAAGTTTGTAATAAAGGAGCTCTACTGGTGCAGTGGAAACCCTGGTGATGTAGTGGTTAGGCGCTATGTCTGCTAACCAGAAGTTCGGCAGTTCAAATCTGCCACGCGCTTCTTGGAAACTCTATGGGGCAGTTTTACTCCGTCTTTAATGTTGCCATGAGTCAGAATCAACTGGATGGCACTGGCTTTGGAGTGGTGCAATGGTTAAGTGTTTGGCTGCTAACCTCTCAACCCAGAGGCTCCATGGGAGAAAAGACATGGAGAACTGCTCCTATAAGAGTACAGCGTTGGAAGCCCTGTGGAACAGTTTTACCCTGTCCTATAGAGTTGCTGTGAGACACAATATACTCAACAGCAAGGGGGTTTTTCCAGCTCTGAGTCACAGTCTCTCCAGGAGAAAATAATGAGCTTGTACAAGAGCAACGGCTTTAAAAAAAACTTAACAGTAGACTCCCTTGTTCAAACAATATCTTTATTTGGGACTGCACACAAATTTTTAAGATAACAACCTTTTTATTATTATTATTTTCATTATGATTGAGTGAAAATGTACTTTCCCATACAAATTTGCATGCCCGGCTATGTGCCACTCCCATTGCTCTCCCTCCCTGGTGACATCACACTCTTCCTCTTCATTCTATGCATGGCATATCCTCCTAACAATCTCCCATCCCCTCCTCTCCACCTTCTCCCCTTCTTCCAGTAAGAGTTCAGCAGGATGACATCCTATAGATGCGTAGAACCATAAAGTGCACACATGATATTGTCACTCTTTGTCGCCAAGTCCAATCTATTGCTGTCTAAAGAGTTGACCTCTATTATGATTTATAGACAAGGGCAGCATCAGGGCCAGGGACCATGCTCCCAAGGGAACCCCAAAGCCCCTGGACTATCAATTGCAGTCTTTTAGTGGAAATCTCAGGGTGCACCGCTTTTTATTCTTGTGTTAAGATAACAATCTTAATAACAGCAAGTGCTTATAGGGGACTCACTTCTTGCTGGGTACTTTTCTAAGTGACTTATAAACGTGAATTAATTTGCTCAATATCCACAGCATACGGATTGGCAGTTTGTTGTTGTTGTGTGCCTTCACAGCAACCCTATAGGACAGAGAAGAACTGCCCCATAGGGCTTGCAAGGCTGTAATCTTTACAGAAGCATACAGCCACATCTTTCTCCTGGGGAGTAGCTGGTAGATTTAAACTGCTAGCCTTTCAGTTAGCAGCCAAGGGCTTCACCATTGTGCAACCGTGCTCCTTGAGTCAATAGGTAAGGGCAATAATCTCCATTTCACAGGTGGAGAAATACAGGCACAGAAAAGTTAAGAAACTTGCTCAAGGTCACCCAGCTGAAAAGGGGGAATTCTTGATTTGAACCTTTGCACTATGAGTCCTGATAAAACGGAACACAGGGACAAGTGGAAGAGATTTGGCCAGAGACTCTAAGTCAAAATAAGTGACAAAGAACTGGGGGATACTGGGTGGGGAAGAGATAGAAAGAAAGGGTAGAAAACAGCATGAGCTGGAAGGATGATTTTTGAGTTGGGTCTATGAGAGGCTCCGGAGTAGCTATGGAGTCTGAGAGAAATGGGAAGTAAGGTGGTGAGGACAGACTGTCTTCATTTATTTTTTTTTTCTATTAGTCGACTGCTTGACAAGAATTATCTTAGTTCAAGAGAAGGACAACACACAATGCAGGGGACGTCAGCAAAACTGGACTAAACCAAAAGCTAAGAAGTTGCCTAAATACCATGTCAACTGGCATAAAATAAAGTTTATTAAGAAAATGTTCTGCATCTCACTTTATGAGAGGCTTCTGTGGTCTTTCAATACTGATGCATCAATCAATTCCAACTCATCTGGAGCAAAGGAGAATGAAGAACAGCAAAGACACAAGGAAAACATTAGCCCAGGAGACAAAAGGACCATGTAAACCAGAGACTCCATCAGCCTGAGATCAGAAGAACTAGATGGTGCCCGGCAACTACCGATGACTGCCCTGACAGGGAATACAACAGCCAGTCCCTGATGGGGCAGGAGAAAAGTGAGGTGCAGAACTCAAATTCACATTGAAAGATCAGACTTAACGGTCTGATTGAGACTGGAGAAACCCAAGAATACATAGTGCCCAAACTCTCCGTTAGCCCAGAACTAAAACCATTCCCCAAGCCAACTCTGTGGACAAAGATTAGACTGGACTACAAGACATAAAATGATACTGGTGAAGAGTGTGCTTCTTAGATACATGAGTACATACACAAGAGTAAACGGTCAGGCAGCTCCTATCCGGAAGTGCGATGAAAAGGCAGAAAGGGACAAGAGCTGTTTGAATGGATATCGCACCCCGGGTGGAAAGGAGTATGCTGTCACAGCATAGGGACTGCAACTAAGATCACATAACAATAACAACGTGAATTTTCAAATGAGAAATTAACTTAAGCTCTAAACTTTCACCTGAAGTGCAATAACTAAAGAGTTTCCATTTCTTCACCAAAAAAGTTATCTAATTATCTTTATTTTTATTTTGTAGCTAACTTTTTTATTAATGTAGTTTATGTGAAGATTTTACAGATGAACTAACTTCTCATTGAACAGTTAGTAGCCATATTGTTTTAGGCCATTGGTTACCAACTCTACAACACTCCCGTTCTTGACCTTGTATCGTGGACTGAATTGTGTCTCCCCAAAAAATGTGTGTAGCAATTTTATGGGCCATGTGTGATTCCCACTATTGGGTGATTGTCCTCCATTTCATGCTTTTCCTATGCTGTAAATCCTAGTCTCTGCCTGTGGTTAATGGGTAGAATTATGTTAAAAGTGGATTAGGGTGGGACCACAACACGCCTGCTAAGGGAGTTTTCCTGGAGTGTGTCTTGCTTGCACTGCCTCTTATCCTACAAGAAATAAAAGGAAAGGAAAGCAAGCAGAAAGTTGGGGACCTCACCATCAAGAAAAAAGCACTGAGAGCAGAGGGTGTCCTTCAGACCTGGGGTTCCCACACCAACATGTTCTCAGACCAGAGAAAGACTGATATAGTACCAAGACCTTTATATCCAGAGCTAGAAGAGAAAAAGTGCATTCTCCTGCAGCTGACACCCTGAATTTGGCCTTCCAGAGTGCTGAACTGTGTAAGAATAAACTTTTCTTTGTTACAGCCATCCACTCATGGTATTTGTGTTAGAGCAGTATCAGATGACTAAGACACCTCAGATTCCCTATTATCAGCTTTCTTGTCCCCTCGCATCTTCTAGTCCTTGCCCCTGGGCTGCTGTGCCCCTTTAGTCTTGTCTTATGTGCTTGTCTAATCTTTGACTGAAGGGTGAACCTCAGGAGTGACTTCATTACTGAGCTATAAAGGTGTCCAGGATCTCTTAGGATCTCTCCCTTCTCTGTCAAGCCCGTGAGTTTGGTCTTTTTTGTGTATTAGAATTTTGGTCTACGTGTTTCTCCAGCTCTGTCTGGGTCCAGCTATTGTGATCCCTGTCAGAGTAGTCGGTGGTGGTAGCTGGGTGCTGTCTAGTTGTACTGGCCTCGGTCTGGTGGAAGCTGTGGTAGTTGTGGTCCGTTAGCCGTTGGACTAATCCTTCCCTTGTGTCTTCAGCTTTCTTCGTTCTCCCTTGCTCCTGACAGGGTGACGTCAGTGACATATCTTAGACTGCTGAGGCCTTTAAGACTGCGGACACTACTCATCAGAGTAGAGTGTAGAACATTTTCTTTATAAACCATGTTATGCCAGTTGAGCTAGATGGTCCCATAAACCACGGTGCCCACAGCCCTCAGCCCAGCCATTCGATCCTCAGGGAGTTTGGATGTGTCTACGGAGGTTCCATGACCTTTCCTTGGACAAATTGTGCTAGTTTCCCCAGTATGGCCTTACCCTTCACCAAAGCTATCATTTACCTACTTACTGTTTATTGACTGTCTTCCCACCCCCATCCTTCCCCTCCCTTATAACCATCAAAGAGTGTTTCTTTTTGTATGTAAATATTATCATGAGTTTTATAGTAGTGGCCTCATGCAATATTTTTCCTCTTGTACATCTTCATTTCTAGCAGGTGCTCTGAGTAGAGACGCGGCCACATTTGGCCTGGCATTTATTTGGGCTACATTTATAGTCTCGTCATTGAAAACAGGTAAGCATGGCACTGCCATGTGGAGGCAGGGTAGCAGGCAAAGAGCTCCATTCCCTTGTACTCGCCTTCGTCACCCTGTAGTAAGTTGAACTGTGTCCCTGAAAAGATACATTCAAGTCTAATCCTCAGACCCAGGAACATGATACGTTCAGAAATAGGATCTTTGCAGATGCAATTAGTTAAGATGAGGTCATACTGGGTTAGGGTGGCCCCTGACTGAAGCCACTGACTGGTGGCCTTATAAAAGAAACCACACTCTCCCCAAAAAACCTACTCATAATGACCCTACAGGACAGGGTAGAACTGCCGTATATGGTTTCAAAGGCTAAATACATCTTTACAAAATCAGGCTACCCCATCTTTCTCCTGGGGAGCAGCTGGTGGGTTTCAGCCATCAATCTTTTTGATTAGCAGCCAAGCACTTTAACCACTGTGCTACTAGAGCTCCTTTCAGAAGAGAAAGCAGGAGATTTGTACACACACACACAGAGGAAAAGGCCAGTGAAGAGAGACAGAGATCAGCATTTACAGTGCCAGAAGACAACACCTAGGGCTATTAGAAGCTAGAGGCTATAAAGGCTCCTCCCTTATAGCCTTCAGAGGGAGCATAGCCCTGCTGACACCTTGATTTGGGACATGTGACCTCCAGAGCTGTGAAAGAATGAACATTTTGTTTTAAGTCACCTGGGTGCGGTACTGTGTTACGTCTGCTCCAGGAAGCACACACACACCCATTACACCAGGCTCCTCAGTCACGGCTGCAGAGCCCTGGGGCTTGAAGCAATTCCATTTGAAAACAAGTACACCAGATGATATCCACACCCTTTTCAGCTCTTGCCTGGACTCAGCCCCACTGACCGGGCCACAGATGGCCACCAGAAAGCAGCTCCTGAAGCCCCATCTAGGTATCTGTGAAAGGCTCAGGTTTGATCTCCAGCACTCCTAGATCCTCTCAGCTGTTGAGTGAAGAGTCTAACCAGTAAGGTGACCTTGAGCAAGTCCCTTCTCTAGGCCTCAGTGTCTGGTCTATAAAAGGGACCTGATAATGATAACTCAGCTTGAAAATAGCTACAGAACATTAAGGGAAAGCCAATACACACGGACCATCACATTAGAAAATAATTCTGCAATTTCAGCCATTGCTTGTTGGACCATCCTCATTCGAGTGGAATGAAAACTGAGGCCCAGAGAGGTAAACTGATTGACTGAGGACACACAGCATGGTGATGGCAGCATCAAAGCCAGGCCCAGGCCCTGGGGTCTGTGTTCCTTTCTCCTCACCCCAGCCCAGAGCCAAACCCACGGTAGGCACTTACTCTTAGGGTTTCAGACTTGACCCTTCCTAAACTCCCTTTTATTCCATTTTTCTAACCATCACTTTATGGTGGTAGAAATACAAAGAACAAAACATCTGCCAATCCAACTTTTTCACATGCACAATTCAGTGGCATGGATTATGCTCACTACGTTGTGGAAGCATTCCCACTATCCACATCCATTTCCAAATCATTCTGTCACCATTATCAGAAACTCAGTGTCCCCTAAGCAGCAATTAAATCTTTCACCCCCTTTTATTTTCAAATAAACAAGAAAACTGAGGCTCAGCAGTACTAAGTCACCTGCACAAGGTCACACAGCCTGTCTTAGCTTCCCAGGGCTGTCAGAATAGTGCACAGTGGATGGCTTTAGAGAACAGAAATGTATTGTCTCACAGTTCTGCAGGCTGGAAATCCAAATTCAGGACATTGGCAGGATCACATGCTTTCTGTCCCTGTCTCTGTGTCTCTTCCTGTTGTAGGGAATGATCCTTCTTTGTCTTCTTCGGCTTCTGATAGCCCTGGGCATCTCTTGACATTCCTTTGCTTATACTCGTATCTTCACATGGCATCTGTATGTATCTCTGTCTCCATGTCTGTTCTCCCCTTTTATGAGACACTTCTTAGAAGGGACTAGGACCCATCCTATTCCAGTATGGCTTCATTAACTTAACAAAACAAAAACCCTATTTCCAAATGAAGTCACATTCAGAGGTGCAAGGCTTGGGACTTTACAATATCCATTTTGGAGTATAATCTGATCTCTAACACAGACTTTGCCATCGGAGCCAGGGGTCCAGGTGAGTCTGACTGCCAGCCTCTCACCTCTTCCCACTCAGGCCACAAAAACTGCAAAAAGTTTTATCCCCCAGCTTCAGCCTCAGCACCTTGTCATCATCAGCACCCCCACCTTAGGAGCCTCCCACGTGCCTGGGGACAGGTAGCTGCAGGTGCCTTGGGCCCCCAGTTGCCCTTGTCCACTTCCAAGTCATGTTCCTCCTTGGCAGGGGAGGAAGAACAGCTTTCTGTGCCTTGCAGGCAGTTGGCAGGGCGGCTGCTACTCCTGCCTGCTGTTGGCTGATGGAGAGATTATTTCTAAGCTCTCTTCTCTCTCCAACCCCGCCCCCCTCTTCACTTGCAGGACCACACTGGCTGTCCCTGTGGGACTTGGAGCGCAGTGCGTGCTGCTAAAGCAGGACAGCCTTCCAGCCCACTTGGCTGGTTCCACGTACCACAGATCCCCCAGATCCTCACTTCTCTGGAGGAAGGAGGCTTCTGTGTCCTTTTACAAACCTAACCCGCCCCCTAGGGCTCTCTGCAGCTACTGGAGAGACGCAGAATGAATGAACTTCTGCCTTCCGGAGGAGGCACAAGAAGGGTTGGACACTAACTCTGCCAGAGTCTGCTGTGTCTGTGATTCTCCCTTTCCTTTCAGCTCCACCACAAACCTCTTTCCCGGCCACCGAGACATGGGATCCCCTTGCCTGGCCAAGAAGCAGCTGGAATCAGGCTCCCTAAGACAGGAGGGTGAGTTAAACTTCAGGGAAGTTGGTGTTTGCTGCAGGGGTTGGGGTTTGCGGAAAGGGACTGGATTAAACATCATTCCCTGTAAGGCTGTTTAGGGTGAGTAGCTTTCCCAGGCACGGAAAGGAGCTTTGCTGGCCAGCTGTTTCAGGTAGTGCATTGAAAAGTTGAGTTTGTACAGTGAACATAGGAAGGAAAGCACTCGGATTCTGGTAAGTGCCCCGAGGGAGGAGGCAGCATGCTAGGCTGAGCTGGGGTTTGCTGTGTGACCTTGGACAAGTCCCTGGAGCCCTGTGAGTCTTGATTTTGACACAGAGAAAATCAGAAAGCTTGAAGAAAGGACTCCTGGATTTCAGAGGGCTCCTCTCCGTGGAGGCTACTCATGTTCCCCTAGACCTGCATGATGATCGAAGTAACACACGCAGAGTTCCAGAATGCCATGAAGCGAGCAAGTGGGAATGCACAGGCTGATTCAACTCTTCCTTGTCCGCAGGAATCTAAGTGGCTCTGGAATTGAAAGGAACTTTTTATTTTCATTCAGCTGCCCAGTTTTCTTCTTGATTGGAATGCATCTTGCAATGCAGGGTTATAGATACTTTGGAAACAGGATGGCTGGGAAGAGTAGCCTAGGACATGGTTGCAGTGTACACAGGCTGAGAACAGTTGTAGAGAAAGTGTTTTAACTAAATGCATGTACTGAATTTAAAGCCTCTGTCCTACGTCAAGAGCCCCAATAGGTCTGGAATGGAGAGAGCATTATTAGAGATCCCTTCATTTTGTAGACAGAGACCAAAGCCCAGAGAGGCAGAGCAACTGGCTCAAGGTCACGCAGCAAGGGTGGCAAGACAAGCACCCAGTAAACCGGGAGGAATGCTGTCATTGGAGACATGAGAGTGCCTCTCCACTATCCTAGCAAAGTCCTCCAAGTGATAAAGCAAACAGGAGGAAGAAGCTGGTAGCTATGGAGTTTTAAGAGACAGATGCTGTGCAGAGCACATCACAGTCCTGTCTCATTGAATCTTCCAGAACCAGAATTTCCTGAGCTTTCTTGAATGTCAGGCTAAACATCAGGCAAGTTGCTTAACTCTTCTGTGCCTCAATTTCGTCACCTGTAACATGAAGATGCTAATAATGTCTGTTTCATGGAGTTGCTGAGATGAGTTAATGTGAGGAGAGGATGGGGAATGGTACCTGGCCCATCAGAAGCATCTAGAAGTGTTCTTAATGCACACTTCATGTGTATTACCACATACAAACCTCACTGTTTCCTACGAGGCTGCACTTAAACACTATCCCAATATGCTATCCCAGACTAAGCAAGGGGCTCGCTGAGAGTAACACTCCCACAGCGATACTCGGTAAGGGCAGTGAACTTGAGAGCCTACACGCTGAGGCTCTGTTTTCACCCACTGTAACTTGCAAGGGGCCCTGGAGGTGCAGTGGTTAAGAGCTTAGCTGCTAACCTAAAGGTTGGCAGTTTAAATCCCCTAGTTGCTCCTTGGATTCCCTATGGTACAGTTCTACTCTGTTCTACACAGCCACTACGAGTCAGAATCCACTTTATGGCAACAGGTATGTTTAAGTATCTTGCAAGGTTGGTACACGTATTGTCATTTGAAGGACACATTGCCCAGTTCTGTGTCATCTTCATGATCTGCTGTGGATCAGATTGCTGTGATCCATAGCATTTTTGTTGACTTTTTCAGTAGATTCCCCAGGGTTTTCTTCCTAGTCTGTCTTAGTCTGGAAGCTCTGTTGAGCCCTGTTGAGCCTCCCAGCTATGCCAGCCTCCACTGACAGATGAGTGGTGGCTGTGCACAAGCACATAGTAGGCGCCATAAACATAGTGGGTGTTTGGATTGTTAGGATTTATTCCCACCCATGCGAATGCTTTTGAATATGTGGTTGCCGAGAGACTGAAAAACCAGCTAGGAGACCATCCAAGAGACATGAGTTTATTCATCAAAAGGGAAGTTTACGAACCAGGACAGCAGTACAGCATCCAGTGGCAGCCGGCTGGACAGGTTATTAACCACACATTGGCAGGTCTGGTAGGTTTTTCTATGGATTCCTCCTCCCCCTGGGTTACACTGGCTCTGGTCCACACAAGTGCATCGTATGTCAATCGGGGTCAGGTTGATTGTCCAGTGGAGCTAGTGATGATATGTTGCCACTCATGTCCACCGTTACAGACATCAGCAACTGCAAAGTGTGTCCCCTAGCCGGTGGGTAGTGTAACAACCTGGTTTACGTCAATGGGCTAGCGTGGGGACATGTCTTAGTGAATGTGCACATGGGCTACTTAGGGTTTTTCAGCTCAGGTTTTCAATATCCTCATCTTAATTACTTTGACCAAAAAACAGGAAGTGTTGTGGCAAGGTCTCTGATAGATAGATTCCAAGGGGTCACTATAGGGTGTTATTGTTCTGGTTCCATGCAATGCATGAGTGGGTAAAAGCACGCATCATGTCAATACAGTTGGAAGAAAGCAAATGTAAGAAAACATTCTTGAAAGCAAGGATTCTTTACCCAGGAACTGACTGCTCCCCTTTTTCTTTCTCTTGCTCTTTTCCCTTTGGGTGTCAGAAGGGTAGAACCCCAATCCAGTCAGGACTTCTTGGCGATGTCCATGCCTTCCAGAGACCACCTCTACGGTTCCTGCAGCCCCTTGAGCTACCTTCTGCCTGGCCCCGTGGAGCGGCCATCCACCAAGGGCCTGTACTACAGTAGGGTCCGGAAGGTGGGAGCCCTGGACTCGTCCCCTGAAGCCGACCTCAAGAAGGAGATTCTGGTCAACGTCGGGGGCAGGCGCTATCTCCTTCCCTGGAGCACACTGGACGAGTTCCCGCTAAGCCGCCTGAGCAAGCTCAAGTTTTGCCGCAACTACGAGGAGATCACCCAGTTGTGCGACGATTATGACCAGGACCGCCAGGAGTTCTTCTTCGACAGGAGTCCCAGCGCCTTTGGGGTGATTGTGAGCTTCCTGGCCGCCGGTAAGCTGGTCCTGCTGAGAGAGATGTGCGCCTTGTCCTTCCAGGAGGAGCTCACCTACTGGGGCATCGAGGAGACCCAGCTGGAACGGTGCTGCCTGCGGAAGCTGCTGGAGAAGCTGGAAGAGCTGACCGAGCTGCGCAGGGAGGAGAGGCTGCATCGGCGCAGCGAGGTCTGCGGCCCTGCCAAGGACCTGTCGCGCTGGGGACTCCTCATGGACCGCCTGCGGGAGATGGTGGACAACCCGCAGTCGGGGCTGCCGGGCAAGGTCTTCGCGTGCCTCTCCATCCTCTTTGTGGCCACCACGGCAGTCAGCCTCTGCGTCAGCACCATGCCCGACCTGAGGGCCGAGGAGGACAAGGTGAGTGGCTGCTGCTGGGTGCCCGCTTCTCCGTCACGCTCTGAAGGCAAAGCGTCGGGGGTTCATGCGGACTCTTGGGAGTCTACGAAAATGTTTTCGTGGCTTTTAAAATCAGATGGTAAAAATGAATAAAACCCAGCTTGGATTATACTCATTCCTATACCAAGGCACTCACGAAAGACGATTATTATTACTATTGTTTTTCCTGGACGAAGATGTCCATGGCAGCAAAAGTGCTCAGTTGTTGGTAAGTGCCTCCTTGTTGGTAGGAGCCACAGAGTTAGTTGATTTTGACTCATTTAGGCCCCCATGTGACAGAGCAGAACTTCCTGTAGGATTTCCTAGGCTATGATCTTTACTGGAACAAATTAACTAGCTCTTTTCTCTCATGGAGCCTCTGTGTGATTTCCGACTACACTGACACTGAGCCCCCAGAGCTGACACCAGACCCACAAAAAAGTTTTAGTTGTTTTTCAATCAGGAGGGGGGGAAAAAATATAACCCAAGGCAGTCCTGAAAGATAATGTTTGATAATTTTCTTGGAAGAAGGGGTAGACAGAAGCAGAAGTGCTGGAGCCCATGAAGATATTTGAATTTCTTTTAAACTTAGAAAGAAGGAATGGATATAACCCAGTTGGGATTATGTTCACTTTATACCAAAACCAAAATCCATTGCCATTGAGTTGATTCCTTCTCATCGCGACGCTGTAGGAAAGAGCCGAACCCATGGTGATTCCAAGACTATAATCTTTAAGGAAGGATTTCTCCCATGGACCTATTAGTGAGTATGAACCACCGACCCTACAGTTAGCAGCTGAGTGCTTAACCATGGCACCACACAAGGTTCCTTATCTTATACCAAGGCAGTCATAAAAGGTAATTCTTAATAGTTTTTTTTTTTTGGAGGCAGGAATCCATAGAAGCAAAAATGCCTAGGGCCCATGAGATGTTTGTTGTTGATGATGTTAGGTGCCACTGGGACAATTTTAACCCTCAGAGGCCCCAGGTAACAGAGTAGAGCTTCCCTGTAGGGTTTTCTTGGCTGTAATCTTTATAGAAGCAGACTGCCAGGTCTTCTCCTGTGAAGCCATTGGATAGGTTTGAACTGCCAACTTTTGATTAGCAGACAAAAATGTTTTCATCAGAAAAAAAAATGACTTTAAACCAGTTTGAGTTCTATTTATCTCTATGCTAAAGCATTCATGAAGAATAATTTTTACATGAAAGTGCTCGTGAAGGCAAAAATGTCTAGGTACCATGTAAGTCATACTGTGGTCCTGTCTACCATGGTCCTGTCTCTGGTCATTGGATTCTGGATATTGGCAGGGCAATACCAAGCCCAGCCTCACCTCTCCCCCTTCTTTGAGCCTCAGTTTCCTCCTTCATAAAACGGATGACGTTGCTAAGACGATTCAAGCATTCAGTGTGCTCAGCATGCCTGTATCGAGCAGGTACTCTAAGAACTGCACCAGGCAAAATTCCTGCCTTCCTGAGCTGATGTTTTCACACAGTTCCAGCTCCATTTCTGATGAAGACACTGAGGCACAGGGCATTTGGCTTCCTCGAGGTCACGTAGTAAAGATGCTGATATGACAGAATCTCAGCCCTGAGTTTTCCTGCTTTCTACTTCACTATGAGCCTCTCAGCCAGTCTCGTGGGATGGGGAACTCAGAGACAGGGTGACATGTAAGTGACCCCACTGCAGGAGGCCCATGCAGAGTTTTGTTTACCTGCTCCCAAACTCTTTCCAAGAATCTGTGGGAGACCCTAAGACTCCCCAAGAGATCAGATGGCCTGAGAGGTGAGATAAGAACCAAACCCTTAGTTTTAAAAAACCCAAATCTGCTGCTGTCAAGTTTATTCCAATTCATGGTGACTCTATAGGACAGAGTAGAACTGCCCATATAGTTTCCAAGGAGTGCCTGGTGGATTTGAGCTGCTGACCTTTTGGTTAGCAGCTGTGTAGCACGTAGCCACTGTGGAAGATTATTAAAGAGGTTCAAACTGAGAAGTGGGTTGTTTCCTAATTTAAAATATTGTTCCTCTCCTGCTCTGTATTCCTCCATGGCTTCTCCATGCCCTGACTTACAGAGCTTCCATTAAGACAGATGCAGAGAGCCCATGAACAAAATACATATGTAAGACAATTGTCGGTCAGCATCAGTTTCCTTCCCTTAAACATATATCCAAAGGCAACATGGTAGAGTCAGAAACTTTCCAGACAGAAAGGACTTGAATGATGAGCCAGCCAAGAGACCCACACACGGTGTCATGTCGATAAATATTTGTTAAATAAAATGTTTCTGGTGCAACTTGTAAATCTTTTGTCCCAAAACACACCAACCAAAATGTTTGGACTTGCAAACAGCTTTTCACTGCATGGAAGGACTTGCTGATCTGACTGTGGGCATTTTCCATTCTTTAGCACAAAATCACGTGAGTCAGGAGACTGCTTGTCCATGGACTTATTTACGTATGGACTCTGCAGCTGAAACATTAGGATCAAGACAAGCAACTTCTTTACGAGAGCCCAGTCCCAAATGGCAAAGAACCTCTGGACTTCCCCAAACCTGTCCCTCTGTGAGATTTCCGGAGACAGAGAAGCCACAGAGGAGCCAGGGTTTAGATTGTGCAGAGGGACAAGAGCTTTGCAAAGCTTAATGCTTTGAATATTATGAAGGATCGGAATGCAGCCCTGGTTTAATGTGACTCAGGATATGCAATCAGGCACCAGAGAGGGCCTGCAGGACTGAGCAGCGAAGTTTGAGCTGAGGAATCAGACAGCCACTCTATCTGTGGAATCAGAGGGATTTTCACTCATTTCCAACCTCAATAGCTTTATGTTTTCTCCCTAATGAAACCGTTTTTCTGGGCTGCCCTGATACATGGCAGCCTGTAGCCCCCAGCAAGTTTGTCTTCCTGTTGGGGTAGTAATTCAGAGCTGGCTAGCTGAAGATGGCTCAGAGAAGGCTACTTGGAGGGCAAGCTTTCTGCTTTCAAAACCACGTACTCATATTTGCATAGAAAAATGAAGTTCTCTCCCCTAGTTTGGGTGACTTGGATAGCATGTCGCATCTGTCCTCTGGGAAGGTCACCAGAAAGTGGTCCTGTTCTGAGGACCAGCTGCTGATGCTGCCCAGCACCTTCAGGGCAGCTGGGCCAGAGGGGCATTGGGGCACATCCAGCACCAAAGGAGCTGGTCACATCTGCGCAGATCAATGTGGTGGCCATCTCAACTGGTTCCTTTTGGGGGAGAAGCATCTGAGGGGTCTGACACACAGGAATGCTCCATAAAAGCCTGAGAGGTGTAATTCTGGGTTAGAAGGTTATACCACAGGCTGAGAAAATAGTTTTCCTTCCATCTTTTCTAGCTTCTTACAGCAACATCGCTTGAAATGATTTTGATGGTTAGGATAAAAGTTAACTGCCCAAGATTGCAAAGTAAATGGAGAAAGAAGGCAGTTTAGACAGAAGACCAAGCCAAGCACCTGCACACTTTCAAAACATAGAACTTTGAAGGGTTGGATTTCCTTGGGGGAAAGAATATTCGTTGAATGTTCTTCCTGAGGCTGACACATGAGGTAATGGATTTATCACATCCTCACATTAACACTGAGAAGTGAATACTATTGCTACCACCATTTTACAGACGAAGAAAGAAACTGAGGCTTCAGGAGGTTTGATCACCTTCTTACACTCACAAGCTGCAAGTGGCAGAGCCAGGATTTGAGCCCACCTCTGCTGAACTCTTAAAACCTGACACTTTCACAACCACATGGCATACTCTGTGCACCCATAATGCTGGAAACTCTGCCTGTAGTGTGGACCTCAGCAACATTTAGCATTTCTAAAGGCAGCAGCTGGAAAAGTGCTTCTCTGCCTAGAATAATGGTCAAGAGTGCAGATGCTCTGAGCTTGAGTCTTGGGCTCACCTCTTTCTCACTTGGTGATCTCAGGCAGGTCATTTAACCTCTCTGAGCCTGTTTCTTAATGTGTAAGGTGGGGATGCTAGTAGTACTCTCTGAAGATTAAAAGAGTAATTGATGTGAAGTAGTTAGAACGATACTGACCCACAGAACTGCCACTAAATGTCAGCCATCTCTGTCACTGTTACTAAACAGCTGTCCATTCATCCAGCACTTACTGAGTGCCAGCCACATGCACTCTTCTAGATGCTGGAGATAAGAAAATGCAAAGAACTCAGGCCCGTTGCCACTGAGTCATTTGTTACAGAGTAAAACCACTCCACAGGGTTTTTTCTTGGCGATGATGTTTATGGAAACAGTTTGCCACGCCTTACTTCCACAGAGCCAACATGTGTATTTGAACTGCCAACCTTTAAGTTAGCAGCCACTGCAAACCCGCTTGTCCCACCCAGGATCCTTGCTGGAGACAAGACATATTAAGAAAAAAGAAAGAAAGGGCAAATTCCTTACCTCCATGGAACTTGTATTCTGAGCATCCTGTTCCATTTTTATAGATGAAGAGTGCTTTTCCCGCCTGGCTGGGTGGCCACACCTCACTGGCAGCTGTACTTGAACCCTTGCACCTCGTTTCTTAACCTCTTTCTTCCTCTTGATTGCTACTGAGATATTCCAACTGCAAATGGTGCCTTCTCATACAAAGAAACTAGAATTTCTACTTGGATCATTCTGGGTCTGAATTCCAATCCTGTGATGGCCTGGCTCAGCCCTTGAAGAGGCATTCACTCCCTGCACCTCTATTTCCTCTTAAGTATAATACATGGAGGCCCTGGGTGGTGTGATGGTTAATGCATTCACCTGCTAACTGAATGGTTGGAGGTATGAGTACAGCAGAGGTACCTCAGAAGAATGGCCTGGCAATCTACCTCCAAAAACAAACAGCCACTGAAAACTCTATGAAGCATAGTTCTACACTCACATAGATCGGCTGACTGGAGAGCAGACACACCACCACTATCACTACCTGCCCTTGAGGGTGGTAGGTGGTGATTAGGATGGAATGAGATGCTATTGGTCAGGTGCTGGCTCAGCAGGAGAACATACTATTTCCTCTCACCTTTCGAGACCCATCTCCTCTCCCCTTCCAACTGCTCTGAGCACCAGCCTCCTCCCACCTCCACCCAAAGCCCAGCAGCAGTACCAAGGTCACCATCCCTGAGACTCTGGGGTCTTCTCTACCCTGTCGCAGTGTGTCTCCTTGTTCTTCGTTCACTAGCCCCTTCAGTGAATCTTTTCAGAGGCCCCACTGTTTGCTGGTGATTCAGTAGTGGCAAATACAGACACAGACCCTGCCCTCTTTGCCAGCTCTGGTCAGCTTTTGCTTATTTCTCCTCCCACTATAGACTGACTTCTGCCTCTAAATGTAGGGGACTTTGCAAAAGAGAAGGTTGCACACAGGATTTTGAGGTGTGCGAAATGCCTTCTGTGAGTGCTGAGAGGCGGGAAATGCCTGCGGGTGGGACATGGCAGACTTTCCTCCATCCTCTGGTTTGAGTCTCTCACAAGTGTGGAGGTTAGAGAAGGAAGCATGAAGAACAGATGTTTAAAAGGCCCCATGACGGAACCCCTGGGGCCCATCGTCGAGTAATGGCCTCCTCACGCAGATGCAACCTACCTTTTGGGCTTCAATTCCCTCATCCCACCACCCTTTAATAACAATCCTGGTGCCACCGTCCCTACTCTGTCCTACTACCCCCACCCCCAGTACTTTTTTGGATCTGGAATCAGCTCTGTAAAGAATTGTCCTGCTCTGTCACTTCTCTGTGTTCAGTAACATTTAGTAATTTGTTCTAGCGCATTCTTCTTTACCTTCCAGGTTTGTTTTTCCCCAGCTGAGTCACCCTGTGTCCCGGTGAGACGTACCTCTATATCTGAGATTGGCCCACTCCTTCTAACTCTTGGGGTTCACATTCTTTTCTCTACCTGGCCACACTTCCCGGTTACCAGAAATCTACTTTCTGGTCCCCTTTAGTTCCCAGTTCAAATGCCACCACTTAAAGACAGCACAGGACCAAGCAAGATTTTGTTCTGTTATGAAGAAGGTCACCAGTGTCAGAGCCTGCTTGGTGGCAACTAATAACAAATTGTTAGGGAGGCTCGCTCCCCTGTGTATTGACCCCTACTAGGAGCTGGGGGTCTTCAAGGTCTGTCCTTCAGTGACTGTCAGAGTGGGTACCCTCATGGATGTGGATGGCTAGCCATCTCTGTATGGGGAGAACCACCATGGGATGGGGAGTCAGTAGATCCATATTAGAAACCTACTATGCACCTGGAAACCTTAGTGGTATAGTGGTTAAGTGCTACATCTGCTTATTAAAAGGTCAGCAGTTCAGATCGACCAGGTGCTCCTTGGAAACTCTGTGAGGGAGTTCTACTCTGACTATAGGATTGCCATGAATTGGAATCAATTCAATGACAATGAGTTTGGTTTGGGATGTGCCTGGCCCATAGCTACTCATTTAATTCTCACCATAACCCCCTTTTAGAGCTGCAAAAGCTGAAACCCCAAGCAGTTTCCTCATGACCACCAGCCAAACATTTAGCATCTCTAACAAGAAGTTTCTGCATGGTGCAAATCGTTAATAGCTCAACTACTAACTAAAAAGTTGATGGCTCAAACTCATCCAGCAGTGCCTGGGAAGAAAGTCCTGGCGATCTGCTTCAAAAAGGTCATAGCCTTGAAATCTCTATGATGCAATTCTGTTCTGTACATGTGGGGTTGCCCGTGAGTCAGAGTGAACCCTATAGCAACTGGCAGGGCTCTGCATTTTCTAAGAATTGACTCAAACCTGTAGAAAATGAGAACTTCAGACATCCAAACTGCTGGGGTAAGGGCGACCAGAATCTCCATGCTGGTCACCCTTTAGAGTTGTGGGTCAGAGGGAAGAGGCAGGAGAGCAATTTAGATCTGGGGACGTCTTTATTGTGCCATCCTCTGGGTTGTTGTTGTTAGGTACCAAGCTGGTTCCAACTCATAGGGACCCTACATAACAACGGAACAAAACATCGCCTGGTCCAGTACTGCCCTCACAACAGTTGCTATGTCAGAGTCCGTTGTTGCAGCTGCTGTGTCAGTCCATCTCTGCGAAGGTCGTCCTCTTTTTCAGTGATCCTCTAGCAAACATGATGTCCCACTCCAGGGACTGGTCCCTCCTGATACCATATCCAAAGCACACAAGACGCAGTCTCACCGTCTCCCGAACAGCATTCTTGCTGTACTTCTTCCAAAACAGACTTGTTCGTTCTTCCGGCAGCCCGTCGTGTACTCAACTACACCCAATTCAAAACTAGCAATTATTTTTGCATGCACATGATATTGTTGTTGTTAGGTGCCATCAAGTCAACTCTGAGTTACAGTGGCCCTGTGTACAAAGAATGCAACACTGCCTGGTTCTGCAGCATCCCTGTGACCAGTGTTGTGCTGCAGCCCACTGTGAAAGCTGCCGTGTGCGGCACCCCGGCCACTGGCACTGGGAAGCGTCCAAGGCCAAGAGGGACAGGAAAGAGGATGGGAAATCTCACCCACACAAGAAACACATCAACGTAAAGTTGAGGCCATCTGGGCCCATGGTCTCTGATGGAGAACCATGGACCCTGATCTTTTTTCACAAGCTTTATTTATATGCTTAATAGGTAGGAAGGCAACAGCGAGACACTCACTGCCAGAAATGGTCATGATCTTTGTAGGAAGTATTTGGATTGGTTACAGAGCATATAGAAGTTTTGTCTTTGAACCTGAGCTAATCATCCTGCAAACAATTTCAAGGCAATAGTTTAGCCTGAGTTGCAAATGGTTTAGCCTGGTCTTATTATTCTGTAAATAATCTCAAGGAAATAGTTTAGCCTGAGTTGCAAATGGTTTAGCCTGGTCTTATTATTCTGCAAATAGTCTCAAGATGCCGAACCGAGGGGTTTAAACATGGGGAGAGGAAGGCGGGTAAAGGGGTTAAGACACAGTAGCTCCCAGCCAGCAACAGGCAGCCACCGTGTCAGTCCAACTTGCATGCATATGAGGTGATTGAAAATACCATGGCTTAAGTCAGGTGAGTCTTAGGCCTCAAAGTGACACCTTTAAAGTGATCTTTTGCAGCAGATTTGCCCAATGCAACATATCATTTCATTTCTTGACTGCTACTTCCGTGAGTACTGACTGTGGATCCAAGTACAATGAGATGCTTGGCAACATCAATAATTTTTCTGTTTTGCATGTAGCTTATTGGTTCAGTCGTAAAGATTTTTGTTTTCTTTATGTTGAATGTAATCTTTACTGAAGTCTGTGTAGTCTTTGGTCTTCATCAGTAAGTGCTTCAAGCCCTCTTTGCTTTCAGCAAGCAAGTTTATGTCAGCTGTAAAAGGGGAGTTTGCACAGAGGATTGCAGCATGTGAAATGCCCCTGGGTGGGGACCTCATTTAGTGCCCACAGGCACCATGCATGGCAAGAGCTACCTTCCCCACATTAAAATAAATAAATACATAAACCCAGTGAAATACCCTCAGAGAGGTGGCCAGCCAGCCCAGGGTCACACAGGTGGAGTTGACCATGGGCCTGCTTACACCCCAGGAATAGGAAGTGGGCCAGCTGGAAGGAGAGGTGGAAAGGGGAACTGGGAGGGAAGGCTGAAGCTTAGTGGGACACAGAGGGTGTGGAGAATGAGGGACGGGGTATGAAGCAGACCAGAGACAGCAGAGGGGCTGCGAGAAGCCAGAGGGAGGATGAGTCAGCAATCCACGCCTGAGTCAGGCCCGAAGGGAGTATGGGAGGGAAGAACTGGAGCTGGCCAGAGGCACAGAGGGGGGAACACTCAGGCAAGGAAAGGAGGGAGGTATGCCCCAGCTGCAGCAGAGACTTGTGGGACCAGCAGTGGGCAGGGGCTACCACAGTAGAGGTAAGAAGTAGCCCATCAGCCTTATTCCGGGAGAGCTGGCAGGAGTGGAGGTAAAGGTTCAAGGTCTACCCCAGCCCCTGCTGGAAGGGACTTACAGAACCACCAGGCAGCTGGTCCAGATGGGCCACCAGGCATGGTGGCTGGTCCAGTGCCCTTTAGATCATGTAGGGCAGGAGGAGCTTTGGGAACAGAGTCAGGTAAGGTCCACAGGCTCCATTCTGCTGCCTTGCCTGGGACTGGTTCAGCAACTTAGACTTGAACCCAAGTTTTGTTTCGTTTTTTTAATTGAGATGTACTTCATATATCAGTGGTTTTCAGTATACGCACACAACTGTGCAACCTTTACCACTACCTAATTCTAGAACAAATCCCTCACCTCCAAAAGAAACCTGGGGGCAGTCGCTCCCCATTCCCCCTCCCCTCAGCCCCTGGCAAACACTAGTTGACTTTCTGTCTCTATGGATTTGCCAGTTCCAGACACTTTATATAAATGGAATTACCCAATACAGGCCTTTGGTGACTGACCTTCTTTCCCTCAGATAATGTTTACAAGGTTCACCATGTTGTAACATGTATCAGTACTTCCTTTTTATGGCTGAATTACAGCCCATTTGATAGATATACCATATTTTGTCTGTCTGGTCATCTGTTGATGGACATTTTGGGTTTTTTTTTCATATGTGGGCTATTGTGAATAGTGCTGCTGTGAACATTGGTGGGTAGGTTTTTGTGTGGACTTATGATTTCACTTCTCTTGAGAATATACCTGAAGTGGAATAGTAGGGAACGATGGTGGCACGGTCGTTAAGAGCTGCAGCTGCTAGCCAAAAGGTCAGCAGTTTGAATCCACCAGCTGCTCCTTGGAAACCTTATAGGACAGTTCTACTTTGTCCTACAGGGTTGTTATGAGTTGGAACCATCTCTATGGCAACAGATTTATGGTAAATCTGTATTTAATCATGTGCGGAATGGCCAGACTACTTTCCAAGTGGTTACGTCACTTTACATTCTTACCAGCAGTATGTACGTAGGATTCAGTTTCTCCATATCCTTGCCAACACTTGTTATCTTCTGTCTTTGCGACTGTAGCCATCCTGATGTTGTTGTTAGGTGCCTCAAGTTGGTTCCAAATGATAAGTGACTCTGTACAACAGAATGAAACACTGTCCAATCCTGCACCATCTTCACAACTGATGCTGCACGTAAGCCCATTGCTGCAGCCACTGTGACAATCCATAGCCATATCCCTGTAGGTATAAAGTAGTATCTCACTGTGGCTCTGATTTCTGACCCTCTTTCTAGCACTTTTATTGTTTAACTTTTCATAATGGAAAATTTCAGAGCATATACAGAGTAACACAGCAATACAATCTTCTTAGGCATCTAGTGCTACTATAACAGAAATACCACAAGTGGATGGCCTTAAAAGGAGAGATTTTATTTTGTAATAGCCCAGTAGGCCCTAAGTCCGAATTCAAGGATTCACCTGCTAGGATAGGCTTTCTGTGCTGGTTCTGGAGGAAGGTCCTTGTCATTAATCTTCCTCTGAACTGGGAGCTTCTGAGGCTCAGGGACCCCAAGCCTTTTCCAAAGGACAAGCTTAGCTCCCAACACCGTTTCTTGGCAGCATGATATCCCCAACTCCGTTTGCTTCCCTTTCCTTTAAATCCCAAAAGATTGCCTCAAGGCACTATACAGTCTCACAGACTGAGTCCTGCCTTACCAACAGAACTACAGCCACGCCTCCCTCATTAACATCACAGAGACAAGGCTTACGACATACAGGGATTTCACATAGTACAGGGAATCAAGGTCTAGAAAAATTAATACACACATTTTAGGGGGGACACAATTCAATCCATGACAATAACGAACATCCAAATAACCGTGAACCAACTCTAACAACTGTCCACAATCTGTCATCTTCATTTCCTCTCTGTCCCTGCCCACTCTCATCCCCAACCACTTATCGTTCTTATCACTGGTGTTATTTTTTATTTTACAGTTTTATAGGCAAAATGTACGTATATTGAAATGTATGAAACTTAGCTGTACAATTTAACCAAAGGGTGTACCGTTTAAGCCACACTGGTATTTAATATGCAATATTTAATATTTAACATACAACATTTCCATCACCCAGACATGTCCTTCATGTTCGTTTACAGCTAGCCCTACCCACTCAGAGGCAATCCTGTGCTGCCAAACTAAATAAAGCAAGTTCATTCTGCCTGTCACTGTAGCCAAAAAGTCAGAGACAGCATGGGGTTCAAGGAACACTTTATTTGCAGATGTGCTGGCAAATCTGGGGGACAGCAAGATTAGCTTCTGCAAAAATTGTCCCACTTGGGTTACATTTCCAGCAGTTTCTATAGGCCAGAATTCAAAGAGGTAGGTGTTTGTCATAGAACAACAGTTAGGAGTCACAAGATTTCATTACATCCCAAGGTTTCATTACATCTTCAAACAGTGTGAATTACTCAAAATCTTATTGCCTCTCTCTCTGAGGTCTTAATCAATGTTACTTCCTCAGAGATAGGGAGAGGAATGCAGACCCAGTAATCTGGTCTGAGGGTGATAATTGGGGCAAAGCATGGAATGCAGCTTAATAACCTAAGTGACCTTTGTTAGATTCTTCTATTTACCACCACCTGGAATGATGATTTTGTGCTGTTTACATGAGTTCTGCCTGTTCTTGAAAATGAAAACCCAGTTGGGCTTTCTTCTGTGTCTGGTATCTTTTGCTGAACATCTTGCCTGTGAGATACAATGGTATTGTCACATCTCACCCAAATCTGTCACACTTCCAGCTTCTTCAGGGTTGACTGAAACTCTTCTTTGTGTGAAGATTCACAGTCTCCTTAATTGGTGCTGCTGACAAGGCCTGCACATAGGGTGATCAACCATCTCAGTTTGCCCAGAATGAAGGGTGTTCCCTTGTGGTGTAATTGTTAAGTGCTACGGCTGCTAACCAAAAGGTTGGTATTTGTCAAGTGCTGCTTGGAAACTTTATGGGGCAGTTCTTTGTCCTACGGGGTCACTATGAGTTGAATTTGACTCCACAGCAACGAGTTTAGTTTTGGTTTTTCTTTTTTTTTTTTTTAATGGTGTTCCCAGAAAGTGAAGCTTCCAGTGCTCAAGCTCAGAAAGTTCTAGGTGAACCAGGACAAATTATTTACCGTACTTGCAAAATATGACGAGAAACTTCTCAGAGAGAGATTCTTTTTCCCTTTTATCTCTTCACACATTGGCTAGACTGTGAGTTATTTCCTCACCTCAAGCCCCAGAAATCCCCGCCTCTGGATATGGGTTGTACTCTATGGCTGTTCCCACATCAGCAACAGGAAGTTGGTTGAAGGATGCCGATCAGAGCAGCAATGCAGGTGGAGCGACTGGGCAGAGACTTGCTGCAGTGCAGTGCAGGGGAAGTAGCCGGCAGGCCAGGCCTTGCGAGGGGAGGAGGTGCGTGGTGCATGCTTTGAATATCCAAACACGAGTGGCAAAGGCAGAAAGGGAACACTGCAGAGCTTTCTCAGCCTCAGGAGTCACCTTCCTGAGCTCTTGGGTTACTGGTTTGGCAAAGCTATTCTTGGACTAAAAGAGACCCTTAAGCCAAAGAAAAACATCCCAGCATATCAGAGCAGAAAGAGGCCTTGTAGGGAAAATCTAAACCAGAGTCTGGAAAACTCCCAGGTGCCTCAGAAACAACTGGGGAGCTTCCAAAATGCAGATTCCTGGGCCCTACTCCCGGGTTTCAAGATTTTGTGATCCAAGAATCTGCATTTATGACAAGTACCCTAGGGGAATTTGACACAGGGGATTCTGAATCAGCTTTAAGAAATATGATTCTATTGCAACCTCTTCATTAGAAACTGAAGCAGAGAGACCTACTGATAGCCAGGTATAATTACGGTCACACAGCAAGCTCATGGTAAGACTCGGAGGATCAGGATTCAAAACTCCAGAGGCACACAGGATGCTAATGGAAATCCCAGCAGGTCACGGCTAAGACCTCTCAATGTATCGGAAAATTCTTCAAGCTTCCTTTGAAATCCAGGGTAGAAGGAGGGCGTTACTACTGTGTGTGACATGATCAATGTATCATCTCATAAAAATAGCCACAGTGGATCATGTGCCTGCTAGGTACAACATCCTTGGGACATCCTGCTAACAGATTTATACACATTTTTTCCATTTATTCCAACAACTTTTCTGGCCGTAAGTGGCTAGCTCTGCCTTCTGGTGACCCTACATGTGTCAGCATAGACTTGTGCTCTTAGGATTTTCAGTGGTGAGTGTTTCTCACAAAGGCTTTCTTCCAAGTGTTGTCTGAGTAGACTTGAACTCCGAGATTTAAGTTAGCAGTTGAGCTCATAAGTGCTTATGCCTCCCAAAGAACCCCCTTCAGGGAGCAGAGACGGAAGGTCTAGAGGGGCCTGATGATATTCCCACCTCAGTGAAACCGTTGGCATTTGCACCCAAGCCTCAGACTCTGGGATCTTTGTCCCCAACACCACACCCACGGGCTCCCACTGGTTTGGTTGACCAGACAAACATAAAGAACGTCACCTGATCCTGGACAAGCAAGTGAAGACTGAAGCAGGCTTGCCTATTTCACTTTCTCTTGCAGCCAAACATAAAGAAAATTTCAATTCCATAACCATATAGGCTCAGGCAGTGGAAATAATTTCTTTTTCCACTTCAGAGCATTTTAATCCAAAGTTGTCAACATCTTGCTTTTCACTGAGGCAGCTGGCTTCAGCCATTCATTCATTCATCTGTTGAATAAATATAACATATTTATAGCCAGGTTCTCAGCCCAGGCCCCACATTAGAATAACTTACAGAGCATTTGAAAAATCAGACTGCTTAGGCTCTAAAGTAAATCAATTAGTCTCTGGGGGATACAGCCTGGACATCAGGATTTTTCAAAGCTCCCCGGGTGACTCTAATGTGTAGTCAAGTCTGAGAAGCATTGTCTCCACCATCTACCACCCCCATCCCCACCCCCATTCCCCCAGACCAGTGTTTCTCAAATGTTAATGTGCCATACATCACCTGGGGATCTTGTTGGAAATGCAGAGTCTCATTAGGTAGGGGTGGAGTGGGGCTGGCCTGAGATTCTGTGTTTCTAACAAGTTCCCAGGAAGTAGGAGTCCTAGGTGGCCAAGGGGTTAACAGCTTAGCTGCTAACCTAAAGGTCAGAGGTTTAAACCCATCAGTCTCTCCACAGGAAAAAGATGTGGCTGTCTGCTTCCATAAAGATTAAGGCTTGATGCCTGGGTCTTAAAAACTAGCAAGCAGCAAGTAGTCTATTTAAGAAGCATCAATTGGTCCCAAACCACGGGAGCAGAGGAGAATGAAGGACTTCAAAGTCAAGAGGAAAATACGAGCCCAGGAGACAGAAAGGGCCACCGAATCCAGAGACTACACCAGCATGAGACCAAAAGAAATAGATGGTGCCCAGCCACCACCAGTGACCACCCTGACAGGGAACACAATGAAGGGTCCCTGATGAAGTTGCAGAAAAATGAGACGTAGAACTTGAACCCCACTAAAAAGACCAGAGGTGATGGTCTGACAGACTGGAAGGCCATCAGAGAACAGGGCCCCCAGACTCTCTCAGACTCTCTGTTAGCCTAGAATTGAAACCATTCTCCGTGCTAACTCTTCAGATGAAGATTGGACAGGACTATAAGATATAAAATGATACCGGTGAAGAGTGTGATTCTTAAGTAGATACATGAAACTAACTGAACAGCTCCCGTCCAGAGATGAGATGAGTGGGCAGAGGGGGACAGGAGCTGGTTGAACAGACACAGGAAATACAGGGTAGAAAAGACTGTCACAGTCTGGCAAGAGCAGCTAGAGTTATATAACAATGTGTGGGTAAGTCTTTGTATGACAAACTGACTTGGATTGTAAACTTTCACTTAAAGCACAATGAAATCCTTAACAAAAAATTAGGTAGAGTTTGAAAACCATAACCTACAAAAACTTAGTGACAAAATAATTAAAACATACTCTCTAAACCTTTATTTAATAAAATGCAATGTCTTCTTCTTCAAAAGGGAAAAAAAAAAGGTTGCAGCCTTGAAAGCCTTGTTGGGTTCTATTGGTCAGAGTAGAACTGCCCCAAGAGTTTCCAAGACGTGCCTGGTGGATTCAAACTGCTGACTCTTTGATTAGCGCAGCTATATCACTTAGCCACTATACCAAGACTTGAAGGCAATGGGTTTGGTTTGGCTTTTTTAACAAGTGGATGCTGATGCCAATTACCCAGAGACCACACTCTGCCTAGCACAGGGGCTACTGGAACTACTCTTTTAGGAGCTAGGGTCGGGGAGAGGGGGCATAAACAACACAACAGTGAATACAGAACAACTGCCAACACTCAGTGTGTGAACAGTTTGATCAAGCGCTCTCCCTCACCAGCCTCCAAGCACCCCTAGAACTGTGTCTTCTCTATCATACCCATGGAGCTGAGCACAGTGGCTAGCACAAAGTAGACTCTCAATAAATATCTGTTGAATGAATGAAAGTAGGATGGTGGATAAAGAAGTTACATAATACAGTGACTAGGTTAGAGTCTGGATTCTACTCCCATTGTTGTTGAGTCAATACAGCCACCCTATAGGACAGAGTAGAATTTCCCCATAGGGTTTTCAAGGCTGTAATCTTTGTGGAAACAGACGGCCACGTCTTTCTCCCTCAGAGCAGTTACTGAGTTCGAACTGCCAACCTTTCAGTGAGCAGCCTAGTACTTAATCACTGCATCATCAGGGCTTCTCATGGACTCTACAACCTACAACATACTCTTATGTACGCTCAGGGATGTCATTTTGTGGCTCTGAACCACTTCGTCAACCATAAATTGAAGTCATGCTGCCTACCAACAGCATCATTATATGGCTTAATGGACAGTACTATGGCACTGCATGGTACACAAGTGGTGTCTGTATTTAGTTAAGATGAAAATTAGCTGCTATATCAAAGAGACCCCAAGACAGAATGAATCTAAACAAAATAGAAGTTTAATTGTCTCTCATGTTACATTGTTGCTTTTGCCAACAAGTTGACTCCAACTCATGGTGACCCTATGTATAACAGAACACAATGTTATCTGGCCCTGCACCATATTTATGATCCTTGGTATGTTTGCAGCTCAAGGCTCTATATCAGACAGTGTTCTGTTGTGATCTGTAAAGGTTTCATTGGCTTATTTCTGGAAGCAGACATCTGAACCTTTCTAGTCTTAATCTGGAAGCTCCACCAAAATCTGTCCTCCATGGGTGGCCCTACTGGTATTTGAAATACTGGTAGCAGAATTTCTAGCATCTTAGCAACACGCAAACTACCATACTATGACAAACTGACAGATGGGGATGGGTGGCGGTCTTGTATAATAGAGGTGCTTACCTAGGGTCGCCATGAGTCAGATCCGACTCGTCGGCACTTGGCTGGCTTGGCTACATTATAGTTAAGGTAAAAGTTAGCTGCTATGACAAAGATTCCCTGAGACACAATGACTTGAAACAAAAGAGAAGTTTAGTTCACTCTGGTGTAATGGGAAGATTAAGACTCTCGGTAAGTGAGCAGTTCTCATTCTGAGAGCCCCAATTTTCTCCATTTTAGTGCTCCATCTTCCTTTGGGGCATTGGCCTGAACTACCTGGTCTAGACCGGCATATAGCTCATGTGAGAGGTCTCAGCTCACTAGAGGACAGAAAGCATATGAAGAAGCTCACTCCTGTATCTTATGTCCAGGATCTGCAAGGGGCGTGCATTACTTGTGTCCATGTCTCATAGAGGAGGATTTAGGCATTTGACCTCACCTAGCTGCAAAGGAGGCTGGAAAGAGTGGTCTCTAGTGGGTCACCTGTGTTCCCAGCCACATTTGGGAACTATGTTTGATGAAGAACTAAGGGTCTATACCATGGAGCTCAGCTGATAGATATTGGCAGGCTTTTTGGCTTAATTTTCCCCTATTTCCAGTGCTGGTGTAGGTCCATTGTCTATCCTGCTTCTTGTTGCCTCTTCTCCCCACAGGGTGAATGCTCTCAAAAGTGCTACTATATTTTCATCGTGGAGACCGTCTGCGTGGCCTGGTTTTCCCTGGAGTTCTGCCTACGGTTTGTTCAGGCCCGGAACAAGTGCCAGTTCTTCCAGGGGCCCCTGAACATCATTGATATCTTGGCCATCTCCCCATACTATGTGTCGCTCGTGGTGTCTGATGAACCCCAGGAAGATGGCGAGAGGCCCAGCGGGAACTCGTATCTGGAGAAGGTGGGGCTGGTGCTGCGCATCCTGCGGGCGCTGCGCATCTTGTATGTGATGCGCCTGGCCCGCCACTCGCTGGGGCTGCAGACGCTGGGGCTCACCGTGCGCCGCTGCACCCGCGAGTTCGGTCTGCTCCTCCTCTTCCTTTGCGTGGCAGTCACGCTCTTTTCCCCTCTGGTCTACGTGGCTGAAAATGAGTCCGGGCGGGTCCTGGAGTTCACCAGCATCCCGGCCTCCTATTGGTGGGCCATCATCTCCATGACGACAGTGGGCTACGGCGACATGGTCCCCCGAAGTGTGCCGGGCCAGATGGTGGCTCTCAGCAGCATCCTCAGTGGGATCCTGATCATGGCCTTCCCAGCCACTTCCATTTTCCACACCTTCTCCCACTCTTACGTGGAGCTCAAGAAGGAGCAGGAACAGGTCCAAGCACGCCTGCGGCGCCTCCAGAACACCAGTACAGCCAGCGAAGGTGAGCTCCTGAACGATGTAGACGACCCAGTCCTGGAAGGGCCGGCCTCACCCATCAACTACATTTAATACAGACTCCTTCATGGAGACACGGGAGGCTTGGCTCTTGTAACTTTAACCCATGGCTCTTGGCTGAAACCAGCTCACCTGTATCAAGCCATAAACCGTATGATCATTTCCAGAGCACTGGGGAAAGCTCCCAAAGCCAAGAAGGACTCAGATCAAAGATGTTCAGGCTTCGTGACTCTTGACCCTCAGTGGTGACCCAGGCTGACTGTACCCATCTCATTGGCCTTTTTCTCTCTTCTCATCTATTTACATAGCAGATCCAGTTTCCAGGGTTAGGTTGGCCTCCTTTCCTTCTCATTTCCTTCCCAGCTGAGTCTTTAACAAACCAAACCGAGTTCTGAATGTCTATAGAAATAGTCGTTATTGATACTTGAATATCAAGCCTACAGAATTCTATTCTTCTTGAGTCACTCTGTCCTGGAAACTCTTCTGATCAGATCTCCCTGCCCAAAATTTGGAGTCTCAGCCAGTCCATGGGTTCCAGTAGGAATCGATATTTTCTCTCTTTGCTTACCACTGCTAAAGGCATTTCCCTAATGCAGCTGCCTTCTCCCAGCTCTTGGAAGCCCATAGCCAAGAAGGCAGCACTGGCCTCTTTGCATTAAATCCCACACCGAGTATGAGTAGCTGCAAGCCTGCCTCCCTCCTGACATGCCAGGAATCCTGGGCAGGCGTGCCTGCTTCTGGTACATCAGGGCCTCCCTAATCAAGGGGAATCTTGGTGGGACATTCTCCAGAGTTTGGCCTTGACAGCATCAAATTTTCCCTTTAGAGAGCTGCTCCTGCTGCTAGCTTCTCCAGCGTTACAGGGGACGTTGGCTTTAAATCTTTAGCTAAGCTTTCTTGATGCAACACCCATGGACACAGTGCTGCTTCTGAGCAGAAGTAAGAGCAGGCTTAAGGTTAGCCTCTTGCTGGCTGCCTGGATAATGTTCCCTGATGCCCTTTATCATTAGTTTATTTATTCATTCATGTATTAACAGATTCTTCCCTTTGCATGTAGTGGAGGAGGAAGACACAGGACCCTATCATTAGGGATAAAAGCCGTGCACACTGACATTAGAGAGAAAAGAGCATAGGATTCTGAGTCAATAAGAAAGCCTTCATAGGGGGATCAGGAGCTTGAGAGAGGAGGTCGGGATGAGAACATGATGGGCCTTAATGACTTGGTGAGACAATTCAGTCCTTTTGGTAGTGGGGGGAAGAGAAGATAGTGAGATGTTTGAGGGAAGGAGTGATATGAACAGACCTGTGTATGAGAATGATGATGGAATTTGGGGGTGGTAGAGGACAGCTGGTCTGGAACAGAGAATGGTTGAATAGTTCAGACAAGGTACCTCTCCCAGGTTCGTAATTGTAGATGTGCCAAATCTTGGCCTGTCATCTTTTTGCTCCCCACCAGAACACACATGGGAGATGTCTTAATGGCATTGTCCCCTGAATGACCTGGTCAGTTTATGCTGTTGGCTGTAAGTCTACCCGAGGAAGTGCACTGGGGTGCAAATGGGTGACATGAAATGTTTGAGACACCTGCAAACCTGATATAATCTACATGTGAAAGCATTCAGCATTTTAATACTGTAAGAAGTTATTTGTTGTTCACTTATTCTGTTAGTATTTAGTGAAGACCTACCATACTATGTGCAGGTGTCACAGCAGCTGAGGACATGTCCCAGGGAGCATCTCACACCCTACACACCCTACATCTACATCTAGCTTCAAGTTAGCCTTGGCTTTGCAGGGAGCCCTCATTTTCTCTGGCCCCCTCAAAGTGACCTCTTAGCTGATGTGGGCATATTTCTCCATCCCTGTTGACCGTAAGAGTCAACAACCTGTCCCCCAGTGTTCATTAAGCTAACAGTTCACTAGCTGAGCTCTTTGCATTGTGGTTTTAGGAAATCCTGATGTTATGATGGTTAACTGCTACATCTGCTAACCAAAAGATGGACAGTTCAGATCTGCCAGGTGCTCCTTGGAAACTCCATGGCACAGTTCTACTCTGACCTATAGTGTCGCTGTGAATCGGAGTCAACTTAAAGGTAGTAGCTTTGCCTTTTGGCTTATGGTGGCCAGTCACAGTGGGAATGTGCTTACATCCTGTAAGATTCCCACCTGCTCATGCCACTCTGCTGCAAGAAGTGACTGGCAGAGTCTCAGTATTTGGATGAGACACTGTGCCACAAAGCATCTTGGACAATATCCATGAGTCTTTTGCTCCAGGCTAATTTTTTATAACTGTTCTTAAGCAAAGTTTCAAAAGGTCAAAACTTCCTTTAATCCTTTTACCAGCATACTTAGACATATAAGAAATGTGCTTGCTCAGGTCCAGACTCTTCCTCCTAGTATAACTTTGAGCAAGCTCCATTCACTCTCTGTGGCTTCAGTTCATCATCTGTCAACAGAGGGATTGAGAGTAGATCTGTGCTTTTCTGAGTTTCCACAAGCACCCCTGTGTGGGTGGCGAGGACCACTGAGTAGGCTGAGTTCTGCATCCCAGGGTACAATATTTGCAAGTGATGATGAAAAGAATGTGTAAATTTCTAAACACTTTATCAAACTTCCAGTCAAAGTCCTTCCACAGCCCCTTGAACTGAGGTGTTGCGCTCACTCTTGGAGCCAGAAGACTCCTCGGCAGCCACTGGAAGACCTGGGGCCCACATTAGACCCCACCTCTGTCCTTCTCATTGCTGATTGAAGACTTTCTTGGAGCTCCATGTCTGTTGAAAAACTTGGTGACCTAATGGTTAAGTGCTATGGCTGCTAACCAAAAGGTCAGCAGTTAAAACCCACCACCTGGTGCTCATTGGAAACTCCATGAGATCGTACTGCTTTATCCCTTAAGGTCACAGTGAGTTGGAATTGACTTGACATCAACGGGTTTGCTATGTCTGGTGCGGTTATTCCCATTTACAGCTCTGCCAGCTACTGTAACTGGCTTCTACTCAGCCATCTCCATTTTCCTGTTTCACACAGTAGGCATCTGAAAAAAAAGTGCCAGGGCTAAAGGGAATATTTAAGGTCAAAAATTAGGTGAATCTATTACCAGCATTGCAAGATTCTATAGTATCTTAATACATACACAGTTGAAATTCTCTGCTAAATTAGGAGCGGAAAATTGGAATTGACTGCTTGCATGTGGGGCTTAATTTAAATGCTCTGTTTTTTTCCCCTGTTAATGTCCCTAGTGAGTCTAGCCTTGACTGAGCAGGCTTTCCTCCATGCTGACTGGATGGAGTTGGGGGTGACAAGCAAGCTGGTAGTTTCTTCCTTCTCATTGGCTAAAAAGAGATGTTATAATCCCCACCCCCTACCCCCCAAAGCTCATTTTTTTCTGAGGTCAAAGGGCATGACCATAGCCAAAGGTAGTAATTTTCTAGCTAAAGGCTGGACACTTGATGTCATTTTCATGTTATGTCACTATCTTAGTTATCTAGTGCAGCTATACCAGAAAAGCCAAAAATGGGTGGCTTTAACAGATACTTCTTTTCTTACAGTTTAGGAGGCTAGAAACCTGAATTCAGGGTGCCAGCTCTTGAGGAAGGCTTTCTGAAGTCTTTATAGGCTCTGGCGAAAGGTCCTTGTCACATTGAGTTTCTGTTGCTGAGCGATCTTCATATAGCTTGACATCTATCTTCCCCAATCTGTGCTTCTTTCACTGACTTGTGTCATCTCTTTTATAGCTCAAAAGAGGTTGACTTAAAGCAAAGCCTACACTAACTCTGCCTCATTAACATGATGAAGAAAACCCATTCCCAGATGGAATTATAACCACAGGCATTGAGGTTAGGATTCACAGCACCTATTTTGGGCATACACATAATAATCATAGATGTAGGTCCTAGAGGTAACATTCAAGGTTTGGTTCAGCTTCTCTCCAGCCAGACCTAGCAGAGCTGAAGAAGTGAGTTGGGGAAGGCTGGGTTACATGTCCGGTACGGTGGAAGGTATCTGGTGGGGCTTGAGCCTGGAGGTGCTACGGGCCCATTGGTTCTATTTTGATGGCTTTGCTTTTACAACATTGCAGTGTGATACTTGGAAGGGCCAGCACAAAGTAATCAGCTCAGGGGTTCCTAGCCAGACATTTCCATGAGGGGTCTGTGAAGTCCTGAGATTACCTGCGTTTCAGAGTACAAAGCACCCAGTGTTTCATCAGATCCTCGAAGGAATTGATTACTTCCCTAAAAAAGAAAAAAAAAAAGGATTAGAAGCTCTAAAATAAAACAACTCTTTCATTTTAAGATGCAAAGACCAAGGCTCAGAGAGGGGGAGGCACTTGCTCAAAGCCATATAACCAGTTCATTTAGTTAGATCCAAGTAACCTGATTCCCTGTACAACATTCTTTGTAACAGATTGTGCTGGCTGTTCTTAAGATCATCTCAAACAGTGTCTAAGCCTGCAAATACTTAAAGCAAGATTATAAAACCCCTCAAACACTCTATCCCAAGCAGAGTAAGAAGGCTTATCTCGGGGTGTGTCAGACACCAAACTCTCTCTTATCTTTGTTGTGTAACATCAGATATGGCAGCTGATCTTACTGGGCCTTCCTTTTCTTATTTATCACGTGGACTAGATGTTCAAGTCCTTCCTAGACTGGACATCCATGATTCTGCTATGTTGGGCTTGTTCCAGCAACTTATGCCTGCCTCAGTCAGGGTTACAGACTACATTTGACAGTTTCCAGGTGGGAGGGGGCTCTAACCAAGGGCCACTCCAGGAACACAATGTTGGTTAAAAATAAATCAGAATGAAGGAAAGCTGGCTGTCCCTGCAGGCCCTGTGGCCTCCCTGGTCACCACAGCTATCCATCAGGAGGTGGGCCTCCTGAGCTTCCTTGGCAGGCTGCTTCCACAAGACACGTGAAGAACCAACCACTGGAACAATTGTTGAGCTGCAGCTGTGACTTTCCTGCCTCATCCTTACCATGAGGGGAACAAAGCTGATGGCACACTGGGCTCCATGCGATGCTCCTTGGGACAAATTTGGGTACCCTGAGCTAAAATTAGCCAATCTTGCTGCTTCTAAAGACTTCTACTGTCCTCTGGCCGATGACCAGCCTGAAATAAGATTCCTTTGAAAAAGCTCAGTGCTTTCACCTTGCGCCTTCCTACTTTTAACTTTTGGGATTCTCGCACCCCCATGCAACTCTGACAGAAGCATTAAACAGTGTTGAGAAGTGATGTTATGACTTCTCCAGTGTATTGGGTGAGGTCTGGGCACGGGACCTGCTGGGGAAGCTGGGAGGATCTCCCTGTAAAGGGGAGCCAGGGTCAGGCATCATTCACAGTGGGTTACTCCCAAAATCCAAGTCAGAAGTTGGGTGGCACAGTGGTTGGATTCCTGGGAAGTATATCTTTAGCACCTACCATCTGCTGGAGGTTGTCCTAGCCCCATGGAGACAGCAGTAAGCAGGGTTTCAGGGACCCTGGGGAGGACAAAGGCAGACAAAAAATGAGTAAAGGAAGAAATAAACAAGACCAGCCTAGCTTGTGATGAGTCGAAGAAGGAAGGAAGCAGGGTGTTACAGGGAGATGATGCAAATGGTTAAGCGCTCAGCTACTAACCGTAAGATTGATGGTCCAGACCCACTCAGAGGTGCCTTGGGACTAAGGCCTGGCAATCTGCATCTGAAAGTCACAGCCTTGAAAACCCTTTGGAGCACAGTTAGACTCTGACATATTTAGGGGGTTGCCATGATACAGAATTAACTTGACAGCAACTGATTTGGTTTTTTATTTTGGAGAAGGTATGCTTTGGTCCCCCCAAATCTCGGGTCTTGAGAAGTAGTCTCAGAAGCTTCTGAAGTAAGGACTTTTGTGCAAGGAGTTTATTTCATAGAAGATCTTGGCAAACACTGGACAGGGCATTGAGAGGTGAAGAGGGAAGGGTGTGTGTATCAGACCCCTTACCACAGTGGGCACCTGGAGCTCAAGACCACTAGGGCACACTGGGAGACAGTATTTGGGGGAACACACCAAGGGTTTTTTGTATGAAAAGCAAATTTCATTCTCATACCAGACTCTTCCAGTATCTCTTCTAGGAACACATCCATAAATATCAGTTAGGAATGTTTTGGATCTGAGTTCAACGAACTTACTCAGACTTCACTGAAAATCCAGAGTTCAGGTGTGATTTAATCCAGAGATTCAACCAATGGCGATAATGTCAAACACATAAGTTCCGTGTCTCTGTTGCATTTTCCTCAGCGTCAGTCTGTCAGCTTTACCCTCAGCCTCTTGTCATGGCCACAAGATAACTGCCTGAGATCCAGGTCTCAGACTCCGACTCCATCAAGCTCACTGAAGCATTGCTAGACTTCCTTTCCCAGAATCCCAAGCTTGTGTTTTCCTTGAGTCTCACAGACTCTGAGTGGGTTATGTGTACATCCCTCAACCGGTTGCAATGGCTACATTGATTGATTTCCTAGAGTCAAAATTTCTCTTAGAGCAGAAGACAGGCTCAATCTAACACACACCACATGCTAAGAGTAGGGGAAGGGGACAGGGGCCCTTTCTCAGGGGAGAATCAGGGCAGTTTGAAAAGAGAGAGAAACAGGTGCTGGTAATAATCACAGTTCTATCAGGTGCTGGCTATATGTCATGTCCCGGACAAGCATCACTTAATCCCTATGGCAACCTTTTGCTAGCTCCATTTCATGTATGAAGAAACGGAGGCAGTAGGAGAACAAGTATCACAGTTACCCAGACTCCACACTCTTAGCCTGCACTTCTTACTGACTTCTAAGCCAAGTGCCATCGAGTCGGATCCGACTCATGTCTTACTGTCTTCTAGATGTATTCAAATACATGTATTCCAAAGAGGCTGGTTGAGTTCTGCCTCTCACTACAAAAGTGACTTGAAAATCCAGTTCTGTCCATGAAATCATGTGAAACCTGGGCCAAGACTTTACACATATTATTTTATTTGGCCCCCAAGCAACTCTGTGAGGGGGACCCTGTTAGCCCCATTTTACAAAAGGGAGATCAAAGCACATAAAGTTTTCCATGTACAGTAAGGGCGGAGTCAGGGCCCAGACTCAGGCATGCTGACTCCAATGCCTGTCTTCTGGTTACTCGAATGCACCGCTATGCTCCACAAAGCTGTTTTCTGCCCTCTTGGTGGACCCTGGTGGCAGAAAATGCAGTAGGTTTTCCAACACATGTTCCTTTTCTTCTAGGGCCATGGGCTGGTCCATATTCCCAGCCTCCCTGTGGGCAGCTGGTACCATGGATGGAGTTCTGGTCAGTGGAATAGGGCAGAAGGGATGGACGCCACTGCCAGGTCCCACCCAAACAAACCAGCATGCTGCTCTATGCTCTTCGTCTTTCCAGCGTGCAAGTTGGTGAGCGATTTGGAGAGTTCCCCAGCATCCTAAGGCAGGGATCAGCAAACTACAGTCAGCTCATGAAGTTTTGTTGGAACACAGTCAGGCTGTTCATTTAGTATTATTTATGGCTGCTGTAGGAGCCCTGGTGGTACAGTGGTTTAGTGCTTGGCTGCTAACTGACAGGTTGGCAGTTCAAATCCACCAGCGGCTCCACAGGAGAAAGATGTGGCAGCTTGCTTCTGTATAGATTACAGCCTCGGAAACCCTGTGGGACAGTTCTACTCCACCCTACAGGGTCTCTATCGGCAGGAATCCACTTAACAGCAATGGGTTAGGTTTAGTTTCACACTGCAACACCAGAACTGAGTAGCAGTAGTCACCATATCCACAGGGAGGGTAGAGCCACAAGGGAAGCCTGTCTGGCTCCCTGAATTCCCAGGAGCTGAGTGTTTGCATTGACGAGTCAGTGGGCAGGGAAAAACCCTCCTGGTGTTAAGCCTGTGAAGTTGTGGGCTTGTTTGTTACAGCAGTTAGCCTACCTTGACTAACAGAAGCATGCACATGATGGACAAACCATTCATTTACTGTAGAAATTTCTAAAGGCATCCTGGGACCAGGCATCCTGGGACCAAACATCCCAGCCAAAGCATGGCAGCCGGCCCTGGAGGGTTTTGCAACTATTGTAGGACTAGGGCTCAGGTTTCCAGGTGCCTTTGCTGGTCTGGTGGCGCAGTGATTAACCACTTAGCTGCTTACAGAGATGCTGGCAGTTCAAACACACTTGGCACTCTGCAGGAGAAAGATGTGGCAGTCTGCTACCATAAACATTACAGTCTTGGGAACACTATGGGATAATTCTACTCTGCCCTGTGGGTTGTTATGAGTTGGAATTGTCTCCATGGCTGAACTGTCTAGACAGGCAAAACCAGTGACATGTACTTATAAATACACAGACAGATTTATTTCAAGGAAATGGCTCATGCCGTTGCAGAGGCTAGCAAATCCCAAATCTGTGGGTCAGGTAGCAAACAAGAGGGTTCTCCTGACTCACATGGTTGTAGGGGCTGACAAACCCAAAATCTGCAAGGTAGGTTGCAGGCTGCTGGCTCACAGGGTTGCGGGAGCTGGTGAATCCAGCATCTGAAGATCAGGCAGCAGGCTGCTGCTGACTCATGTCCCGGGAAACAGATGTCAAAGGATGACATGCAGACTCTGGACGGTGTGAACTTTGCCAGAACATCTATATACATTAGATGCAGGCCACGTTCTCAACAAAACTGCCCTCCAGCTGATTGGCTGCTCACATCAGATCACAACACAAAGGATGATTGCATAATGTCTGCCAAGCCTCTGAGAACCATAGTCTGGCAGACCGGTATTGCCCACAAAGGTGTGTGGTCTCCCTGCCTTTCTCTGACTTATACATAAATGTCCTCATTTAGTTACTCTGAGTTGAAGACACTGGGATTTGGGGAAAATACATGAACTGTCTCCAGGCTCACCTTGGGACGGAATTAGGAGAAGCTTGCAGGATGAAACTAGAGTGAACAAAGAGAATGCTGGTGTACGTGAGGCCAGGGAGGGTGGGGGGTGTCAAGGCTGATACCCACTGACGGCAGGGCCCCTGGTAGTGATGGCAGGGCATTCCAGTGGTTTCTGAGCCCATTCTTCATTCATTGGTAAACAGATCATTTATTGAGCAACATGTTGAGCTGGACACTGATCCAGGTACTGGGGGCTCAGCCATGACAAGAACAGACCAGGTTGTAAGGGAGAAAAATGAAGCAGGACTGGAGATAGATAGTGCAGGGTGGGGGCCTAGGTCACCTTTAGAAAGGGCAACCTAGGAAGTCCTCCCTGAGTGGCTGAGATCGGGGCAAAGACACAGAAGCAAGGCTATAAGGAGGAAATGCTACTAGACAGAAAGAGTAAGTACAAAGATTCTGAGGTAGGAATGTTTTTGGCCTTTCAAGGGACAGTGTGGGGGCCATGCGGCTGGAGTAGAGTAAGGAGATGAGGTTAGGGGACTTGTAGGGGGCTGATGGACCAGGGATGCAGTAGTGTTGTGGTTACTTGTGCTCCCTTTTGGCTGCCTGCTGCTTCTTGGCTCAGGGGATACAGCAGGGTATGGTCTGTCCTTGCCAGCATCCTGTGGGAAAAGCCACTGACCCCCAGCTATGTCATCCTTACTTTGGTCCTTTTGGTAATAAAAACCACAAAACCAAACCTATTGCCACTGAGTCAATTCTGACTCACAGCAACCCTGTAGGACAGAGTAGAACTACCCCACAGAGTTTCCAAGGAGTGGCTGGTGGATTCAAACTGCTGACCTTTTGGTTATCAGCCAAACCCTTAACCACTGCATCACCAGGCCTTCTCTTGGTAATAAAAAAACAAACAAACAAAAAGACCCACTGCCATTGAGTCAATTCCAACTCAGAGCGACCCAATAGGTCAGAGTAGAACTGCTCTATAGACTTTCTAAAGAGTGCCTGGTGGATTTGAACTGCCAACTATTTGGTTAGCAGATATAGCACTTAACCACTACACCACCGGGGTTTCCTTTTGGTAATAGGAGCTACTCAAATCAGAGCCAAAGTCTCACCTCCCAACCACTCCTGGAGCGGAATGTGGCCATGTGACAGAATGAGTATTGGTGACAGCCACTGTCTTCCCAGAGCTGTGCATGCTGTACTTGCCATAGAGATCATCTCATCAGAACCCACAGACTAAGCATCCATGTGTGACCCTCACTTGCCAGATGGGGAAACTGAGGTTCCAGAAGGAAGAGTAGCCTCTTGGACTACTCACAGGTCCACACTTCTGTTCCACATACTCTGCATACACACTGCAGAAGATGCCTGGAACCAGAAAGCAATACTAAAGGTAAATAACCTAGCTGTTTTCACAGTTAAAGAAATAATCAGGAAAAAACGGCAGTGGCCAGTGAGTCAGTTCTGATTCACAGTGACCCCACACATGTCAGAGTAGAACTGTGCTTTATAGGGTCCAGTGGTTTTTCATAAATAGGTCGCCTTTCTTCTGAAGTGCCTCTGGGTAGACTTGAACTCTCAACCTTTTAGTTAGCAGCTGAACAGGTTAACTGTTTGCACTACCCTGGGACTCTGAGGGTGCCCAGGGTCAAGAGAGAGCCCCAGAGCTTGTGGGCACAGGGAGGAAGGGTGGGGACAAGCTTGAGTCCTGCCAAGCTGGATGACATCACCTCTCAATTTAAATATGCTCTTGTTGGCAAAAACTCCCCACAGAAAGGCCAGGCCAAGAAGACATTAACAGTGTCTCCATTTCAAAAGTAGCCTTCATCATCACTCTGCCACAATAAATAAGCTGAATCAAAGTCGCTGAGCAAATATTGTGTAATGAAAAGGCTGTCTGGAGAGGAAAAGATTGGACAGGCAGATTTATGCAACATGGGGACAAATATTACTTATTTGGCAGAACACAGCAGAGTTAATGTCATTTTGAATAACTTGTTTACCCAGTGATTATGTGATTAATGAGTATCAAAAGGCTTATTGCATAAAACTGCAGTTTGCTATGTCTAGCATATTTCTGGACCTGGTTGCAGGCACCACTGTAGGGCAAAAAGTAAATCAATTTAAATTATCTCCTGGGGAGAACAGTATGTAATAAACGGCCAAGTTAATGGGCTTGGGTGTTTTAAAAATCCTCTCTATCCCTTAAAAACAAAACAAAACAAAAGGCCCAGGAGAAAGAATTATTTGAAAGTTGACCTGAAAAGTTTTGTTTCTAAAAAAGCAGTACCTATGTTCACTGCAGCACTTCTCACAGAAGCCAAAAGTTGAAAACAATCCACCAGTCCCATCAACAGACGAACAGGCAATCAAAGCGTGGTCTGGACGTACAATGGAACACGACTAAGCCATAAAGAGAAATGAAGTCTTGAGGTACACCACAGCATGGGTGAACCCTAAAAAACATCATGCTGAGCATAATCTGTCACAAAAGGACAAATACTGTATGACCTCACTTCTATGAAAGAAGCAAATAGAAACAGAAGATTATTAGGGAGAGTTTTTGCTTAGTGGACACTGAATTTATGTTCATGGTGTCGGAATGATTTCGAAGAGGTTAGTCAGAATGGTCGCACCAACTGAAGAATTTAGTCAATGTCACTGAATTGTACAATTAGAAATTGATGAGATGGAATGTTTTGGTATGTATATTTTCAGAAAGACCTAACTCCCCTCCCCTACAAAAGCAAGCAATACCTAAAGGTAAATAACCTAGCTGTTTGCTCAGTCAAAGAAATAATCAGTGCCCATCTGGCTTTTGGGAAACCCTGGTGGCATAGTAATTAAGTGCTACAGCTGCTAACCAAAATGTCAGCAGTTCAAATCCACCAGCCACTCCTTGGAAACTCTATGGGGCAGTTCTACTCTGTCCTCTGGGGTCATTATGAGTTGGGATCCCCTCAACAGCAGTGAGTTTGGCTGGGTTTGGCTTGGTTTGACCTGGGTCTTGAGACCTGCCCTCCAGTTTAAACTTCCCGTCTGTTCCGTAGTCTTCCTCTCTCCTCCCCGTTCTCTGCACGTGTGTGTTCCTGAACACCTGCCTTGGGCTCAAGCTGTGACTCGGCCGGACTCCTCTTCAGCCCTTCCATCAGCCATTATTCAACAGTAAGCCCTCAGTGCCACCGCCCTCTTCTCAACCACTCTAGCCTGGTTTTCTTTGCCTTAGCGGCAAGACTACACTTTCCTGATCACCAGTGGACCAGGAAGGAGCAGAGCTGAGGTGGCCAAAGCCGGATGGGAGTGTTAGGAAGGAAGCAGTCTAGTGCTTATTTTATAAATCAGCCCACTGGGGAGCAGAAAGGGGAAGAGTTTGTCCAAGGTCACATAAGTGAGTCCAACAGCACTGTGATCACCGGGCTCTGAAGCTGGCCTGGCTGCCTCAGGGGCCAGGCTGCCCCAGCCTGCTGGCGTGCTCTTCACCTTGCTGGTTCCCTCACCTGTAAAATGAGGTGAGATGGAGGGGTTTCCACACGACAACATATGTAAAGCCTTGGGGCTAGACCCCGTTAAAGCCCTCAGATGTGCCAGCTACTGCCTTTTCCCCCCTCACTCCCACCAAGGCCAAGCACAGCAATTGGTCAGGCCATAGCCAGGCCAGCTGGATGAGGACAGGGTGGCCCTCTGATGACTGCTCTAAACAATTTGACCGAAGTGCCCTGTGGTTAAGTGGCTTGCCATGGCCACATACAACCCACCCAGTGGGTGTGGAGTGGGGGCACAGCCCTATGGGCTTTGTTACCAGGACTGGCCTGGCCCTTCCTGAGGCTGTCTGTGACAGCAGCTAGAAACCTCAAATCCTTGGAACTGCTGAGGGCAGCGGGGTGGTGCCGAAGGGCATCTGTGGTCCTCACCCCACAGGCATGTATCTGCAGCCCTCCTGCCTATGCTCTGGCTCACCAGCACAGTTGCCAGGCAGAGAGGTCATAGGCTTGCCGCAGTGAACGTGTAGGATGTGCACATGTGGACCTGGCCCACTAGCTTCCCTGCCAGCACAGGCCTGCAGAGGGCCCATCTCCCTGGGTCTCGCTGTTCCCTGGAAAGAGGCAAGGACGACAGCCAGTATCCACAACCGTCTGTGCTGGGCCACTTCCCCTCCCGACTGCTGGACAGCTGATGTCATGCCCTCTACACCCACCAAGACCAGCCAACACTTCCACCCAGCTGGCGTGGCACTGGTTCCGTGCTGCCACTCCTACTCCTGCCCAAGCCCTGGGAAAGCAAGGGCAGGGAGCCTCCGAAGAGACCCCTGCAGATACTCCCCTCACACCACAGTGCCAATAGCATACAGAGCAGTCCCCTCCCCTCCCAAACCCGATTCCACCTCTGTGAGCAGTGTTGCTACAACTAAGCAAGACTACAGCATCTTGGCAACACAGTAGTTAAGAGCTTGGCTGCCAACCCAAAAGTCAGCAGTTCAAATCTACCAGCTGTTCCTCAGAAACTCTTCGGAGTAGTCCTACTCTGTCCTGCAGGGTTGCTGTCAGTAGGGATTGACTCGTTGGTAACCATTTTTTGTTCTTTTAGAGAAGGCCACTGGAGGCTCAGTGGTCAAGTTCTCGCCAATGACAAGGGAGATTGCTAGTACCCCTTGTGCACTGCCACCACCCTGTCATCTCTCACGGGAGGCTTGTGTGGCTCTGCAATGTTGGACAGGTTTCAGTGGAGCTTCCACACTAAGAGAGGGCTAGGAAGGCTTGACTGACTTCTGAAAATCAGCCAGTGAAAACCCTGTGGACCACAATAGTCCGATCTGCAACCAATCACGGGAACAGTACAGGACTGGGCAGTATGTCACTCCACCATATGTGGCATTGCCATGAGTCAGGGACCAACCTGAAGGCAGCTAACAATACAGAGGAGCCAGCTGAGACCCCACTATCACTGGTGTTTCACCAAAGGAGTCGAGGAAGGGCTCTCCTCAAATAAGGTGGCTCAGGGACACCATGCCGTACCATACTCATTGCCATCAAGTTAATTTCGACTCATAGCAGCCTTATAGGAAGCAGAACTGCCTCATAGGTTTCTAAGGCTATAAATCTTTACTGGAAGCAGACTACCAAGTCCTTCCCCTGTGGAGCCATCAGTAGGTACACATCACCCGAAAAGGACTCCGACACACAGATGTACTGGAAACATATTCTTTATTCAAGCCCAAATGTGCTGCCACTCTCCTTCTGCCTCGCAGGGCCCCTCCCTCCATCCCAACCTCACCCTGCACACCAGCACTGCTTCACCCTCTATACCCACATCCCTGGGAAGACACTAACTCCAGATGCCGGGGTCCAGCTGGGCCTGGACATCAGCCTGGAGTTCTGGTTTCAGCTTCTGAATTTGCCCACTAGTGGCTTCGAGGGCCAAGCCCCTAAACCCTGCTGGTCCAGGAGAGCAGAGAGTTGCTGGCGTGCCTGCTGGTAGAGGCCAGCCTAGAGCAGGAGACAGAAGAAGTAAAGTACTTGGTAGGAGGTGAGGGTGAGGGTGGAGTGGGTGCAATACGATGCAAAGACAGCATGATAGGGGGTGGACCGACCTTGGCCGCCTCATAGGTCTTCAAGGCCAGGAGGTGTGGCTTGTTCAGCGCACGTGCTGCCTGGCGGAAGGCCCGGAGAAAGGCAGCCTTGCAGAGGCGAGAAGGGGGCCCAAGGGTCCCACTGGGAAGAGGAGGGCCAGCATCACAGGCACGTACCATGTGTCTACCTGGCTCCCCCCACGCCATGACCACCTTACAGGTAGGGACAGAAACACTGGCCCTGGCCATGAAGCATGCAGATGACTGCTGGGGTTGACCCAAGTCTATGGCTACCACGTGCACGCTCACCATTGAGCGTCCCCCTTCATCTCAGCACCCTGGCCCCTTCTTACTCTGTCTTCACCCGCCCGGTGGCGACATCTACGACCTCAACATCAGGATCCCCCAGACTCCAGTTGATGCTCAGACCGTGGCAAGTGCTGGAGGTGGGGCTGCAGGAGACTACCGAGGGTCCTGCAAATAGGTGCAGTGTGTTGCGGGCATAGGGGGGTGGCAGGGACGAGCCCTGAGGCCCATCCAGGCTGGGACGGGCATGGATGACCTGGCTCAGAGTGGCAGGGTCATGGCAGGGATCCGCTGTAGGGCAGAAGGTACACAGGAAGTTGAGTCGTTCTCCCACACACCACCAGGCCCCATGTTCCACCCCTAGGCCCCTCAGAGCCCCTCACCCACAACGAGGCTGGTGGCGTAGATGGGTGGCAGGAAGTGGGCCAATAGGGCACCCCCCAGCCCTAGAACAACCCAGCGGGCCAGCTTGTCACTGGCTGACAGACAGCCCACATGGGTGTCACGTAGTGCAGGTGCCACATAGCACACGGGCTTCAGCTCCCCACAGATGTGGGCCTGCAGGCGGAAGGGAGGACTGTGCAGAAAACCACCTTCTAAGGATGAGGGGACACTGCCAGCAGACAAGGACAGAGAGCAGGGCTGAGGGTGAGTGCTGCTCTCTGCCCTCCCCTGGCCCCCATCCCTGTCCCTTCCTCCCAGACTCCCCCGTACTACATGTCATGGGCTGCTCCCTTGGGGGTGTTGCTGACATAGAGATGCAGGAAAATCCCAGGCTTGAGGGCAAATAAGGGTCCAGGTCCAGGTTGGGGGGCCAACACTGACCGCTCCTTGCCCTTGAGGCCCCCCTGTGTCACCAGCAGAAGCTCCCGGAACAGGAACCTGGGAACAACAGGCAGGGGAAGAACACTCCCTTGCAGGGCTGTAGCCATGCAGCCAAGCAGCCTTTGCCCCTCATCTCACCAGGACCTGGCAGGTGCCCACGCCTCACCTCAGCATGGCCCAGCTGGTGACCACCAGCCCCTCACCTCAACAGGGCCCGCCGGGCGATCACCACCCCATGGCAGTCATGCAGCTGCCGGCCCGAGAACTCCAGCCAGCCGGCGCAGCAACCACTGCCTGTGCCCAGTGCCACCAGCTGGTAGATCTCTTTGGCATGGCCCCTGGCACCTGGGACCTCTGTGCAGGGAAAGGGTGGAGAGACAGCCAAGCCTCAGGCACTGCACCTGAGCCTTTGAGGTGACAGGCCAGGGCAGCGGTCCCTACCTCTCTCCAGGATAACTGCAGCCACAGTTTCCTTGCAGGCCCAGTGTGGTGAGTTCTCACCCAGCAGGCGGTCAAAGCCAGCACTGACCACTGCCGCGCAGCGCTGCTCGTGGGTCACGATGTTCTCTGGCCAAGGGTAGAGAGCAAAGGTAGGGGCCCACAGCTCACGCTGCTGCCCTTATTGGGGTCTGGATCAGGGAGCTACGGGGCAGGGCCAGCTGGGGTCCACCTACCTACACTCAGGGGGATGAGAGGAGATCTGTCAGGAGTCTTGGGATGCTCTGGAAGAGAGACAAGGGAGCAGGTCTGCCTGTGTCCTTCAGGAAGTGAAGCAGTTCCACCGGTAGGAGAGGAGGGGAAGCCTTCCACTTCCACAAACCAGAAGTCCCACGGGCTGCTCCTCTAGCAGTCCTTGTCTCCAGTGGGTGGGACTCCTCATCCCCATCTCTCTGCAGGCCAGAAGCTGATGCCCAGATGGGCTTTGCTATAACCCACCCCATCCATGCATGTACACAGCCACCTCACACTCCCCCACAGGAGTGCATGCCGGCCAGCCTCCCATCCTGCTGGGGTTTGGGGCTCTGGCCCCATTACCTGGGCTCACTAGCTGAGTCCTGATATAGTGGAGTGCAGAAAGAGCCGCTTGCTGCGTGGCCTCTGACTTGGTGCTCCCAGTGCCCAAGGCACAGACTACTCCATCCAGCTCTATGCTCACAGAGAAGGGGATGTCGGGGCCTAGGGAAGGAGGGGAGGTGGAGTGGCCTTCTGTCTTCCACTGACACCATGCCCTTTCTAGCAGCAGGTACGATACCCAGCCCTGTTGGTGTCCTATCAGCTCTCACCTACACTTCCTCCAGAGAGCAAGGGCAACCAGAGCATCAAGGAGACCGCCACTGCCCTTCAGTAACTGCAGACAGCATTCACTGTCCCTGCCAGGCCGTGGGCGTGTCCTGGCATGTAGTACACATTCTTAATGACACGGAGTCCTTGCTCAACCCCTTCCAGGTAGGCAAGATATGACACCATGTGACAGAAGAGGCACAGGCAGGAAGGCAGTTTGCCCAGGTGCTGCTGGGACCCAAACCCAGGTCTTGGTCCACAGCCCATGCATGCTGCTCTCACAAAGAAAGCCCCCAAGTGCCTGCACAGTTTTCCGCCTTCCCATCAGATACAGGCATTCATTTCTTCTCTACTCCATGGACCCCACATCTGAAAGGTTTGTCCAGCGAACTACCAATTCAGTCGTTACTTACAACACAAAAGGAACAATGAGAGGATCATCCGAAGGATACTATACTTAACTGTTCACTGTTTCTCCAGGGGTTCTGCCCCCTTAGAAGAGAACCTATCTCAGCATTCCTCACCAGCACTGAGATTCATCTACTTTAAAAAGTGCCTTGATACCACCCCAGGGTCATCTTCAAAACTTAGGAATGGATTGGACTTGGTGGCACAGAGTGATCATATCATGCGTGCACTTTATGGTTCTACGCATCTACAGGACGTCGTTCTGCTGACCTCTTACTGGAGGCAGGGGAGTGGGTGAAAAGGAGGGGATAGGAGATAGTGGGGAGGATAAGACATGTATGGACAGACAGGAAGAGTGTGCTGTCACCGAGCAGGGAGGACAGCGGGAGCTGCATATAGGTGGGCATGCAAATTTATATGGGAATGTACATTTTCATTCAATCATAATAAAAAAAATATTTCCTGAAAGTAAAAACAAACAATAATTTAGCTTAGCACTGTGCTCTTTTAAGATTTGTGTGGAATCAAACTGACAACTGCAACTTGATAGATAGGAAATTTAGGAGGGACTGAGTTTATGTTAATGGCGGAGGAACAGCTCACAAAAGGAGAGTGACAATGGCTGCATAACCGCTGTAATCAGCATAACTGAGCTGCAAGTGCAAAAATTGTTGAGATGGCCTCTGTTCTGCTATATTCTCAGTGACAAAATATATATTTTTTCCCTTGAAAAAAGCCTTGAGAATGCCAACAAATAGGATGCATAAGGGGTGCTGGCATCAGAAAGTCACCACTTTGCAGCCCAGCAAAAATGAAATCTGGTGAGATTCATCAGTGTTTGCCAAAGCTATGAGTAGCAGTGTGGTACGTAACAGGACACTTACCTGTTCTCTGGTCACCCCTCCTTGGACTGCCTATTAAGCACAAGGGAAAGAAAAGGCAGCTGACAGACATCACCCTAATCAAGCATCACAGCTGGCACCACCTGCTTCAGGACCGACCCAAACCACATGCTTCCTAGTGTGATGTCCTTTGAGGGGTAGGACACCACTTACGTGCATTGCTATTGAAAATGCAAAACTTGAACCCAATCCCCAAGGAATCAGACAAATCCCAAACTGGCCTTGTTCTTCAAAGCATCAGTGTCATGAAAGACAAGGAAAGACTGAGCCATTTCAGATCACAGGAGATTCAAGAGGTGGGACAGCAAAATGGAACATGTAATGCTTGTAACAAATGTCCATACATATCATTCCTGGGAAAACTGTCAAAATTTGAATGTGCTGAAAATTAAATAATAGTACTCTATCAGTAAAGCCTTAGTGGTGCTCTGGTAAACAGCTCAGCTGCTAACCAAAAGGTTGGCAGCTGGAATCCACTAGGTGCCCCTTGAAAACCCTAAAGGGGCAGTTCTACTCTGTCTTATAGGGTCACTGTCACGGACTAAATTTGGTCCCCCAAAAATGTGTGTAGCCATTTGGCTAGGCCATGATTCCTCCTACTGTGTGATATTCCTGTATGTTGTCAACGTTGCCTCTATAATGTCAGTGACGGAGGATGGGTGGCAGTCCTGTTGGTAGGGCAGGACTCAATGAGTAAGCCTGTATTGTTCCTTGAGGCCATCTCTTGGGATATAAAGGAAAGGGAAGCAAGCATAGTTGGGGATCTCATACCACCAAGAAAGCAGTGCTAGGAGCAGAGCATATCCTTTGGATCTAGGGTCCACATGTCTCAGAGGCTCCCAGTTCAGCAGAAGGCTAATGACAAAGACCTTCCGCCACAGCCAACAGAGAAAGACGTTCCCTGGAGCTGATGCCCTGAATTTGGACTTTCATCTGCTTTTCTACGAGAAAATAAATTTCTGTTTGTCAAAGCCATCCACTTGTGGTATTTCTGTTATGGCAGCAATGGATGACTAAGACAGTTGCTATGAGTCAGAATCAACTAGACAGCAACAAATGATTGTATCAGTGTTAGATTTCTACAATTTGATAACTACACTATAGTTATATAACAGAATGTCTTTGTTCTTATGGAAATACATCCTGAGGTGTTTAGGGATAAAGAGCATGGTGTCTGTGATAACTTCGCAATTATTTGAAAAAATGATGTACTCATATATTTAAAAATGTATAGAGGGAGACAGACACATACAAAGCAAATGCACAAGGTTTGACAATTAAGTCCGTGAAATTAATTATTCTAAGTGTTATATACCTTACTGCTGAGTATCACTAGGGTCACATTCAAAGTATTCCCTTGAGAAGCTATGCATTGATGACAGTGCCTAGTCCACTCTTCAAAGCAATTTTGGAACTATTTCTAGAATGGCAATTGGTGGCAAGTTACAAACTTAACTATATAGTTTTCTATGAGGGAGTTTTTAGCCAGTAAGCAAATAACTGTATTGGAACACCGTCCCTACTCACCTGCTCTTGCCCCCAATGACTTTTTTATTTATCCAGAAATAAAGGACATATTGAAAGAAAGACATTTGGATGACATTCACGACATCAAGGGTAATATGATGACAGCTTTGATGGCTAGTCCCATAAAAGAGTTTCAAAATTGCTCTGAAAGGTGAACTAGGCACTGGCATGGATGCATATTTTCCCATGTGAGGTATTTCAAAGGTGACCACAGTGATATTCAGCAACAAAGTATGCAGCACTTTTTCTAGGATGAGTTTGCAGACTTAATTGTCAGACCTCATATTAATGTTAACTGGGTAAACGTTTAACGAGTTTATGGGAGTTCTTCATACTCCTCTTAGCAAACATGTAAATGGTGGACAAAGGCAGCACCAACAGTGTACTACTCTGTGTGTGACCTCTCTGACCTCAGTCTCCTCAACTGTAAAACAATGCTAATGCTATCACACCTACATCAAGAGTCATGGTGAAACTAAAGGACTTATCACACCAGAAACCCTTCCAATACTGCCTGGCACATCACCCACAACTCCTGTTAGATGTCATCTCTTTTTGAGTGGTTCATTTGAGGTTCTCTTACCAATTGCTGTCAAGTCAGTTCCAACTCATGGTGACCCTCTATATGACAGACTACAGTTGTGCTCCATAGGGTTTCCAATGGCTGGTTTTTCATAAGCAGATCAACTAGGCCGTTCTTCCGAGGTACTCCTGGGTGGATTTGAACCCTCAACCTTTTGGTTAGCAACCAAGCACACGAACCATTTACACCATCCAGGGACTCCTAGGATTCTCTTAGGAGGCTTAAAAAAGTTGCCAATAGCTTGAAGAATGATTCCCTTACTATCTCTTTAAAACCCCAAACCGCACCCACTGCCACCTAGTTGATTCCAACTCATAGTGACCCTACAGGGCAGAGTAGAACTGCTCCATAAAGTTTCCAAGGAGCGCCTGGGCAAATATAAACTGCCGACCTTTTGGTTCAGAGATGCAGCACTTCACCACTATGCCACCAAGGTTTTTATCTTCTCAGAAAGTGACGGTATGCTGGCTGAAGGTCGGAAGCCTGGACTTAAGACCTGGTATGCTGCTTTCCGTATCTGTTTAATTGGTAGGTTCGTGATATTGATACGGTGAAAAGACTCCTGTAACAATTAGACCTCTACAGTGTTACCCTCTTTCAGGGATCTCCAACGCTGGCACAGCATCTGGCTAACTGGCCCCCGAAAAGGTGTACTACGTGGGTAGCTTAAGGCAAGTCTGTCAACCTCCCTCAGCTTCAGATGGGGACCATATTCCTTTGTCATGGCTCTGCCACAGATGTCTAACGGCGGCTGGTGTGTAGCTGGTGCCCCTAAACACACACTGCTCACAGGGAGGAGGGTCTACCTTACAACCCAGGCTCAGGCTAGCTCATACGCCCACTCTCACTTCATCTGGGTTCAGCTGGACATCAGCTAGTCTTCAGAGGACGGAGGTCAGTGTCCACCTCTCCCAATTGGCCCCTACCCCATGACCCGATACCTGGTACCCAGGCACTCACCTGCTGTCCGATCCTCTCGGAAGATCAGGGAGGAACCCCGACTGGCTGCGTACTGAGTGAGTACGGCCACAGCCTTGCTCGAAGACGGGTTTTCAAGATCCTGGCTCAGCTGCCTGTTTGCCTTCGGTAAGTCCCCAGCGGGCCCTGCTGGAGAAACAGACCTCGGGCACATTCCCATCCACCCCATAAGACTCGCTTGCCCAGGCTGCCCGACTCCCACTCTGGGCCCAGTTCAGGCCCACCGTCCGCAGCTGCCGAGGCCTGGAACTGCCCCCCACCTCGATTGCCCTCCTCCACGTCGGGGCTGGGCGTGGACTTCCAACGGTCTTGGCCCAGATCATTCGAGGGCGGCCAAGGGATGGGCCCGGGGTTGATCTGTAATGACGCTGCCAAGCGAGGCTTCCTGCGGAAGCCGTACACACCGGCTGGAGAAGCCATGGCTAAACCTTAGGTGGACTGGGCACAGACCAAATCTCGCACAGTCTGACACACGCAGAGCAACTTCCGCGTGGGTAACACACGCAGCGAACGCAGCACGTCTGGATCCCGCCTCCTCTGCCCAACCAATGGAAAGGCTGATCTCCGACGCAGTGCACCGGAGTTCCGCCCCCTCCCACACAGCCAATGGGAAAGTCTGTCTCCTAGCCTCCACTGGAGGAATGAGAACAACGACTCGGTTGACTCCGACTTCTGGGTGGGGCTTCTGGAGGGGGCTGGGATGTCCAACTCCCAGCACCCTCTTTTAGACTCTTGGGTGGTGCAGGAAAATCGAAACTCAGGGAAGAGACCCGAAGGGCCTTGGGGGCCATGCTTCCATACTGGCTGCCATCGTAAAATACCTCCTCCCAGCACACGCCATCATACCAACCCTCGCCCAACAGCTTAACCTTTCTGAGCCTGGGATCCTCATTTGATAAATGAAAAATCCACTGCCGTAGGGTTCATTCCAACTCATAGGGACCCCGTAGGACAGCGTAAAACTGCCCCATAGGATTTTCAAGGCTGTAAATCTTTACGGAAGTTGCCAAGTCTTTTTCCTGCGGGGCTGCTGATGCGTTTGAACTGCTGACCTTTGGGTTTTGGTTAAGAGTGAGCTCTCTAAAGACTGTGTCACCAGGACTCCTCTGATAAATGAAGATTATAATTGTAACAGCCCCATAAAAATCATTAAAACTTAAAATTGTTTATGGTAGGTCTTCCTTAAACCAGGAGTCCTTAAGTGACGGAAACAGCGAGTGAGCTCCACTGCTAACTGAAAGGTTGAAAGTTTTGTCCACTCAGTCGTGCCTTGGAAAAAAGTCCTAGTAAATTACTTCCGAAATAGCTGCACGGAAAACACTAGGGAGCACAGTCCTGCTCTGTCATGCTTGGAGTCACAGTGAGTCAGAATCAGATTGACAACTGCTGGTTTTCTTAAACTCTAATCTGCAAACAGGCAGTATCAGTATCTCTTAGGAATTCAGAATTGCAAATTACTAATCCCTAGCTTCATACCTTTCATTTTACTTGGATCCATAATCATTCCCCATGGAAACCGCACTCAGGAAATGAAAAGAAGCACTGCGCAATCTGCTGCCAAAGACCTCTTTAAGGTTTTGAAAGAAGTAAGGATGTTACCACCTTGAAGACTTAAGGTGCACCTGACCCAAGCCATAGTGTTTGCAAGTATCTGATAGGCATATGAAAACTGGACAATGAATAAGGAAGACTGAAGAAGAGTTGATGCCTTTGAATTGCGATGTTGGTGAAGAATATGGAAAATACCATGGACAGCCAAAACAACAAACAATTCCATCTTGGAAGAAGTACGGAGGAGACAGAGTAGTCAGACACATCTTGTGAGCCCTCTAACAACAAAGACCCCTCCCCTAAGAGAAACATACACACACACCTAAGTGAATCAATTATATATGATGTTCTAGGAGCCCTGAACATCAAAGGGAAAGAAGAGAAACTGCACTGGCTGACAAGGAAGGGAGAGTAGGTCTAGAAGTACCTAGGACTGGCCAGACCTGCCAGCCAAGCCAAGTGCCGTTGAGTCAGATCTGACTCAAGGCGACCATGAATCAGAAGGCCAGACCTGATCTGGTGTAAATCAGCACTCCACAGGTGGATCAGAGGCAGTGTAGTGAGGGGAGTGATGGCGTTTGGAAAGTAGGAGAGACCCAGCAGCAAAGAGCCCATCCATGCCTCCAGAATCAGTGAAAAATGACATTTGATAATCAAAAGCTGAGTAGCTCGCAACTAACCTACCACATGAAGATCTAAAACTTTCTTTTGGGATAAGCTTTTTTGCCTTTACCCAGCGCTTCCCTCCTCCCTTCTCTGATTGGTGCCAGCTCCATAGACTGATGGAAACCTTGGAAGGAAGTAGAAACCTGAGCTATTCTCTCAGATGTGGAGAGGTGGAAAAAAATCTGCCAACTCCCCTGAGCAAGGAATTCAGGGAAGAAATAGTTCTTTGGTCTGGGTCGAGGCATAAGGGGTCCACAAACTTTGAATGCCTCTCACCTCTGCATTCAGCATCTAGCACCCATAGTCCAGCTGGGAAATACATCTATCCATGCTTCTTAATGAACAGGGACACATTTTCCTCACAGCTGTCAGTCATGTGCCTTTCTCAGTACATGTAGCCAGACACCTGTGCTTGCAACAAACACCCCTCTACATTTAGGACTGTAGGGGATAGCCTGAACACACACTTGCTGACTTACTACCAGGACATTTGAGCTGAATACAGGTGAGCTGAAAAATTAAATAGACTCCTGTGCTCACACGCTTAGCAACAGGTCTAACCATGTGCTGACAGGACATCAGATTTTCAAGGCACCAATATTCAAACTAGCTCACATGACCAACCTATTTGGATATTTCAGTACAAAGCAAAGAAGCTAGACCACAGTAAATAAACATAAAATAAATAAATACAATGACCTACTGAGAGCTTGGAGACAACAGTCAATATTAAAGCACATAAAGAGGGAATCTACGATGGCTTCAGAAAGCTCCCCAAACAAAGAATCCAGAAACTTTCCAGGTGAAGAGAACTTCCTAGAATTATCAGAAGTAGAATACAAAAGATTAATATTAAAAACTTTTGAAGTGGTCAGGAAGGATATCACGTAAAATGTGGGACAGCATAACGACAAACTGAATAAGTTGCAAGAAAGCATACAGAGACAGCAAGCAGAAATGCAGAAAATTAATAAAATTACAGATTTATAGTCAGAGGAGCAGAACTGAAGCAATGGAATTCAGAATTAGACTGAAGATAAGTACCTGACACCAACATATTTGAGAAAAAATCAAATACAAGAATTTTTTAAAACAGAGAAACACTAAAAATTATGTGGGCTTCTATCAAAAAGAATAATTTACAAGTGATTGGAGTGCCAAAACAAGGAGGATAACAGATAATACAGACAGAATTGTTGAGGATTTGTTCCCCGGTATCATGAAAGATAATAAGGTATCTATGCAAGATTCTCATTAAACTCCACATAAGGTAGATCCCAAAAGAAAGAGACCTAGGCATATTATAATCAAACTTGCTGAAACTAAAGATAAAGAAAGAATTTTAAAAGTGACTAGGGATAAACTGAAAATAATCTACAAAGGACGATCAATAAGAGCATACTTGGACCACTCTGCAGAAACCAAGTGTTTCAGTCAGCTAGTGCTGCTCTAACAGAAATACCACAGAGTAGATGGGTTTAACAAAGGAAAGTTTATTGTTACACAATCTGGTAGGCTACAAGTCCATATTCTGGGTGTCTGCTCCAGGGGAAGGCTTCCCCCTTGTTGGCTCTGGAGAAAAGTTTGGTATTGCATCAGTCTTTGTCCAGGGAGCATCTTTGCACAAAAACCTCAGGTCTGAAGGACGCACTCTTCTCCCAGTGCCGCTTTCTTGGTGATATGAGGTTTCCAATTCTCTGCTTGCTTCTCTTTCCTTTTATCTCTTGTAGGACAAAAGGACTAAGGATGGGACAAGCCATACTCCAGGGCAACTCCCTTTACAGTAGAGCAGGGAAGTAATCCTATGAAAGGATTTACAGTCCCACCCTAATCTTTAACATACAGCATAGGAAAATCACAAAATGGAGGACAATCATAGACTATAGGGAATCATGGCCAGCCACATGGCTACACATATTTTGGGGGGTACACAATTCAATCTATGATGCCACACAAGTAAGAAGGCAATGGGATGAAATACACAAAGCCTTGAGAAAAAGAACTGCCAGTAAAGAATTACATATCCAGCAAAACTGTCTCCCAAATGTCATGGTAAAATTAGGACATTTCCAGGTAAGCAAAAATTTAGAGAATTTGCAAAAACCAAGCAAAAAATACAGGAAATACTAAAGAGAGAGAATCCCTTGGTTAGAAAATCAATAACACCAGATAACAACCCAAGGCTAGAATGCAGGACAGAGCAACCAGATACCAACCCAGATAGGGAAATCACAAAAGCAAACCAAAGCTAAAGCAATGAAACCAGGGAAATAGAGATGTCATTATTTAAAAGACAACATTATAACCAAAAAGAGGGACTTAAGAAAATGTAGTCATAGACCTTTCATATGGAGAGCAAGTCAGGGCAATACACAGAAACAAAAAAGATTGGTTTAAATTTAGAAAACTAAGGGTAAACATTAAGGTAACCATGGAGGAAATTAACAATCTTACATATCAAAATAAAAAACAAGAAAAACATAAAGTTTCAGCAAATACAAAAACAACAATGAAAAAGATGAAAACACATAAAGAAAAACAACTTAGCAGAGAAAATTAAGTGCAACAAAGAAATTGTTAACAACATACATGAAAAGGTATCAAAATGACAGCAGTGAACTCATACCTATCAATTATTACACTGAATGTAAATAGATTAAATGCATCTGTCCCCCAAAAATGTGTGTAGCAGTTTGGATTGGCCATCGTTCGCAGTACCGCGTGACATTCTTTTATGTTGTAAACCGGACCTGTGCGATGTTAATGAAGGAGGATGGTGGCAGTTGTGACAGTGGGGCAGAACTCAACATGTGGGGTGGTATTATGTCTCAGGGCAGCCTTGAGATATAAAGGAAAAAGAGGCAAGCAGATACTTGGGAACTTCATGCCATAAAAAAAGCAGTGCCAGGAAATGAGTGCATCCTTTGGAAGGGACCCAGGTCTCTGTGGCTCAGAAGCTTTCAGGCCAAGGGAAGACTGACGACAAGCACTTTTATCCAGAGCCAGCAGAGAAGGCCTTCTCCTGGAACTAAGACCCTAAATTGGAACTTTTAGCCTACTGGACTGTGACAAAATGAAATTTCTTTTTTAAAACCCATCCACTTGTGGTATTTCTGTTAGAGCAGTACCAGATAACTACTGCAGCACAAATAAAGAGAGAAAGGCAGAATGGATTGAAAAAAAAAATGTGATAAAGCATTTTTCTATATGCTGCCTACAGTAGGAGACACATCTTAGCTTAAAGACACACACAAACTAAAACACAAAGGATGGGGAAAATATATATCAAGCCAACAACATTCAAAAAAGAGTATAACTGGCAATATTAATATCTGATAAGATAGACTTTAAAGTAAAATCCACCACATTGGATAAGGAAGGACACTATATAGCGACTAAGGGTTTGATAAACCAGGAGCATATAATGATATTAAATACTTATGCACCCAATGATAGGCCCTTAAATACATAAATTCTAACAGCATTGAAAAGAGAAACAGACAGCTCCACAATGATAGTGGAAGACTTCAATATACTACTTTTGGTGAAGGACAAAGCATCTAGAAAGAAGTTCAGTAAAGACACAGAAGGTATGAATTCCACAATCAACCAACTTGACCTCATAGACATATACAGAAAACTCCCCCAGCAGCAAGTATACTTTCTTTTCCAATGCACAGGGAATATTCTCCAGAATAGACCATGTATTAGACCTTAAAGCAATCTTTAACAAACTCTAAAGCACTGAAATACTACAAGGAAACCCTGTTGGTTGTGTAGTTACATCTATCTCTATTAACCAAAAGGTCAGCAGTTCCAGTCTGCCAGCATTCCTCAGAATCTCTATGGCATAGTTCTACTCTGTCCTATGGGGTCACTATGAGTTGGAATCAACTGGACAGCAGTGAGTTTGTTTTTTTTTTTAAGTGTAATAAAACACTTCAAGGGAGAGGGTTCTGGGTTCCATGGTTTCAGGGGATATCCAGGTCAATTGGCTTAACAAAATTTATTAAGAAAATGTTCTGCATCCTACTTTGGTGAGTGAGGTTTGGGGTCTTAAAAGCTATGAAGCATCCATCTAAGAAGGGCCATTTGGTCCCAACACACCTGGAGAAAAAGAGAATGAAGAACACCAAAGACGAGGAAAATATGAGTTAAAGAGACAGAAAGGGCCACAGAATCCAGAGACTACATCAGCGTGAGACCGGAAGAACTAGATGGTGCCCAGCAACCACCAGTGACTGCCCTGACAGGGAACACAACAAAGAGTCCCTGACATAGTGGGAGAGAAATGGGCTGCAAAAGTTGAATTGTGTTAAATAGACCAGAGTAGATTGTCTCACAGACTGGAGGGTCCCTGGAAGATTGTCTGTTGGTCCAGAGCTGAAACCAGTTCTAATAACAACTCCTCAGACAAAGTTTGAACTAGCCTATAACTCATAAAATTATATTGGTGTAGAGTGTGCTTCTTGGCTTAAGTAAATATATGAGACTCACTGGGCAGCTCTTATCCAGAGGCATGAGAAGGCAGACGGAGACAGAACCTGGTTGAATGGACATGGGAAACATAAGGTGGAAAGGAGGCATAACCTGTCACAGTATGGAGAGAACAACTAGAGTTACGTAACAATGTGTGGGGAAGTTTTTGTATGACAAACTGACTTGAATTGTAAACTTTCACTTAAAGCACAATAAAATATTTAAAAAAAAGAAAAAGAAGTACAAACAGAATGCTCCTTTGAAGGAAAGGTGGTAAGACTATGCCTCACGTACTTTGGACATATTTTCAGGAGGGATCAAACCCTGCAGAAAGGCATCATGCTTGATAAAGTAGAAGATCATCAGAAAAGAAGATCTTCAACGACATGGATTGACATGCAACAATGGGCTCAAGCATATCAACTATTGGGAGGATAATAAGGGGTGAGGCATTGTTTCGTTCTGTCGTACATAGTGTTGCAATGAGTTGGAACTAACTCAAGGGCCCCTCACAACAACAACAGCAAACCTCCACACCAACTGAATCAGAACCTTTGGTAGTATCCATTACCATGGAGTCAGTTCTACTATGAGTGGGAATGACTTCACGGAATGCGTTAATGTCACCCCACTTCTAAGGAGCATTGTGGTTTATACTGCTTTCAAGACAGATTGTTCTTCTGGCAGCATAGTATATTCGATAATCTTCACCAACATCATAACAAGTGGCCTTAGAGCTACAGTGGCCTGGTACCATTGAGAAATCCACAGATACTCCAAGGAATACCCGTTGCCTATTTGTATAGCCCACTTCTTTGGATTTGGGAACAACTGGTAGGATTCTTGACTAGCATAGTGCCTGGCTCATAGTAATTGCATAGGAAATACCTGCTGAATTAATTAATACAACAACCCTATCAGGAATGAGGTTGGTAACCGAGAGGTAGGATCCGAACTCTGCCATCTGCCCTTCACTCTTGGAATTTAAGTCTCCCCACCTCCCACCCGCTAACCAAAAGGTCTGCAGTTCAAATCCACCAGGGACTCCTTGGAAACTCTGTGGGGGCGGTTCTACTCTGTCCTGTAGGATCGCAATTAGTTGGAATCCACTCAGTGGCACCGAGTTTGGTTTGGTTTGGTTTACTCCCCCGTACTTTCTGCGGAAACCCTGGTGGCATAGTGGGTTAAGTGCTACGCCTGCTAACCGAAAGATCTTCTGTTCAAACTCTCCAGACTCTCTTTGGAAACTCTGTGGGACAATTCTACTCTGACCTCTAGGGTCGCTAGGATTGGGACCGACTCGAAGTCAGTGGGTTTGTTTTTTTTCTGTACTTTCTGCACCCTATTCCTTCTCCACTCGGGAGGTGGCGCTCACGGACACTTGTGAGGCCTAATTGGGAGGCGGGACTTCCTGTCTCCGGGGAGCACTTCCGGCTAGACCCGGAAAACCTTTAGTTTAGGCTGTAGGCGGGGTCCCATTGAACTAGCTAGCGCGTGGGGGCCACTTTTGGGCTCCATCGCGGGACAGGGGTCAGGAGAGCGTTGCGCAGAGGACTGTTTCCCAGACGAGTACGTCGAGGTCAGGGTACGTAAGTGCGCGCGCCACCCAGACCGGAAGACAGCGCAGCCCCCCCGGGCGGTGGGAAACTGGGTCTTAAATCCGAGAGGAGAGCTGGGATTTACCTGCCGCGCGGTCCCGCAGGCTGTAAACTGTGTGGCTTTAGGACAAGTCACTTAACTATCTGAAGATTGGGTGATTTGCAGCCGCTCCTTGCTCACGGAGTAGTGAGTGCAGATTCCACAAATGTAAAATGTAGTAGCAGCTCTCTGGCACGTATAGCGTTAGTTAGGAGGACTCTGCTCTTGTTGGGATGAGAACGTGGGGCCTGGAGGTAGGGTGGGAAGAGGTGGGCGAGGAGGCTGGACTAAGGATATGCATCAGGATGTGGTCGAGTAGAAGGGGCGCCAGGAGAGACCGTCTGTATCCCCTTTCCCATTCTCTGTGACTTTCTTGATATTCCTGATCTTGCTTTAATCCAGACCTGGTGGATTTCTGCAGCCTTGCACGTCAGAAGAGCTTGGAAAACCTAAAGGGAGGGCGTGCGACCGGCCAGGGAAGGTCGAGGCTGCTTTGTCGAGGGGCAGAGGTCCTGGGCTCTACCGGCGCCCTCTTTCGGCTTGGGTTTATTGTTTTCTGTCATCCATTTATTCATTACTAGATTTGTTTTTACAGCTTATGTGTACAGATTGTTAAACTCATTGCTGTCGAGTCACTTCCGACTCTTACCGACCCTATTGCAGAGAGTAGAACTGGAATGACTGGTGGTGAATTGGAACTGCCCAACTTTTGGTTAGCGGCCTACCTCGTAACTTGTGTCCCGGGGGTTCCATACTGATTGTTACCAGATGGCAAATACCAAGGCACAGGGGATATATGGGAAACCCTGGTGGCTTAGTGATTAAGTGCTACAGCTGCTAACCAAAAGATCAGCATGTCAAATCCGCCAGGTGCTCCTTGGAAATTAGATGGGGCCATTCTACTCCGACCTATAGGATCGTTATGAGTCAGAATTGATTCAAGGACAGTGAAATTGGTTTTATCATGGGACCTATTAAAACCTAATCGTACAGAGTTCTCCTTACATATTTAATTATATGTTGCTATACTCATCCTAGAGTAAGGGTGATAGGTGTTGTGGGGGAAGAGGAAGGTTAGGGAAGCTGGGAGAGGATTTCCTGAGGAGATCATTGACTACAGATCTGAGCCCTGGGATTCATTCTGAATGGAGGAACAGTGCAAAGGCCCTGTGGCAAGAAGAGGCACTGTGAAGAATCAAAAGTAGATCAGTGTGGCTGGAGCCTAGGGAACGGAAGAATGAGCCAGAGACATATTTTATGTCTGCTGGGTTATGGGGGATGCAGCCACTTTGGAGAGATGTGGGTGTTCCTTAACCTGTGGAAACTAGAGCTTTACACAGAGATTCAACAGAGCATTTCCTGAATCCCCACCATTATCCTATCCTACATGGAAAAGAAAATCATAGCAGCAGCCAGACACCAGGGACTTAGGAAGAAGTGTGACACAGTTCCTGCCCTCAGCACCCAGTCTAGTAGAGACATGCCAGACAAATAAACTACAATTAGAATGAGGCTGATTCGTGTTCTGGACAGCACTCATTTAGCTGGCAAGTTTTTATTTAGCATTTGCTGTGTGATAGGCACCGCGTGTGGTGCCGAGAGAACCTTTATGTGCAGAGGCTACAGCAGAAACTGATAAAAGGTAATGGTGGTTCCAGTCACTTCTGCTCCCTGGACTCTTAATGCATTATAGAGTGTTTAGTTTTGGATGTACAAGGGTGCAGTGGTTCAGGGCACAAACTTGGACTCATGTGGGGGCATGAAGTCTTGACTCAGGCAGTCATGAGCTTTTAAACTTGGACAGGTTACTCTTTCCTGAGCTTCAGCTTTCTAAACTCCACAACAGGAGTATAGAAAGAAGTGCAAAGCCTGTGTTGCCATGTCTGGAGATGGCAGGGCTTTATCAGTGAGTTGCTACTGTCTTTTTGCATTTAATAGAAGTAGGGGGTGGGGGTGACCCGGCTGCTTATACTTTGTATTCCCTCCTCACTGACATGAAGTTCTTTATTCAGCACTCTCAATCAGTTTTTTTTGTGAGGCCCTGTGCTTGACAGTAGGAATGTAGGTGGATAAGACAAATTGAACCTAGCCTCTGGAGTTCAGGGCTGCAAACTGTGTGATCACACAATGAAGGCTGTTAAGAGCTGTGACAGATGTCAGACAGCATCCCTGACACTCTTCTCTTCATTGTTCTGTTTTTACCACCTGTGTCCTCTTTGTTTCTCAAACTTGCCAAGCATGTTCCTGCCCCAGGGCTTTTGCACTTGTTCTTTTTCTGCCTGCTACCTTTTTCCCAGTGGTCTGCATGGCTCTTTCCCTCATTTGATTCTACCTTTGCTCAGACAGCACCTCCTCAGTACCTCCTCAGTGAGGCTCTCTCTGGCATCGTTGCTAAAGCCGCAGCCTTGGCCCGTTGCTGTCTCCCTGCTTGTGATTGGCTGGTTTGTTTTAATGTAACAAGCATTGCTACCAGGTGGTAGGCTATGTATTTACTTGCTTTTCCTTATTGGTGTCCCCAGAGAAAAGGTACTCTTCTTAGCTCACTGTCAGTTTCCCAGGAGCCCTGGAAGCTATAGTTGGATTCATGTCTTGGGGAGGCTAGCGTGACCTGTGGTTCTTGTTTTCCAGGATGGACTTCCCTACCTCCCTCCGCCCCACTCTGTTTATGAGTGGCCCCCTTGGTTTGAGCAGTGTCCCCAATCTCTCCTTTATGTGCAGCTGGAGAGATGCACTGACCCTGCCAGAGTCCCAGCCCCAGAGTGCCGAGGTGAGGATGACAGGGAGGAGCCCTGGAAGCTCCTTGCGGGCCCCTTCACTTAGGCCCTCTTTCATGACTGTTACACCAGCGGACGGGAGTACAACGTTGGGGGGTTATTAACACAAATGGGCCAAGACCCAGTCTGAGCCAGCATCCTCTCCGTCAGGTATGGTAGATGCCCTACCAGCTATAGCGGGCTTACTCAGTGGGAGCTACTGGCTTACTCCTTCCTAGCTCCCTCTCCTCATTCTTCCAGTTTTTTTCCTTAGTTCCACCTGTAATTACTGAGCATCTTGTGCCATATGCAAGATCTCTTAGCCGGAATTGGGAATACTCATGGGTGATAAAGTAGAGGATCTCTGAAAATAAGGGAGACCCTCAATGAGATGGATTGACACAATAGCCACAACAGGGAACTCAAACATGAGCGGTCATGCGGGTGGCACAGGACCAGGCAATAAGGCCACTATGAGTTAGAGTCAGTCTGATGGTAACTGACAGCAACAGCAAAGTCGTTATGACCCCTGCCCTCGTGGAATTTGGAGTTTGATTAGATGAGACTAAACCAGGGAACAGATCAAGGGATCAGATGATTACAAATTGTGGTGATAGCTTTGAGGAAACCAACAGCTGCTAGGGCAGAGTAGTGTGAGGATGGAGATGGGGAAGGGTAGATGTTCCCAGGGCTTGTGTTGGTGCCCTTGGGAGGGACACTGGCTCTTCCTTTGGAACCATAAGCCGTTTGGCTGCCACTTACAGACATGGAATAAGACAGGCAGAAGCAAATGAATCAGAAAATAGAGGGATTTGGTAAGAGGAGTGAGGAGTCAAGGATGTTGTTGTTAGTTACCTCCCTGGCCAGGAAAGTTTGACATCAAGTTAATACCCCTCTGGGAGCCTTACTGGCCAGCTCATTTGTTCCCTGTGTGTTTGAGCTCAGATGGCTCAGGCGAACATAGTAGGGGTGGAGGAAAAGGCAAGTGGCCCTTCAGGCCCCAGAGCCCATAACTGTAAGGTTTCCAGAGTGGAAGTGAGAATCAAGTAGGACCCGGTGGACAGCAGTGGCAGACGCAGTGTGGCTCGGAGAGGCACAGCTCTGGAGGCAGGCTGCTGGGGCTTGGAGCCCAGCTCATCTCTGTTCACCTGTCTTGCCTGAACGTCTCCAATAAGACGACAGTTAGAGCTGCACCAGCTTTGCAGAGTTGCTGTGCAGGTTGGATTAGTTAGCAGACGCAAAGTTCTTGCAGCAGTGCATGGAAGCCAGTGCAGCACTCCCTTGCGTGGTGTCATTGTGATTTTTCCTCCAGAACTCAGTGCCGCACTTGGCCAGGGACCTGCGATGGGAACCAGACACACCTGGACCCTTTCCGTTACTGCCTCCTAGTCCTGGTAAGGGCTTTGTTCCTCTGCCCCGTCCCCTGAGTCCCCCTCTTCCTGCTGATAACCTCCTGTTCTCCAGGGTCCTTGGGTCCCTCCAGTCACTTGTGACACCAGGACCCACTGGTGTCCCCACTCCCAGACCCTGCAGCAGATCCCTTTCTTAATCGCTTTCTTCAGATCCCTGGGACCCTGGGCTGACTGCCCAGGACCTGCTTTTCCGGGGTGGTCACCATTCCTGCAGACGGCCCCGAGCCACACTGGATGTTACCGAGCAGGTGAGGGGTCCCAGTGGGCTGTGCAGCATAGCTCCAAGGCCATGCTCAGTGACCTAGCTGTGCTAGTGACCTTAGTGACATCCTCCCCCAGCTCAGCCGCTTCCTGTGGGATCATGGGGACATCGCCTTTGGGTCCCTGGGGAACCTGATGCAGGAGAATTTCAAACTGGAAGGTGAACGAGTGAGTAGGTCCTGGCTGGCAGGAGGGGACATTCTACTTTTCTGTGGGGTGAGGCTTGGAGTGTGTGGGCTTGACGAGGTGTTTCTACCCAGAGTCGCTCCAAGAAGAAGACAGTGGTCAGTGTGAAGAGGCTGCTCCAGGACCTCGGTGGACACCAACCCTGGGGGCAAGTGGCTGGTGAAATAGGGCAGGATGGACAGGCCTGGCTGGTGGTACAGATGTGGAAGGAGCCAGATCCAAGCTTCTGTCACAATTGGTTCCCCTTCCCTTCTGCATTCAACAAGGCATACTTTCTTGTACAACTCCCAATTCCGGCAAGTTTAAGGAGAAAGGGAACTGATAGGCTTATATAAGTCATGGACTTCAGGCATGGCTGCATCCAGATATTCCGATAATGTTATTAGGGCTCACACCGTGTGTATTTTCTGATAAGCCTGCCTCTGCCTGGCTTATTCCTTGGAAGGCTGTCTCTAAGTGGCAGCAGAATGTGTGTTTTTTTGGATGGCTTTTAATTCCAAGCAAAGAGCCATTGTCTTTCTTAAGCACAGGCAGATGTCCCAGGAAAGATTCTGAATGGCTTGTCCTGGGCACTGGCCAGGGCACTGGATCTGTGTTGTGTGTGCCCCTGAACATGGAAATAGGTGGGTGGTTTCCCAGAGGGAGAAGTTCTAGGTAAAAGAGAAACATGTATCCCCTGCACTTGCTTTCCTGTGCCCAGGCCCCTTCTGCCATGAGCACCACAGCCTGACCCTCTGGCATCTCATCCCCAGGTGTCCCTGGGCATACCTCAGCCACCGGCAGCGTCGGTTCTCTATCCTTGGGGGCCCGGTCCTGGGCAGGCCAGTGGCCAGCCTCCTAGGGGAGTTGCTGCAGGAGGAGCTGGCAGGACGCTGGGGGCAGCTGCTGCTGGATGATGCCTTCACTGGTGGTGCCCTGGCCTGGCTACCTGGGAGAACACCCCTGGCCGGGCAGCTGGTCTACCCCAGTGGTGGTGCCCTGGACAGACTGTGTATCCTCTGCCCGGGGAGGGCCCTGCTATTGCCCTCGGGAGGAAGGAAGGGCGGGAAGCTAGGGGTTTGCTATGACCACAGCTGACACACTGATCCTTAGCGCAAGGCCCAGGCTTCCAAGAGGTCAGTCTGACTCCAGATGGTGACCCCCAGGTCCTTGGGGACCCTGGCCACATCCAGCTCCGAGGACCTGTCCGGCAGGTGGTGACCAACACTGTCCAAGGAGAAGGTAAGGCCCGTGACCACTTTCCTCACTGACCTGCAGGCTGACCCCTGACGCCTTCCATCCCTTCCTCAGCTCTCCTGGCAGTCCGCTCCGACTACCACTGCGCTGTGTGGAAGGTCAGTAAACAGGGGCGGCCAGCCCCACTTCAGGTGCTGCAGGTGGAGAAGGGCGCCACAGGAATCAACCTCAGGTGAGGGGAGAGTCGGGGTGGTCAGTCACTCTGGGAGCTGGGGGACAACAGGTGACCACATCGAGCTGCACTCTTACCCTACAGCCCTCACCTGCCAGGGGAGCTAGCCATTTGCAGCCGTTCTGGAGCCGTCTGTCTGTGGACCCCCCAGAATGGGTAATGCCCCTCCCACCCTTGTAAAGATCCTCCACCCCAACAAAGTGAGGGGCCACCCACTGCCTAGGCCTGCTGTCACCCATCCTTAGCCTATTGTCAGCCCTGGCTTTCCTGCCTCCCACAGGCTACAGCAAATCTACAAGGACCCTGAGACCCTGGTGTTTCGGGACCCCTCTCCCTGGCGCTGGGCAGACTTCACAGCCCACCCTCGGGTGCTGACTGTTGGTGATCGAACTGGAGTGAAGATGATAGACACACAGGTGGAGTGGGGCAGACTCGGGATTGGGGAGAGACCTGCAGGACAGGGACAGCTGTTCCCCAGGGCAGGAACGCAACAGGGCCCAGGTGTCTGGATGGAGCAGGGTTGATCAGGGCAGGTGGAGGCGGGCGAGGAGTTCACAGTCCCCAGGCTGTGGGGCCGGGCTGACCCTGCATTTATCCTCTAGGGCCCACCGGGCTGTGGTCTGCTCCTTTTCCGTGGAGGAGCAGAAGCCTCATGCCAGAAAGGGGAACGTGTTCTGCTCGTCCAGTACCTGGGGGAATCCAGCCCCATGTCTCTGAATCCCACCCTCCATCTCATCTGTACGCAGGTGAAGGTCCTTCTCCCACCGCCCCTGCTCATTTCCCGTGTTCACTGGGGCTTGCTAGTTGCCAGTGGCCCTGCTGGTTCCTGGGCCAACCACCAGGCTGTGTGGGAGTCACAGGGCCCTGGTATGCATCTGTAGCTGCAATTTGCAGTACTCAGTGGCGAGTCAGGAGAAGCCTCCCAGGTGGTGGTGGTGGTGAGGTAGAGTTTTAGGTGTAGGTAAGGGTAGCCCAGTGAAAGGAGGAGGGGCATCCCAGTGCAGGGAGCAGTCTGTTTCCCGATATATTGACCAACAGAGAGATTTCTGAGGGGCTGTCCTCCTGGGCCCCGGGATCTTTATAGGTGTTTCTCAAGTTCAGGTTCCAGGGACAGGTTTGGGGAAGCTAGGTAGAGTCAGGGTAGGTTTCTGTGTGGCGAGATCATGCCACCTTTCCTGAGTGTCGGGTCCTATTGCTGGGCCTGCTCTGGGAGACCCCTCCTGGGTTGGGAGTGGGCCAGGTGAGGCTGGCGAGATGGCGGAGGCAGTAACTGCTGTGCTTCCCTCAGGGAAGTGTGCATGTTGCCCTGAGAGCCATGTGGGGACCCTAAGAAGAGACCCCCAACGGAGAAGGTTCTTAAAGACACGATTGCACCCCATCACCATCTTCTTCCTGTCCTACAGTTCTCACTCTACCTGGTAGACGAGCGCCTCCCCTTGGTGCCCATGTTGAAGTGGGCCCACGGCCTGCCCTCTGCGCCCCTGCTGGCCCAGCTGCTGCCTGCACCCTACCCTGGCGCCCCTCGGCCCCTGCTCCTGGGGGGTCAGGGAGGTCAGTTGCAGCTGCTACACCTCTCAGGTGAAGACTAGGTGTGGGTCGGGGCTATGGGATGGTAGGTGAGTGTGGTCTGCCTGGGTAGAGCCTGAGCTGTCTGTGTGTCCTTCAGGAGAGGGGGCCTCTGCACCCCGGCTGGCAGGGCCCCCTCAGTCCCTCCCAGCCAGAACTGACGCCCTCTCTGGGTTCCCTCTGCTGGAACCCACAAGTCAGCGGCGTTTGCAGGAGCGGCTGGATGCACCAACCATAGGTATACAGGCGGGTGGGGCCACAGTAGGTACACCCCTGCTTGGCATGGAGGGTGATCATCACTCTGTCTGCAGGTCTAGTGGCTGCCATCCCGCCCAGTGCCTCCATACCAGGCCTGGCACTCTTCCACCTGTCCACAGCAGGAGACATATTCTACCAGCACTTGCACCTCCCAGAGGGATCTGGCTTCTGTGGGGATGCTGGGGTTCCCAGCAACCCCAGCCCTGAGACCCCCACCCCCACAGCATCAGCTCCCACCCCTGGCAGAATGCCCACACCCGCTACAGCATCCTGGACCCCCCAGGCCACTGCCTGTTGCAGCCGGTGGCTGAAGGCCGTGCTCAAGATGCCCTTACCCCCACCTGTGTGGACAGCACCCACCTTTTCCCACCGCAACCTTCTGAGCTACAAGGAGCAGCCCCAGGGTGACGGTCGATTGCGGGCGAGCCTGCGAGCAGCTATGACCCAGGGGCAGCTCCTGTGGCAGAGGGATCTGGGCTCACTCCCCATGGCTGAGCCACCCCCAGCCCCTGAGTCTGGCCCAGAGGATGAGCTCAGCGAACGTCTGGGTGAAGCCTGGGAGGGCCGGGGGGCAGCCTGGTGGGAGAGGCGCCAGGGCAGGAGCTTGGAGCCGGAGCCCCGGCCGAGGCGGCACAAGCGCCGCACTCAGCTCTCCAGCACCTTTTCCTCCCTCAGCGGCCGCTGGGACCTCTCTGATGGCCCCAGCCCCCCTCCTACCCCAGACCGTACCTCCCCTGAGCCCCGGCCTTTGCCTCCATCAACACCCCTCTCCCAGGAGCTGTGGGCCCAGGGGGTCCCTATGGAGCGGCAGCAGACACTCCGGGATTATGTGGCCAGACTGCCATCTTCTGGCCTTGGGGCCACCTCTGTGCCCCCCTCTCAGGCCTCCAGCATCCGGAGCACCACCTCCAGACAGCAAGGCCCCCGGAAGAAGTCCCGCATGGGATTCTGAGGGCATGGGGCATGAGTCACCCCAGCCCCTGATGAATGCTGGGGTAGAACAGCTAAGCCCGGTTGTGGCACCACTGGTGCTGACTTCTCTGGGTTTGAAGGCTTTGTGCTCATGGGGGAAGGAACACAGGTTAGCCAGGGCATTTCTGCTTATTTAAAAATTCACCTGAAGATTCCATAAGGTATGCTAAAGGCCCAGTGGTCAGGGCTAGTGTGGGAACTTCTTCCAGGGGACAATGGTGTAGCCACAGAAAGCAGAACTCAGTGTAGTCTAGATGGCTTTACCGTGTGTACCAGCTAGGCCTTAGGCAAGTGACTTCCTCTCCATTCTCAGTGTACCGTTGTGAAATCAGGGATAACAGTCACTACCTCATTGTAAAAAGACTCAACTGTAGAGCTTAGTAAATGTCAGCAGCTGCTGCTTTGGGTTAGTTTGTAAAACAGTTTCTAGTGCAGTCTAATGTTGTGTAGAAGTACACACTGTGGGCCCAGGCTTGGGGATTGAATACGTGTCAGCTGAACATGGTTTCTTAAGCTGGAGTTTCTTAGACTGGACACACTCCATTGCATGACCCCTGACATCTCAAATGCCGCTTCCTGCTGTAACTCCCTCCTGTGGGAAGACACCCACTTGAAAGCTCCATGGGACCAGGGGTCTGATCTAGGTATCTACTCACATTGAGAAGTGAGTTCGTCCTCAGGGTAGCTGATTGCAGTCAAAGGAATGACCTGTGACTGGCCCGAGCATTAAATAATCCAATGACACACTGCCTAAGATAGACATTAAAATGTTTATGATGCTCAGAGGAGACATGACTATGGTGCTAGTTCACACTACAAATAACAGGAAAGGGGGTGGCTCTGTTTGCTTCCAGAACAAGGAACATGGTGCTGGCCCACATTTGCACGGCTGATAAAGGAGAAGCAGGGACCTTGACATTGGCATGGCCACAGAGAAGGCCCACGCGCTCTCTCAGCAGCAGCAGCATTTAAAGGATGAAAGTTAGCCGAGTGGCTGGCTTGCCTTTGGTTAAAAGCTGTACATGTGGCAGTATGAGCTGTAGTCCCCTTGGGTGATCCTCCGAGAACACAAGGTGCTTGGGTCAAAGGTTCAGCTGCTGTCACTGCTAGTGCAAGAATTTATGGAAGGGGCCATGTTGGTGTTCAGTCCAATCCGAATTCAATGTCCTCGTGTTCATCCCCCTCACTGGGCTCTGTGGGTACCCCGGGTTTAGCCTCAGGCTGCACTTCACTCTTTGCAGCGTTGTTTCCTAGAGTTGAAACAGAAGGTAGCTTAGCACTTGTGGGTGATGTGGGCAGCCCCCTTCATTTCCCTCATGCAGATTTGAGTCTACCATGCAGCTGTCTCTTAAAACCAACTGGATACAGAATAAGAATAGGAGTTTTCTGGCTTTAACAAACTCCATTTTATAAACCAGTGCTCCCTAATTTGGATATTAGAACACTTCCAGAACACAGCATACAGTCCTTAATGGAGCAGGAAAAAAGTATCATGCAGAACTCAAATTCCAGTAAAAAGACCAGACTTAATGGACTGAGACTGGAGGGACCCCAGAAGACGTGGCCCCCAGACTCTGTTAGCACAAAACTAAAACCATTTCCAAAGCCAACTTGTCAAAGATTAGACTGGACTCTAAAACAAGGTAACCCTGCTGGCATAGTGGTTAAGTACTACAGCTGCTAACCAAAAGGCTAGCAGTTCAGATCCACCAGGAGCATGTTGGAAACTATGGGGTTGTTCTGCTCTGTCCTATAGGGTTGCCATGAATTGGAATTGATTAGATGGCAGTGGGTTTTGGGGTTTGTAAGGCATAAAAATGTCTTATGGTGAAGAGTGCGTCTTGGCTCAAGTAGATACATGAGACTATAAAGGGGCAGCTGCTGTTGAGGTGAGATGGGAAGGCAGATGGGGACAGGAGCTGGTTGAATGGACATGGGAAATACAGGGTGGAAGGGAAGAGTGCTGTCAGGTTATAGGGACAGCAACTAGGATCACATACTAGTGTATAAATTTTTGTAGGAGAAACTAACTTCAACTGTTACCTTTAACCTAAAAATAATAAAAAAATTGCAGTGGTTATTGGTTTGATGACTACCCTTTTCTAGTGAGGTAAGATTAATTTGCATTGCTATAGAGCATCTTCTGGTGAGCTTTTGTGGTTTGGATAAGGCTTTTTATGGTTAATATTTGGTTGAATGGATTAAAAAAATAACTCTAGGTTCTTGTTACCTAAGCATTAGCCTATTTTCTCCCACAAACTGCACCTTCCCAGGGCTGCATGGCAGGCTTCAGGCACCAGATGAGGCCTAGTATATTCAGATGGTGTCATCTGTCCATCTAGCCCAGCGATCTGGACCCCATAGCATACCATCTCACTAGTTTACCCTGGGTTCTGGAGCTTCACTTGGGAGACCCACCGCCTCAGGTCAGCTGCCTCCTTTGTTTTGTCCCAGATACCCTTGCTGTGGTATTAGCAATCTCCTCTATCCCTGCCATAAGTGATCTTAGAAGAACTCAGGGTGCTTGGGTCAAAGGCTCAGTTACTACCACCCCTCTGGGCTTAGGTTTCAACAGCTCATGTCTGCCTATAGCTTTCAGCCCATCACTTTGGGTAGGGTGGCATTACCTGGTAGCAAGATTGGGAGCACGCTGCTGTCCCCGTCATTGTAAGGGACTAGCCTGGCTTCTGTCTCACAGTTCAAGGGCATCAGCAGCTGATCTAACGGCTTGTCACTGAGCTCCTGAATCAGTGGTTGGGGGGACTCCGTGTCTTTACTTTGGATTTCCAAGTCCCTTTCTACTTCTATTTTAAATACGTCTGTAAAGGGGATCTTGGCTGCCTTTTGGGTGTCTTTAGAAATTGCAAATATGTTTGAAAGAGTGTCTGTGGGTGTGTTTTCCAATACTGGGAGCGATGTGTAGTCCAATTCTGGGTCACTCTCATCACCCGAGCTTGGAATTGTTTCAATCTTTGGAAAGCATATTTTCTGTGAAAAGAAAAAAAAGAGTTGGAATGTTCCTGTTTTCATAGTCACGTCACTCTAAATTGCATTATGCAAATTCTGCTTTTTAAAAAATTTAAAATCACAAATTCTGTTGCTACCTATCAGAAAGGCCCAAGCTAACACAAAATGCTGTACTTGGCAAAGTTAGGTCTCAGGATGGATACTTGTCAGCTAGCTGCTTCTGAGCCTAAAACTCTGTGTGACCGCTACAACCAGTCTACACCCCTCTCCAACCCAATACCAAGATTCTGTGGGTCTCTATGGCTGCATATTCCTACCCACATGGATGTGCTCTGAAACCCTAAGTGGGTCCCTCTCTGAGCCTGGCTTAGTGTGGCACACCTTTGCCCCAGCCACCGGACAGCACTCTCTTTAAAACCACCATAGGTCTTGTCTCCAGTGGGTCTCGTGTTATGTCTGTGTGTATGGATTAACTGTGTTCTACCGGTGTGCTCACTTAACGGAATGATGTCACATGCTTACATCTGTTTCTCAGTAATGCACAATGAAGAAAGGATAGGAGAGAAGGAGAGGAGGAGGATTACCTTGGGAGCATTTCCCACCATGCCTCACCTGCTTTCTCCTGCCTGTCTCTCTCCTCCTTTGTGTAGCTATAGTTACACAGATGTGCACCACATGAATGTATAAAAACATCGTAAGAACAGAAGTGTGTATGCAGGTAATTACATACAAGGACTGCCAGTTAAGTTTGTGAACTCATCCTAGAAAAAGTGCTGCGTACCTCATTGCTGAGTATCACTACAGTCACCACTGAAGGTACCCTTGGGAAGATACATGCTGATGTCAGCACTTAGTTCACCCTTCTAAACAACTTTGGAACGCTTTTTTCTGGAATGGCCATCAGTTGTCATATTACCCTTGATGTCCTGAATGTCATCAAAATGTCTTCTTTTCAATATGTCCTTCATATTTGGGTAAAGAAAAAAGTCATTGGGGGTCAGATCAGGTGAATAGGGTGGGTGTTCCAATACGGTTACTTTTTTACTGGCTAAAAACTCCCTCACAGAAAACTGTACAATTAAGGTTGCAGACTTGCCACCAAGCCACCGTGAGCAATGGCCATTCCAGAAAGAGTTTCAAAGTGTGGACTAGGCACTGGCATAGGTGCATAGCTTTCCAGGGGGAGTACTTTGAAGGTGATCATAGTGATATTCAGCAATGAGGTATGTAGCACTTATAACAATTAAGTTTGCAGACTTAGTTGTTGTACAGCACCCAATTACTGCATTTTGATACAAACATCTACCTAGGAAACCCGAGTGATGCCTCATGAAGCCTTTAGGAAGTGAGCAAGAGGGCACAGCCATGTTCCCTCTCTTTTGAGACATGCTGAAGGTGGATGTGTGTGATGCTGTACTCAGTAACAGTATTTTACTTCGTTCAAGGCAAGGAGATAAACTCTGTAAATGATGACTAGAGAGGAAGGATGGTGGTTATGGGGAAAATGTGTTCTGATCACCTTGTCCTGGTTGCTGAGCAATTCGCTGGCACTGATGTCTTCCAAGTCAGGTAGGTCCTGAAAGAGGAAGTGAGCACCTTGTCACCAGGACACATACACACACATTCTCCAGCAGGCAATGCAAAGTAAATCAAGCCTCAGTGTAGATACACAAAGTGCAGAGGAGAAATGAAATGAGCTACAACTGAAATTTCTGAACCAACAACCCTACCCACTGTCCTTCCAAAGAAATCCTATACACAAAACATGAACATTGCTACTTCAGTACCTGAATCTGACAAATCAAAGTGAGATCTGTACCATGTGACACACCAGAGCCATTTCCAAATGTTTTCTCTGCTTTGTTGCTATAAACACAGGCAGCTTTTCTGGGAGGTGACCAAATCAAAAAGCACCTCTTTTCTCTCTGTATAAATTAGTCTTAGGACTCTCTTTTTTTTTTTGGCATGTTTTGTTTTTTGGAAACCCTGATAGTGTAGTGGGTTAACTGCTACATCTGCTAACCAAAAAGTTGGCAGTTCACATCTGCTAGGTGCTCCTTGGAAACTCTGTGGGGCAGTTCTACTCTGACCTCTAGGGTCGCTATGAGCCAGACACGACTCAACAGCAGTGGGTTTGGTTTTTTAGTTTTTTATGTTTTTTGGAGTGGTGGAGAAAGGTATCTTCATCATATCCATAGACTGGCATGTGAGAGAGGAAGCGCAGTGTGGTAGTCAAATACACTGAAACCAGACTCTGAAACCAGACCGCCTGGGTTTCCTGGCTATGTGACTTTGGGTTAGTTATTTAACCTTCCTGTACCTCCATTTCCTTATCTGTAAAATGGGGAGTTCCTATATGGTGCAGAGGCTTAAACACCTGGCTACTAACCAAAGATCTAAGCCTGGTGTCATGGATTGAATTGTGTTCCCTAAAAAATGTGCATAGTAATTTGGCTGAGGCAGTGATTCCCAGTATTGTGTGGCTGCCCTCCATTTAGATTTTTCTTATCCTGTAAATTCTAATATCTCTCTGTGGATAATAGATAGGATTTATGTTAAAGAGGATTAGGGTGGTTCTGTAAAACCCTTTCTAAGATCACCCCCTGCTCCAAAGTAAAGAGAGCTTCCCTGGAGTGTGGCTTGCACCACTCTTTATCCTTTCATCCTACATGAGATAAAAGGAAAGGGAAGCAAGCAGGGAGTTAGGTACTTCATATCATGAAGAAAGCAGCACCATAACACAAGGACTTCCTCCAGAGCTGAAAAAGAGGGAAAGCCTCCCCCTAGAGCAGACACCCTGAATTCAGACTTGTAGCCTACTGGACTGTGTAAGAATAAATTTGTTTTTGTTAAACCCATCCACTCGTGGTATTTCTGTTAGAGCAGCACTAGATGACTAAAACACCTGGTAACTGACTTCTAAAAAATCAGCCACTGAGGTCTTAAAAGCTGCCAAGGTGCCATTTGGGGGTACATCAAATGGTCCCAATTTAGCAGGAATGGATGATCACCAAGGACTAAAATGACATGGGGTAAAGAGAACCCATAAGACAGAGAGACCCACGTGAGTGGGTGACTACATTGATTTGTCACCGGAAGAACCGGATGGTGCCCGGCCACCATCAGTGATAGCTGGGATGGAGCTCACAAAGTTGAGTCTCACTGGCAACACAAGAATAAAAAGGGGTGCACCCTGAAATCTCCATTAAGAGAATACAGCTGATGGTTCATGGGCCTCAGAGTTCTCTTGGGAGCATGGCCCCTGGTCCTGATGCTGCCCCTGTCCATAAATCATAATGGAGGTCCAGTCTCGGACAGAAATCGATTGGACTTGGTGACACAGAGTAACCATATCGTGTGTACTTTACGGTTTTATGTATCTATAGGCTGTCGTCCTGCTGACCTCTTACTGGAGGAAGGGGAGTGGGTGGAGACGAGGGGATAGGAAATTGTTGGGAGGATAAGACATGTATGGAGCAGAGAGGAAGAGTGTGCTGTCACCAGGCAGGGAGAGCAGTGGGAGCTGCATATAGGTGGGCATGCAAATTTCTATGGGAATGTACATTTTCATTCAGTCATAGTAAAAAAAAATCAGCCACTGAAAATCCTTTGGTGCACAGTTCTACTCTGACACACGAGTGGTCACCATGAGTTAGTCAATTTGACAGTGAATGATTTGATCTGGTTTTAAAGTGGGGACAAAAATAGCACCTATTTCTTAAGAGTCATTGGAAGGGTTAAATCAGCATGTGTTTAGAATAGACCTTAGTATTTAAAAAAAAAAATCACTGCCAATAAGTCACTCCAACTCATTCCAATCCTATAGGACAGAGTGGAACTGCCCCATAGGGTTTCCAAGGAGTAGCTTGGTTTTGAACCGCTGGCCTTTTGGTTAGTGGCTGTAGCTCTCAACTGCTGTCATCAGGACTCCAGTGCCAGGTATACAACTAAAAAATATTAGCTATTACTCTCGTTTTTTTGTGTATCATCAGTTCTCAATTGTTAGAGATGAACTGTCCAATTTTGTTTCTTGTTATATGTAGTTACAAAAAGCTGGAGACCCTCTATCAGTATTGACCATGCTCAGTCTGACTCTTGTTGAACCAGTGAAATTTTGAAGTTTGGACATTTAGAAACAAAACACCAGCTTGGAAGTGAAACGTGGGAGTAGGTAAGGGCATGCAAAACCAGAGCAGTAAGGGCTGGGCAGGTGGAGTCAGCTGATGGGTGGATAGCTGTCTGAAGGAGGCTTCAGAGGCTCTGGCTGATCATGTGATCATGTGTAACCTCCACGAATTTGGGGAAAGCTACCTGGACACAGTTGTCTGTGGAAACACCAATCAGGAGCTCCCTAGGTGTGTGATATGGACTGAACTATGTCCTTCCCTCCTTTCTCCCGGCCCCCCAAAATGTGTTGTAAATCCTAACCTCTAAGGGAATGGGTTGGCTTTATTATGTTAATGTGGCAATAGTAGTACAGTATCTGAAATCAATCTCTTTTGGAATTTAAGAGAGATTAAGGGAGCAAGGGAAGGCAGCAGAGTTGGGGGAAGAGAGATGCATGTGGCAGTTGCCCAGCAGAAGCTCAGAGCAGACAGACAGCCTTCCTCCAGAGCTGGCACCCTATATTTAGACTTCTCCTAAACTGTGACAAAAATAAACTTCTTTGTTAAAGGTACCCACTTGTTGTATTGCTGTTACAGCAGCACTAGGTAACTAAGACATTGTGATTTAGAGGGAACCATTTAGGCCAGTGCTTTGCAAACTTGAATGTGTATTTGAGTTGCCTCACTAAAATGCAGATTCTGATCAGTGGACAGGAGAGGGATTTGGATCCTTGATTTCCAACCAGTTCCACGTGGTACCATGCCTTCTGGTCCAGTGACCACACTGTGGGGTAGTGAGGAGTTGAAGATTTGTATCTGATGATACTGATTTACACTGTAACTACTTTTACATACATCAATGAAGAGCTTCTCCTTTGTCTCCAGTTTGATGGTTTCTATATCTTCAGCTCCATCAAGTTCTCTAACTAGTGCACCCTCAGTGGCCACAGTGTAGGGAGTTGAATCTAAGAAACAGCAATAACAAAAAATTATTAACTTAGGAGTTAGTTTCATAGACAGTGGTCAGATGGACAAGTCCAAGGTGAAGATGGATTATTCCACGGGCAGAAGGAGGACGAAAACCCTGCTTAGGTCCCAAGGCTGACCTGTGATGAAGTCGCTAGAGCCCACAGCTTAGGACAGGGTTATGTCCAATAAGGAAAGGAAAGAAAGAGCCATCTCACTTTTAAAATCTGGAAAGGAGGCCAGTGATCAATTCAAAATCAGTAACCTTAGGGGAGGTACCATGTTTGATAAGCATGGTGACAGAGAAGGTGATAGTGTAATGACAAGAATGGGATACCAAGGAGGATAGGTGGGCTGGAGGTTGCATCCCAGGATCTGCTGAGGGAGAGGGTGAATCCACAGACCTGGCCTGCCTCTCCCCCAGTAAGCGGCATGCCCCTCCGGATGCTACTCAAAGGCCAGGGACCAGGGACTCCTGTCAATCAGTACTGGGTGGGAGTTTAAAACATTTCATTTTAACCATTCACACTGACATTGGCATTTGACAGCTTGACAAGGTAAGGTCATGGAAACTCTATTGATAAACATCCATACTCCCTGAGGTACTGAATCACTGGGCCAACGGCTGTGTGGACTCTGTCTCAGAAAACATCAAGCTCAACTGGCGTAACAGAGTTTAGGAAGAACATGTTCTACATTCTCCTTTGGTCTGTAGTGCTTGGGGTCTTAAAAGCCTGAGAACAACTATCTAGGATACTCCACTGATCTCATCCCTTCAGGAGCAAAGAAGAAATAAGAAAACTAAAGACACAAGGAAAGGGTTAGTCCATAGGACTAATGCACCACATCTACTATGGCCTCCACCAGACTGAGTCCTGTAAAACTAGATGGTGCCCAGCTACCACCACTCGTTCTTCTGACTGGCATCACAATAGAGAGTCTTACACAGAATTGGGGAAAAATGTAGAACAAAGTTCTAATTCACAAAAAGACCAGACTTACTGGCTTGACAGAGACTGGCGAAACCCTAAGAGTATGGCCCCCAGATGCCCTTTTTGTTGAGTAATGAAGTCACTCCTTAGGTTCACCTTTCATCCAAAGATTAGACAGGCACATGAAACAAAACAAGACTAAAGGACCACACCAGCCCAGCGGCAAGGACTACAAGGCAGGAGGGGACAGGAAAGCTGATAATAGGGAACCCAAGGTTGAGAAAGGAGAGTGTTGACATATTGTGGGATGGTTAACCAACATCATAAAACAATATGTGTACTAACTATTCAATGAGAGGCTAGTTTATTCTATAAATCTTCATCTAAAGTACAATTTTTAAAAAATTGTGCTATGTCAAACACTGCATTTTTTAGACTCATGAAAAATATCTCAATACATTTTATATTGATTATATATTAAAATGGAAACCCTAGTGGCATAGTGGTTAAGTGTTATGGCTGCTAATCAAAAGGTCAGCAGTTCACATCCACCAGGAGCACCTCAGTAACTCTATGGGGCAGTTCTTCTCTATCCTACAGGGTCACTATGAGCCAGATTCAACTTGATGGCAATGGGTTTGATTTTGTCGTATATATTAAAGTGATTATATTTTAGATCTATTAAGTTGAGTAAAATTTGTTAATGGTTGTACCTGTTTCTTCATACGTTTTTTTAACACTACAACTAGAAAACTTTAATGGAGCCCAGGTGGCACAATGATTAAACACTTGGCTGCTAACTGAAAAGTGGACACTTGAAATCACCACCCTCTCCATGGAAGAAAAGGCAGCCTATGGGGAGATGAGAGGGTGGAAGGAGACAGGAGTTGCTTGAACGGATGGGGGAAAAACAGAGTGGAAAGAAAGAGTGTGCTGTGGGCGGTGGGGGGCAGTTAGAGTTGCACAGTGGTGTGTGTAAGGGGGGTCCATATGGCAAATTTATTTGGATTGTAAACTGTCACTTAAAGCATAGTAAAAACAATTACAGACTAGGAAGTCCTATAGGGGCAGTTCTGCATTGTTCTGTAGGGTCACTATGAACTGGAACAAACTTGATGGCGCACAACAACAGTAGGAAATTTTAAATGACATATATACCCCTCTTTATATTTCTCTTGGAGCCCTGGTGGCATATTGGTTAAGAGATCAGCTGCTAACCAAAAGGTTGGAGATTTGAGTCCACCCAGAGAAGCCTCAGAAAAAAGTTTTGGTGACCTACTGCAAAAAATATCTGCCACTGAAAACCCTAGGGAGCACAGTTCTACTCTGACACATACGGGTGACCATGAGTCAGAGTCAACTTAACAGTAACTGGTAGTTACCAGGAAGTCGGTGATGAGACAGCTTATGGACTTGATCTCATGGAAGCAGCAACAGAGAACTATGAAAACCAGATGCTGCGTTTCCCCAGTGCAGTTCCATGGAGCCCTGCGCTCACCCTTGGGGTTTCGTGCCCTTTGCTCACCTTCCTCAGCAGTGGGCAGAGGTAATGGAGTCACAGGCCTGGCCGGGAGCAGCCCTCCTGGCTCCTGATCCTCAGATTTCCCATCGGCTTCTGCAGGCAGCTCCTTCTCCGCACTAGACTTTTCTGGGAATAGCTCATCCTTTGCCTGGAGGCTTTCCTTAACGAACTTCTCCATCTTCTGCTGCATTTCTTGGTCCACAGGAGGTGCTTCCTTTTCTTTTCCCTCAGCACCTGCTTCATTATTCTCCTTATCAACCTCTGGGAGCAGGATCTCCCCTAAACAAGAGAAGTCCCAAGACTGAAGTCAAACACGACCCGGAGGAGCAGAGGGTCTGTGGGTCTTCCAGGGGCCCATGGTGAAGGTCTGGAGGTGTGTCCTGGGGAAGCAGCCAGCGGTGCAGCTACAGGAATCCCTGCAAGAATGCTGTCATAGATTGAATTGTGTCCTCCTGAAACTGTGTGTAGCCATTTGCCTAGGCCATGATTCTCGGTAATGTGTGATGTTCTTATATGCTATAAACGCTGCCTCTATAACGTTCATGAGGGAAGTTGGGCAGCATTTGGGTTGGCGGGGGCAGGACTCAATATGAAAGGCCGTATTGTGCCTTGAAGCAATCTTTTGGGATATAAAGGAAAGGGAAGCAAACAGAGAGTTGGCGACCTCACACCATCAAGAGAAAAGTAGTGCTGGGAGCAGAGTATATCCTCTGGAAAGGACTCAGGGTCTTTGCACCTCAGAAGCTCCCAGGCCAGGGGGAGATTGATGACAAGGGCCTTGCTCCAGAGCCAATGGAGAAAGATTTCTCCTGGAGTGGATACCCTGAATTTGGACTTGTAGGCTGCTAGACTGTAACAGAGTAAAATTGTTCTTTTGAAAGCCACCACTGGTGGTATTCCTGTTATAGCAGCACTAGATGACTAAGACAGACGTGTACCCAACTGCTGCTTATGTAATCCAATCAGTGGAGCTCAGTGTTCACAAGAGGGACAGCTGAGCACATTTCTTTAATGGAATAGGGCAGAGTCACTAGGAAGACATAAAGCAGTACATCCTTACGTGAGGCGTGCTGGAGTATTTAGGAATGAAGGGCCATGGTGTATGATGTGACTTTCAAATGAGTCAGCCTATAAAAAATAAAGTATGCATGCGTGTGTATGTTATGTACATGTGTGCACTGTGTGTGCGTGCATACATCTGCATGTGCATTGTGTCTGCCTGTAACAAACGTGTGGCTAAAGGTTAAAAACTGTAAGCTGAGGAATGCAGGTGGCCTCAAGAAGTTGGAAAAGGCAAGAAAAAAAATTCTCCTCTGCAGTGTCCAGAAGGACCCAGCTTACAGACACTTTGATTTTAGCTCAGTCAGACCCTGGATTTCTGACTTCCATAACTGTAAGATGACAAATTTTTGTCTTTCTAGCTACTAAGTTTAAGTAATTCGTATGGCAGCCATAGAAAACAAATACATCATTTATGTTGAAAAACGGATACTATTTTAACAGATTGTGTTTTAATCAGTAAAAGTGCCTTGAAAGTGCACAGAATTGTGGGGACTTTTTCACTGGGCCTGGCAGATGGGTGTGACCAACTGCAGATGGATCTGCAGGTAAAAGTATATAAACTATTAAAAAAGAAAAAAAAAAAATCTTAGAGATTAAAGCACATGAGTTCGCCACCCCAGATTTCCCCAAACTAAACAGAACTCAAGAGGAGGTTGTATTCTTCTGGGCTGTGTACCTTTCTCTTGGGCTTCTCTCTGCCTTTTCCTTTCTGCAGCCCGGCGCTTGATCATCGCTAAGGCTTCAATGCTGTCTGTAATCTTCTTCCGCTCTCTGCTCTCCCACTGCTCTCTCTCCTCTTTCTCAGCTGTGTACCCTCCCCTAGCCCAGGCTTCTGCACAAGCTCTGTTGGCAGAGACAGATAAACAGAGGTTTGATTTTATTTTATAGATTAAAATTACATTCAAAATATATGCTATCTGACCAGGCTTGTTTGTTTTCCTCAAAATCAAAATAAAGTCCACATAAGGTAAAGGACAAGGACAACGACAAAAGTGAACATGCATACCTGATAATCTTTAAAAAGTCTAGTTGTCTTCAAAGCCTTCTTAGACAGTACCCCAAAAGCACAAGTGGCGAAAGAAAAACAAAGAGACGACTTGGATTTCATCAAAATTAAAAACTTTTGTGCTTTAAAGGGCATCATCAAGAAAATGAAAAGATGACCCACAGAATAGTAGAAAAAACGAACAATTTTATCTGTTGTAAAGGACTCTTACAACTCAGTATTAAAAAAGACAACCAACTGAAAAATGGCCAAAGGTTAAAAGAATGAAAAGATATGCCACAGCCTGGGAAAAAAAATTTGCCAAACACCTATCTGATAAAAGGACATATCCAAAATGCACAAAGAATTCTTAAAACTTAACCACAAGTTAATAAGCCACCCAATCAAAAAGCAGGCAAAGATCTGAATAGGTACCTCACCAAAGAAGACACATATGAAAAACTGGTAAGCATATGAAAAGGTGCTCAATAGTATGCAAGGTTTGACAATCAAATCCATGAACTTAGTTGTTCTAAGTTCTACTTACCTCGTTGTTGAATATCACTATAGTCGCCTTCAAAGTACTCCCCTCGGGAAGCTATGCACGCCTAGTCCACCCTTCAAAGCAGTTGTGGCACTCTTTTTCTGGAACGGTCATTGTACATGGTGGCACGGTGGCAAGTTAGTGAACATAATTGTATAGTTGTCTGTGAGGGAGTTTCTGGCCAGTAATCAAATTAACTGTATTGGAACACCCTCCCTACTCACCTGATCTGACCCCCAATGATTTTTTTCTTTACCTGTTAATAAAGGAAATATTGAAAGGAAGACATTTTGGTGACATTCAGGACATTAAGGGTAATACAACAGCTCTGATTGCCATTTCAGAAAAAGAGCCCCCAAATTGCTTTGAAGGGACTAGATGCTGGCATCAGTGCATGGCTTCCTAAGAGGAGTACTTCAAAGATGGTTGTAGCGATATTCAGCAGTGAGGTATGTAGTACTTTTTCTAGGATGAGTTCACGAACTCAATTTGCAATTGTCATATGTCCTATGGAGTTGTAATTTCAGATAATGAGATACAACACACACCCATTATAATGGCTAAAATCCAAAACACTAACAAAGGCTACAGTGAGGATGTGTAGCAACAGGAACTCTCGTTCATGGGTGGTGGGAACATAACAGGTTACAGATACTTTGGAAAATAGACAGGTAGTTTCTTACAAAGCTAAACATAGATCTACCACAGGATCCAGCAATCACACTTCTATGTATTTACCCAAATGAGCAGAAAACTTCTGTCCACACAAAAACCTGGATACGAGTGTCAGCTATTTTTATAATTTATGAAAATTGGAAGTAACCAAGATGTACTTCAATAGGTGAGAATAGATAAACAAACTGGTGTGCAACCATACAATGGTCTATTATTCAGTGATTAAACAAACAAACAAAAGGGCTACCTAGCCATAAAAAGGTGTATGAACTACGGACTTCAGTTAATAATAATGTATCAGTACTTGTCTGTCAATTTTAAGAAGTGTATCAGAGGAATGTGCAGTGTTACTAATAGGAGAAATAGTTGCAGGGTAGAGAGGGGGTCTATGGGAACTCTCTGAATTTGCAGTATGTTTTTCTAGAAAACAACATTTTGTAAAGGTAAAACTGCTCTAAAATACAGTCTATTAGTTTTTTAGAAATAGGATGTGACCTAAACCACCTGGAGCAGATGAAAACCAAGAACACCAAAGACATGAGGAAAATATGAGCCCAGGAGACAGAAGGGCCCACATGAGTGGAAGACTACAGTAGCATGAAACCAGAAGAACTAGATGGTGCCCAGCCACCGCCAAAGACTGTCCTGACAGGGGACACACTGTAGAGTCCCTGATGTAGCATGAGAAAAAGGGAAGTGCAGATCTAGAACTCCATTAAAAGACTAGACTTGATGGTCTGACATCCTAGAGAGAGCCCCGAGAACACGGCCCCTGGGTTTGCTCCTAGCTCAGAGCTGAAACCAGTACTGAAGTAAACTCTGCAGACGAAAATCAGACTGCACTATAAGACACAGGGTAACGCAGGTGAGAGGAAATGGTGGAGAGAAGGGGACAAGTGTTGGCTGCGTGAATACGGAAGTACAGAGCAGAAAGGAGGAGTGTGCTGTCACAGGGTGAGGAGAGCAGGTAGAGGTGCACAGAGGCATGTATTGGGGGTTTTATATGGCTAACTGACTTGGATTGTAAACTTTCACTCACTCACAATAAAAATAAAATTAAAAGAGAAAAGGAAGAGGCAAAGGATCTGAATAGACATTTCCCCAAAGAAGATATAGGAATGTCACTAAGCACATGAAAAAATGTTCGATATCCTTAGCCATCAGGGGAATGCAAGTCAAAACCACCATGAGATACCAGTTCATACCCAGGAGGATGCCTATTATAAAAAAGACAGTAACAAATGTTAGTGAGGCTGTGGAGAAACTGTAACCCTCATACATCACTGGTGAAAATGTAAAATAGTGCAGATACTTTGGAGAACAGTTTGTCAGTTCTTTAAATGATTAAACAGAGTTACCATCTGACCCAGCAAGCAGTCCACATTACTGAGGTTTTATTCCAAATTAGAATTAATGGTGGCCTAACTTAAAAGGTAAATGAAAAACACAGATAAAAGTAGTGTCAACATGCATGGCATTGTCCAGGTATCAATATTCCTAGCATAAAAGAGACCTCTTACAAATCAGTATGAAAAACAACAACAATAAAAGACTCCAAAAGGAAACTAGGAAAAATGATGAGCATATTATCGATAATTGAAGAAATACATGTAGCCAATAAAGATGAAAAATGACAACCTCATCAGTTATCCAAAACTGTCAGTTTCAAACAATGAGAGACCATGTCTACACACTGATCAACTTGCAAAGATGTTCTTGAAATAGCTCTTATCTATTGAGATTATAAGTTGGTTCAAATCTTTCAGAAAACAATTAAAAAATATAGAGTTTTTAAAATGCTGAAACCACATCCTTTAACTAGTACAGCCACTCCCAGACTTCAATCCTAAGGAAAGAATTGGTAATATGGTCAAAAACTTATATAAAGGATAGTTATGAAAGAATTATGAAAACTCAAGTAAAAAGTGCTCAAGAAATAAGGGATTTCCTGTAATAGATGATTATGTGGCCATTAAAACTATTTCCAAAGCATATTTATCATGTGGAAGTAGTAATAAAATTAGAAATAATTCTCCAGTTGGAATACTAAGGAAGTTCAGATATTAAGTATGAAAACATGTTAAAAGGGCTTTTCTGTTCCTTACCTGTCTTTTGGAAAAACGGGTCTGTCATCCAGGTATGTTAAGTGTTTTAGTCGAATAGTAACTGTCCTCCGATAATTAGGAATGTTCTTAACAACGGGGTTTCCAATCAAATTCAGTACACGCTGTAAGCAAAGAAGCAGATTCAAGTTAATTACTAAAAACACATGTGATTAACATATGGTATATGTCCTGTGCTCTACGAACAATAAACTATATTTTCCGGAATGAAAAAGAAGGGCTGAATCCACATCCTTGTAACTTTATCAGGGTCATTACGAGGTCTCCATTGTTTCTGTGCTGTCTGAACTGCCTAGAAGACTGAGCAGCCCTTTCTTCTTCAACTTCAGATCTTAAGTCTTCTTGTCTTTCCAGAACAATATAGGAAAGTGCTTCCTGAGGCCTTTTCCAGATACAGTGATTACATTAGTTTTGCTCACGCAATCTCTTTTACTGAAATTAATCTCTAATTGTTTTCTTTTCTTTGCAGCCGGGGCCCATTTTAAGAAAATACCCATAGCAGCTAAACAGATAAGAAACAGTGATTAAGGGGAAAAGACTGAAAGAGTCCACTTAGCTGTTCCACTTAGACTTAAGCCCTTTCTCCAGAGGCTTAGAGATCTCTTTGAAGTCTTTTTAACATCAGGAACAAGAAAGGAATACAGCAAAATAGGTAAAATGCCTGTATGCCTTCTGCATGGGTTACAGGAATTCTGCCTCGGTACCACCACTGCCCTTTGCCCATCTGTGCTTCTGCTTAAACACTTACCACCTTCTCTCCTGTACCACAAAGCTCAGAGAAGGCGAATGGTTAAGGTAACATGTGGGCAAACAGTTTTAAAGTCTGATTTCCTAAACTGCTTAATATTTTTTCGTATACCTAGAATGGTTTTCAGCATTGGAGAAAATGTGCTAAATGTGCTAAACTCATTTAGCATTTCCCAAACTGCAGGCACAACACTTTCATTGTTTTTGTCATACTTTTGCACCACCTGCCAAGGGTACAGGGGTGGGAGTGAGAGCAGTATGCCCAAGGGGCAGGCAATAAAGGGGGTGCCTTGTGTGCAGAGAATTTAAAAGGAATCATAAAACTATAAGGCAGGCTGCTTTGCATTATCACTGCATGCTCGCAGTTCTTGACTATCCCTTTTTGCTGGGATGTGCCATTCCCATTGCTCTGAACCTCCTTGGTATGACACCGATTATTCCTGAAGTAGTATTTCTTGGAGTCCCTGGATACTGCAAATGGTTAACATGTTCAGCCGCTAACTGAAAGGCTGGTGGTTCAGATTTATCCATAGGTGCCTCAGAAGAAAGGTCTGGCCATCTACTCCCCAAAAAACAGTCATGGAAAACCTCATGGAGCATACTTCAGTCATGACACACACAAGTCCCTATGAGTCAGCCGTGACTTGATGGCTACCGGTATCTTGTTACATACACTAAACATTTTATGGGTGAAAAACATCTTTGTTTTTTTTACTTTCTATGAGTGAAATGACATCTGATATTTCCTTTAGGATATTCCAGTTAAAACACACAAAGAGGAAGAAAGTATGAAAGACGGAAGAAAGTAAGGAGAGAAGAAAGAGAGATTTGATATTTAAAGAATAAAAAAATTAGCAAGCTTTTTTCCTCTTTACCAAATCAGGCATGGTCTCAAGGACGCTCAGGATCTCAGGATCACTCAGTTTATTGTGGGAGAGGTCAAGGACACAAAGTTTCAAACATTCCTTTAGATGCTGAATGTCTTCCACACTCTCTAAATGGTTGTGTGCTATCTGCAGAGTGTTCAGAGCTGGAAGGCAGGCTGGAAGGCAAGGTCAGCAGAAGTCAGCAACATAGCATGACTGTTTCTCTTGCCCACAGTATTCATTTTTCAGACCTCTTGTGGGGGAGGGTGATGGACATAAGTATATACTCAAAGAACCCCTGCTGGACATTCTTACAAAGGTTTTCAATGGTCTTGATATAATTGTTGCTGAGGTTAAGGGCATCCAGTTTCTGCAGAGGTTCGAGGTTTTCAATCTTATGAAGCAAGTTCACTTGCAAGAAAAGGCACCGCAACTCAGTTTGGGCATCCAGGTTCTCAATTTTCTGTATCCCGTTGCACTCCAGCCAAAGACAGCGCAGCCCTGTGTATTCTTCCAAGTTCTCAATTCGATCAAAGCCTAGCAACAAGGAAGGGGATGTCAGTTAAGCTCTCACACATAGAGGACATTCAGTTACCCTTGTTTCGGTGCAATAGTTAAGGGCATGGTTGCTAACTGAAAGACTGGTGGTTCAGATCCACCATTCTCTCCATGGGAGAAACACGTGGAAGTCTGGCAGTCTTGGAAACCCTCTGGGGGGGTTCTGTCTGTCCTGTGGGGTTGCTATCAGTCAGAATCAGCTCACGGCAATGGTTTTAAATCTGCCTGCCTACCATCCACACACTCTTCCTCTAATGACACCACTGCAACTTTTGAGGAACCACCTCTCCCCCAGTTCTAGTCCATGGCTCTTTGGATGATCAGTCAGCCACAGTGGTTTATTTGGGGATGGCCATGCTTAGCCAGACTGGGCCAAATGAGACAATCTCTGAGGGGTTTGCTGGCTCCATTGCAAAGAGATACTCTTTCTGTTGGAACTGTCAACTTGGTGAGGGGGAGCCTCCTGTTGCAGCAGGCATCTTGCCTTGATGCCTAGGAGTGGGTCGGATGAAGGGTGAATTTGCCTGAAAGGGAGCCAAATATCAGAGTTCAGGGTCAAGAAACAGGGAGAGACAGCTGTGTGGTGACATGCTGTGAGCACCCGGATCCAGCCACACCTAAAGCTGGAGCAAACTGAGGAGTGCTGTTCTGCTTTATTTTTCAGTTTTATGAGCCCAATTTAAGGAGAGGGAAACAAACCTTACTGATCTGCAATTCATAGTTCATCTACAATTACCAAAATTTCTTTTGTTAAGACAGATTTTATTTTTCAGAGCAGTTTTAGGGTTACAGAAAAAGTATGCAGAGAGTAGAGTCCCCATGTATCCACTACTGGCACTTTTCAAAACTATTAATTTCATTGTCTGGAAAAAATTTGATTAGAAAATTGTAAAAATGTCAATGGTGAGGAATAAACAGAAGTTTGCCCATGGTCCTCCTACTCCAAGAATCAGACAGTTTTCATTTTTCTTTACTGCCTCCAATCTTGTTGTAAACATACATTAACCTTTATATACTTGCAATCACAGAATATATCTAAATATAGGGATAGTAGAAAATATTTTTTAATTATGACTTTTTTTCATAAAGCATTTTTATAGCATAAGAATATTCTGTGTTGCTTCAAGGTCTTCACACTGAGTATCTCTAAAAGATGGGACTATTTTTTTTTTGCCTAAAAGATAGCCAGAATACCATTTTGACACACAATTTACTAATAATTTCTCAATATCATCAGATGGTCAGTCACTGTTCACATTTATCCACCGCCTTATCAGGAAAAAAAAAAAATGTTGGTTGTTAGAACCAACAGAGAATGAGGTCTCTATATCGCAGTTGGCTGGTGCTCCTTATGTGTCTTTCAACCTGTGTTCAGTGTCTCTCTGTGCGTCTCTTTCTTCCTTTGCGATTTTTCATTCCTGTTGAAAAGCACATTTGTCCTTGAGAATCTTTGACAGCCTGGGTCTTCTCTGGACCTTGTCCCGTCTCCAGCTCTCACTTCTTTCCCTTCACTATCCAGTACTGCTAACTCCGATTCCCATTCACTCCCCTCTTCAGTCCTGTCTCACCATCACTGAAACCACCTGGCTAAGATTTCCAGTGACATCCTACCTGCTAAATCCTGCTTTCAGTCCTCTCTGTACCTGACATTCAGAGGTATCTGACCTGGTGGGCCATGCTCTGCTTTTGACAACTTATAGTCTTGTTGGACATTTTCTTCAAAGCAGTGTTATTGCTTTTCCATAGGCCTCCACCTCCCTGGAGAAGCATATTGCATTCAATACATACCAAGGACTGTGAAAGAACAAACAGATCTGCTCTGGAAGAAGTACAACCAGAGTGTTCCCTGGAAGCAAAGATAGTGAAACTGTCTCACAAATCTTGAACATGTTGTCAGGAGGGATCAATCCCTGGAGAAGGACATCATGCTTGGTAAAGCAGAGGGTCAGCAAAAAAGATGAAGGCCTTTAACAAGATGGATTGACACAGTGCTGCAACCATAGGCTTGAGCATAAAAACAATTGTGGGCATAGTGGTGCAGAGCTGGGCGGTGTTTCCTTTTGTTGTGCACAGGGTTGCTATGAGTTGGAACCAACAGGCACCAGTGAAATCTGCAATTGCTACTTAGCTACAATTTGAGAGTCCCAGATGGAGAGTAATTTTGTATACGACTAGAATCTTTCAGCCAGTGGGAGGCATCTCTTCCAACTAGCCCTTACCTTTAAAGTGTAAATACAGTGTGTCATTCAGTGCTGGGGTAATGTAAAGCTTGTGTTGTTTGCAGAGTTTTTGCAGAAAGCTTTTAGTCATTCTGTTTAAAATGAGAAACATGAACAAGAAATTCGTTACCTGTAAAATGTATTCCAAAAATTATTAACCACATCCCTTTCCCCCCACCAAATTCCATAACATGCTATGTGTCTGGTACCTATTTTAAATTTTATTCCTCCTTTTTTTTTGAAACACAAAAAAAATGCTTTCAGAGCCTCTTCCATTGTTGTTTTCAGCATTCTTAAAAATTGCAATGTATGTTCTAATAAAAATACTTTAAGTGGTGTTATCACGAACTATCGATGTTTCTCTCCACAGGGCTGGCATTAAGTTTAATAGACTGTGGTATAACACAATAGATTAATGGTATAACAGAGGATTTGCCATCCTAGCTCTGCTCCTTAATAATTCTCAGATACTGGGCAGGCTATGTCATCTGCATGAGCCTACATTTCCTTACCTGGAAAGAGGTGACAGTACCATTGACCTTATTCAGGAAATGTGTGCTGTAACTGGCAGCATGTCCACTTACCTGGGGCTTCCATTGTCCCCATCATGTTGTGAGTGTGTTAAACCACTGTCCGACCTGCTATCACCGCTTTGCTTCATCTTGCCTTGAGAAGATGTGTTAATAGGATCCTCACGTATTTCCTTGGACTCATTAATTTCTATAAAATAAAAGAGAGTGGTACCATAGAGATAATGTGTATAATAATATAGAGATAATAATGTAATATAAATATTAACATATAATTACATATTACATAATGTGTAATAATATAGACATAATATGTATATATATAATTTCCTCCAAATTGAATTTGATTAATAGCTCTTTCTGCTTTTAGTATAGTTGTTAACATTGTTAGATATCTTGCAGTCAATTCCTACTCATAGAGACCCCATGTGACAAGGAGAATTGTCCCATTAGGTTTTAGAGGCTGTCATCTTTATGGGAGCGGATTGCCAGTCCTCTCTCAGGTCGAACTGCTGGGTGGGTTTCAATTAGCAGCCAAGTAGTTAATCATCGTACCTAAAAGGTGCCCTTCTAGGATGGTGCTGGCTGGTGATGTGTAATACATCGACAAAGACCACGTAAATTTCTCCTTAGGGAGACTATAGACATTCTTATACAAGTAGGCAAGAAGACCTGTACAAAGATACTTACTTCTGCATTGTTGGTAACAGCAAAATGGTTAATAACTCCAATACCCATCCATGTTGTTGTTACGTGCCACTGAGTCAGTTCTGACTCACAGTGACCCCGTGCACAACAGAACAAAACACTGCCCTGTCCTGTGCCATGCCCATAATTGTTGCAGTCACTTTGTCAGTCCATCTTGTTGAGGGTCCTCTTTTTCACTGACCCTCCACTCTAGCAAGCATGATGCCCTTCCCTAGGGACTGATGCCTCCTGACAACATGTCCAAAGAATGTGAGACACAGTCTATCTTTGCTCCCAAGGAGCACTCTGGTTGTGCTTCTTCCAGAATAGATTTGTTTGTTCTTTTGGAAGTCTATAGGTGTCACCAAGACCATAAAACCAAACCCACTGCCGTCGAGTCATGTCTGACTCATCACAACTCTAGAGGTCAAAGTAGAACTGCCCTATAGAGTTTCCAAGGAGTGCCTGGTATATCTGAACCACTGACCTTTTGATTAGCAGACATAGCACTTAACCCACTATACCACCAGGGTCACCATAGGTACCACCAGGGCTCCTCTAAAGGACATAACCCACTTCTGTCAGTCGATTCTGACTCATAGCAACCCTATAGGACAGAGTAGAACTACTCCATTGAGTTTCTAAAGAGCACCTGACGGATTTGAACTGCCAGCCTTTTTGTTGGCAGATGTAGCACTTAACCACTATGCTACCAGGGCTTCCAAGATAAATGTTTGTGGAATTAAGTGCTCAATATACATTTAATAATTGAATATACTTAAAACACATTGTTGTTAGGTGCCATTGAATCAATTCTGCCTCACAGCGACCTAGCATATAACAGAATGAAAGGTTGCCCAGTGCTGCACCACCCTCACAACCACTGTTTAAGCCTGTTGTTGCAGCGACTGTATCAGTCCACGTCATTAAGGGTCCTCTTTTCACTGACCCTCTATGATAACGAGGTAATAATAACATGAGCTACCATTTATCAGTTGGCCTACTGTGTGAGCAGTGGTTAAGACAGTTGCTAACCAAAAGACTGGCAGTTCAAATCCACCAGCCACTCCATGAAAACACTATGAAGGCAGTTCCATTCTGTCTTGTGAATTAGAACTGACTCAATGGCAACAGGTTTGTATTTTTTAAATGTATAGATTATATACCCAAAACATTCACACCAGGGATTGCATCAGCCTGAAAGCCAGGCATTAATTATCCCTACTTACAGATGAGAGATTGAAACTCAGAGAGGTTAAGCTTTGGGCCAATAGCCACAAAGCTGGTGAGCTGTGAGCTGGAATCTGAACCCAATACTGCCTGACTTGGAAGCCTGTGTCTTCCCACTGAGCAACACTGCTTCCCTATGGCTTCTCACTAGGGGTCTGCCTGGACAGTAGGTATGTAAGATATATTTGTTGACCAGGTTTGAAAAATGAAATGCCAATCAACTAGCTTCTCTTTTTGAGCATTGTAAGACTTCCCCGTTGGGCCCTAAGTCCAGTGAGGCTGGACAGCCCATTCTGGAAAGTTTGGTGAGGACCATACACTGACCAAAGCACTCTAACTCTTCATTCAGTCTCTCTACCATTTGTCAGGCACTAGACTGGGTACTGGAAATTCAATCCAGATGTCCTGCCCTCACATAGATTGCAGTCTTGCGGGGAAGAATTTTTGGTGTTACACAGTGACACCACTAAAAGGATAAATTCAAAACAAAAAAAGTGTGTGGGCAGGGGGAAACTGTATATTAGGTAAAGACTGGGGCTTCATGTCAGACTGTCCAGGTGTGAGTCTTTGTCACCGACTTGGTGGTGGTGTCAGGTGCCCTGAGTTGACTCTGACGCATAATAACCCCACGTGACAGAGTAGAACTGCCTCACAGGGGTTTCTTGACTGTAATCTGTTTTAAATCTTTAATACTTCATTGTGCTGTGACAGTTTACAATCCAAGCCAATTTGTCATACAAAAACTTACACACATATTGCTATGTGACTCTAGCTGCTCTCCTCACATTGTGACAGCACACTTCTTTCCATCCTGAATTTCCCGTGTCCATTTGTCTAGCTCCCATTCCCATCCGCTCTCTCATCTAGCCTCTGGATGGGAGCTGCCAGTTAGTCTCATATATCTGATTAAGTCAAGAAGCATGTCTTCTACTCTTCACCAGTATCATCATTAGTCCAGTCTAATCTTTGTCCAGGGAGTAGGCTTTGGGAATGGTTTCAGTTCTGGGCCAACAGAGTCCAGGGGCCATGTATTCTGGGTACCCTCCCGTCTGTAGGACCACCAAGTCTGGTCTATTTAATAGAGTTCAAGTTCTGCATCCCATTTTTCTCCCACTAGGCCAGGGACTCTTTTTTGTATTCCCTTTCTGGGCAGTCATTGGTGGTGGCTAGGTACCACCTAGTTCTTCTGGTCCCATGCTGATGTAGTCTCTGGATTGTGTGGCCCTTTCTGTCTCTTAGGCTAATACTTTCCTTTTGTCTTTGATATCTACCATTTTCCTCTGCTCCAGGTAGACTGGGACCAATTCATATTATTTAGATGGCCGCTTGCTATCTTTTAAGACCCCAGATGCCACTCAACAAAGTGGGATGCAGAACATTTTCTTAAAAAACCTTTGTTATGCCAATTGACCTAGAGGTCCCCTGAAACCATGGTCCCTAGGCCCCTGTCTTCATTGTAATCTTTATAGAAACAGATTGCCAGCTCTTTCTCTCATGGAGCTGCTGGGTAAATTTGAACCCCAACCATTGGACTAGCAGCAGAGTTTAACTGTTGTGCCACTAGGGCTCCTTCTACCATGGACTAGCTGAGGGTAATCTGGAACAAGTTTTATAACCTTTTTAATGTCTCATTTCCTCTTCTGCATGAAATGGGGAGAAGTGTGTCCACTGCAGAGGAGCTGGTGTATGGCTCACATACACAAGCCTTTGGCACCTATCATTTAGTGTCAGAGCCCTCATAGCACAGTAGTTAAAGCAGTTGGCTGCTAACTGAAAGGCTGGTAGTTCCAATCTACCAGCAGAGAAAGGGGAATTCTTCTGCAACGATATACAGCTTCAGAAACCCTATGGGGCAGTTCAGTCCTATCCCATAGGGTCGCTATGAGTCGGAATGACTCTAAGGCGGCGTTTGGCTGCTATTTTCATTCTTATTTTTGGCTCTGAAGATGAGGTTGTGATGTTTTAAGGAGACTGAGGCGTCCAGTGGGGTCGACTCTAGCCCTTTTTCCCTCCCTGGGGAGGCGGTCAGCACCTTCGTCGCGGTCCTCTTGGCCTACGCTCTTGTGGTCCCCTGCAGACACCTCCAAGCCGGGCTCCACTGCGCAGTCCTGCTCCGCTCCCCGACTTGCCACTGGCTCCGAGGCCTCAGGGCGCATGTTTATTCCCGCAACACGGAACGCCTCGTTTTGCTGCAGCCCGAGAGTCCCGAAGCTCTCCCTCAGGCGTCCACTTGCGCCGGAGTAGTTGGCAGCCCAACGCTTCCCTGGTCTCCAGGGCAACCAGCGCTCCTGCGCATGCGCACACCGGGTCAGCGGGCTGCGGCCGCTGGGGGCTGGCACTGCAACGGCTCTGCCCCCGGCGCGTGCGCGGGTCACGTGGGGCGTATTCGGCGGCAGCTGCGGCGGCGGTGACGGGGGCGGTGGCCGCGCGGGCCTGGTGGGACTTGGCAGGAGACTGTGCCGCCTCTGCAGGTACCGCACCCCCCCGCGTCTCCCCGACCCAGCCCATTCCTCGTCTCCCAGCCTCTGCCACGTCCTTGGCCCGACCCTCCCTCAGTGCCCCCAACCACGCCCCCCCCGGAATGGGCGGGGGGTTCCCTTGGCTTCGCACCCCTCTCTCAGACACCCGCCCTCAGCACCCACACCTTCAAGACCGGTCACTCCCGCCCGTCCCCCGAAATCTTGGAGCGCCCTCTTCACCAGACTCCATCTCCACGCCCCTCGCCCGGCCGCGTTGCACACACAGCAGACCCCCGCTTCTAATCCCTGGGTTTAGGACCTATCAATTCTGGTGGCCACACCTTTCCCTATCGCAAGCTTTCTTTCTCTCCCGCTAGACCCTAACCCGCGCCTCCCGGAAGAAGCTTTCAAGTCACCGCGTTTGTCAGCGCTGCCTGCTTTACCTTCCGTTCTGGACGGTCTGATTCCAGTAGGATTTTGCCCTTTTTTTTCTGTAGTAGAAATAATTCAAAAGAGCTCCTAAAGAAAGGGCAGTAGCAATTCTTAATACTAGCATCGTTTGTCTGAGTGCATCGGTGTGGTCGGCCCTGCCAGGTGCACTGTCGAGTGTGGGGAGGGAACGTCCCTGTTCTAAAGAGGCTTGCAGCCCAGACACAGCTTGGCATCCAGACAGCTGCAGCACCTCGAGTGTATACAAATAACTGGGAGGCAGCCTGGCGCAAAAGGCTGCCAGCTAGGGCTCCAGACTTGGGTAGACCTTGGTGTGAATTCTGGCAGTTTCTTAGCTGCGGGGTCCTGGATATGTCATTTTCCTTCTGTACGCCTTAATTTCCCCAGCTTACAGCTGGGGATGATTGTAAACTTACTTCAGGAGACTGATGAGAGGATAAAGTCAGGGGAGAGGATAAAGCACTTAGTATTTTGCATAGTCAGCTCTCAGTTTTATCTCTGACTACTAAAGATAGTTTATAGGTAACATTGAGCCCTGAATAATAATGGCTAATATTGGGCACTTATGGTTTAGGCACTGTTCTAAGTGCTTTATATGTATTACCTCATTTAATTCTCATGATGATCTTAGGCAGGAATATGACTCCCTGCCCATTTTTACAGATATTGTAAGGAAAGCAAAGAGGTGAAATAACTTTCACCTAAGACACAAAACCCTTAAATGAGGAGGTCGGCTGCCAACTCAGTGTCTTTTCCCAGTGTTTGTGGTCTGAATTGTTGTCAGCTGCCACTGAGTTGGCCTCTGACTCACAGCAGCCCCATACACAACTGAATATGCAGTCCTGTGCATCCACATGATCACCTGTGGATTGGATTGGACTGTTGGGATCCACAGGATTTTCATTGGCTGATTTTTGGAAGTAGATTGCTAGGCCTTTCTTCCTAGTTAGTCTGGCTGCTCCATTGAAACCGGTTCAGCACCATAGCAACACGAAAGCCTCCACTGACAGAGGGTGGTAGCTGCGCATCAAGTGCACTGGCTGGGAATCAAACCAGGCTCTCCTGTATGGAATGCAAGAATTGAACCACAGATGTCCTTGTCTTAATTGCTATCCTAAACCTGGAGACATAGAGTTTGGGAAACTGGTACTACTACTATAATTTCTTTTCAGATAGATTTTTGTGTATTGGGTGGGGGGTAAAATTAACATAACAGAATTCACCACTTTATCCAGTTTAAAGTCTACAATTCAGTGGTTTTTGTTATATTCATAATATTGTACAACCTTTGCCACTATCTAATTTCAGCACATTGCTGTCTCCCATTAACAGTCGCTTCCAATTTCCCCTCTCCCCATCACTGAACCCCACCCAAACCAAACCTATTTCCATCAAGTTGATTCTGACTCATAGTGACATTATAGGACAGAATAGAACTGTTCCGTAGTTTCTAAGACTGTGATCTTGATGGAAGTAGATGACCTTATCATTCACCCGAAGAGTGACAAGTGGGTTCGAACCACTGCGCTTTCAGTTAGCAGTCACACACTTCAACACTAAACCACCGGGTTCCTTTCCCCATCATTGGCAACCGCTAGACTACTTTCTGTCTCTTTGGATCTGCATATTCTGGACTTTTCAGATAAGTCATGTAATACATAGCCTTCTGTGTCTCGCTTCTTTTAACTCAGCATGATGTTTATAAGTGTCACCCATGTTTCAGTATGTATCAGTACGTGATCACTTTTGATGGCTCCATAGTATTCCATAGTATGGGTATACTACATTTTGTTCCTCCATTCACCAGTAGGTGGACATTTGGGTTTTCACTTTTTTTTTTTCGCCATTGGTGAAAAGTGCTGTTATAAACATTCATATATGAATTTTGTATGAACATAATTTTCATTTCTCTTTGGTATATATTCAAGAGTAATATACTATTATTATTTTAATTCCTGCTACACAGTGGAGGCATGAAGTTTAGGAGTATTGGATTTTGGTTGAGGCTTTGGGCTTCCAACTCTCACATTGCTGCTCTTCCCACTCCTCCTTCTGCTGTTTGGTTTAGTGCTGTACCAAAAATTGGCAATGGAAGGTAAGGAAATTGTGAAAAGTCATGATACACCGATAGTAACTTTCTCAGAATGCTGATGCAACGTTTGAGAAGCTTCTTGAGTTTTGTCTCCCTGAGAGCGAAATTTGAACTTTGAACACAAAGCAATAGTTGATTCTATTTATTAAATAGATATTGTATACAGAGCACCCTGCAAGGTGCTGTGGAGGAGTATTAAAGAGGTATGAGATTTCAGCCTTTTGTTTTCAGAGTCCCGGGAAGACTAAAAATTAAATCTAAAAAACAAAAGCTCTAAGCTTTTAGAAACTGTCTTCATGATGTGGGGCTAAAGTGAGATTTCTGAAATAAAACATAACAAGCACAAACATAAAGGGAAATGATTGATAAATTTGACTGTGTTAATATTAAGACATTGAGTTTATCAAAAGGACTATAAAAGGAAAGCATGGAGAGTTCGCATAGGTAAAGAATTCTTAAAATTCTGAAAGAAGACAACCCTAGAAAAATGGACAAAAGATAGGCACAGGATTTCATAGATAAGAAAACAAATGGCACTGAAACCAAAGAATTTCAGCCTCATGAGTAATCGGTGAAATGGAAATTCAAGTGATAATGAGATACCATTTTATAACTACCGTACTGGCAGAGGGGAACAGGTGGCCAGTGCTAGCCATCGGAGAGAATGGACGGTGAACTCACATCCTGGTGTTGGAGTCTAGATTGGGCCAACTGTGTTGGCATTATCCAATTTAATGCATGGATGGTCTGTGACCCAGCAGTTCAACTCCAGCTTTAGAGAAACCCTTGGTCGTTTGCCTAGAAGGCACATACAATGTCACACACACTGTTTGTAATTATAAAATAAGAAAACCGAAATGCTCATTAGCAATAGATATGTGAGTTGGGGTCTGTTTCGTGCCATGGAATACTGTACAGAGTGAGATTTTGTGACCTAAGTTACAGGCATCATCACGGATCAATCTCAGAACAATGTTGAGTGAAAGCTGAAGAATGCATGCAGTGTGATTCTTTTACATGAAATTCAAACCAGGTAGAACTGAACAATACTATTATTTCAGAACACATACTTGGGAGTGACCAGTGGGTTACAACTCTTAAAAAAAAGTGAGGAAATTACCTTCAGTGTGGACATGGAGGATGTGAGCAGGAAAGAAAGATACGGGGCTTCTAAGAAACAGCTATTTTTGTTTGTTAGGTAGAGTAGTGGCCGTGCAGGTGTTTCATTTTTATTTCTTAAATGGTATGCATAACAGGTTTAGTAGTATATGTGTTCTCTAGTGCTTGTGTAACAGAAATAACAAAAAGCGAGTGGTTTCAATGGGCAGAAATTTCCTTATGGTGTAGGAGGCTAGAAGTCTGAATTCAGGGTGCTAGCTGTAGGGCAAAGCTTTCTCTTTGTGTCAGCTGTGGGTGAAGGTTCTTGTTCCTTGGTGATCTTCCTGTGGCTTGGTGTCTGTCTTCCTCTGTCTCCATTTGCTCATTTAATCTGCTCTTTTGTGTCTTCCAAGAGATAGATTTAAGACACATTGTGTACTATAACGTAGCAAACAAAACCTGCTGCCAAATGGGATTATAACCACAGGTATAATGATTAGGATTTACAACACATAGTTTTGGAGGGCACAGTTGGATTCATAACAATGTGTTTTTCAATTTTTTAAAAAAATTGCTAAAGAATTAGTTTTAGATACATTTCCTGCCCTTAAGAGGCTGTAGTTAGTGAACCAAGATACAAGCAGGTTAAACCTTTAAATAAGATCCAAATTAGTATGTGCTTAGTGCCAAAGAAAGAGCAAAGGTGGTGCAGTGGTTAAGCACTCAGCTGCTGCTGACAAGGTTGGCAGTTCACATGCACCCCTCAGCTCTGCAGGAAGAGAGACCTGCTGATTTGCTTCCTTAAAGATTTCGACCTAGGAAACTGTGGGGGCAGTTCTTCTCTTACAGGGGGTTGTGTTGAGTCAAAATTGACTTCATGGCACCCGACAACAAGAAGTGCCAGGTAGGTTAAGTGAGGCAAAGAGAAATGCAGACACGTGGTCAGAGTGCCGGTCTGGAAAGGGAAGGGCTTCTCAGCCATTGTCTGTTCAGTCCCCAGGGCCTGCCATATGGGTACTTCGGTGCTGAGACAGAATCCAGGAGAGGACTTGGAATGTGGCTGATCTTGGTAGAACAGGAGTTGGAGTGCTGAAGGGGAAGGCAGATTTAGATTGAGACTGTCTGAGAGAAGATTCCTATAAAAGGCATTTTTCATGAAAATGCAGGCTGCAGCCCTGGAGCCATATTGGAAAGTTAACCAGTGCCAGCTGTTGCTGAGGATGGTGGGAGCTCTGGTCCACCCAAGTCCCATCAAAGACACTTAGTGTCTGGTTCCTGCTATACTTGAAGGTTTTGGATTTATTTAATGAATTCCCTCATATACAGGTAGTCCCCGACTTAAACAATGGGGAGCTGTTCCGACAACTACTCCCTTTGTAAGTCTGTTCTGGCATAAGTCAAATATCTCACTTTTTAAAACTTTTCATTATTATTGAATTTTATTATTAGTGTCTTTGTAAATCTGATCTTTTTGGAAATTAGAAATATTACATCTGAGAATGATAATATCAGCAAATGACACCCTGTAACATTGTATGTAGTACATGTTACAGTGAGAGTCCAAAAAAAAAACACCAAAAATGGGTGATTGTAAGTGGAGTTCATTGTAACTTGAATATTTCGTGAGTCAGGGGTTACTTGATAGTGGCTTAAAACAACACACATTTATTATCTTGCAGTTCTGGAGATCACAAGTTTACAGTCAGTCTCACTGGGCTGAGTCAAGTTGTCTTCAGAGTTGCTTCCTTCCTGGAGGCCCTAGGGGAGAATTGATTCCTTCATTCCTTGCCTTTGTCGGTGTCTAGAGGCCAGCTGCATTCCATTGCTGGTGACCTTTCCCTCCATCTTCCAATCCAACGGCACCCCGTCTTCCCCTGTCTGTCTCAGACCTCTGCGTCTGTGATGCGTCACCTTCTCTGTCTTTACCCTCCTGCCTCCGTCTTGTAAGGACCCTTGTGATAACATTTAGAGCCGACCAGGACAGTCGCCCCATCTCAAGGTCTTTAACTTAATCACCTTTGCGAGACTCTTGCCATGTACCTTATTCAGAAGTTCTGGGGCTTCAGCCTTGGGCATCTTTGAAGGGCTGGTATTCATATGACCACACTGTCTGTTATCTGCTAGTGCTTGGTCTTTTTCCTATCATGCTTGCTTTATTTTCTTTACAAACCTTTGGCCCACCTGCTTTGTGTTCTTTTCCTCACCCCAGGTCTCAGCCCTCTGGATAGCTGGGTGATGTGTAAGCTTCAACTAAGACTTCTTTCCCTCAGCTCCTGACTTGTGAAGGTTCCAGTCTTACTGAGCTTTGGCCCGCTGGATTGAGTCAGCTGAACTGTGGGTCAGGATAATGTTACAGGCCAGAGCAGTGGTTCTTTGAAAAGGTGACTTTGTTCTTTGCAGTGTTGGTCATGTGTCTCCCATGACACTGTTGTTGTACTGTTACCCTTTTGTGATAAGCGTAGCTGTCATAAATACTGCCCTATAGAGGTAGAGGAGGCCTAAAGCATCGCCTTTGCCCTCCTATTTTGGTAACAGTTCGGATTTACTCTTTTCCTCTATTTGATTGTCATGTTTTGTACACTGATGTTTTAATTTTCTGCAATATTTTTAGTTGTTTTATTGTTGCTTTCTAAAGAATGGGCTTCTGTAAGTTCTAGATGAATGCTTTTAACTAATCAATCCATGGTGGTTTCGTGGTTAAAAGCTACAGTTAGCTCAAGGGGGTGCTTTTGAAATACACTAAGATTAGCAGACCTGAGTTGGTGCTTCACTGTTATGTAGGTTGAGCATTCTTTTGGGTGGCACTTGGATGTGTCAGATTTGTAAACTTTGCCTTTTTTTCTCTATATCTCTGTGAAATAAATCTTGTTGCAAATGTAATTATGGCTTCCCTGTGTGATAGTTAGGAAGTTCTCAGGGGTTTGTTTTTTTTTTCTCTCTGTCGGATATGGAAAACCAGTGGTTTTCTGTGTAAATTAGTGGAAAAAAACTCAAACCAAGCCTGCTACCATTGGGTCGATTCTGACTTATAGTGGCCCTATAGGGCAGAGTAAAACTGCCTCATAAGGTTTCTAAGGAGCACCTGGTGTATTTGAACTGCTGACCTTTTGATTATCACCTGTAGCTCTTACTATGCTACCAGGGTTTCCAACCTGTTGGAAAGGCACCTACAATAAATTTTCTAGTTCTTATGGTATATTGACATACCACAGATCAGTGGCATCAAAGTGCCATTCACTTTATTGCTTACTTGTATTACCAGATCGTATTTCTCAAAATCCGTACTACCAACCAAAAATTGAAACACACTCCACTAGTAAGTATACATTCTAATACTGAAAGTACATGCCATCAAAAAAATTAAGATAAAATTTTGGTAACAAGAGTTATAGTGTTAAAATGCTACAAAAGACCTCTTGAAAGTGTTAAAGAAAAAAAAAGATGTCACTTTAAGGACTAAGGTGCGCCAGACCCAAGCCATGGTATTTTCATTAACCTCATATGCATGAGAAAACTGGACAGTGAATAAGGAAAACAGAAAAAGAGTTGATGCGTTTGAATTATGGTGTTGACAGAGTATTGAATACATGTTTTGACAATTAGGTCTGTGAACTTAATTGTTCTAAGTGCTACATACCTCACTGCTGATTATCACCATGGTCAGCCTTGGGAAGCTGTGCACCAGTGGTGGTGTCTAGTATCCCCTGTGAAGCAATTTTGGAACTCTTTCTGGAACAGCTGTTATGCACGGTGGCACAGTGGCAAGTTTGTGAACTTAATTGTATAGTTGTCTGTGAGGGAGGTGTTAGCCAGAAAACAAATAACTGTGTGGCAGCATTCACACTGCTCCCCTCATCTGGCCTCCAGTGACTATTTTCTTTACCCGAAGATAAAGAAAATACTGAAAGGAAGGCAGTTTGATGACATTCAGGACATTAGGGGTAATACACCGACAGCTCTTATGCACATTCCAGAAAAAGAGTTCCAGAATTGCCTTGAAGGGTGGACTAGGCTCTGGCGTCAGTGCATAGCTTCCTAAGGGGAGTACTTCAAAGGTGACCTTAGTGGTATTCAGCAGTAGGGTATGTGGCATGTTTTCTAGGATGAGTTCGCAAACTTAATTGTGAGACCTCGTTGTTTTTTTTTTTTTTTCCCGTAAACTGCCAGAAGACTGAACGAATCTGTCTTGGAAGAAGTATGGCCAGGGTACTCCTTAGAAGTGGTGATGGCAAGACATCACCTCGCTTACTGGGACGTGTTATTGGGAGGGACTAGTCCTGAAAAAGTGCAGCAGGCTTGATAAAGTAGAGGGTCAACGAAAAAGACGACATTTGAGATTGACACAGTGGCTATAATAGTGGATTCAAACGATTGTGAGGATGACACAGGCCCAGGCAGTGCTTTGTTCTGTTCTGCATGGTTTCACTGTGAGTCCTAAGCAACTCAATGGCACATAAAAACAACAACAACATGCGTGAATCAATCAATCTTTGATTTATTGGTCTTCTGTGAGTTTGGTTTGTGCAACTTGAAATCCTCCGTCTTGACTTGCCTCTGAGGAAAGGTAAAATCACATTTCCTTGCGTCAAGCTGAGGATCAGGCCTTTCATCTAGCCGGTCCTCTTGTAATTAACCATGACGTTAAATACGTTTAGGGTGCTTGTCTGGTAGAACTGTAATGTTGACATTTCAACATTTCATAGCATATTCCTGCTGACAGAGTGGTGACTGGGAAGCTGTGGGATGAAGTCAAGGAGCCAGGCCAACATGGAGTTGAAGCCACCTCATACCACTGCTCTTCAGTGAGCTCTGCACTTGGAGACCCTCTCTGCTGGGCTGAGCAGGAATGTCTTAGAGGGTTGTGTTCCCACAGCTTTTCTTTCTGCCAAGGATCAGAGGACTGTGTGTAGGTGTTCTACACCGGACTGGGGCAGTCCTATGGTTCCTGCTGTGTGAAGACTGAAAGTGACATGGGACATACTCAGCCTGTAAGCTGCGGTGACGGACTGGCTAGTGCAGCCTAATCCAATATTCATGAGGCTCCTTCTCTGTGCCAGGAGCTGCAGGAGGTGCTGGACAACAGAGGGGAGTTAGATTGACTGCTCCCCTAGAGGAGTTCCACAGTAGATGATGTTACAAAAACAAGACAATTCTAATACAGTGTATATGGTGGAAGGAGAGGGTGGAGTATTACTAGAATCTTCTCATTTCCTCTTTCCTGCAGTGCCTGGCCTGTTCACAGCCTCAAAGACATCACCCCAAATACATATGACACCTTTCTCCCTGTACCTACCCCCCAGCCGATTAGACATGTGGTGGTGGGTTAGCCGAGGTTGGTTAGCGGGAGTCTGCCAGGATCTCAGGATCTGGAGTAGAGATGCCAAGACAGGCTCAAGTGGTGCTGGAAGGTCAAGTGGACTCCACAGGTAGAACTGAGGAGGGTGGTTTTGCAAAGAGGAGGGAAAGGGAAGGAGAGAGTAGCCAAGATGAAACTCCAGCTAGATGCCAGTTAGAGGCTATGTGGCTGCTGTCCTGTCCCACCCATCCAGCCTGTTTCCTGGGCTTGGGCTCCCTAAAGGTCCCTGGTATCTTTGCAGTTTGCCCCCTTTCTCTAAGTTAACATGGATGAATTTTGTTCCATGTGATGAAATCATTCTTTTTTTTTTTTAATTTTTTATTTAATATAACTGAGTGAAAATGTACATTGCCGTATAAATTTACATACCCACCTATGTGCACCTTCCACTGCTCTCCCTGCCCAGTGACAGCACACCATTCCTCTCTGCTCCATACATGTCTCATTCTCCCAAGTCTCTTTTTTCCCCTCCTCTTCACCCACTCTCCTTCCTCCAGCTAGAGGTCAGCAGGATGACATCCTATAGATGTACAGAACCATAAAGTGTATCCAATATATGGTCACTCTGCATCACCAAGTCCAATACATTCCTGTCTGAAGCGTGGACCTTCATTATGATTTATGGTCAAGGGCAGCATCAGAGCAAGGGGCCATGCTCCCAGGGGAACCCCCAAACCACTGGACCATCAATTGAGGTCTTTTAGTGGGGATCTCAGGGTGCACCCCATTTTATTCTTGTGTTGCCAGTGAGACTCAACTTAGTGAGCTCCATCGTGGCTATCACTGGTGGTGGCCGGGCACTATCTGGTTCTTCCAGTCCCAAGTCGATGTAGGCACCCACTGCAGGTCTCTTTGTCTTCTGGGTTGTCTTTACCCCATGTCATTTTGGTCCTCGGTGAGCATCCGTTCCTGCTGAGTTGGGACCATTTGCTGTGCCCTCGGATTGATGAAATCATTCTTAAGAAAGGAAGAGGCAGGAAAAGAAGACCTTCCAGCTGAATCTTGAGGGAGGTGGGGACTTGGAGCAAACACATTCTGCTCTTTGTGTTTTGTATTCTGAAACAGCACTCTTTTGGGTTTGGAGAATACTTTGCTGCCCAAATAGGGATGCCCTGCAGAAGAAGCTTTATGTTTTCTTAATTTTGAAAAAAATAGTTTGTTGTGGAGAATATACACAGCAGAACACATACTAGTTCAACAATTTCTGCTTGTACAATTCAGTTACGTTGATCAGTTTCAGGAATTCATTAGTCTCTATGGCTCTAGAAAGTCTGAGTTCCATGAGAATGTGAACTTGTGCATTTCTCCTTTTTGTGTACTTTTTCTCTTTAGCTGGGGGCCTTGACTTCCTTGGCCCCACACAGGCTCTCACACCTTGGTCTGTTACCAGATATATTTTCAGAGTGTGGATGGGTTTCAGAGTCCTTTTGGATTTTTTTTTTAGGGCTAAAGCTAAGAGAAGGGTCTTGGGAATATGAAGTCCTTGAGAGGAAGTGGTATGATCCACTTACCCCTCACACCCAGCACGCTCTCTGGCCACCCAACATGCAGTGAAAAACCCAGGATCCTCCACGGCACCAGCCGCTCTCCAGGCGATCAGTAGTCACGTGTGCTTAGTGGCTACTATATTGGGTGTTGCAGGTTTAGAACATTCCATCAGTATAGAAAGTCCTATTGGACAGCTCTGCTCCAGAGTTTGTAAAATGCACATACACAGCTGTGTCTTGTTTTGTTCCATGAGACTTCAGTATTGGCCCTGTTTACAGGTGAGAAATTTCAGGAGTTCACATAGCCTTCAAGGTTCCTGAAAACCTGGATTCTGTGAGAATTTGAAATTCTGTTCTGCGTTTTCCCTTTTTGACCAGAGTTTGTCTGCAGAATCTCTGATCAAAATGTTCCTTAATGGTAGCCAGGCATGTGTTCTTAATTTTTAAAAGCTTGTATCTAAGTTCTATATCATTTTCCCAGCTGAGATGCAAGGAGAAGGGAAGAACTTTGTTTCTTATCAGTATTCGTTTACAGAAGTCTGGCTGCAAGAGAAGGACAGAGCAGAAGACAGGCCCGGAGCTGGCAGAGACACTATGAGAGAAAACCGAGGGTAGACTGTGCCTCAGAGAAGGAAAAACTGGGAAATCCCTTTGTAGTTGGTTACCTGTTGCTAGGGTTTTTAAAATTTTTAAAAGTTGTGTTGTTGTTAAGAATATATACAACAAAGCATACACCAATTCAACCATTTTTACATGTTCAGGTCAGTGACGCTGATGACATTCTTCAGCTTGTGCAGCCATTCTGCCCCACCTTTTCTGAGTCGTTCTCTCCCATTAACATAAAGTCACGGCCCCTTAAAGTTCCCATCTAATCTTTCCATGTGCTGTTCCATTCTTCCGTATGGATAGTTATTAAAAGAGCTTAATACTCAAGGCAAACCTTTTTTTTTTTTTTTTTTTTTTTTTTTTACTAGTTAAGCTGAAATATTGTTTGGTTTTAAGAAGAACTGAGGGGGATATTTTTAGTTTTAAAGATTATCTTGGGACAATAGTTTCAGGAGTTCATCTATTCTCAATGGCTCTGGGAAGTTCTCGAGTCTGAAAATTTTAGATTCTGTTCTGCAATTTTCCCATTTTGATCAGGATTAGTCTGTAGATGAATTCAGTGATGGTAGCTAGACACCACTTAGTTCTTCTGGTTTCATGGCCAAAGAGGCATTTGTACATGGAGACAATTAGTTACACATTCCATATCCTCCTCCTGCTTCTGACTGTCCTTCTTCCTGTGTTACTCTGGACAAACAGAAACCAATCCTTGTGCCTTGGATGGCTGCTTGCATGTTGCTAGGGTTTCTTTCTTTTCTTTTTTTTAACTACACAAGTATTTAAATTCTTGGGGAAAAAAAGACTGTGAGGGGAAGATACTCCCTTTACACAGCTTCTTACCAGTATACAGTCACTCTGTGAGGTATGTTTTATTGTTGTGTGCTGTTGAGTTGCTTCTGACTCATAGTAACCCCAAGAACTGCCCCACAGGGTTTTCTTGGCTGTAGTCTATACGGGAACAGATTGCCAGATAGTTTCTCCTGCAGAGCTACCAAGTGGGTTCCAACTGCTGACCTTTTAGATAGCAGTCAAGTGATTTAACTATTTGTTCCACCTGGGAACTCCTGAGACATACTAGTGCATCTAATTTAGTAATTTGGAGGATCTTAGTTTCTACTAAGGTAAGTCTTAGCTGATTAATCTTTATGTAAGCTATTAAGAAAACAAACAAAACCTTTGCGTTTGTGCTGATTCTGACTCATAGTTACTTTTAGGATGGGATAAACCTGCCCCACAGGGTTTCCAAGGAGTGGTGGTGGATTCAAACTCCTGACGTTTGGGTTAGTAACCAAGCTCTTAACCACTAAACAGCCAGGGCTCCCTTATAAGCTGTAGTTTGTAAGTCATACGATAATAAACTGACTGAATCCACAGGGTGAGGAGCCCTGATAGCTCTGTGGTTAGGTGCTTCACTGCTAACCTAAAGATTGGTGGTTTGAACCCATTAATCACTGCGGGAGACAGATGTGGCATTCTGTTTCTGTAAAGATTACAGCCATGGAAATCCTATGGAGCAGCTCTGCATAGTTGGAGTTGATTTAGTGGTGATGGGTTTGGTGTTGTTTGGTTTGGATCCAAAGGCTACATGCGTTTGAAGAGTAACTGTTAATGGAACTCAGAAATGTCAGGATCACATGCCCCTCAATGTCTCTGTTAAACGCTGCTTATTCATTGAACTTACTAACCAAAAGTCTCTCCCTCCTTTCCAGGTATCTGTCGTCATGGCTGCTGTGGACAACTTCTACTTGTTATATAGGGAGATTGCCAGATCTTGCAATTGCTATATGGAAGCCTTAGCTTTGGTTGGAGCCTGGTACACAGCCAGAAAGAGCATCACAGTTGTCTGTGACTTTTACAGCCTGGTCAGGCTACATTTTATCCCTCGCCTGGTGAGCAGAGTGGATCTGATCAAACAGTATGGAAGATGGGCAGTCATCAGTGGTAAGAATGAAGATTGCAATTCTTGCCTAACTGGAAGTTGAAATCATCTTTTCTGTTGAAGTCATATTTTGGGTCAGATGCATTATTCAAAGAACTTTTGCATTTAATGTGATGTTTTTTACAGCAACATATTGATTGAAAAATAAAACTTAGTACTCCTATGATGGTTATGTTCAGGTTGTCTTACTCATCTTAGGAAGAATCTTCCTCATGACTGTTCTTACTCTGCCTTCTGCTTTTTGCAGTCCTGCTCCAGCCCTACCTTTCAACTCCTGGCTCCCTGTTTTGAAATTGTCCTTGGATACCATCCCCATTTTCAGAAATACTTCACTGATTTTAAGTATATTGTAATTTTTGGTTGTTTCCCAGCCGTAGTATCTCCTGGCCCACATTCACTCCAGATACAAGTTTGAAAACAACTCTCTACTGTGTGTTCTATCAGCTTGGTAAACATCAAATAGCTCTTCATCTGTTGTCAGGGTGTCCAGGAGAGCATTTAATTAACATATGTCATTCCTGGGGTAGTGCAGATGGGTAACATACTCAGCTGCTAACCAAATGTTGGTGGTTCCAGTCTACTGGGCGATGCCTCAGGAGAAAGACCTGGTGATCTACTTCTGAAAAATCAGCCACTGAAAACCCTGTGGAGCGCAGTTCTGTCTGACTCATGGGGTTACCATGAGTTGGAATTGACTTGATGACAGCTGGTTTTTATCATTTATTTTACTGGGTCAGCATCATTGTCCTGTCTCATAAATACTGTAAATCATTTTACTTTAAATGCAGATTTTGCTGTCTTTAAGCATGGAAATGGACTATTCTATGTCTATTTATTAAATATTTTATTTTTGTTGTTGTCGAAACTACACAGCAGAACATGTACCAGCAATTTCTGCACATAGAATTTGATGGCATTGATTACATTCTTCAGGTTGTGTAACCATTGTCACTCTCTTTTTCTTGAGTCATTCTTTCCCCATGAACATAAACTCACTGTCCCCTAAGTTTACTATCTGAACTTTTAAGGTGCTGTCTTTGGTTTGATCCCACATATACAGATCTTGAAAGAGCACAGTGCTCGAGGCAGAGATTCTTCACTGGTTAAGCTAAATTGTTGTTTAGTTTTGAGAAGACTTCAGGGGATATTCTTAGCTTATGGCTTAAGGTTTAAAGATTATCTAACGGCAGTAGTTTCAGGTGTTTGTCCAGCCTCCATGGCTCCAGAAAGTCTGGATTCCATGAGAATTTGAAGTTCAAATCCATTTTAAAACTTCTCCCGTGAAACAAGAGTGCTCACCCTTCCCCTTGCATTGTAGGTGCAGCCAGTGGCATTGGAAAAGCCTATGCTGAAGAGCTAGCAAGCCGTGGTCTCAATATTGTCCTCATTGGTCGGAACAAAGAGAAGCTGGAAGTTGTTGCTAAAGACATAGCTGACACTTACAAAGTGGAAACCAATATTATAGTTGTGGACTTCAGCAATGGCCGTGAGATCTATGTCCCAATTCGAGAAGCCCTGAAAGACAAAGACATTGGCATCTTGGTAAATAATGTAGGTGTGTTCTACCCCTACCCCCAGTATTTTACTCAGGTCTCCGAGGACAAACTGTGGGACATCATTAATGTAAACATTGCCGCAGCTAGTTTGATGGTCCACATAGTATTACCAGGAATGGTGGAGAGAAAGAAAGGTGCTATCGTCACTATCTCTTCCGGCTCCTGCTGCAAGCCAACGCCCCAGCTGGCGGCATTTTCTGCTTCAAAGGTAATGTATCAGTTACTGGAAAGTGAAATCGTAAGGCAGCGGGCAGTTTATTATGCTGTTTGGTCAGATTTGTTGAGTACTTTGTCAGCAGTCATGTTTACTTGTACTGTGTTTTTTCCTGAAATTGCAGTGAGCAAGTTTTTTTTCCCCTCAATGTTCTTTCAGTTTCATGAAAACTAACGTAAGGCTCTTCCCTCCCTCCCCCTGCCCCATTTTAACAGGCTTATTTAGACCACTTCAGCAGAGCGTTGCAATATGAATATGCGTCTAAAGGCATCTTTGTACAGAGTCTGATCCCCTTCTACATAGCTACCAACACGACTAGTCACAGCAGCTTCCTGCACAAATGCTCGTGGTTGGTGCCGTCACCCAAAGTATACGCGCATCATGCTGTTTCTACTCTTGGAATTTCTAAAAGGACCACAGGATACTGGTCCCATTCCATTCAGGTAACACGGTGCTGTCAGCTCTCATAGTGAGGGTTAATGCATCCCTAACCTATATAAATGATGCATAGGAATCTGACGGAAGCCCAGTGGTGAAAGTTGAGAATTGTAACTTAATTACTTCATCATTTTGGTTAAGTCATTGAATTTTATTTTGTGGAATTACTATATGAAGAATATTTAAATGTTTCATCTGCATGGCATATAAAAGATAAAATATATTGCTTTAATGTAAGTAGGTGGTAGCAGTACTAGGTGTTTATATGGGAATTTCAGAGGAGAAAAGATTCCTGGGTAGTTTGAAGGGGTACCTGTTAGTGTGAACACCATGAAATGTAAAATAGGTCTTTATGTAACCATTATGTCAGATAACATCTCAGAATATTCCTGAATTCTGTATTCAAGAAGCACAGAATTTTTTTTTTTTTAAGTGTGTTGTCCTGGCATGTCAAAGATATGGGTCTTTTATTATTTTAAGGAGAAATAGTTGTAATCTTTGACATTTTGATTCTTAGGTAGAGCATACGATAATTTATTATAATAGACTTGTATTTCTTTGGCATAGTATATAGATTTGCCCTGTTTAAATTTTTTTAAGATGTAGCATATTCTTAATTATCAAATGCATATATATGAAGATTATTAGATGTACAACCACCAAATAAGTGGCTACATGAGTCAACAGGTTTTATTTTTATCAAAGGAATTGGAAAAATATTTAAGAAGAAACAGTTTTATTTAACTGGCCATTGCCAGGTCCTTACTTACATGAGAAAAGGAGAGAAACTTGAACAGTAGTCTTAGATACTGCAAACTGTTGAACTGCCCTTAAAAATGAAAATGTAATACAGATAGGCTTTAGATTTGGTAGATGTTTTTGACTGTTTATTGTTGTTGTTAGCTGCCAGTGAGTTAGTTCTGACTCATAGTGATCCCGTGTACAGCAGGATGAAACTCGGCCCAGCCCTGCCCGTTCTCACGGTCTCTGCTGTGATGGGCCCATTGTTGTGGCCACTGTATCAGTCTGTGTGGATAAGGGACTTCCTCTCTTTCCCTGACCCTCTGCTTTATCAGGCATGATATCCTTCTCCATTGACTGGTCCCTCCTGATAACGTGTTCAAAGTATATCAGGCAAAGTCTCACCATCCTTATGTCAACCGAGCACTGTGTCTGTACTTCTTCAAAGATAAGTTTCTTTGTTCATTCTTCTGGTGCTCCATGGTACATTCAGTATTCTCCACCAATACCATCATTCAGGTGTATCAGTTCTTCTTGTTCCCTGTCCTTTTCTCGTACCTATGAGGTGACTGAAAATACCATGGCTTGACTTGGGTCAGGCACACCTTAGCTCTCAAAGTGACATCTTTGCTTTTTAGCTCTGACTGTTTATACACTGTTAATATGACTGAGTAAAAATGTACATTCCCGTATAAGTTTACATGCCCACCTATATGCAGCTTCCACTGCTCTCCCTGTCTGGTGACAGCACACTATTCCTCTCTCCTCCATACATGTCTCATCCTCCCAACAGTCTCCTTTCCCGTCCTCTCCACCCACTCTCCTTCCTCCAGCCAGAGGTGAGAAGGATGACATCCTATAGATGTATAGAACCATAAAGTGCATCCATTATATGATCACTCTGCATCACCAAGTCCAATCCAATCCATTCGTGTCCAAAGAATGGACCTTCATTATGATTTATGGTCAAGGGCAGCATCAGGGCGAGGGGCCATGCTCCCAGGGGAACCCCAAAACCTCTGGACCATCAGTTAAGGTCTTTTAGTGGAGATCTCAGGATGCACCCCTTTTTATTCTTGTGTTGCCAGTGAGACTCAACTTAGTGAGTTCCATTGTGGCTATCACTGGTGGTGGCTGGGCACCATCCGGTTCTTCTGGTCTCAAGTCGATGTAGGCACCCACTCATGTGGATCTCGCTATCTTCTGGGTTGTCTTTACCCCATGTCATTTTGGTCCTCGGTGAGAATCCATTCTGGCTGAGTTGGGACCATTTGCTGTGCCCTCGGATGGCAGCTTCGCAGCTTTTAAGACCCCAGACGCCACTCACCAATGCGGGGTGCAGAGAGCCCTCTTAGCAAAACACTAGTTGTGCCAGTTGGCCTCGATTTCACCTAAGAGCATGGTCCCCTGCCCCCTGCCCCAGCTACTCTATCCTTGCAATATTGGGTTAAGATGGAAGGAGTATTCAAGTTATGCTGAAGTCTACTTAATATTGTTCTTGTTTCTAATGGGTGCTATCACCGATTTCACCCAACCAGCTTTCTAGCAACTATCTAGTCTAGACCCTCCTCCCTCCCCTCCCTTGCAGCTGTCAAAGAGTCTTTTCTTCTATACACAAGTCTGTTTTTGAGATCTTATTGTAGAGGTGTCATACAATATTTGTCTTTTTGTCACTGACTACTTTCTCTCAACATAATGTCTTCCAGTTGAAATCAGGTTATGAGATGTTTCCTGGAATCATCGTTGTTCTTTATCATTGCGTAGTGCTCCATTGAGTATATATACCATGGTTTAGCCTATCCACTGTTCTGTTGTTGGGCATCTGGGTTGATTCCATCTTTTTGCTATTGTGGACTGTGCTATGATAAACATTCTTGTGCATGTGTCCGTTGGTGTGAAAGGCCTTGATTCTGTAGGATATAGTCCAAGTAGTGGAATTACTGGGTCAAATGGTATATCAATATCCATTTTTTTAAGGAAGTGCCAGATTGCTTTCCAAAGAGGCTGGACCATTTTGCAACCCCACCAACAGTGTAGGAGGGTTCCACTTTCTCCACAGCCTCTCCAGCATTTGTTGTTTTGTGTTTTTTGGATCATAGCCAACCTTGTTGGGGTGAGGTGGTATCTCATTGTCATCTTGATTTGAATTTCTTTAATAACTAAAGAGCGTGAACATGTCCGCATGTGTTTTTTGGCTGCCTGGCTCTCCTCTTTAGTGAAATGTCTGTCCATATCCTTTGCCCATCGCTTAATTGGATGATTTATCTTCTTTTTATTGATACTTTGTAGTATGTTATAGATTATGGAGAACAGGTGTTGGTGTGACATAGAGTTGCCAAATATTTTTTCCCATTCTGTAGGTGGTCTTTTAATTCTATTAATAAAGTCTTTGGATGAGCAAAACTGTTTGATTCTTAATAGTTCCCATTTATTTATTTTTTCTTCTGATGATTGTGGTTTGTTTGACAGATTTTGGAGTCTGTCCACATTGTGTATTAAAACTTCCATTGTTGTTCCTACCTTTTCTTGGATGAGCTTTATCATTTTAGGTTTGATATTTAGGTCTTTTATCCAGTTGGAGTTGGTTTTTGTATAAGGTGTAAGATATGGATCTTGTTTCAGTTTATTGCAGATGGATATCCAATTTTGCCAGCACCATTTGTTGAAGATACTGTTTATACCTCAGTTTAATGTCTTAGAGCCTTTGTCGAATATCAGCTGTTCATAGGCAGATGGTGTCATCTCTGGGGTCTCAATTCTGTTCCATTGATCCATCTGTCTGTTCTTGTACCAGTACCAGGCTGTTTTGACCACTATGGCAGTGTAGTGTGTTCTAAGGTCGGGTAATGAGAGGCCTCCCAGTGTGTTCTTCTTTAGTAGTACCTTACTTATCCGGGGCTTCTTCCCTTTCCAAACAAAATTGGTGATTTGTTTCTCCATCTCATTAAAAAATGATGCTGGAACTTGTATTGGGATTTCATTATGTAAGTAGATTGCTTTGGGTAAAATAGACATTTTCACAATGTTAAGTTTTCTTATCCATGAGCAGGGTAGGTTTTTCCATTTATCTAAGTCTCTCTTAGTTTCTTGTAGTAAGGGCTTGTAGTTCTCTTTGCAGAGGTCTGTTATTTCTCTGATTAGATTAATTCCTAGGTACTTTATCTTCCTAGGGACTATAGTAAATGGTATTGATTTGATGATTTCTTCATTAACAGTCTCGTTGTTGGTATAAAGGAATCCTACTGATTTACTTATGTTTACCTTGTATCCTGAGACTTTGCTGAACTCTTCTATCAGTTTGAGTAGTTTGCTTATAGATTCCTTGGGATTCTCTGCACATACAATCATATCATCTGCAAACAGGGAGACTTTAACTTCTTCTTTGCAGATGCAGATGCCCTTTATTTCTTGGTCTTGTCTAATTGCCCTGGCTAGAACTTCTAGTACAATGTTGAATAGGAGAGGTGAGAGTGGGCATACTTGTCTAGTTCCTGTTCTCAAGGGAAAGTCTTTCAGTCTCTCTCCATTCAGGATGACGTGGACAATTGGCTTTGTATAAATGGCCCTTATTTCATTGAGGAATTTTCTGTCTATGCCTATTTTGCTAAGAGTTTTTAGCATGAATGGATGTTGGACTTCATCAAATGCCTTTTCTGCATCAATCACACCAGTATTTTAATCACAATTCAACTTTGTTCACGTCGATGAGCAACATATTTTTTCTGCCCAGAAATCCTTTTGCACTGGTTTAAATCCTAAAGTTTTTTTATTCAAAGCCATTATACTGGTTCCATTTTTTCATTTTCATTTTACTCAGCTGACTTTGAATGTTCTTGATGCTTTTTCAATTTTACAACAAAGGTTCAATTCATCAGTTGCAGTTTCACTCATAGTAGATTTCTCTGATTGCTTTGCTGCTATGTGACTTTTCTTTAGAAGTCATTGTTTCTTCTAAATGCAGTTTCCCCAGGTTGAATTTTGCGGATCTACAGTTTGTCAAGATTTTGATGCTCTTTTAATTTCTTGTCTTTAAGAAATTTACTGTTTATGGTGTTTGATATGTCAAACATACTGCATGAAGTTTTATTTTGGGTTGTTTATTCCAATTCATCTGTCACATTATGAATTAAGTAAGAGTGATGATTTCTTTTTCACCAGATATGGTGTTAAATTAAAGAGGAGGGTTGAATGAAGAGGAGGTAGAAGGGTTGGAAAAAAAGAAGCACAAAATATTCTCGGGTTTATGGCTTCAGAAACTCAGTGGTGTTATTTACTCAGCTAGGTAGCATGAGAGGAAGACTCAGGCTTGGGGAATAAAAGTGAGAGTTTTGCACATGTGAATTTGAAGGGCCTGGGAAATGTTTGCAAAGAGACGTGAAGATGGATAGATGGCAGCTCAAGTGAGAGGTTTGTGTGGGTGATAAAAGTACACAAGTTGCTTGCATTTACCTGGATGGTCAACGGTGGGAGTGGATATCATCACCCAAAGAGAGTTTATAGAAAGAAGACAAGAGCTGGAGGGCAGAGCCTTAAGGAGCCACAGCCTTCTGGTAGCCGATGGAGGAAGAAGACCCAGCAGAGGAGACTGAGAGGGGCAGCCAGTGAGGTTGAGGGAGTAGTCATCAGTGCCAGGTGATGCCACTGTCCTGGTACAGAAGGACTAAAACGTGCCTGCAGGGCTTGGTATCTTGGAAGTCTTTGGTGACTTGCTGGAAGCAGTTTTGGGGGCATTTTCAAGAGAACACGAATTGCAGTCTATTGACAGATAGGTAGAGGATGAGGACATGGAGACCATGTTTAAGATAAACTAACCCCAGAAATAAGACTGCAGGAGGTAATGGGATGGCTTTTCTGCCTGTTAGTTAATTTATCTAATTAGGAAAACCTTGACTCTAATTTGATACTGAAGGGAAGGAGCATGTGGAGAAGAAAATCCTTAGCTGACTGGCACGATTTACCCGGTGCTGTTTCTCTGGAAATACACAGTGTCTAGCACTGGAAATTAAAGAACAGATCAAGTTCTAGGTGGTGGTCCCTTCCTTGTTAAAACCAGAAAACCAAACCTATTGCCAATGAGTCACTTGCCACCCATAGTGACCCAATGGGATAGGGCAAAACTGTGCTATAGGATTTCATAGGCTGTAATCTTCAGGGAAGCAAACTGCCACATATCTTTCTCTTGAGGAGCGACTGGTGAGTTCAGTCTGCCAACCATTCAGTTAGCAGCCAAGAACTTAAGCATTGTGCCATCAGGACTCCTGTTTGCATTAAATAAGTACTGGAAAAAGTATGTCAGGAATATCACTTTGAAGGGGCTCTGTCTGTTCAGTGTAGCCAAGCCTGCTGGTTTCTCCTAAGGGACCAGATACTGACTGCTCAAATTTCATTGGATTTGGAACGATTTGTTTAGGTCACAGTCTCCAAGGAGTAGTAGAGCAGGGTATATTCCGCATAAAATCCTGGCTCTTTAAAGGGATCCAAGGAAATCTTAAAGAACCCTGGTGGTGCATTGGTTAAGTGCTAGGCTGCTAGTCAGTAGGTCAGCGATTTGGACCTACCACCTGCTGTGCAGATGAAACAAGTGATAGTCTACTTCCATAAAGATTTACGGCCTTGGAAACCGTTTTGGGCAGTTCTGTCTATCCTGTGGGTTTGCTATGAGTGGAAATCAATTCATCAGCAACAGATTTTAAAAAGACCTTCGTTATTTCCCTAGGAAGTTAACCATGAATCCTGACTGAATGCTGGCCCTCCAGTGTCTTGTGTCTTGGTGTCTTAAGTTCTGCTGTTTAACTTAGCTCTACCTTGTTGGGGGTCAGTTCTACCCTTGCCCCTAAGGTCGTCATGAGTCACATCCCAACTCAGCAGCACTTGGCTTTGGCTTTGGACCTTAGTTCTCAAACTCCAGTTTCTTGATCTAGTAGTAACCATTTATGCATCTAACTGTATCAACTGCCTTATTTCTGGAAAGATTTTGCAATGAACATAATATTCATACCATATGAAGCAGTGGTGGGATTGTGTTCTATGTGTAGGTCTGTCTAGTTTCTTTGGAAAAAGGGGCTGAGTGGTGATCATCTTTCTATGCTCTTCCCCATAGAGTCTAGGAATATGGTCTTATGCAAAACTGTGTGCTCAGTACAGTAGTCTCAAAGCACTATGTCCTTTGTTGTGTTTAATATGATAAGTGGATATACACGTTGGATTAATTCAGGCTGATCTTAGCACTTCAGTGTTGATGACTGTGTTCTAACCTTGTAACCAACCTCTTTTTCTTTCATTTTTAGTTTCTTTTTGCACAGTACATGCCTGAGTGGCTCTGGGTGTGGGGAGCAAACATTCTCAACCGCTCTTTACGTAAGGAGGCCTTATCCTGCAAAGCATGAACCTGAATGATTGTTTAGGAAGTTTCACCGATTTACAGGAACTTACGGTACTCTGACATTTGGAAGAACACTATTAATTCATCTCATGTATTTTATTACTGGTAATTTAGCATCCTACTGAGTCATCATTTGCAAAGCAAACATGATACTTAGGGAGAATGCTGTGGGGAAAACTTCAAGAAGCACTTGAATGGCAGAAAGCAGATAACAACCATTGTGTAGAAACGAATTGGAGAAACCTAAATTTTGATGCTCTTTTCCCCCTAAGCTATTAAGGAGTTGTGTGATTTATTCTGCTCTCTGAACCAAGGCAATCTGAAACTGAAATATACTTAAAATATGACTTATCTGCTCTTGTATTTCAGGTTTTTTTTTTACAGGGAAAATACCTATTTCATTAGCTGAACTGCAGTATTAGTTTTCAGGAAACTAGTTTATCAGGAAAGACTTCAAATGTGTTACCTTATAACTAACATTGCTGATATTCTTAGTGGTAAACAGATGTGTGTGTTATATTCCATAGCTTTAGTTATTTGTGTATGAAAGTGCTGTTCTTCCATTGGGATTTCATCAGACATGTGTATGTATGTCTATGAGCAATTTTATTTATGGCTAAATTACTTTAAAAAAGATTTCCTGTCAAGATGGCCTAATGTGGAACCTTACAGGGTATTAAAAAATCTAGGTTATTCCTTTCATGCTAAACAAACCTGCCCAATCCTGTGCTGTTGATTTGCCATGTATAGAATTACTTAACGTATTCTGGTTTTCATTTTAATGTACTGTGACATTAATTTATTCCTTGATTTGCATATGTACTAGGTAACTCTGAGTCACCTCTTGATTTATACAGGTAATTATTGTGGATAAGAAGTAATTGTTCAGCCTGCATTCCATTCTGTAACTGAAATGTAGCTCTTTAGAGCGTGCTATCTCTGGTTTCCATACACGTTCACTTCCCCTTATTCCATTCCAGTAGTGTTCCTGGCACAAACATCAAGTATTTGTGGAATAGTAGTTAAAATATGCGTAAATTATGTCTGTGATGATGTATCTTATAATCATATCTTAGAAGCCCTTTCTTGATTCATGTAATGAATTTGTGCATCATAGTGAATAGCTCTGTTGGTGTAAAGATAATTATGCACAACCCCCTACATTGTAGGTTAGAATTGAAACCTGCAGTGAAATGTTTCTTTTGTTGAGGTCTTACAAAGCCAAACATTTTTAAAGACACATTACCTAGTGCTTTGAAAACTGAATCACAATATGAATATGACATTCAGCAGTTTATTATGACACCGATGCAGAAGCTAGTAAAGTTGTTACATGTCAGATACGTGGATTTTTTTGTGAGATACACCATTATGAGTGGGCCTCAGCGTGCTTTTATGTCATACACACAATTTTGCCTACAGTGTTTTCACCTATGACTTGACTCATCAGAGCAGTGGTTAAGTCCAGAAGCTTGTCCACTCAGAGACTGTGTCTTGATAACAGAAGCGGATAAAATATGAAAAATTGTAAGTTGGAGAGTGTATAACACTGAATGTTTTTGTGGAGTAACCTTGGAAGCCTTTATTTTGTCATATTTGGTATTTTCCTTCACTCACAATTATGGCTATTAAGGTTAGAAAAAAATGTAACCTCATACTACACTGACCTGAACTCTAATTGATGTGTGTGATATGAAGCTGAAACTTTATGTAAGAATATTATCCAATAGTTACATCTAAAGTTATGTGGTGCCGTAATGTCTTATATTTATAAATTAGGTAGTGAATCATTGTTATGTGATGAGACTAAGTTAACCATGTCAGTGATGGTTTTGAATTTTCCACTTAGCAGGATATAGGTAAATATGCTGATTGGTGCCAATGTGTGTGGTATAAACTTGTCCATCCCTTTAATGAAAGATCAAAACTGAGAATCTTCATAGGTTTTCTGTCCTTCATAAAGTGCTTTCTTATTTTTTTTTCTCCAGAGCTCATTTGAAAGTCTTAGTTGCACCACAGTTTATGGATGGGGTTTCCTATTGAGGATGTGGGAAATAACAACCTTTGAAACTTAATCTGTAAACTGAGGATTTAAAAATAAAAGCAATTGCTTTTGCTTCTTTTGGAAGAAGTTTTGCTCCAAATGTTTCTAAGTTGGTTGTTTGGAATAAGAGATACATTTCCCCCTCCCCCACAAAGAAACAGTTACAACAAGTTACAAAAAATTAACCTCCTGCTACTGTGATATTATTTCATTAACAGCTGATAATTCAACATGTATACTGTAGGTAACAATGTCTTCAGTGTGTCTTTTGAAACTGCCAAGCCAAGTGCCGTCCAGTCGGATCCGACTCATGGCGACCCTACTAAGTCATTTTCATGATCTCATTTTCCTAATATTTTGAGTAAGGTGAAGACTAACTTTGACCCTTGAATCTGGCATTGAGGCATTTCAGTCAAGTGGAGGGGATGAAGCTAGAATGGAGTGGATTCAAGGAAGAGGAGGAAGGAAGAAAAAAGGGACACAGTAGGTAGAGACAACTGTTTTGAGGAGGCTTTTATCCTAACCCCAGTTACTTAAAATCTCGTTACATGTGGAAACCAGAGGTTTAGGTGGTTTGTCTTCAATCTTGACACTCTGAGTCCTCCAAAGCAATTCCAGTGTATCTGTCTCAGTATTATATTTTAAAAGAACATTTAGTTTTGAATAAAGATTTACCTACCCATGGTGGCTTAGTAGTTAAGTACTCAGGCTGCTAGCCAAAAGGTTGGTAGTTGAAATCCACTAGGCCCTCCTCAGAAACGCTGTGGGGCAGCTTGTCTCTGTCCTGAAGGGTTGCTGTAAGTTGGAATCAATTCCATGACAACGGGTTTGTTTGTTTGTTTGTTGCCGGTGGAATACGGAATGCTTTATATTCTTGAAGCAGTGAGTTTAGCAGGTTATTTTAGACAATGGAGTGGTGGAAAACCAGCAGACCAGGACCTGTAGTTCCCTCAGTCTTGCTTGTAAATCTCCAAGTGATTTCTCTGTGCCATACGCAGCCAGCTGCTGTTTATAGGCATTCTTAGGAGATGGCAGTGGAATCATCTTCCCTGCATCGGAGCTTCATCATCACATGACAACTGTGTTTGCAACTTACTGTCCACCCATGAATTCAGTGGGATAGTGATTAAGGAAAGCCAGCCAAGTGCCATCGAGTCGGATCCAACTCGTGAGTGATTAAGGAAACAAAAACAAAAAACACAAAACACACCTTGCCTTTGAGTCGAATTCTGACTCATAGCAGCCCTCTGGGACAGAGTATAACTGTCTATAGGGGTTGCAAGGCTATAATATTTTTGGAAGTTGACAGCTACATCTTTCTCTTGTGGGGCCACTGATGGGTATGAAACCACCTACCTTTTGGTTAACAGTTAAGAGCCTGGTTACTGCGCTACCACTACTGGGGCCGGCATCAGTGACTGAGGGCTGTTAAAAGAATCCTGACCAAATTAACATACCCCACGTTAGAATGACAAGTTTAAGATCAAATACATTACACAGTGACAGCAGGTGGCACTTAACTTTGAGGATTTACAAAAGTGGAAGCGCCAAGAATTCTCTGCAAGTTCATAAATTCAAGTGTGACCTCAGAATGGCGAGAAAATCTTAAACATCAGATACGGTTTGGTCTAAGTACTGATCTCTGCCAGTATTTACATGTACATGAGCCGGGTGCTTTTATGTGTGTGCTCCACTTAACCCTTACTACGCCCACATGAGGGTAGGTATCACTGTCTTTATCTTGAGTAAGGGAGTTGAGCTATGAACAGGTGAAACAACTTGGGCAAGGCTACAAAGTGGGGGTGGGGATGACTTGCAGTCTGTCAACCAGTGTACTCTATGCGCTTCCATATTTAAGAGGTGAGGTAGGCGAGATTAGGGTGAGAGTCTGACTTCAGAATCGGTGGAATCCTCACAGCCACTTCACCTGCCTGCACCGCAACTACCACAGGTAGTGATGCCTGTGGTTTCGCTTGATTATGAGGAAAGAGTGAACAGGTGTTTAGCCTTGCATTTAAAAGTATCTAGTGTTGGGCCATGAGGAAGAAGTGGGGTGGACAGACTTCCAGAGTGGGTGTCTGGGGAGGTGCCGCTAAGTGGGGTAGGGTATTGGCAGATGCCTGGAGGAAGAAAAGACCGTGAGCCTGGCTTTAGATACAGACACTCTAGGGGGCCCGCAGAAAGAGTTGCCAGTAACCATCATTTCACACGTTTCTGGCCAGTTCTAGCAGACCTCCGAGCGAAGGGGGCTGTTTCACCGGGGTCGTCCTCTGTAAATATGACCCAGCTGGGCCTCCTTCCGAGATCTCGGTCCCCAAACCCAGAGAATACCCAGAGAGGGGATTTGAACCGTTGATTCTCAAGGACTTCCATCCCGCTCGGAGAAGTTAGCTAATCCCCTCCGCCTCCCGCCACGCCCCCGCACCACAATTGTCGCGAGACCTTCACCTCTCCCGGTCCCTGCTAGGCGGCCCCCTAGGCGCCTGAAGCGCGCACGCAGGCCCCGGGCGCGCGGGGCACGCTGGGCACGCAGGGCACGCAGAGCTGACTGGCGCCTTCGCTCCCGGCTGCGGATCTCCCAGCCTGGGTCGCGCGGTCTCGCGATACTTGGGAGTAAACAGCCCCGAATGGAGACCGGAGGCGTGCTGTCGGCTGAGGCTCGGTTATCCTCGGCCCGCAGGACCGGAGCTTGAGGCAGCCGCAGGTACGTCAGCCGTGCGCGACGGGTGGGCCGCCGTCGACCGGCCCCGAGAGGTCGCCGCCGTCGCCGCCGCCCCTCCCGACGGCCGCTCGAGCGCTCAGGTGTGTCGGCCACATCCGAGGCCCGGAGGTGAGGGGCGACGGGGCCTGCCTGCGGGGACCTCCCAGTAAATCTCTGCGGACGCCCAGCGGGCCCGGGCTCAGGCCGCCACGCGCGAAGCGGCCTCGGCCCGCCTGTTTGCTCCTGCACTGCGACAAGGCATCGGCGTCGGGATGACTTAGGGATGCAGCAGGCGGCTCGGCGCGGTGGAGAAGCTTGGGGTCTTGGGTTAAAACTAGGCATTAATAAGTACGGAGTACTTCATGAATACACTTGTATAAAACGCGACCGTCCCCTGTACCTCCCCGTATCCCCAGACACTACCGTGAGTTGGGGCTTGATATGGACCTTGCCTGTTTTCTGTGGGTCAGCACGGTCCGCTAGATTGGTCAATTGCGTTATTCTGTGATACAAACGTTAACTTAGTGGAATGATACGCCCGACTCTGGCCCTCAGTTTTCAAACACACATAATTCTAGGTATGCACCAGGTGTCAGATCTAAAATGAACTTCAGTAGGAGAGTTGGTGGACATGGCACACGGTAAATGTTTGCCTTATCTCTGTACACGGTTGTTCTGATTTTTTAAAACTAGAATTTAAAAAGCCTGAGGGCCAGGTGGGCGTGCGCTTCCTTTTAACTCTTAGAACCAGAATGTTTTTGAAACTCGTAAGTTTCAAAGTCTTTCTTTGCCTTGTCATGCTTTTGCTACCTAAGGCGGTTGTAGATCATCAGCATAATTTTTATTGGCGTGCTTATCCGTTTGTTTTAGGTAAAGGCTTCTGAGACTCGTGGCCTACTCGTTTACACAAAACCCAGACCAAACCCTTTGCCGTTCGATTGCTACTTAGCGACCCTATGGGACAGAGTAGAACCGCCCCATAGTTTTCAAGGAGCAGCTGGTGGATTAGATTCGTCGGCCTCTGGGTTAGCAAATGACCAGGCTTTCCTGGTCTGTACAAGTGAAGTTAAATATTTGCATTTACTTAAACTCTGAATGACACTTCAGGTGAGATTGAGAGGCCTAAGACCTCAATGTTGATTTCTGGAGATGGGTTCTTTTATCCTACCAATGCTAGTAACTGGCTTTCACTTCTGGGTCTCAGTGTGCATGTGTATAAAAATGAGGGGCTTGGACAAGAGTAGTTATTCCTCTCCTAATTCTTTTATATCTGTAGAACACTATTAATTTTTTTTTGTGTTAAGAGCTTTACTGTGGTGTGATTTACATACCATGAAATTCATCTGTTTTCAGTGTACTCTTCAGTGACTTCTAAGAGATTTATAGAGTTGTGCAGTCATCACCATCACCACCACCACAATCTACTTTTAGAACATTTCCAACACCCCTAAAAGATCCCTCATGCCTGTCTGCAATCACAACCTGTTCCCAGACCCAGGCAACTAGTAATCTAGTTTGTGTCTCTGTAGATTTGCTTTTTCTGACTATATCACATAGATAGAATTATAGAATATGTGATCTTTTGTGTCTGGCTTCTTTCACTGTGTATGTTTTCAGGGTGCTTATCCCTGTGTCCAGTATCAGTACTTAATTATTTTTTATGGCAGAATAATATTCTGTCACACAGATATACTGCATGTTTATATTCATGCAGAATGTTCTTTGTGAGTGAAAAATTATTTTATGCACCAGTGTAGGATGTAGATGACAGCAGAGGGATTCACTGGAGATGGGAGTAGGATCTAGCTGGAACCTGTCCTAGTAGGTCTCTCCATGACACTCCCCAGGCATTCCTTGATTATCAGTAGCTGGTGGTGTAGGTGGACAAAGAGAAATTCTAATCTGGTGCTTGCAGAGCCTTAAAACACCTGGTGTACTACAGATGGAGAGGGAACTCATCTTGTCAGGTAGTTTTCAGCATTCCCTTCAAAGTCACGTCTTCTTTGATTCCATTTTCTGTGAATCTGGTGGAAGATAGGAGCCCTAGTGGTGCACTGGTTAAGAGCTTGGCTGCTAATCAAAAAGTCTGCGGTGCCAGTCTACCAGCTACTTCTAGGAAACCCTGTGGGACAGTTCTATTCAGTCCTGTAGGGTTGCTATGAGTTGAAATTGACATGATGGCAGCAGGCTTGGTAGTTTTAGTTTTAAAGATAGACAGTGAAACCTGTGAGAGCTGGAACTCGACAGGACTGCCTTGTTTCTCGTAATCTCACAAGTTCTCCACCTTTCACAGAGTGCAGTCCTAGCACTTTTCTATTGCTTGTTTTGGTGGAAAACATTTTCATTTTCCTTCTCTGCCAGGTTTCTATCGTACACAAGTTCTGGATTTCAGTGATCTTACTTTGCTTACCTGCTGCCTTTTTATTTGGGTGCCAGCCATCCTAAGGGCCACAAAAACGCAACAAGGACTAAGAAGTCTGAGGACTTAGGTAAAATACTTGTTGCTTCCATTAGTGTTTTAAATGGATTCTTTTTGTGTGATTTTGCATCTTGCCACTTTGTGCCTGGTGATAGTTGAGATCGTAGTTATATTTCCATTAGGAAAACGTGACATCTCTAGAGCTGGGTAATCTCAGATATTAGGCATGGAAAGATAGACCTTTTATTTGATATTTGGGCAGGGTGAATAGGATGGGAAAGAACTTGGTCTCTTTCAGTGTTTTGCCTAAGTCAGGTTAAGACGGTGGTGAAAACAGACATTGAGTTCTTGAGCGGTGCAAGTGGTTAATATAGACTGCTAACAAAGGTTGGAGGTTTGAGTCCACTCAGAGGCTCCTTGGAAGAAAGTCCTTGAGGTCTACTTCCAAAAAAATCAGCCACCAGAAGTCATATGGAGCACCATTCTGTTCTGACACTGGTAGGGCCACCATGAATCTGAGACAGTTTAATAGCAACTGATTTAAAAAGAGACTTAAGTTGAATTACCCTTCCTTGTGACTTTATCAGCTTAGAGGTACTGCAGAAAAATGTTGACTACATTTTTGGTTAAAGAAAAGGTTTTAAGTAAAATGATGAAGGTACTAAGTTTCAAGTGCCTCATGTGTGTTTAGCCAGCACTAGAGGACTAAAGGGTAAGAAACAAATGGAGACAAGAGCAACGTCACAAAGCAGTAAGCTTTACATGACAGTTTGGGTCAAGCGTTCTCAACCTTGACTCTGTTACTACTTGAGGCTGGGTAATTTGTAGATTTTTACCTACTGGTAGACAGAATATGCTTAAGAACACATCTTTATTTTAAGATAGTGTGGTCTGGCGCAGCTTAAATGTTAACCTATTAAACAATGGTAATAGAGCCAAGTGTGCAATTAGTTACCACAGTGGTATTTTTGCAGCCAAGTTTTTAATTAAAATAATTGTCCCCTTCTGTAGCTTAAACACAGTTTAGAGTTTTTGTGGAGCTATTTCTGTAAAATAGTTGATTAAAAAGGAAGGCTTATCTTTATAGTTAGATGTTTATAGGGTGTTACAAGTCATTTTCCCTCACCTAAACTATGTTCTTTAATTATTTTCAAAGTAATATTTTCACTTGTACTAGAATTACATGCTTAGTGATACTGTTTTATTATGCAGATCCCAAGCAAAAGACTAAGCTGTAAGGAATGGAAGCTATCAGCTGGGTCAGTTACTTGCCTCTACTTTGCCTCCCTTTAACATGTGTATCTCTTTAAATGTTATTTTTGGTGTATAGAGGTCTGACAATTAAATCTGCAAACCCACTTGTTCTAGTGCTACATACCTCATTGCTGAATATCACTGCAGTCACCTTTGAAGTACTCCCCTTGGGAAGCTATGCACCAACACCAGTGCTTAGTCCACCCTTTAAAGCAAATTTGGAACTCTTTCTGGAATGTCCATTGTGCATGGTGGCACGATGGCATAATGGCAGTTTGGCAAACTTAATTGTATAGTTGTGTGTGAGAGAGTTTTTAGCTAGTAAACAAATAACTGTATTGGAACACCCTCCATACTCACATAATCTGGCCCCCAGTGACTTTTGTGTATCTGAAGAGAAAGGAAATATTGAAAGGAAGACATTTGGATGACATTCAGGACATCAAGGGTAATACGACAACAGCTCTGATGGCCATTCCAGAAAAGGAGTTCCAGAATTGCTTTGAAGGGTGAATTGAAGCACTGGTGTCAGTGCGTAGCTTCCCAAGGGGAGTGCTTCAAAGGTGACAGTAGTGATACACAGTAATGAGGTATATAGCACTTTTTGGGGGATGAGTTTGCAGATTTAATTGGCAGTTCTCATATAATTCAAGCTGTGTTTTCTGTTTGATGTTGAATTTTTTTTATTACACTAACCTGTATAGTGGTGAAGTCATACTTATGAAAAATCCATAGCTATGAAAATAAACCTTTTATGTCCTTATCTTGATGTGGAAAGAAAACCAAATCTACATAAAGAAGATTTAATAGGAATTAAGTAATGTGTAATAGCCAGGTAATAGCCTTTACCTGGCCCTACTACAAGTGATAAACCTTTTCAAAATGAACTAGCTAAAAGGTTAATGTTTTCAAAGCGTATGTTTTCTTTAGGCAAGAAAGGAGCTGTAGGTGGATTTTTGAAAACAATTCCTAGGAAGGAGATCCCTGTTAAGCTCTGCGTTATATAAAAAAAAATAAAAATGAAGTCTTGGTGTATTTGATTGTTCTACTCTTAGCAGAAAATTATTTTTTTTTGAAATTTATTTTAAAAGGTTTGTTAAGGTGTATGTTTTATTTAAATATAAGTAACATAGGCTGTTTGTTAAAAACAGAAGTAGAAAATAACTACCTGGGACCATACCATTGAAAGGTGGAACTACTATTCCTATTTTGATATATGTTTTTCAGGTTTTTTTTTTCCTGTGCACATGGACACATTTTTTTTGTCATCAAAATTTGGACTGTTCTGTGAACTCACAGTTCTGCAGGAAAAAGATCAAGCAAACTTCTTTTGTGAAGATTACAGCTAACAGGATCTATTTATATGTGATCAAATTGACAACAGCAACTTGAAAGATTAGGTTGGAAGTTTAGGGGGCAGTCAGTTTGTGTTGATGAGTTGACGAGGGTGAGAATGGTTGCACAACTTGGAGAGTATAATCATTGTTACTGAATTATATATATAGAAACGGTTGAGTTGGTCTGTGTTTTGCTGTGCATATTCTCAACAACAACAAAACAAAATAAAAAAAAAAAGATCATCACAGCCAAGATAACGCTGTAGATCAGTTCTGCTGAATAACACATGAGGTTGTTATAAATTGGAGTTGACTTGACGGGTACGTGTTTGGCTTGGTACATGAACTACTTTTTTACTTAAGATTTCATTAGCATTTCCGATATTCTTAAGCGTTCTTTGAGAAATGTGTTAGTTTCTCTTTTGCTGCTGTAACAAATTATCACAAACAGTGGCTTAAAACAACACAAATATATTATACTTTTGGAGTTTGGAAATCCAAAATTAGCATCACTGAGCTAAAGTCAGGGTGTCTGCAGAGCTGTATTACTTCTGTAGGCAATAGGAGAGAATCCATTTTCATATATTTTTCACTTTCTAGAAGCTTCTTGCATTCTTTGTAACCCCTTGCATGCATCCCTTCAGCCACTTGCTTCCGTCCATAGCCACACCTCCTACTACCTAGTCCTGTGATCTCCTGTCTCCCTCTTTTAAAGATCCTTGTGATTAGACTGGATAATCCAGAATAACCCTCCCTCCCATCCTTAATGTAATCATACCTGCTGAGTCCCTTTGGCCATATAGGGTGCCCATCACAGGTTCCAGAGATGAGGAAGTGAACATCTTTGGGGGCTTTTATTTAGCCTGCCACGGGAACATAATTTGACTTTTCTACATAGCGTTCCATAATACGGATGAGCCATAATTATTTAGCCTGGTCCCCTGTTATTGCACATTTAGTTTTTAATTTTTCCTAACTGTAATCTCTCAGTGTGCATTCTTAGACATAAATCATATGCTTTCAAATTTATACTTCAAGATAAATTCTCAGGGGAGATTTTAGAAAAGCAGTGTAACTTACCTCTTCTTACAGGGTTCAGCTCAAGCCACAGCCCCCTGAGTTCCCACTCCAGTTTTGCCACTCGCTGGCCTCATGCAGGGTGCTAAACTAGACCGGGTGTCAGTGGTCAGATACACAAAATGAGAGTAATAACAGCTTACTAAGAGGATTAAATAGTTTAATGTATGCAATTTTCTTAGATTAGTGTCTGCCACATAAATAATGCTCAATCAGTGTTAGTTTTTGTTACTGCTGAATCTACAAGATCAAGTTACAGGAGTTTGTTACCCTCATCAGCAATTTTTGTTGCTGTTATTAAAATGTTACTTGTAAGTGGATTGCCGGTCTTTTTGTTGTTGAGGTGTTGTTTTCTGTAAATTTTAGAGATCAATCCCATGTAAGGTATGTTGTTCCCCCCTAGTTTTTTCATAGTCTGTAGGTTCTCTTTTTACTCTTTGGAGAAGTCTTTCATTGTGTGTAAGCATTTAATTCTTAGGAATGCCCAGTTGTTTATTTTATCTTCTCTTATTTGTGCATTTTAGTTATGTTTGGTAGTCTGTTTATGCCATAAATTGGGCTCTTAAAGACCTATATGAAGAATACTGTGAAACACTGTTAAAGAAACCAAGAGACCCACATAACTGGAAAAACATACATGTTTATGGATAGGAAGACTCAACATTGTGAAAAGGTCATTTCTTCCCCAAAACCAAACCCACTGCTGTCGAGTCATTCCGACTCGTAGTGACCCTAGAGGTCAGAGTAGAACTGCCCCATAGAGTTTCCAAGGAGCATCTGGTAGGTTTGAACTGCCAGCCTTTTGGTTAGCAGATGTAACACTTAACCTAGGACGCCACCAGGGGGGTTTCCTTTCTTCCCAAAGGGATCTATGGATCTGATGTAATCCTGGTTCAGATACCAACAACAGCATTCTTTAAGGTGACAGAAAAAGCACATCATCAACTGTACACAGAAAAGAAAGAGGCCCTGGATAAGTGAAGGATTACTAAAGAAAAAGAACACAGTAGTTGGCCTCAGGCTACCTGATCTCAGAACCTACTGTGAAGCTATAGTAGCCAGAACAGCCTGGTACTGGTACAGCAGATGCAGAGACCAGTGAAACAGTTGAGAACACAGATGTAAATCCATCCACCTGTGGTCACCTGGTATTTGTCAAAAGTCTGAAGTCAATGGGAAAAAAGACAGTCCGTTTAACAAATGGTGATGGCAAAACTGAATGTCCATCTGCAAAAAAATGAAACAGGACCCATATGTCATACTGTGCAGAGAACTAATGGATCAGAGACCTAAATATGAAACCTGAAATGGTAAAAAGCTGGGAAGAAAAAATAGGAATAACACTAGGAGCCCTAATATATGGCATAAAATGACTACAAACAGTAACTAACAATGCACAAATGCTGGAAGATGAACTAAATAACTGGGAGACCCTGAAAGTTAAATACCTTGCTTATCCAAAGACTTCTTTGAAAGAGTAAAGATAACGTACAGACTAGGGAGAAAATCTTGGCTATGACATGTCTGACAAGGGTGTAATCTCTAAAGCCTATAAAATGCTTCAATGCTTCAAAAACAGAAGGAAACTCTGGTGGTGTAGTGGTTAAGTGTTATATGGCTGCTAACCAAGAGGGCAGCAGTTTGAACTCACCGGCCACTCTTTGGAAACTGTGGGGCATTCTACTCTGTCTTGTAGGGTCACTGTGAGTCAGAATCATCTTGATGGCAGTGGGTTTGTTTTGGTTTTATTCAATAACAAAAAGACAAATAATCCATTTAAAAAATGGGCAAATAGCAAGCTGCCATCTGAGGAACATCATTTGGTCCCAACCCACCTGGAACAGATGACAACCAAGAACATTAGAGACATCAGGAAAAATGAGCCCAGGGGACAGATGGACCTATGTGATTGGGAGACTACATCAGCCTGAGACCGGAAAAATCACATGGTACCCAGTTACCCTCAAAGAGAACCCTGATAGGGGACACAGTGTAGAGTTTCTGACATAGCATGAGAGAAAGAGGTGTGAAAATCAAGAACTCTGTTAAAAGACCAGAAATGATGGTCTGACAACCTGGAAGGTCCCCTAAGAACATAGTCCCTTGACTTTCTGCTAGGAAACCAGTACTGAAGCCAATACTTCAGACAAAGAATGGAGTAGACTTGGGGACACAGAGTGATACATGTGGTTATGTGTACTTTATGGTTTAATATGTGTATGAGGTTGTCGCACTGGTTTCTTTTTAGAGGAGAGAGGAGAGGATGATGAGGAAGGGACAGTGTTGGTTGAAAGGATACTGGAAGTGAAGAGCGAAGAACAACAGTGTGCTGTCATAGGGTGAGGAGAGCAGATAGAGTTGCAGAGAGGCAAGTACTAGGGTTTTGTATGGCAGATTGACTTGGATTGTAAACTTTCACTTAACCACAGTAGTTTTTTTTTTTTTTAAATGGGCAAAGAACATGAACAGACACTTTTGAGACGACATTCAGGCAACTAACAAACACGTGAGGAAATGCTCACAAGCATTAGCCACTAGAGAAATGCAGATCAGAGCTGCAGTGAGATAGCATCTCACTCAGTCATTACTGGTGCTAATCAGGAAGCAGAAAATAACATGTTGGAGACACTGGGAGGAGATTAGAACTCTTATGCTCTGCTGGTGGGAATATGTAATGGTGGGAATATGTAATGGAAAATGGTGTGGTGCCCCCTTAAAAAGCTAGAAATAGAAATACTGTGTAATTCAGCAGTCCTACTCCTAGAAATATATCCTGGAGAAATAAGAGCTGTCACTTGAATAGCCGCAGATACCACCATGTTCATTGCAGCATTATTCACAGTAGCAAAAAGATGTAAACAACCAGAGTGCCCACCAACAGGTGAATGATGAACTAGTTGCAGTTTATATGTACAATGAAATACCGTGCAGTGGTAAAAAAAATGATGACTCTGAGAGACATCTCGCAAAAGGACAAATATTGCATGAGATCACTACTAAAAAACCCAAGAAAAGGTTTACACACAGAAAAAAAAACTTTGATGGTTGCCGTGGATTGGATTGTGTTCCCACAAAATATCAGTCAGCAGGGCTGTGGTTCCCCATTTTGAGTGATTGTCTACCATTTTATGTGGTTTCTGTATGTGTTATAAATCTGTTACTATCTTGAAATGGATTAGTTCAGCTTATATTGATGAGATACATGAGGTGTGACAGTTAAGTCTGCAAACTTAATTGTTCTAAGTGCTAGTACCTTATTGCTTAATATGACCACCATCACCTTCAGAGTACTCCCCTTGGGAAGCTACGCACTGGTGCCAGTGCATAGTCCAATCTTCATAGCAGTTTTGGAACACTTTCTAGAATAACCATTGCACACCGTGGCATGGTAGCAGGTTCACAACTTAATTGTATTGTTGTTTGTGAGGGAGTTCTTAGTCAGTAAACAAATAACTGCGTTGGAACACTTTCCCCTACTCACCTGATCTAGCCCCCAGTGACTTATTTCTTTACCTAAAGATAAAGGAGTCGGATCCGACTCGACGACACTTGGCTTTTGGCTTTAAAGATAAAGGAAATATTGAAAGGAAAACATTTTGATGATATTCAGGACATCAAGGATAATATGATGACAGCACTAATGGCCATTCCAGAAAAAGAATTCCAAAATTGCTTTGAAGGGTGGCTTAAGTGCTGGTGTTGGTGTATATGCGTAGCTTCCCAAAAAGAGTACTTCAAAGGTGATGGTAGTGATATTCAGCAATGAGTTATGTAGCACTTTCTGTAGGATGAACTCGCAAACTTAATTGGCGGTCCTCACAAGACATACAGTCTGAAGCCCATCTCTTTGAGATATAAACGAGAGAACCAAGCAGGCATGGAGACATCCTAACACCAAGAAAGCAATTCCAGGAACAAAACATGTCCTTTGGACCTGAGCTTCCTGCACTGAGATGCGCCCAGACCAAAGGAAGACAATGATGAACACCTTCCTCCAGAACTAAACAAAAAAGGAGTGTCTTCCTCTGAAGCCAGTGCCCTGAACTCAGCCATCTAGCCTACTAGACTGTGAGGGGAAAAAACTCTGTTAAAGCCATCCACTTGTGGTGTTTGTTATAGCAGCACTAGATGACCAAGTCAGTGGTTGTGAGAAAGGAGAAAGGTTGGGAGGGGAAATCACTAAGACGGTAGGAAAGTGTTAACTTTGAAAGATGGGAAGGACAACACACAGTATAGGGAGAGTTAGCAAAGTTTGAGCAAGACAAAGTCAAAGAAGCTTCCTAGACACATCCAGACATCTCCAAGGACTGAGTTACCAGGGCTGAGGGCTGGGGATCATGGTCTTGGAGGACATCTAGGTCAAGTGGCCATAACAGTTCATAAAGAAATAGTCTACATCCTAAATGTATAGGGTCATAAAAACTTGTAGGTGGCCATCTGAGATAGATCTATTGGTCCCATCGTGTTTCGAGCAAAGGAGAATAAAGAAAACCCAGACACAAGGAAAATATTAGTCAGAAGGACTAATGGACCACATGTACTGTAGCACCCCTTTTTATTCTTGTGTTGCCAGTGAGACTCCTCTCTGTGAGCTCATCATGGCTATCACTGGTGGTGGCCGGGCACCATCCGGTTCTTCCAGTCCCAAGTCGATGTAGGCACCCACTCTTGTGGGTCTCTCTGTCTTCTCGGTTGTCTTTACCGCATGTCATTTTGGTCCTCAGTGAGCATCCGTTCCTGCTGAGTTGGGACCATTTGCTGTGTCCTCGGATCGCAGCTTGGCAGCTTTTAAGACCCCAGATGCCACTCACCAATGTGGGGTGCAGAGAGCCCTCTTAGCAAAACGCTAGTTGTGCCAATTGGCCTGGAATTTGCCTAAGAGCATGGTCCCCCACTCCCTGCCCCAGCTACTCTGTCCTTGCAGTATTGAGTCAAGATGGAAGGAGTACTCAAGTTATGCTGAAGTCCGCTTAATGTTGTTCTTGTTTCTAATTGTAGTCCCCTCTTAAAGTTTTGTCCCCTCCCACCCAATTTAAAATTTTTACTCTCTCCCCTCAGTGCATTCCTGGCAACTCAAGTATAGAATTATCATTATTATTTCTACATATTTTAGAAACATTCCCAACCTAACAGTTCCAAGAACAGCATAAAACATTTTACTCCTAAACTGTTTGACAGTATGTTTCTGACCTCGTGCCCCAGGAGCTGCATAGTAGACTTTACTACAAGCAAAACCCTTCCCATGTAAGCACAGCACAGCTGTCAAATTAATACAGGTACCTCATTTACCACTAATCCATAGCCATGCTCCATCTGTGCTTTGCCACTTTTCCTAGTCATGCCACTCATACACATGGTTCCCATTCAGAGTCATGAGCTGTATTTAGCTGTCTTGTCTCTTGAGCCTTCTTTAGTCTGAGACAGTAACTCCATAATTCTTTGGCTTCTGATAACCTGGTGCCATTGACAATTCTAGGCTGTTTCGCTGAATGTCCCTCAATCTGGGTTTGTGTGATGCCTCCTCATATTTCTATTCAAGTTGTGAAGCAGCCTTACAGAGGTGATATTGGTTCTTCAGACATCCCTAGAGGTGGACGCGGTTCCACGTGTCTTACTACTGGCAGTTGTGTTCATTTGGTTAAGCTTTTCTACTGCAGTTACTCTTTTTTTACCTTTGTGACTGTTTTGTTGGGAAGTATTTTGAGAGTGTATATATTGTGTTCTTCAAACTTTTATTTACTTTCATCAGTGTGAACTCATAGTTTATTCCTTGTTTTAGGATCCACTACTTTATTGTTTTGACACTCAGGTTGCCCCACATTTGATCAGTGGGAGACCTGTCATGCTTGCTTCTGTGTCCTTTTGACACATTCTCGTCTTTCTTTTGAGCACATTTTGGGCTTCTGGCATAAGAACATGTTGTAGGTTCATCTTATTCTTGTCATGCCCAGCCTTTCTCCAAGGAACCCGGTTTCTTTTGGTGGAGAATGGTACGTAAAAAACCAATTCTGGGCACTAGTTGTGTTCACTGCTGTTGGAATGTCCCTGCTCCCATGTCCTTTCAGTAGACACAGCTAGGAAATATCTGTACATATGCAGAGAGATATGAATGTATGTATAAATGTGTATATGTAAGTATGCATGCACGTACTTAGGTACAGTTGCATATATTTCTGTATCTCTATTTTTAGCATTTCACACTGTACTTCCAGTTTCAATCTGATACCACACAGTTCATTCAGTTTTTTCCCTTTTCGTATTTCTGACCCACTTCTCTGACACTGCAAGAACAGGTTCCCATTATCCTCAGAATGCTTATTTGGTCAAATCAATTCCCCCTGTAATCAGTTATCCCTTTGTCATCGCTGCTGTTACTGTTGCCTGTTTAGTGCCTTCTTCACCCTGCTTAGGATTTGACATCCCTCCTTCGTGTCCCCCTTCCTCACTTTGCTCACACTCTGACCCCTCACCGGTTACTTTCCTTCCTCACCCTGCTCAGGGCCTGACCCTTCATCAGGTGTTCCCCTACCTTACCTTGCTGAGGCTCCGAGTTTGGGCCACTGCCACTCTCCCCTGAATGCCTACCTCCTGGCCTCAGCTGAATCATTCAGGAGGGAAGGAAAGAAGAAAAGTTGAAACTATTTTTAGCAAGTGTTTTTTGTTGCTGTTGTTGTTCTTTTTTCTTTTTGTGTATGTGTTGTCTGAGTCTGTCTATACACATGCTGTCTAGGCTGCTATTAGTTGCTTGCCACTAGATGGTGAGCCCGTCTTAGGGAGAATGCCCGCCATTATATAGAAGGTCCATGAAGGACCAATAGTTGATGTAGGTGAATAAATAGATGCTGGAATGTGAGAAGTGTGTTTTTAAAGCCCCAGTGAACAAGTCAGTGGTGACCAGGGATCTTTACAACACGCTAGCCCAACATGTGAAGGTACATGTCGGTGGCAGGCTGTTCCCTGAGCCTCCAGACCCTGTGTGATATTTTTGTTTTGAGCTTTATATATTTTAAGCCTACTTATCCCAGAATTGGGAGACCATGGAAGCCTCAGGGTCTGTTGTGGTAATTTTTGTAAGCCACATAGGTCTTTCAAGAGTATTTTCTTACAGCTCAGATTTTAGTTCCCTCTTTAAAACCATAATCGGATCATCCAGATCCAAGCAGAACAGGAGGATATCTCCTTGTGCCCACCATTTTCTGGGGTTTTATGCTTGAGGGTGTCTTCTTTGGGCCACAAGTGGGCTTGAGGTGGAGCAGATTGCCACAGAGGGTGCTATATGGTGAACCAGCTTACTCCCCACCCGCAGAGTGCTTTTCCTGGAAAGGGTCAGTGACCTTTTAATGAATGACTAACCTGGTTGTCTCTTTCACTGGATTGTACCCTTATGGAAATTCTTTCCCGCTGATTCTGATTTCTTTTTAACCTCCCTGTTCCCTTCTGCCTGCTTTGTAAAAGGTACTGGATTCCACAGGATGCTGCCCTGACCATGTCCTTCCAATGCCAGCACTCATCTGAAATTGAACATGTTCAAAACTCAGCTCTGCAGTGGACCACACCAGCCTTTTTCCTGTCGTCTTCTTCTTCGTCTCAGTTAGGGCAGGCTCCATTCATTCAGTAGTTTGGACAAGACACTTGGACTGCTTGCTTGCACCTCTACTCACAGCAAATTATGTCAGTCCTGTCTTCATAGCTGTGTGATCTGATACCTTCTTTTCACCTCTGATCCTGTCCTGGCCCAAGCCACTGTCTTCGCCCCTGGAGATTGCTTACTTACAAGAGTCTTCCATTGGTACTGTGCCTCTGACCTTATTCTCTTCCACCCAGAAACCAGAAGGATCTGGGTAAAATATAAGTCAGATCAGGTCATTTCTTACTCTCAGAACCATCTAAAACCTTTTTTCATCTCTCTAAATGAAAACTTAACACCATAACTCCTAAGGCCCTCCCCAGTCTGTCTAGATGCTGACTTTTCTGGGCATGTACCAGCTAGCATTGTTTTGTCACTGCTGCTCTAGTTTTTCACTAAGAAGAAAAATAAGTTTCCCTCCATCTAGGTAAAGCTCTCTGAAAGCTGTCTGTACTCACATCTAATTTCATATGAAGATAAAATTTTTCTTACCAATAGCTTAGCTTACAATTGTTCTTTGTCTTACATCACTTCTGATATGGATTTAATTTGATTTGATAACAGACTTAACTGGCCAGATTTCTTTGAGACATGAGGTAAAATAAATTGAATGGCAATCAATATCTTTCTATATATTTTTCATAGACTGGCAGAAAATATTTTGAAATATGAAAAGCTGTATTGTGAGGTGATTTTAAAACACAGTATCTCTTCAAAAAGATATGGGATACATAACCTGTATAAAAAGTAGTTTGCCCTTAGGTATTAATGTATAGAGAAAGGAAGGATGTGTATTCCAAGCTTTTGCCTGAAAAGTCGATGTCACTTGTGGGTAGTTCAAGTCCATTTGGGGAAGTGTGCTGGAGATGCAGAGTTGCAAATGATAGGAAATATGAAGTGTAACATATAACCAAAGTAGAGGAGACCCTGGGATTAGATTCCTTCTCCTCTGGCTGCTAGGATGCTTAGGGTCAATGTGTTTACCTTTCCTGGTGTTATTTAGTTATCTTTAGGTTTTTTCATTTTCCTATTTTATCCTTCTTTTTATTTTTGAAGCTGCCTTAAAGATTCCCACCTTCCAAAAGGAGTGAGGTGTAATTAATTAAAAATGAACTAGTAAGATACTTCATGTTTGTGTTATACATTCATTTGTCTTATAACTGGGGTAGGCATTTGACCCTCATAGGTAAATTATGTACCTTCATGATACAGATGGTTAGTGTGCTCAGCTGCTAACCGAAAGGCTAGAAGTTCAAGTCTACCCAGAGGCGCCTCTGGAGAAAGCCCTGGCAGTGTAATTCCAAAAGTTCAGCCATTGCAAACCCTACAGAGCAGTTGACACACCTGAGATCATGGTGAGTCAGAGTTCAGTCAACAGCAACGGGAACCTGAATTGTAAATATTTCTGAATCATACCTGTCTGTGTCAGAGCACCATTAATTGCTGTGTATGCTGTGTTTTGTTCTGTAGATTGGCTATAGAACGTTTGATCACCTCCGTTGGACCTTGGTTCCATGGTACAAATGGAGTATAGGACTCAGTAGTGTCGGCCACAGTGAGAGGAGCCTGATACCCAAAATGGAGAAGAAGCGAAGAAAGAAATGAAAGCCTCTTTTCAGGCCAGACCACAAAAGGCCATGAAATTTCACTTTTATTTACATTGGACAAGACTGCAAGATGGCTGATCAGTAATGTTTCAGCTTTTAGCTGGAAGAAAAATTAACTTATAATCAAGGAAGCAAACAGTGCGATTTGAGTTTATGTGATTTTCTGACCATATCCACTCATGACAATGAAGCTTGTCAACATCTGGCTGCTTCTGTTTGTGATTTTGCTCTGTGGAAAGAAACATCTGGGTGACAGACTAGAAAAGAAACCTTTTGAGAGGGCACTGTGTCCTGGCTGTTCCCACCTGACGCTGAAGGTGGAATTCTCCTCGACAGTTGTGGAATATGGTAATGATACAGTTTTGAATGTTAGGACTGCTGTTTTTTCATACTTACTTTTAAACATTAACGTGTGCCCAAGAGCAGTCTCATTCCGCAATAAATTTCAAATGGTGTGAGAGCCCAGCTCATGAATGTTAAGTCTGCTTATGTTTATTGTTTTCCTGATACAGTTAGCTGAAGTGAGACAAGGAAATTGATACTCTGAATTATTTATGGACCGCCTGATTCCCAGAACAGGTGCTATTGTAGCTGGTGAGAGTGAGAGGTTTGAAATGAATGACAAAACAAATAGTCTCATATAACCCACTTGGGGATTGTTTTCAGTAAAATGGAAGGAGTTATTTCCCTGAGTTCCTTTTTTGAAAAATTTACAGGAATCCTTTTACTGTACATTCAAACTTCTGTTACTATCTGCATTTGTGAAAATAACAAAGGTGTCTTATTTTGAATTATGTCATCTGTATACTGACTGTGATCAGGGGATTCATACAGACCATTCTGAAGTCCAAACTGCAAACTACAGTCCAAGGCATTTAAACTCATCTTTTGTTTTTGCTTTTTCACTTTGGGTTTTATGACTTAGGAAGTCTACTTTGAAATATAACTTTACTTTTAAACAGAGAAATTTTAAATTGGACAGGCAGTAATATATGTACATAAATTCTTCCTTTTGTGGTCATTGGTTTCAGAATATATTGTGGCTTTCAACGGATACTTCACAGCCAAGGCTCGAAATTCATTTATTTCAAGTGCCCTGAAGAGCAGTGAAATAGACAATTGGAGAATTATACCACGAAACAACCCATCCAGTGACTACCCTAGTGATTTTGAGGTAATTCAGATAAAAGAAAAGCAGAAAGCAGGGCTGCTGACACTTGAAGATCATCCAAACATCAAACGCGTCACACCCCAGCGGAAAGTCTTTCGTTCCCTCAAATATGCAGAATGTGAGTATTGTGACTGCAGGCAGTCTCTGTCACTTCTGGATCTATGTCACCTTGTTTCTCTTTGAGTTAGAGACAGAATGCACATGTTTACACAGGACAGTGCCACACACAACCTCTTCCCCCAGTTCTTTTAGTTTGAAAAATTTTCAAGCTGGCAGCATAGTTGAAGAGTACAGTGAACACTTCTGTCCCTTCATCTGGTTTCACTGATCGGAACATTTTCTTGGCAAGAATTATTTTTAAATGAGGCATTATGCTGTGTTGGTAGAAGAAAACCTGAGGGTTTGCGGTAGAGGATGGCAGTGATTTTTGTTCGGAAATGACTTGTACCCAAGTTATTCTCAGAGCCTTCATGTCTTGAAGATGTAACTCCCCTTTACTCTCTTGAAAATAGGGTCTTGGCGGTTCCTCTTTCCTGGCATGTTACTTCTGGTGACATGTTTTTATTTTTATTCTTTTTTAAGGCACTCTTGCAAAACATCTTTTCCTTGGGTTTCATTTTATCTTTCTCACTGCTTCATGACATGATTTTAAGTTTCCTTAGTGTTATGTCTCCTCTCGGTTTATTTAAGTTGTGAGCTGTGTGCAGTGAGGCTGGAAGGATTCTGGTGGTGCCCTTTTTAAGCTTGAGGGCTCATCCATTTCTACTTGAGTACAGCTCAGGCTTGTTAAAGTAGAGTTGATGCTGAGATAATAAATTGCACATTTATTACATAGCGCTTCCAGAAGCATGTGGATTACCAAGGAACACTTTTTTCCCTCTTCTTCATAAATCAGGGTAGCATACTGCTGGTTTTATTATTTTTTACTGTTATTTCTTTCATTGGAAAGGAAAGAAAATTAAGTTTTGCTCTGTTTCATCTATCATATGGTAGACCTGAGAGTTACTGAAGTTTGCTGCATAAGAAAAAAAGAAAAAACAAAACATAAGGGAAAAGGTTAAATAATATGCCTGCTATGACAAGCCAGTCCTTAGGTCAGCTTTAGAATCCAGGTGTCTGAGGTCCTTAGAGCCTTTTCTACTAGTTTCTCCTCAAAAAGCAATAATCTCAAAATAAACCAGGAAGATAAATCAAATTTTGTACAGTTAACTAAGTATATATCCAGTGTTTTTTTGTTTTTTTTTTAAACTTGAAGAGCTATAGAGTATTTTAAGAAACATAGAAACCAAGTTTTAGCACAGGAATCAGAACATCATGGCTGGAGTCCTTCTCCCTGTGGTTGTCATACTTTTTGTCTGACACCCCCATAAGGAAACATGTTGCCTCCTCACGGGCCCAGTCTGTCTTATAGTTAGCTGTGCCCTTGTATGAGGAGTGACTCGACTCCTTCAGGCTTCTGCTTTCTTATCTCTACAGTAAAGATAATGTCTACCTCATAGGGTTCCCAAGAAGTGCATATGAAGAGAACTTAGAGTTTTTTAGGATGTTGTAAGTAGATATTAAATGGTAATTATTTCTGTGGCTTTTATTGTTAGAAAGTTTTGCTTTGTTACGGGTTGAAACGTATTTCCTTCTGGATCCCAGCCATTGCCTCTGTCCATTGGGGTCATGAGACAAAGCTAACCTGTTTTCCACAAGGCAGTATTTAAAGACATTATGATGAAACAGTATTTGTATAAATTTTTGAATGAGAAAATAATTTGAGTTGTAAACTTTCTTCAACTAAGGCACAATAAAATAATAATAATAATAAAAAAGAGCAAGCCAAAACAAAGGTGTTAATGAAGATATCTCAGTTTTGGGTATTTTAAGAAATTTGTGGTACCCCCCCCCCACAGTTGTCTTCTTTCCAAGTTGAGAAAAATCTACAGTTCCTTCATCAGCTACTCATGTGACATGGTTTCAAGTCTCCTTACCATTTTAACCAGTTTCCTTTGAATACTCTACACTTTTTCTAAATTGCTCTTAAAAGAGTGAAGCCCAGATCTGAAAGCTAAAGCAGACCAGTCCCCTCCCTTGTTCTACATACTGTTCTTCAGTTAGTGCTTCCAGTATTGTCCTATGTTGTTGACTTAAACAATAGAGTCAACACAGGAAGCTCAGCAGAGAACAATTTCAGTCAGACTATGTCAATAGTTACCTCCTGGAATGAATTTGAGTATGTATTTCCCAGTTCCTGGTACCCTTAATGGGTGTAGCCTGGGAAAGCTAGAATAAAGTGAGAATAATTGACATTAGAAACAGAATCTAAGCAGTATTACAGATCTGTTCTTCTTAAGACTGATTTGAAATAGTGTTCTTCATTATGGCATGCATTTTGAAAGATAAGGGAAAAAGCTTTGTGTTTCCTGTGCTTCCTCCTGTCCTTTTTAAAAAATTAAGATTTAGTTTAGAGACAGTAAAATTTATCCTTTGTTGTGTGCAGTTTGGCAAGTTTTGACAAAAGTGTACAGCTGTGTAGCCACCAACAAAGTCAAAGTCATAAAATAGAATAGTTTCATCATCCCCTTTCTTACTCTTTTAAAATAATTGCTTTTAGAAAGGTGAAATATGCAGGTTAAAAATATCAACAAGTATAAAATTGGGAAAAGATCCCATGATGTTTGGCTAGAGATATGTGTAATAGGATAGTATAACTTTTTCCTGACTCAGAAATAGTGCTGTAAAACTTCATGATTAGTTCATGGCTATTTTCTTCAACTTATTTTTCCTCTCTGATTCACTGAAAAAGTTGCCAATGAAACATCTGATTGTTCCTCAGTTTTAACATCACAGTTGGCTCTGCTTCTTAAAAAATGAGTATGACTCTTCTCTACTTAACATTGGTTAAAAAATTCCTTAAAATTGGTTAAAATAGTGAAGAACTATTTTGGGAATGACATGACAGCTAAACAACATCTTGTCTTTTATTAAGTTTTGAGCTGCTAACCAGAAGTTCAGCAGTTTGAACCCATGAGCTATTCTGGGAAACCCTATGGGACAGTGAGTTCTACTCTGTCCCCCAGGGTCCTGTGAGTAGGAATCAACTCAACAACAGTGGGCTTTTTAGCAGTGAGAAGAAGAAAATATTGTTCTCCTAATAGAATTTTAAAGGAATCATGTTTATGGTCAGAATGGTTGCCTTCCCTCACAGAATTTCGTGTAAATGTTTTTCTTACTCTGATCTTTCTTTTCTTTGGATCTAGCTGACCCCCCTGTGCCCTGCAATGACACCAGGTGGAGCCAGAAATGGCAATCATCTCGCCCTCTTCGAAGGGCAAGTCTTTCCCTGGGCTCTGGATTCTGGCATGCTACCGGAAGACACTCGAGCAGGCGATTACTGAGAGCCATTCCTCGGCAGGTGGCCCAAACCCTACAGGCTGATGTGCTTTGGCAGATGGGATACACAGGTGTGTACTGTTGGTGCTGAAGCAGTATTAAGCTTGATGTCCAGGGGAATCATCTGATTAAGTTCTGGGCACCAGAAGCACTTGAGCTGTGTACCATATCCTTCTCAGCATTTGTTGAGCTGCACATTGACACAACTCCTTGTGTTTTACTTGTGGTCTGATGGGCATCTGTTCTGTCCTGTCAACACTTGTTCTGTTAGAAGGGGTGCGTTATGGGGTATTGCTGTGTTATCGACATAACTATGAGCGAATAAACCACCACTCACATGGCAGTGCAGCTAAATTCTGTATTTGCTCAGGGAAAGAAAGAAAATTCTTACAGGATAGTTACTAGTTACGTCTAGTTAGGTATCATGTATGTAAAATGAGTGACTTGGCTCAGCTGTCTGTAGGACTTGCTGGTCATTTGTTTCAGAACAGGAAACAATGACCATATTGTATGGAATAAAACTTAAAGCCAGTAAGTTATTTCCATACTGATTTGTCAGGTGGAAAATTCCTGTTTTAACTAAGGTAGAGCAGACTTTTAAATGTAAGCCATTTTCTTCTCGATGAAGAGACCCTTACCTCTCTTTAATTTTCTTCATGTCTTGTCCTTTGGAATGCCTGAGATACCTAACTTTTTAACACCTATTGGACTGATACTCTATTAAAATGATTGTCTTCTTTGGGAATTACCTTTCTTTTTAGGGTGAGAATGTCTTCACAAGACAGAAATTCTGTAATCCTCAGAGAAGTACTTTCTATTTCCCACAAACCTAATGGTTCTCAATCTTATGTGTGCATTTTCAAAAAGTAAGCAATACGTTCTGATAGTTACCTCAATCTAACTGATTAACTTAATACTGGTAGTTAAACATAGCTGTCACACCAGAAAGACATTACCTTCATTACAGTGGTTAGCTGTTAAATAGTGCAGGTATCTTGTTTTGTAGAATCTCATGATCTGACAGAATTGACTGTATTTCACAGTGGTGCAGATGGCTTTTAACTAGTATCCAAAATAGATCTATTTATTATATGTAAGCATGTTGACGAGAGAAAAAGACCCCATAGCCCACTCTTTATAAGCATTGTAGTGGCTTTCCTTAGGATATGATTTTCCCGTGTGCTGTCTGCAGTCTTTCTTGAAGACTTGCTTGTAGTTAATAAGTAGCATTCAGTAAGCCACGGTCCTGGTCAAGGGTAGGGATGGTTTTGTTTTTCCCTATTAGTGTGTCTTGCTCCTTAGGTTTTTGCTGTGTGGGCGTTTTTCACCCTCTAAGGAAATGGGGGTGCTGGAGACCTGGTATAAATTACCAGAAGGCATCCCTAACCCATTTTAACTGAGGACCACTCCTTCTCAATATACCCAGGTGCAGAAAATAGGTTGTAGTTGGCAACCAGTAGCCTCAGGAGTGATCTCCAATCTTAACTGGAGAACCCTGGTGAAAGTGCAGGGGGGCCAGATGCATTTTCTATTTATCCCCAAAGCTTGTTTAGCCATAAGTGAGAGCATTTCCCCCACTAGCCTCTTTTCCTACCTCTTGCTCAGCAGGCTGGCCCCTGAAGCATTGTGAGACACTCAGCTGGTAACCTGGAGCCCGATCTATCTGTAGTGGTCTTTACGGGTCCTACAGGGAAATGGATTTTATAGAAAGAAACCCAGAATGTAATTTCTGCTGACACAGTTGTGCATTCTTGTTTTTTGGACTCAGGTGCTAGTGTAAGAGTGGCTGTCTTTGACACTGGGCTGAGTGAGAAGCACCCACACTTCAAGAATGTGAAGGAGAGGACCAACTGGACCAATGAGCGGACGCTGGACGATGGTAGGTTGCACTGGACCGGCAGTGCCTGCATGTCTGTGGAAACAAGCATTGAAACACACACAAGCTGTGGTGGTGACCCTTTGTTACAGGGTTCTGGAGGATATCTGGAAAAGAGGTTTGAGGAGAGAAAGAAAGAAGGATGCCTGGGAGAGGAGTATTTGCTGTTGAAAGAAGTAGGCGTGGCTGGACCTTGTGCTCTGAGTGGCAGAGGGACACCTCACCCAGGATCTTCAGGGTGGAGTTGCCTTGAATTGGTGATTTGCAGTGTTGTGTCCTAGCATATGTTATCTACTGTGCTTTATGATTCTCTTTCTTTATGCAGGGCTGGGACATGGCACATTTGTGGCAGGCGTGATTGCCAGTATGAGGGAATGCCAGGGGTTTGCTCCTGATGCAGAACTTCATATTTTCAGAGTCTTTACCAATAATCAGGTGGGTGATTTAAGCACTGCAGCACTTACAAAGAATTGATAAAAACATACGTTTAAAAGCAGTGCATGTCAGCACTGCTGAGCTGCTTCTCAGTCCCACAAGTGCAGCTTCACTGCTATCCACTTTGTGTGGCTGCCTTCTTCCCGCCATCCCTTCCTCAGCCATTCTTGACCCCAGCTCACTGGCCATAGGGCCTTCACTGCATGGAGCCAGCTTTCTGCTATCGCAGGCTGCCCAGGGCTTCTGCAGCATCATGTCTTATGCATGTTTCCTGTACTTTGTTCATGACAGAAACATGGCATGCTTGTATTTACTGCCCCTGTTGGTTGTGTCTGCCTGGAGGTTAGGGGCCAGTTTGTAGCTCTGTGTACCCCCACACCTAGTGTTGTGTTTGGTACTGTGACTTTCAAAGCTTTGTCTCCCCTGCTTATCTGGAAACTATTTACAGAAAAGGAGGAGGGTCTTAGTATTTACTTACACATTTTAGTTTTTGACTAGATGGTATGTAGTTCAGAGATGTCAAAAGACAGTTTAGTGACAAGTCTTCTAACCCTGTTCCCCATCCAGCAGGCTTGTGCCTTGGTTCCACACAGCTCTCAGGGATATTGTTAGTTGGTTCCTATACCTCCTTCTCTTAGCATTTTTGCATGTACAAGGACATAAGAATATGTGACCTTGTTTTATTTTTTTAATGGGCTTTACATTATAGAGCAGGTTTTCGTTTACAGAGAAATGGTGTGAAAAGTATAGAGTTCCCTTAGGACCCTGCACAGTGTTTCTTGTATTATTAATGTCTTGCATTCTGTTTGTGTGTTATGCTTGTGACAGTTGATGAGCCAGTATTGATACATCATTATTATCTAGAGCCTATAGTTTCCATTAGGGTTCACTCTTTGTGTTGTAGTTTGGACAAATGCATAATGTCACTAGTCCACCATTACAGTATCCTGAAGACTAGTTCCATTGCCCTATAGTATTTTTTTTGTTTTTTTTGAAAGTAATTCTTAATTGTTAGACTTATTCCATTTACACTGTAAATTCTGCATTAAAAATAAATGGTGATCACAAAGTATTTGATTTCTATAAAGAAACCAGGAGGAAATGAAAATCACAGAAATAATCCTGTGAAGTAACTTTTTAAAAATCAGTGCAATTTATCCTTCAGTCTGTTTAGGAACAAAGAATAGTAGAAATATACATTAGACTAATATGGATGCTTAATTTCATATAAGCATCTTAAGACAAGCCTTCTTGTAAGAGGGACAGTTAGAAGTCTTGAGATTTTACCTAGGAAGGTATATGTTAAGCTAAAGACATAAAATTTCTGGAATGATATTTTACATTTCAGAGCATTGTTTATACTTGAGGTTCATTTCTGAAATTAAATTCAAAAAGGAGGTTGAGAAGGGTTGCGTAATTTGAAGAATGTAGTCGTTTTCTCTGGGTTGTACATGTAGAAAGAGTTGGTATATAGTTTATTGTGTGTATTTTTAATCACAATAGCTAAATTTTTTAAAAATTGAGGTGAGGAAAAAGTTACAGAAAATATTTTGAGTTGTTAAAATTCTGTACTCTGCCTTTAAATAAAAAAACTTTGTTGTGGCGCCTTATGACTCACTGAGATACTAAAGGAGCTCTTTTAAAATACTAGGTATCTTATACATCGTGGTTCTTGGATGCCTTCAACTATGCCATCTTGAAGAAGATCGATGTGTTAAACCTCAGTATTGGTGGGCCCGACTTCATGGACCACCCCTTTGTTGATAAGGTGGGTCATGTCATCACGCAGGATGACAGTGTGATTTGAGGATGATTCCTGTTGTTTTGCATGCCTTGACTTTGAGAGCTTTGTTTCTAGTGTGTTGGGTGGCTCTTCACCCAAACAGTGACAGGTTTGTGAGGACAGATGGATAATGACATGAACTTGAGTGTTTTGCATGTCTTAAACCCAGTGAATTAGAAACATCAAAAGTAGGCATTTCTGAGTAGCCCATGTTGCCTGTTGATGTCGTATCCAAACATGCAATCCCCTCTGCTTTCTGAACATAAAGCCACAATCTGTGGCTTGTTTATTGCATGGCCCAGAGTTCCAGATTTCATCCTTGCTGTAAGCTTGCTAGTTATCACACAGAGGCACTATATGATGGTCTAGTTTATATTGTGGATGTCATTTCCCTGCCCTGCCTTCCAGTGTTTTCTATTTATTTGTTTAATATTGTGTTTCTGGTGAAAGTTTACACAGCAAACTAGCTCCCCTTTTGACAGGGTGTGTAGTGCTGTTTACTGATGGCAGTCATGCTTTTCACAGTGTTTCAACATTTTCTTTACTTGTGGTCTGGTGGTTCCATTTATAGTGCTATGGTTTCCCTGCCCTCTTATTTTCTCCTCTATGTTTAAGAGTAGTTGTTGACCTTTTGGACTCATAAGGTGTTTTTTTTTTTTTTTAATGGAGTACCATACTCATGGGTAATAGCCTTTATTTTGTGAGCTAATCAGTATTTCAGTAAAAGGTGACCTTAGGGTAGAATTTCAGTTCAAAGTTTCAAGAATATCTCAGAGTAATAGTCTCAGGGAGTCTTCTAGTTTCATTTGGTCCAGTAAGTGTAGCCTTTTTAAGAATTTGAGTGCTGTTCTGCCTTATTTGTCCTAACACTGTCCATCTGTGGTGGGCCAAATCAGAACTGTCAGTAGTGGTAGGTGAGGACCGTGTAGTTCTTCTGGTTGCAGGGTGGATGAGGCTGTGGTTTATGTAGGCTGCTAGATGTATATACGAGTTTCCTTTTGCCTTCTAATTATTTTTCAGGATTCTTTTTAAAAGTCGGGGTGTTTTGGACTATGACATGTTGGTTATTTAAAGTGGTTATACTCATAAATAAGCATTTGCTGATTTTGTAGGTGTGGGAATTAACAGCGAACAACGTAATCATGGTTTCTGCTATTGGCAACGACGGGCCTCTGTATGGGTGAGTAGCCTCAACTGGGATGACCTTAGAGATGCTTCTTTCTTGAATAACCAAAAGATTGTTTTTGTCTGTGTATCTGTGTGTGTCTTTGTATCTGTCTCTTTATAAGGAAGAAGCTGTGGTGGTACAGTGGTTAAAGTGCTTTGCTGCTAACTGGAAGGTTAGCAGTTTGAAGCCACCAGCAGCTTACCTAGTGAGAAATGAGATAGTCTGCTTCCATAAGGATTTGCAGCTTGCAAACTCTGTGAGATAGTTCTACTTTATCCTGTATAGGATCACTATGAATGGGAATCGACTCAACTGACAGGCAAGTTTTCATACAGAAGGATCTCTGGTGATGCAGTTGTTAAACACTCATCTGCTAACTGAAAAGTTGATGGGTTGAACCGCCAGCCGGTCCATGGAGAAAGATGTGGCCGTCTGCTCCTTAAGGATTTGCAGCATTAGAACCCCTGTGGGGTGGTTCTACTCTGTCTTACAGGGTTGTTGTGAGTCAGAATTTGACTGAACAGCATCAGTTTTGTTTCTGTTTAGTATAAAACTTGGCATTACAGAAGTTACGTCCATAGTTACCAACACAAGGCCAATCTTGTTTCTGTTTTACTTTTCTAAACTTTGCTTTAAATAGTAATTTAGAAGCCTAACACTTTTATTCTAATTATTTTTTTGCCCTCAGATCAATCCGTTACAGATAAGTTGATTCTGTGGTATTTATTGAGCCCCATTGTGTATATGGGAAATGCTTGTGGTGTAGTAGCAGTTCGAATCTGCCAGATTCTCCTTGGAAGCTCTGTGGAGCAGTTTTGCTCTATCCTGTAGGGTTGCTGTGAGTCAGAATCAACTTGATGGCAGTGGGGTATTGTGTATACAAGCACAGTAGGATGAAGAAGTCGATAAGGTACAAACACAGCAACACTAACACAGTAGAGAAAGTGACATGTAACATTCTTTTATTTTTGAAGAGTTTAAAGCACACTAAGAATGATAGGGATTGACAGGTAGTGGAAAGGTGAGAAGATGACATTTTTGTGTGTGACATCTTCATGGAAAGTTCTATCAGTGATTTCTGTACTAACCTCTGCTCCTTGAGTTTGTAACATTTCCGTATCAACCAATAAAAAACGGTGGTGGCTACCTGTGAACAAAAGCCTGGCAGCATGTAGGTGGCTGCTGAGTTGAGAAAGCGGTGCATTTCAAACGGCAGGTGGTTGAAAGAACAGGCCCTGGAAGCCTTGCTACTACTAGCTTTTTTATAAAGCTTTATTGTGGTAAATTATATCTAATAAAAAGTTTGCCCATTTAACTGTGTCTAAGTGTACAGTTTGTGACATTAATTACATACACCATGTTGTGCAAGCACTCTGACTGTTTCTGAAAAATTTTCATCACTCCAGACACACCCAGTGCCCCTTAAGCAATAACACCGTTTTGCTCCCTCCAGCCATCCCTCCAGTCTTTGGTAGGAAACCCAGGTGGCGTAGTGGTTAAGTGCTACATCTGCTAACCAAGAGGTCAACAGTTCAAATTCTCCAGGTGCTCCTTGGAGACTATGGAGTGGTACTGCTCTGTCCATTAGGGTTGCTGTGAGTTGAAATCAACTCCATGGCAGTGAGTTTGGTTTTAGTGTTAATCCTTGGTAACCACTAATCAACTTTGATCTCTGCATTTCCTTTTCTAGATATCTCATGGAAATGGAATCATACACTGCCCTTTTGAATTTTTTTTTCATGTGGTATACTGTTTTCAAGGTTCATCCATTCTATAGCATGTCACAAAACTTCGTTTGTTTTATTGCTAAGCCATATTCCACTGTATGGATATATCACATTTTGTTTATCCATTCCTCTGTTGGTGGGTATCTGCAGTAAACATTGCAGTAAACATTGGTACAAGTATCTGTTTGAGTCTCTGCTTTCAAGGTTTTAGAGTACATTCTGTTTAACTTTTTGAGGAACTGCCAGACTGTTTTTCACAGCAGCTGCACCATTTTGCTCCTAATCTCTCTTAAGCCACTTGGAATCACTTGATATTAGTAACTTGTAGAAGAGTTGTTTTTTGGAGTAGGGGAGCTGTGCTAGAGAAGGCTGGGAAATGTGGATTGGCAGTGCAGTTTCATACTTGACTGTTCCTTACTTTCAAACGGTTCAGTGTCACCTTGGCTTAACCTTTTATAGTGTAGATGGTTTTGTCAGTATTCGTTTCACTGTAATTTCCTTTGTAAATGTAGTTCTCTTGAGGAATTGAAGAGAGCAGCATGACTTTTGCCTTCATCATCAGTCTTTAGGGAAGCTTTGGTTACAGATTGATGACAGTCTCAGAGTGCCTGTGAGGAAGATGCAGCACACTGCAGAACCCTGACTAGAGCTTGTCACATCCTGCCCATGGCAGATGCCTCTTCCTGGGGAGGGGGACAAGATGAATACATTTGAAACAACTGGAAAGAGCAATGTGGATGTGTAATGAGGGGATGAACTGTGACAGAGCTATAGCTTGTGAAGTTAGAGAGAGGAAAGCTCCTTGAAGCCTGGAGTAGTGAGGAAGAAAGTGAGTCTGAAGGTGAGACCACCAGAGGCTGGTGAGTTGAAGGGGAGGGAATGAAAGCCAGGATGTCCCAAGTCAGAGGAAGGGATTCAGATACAACATGAAGGGGACAGTGAACATAGTGTCTTACAGGGTATCCGTGAGGAGCTGTCAGTAGGAGCAGCAATCCGTCGAGCTGCAGAGGTCACCTCACAGAAGGAACGAAATACGGTCAGGGTTTTCTGGGGGCCCTTGCCCTTATTTGAGTTACACATTTGAAATGATTTCTGCTGTGTTCTTGTGTCTCACTTTAGCACTCTGAATAACCCTGCTGACCAGATGGATGTGATTGGAGTAGGCGGCATTGACTTTGAGGATAACATTGCCCGCTTTTCTTCCAGGGGAATGACTACCTGGGTAAGCTGGTTTTCATCAGCCTCCTGTGCCCTGGGAGAGTTTGTAAAGGCACAGACAGAAAAGCCATGTAGAAAACAGGACAGCCGTCATGTTCACAGACTGAACAGCTGAGACTGCAGGTTGCCCAGCTCTGAGGATGAGAGAGCGGAGCCCTGTGGTGTCTGTCTTTTCATTCTGGTGGATCTGGAGCTTGTGGTAGGGTCTGTGCCAGTTCTTGGTGGTATTTCCCAGTTCTACTTCAGCTTTACTCTAAATAACTCCTTTTTTAGGTAAATTACATTTATGCTTACTTGTCCTGATGAATAGGCAGATAAGCAGTGCTTCTCTGTGCTGGTGTTGAGACTCTTGTTGTTACAAACTCTTTAAGGCTGAGATTGACCATGCAAAATAATATAAGCCTGTCAGAGCAGCTGTATATCAACTCTGCTGAGACAGGTAGCTATGTATAGCTGCATAAAACTTAAGTAGCCCCAGCACGTTAAAGTATTCGGCTATCTGGGATATGCTGCTGATTCGTTGTCCTTTGCCCATCACAAAGCTTTGTTTGAAATCAGGGGCTCTTGGAGCAACACGTAAGTGCTCTCTTACACTGGAGCTAGTGGAAGAGTGACACCTGTCCCCAGCATCAGGTTGTCTCTGGTGTGCTCTGCCTCTGCTGAGGTCTCAGGTAAGTCCCAGGAAGGATACTGAACTTGTCCACACCACACCCCTTTTGGTGATGTAGCCTTCCACATGAGTGTTAGTTTCAGCATTGTTAAAAGCCAGGCACAACTGCATTGTCCCTGCATTTTCTTTTAAGAATTTTATGGCTTTGGTTTGCATATTGAGGTCAATTTTGAGTTTGTTTTTGTGTATGCTGTAAAGGCTTAGTGAGCTTTGCTTTCATGGCACTGTCGATTCCTGACACCTCATTTTTGATTAAATCAGTCAGATGGCATCTCTTTCCTTAAGTCCTGCCAGGGTCTACCTCACATGCCCAGGGAGATGCTTCCTTCTCAAGCCAGTGCTCTTTCGGTGCCCACCGTGGCCTGGTGACCCTGGTCTTTGAGAAAGTGAGTCCCAGGAGTATGTTGTGTGCCTCTCCCCCACACTCCCTGAGTACTTTCTCTGTCCTGTTAGATAGGGCAGCCACACATAGCCCATTCATGTCTCTCACGCCCTGTGTGAGAGCGCCGCCCAGAGTGAAATGGGCTGTCTTGTCCTTGGCCTTCTTGGAGGCTTGTTTTCAGTGGACTTAGAGAAATATCCTGGATTGTGCACTGAGCTGCACTGAAGGTATCTTTGCTCTGTGTCCCACCTCTGTGGACTCAAGTGCCTTACAGGCTTGAGTGCCAGGAAAAAATTTTCACTTCAGATGGGTCATTTCCTTTTTTTCTGGTACAAGAGCCCGTTGTAATTCTCATACCCATTTCTAGCAAACTGGGGAGAGTACACAGTCAACATCATTATCTTCAGCTAGTCATATAATACCTTAATTCCCCATCTAAAGGATCTGTTGCTTCTCTTTTATGATAGTTGGAAATACCCAGTTACATCATGTACTTTTTCCTTATAGAGTCATATTTCTTTTGTAAATTTTCCAATTTTTTAACATAAATTTCTTTATCTACAGCTAGAGTTTCCAACTTTCTATAACTAGAGATAAGTTGGTTTCCAAGTCCTTGTCATGCATGTTAGTAAAATCAAAATATTTAACTTTTGCCTTATGTCTTTGCTATTCTACTGCCTATTATAAAGCATACCAAAAATAATTTCATTTTCTATATTATCATCTAAGTTTGTTTTCTGTATTATGATGAATTTTAGACAGAAAGCAGCACCATGCTGTAATGACTCATATGTATATTTTACTTTTCCCATAGTCACATGTAGCTGTGTGCCAGTGTGTGTGATGTGGTCAAAACCAAGCCATTTCTGTTCACAGGAACTGCCAGGAGGTTATGGTCGTGTGAAACCTGATATTGTCACCTATGGTGCTGGAGTGCGGGGTTCCGGTGTGAAAGGGGGTTGCCGGGCCCTTTCGGGGACCAGCGTTGCCTCTCCAGTGGTAGCAGGTGCTGTTACCTTGCTCGTCAGGTGAGTCTTGCTCAGCAGGGACAGAGTCTGTCATCTGGATCAGGGTACAAGGCCTGGTGACTGGAGCCCAAGAGCTGAGTCTCACTCCTGTCACCACTGAAGCTTGTGAGCTTTAGCATGTCACATCACTTAGCTCTGCAGAAGAGTTAGAAGTCCGCTTATTCCTGGAGGGTTGCTTTGAGAGTCTGGTCAAGTAGATGTGAGTGCATTTGGTAAACTCTGAACTAGAAAGCACTATACTTGGGTAAAATGCTGGATTTATTTTTATTTTATGTTTGAGTTGTATTTTTTGTTTTTAATATACTGTTAATTGTTCTATTTTAGAAGTGTATCTATCAGGAAGGGAACAAAAAGTAAGATTGTTTCTTGCTGATTTCCTGAATTTCTTTGGGAATTCACCTTTTAATTTACTGTATTAGCTTAGGAAACACTCAGCTAGTTGGTGGATTCAGTCATGACTTCTTTAGGACAGACAAATTTCTCTGTGTTATTGGTTCATCCTTTGCCTCCTTGAATCCCATACACAGTTAGAATAGAGCTTGGTGACCAAACCTTAATTGTACAAATGATGAAACTGGAAGAGTTTTCCAAGTTCTCAGACACAGTAAAACCAGAATTGAAGCACACACCCTCTAACTTTTAGTCTGATGGCTGTGTTGAATAATCAGAATTACAAAGTGGTATCCTTGGGACCAGCATTTATTTTGTCACTGTCTAGATGAGGCTTTATGTGAGTTGTTGTATTGTGGTGACACACAAAACTGCATATTTAAAAGTTACTACAGTATTCAAGTTTTTTTTATATTCAGAATTATGCTTAAATTTAGGAGTTCTACTGGCTGAGGTTTCTTAGTAGCCATCCTTCCCTTAAAATTCAAAGCCATCTATTTGAAAATGTTGACATTGGCCAGAGTAAACTTTGGAGAATAAACATAGCCCTGTTAGAGAAGTTTTTTTCCTCTTCCATTTGTTTTTGTAACCTCCATGTCATGTAAAGGAAATAAAAGAGGGAAGGGATAGTGTGCTGTGGAGTTACCTGGTTCGTTTTTGCTTGTATGCTGGCCAGGTGGAGAGAAGATAGCCAGGGCTCCAGTTTCCTCTAGTTAATTATGGAAACAGAAAATATTGGCCGAGTTCTCACTGCCATGATTGTTAGCAAGAGCTAAGATTTCAGGCTTCCCTGTTTAGCTTGTCAGCACTTGAGTGTTCAGTGAGTAGGGCAGACGAGAAGGCTAGGCTTGTCATTCCAAGAGGCTGTTCCAGGTGCAGGTGTTTTCAGAGTCAAGTTGCAGAACCATTGGCTCTCTGAGTGCTTTGTGGGTACTGCTGTAGCTTAGCAGATAGCGCCTAAGGATGTGAGCAACAAGAAAGCACATCCTTAGCATGCAGCATTACGTCTGGGTCAGGAAGAGTAGTCTCACCTTTGAATGGCTTTACAGACACGGAGTGGGAAGATTGTTGACCTGTAGCTGGGCTTTTATCTGTTCTTTTATTCTGTCATTAAGAATCAGTACCACTTTATCTCCTCTCACTTTTTTTTATTGTTAGCCACCCCATCTGGACCCTCTAAACAACCTGCCTAAATGCACAGACCAGTCTTAATCATATGATAGGAAATCAGGAGAGGACGTTTTCTCCAATTTTTTTGCCTAGTGAATTTTTTCCCTGTTCTTAGGGACTAAAGTTTATATGTATTACATGTATTGTAGTGGTCATTACACACACAAATGGCTGTTTTACTGGTAGTTTTTTTAAAGAAGCAGCTGATACCTATCACTCCCAGGTACAGCTGTGAGCTAGCTTTTGTCCATTTGCACCCTGATGACAATACTGCGAAGGTGACTGAGGCCCACACTGATGTGTGGCTTAATCCACAGGAAAATCCTTATACAGAGACCTCCATATTTGGAAATGGAAAGGCAAGAGCTATTAGCTTTGAAAGTGGTGATCTTTGTCCTGCTGGTAGTTTTGTCTGGTATCAAGTTCTCTCTCTAGGATCCTTCTGTTTGCCTTTTCTTCTTCCCGCCAAGTTCATTCAGGTTGTCTTTTTGCTAGCAGATTTCTCCTGCCCTGAGGAGCCACGCTTCTTAAATAGTCTAGTGTTAGTTCTACTAAAAAAATAAGGAAATCTGTGACTTTCCCCAGCACGGTTCAGAAACGTGAGCTGGTGAACCCGGCTAGCATGAAGCAGGCCCTGATTGCGTCCGCCCGGAGGCTCCCTGGTGTCAACATGTTCGAGCAAGGCCATGGCAAGCTTGATCTGCTGAGGGCCTACCAGATTCTCAACAGCTACAAACCCCAGGCAAGGTCAGTCTGCTTTTCTCCTAAATAGGCCATTCTTTGCTTTGGTGAGCTCTGTAGGGGCTTTTCTTTCAGAACTGAGTGTGAGCCTCAAAACAAAACACTACTAATCATACAACCCTCAGAGTGCTAGTGATAGCTTAGCTTTGCTGCTGCTGCAAAGGGCTGTTCAACTGGCCACTAGATCTGGTAACTTCTTTGACCTGCTGAGGTCTTTTTGCTTTTAATATAAATGGCTAAGAAATAATAACCTCCTCTTTTTCTTTTTTTACTTCTATTCTTTTCTTTAGAAATGATTTTACATTTACAGAAGCTGGTATATACAGTTCTCATATACTCTTCACCTAGCTTCCCTTAATGCAAACATTTTAGATTTTTAGCCAGCTCTAGTGCAACTGTTAAAACCAAGGTATTGACATAATTACCACTACGGTTAGTCTACAGACTAGAGTGACAGTTTGCCAGTTTTCCCACTCGTGTCCTCTTTGTGGTCCAGGATCTCCCGGGATCCAGGCACTGTGTCGCAGCTGGTTGTTTTATCTTAGTTACCTCCAATCTGGGACAGTTAGCTGTCTTTTATTTTTCTTCAATTGAAGTGACGATACGCATAATGAAACCTCACCAGCCATTGCCACATGTACAGTTTAGTGACACTGATGACATTCTTCATGTTGTACTATGTTTATTGCTATAGTTTTCTAAATTACTCTACCACTGTTAACAGTAACTCTGCCCCCTCTCTCACACTTGTGAGTTCTGTGTATTTGCTTATTTCTCAGGTGCACTTGTCCTTTACTGCTTTCTTACTTTTGCTCAGTGTGGTATTTTCTAGGTTCATCCATGTTGTGGGAGGCATTGGTTCAGCTGTCTTTTGTTGTCTTTCATGACTGATGACTTGGAGGAGTGCTAGCTGATTATTTTGTAGAATGGCCCTCAGTTTGCTTTTATTTGATGTCTTACGATGATTGGCTTTGATAATGTATTTTTGGGAATTTTTATTTTAATATTTTATTTTTAAATGACTTTAGACCTAGCAAACAGTTGCAAAACTAGTATATGAAAAGCCATGTAATTCTTCACCTAGCTTCCCATAATGTTACCATTTTATATAGCTGTAGTAGAAGGATCAAAGGCTGAAAATTACCATTGATACTGCACTATTAATACAGATCAACAGACTGTATTGAAGTTCATCCCGTTTTCTCATTAATGTCCTTTTTCTAGTCCAGATCTAATCTAGGATTCCACATTTCATCTAGTTGTCGTGTTTCTTTGGTCTCTTCCAAGTTGGGGACAACACCTCAGTTTATCTTGGTTTTATTCCTAGTCATGTTGCTTTTGATCATTTGGTTAAGGTGGTATGCTAGTTGCGGCTGTTCAAGAAATAGTTGACAAGTTGATGGGCTTAAATATATGAGAGATTTTTGTGGGTGGTGCCCGTGGAGGAGAAAGAGAAGGAGCAGGAGGAAGGACGGTCTGAGTAGCAAGAGTCTCAGACCACAAGACAGTGCTGAGACGGCTTTAGCTGATGGAGAACCTTGAGCCAGCATTGTCCTTTAAAGGAGTACTGTGTCCTGTGGGGATGGGTCTGCCTTGTCTCCCCACTGTGCTCACTTATTGTCTTAGAGCAACCTGGGGACCATGTATCCAGTTCCTTTATCTTCCGCCTGACAGAATGTAGTCGCACTGTTTTGCACAGTTTGCTAATTCTTTTCTTACCCCATCAGCATGTTTTTTTAAACTCTTCAATAATGTAGTTGGGTTCATTTATTAGGGTTTGTGTCCCTTTTTAGGTTCTTCTCACATCTCAGTTGATTTCAGCTGTTTCTTTACTTGGTATATGAACTGTGGATTCCTGGTGGAGCAGTGGCTACTTGGTTGCTAGTCAGTAGGTGGGTGGTTCAAACTTAGCAGTGTTCCGTGGAGAAAAAAATCTGGTGATCTGCTCCCAGCAGCCTAGGAAGCCCTGTGTGGGGCAGTTTTCTCTGACATGTAGAGTTGCTGTGTGTTGGAATTGACTCAGCAGCACACATCAGCAGGAAAGAAATACACAAAAAGATATGCCCAGAGAAGTGTCACTCCCTGTCATCCTTTGCATTCCTGTTCTCATTACACGTATTTCCATGAACCCTGGGAGTTTTTGGTTTGCTCTTTTAGTGTTTTGTACAAGTGAGCAGGTGCATACATGTTGTTTTTTTTTTTTTTAAATACCCTTCGTACTTATTATACACATTCTGTTGCACTTTGCTTTTCTCACTTAACAGTATTTGGATGCCACTCATACCAATTTGTAGAGAGCTTCTTTTTCTTTATAGCTGCACTGTACGGAGGTGCCGTTGTATATTCATCTACTCTTTTATGTACTGGCACTTAGGTCGTTTCCAACAGTTTGCAGTTACAGACAGTGCTGCAGTAAACAACCTTGTGCATGTACATTTTCTTATTGTTGGAGGTCTGTCTTCTGGCTTCTTGCTCTGTCTCTTGCCCACCAGAGAGGTTGTAGACCATGCTCCTTGCACAGTGAAATGCATCCAATGTGTCTGCCCAAGGAAGTCTGTGAGGTTCGGATTCCTAAGTTTTTACCAGAGGCTGGTCACATACTCATCCTTGCAACACCAAAGTTGCAGACTCCCAGATGGACAGAGGCACTCCCCACATAAACACTGTGTGTGTAGGCAGTCCAGGCAGAATGGCACAGATGCCTGACCAGCATGGGGAACATCCCAAAACCAAGACCCCAGACGCCAACCAAGGGCACCCTGCAAGCAGGCCTTTCTGCAGACCAGGTCTCCTGTGTTGTGTCTTTCCTCCATGACAGCTGTATTGCTTTGCTGCCCTTACAGCCTGTTGTGACACTGCTCTTTTTTTCAGTTTGAGCCCCAGCTACATAGATCTGACCGAGTGTCCCTACATGTGGCCCTACTGCTCCCAGCCCATCTACTACGGAGGGATGCCAACAATTGTTAACGTCACCATTCTCAACGGCATGGGAGTCACGGGAAGAATTCTTGATAAGGTGAAACTTCTCTGACGTGGTGCTTTCTGATTTGGTCTGTGACTTGGTGGGTGAACGCAGACACAGCCCCAGCTTTATGCCTTGGTTGCTGCCTTCCGAGTTAAAACACAAGTCTCTTCTCCAGTCTGTGCACTGAAAGTATTGGAAGTTCTGGTTTGTTTACCCTAAATCCTTTTCAGATGATGGAGAAATGAAACCGGTTTTCTACTTTTTTACTTTGGCATCTTAAATTTTGCTTCTGAATTATATAATTGCATTTTAATTGTCAGCTTTACAGTTCCTACCTGTAATGGAATACCTTAGTGTTTGGAAGATAGAGTCTTGTGTAAATTTTGTGTTTGTGATTTTTTTTTCCCTTTGTTTACTGCATAAACATCGCAACAATAAAGGGTAGGAAGAAAGAACAGAAAAACCATTTCCAGCCCCAGCATACTAAAATAACTGCTGTTTTTAAGTATTCTTTTCTAGCTCTAGCCCTTATCCAAAATACATGTTTTTAGTTGTCTTTATGTAGTGGGCAAAGATTCAGTTATCTTTTTTGAGTTCTCGTTAAATTGTAAATATTTTTAGATATAACTATATACACAGCTCAAGTAGTCATAGATTATTTACTATTGTTTGAACAATAAGGTAGTTTTGAACTTTTGGTCTGTGAATATTTCACTGAGTATTTTTGCATGTATGGTTTTTTCCCCCCTTCAGAATTACTTCCTTAGCATGAAGTCCCTGGATTGGAATCCTGAGATCATAAAAGTTATTATGGCACTTGGTGCTGACTGCCAGGTTGCTTTCCAGAAGAGTTACATCAGGTAGACAGCTTTGGTGATTTTCAGGGGAAATTGTGTCTCATACCAAGTAATAGTCCCTGGTGGTGCTTGGCTGCTAACCAACAGGTCAGAAGTTTGAAACTACCAATAGCTCCGTGGGATAAAAGACCTGGTAATCTACTCCCTTAAAGATTGTAGCCTAGGACTATGGGACAGTTTTCGTGTGTCATATAGAGTCACTATGAGTGGAAGTCAATGTGATGACACACAACATCAACCGTAATAACTATACCTGCACACCTGCTGTTTGCACACTATGTAGTATATACATGAGGAGCCTTGGTAGTGTAGCGGTTAAGCCCTTGGTTGATAACTGGAAGATCGAGGGTTTGAACCCACCAACTGCTTCATGGGAGAATGATTGGCAGCTTGCTCATATAAAGATTATAGCTGCAGAGCATGACAGTAAAGACTCTGACAGCTGCAGGGTGCATGACAGTAAAGACTCTGACAGGTTGGGTGAAATTGGTGACAGCACACATTAGTAAGGAGATCAATGTTAATGGGACTTCAGCACAACTTGTGTACTCCTCCCATCTTAACCCAATATTGCAAGGACAGACTAACTGCGGCGGGGGGCCGGGAACCATGCTTTTAGGCGAAATCGAGGCCAATTGGCACAACTAGCATTTTGCTAATAAGGTCTCTCCACACCCCCCATTGGTGAGTGGCGTCTGGGGTCTTAAACGCTACCAAGCTGCCATCTGAGGGTACAGCAAATGGTCCCAACTTAGCAGGAATGGATGATCACCAAGTAACAACATGGGGGAAAGAGAATTCAGAAGACAGAGAGACTCCATGTGAGTGGATGTCTACATTGACTTGTCACCAGAAGAACCAGATGGTGCCCGGCTACCACCAGTGATAGCCACGATGGAGCTCACAAAAGTTGAGTCTCACTGGCAACACAAGTATAAATAGGGATGGACCCTGAGATCTCCACTAAAAGACTGCAATTGATGGTCCAGGGGTTTTGGAGTTCTCCTGGGAGCAGGGCCCCTGGCCCTAATGCAGCCTCTGTACGTAAATCATAATGAAGATCAACTTTTCAGACAGCAATGAATTGGACTTGGTGATGCGGAGTCACCACCTTGTGTGGGCACTTTATGGTTCTAGGTGTCTATAGGAGGTTGTCCTGTTGACCTTATACTGGAGGAAGGGGAATGGGTGGAGAGGAGAAGATAGGAGACTGTTGGGCAGATAAGACATGTATGGAGCAGAGAAGAAGAGTGTGCTGCCACCGTGCAGGGAGAGCAGTGGAAGCTGCATGTAGGTCAGTATGCAAATTTATATGGGAATGTATATTTTCATTCAATCATAAAAAAAAAGATTATAGCCATGGAAACCCTTATGGGGTAGTGCTATTCTGTCCTGTAGAGTTGCTATGAGTCAGAATCAGTTCAGCAATAATGGGTAATAGTCCACTGTATGTATGTACCACATTTGTTTATATATTCATCCATTGGTGGACATTTTAAGTATCACTTAATATTAAATTTAGAAGGGGTAAAATGTGTTGTTTAATTTGCATTTCTGTGACTTTTTTTAAGGTGGATGTCTTTCAGATTTGTTTACTGTTTGTTTTCCCTCCTATATGAATTATGTTTTATGTCCTTGACCCGTTTTTCTACTAGAATTGGAGTTTTCCGTATCAATCTGAACAAGATCTTCAGATCACTACTTCTTGTGCATTATGCAATGTTTCCCTGGATTATTGTTCACCTTTCCCTAATAATAGTTCTTGTAGTGGTTTAAAAACTTTTTAGTTGTATAAAAGTTTAGCATTTTTATATAGTTGAAGTTATCATCTTTTATGATCTAGTGTTTCAAATGTTAGAAACTTAGCCTTCCAGAGATAAAACAAAGTATCATTTCTGTTCTCTACTAGTGTTTCTTCATATGTTTGTTAAATGTGTAATTCCTTTATCTGTGCAGAGTTATTTTGATATGTACTATAAGAGATGGACAAAAGCTAACCTTTTTTCAGTTGCACCCTACTGGTCCCCTAGACACTTACCAGACACTTACCAGAATCTTCTTATCATCTCCTTATTTGTAATATTCCATCTTTTACACATTCCTTTTTCCTCAGAATTTTTTTTTAATAATCTGACTCAGTTGGGGAGTGTATACTTGGTATTTGGGGCTGGTTAGAAATGTTGGTTAGTCATAAAAGCCTGTCTGTGTTTCTTCCAGAAGATCTCCTGTGCTTGCCTTTCTGTTTTTCTCAGACCTAGGTGAGGCTGAGAGGGGTATGTCCATGTGGGCAGTGCTTCCTGGACTTCCCCACAAGCCTCTGCCTGTCCAGTCTCTCACTTCAGAATTTGATGGGGGGACAGTTTACATCTATGTCATTTCATTACTTTCAGTTAATATGATTCCTTAAGCTTAGAACTCATTGGGATCTAACTTCAAATCAGATTTTTCAGTTATGTTCTCACAGCAGATAGAAATTCTGTGTCCACCTAGTATACATTCCCCCTCACATATTTTTTTAATTGAGAAAAAAATATTCTCCTTAAAACTGGAGGCTGTCAGAAATAGTAGTTTGCAGCGTGACCATACGTTGTGTGTACTTTATCGTTCTGTGCATTTATAGGATGCTGTCCTACTGGTCACCCTCTAGATGGGAGAGAAGAGGATGGGGAAGAGGGGACAGGAGCTTGTTAAGAGGATACGACAAGTATAGAATGAAAAGGAGGAGTGTGCCGTCACCGGACAAGGAGAACAGAAGGAGCTGCAGATAGGCAGGCGTGCAGAATTAATTTGAATCATATACTTTCACTTAATCACAAAAAAAAAGAGAAAAAGAAATCGTGGTTTGCCGACTTCTCTAGTGGATGATGTTTTAGAATCCGTAGGCCCCTTGATGCATAGGTTGCTCCTATTTTGCATTATTTAATGAAATATTTCTCAAAACCAGATTTAGCTCATTTGGGCGTTGAGTGGAAGTAACTGGATTCCAGATACCTCTTCCCTGAAAATTTCCCTTCAGCCTTTGCTTGTTCTCTTTCCCCTGCAGCCTGACTGGCAGCCCTATTTACCACAAAACGGAGACAACATCGAAGTCGCTTTCTCCTTCTCCTCGGTATTGTGGCCTTGGTCAGGCTACCTGGCCATTTCCATTTCTGTTACCAAGAAAGCAGCTTCTTGGGAGGGCATTGCTCAGGGCCACGTCATGATCACAGTGTCCTCCCCAACAGAGATGGAAGTAAGTGTGTGTCAGGGAAATGGTTTCTTTCTCTTACCCTTTTATGGCACTTGCCAGACAGGGAAGGACAGGCTGACTCCTGGGATTTTGGGTGCTAATTGCAGCTGGGTGATGGATCAGTCTTGAAGGCCAGGGTCTCTAAGGCTCTGGAGTGTTATAAAGACCAACCCAGTAAGTGAGTAATAGTGCTTCTTAGTGTATTGCTGAGGAAGAACAGATAGTGCCTGTTTGGTGGCAGACTTAAACTTCAAAATGATGGTGCGCAAGTATGCGTTCTCTAAAAGGAAATGGGGAGCTGATCTTCTGAAGCTCTCGTAGCTTTTTGTAACCAAGTACCTTACAATGTAAGAGGTACAGTGGGGTTAAATGCGGTAACTGAGTCTGCCCCTTCATACCTTTGTTGCTATTGGAAATTTTTGTGTGCAAATTATTTGGATTGCCTTGATAAATAGGTAGGACTTTTAAAACAAGAAAACACAAAGCTGACTCATCCAGAGGGGGTGTTTTCAGGTTTCTTTTATTTCTTCTAGTCAAAAAATGGTGCAGAACAGACTTCCACGGTGAAGCTTCCCATTAAGGTGAAGATCATTCCTACTCCCCCACGAAGCAAGCGTGTTCTCTGGGATCAGTACCACAACCTCCGTTACCCACCTGGCTACTTCCCCAGGGATAATTTAAGGATGAAGAACGATCCTCTGGACTGGTGAGCCACGTCAGATGATGTGCTTAGCACTTTGTGTCCATGCACTGGGGGCCTGGGAGTAACTGCCCCAGTTAGGAAGTGAACCTCTCACTGAACCTGGACTCCCCGACCCCTAGACTTTGTAGGTCTTTTTGCTGTTCAGGCACCCTGCACTCCACCTTTGAAATGTATCATAGTTATAATTGCATAACGTTCAGTAAAAAACCTTGGGGTTCTCCCTAATTGTTCTTTCCCTTTCTTCTTCTGTTGTGTTGGTCAGTAAACCCTGTCAGTTCTACCTTCAGAATCCATCCTGAATCCTACCCTGTCTGACTGTCTCCTTGGCCCTTGCCCTAGTTCAAGTCATCTCTTGCCTGAATGGCGTCAGGAGCTTCCTGCCAAGTCTCACTAGTGTCGTTCTTGCTGTCTGAAATTCCATTCCCCACGTAGCAGCCATGAATGTAAAAGATACCATGGATTCTTTAAACTCTTTATTGGTTGCCCATTTAAACTTCTTTCATGTGGTCAGATGTCTTGGTGTGATCAATGAATATTGAGGGTTTTTGTTTGTATGTGTGTGATTAAGTGAAAGTGTACAATTCAGTTTCAGTCTGCATGACTGCCTATCTGCAGCTTTTTCTGCTCTCCTTGCCTAGTGATAGCACACTCTTCCTTTCTGTTCTGTACCTGTGATATCCTCTTAACAATCTCATGTTCCCTCCTCTCCACCCTCTCCACTCCCCTGTAGTAAGAGGCCAGGCCAGTAGGACAGCATGCTATAGATGCATAGAACCATGAAGTGCCCACTCAATATGGTCACTCTGTGTCCCCGAGTCCAGTCCATTCCTGTCTGAAGAGTTGACCTCAGTAATTTATGATCAGGGGCAGCATCAGGTCTGGGGCCATGCTCACAGGGCAACTCCCAGACTTTTGGACCATTAATTGGGTCTTTTAGTGGAGTTCTTAGGATGTACGCCTTTTCTTTCTCATGTTGCCACTGTGACTCAACATCGTGAGCCCCATCATGGCTGTCATTGGTGGTGGCTGGGTACCGTCTGGCTCTTCTGGTCACATGTTGATACAGTAACCCATTCACATGGGTCTTTCGGTCTTCTGGGTTCTTTTTCCCTCATGTCATTGTTCTGCTTGGTGATCATCTGTTCCAGCTGAGTTGTGACAATTTGGTGTACCTCAGGTGGCAGTTTGCTAGCTAGCTTTTAAGACCCCAGGTGCCACTTACCAATATAGGGTGCAGAAGACTCAGTATTGAAAGATTTTTTAAGATCAGATTTGCCTTTAAGAAGAGTCCTGTGGAAGGCAGATTGGAGGGGCTCAGACTAGAGACAAGAAGTGGTACCAAGTCAGTAAGCACCAAGTTGTAGTGGCTGTAGACCTGGAGAGAGTGAGTGGGCTCAGCACTGTAGAGGAGGCTGGTGCTGAAGAGTGGATAAGATGGAAGATCTGGGATGTACAAGGACCCCTGGGGTTTTTGTTGGGACAATTATATAGTGAAAACAGAAAAAGGAGCACATTTAGGAGGAAGAGTGAATGATAATCAGTAAGAGTGTTGGAAGGGTGGCTCTTTGTTGCTGTCTTACTCTTCTGTGTCCCGTGCTGCTGCAGCATCTCTGCGTTGGTGTGCTGTGTGCTAAGCGGAGCTGTCAGATGCGTGTGGCTGCTAGCAATTTACATGCATGCCACTTGCTAAAGCTGTGCTTCAGTGCACTGTATAGTCATTTCTCCAGCCCTTGCTTCTTGTTACTTGACCGTGTCCGTGTATGCCATGCACAAGGTTTCCTGTTAATCTTCCATTCTCTTGTGTCCAGCCCAGAGAATGCGGGTCAGAAAGACAAGACTTCGCAGGTCTTTTCTGCTGGTGATTTAACTAGCTGAGACTTTCTTATGAAAACAGATTGATCATTTTCATGCCATGGGTTTTTCTTTTGCAGGAATGGCGACCACATTCACACAAACTTCAGAGACATGTACCAGCACTTGAGAAGCATGGGCTACTTTGTTGAAGTTCTTGGCTCCCCCTTCACCTGCTTTGATGCTAATCAGTATGGTGAGCAGCAGTGTTGTGCTATCCCAGTGCTCCTCCAGCTGGTGCTGGGTTTGCCAAGTGCTTACAGGGTGAATTACAGGATGATGGGCCAACAGAGAGCATCCTTACACTGGTGAAGGCAGAATAAGGCATTAAAGAAGATGAGTGCATTCAGTTGGGTGGGGTGGTTGTGATGTCCACCTGAAAGGCAAAATGAAACAGGGATGTTTGTGCACTAAAAAATTAGTAAATAAATAAAAACTCTTGCGCTGTATTTTGTTTGCAAATAAGTGAGAAATCTTTCTATAGTTGTCACAAATGAAAACAAAAGGCCACAATTAGCTGGTCCTAAGATCTCAGCTTCTAACCAAATTTGATAAATCGAATCCAGCAGTTGTTCCTTGGCAACCCTGTGGGGCAGTTCTCCTCTGTCCTCTAGGGTCATGATGAGTCTCAATGAACTCGCTAGCAAGGAGTTTTTTCGTTTGTGTGTTGTTGAATGTTGGTACTTTATTTTTCACCCCCTATTTTGAGTGACACAAATCGATAGATTAGGAGCTAGGAACTTGAGAGATAAGTCTCCATTCAGGAAGGAAAGTTCTCAAAGCTTGACACTTTGTCCCCTAGGAACATTGCTGATGGTGGACAATGAGGAGGAGTACTTCCCTGAAGAGATTGCCAAACTGAGGAGGGATGTGGACAATGGCCTCTCGCTCATTGTCTTCAGTGATTGGTACAACACTTCCGTTATGAGAAAAGTAAAATTTTATGATGAAAACACAAGGTACTGGTATGAATTAGTATTTGAATAAGAGATCTGACTTTTGGGGAATTATTGGGTGTCCAGCAGATACTTAAGTGATTATTTGACCTTGTCAGTTATCAGAGACATGTTCAGAAAGCTTGGTTAGAAAAAGCTGTGTCTTCATAGAGTGGATATGTTCTTTAAAGATGCTTTAAAATGGTACTTTGCAGAGTAATAAAATGCTCATTGCTTTGAAGTATAAATTTAGAGACTTCATCCTTTCATACTGATCTTAGATTCTTAAGCTATAAACTCTGTTCTGGCCTCCCATCTGTTACTGAATCTGTACAAATTTTAATGCGCCAAAGGGACTGCTATTTAGAGAAACCTTCCAATAAAATATCAACCAAAGATTCCCATTGTATTGTAGTATTTTTATAATGTATTTTGAAATTTTTTCTTTTTAGTCTCTGAATTGAGTATTTAAAGTTTGTTTCTTATCTCATTGTAGTATCTTTATATAGTCTCTGAATTGAGTGTAAGTTTTCTTTCTCATCTCTTTCCCTCCACCTGTCTGTCTTCTTGGAAACCCCAGTGGTGCAGTGGTACATCTTGCTAACCAAGAGGTCAACAGTTTGAATCTGCCAGGCTGTCCTTGGAAACTGTGGGGTGGTTCTACTCTGTCTTTTAGGGTTGCTATGAGTTGGAATCAGCAGTTGATTTTTTTTTTAATTCTCTAGATTTAGACTAAGCAGAGGGTATTTGAATGAACTAATGACTTTCATTTCCTAAAAAATTTTTACTTTTTTCTGTACGTTGTTTGAAGCATATGTATTTGCAGTATGACTCCAACCCAGACATTAGTCTCATGTGAAGTGTAGATGGACTGGTGGGCCACAGGGGACCTTGACTTTTTTTTTTTTAGTGTAATTGAGTGGAAGTATACAATCCAAATTAATTTTGCATGCCTGTCTGTCTGCAGCTTCTTCTGCTCTTCTTGACTAGTGACAGCACACTCCTCCTTTTCATTCTGTATTTTTCATAGTCTCTTAACAAGCTCCTGTGCCCTCCTCTCCACCCACTTTTCTCCTGTTTAGAAAGATACCAGTAGGACAGCATCCTATAAATGCACAGAACTATAAAGTACATACACCACGTGGTCACACTGTGGCGGAACCTTGACTTTTGTTGTGCTAAGGTGCAGGTGACAGTGTTGATCTCTGTGTGCTGAGAGCCTGTGCTTGTTTTCACTTTTACAGACAGTGGTGGATGCCAGACACTGGAGGTGCGAACGTCCCAGCTCTCAACGAGCTACTCTCTGTCTGGAATATGGCCTTTAGCGATGGCCTGTATGAAGGGGATTTTACTTTGGCAAACCATGACAGTAAGGTTCTGTGTTTACTTTCTTTAAAAAGGGCACATTATTTCAAGAGTTGTGACATTGGGAGACTAGTAACTTTGAAGTCTAAGCTTGATAGAGAGGGTGGTATGTGATTCCTTAATAAATGAAAGTCTATGGAGAGAATGACTTGGTATTTTCCAGAAGTATTTCTATAAAGCACTGTGTTAACTGCTCTAGTTCTGTCCAGATTTTAAAAAAAATGGAAATAATTTATATAGACTTTTCCAGTTTGGGTGCAATCTGTATAATGCTTCATATAGTATATACTTCCAAATAGTAAATACCTCATAGGTTGTAGATTATAATTCTGTTCATGAAGTAACTTGGCATATCTTCCTTATGAAGTCTCCTGATATGCTTTTGGTGGCTAGTTTCTAGAACAACACTTAAGCATTAGGTTAGTAATTGTGCCCCTCTGACTTGGGTTGTCTGAAGTCTGACAGCTCTGTTTGGAAAACAATATCAATGGTATTTTTTTAACTGGAATTTTGGGATATTTATTTGAAGTGTGGTAAGACAGTGGCAGTTCTTAAGATTAAAAACGGTTGTTAAAAACTATCATTTGTAAAGAATGCATGTACGATAAATGAGTCGTTCTTGATAAAATTGTTGAGTGGTTTTATGTTCTCATAACTTGAACAATTCTTCGCTAGTGTATTATGCATCAGGGTGCAGCATTGCGAAGTTTCCAGAAGAGGGCATAGTGATCACACAGACATTTAAGGACCAAGGTAAAGAATGCTGCTCATTGAGTTTTTGGGTTCTTTCTTCTTCTTTGTATAATAACAAATTTATTGAATGTAATTCACATTCTGTAACATTTTTCCTTTTAGAGTATACAGTGTGGTGGTTTTTAGTATACTTAAACAGTTGTGCAGCCTTATCACTACCTAAGCTAGAACATTTTCATCATTTCAAAAAGAAACCCTAGATCCATTGCTCGTGAGAGTTGACGTTTTGTATTTCAGAGTGGAAGACCGATCTTGAAGTGTACGTGTCTGTACCTGGAAACTAAGGGCAGTTTTATTAGTTGAGAATGATGAAAAGGCAGATCTCTCATTCGTCTCTTTGCAACCACAAGGTGGAATTTATGTCTAAAGAGCCTCTACCCATTTGGAAGTGTTTATTTCCTTTCACCAAAGCTACGTCAGTCAGTTAACAGATCTGTGCTTCATAGGATCATGTTTTTTACTTTAAGCACATGAGCGATACGTCTTCTCCCTTCACATGGCACAACTTACAGTGGGTTAGTGATACTTTCTGACATTAGCATCTCATAGGACAGTCATTGCTGGCAGTGAGTACTCGTGAGGGGCAAAAGCAGTGGTCCCCTCATGGTGTGTGGCCATCATTGGCTCACTGCTCTGGGAGAGGGCAATCAAAGTTAGCTTTGAAGTACTCCATTAAAGAGTCGTCTATATGAGACCAAAAGATTAACAGTTACTGCCAAGCAAAGATGGGAAGAGAAAGGGGCAGGGAAACAAGAGCACTGGAGAAGGAACAACCAGAACGCAATGAAAGAGAACTTTGACATGTTCTGAAAAATGTAACTCATGTCACTGAACAGTTTATATACAGATGGTCAGATAGGAATCTGATTAGCGGTATAAACTTTCACTGAAAATACAAATAAAATATTTTTTTAAAAAAAGTAGTACCTAGAAGCACATGAAAGGCTTTTTTCATTATGTTAATATGCAGCCTGCTAAATAAACAACGTGTTATGCTTATGTGTATCCTCTAACACCATTTAGAATTATGAAGACTTGTAATAGAAACAGATCTGTAAGAGTATTGGAACTAAGAATTTCTTAAATAAGAATTAAGTGAGGATTTAATTTCAAAATGTGATAAATGTCTAACAAAGAAAAAAAGAATTAGACTTAAGGGTGCATACTTCGTGTTCTGCTGCAGTCTGAAAGCCAAATAATTAAATTCTTTTAAGAGGTGGCATCTTCACATTTCCAGAAAGGCTTTGAGGTGAATAATCTTTGTGGTACAGAATAGGAATTTGGAAATCTGGGTTATGCTGTGTTGGAAGAGAGGCCGTTGTCAGGAACGAAACCCAGTGACACTATGAGGCTTGAAGGCAGTGTGTGTTTTTTATATTCATCTGCTTTACTGTTGTCCTCCTGTCCCTTGAAGGAAATCTTGTTTTTCTTCCACTTAGCTCCTTGGGGAATTATACAGAGAGCAGGAAATGGGGCCTTTTAATAGCTGCAGACATTTCATATATTACCAAAGTAGTATGTTCTAGATTCTGATGAAGATGCCTGTCATGTTTCAGTGTTGAGCTTGAGGAGGGTAAAGATTTTTAGGCTGTAGGATGATGCACTGAGAATTGCTGCCTGTGGTTTGGATAGCTGGTTGACCTCTGACAGAATTCAGCTTTCTTAGCTATTCTGGCACCCATCCTCAGGCCAGTGTCCTGAGGCCAGAGTCTGGGACCCGAGTACCCTGTCTTCCCTTCTCAGGCTTTACTCTCTAGGCTGTCTACATGGCCAGCACAGCCACTCGGGGGCGGCAGGGTTTCCCGGAGGCCCAGCACCATCTCGCCTTCCGTAGAGATCTCTGGCTATTTAGTGAGAAGAATCTGAAGATGTAGGATGCAGCATAAGAGCAGACAAGTGTTTGTTTTGTTTTGTTTTAGCGTGAAAAAGGAGAAAGGAGTTTTAGGCTTATAGACTATATGCTGTGTACCTCCATTTCAAGCAAAAATGAAAAGGATAGAATTAGTACATTTTACTAAAATCCAGATTATTGACATTTAAGATACTGTTTTGCTGTCCTAAAAGTTTGTACTCTATTAATTGAATATTAGATCTTACTATGATTTTATATTTGTTAAGTGACAACTAGAAAGCAGTTCTTTGACAAAATTTCTTACTGCTGTTTTTGTTGTTGTATTGATATAGGTTTGGAAGTTTTAAAGCAGGAAACAGCGGTTATTGAGAATGTCCCCATCTTGGGCCTTTATCAGATTCCAGCTGAGGGTGGAGGCCGGATTGTGCTGTATGGAGACTCCAACTGCTTGGATGATAGTCACCGGCAGAAAGGTAAGGCTGACAGTGTAGCCAGAGTGCACTGGGCATCAGAACTGTGACATACAAGCCCTTTTCTCCCTTGGCCCTGAGGAGTTTCTAATAAAATGTTCATGAATTAAAGACTTTTCTCACATGAGCCAAGTACAGTTGGGGATGGTCTAATTACTCTGATTTCTTGGAGTTTTTTGATAGGTGTCCAAGTCTGGACACATTTAAGAAATAAAACAAAACTGCCTTGGTCATCTGCCATGGCATCTTCTCTGTTTCTACCCTCGCCAAGGCTGTGCCCAGTACCTCAGTGCTGAAATGGAGAGATCACCCTGCCTTTCCTTCCCAAGCTTTACACTGCAAGGTCTCTGTGTGTCTCCAGCATGGCCACATGGGGGCAGCAGTGTTTCCTGAAGGGCGCAGCACCTGCTGCCCTCCCAGACATGGAAGTCCTGGCTGCTTGAGTGTTTCTCTTTCAGGGGAGTGTGTCATAGTCTTTATGTGTGGGGAGGGGTTGTGTGCACCAGGGAGAGTGAGCTGGTCATCTCGTACACTTCTACTTTCTCAGTTTTTCTCAAGACAACTTCCAAACTTGGGATTTACGAACTTGGGTACAGACTGTTTCTTGTTTTGTAAATGAGGAAGTGGAAATGTTACATATTTTTACCTCATAAGATGATGACAAAAACAAGACTAAGACCTAGTTTTCTAATTCAGTCAGACTTCTGGAGAACTAGGCAGGGGGGTGGTACCAACCCTCACACTGCAGACCACTGGAAAAGCGGACCTGGAAGTGGACAGAGCCTTCCAGCGTGAAGTGGGAGTCCAGCCCCCTGTTCACTCTGTCTCTCCTTCCTGTCTCTGTCACTCCTTCGCTTTCTCTTTCTCTCTCTCTGATGTTAAGTTGACTGGCTACCTAGAATTTGATATAAATCCTTAGAGTGTGATTGGCTTTCTTAAAAATCAAAAATGAAGGTTAAAGTGACAATGAAAGAATATTTTATTTCCACAGAGATATTCTGTGAAAGACTCAAGGTCACCTGGTGAGAGTCTTATTAAAAATTAAGATGCTGAGAAGACTGTCTTAGCCCTTCACTTCCAAATGGCAGCTTTTAGGGCCCTGCAGAACTTGCAGCAGATGACCAGAGTGTCCTTTAGTGAGCATGAAGTACTGAAAGATGTTTTTAAAACTCTCAGAAATCTCACCTCCTCCAGGTTGCTGATAATGGCACCTGGATTGGGCAGACCCAGGGAAAGGCCATGGAGGCAGGCATTCCAGGTCTTCAGTCTCCTGTGGAGCTGTGCTGCTGAGCCCTAGGAGTGGGAGCTGGTGCTTGTCGCTTAGTGCCTGAGCTCCCTGCAGTGTCCCAGGAAATGACCGACAGCTCTCAGCTTTCATTCACCGGGGATTAGGAGCTCAAGTTAATGACTCTGTCACTTGTGTTGAATTCCAAACCCACTTCTCTGGTAGTGTTCACATGCTAGTCTGGCCCTGTCCTCTGGCTTTCACTGTGTAAATGTGGATTGTCCTCCATAGGAGAACCCTTAGGTGGGCGCAGAAGATGTGGTTCCTTACCTCAGAGCCCCATCTCTCTGGGCCAGTCTTCACGCTGCAGCTGTCACACGCTGTTGCCATCCCTAAATGGAGCCCAGAGCTGAGCAGGTGCTCAGTCAGAGTTTGGTCAGCACTGGTGTGGGGTGCTAACCCTTCCCAGGGCACAGACCTTAGAGCAAAGCCCAGCTCGTCGCATGTGCACATGCTGGTCTGGTGGCCTGGGTGCTGGCCTAGCAGGGCATGTGCTGCTCAAGAATTGATGAGCTAGAATGTGCAAGGTTGCTTTGACCTGAACTCTACCACCCATTTCCCTTTTTGAGATGAACTTGCTTTTCTCTTTTGTGGTGGTTCCTTCTAGAACACTGTAATCCCTAACTAGCACACTTGTTAACTCCCTAGACTGCTTTTGGCTTCTGGATGCTCTCCTGCAGTACACTGCATACGGGGTGACCCCTTCCAGCCTCAGCCACTCTGGAAACCGGCACCGCCCACCAAGCGGAGCAGGCTCCATCACCCCAGAGAGGATGGAAGGTGAGTGGCTGGGACAGCGCTCCTGGACGGCGGTCATGCACCCTACGTGATGCTGTCTCACAGACTGTCCTGTTTGCCAGAAAAACGAAGACAGCTGACGTGTGCCTACAGGTTTTTCTCCTTAGTGATTGCAGGCAGAGTAGCAAACAGCTGTAGCCTAGCTGACTAGGATGGAGTTTAACTGAAGGCTGTTGTGTTCCAGGGGCTCTGACGTACTCCCCAAATCCTCATGTTGCTTTGAGCAAGCTGTGTGTTCCCACTCACAGGTGAAGAAACTGGCTTGTGGCAGTTTTTGGTGCTAATAACTGATAGTTGTAAGCACATGTCAGGTGCCAGGCACCAGGCTGGGTGCTTTCCATGGATTATCTTGCTAAGTCCTTTCACCAGTCCTGTGAAAGTAGATATTATTATCACAGTTTCCAGATGAGGAAGCAGAAATGAGAGAAGTGAAATAACTGTTGAGGTCACTGAGTGGTCACCCGTGGAGCCTGACTCACAGAATCCTGGCTCTGCAGGGACTGTGGGCTTTGCAGGTCTCAGTAGCCAGCAGCACTGGCCTCACGCCTGTGTGGCCTCAGTGTTCTAGTCACCACCCTGCCAGCCACAGAGGCCTGCCAGGAGCACACGTGCCTTTGGATTGTCCAGAGTCCTGTAAGTAGATGAAAAGAAACAGGCGAAACTCATGTCCTACATCTCAGTTACTGTCATTTCAGCATGTGGCACTACCCCATTTTATGTGTGTGGTGCCCCATGTGGCTCATGGCTACAGTATTCAGTGGTACAGATGTAAGAGATAAAAAATGGGAAGTGTTAAAACACAGAGGATTTTTTGTTTTTTTTTGTTTCTTGGCCAGAAAGATTTGTACATGAAGCCTCTCTGCAGGTTGACATTCTCATGTATGGCCTTGTGCATGCATTGATGTTCAGTAAATATTGACCTCTTCATGATATACAGTGTGACCCTCTGATAGGGGCAGTCTATTCTGACATGTCCACTCATCTGCAGCAGTGAGAACATGCTCCCTGGAGAAAGCCGCAGGTCACTCTCCAGAAGCACATGGCAGACCCCTGGAAGCAAAACTTACAGGGAATGTGGTGGTCCTGTCAATGGGAAAGCAGAGATACGCTTACAGAGCCTCACCTTGTCCCTTGCTCCTTGATGACAGTGCTTTTTCTTTTTTATTGATGTGAATGTGGGCCACAGGAAATCACCTACACCGCTACTCAAAGGTCCTTGAGGCCCACCTGGGAGACCCGAAGCCCCGGGCACTGCCTGCCTGCCCACACCTGTCCTGGGCCAAGCCGCAACCCTTAAATGAGACGGCTCCCAGGTGAGTGCTCCACGGGGGTCTGCGATGCACAACTGGGTTTTTTGGTAAGAGAATAGAATTTTACAGGCACACTATTGAATGATTGGATCTCCTGACGTCTGCTTGTGATGGGACTGAAGTTAGTGAGTGCCTGTGTTGACCTTTGGAAAGATGTTCTTTGGTGGTATCCTGCATCAAGATAATGCTGCGATAACCAGCATCTTGCTAGTTGTGGTTAATTCTCATTTAAAGCACCGTGACCAGTAGGCACTGTCACTGATCTGGAGATCTGGCTCCTTTCTATGAGGCTGTGGAGTCTTGCCATTTGAAGTGTAGTCTCTGTCTAAGGGCTTGAGGGTGGTAAACTGCTGATAGGCCTAGGGTTCCTTGGAGGAGATTTAGGTTCTGAGTGGGAGCCTGGCCAGGCATCTGCCACAGCCATAACTTCCTATGCAGATGTTTGCTTTTGGTGAGCTCAGTGTGTCATGATGACAGCTTATAACCCCGTCACTTGTCATTCCTTCTCTGTGGTGCTCAGACAGTGTCTGTCTGCCTCCATTTATCTCTCCGTTGCTGTAGTTTCAGAAACCAGAACTGGTGCTTTCGCCCTTTAGTTCTAGTCTTCTATAGTTCTGTCTTTCTCTGTGTTGCACTCTAGCCTGAGCAGGATACTCTCCTGTCCTGGCAAGGGTAATCAGAGCTTTTCCTGACTTGGGGTGCCAGGGTGTGAAGCAGGGACCAGTGTGAAAGAAAGAGCAGTGCTCCTCTCCCTCTGCTTGGAGCAGGCATGTCATTGTCCTTGGCAAGAGGCAGTCTCACTCCTCTCCTGGGGCTCCTCCTCCTTGAGCCAGGCTGCTGCTTGGCAGCCAGCCCTCTTCCTGCTGATGCTGCCTCTGCCAGCAGATCCCCCTCTGGTGACATCTTGTACCTTCTTGTCCTCTGCCCTATTAGTCTGTCTTTTAGGATGTCCATTTTGCTCAGATCTCAGCAATGTGGAGGTGTTGATGGGGCCAGGGGCAGAGAACCATGGTGGATGCCATGCGTAATGAGGAGGAGAAGCATGGAAGCTGTCGAAGGCTTCTGCTGTCTTGTCGTACGCAGACAGCACTTAGGACACCAGTCATGGATCATATGGTGTCGTTGGAATGTGTTCTACAGGAGGTAGTGAGATAGTGGAGCCACATGCTGGCTGCTCATCAGTGCTTTTCTTCCTGACACTTTGATTACTGAGGAACTTCCCATTTCCATATAACACCTCATTGTTTAAAATTTCCTGATAACTTCCCATTTTTACATTCCATTTATTTATAACTTCCTGTTATTCCAGCACGCAGACCAGCTGTGGTCAGCAGTTCTGACGTTGTGGACAGGGAGTTCTCGCACATGGTCTGGAAATCCAGTTATTCCCGCAAGGCTGTTTGTCACTCTAAAAAATGGATAACAGTGACCCTTAGTATCAGCCTGTCTCCATCACATATTCCATCTCCTTCTGAACTGGTCCACCAGGGATGTTGATAACGCACAGCTCCTGGAATGTGATTTCTGTTGCTCACTCAGTAATTCCTGCCAGCTAGTCCCCTCTGTTTATCTCACATTTCACATCTTGTTGGAAATTACTCTTAGTCCTCAGAGGCCTGAATTTTAAATGTACTCTGAATCCCTAGAAGAGATGTGAGGCTCTTATCAGAAATGACAGACAGTCATCATAGGCTGAGGGTGGCTGCTGGCACAGTGCCAAGTATGGGTTTCTGATTTACCGGTGGGAAACCAAGTGTCACCACCATGTTGATTTATTTGGCACCAAGAGTCCATACTTGAAGACAATTGCGGGGGTATTGAACCTGCCCCGTTTTGTTCCATCAGGATGTGATGGAACTCTAATCATAACGGTGGGGTACTGTTGCTGTCATTGCCTAACTATAAAATGCCATCACCAGATTCTGTAATGGGGTATCACCTATCAGAGTTAAAATACAGCTCTGCAGATACTCAGCTAAGGAATTATAAGGCTTATAGGTCATTGATTCTATAATTCAATGTTGTTGTTTTAATTTTGAGACAGGTGAAACCTGAAACGTATAATCTGTTCATGTACCATAGAACAGATTATAATACTTGTCGACATTTTCCAGGTGATTGCCTGGCGGAGAGCATTGCATAAGTGTTTATCTCTTTCCTGTGTGGAAAGCTTCTTCCCAGAGCTAAAAGAATGTCCAGGCTTCACCTTGACCTTTACCCTGATTGGCTGATAGAACTGGACATTGTTGCTTTCTCTCGGCCAGAGTAAGAGAGACAAGCCAGCAGTTTCTAAGTTGATAAATAGCATAAAAATGGGGTATTTATACTTTGCAGAGAGCTTTTCACTCCTTCCCCTTCTTTTAGTTGAACAATGCTCACATTTTCCACACATGCTCCTGGCTCTACCCTTGGTGTCCTCCCAAGCTGTCTGCCATTATTTACAGCTTGTCAGCCTCTGTTGTGCTTTCATTGAAATTGTACTGGTTTAGACAAGTTCTTCAGATCCAAGGGTAAATAATAATGACGGTGCTTCAGTAATGACTGCAGTCCATGTTGCAGAGCACATGTTTCCTCCTTGGTCTCATGCCCTAGCGGGCTAGGCAGAGGAGTGTGCCAGGTTTTGCTGTTCAGACTCTGCACTACAGTTTTGCTTTGTGCTGTCGGGTCGATTGTGGCTCATGGTTACCCCACAGGACCGAGTAGAAACACTGCATAGGGTTTTCCCTGGCTGTCATCTTCTAGGAGCATACCCCAAGTCTTTTCTCCCTCCGAGATGCTAGTGGGTTCAAATTGCTGGTCTTTTGATTGGCAGGTGAGTGCTTAACCATTGCACTACCAGGACGTCTTACTCCCTGGTTACTTGTATGTTTCTCTTATGTTCCCTCCTAAGGGTTGTTTCCTTGAGAAAACAAGAATGATGTTGACTTCCAGGGCAGTGGTAGTTTTGCACTTACTTTGGCATTGTTGATTTAAATTAATCACAAAGCAAGCTGTGGTTGCTTCAGTGTGCTGCTTCTCCCCACTGCCTGCCTCTCTCCCATGCTGCTTCAAGTGTGGGTAGTAATCTGACCCTGACTCTGAGCAGCAGGGTCCTGGGTGGACTTGATGTTGACATTTCTCTCTAAGGACCTGGAAGCTGCATGGAGTGATTCCATTGCCTTTATGTCGACAGAGATAGGAACATCACTTCTCTTTGAAGTTACTTTCCACTTCTTAGGGCCTGGATCAACTTCTAACCATAGTATAATTACTTATTTTTATTTTGCTTTAACCTGTTCCCTGAAGTAATCTGTGGAAACATCAGAAGTTACTCTCCATCGACCTGGACAAAGTGGCACTGCCCAACTTTAGATCAAATCGCCCTCAAGTACGACCCTTGTCTCCTGGGGAAAGTGGGGCCTGGGACATTCCTGGAGGTAAGTTTTTGCATGTTTTGTCATCATTAAATGAACATTGTAGTTTGTTCAAAGATTACCCCTGCCTACCAGGACAAAAACAAAAATATTATTGCCCTTCTTGTAAAATTCTACTTAGATTTTCAATTCTAAATTGTTTTTACTATGTTCATATGTCACTGGTGACAATTTTCAGACAGAGTAACTTGCACATTCTTTTATTAGAGTTTTGTAGTACAAACGTGTGTCACATATCCCAGGGGACACCTGTCGTCTGTTGGGCTTGGTCCAGTTGGTGATGGTAGCCAACCTGGCCTCTGAACCCTTGACACAGTGCTCATCGCATCCCATCCCACTGCCACTGAAGTCTCTGCCCAGTCCTTGGGACATGGCACTATCCCATCAGTAATGAGACTTCATTGGTAGATGGGGTGTGGCCCAAGGTGGTTCCACAGTACCTGTTACCCCAAGTGCAGACATGTATTCCCTCTATAGGTAGTGACTTTGGCCTGAGAAGTCTGCCAGGGCAGGTCTGAGGTTCCCGCTTACCTGGGTAGTGGGAACTGGCATTCCCTAGCAGAGTGGGTGGCCACTCATTTGCTCTGGAACCCTGTATTCCCCCAGAGAGATGACAGTCCTGAGGGAATTCTCCAGTTCTAGGGGAGAACAGAAACTCCAGTGATAACTAAAGGGTACCGCAGCCCTGGGAACTGTGTGTACAACACCAGGATCCGGAGGCCCTTCCACGATCCCAGCGCACACTAATGGTGATACATGCTGGATCCCTCAGCATTGCCCATGATAGGGTTACGTTTGACATTGTAAACCAGGGGTGCCCAAACAGCCACTTCTAATTTCCTGCCACATGTCCAGTCTCTGGAGGGCTTTCCCAGAATAGAGAGCTAGGGCCAGCAGGCATCCCAGGACAGAGACTAGTCTACCTCTTGCTGTTCAAAGCAAACAAAGACACCTGCAGGCACCCCAACTGTGCATTGTCCTGTCTTTTGTCTGGGAGAATGGGAGGAAGAGCAGAACCACTACACTGTTGTATCCCCACAGTGTGTCACTGCCTCTCCTTTAACCATTCTGTAATGGCCTGGGCTGTGTGTTAGCTGAGCTTTAGAAAATGTTCTTGCCCTGCCTGCCCAGCCAATGAAGTTACTTAGCATTCAGTTTCTGATGAATCTGGAGGCTGCAGCTCTATAGTGTGACTGACCACTTCACCAACCTGTCCTCTTGCAGGGATCATGCCTGGCCGCTACAACCAGGAGGTGGGCCAGACCATTCCTGTCTTTGCTTTCCTGGGAGCCATGGTGGTCCTGGCCTTCTTTGTGGTGCAAATCAACAAGGCCAAGAGCAGGCCCAAACGGAGGAAACCCAGAGTGAAGCGCCCCCAGTTCATGCAGCAGGTGCACCCCACAAAGACCCCATCTGTGTGAGCACCAGGAAAGCCAGGACGCCTTCCCAACAGCTGGAACGGGCAGTGGAGCTGGAGAAGGCGGAGCCTGGGGCCCTTGGTCGGAAGGGATCCAGAGTCCAGTGGGAGTGTATTAGAATCCCTTCTAGATGGCCTCACCTCCTCATGCAGCTGGGCCTAGAGGTGCATCTCCAAGTGTCTTGGGGTCAGGTGCTGTCCAGAGGGACTCAATGGTCAGCCACAAGGGGACATCACACAGAGCAGCACCAAAGACTCGGAGAGCTTTACAGGCAGCCTGGGGTCTTCTGACCTGAGGAAGATATACCTAAACACTTGAACCAGCCCCACCCAAGTAAAACATGCTTGCTGACAGTTATTTTCTATATTTATTGTTGGAAAAGTCACTTTAAAGACTCCTGCTATTTGGAAGCAAAGGTATTTTTTTTGGTCAGTGGTATGCAGTTTTTTACTATTACCACATCATGAGGAATACCACAGATTCAGTTATCTCCTTTTTGATGAAAAGGACAGACTGAGATTGAAGGAAACTAGTACACATCTGTGAAACATAGACCTTCGCTTTATTTTTATAAGTATCAACTGCCATGATGTTTTGTAATTTGGGATCTCGATTTCACCATTGTTGGTGAAGAAAATTTTCAATAAATATGCATAACCTATATGAAGCTGAGAAGTTGTTCTCCATGTCTCCTGTTTTTCTTCAATGACATCCCACAGTGGGTCCTTAATCAGCATGCTAATTTTTATTATTATTGAGATATAATTGGCAAACCGTAAATTTCACCTGTTTAATGTATTTAATGTGGCTTTTAATGTATTTACAGAGTTGAGCAACCATCTCATAATCTAATTTTAGAACATTTTCATCATTCCCCTGAAAGAAACACTGTCCCCATTATTGGACATGCCCATTTCCCCACCTCCCCCAGCTTGTGGCTACCACAGGTCTACTTTGTGTGTCTGTGGGTTTCCCTCTTCTAGACATTGTTGGGACCATCATTTGGAAGCACAGAACGTTTTTCTCTTGGCGGCTTACTTCTTTGACTTAGCACCATGTTTTCAGGGCCATCCATGATGTCGCATTTACCAATATTGTACACTTTATGCCCAGTAATCCGTTGTATAGATATAGCCCATTTTGAGTTGTTTCCATATTTTAGCTGTTACTTACAATGATACTGTGAACATCGGTGTACACATGTTTTGTGTGGACCTGAGTTTTTGATGCTTTTGGGTATATACCCAGGAATAGAATCCCGTGATAACTATGTGCAACTGTGAGGAACTGCCAGACGTCTGCTGAAGTGGGTGTACTGTTTTACATTCCCACCAGCAACATTTGAAAGTCCAGCTCCTCCACAGTCTCGCAAACACGTTTCGTTGGTCTTTTTAATTGTAGACATTTTAATGGATATGAAGTGGTATCTCATTGTGGTTTTGATTTGCATTTCCCTAATGACTTAATAAGATAGAACATCTTTCCATGCTTTTGTTGGCTATTTGTGTATCTTCTTTGTTAGTCTGTTCATACACTTTGCCCAGTTTTTTAATGGAGCTGCTTTTTTATTGTTGACTTTTGTATTCTAAATGGGAGCTCCTTATCAGATACGTGATTTGCAGATTTGTTCTCCCATCCTTCCAGTTGCCATTTCACTTTCTTGAGGGTATCCTTTCAAACACAAACATTTTTAATTTGACGCAGTTCAATTTTATCTTTTTTTCCTTTGCTTGTTTTGTTTTAGGTACCACACATAAAAGAACTGTTGCCCTGCACCAAGGCAGCTGGTTGAGTTTTAACCTCTGCCTGACCAATCTGTTTCTGTATCTGTCAGATCAGACATCAGCCTTCACAGGTGGCTGAGCGACTGGGAAGGAGGACGAGAAGCTGTGTCGGGCCAAGGGTGTTGATGGGGTCATAGGGGAAAGCACCTAAGCTATAAAAGTAGCCTTGACTCTACTTGTCTCTTTGGGGACTGGACTCCTATTGCCACAGATGGCATGTGGAATTGGGGATCTTTCCCGTTCCTTCTCACCAAGAGGATCAGTTAGCTGGCTTTAAAGTTCTGGCCTGTATGTACCACTTGCCTTCGGGGCCAGTTTTCCTGTCCTCAACTCCTTCTCTCGCCTCGGCAGCCCTGGCCATGCCTTGCCTGCCTTCTCCAGAGACTGGAAAGTAGAAGGTGATCATGCGTCTTCCTAAGCCAGAAGCTCTAAGCGGGTTTCCCACCAGGACGATCAGACCTGCCTGCCAGGGACCAAGTATTCTCATGGCGAGTCACAGAGCACGCAGCTGCAGCAGGTTCAGCTATTCCATCTGTAGGACCAGGAAGTTGGGACCAGGACAGAGGACAAAGCAGATAAGCACGGAGACCCAAACCACAGATAGAGGCTAAATTAGGAACAGAAGAGAATTTAAGAAATTTTCAGATTTTTAGGAGCAGTGCTTAGAGCAGTCCAAAAAGAGAACCTACTAGTGGGTAATCTAACAAGATGAAGTTCAACAGCAGCACGTGTAAAGAGCTGTAGTGGGTTTAGTGAAGCATCTGAAGTTAAACAGGGTCTTAAGCATATGAACAGGCTCAGCCTGTGGGCATGCAGGGGTTAGAGGGCCTGATTGGGCTCAGCCTGCAGGCATGAGGTATGCAGGGGATATGAATGGGGTCACCTGGGACCCGCAGGGGACAAGGGCCTGAAAGGGACACGTCTGTGCTCAGTAGCTCAATGATCAGAGGTGGGTTGGTACACCTGCCATAAGAGGCTGAGTTAAGAGTTGCAGCATCTAAAAAAGAAGGTGACAATTGTGTCTTCCTGGCAGACCGATGTTAGTGCTGTGTGCCAAGTACACCGTCGAATGAGATACGTACAGATTTTCATTTTTATGCGAACAGTGTAAATCAGGGGCATTGGCCCCCACTTCACAGGTTCATCAACTTACCCAGAGTCACACAGCAGCAGAATCAGTATTTGAACTTGAGCCTGCCTTGATTCCAGGGGTTGTGTGCTTATTCTCTATTTTCTCGTGCTGGCCTTTGTGATGTCCCAGTTCTGACTGCCTCCCATTACAAGGACAGCAGCATACTAGAAGGCTGACCACTGGCAGCCATGGGATAGAGCCGTGGTAGGGCTGAGGCGCAGGAAGGAGCAGGTGAGAGTCAGCCAGGAGTGGAGAGCTCCTGGTGGGAAAGCGTCTTATAAAAGGGCTTAAACCTCCTGAGAGAAGACCCAGTGTTAGGAAGTCCCTTGTGAGGCAGCTTTGGGTCCAGCGTAAGGTGCTGTGTTCAACAAGGGAGACCTTTTTGGATGTAGGTACCCTCTTTGGAGGATGGTCACATTTGAAGATGAGGGGTTCACCAGGAGGAAAGTTCAGGAGAGGTCGTATATGGGCTTGTAGTTGCTCTAAGATCCTGTCCACAAAAGACTGTGATTCAGATGCCTGTAGTCAGCTCTAGCATGGCTCCTTCCTGCCTGTGCACCTTTGCACCTTTGAAGGTAGTGTGTCAGGCCTAGTCACTTGCTGGCCACAGAGTGAGTGCCCAGTCAGTGTCAGCTCTTGTTAATGATAATTTCGTGATGGCAGCTGTGCCCAAAGGCTACTGGGCGTGTTCTTTGCCTGGCTTCCCTGGGGTCTGGCCCCAGGCTGGGGTTACTTATGTGGATTCCCATGGACACAACTAGATCTTTTTAAAGAACCAAAACATGAAGGAATGAACAGAACAGTCACAGTCACAGAATATACCTGGGTGTCTGTGAGACTCCAGATTCTCTGGAAGGGTCAGTGGTAGAGGTCAGACCCCAGATTTTATTCCTAATTCCTAACCACAACTTTCTCCTTGAGAGTCAGGCAGGTGCCCTGACTGTAGTAACTTTATGAAGTGCTGTGTGCAGGTAAGACACAAGTGGTGACCCCAGCTGGGCAGCTCAGGCCCACACTGAGAGTAGGGCAGGTCCTGAGCCCTGGTCCTTGCTGAGTGGTGTTGTATCACGGAGAATACAGTCAGGGTGACTCACACGCACAGGCAGGACACCATGTGAGGATCTGTCCGCAAGCCAAGGAACACCAGCCTGGGGCTATAGAAGCTGAGTGAAACTGGGAAAGACCTTCCCCTAGAGACCACAAATCGAAGAACTCTGCTCACACCCTGGGTTTGGGGTTCTAGCCTCCAAAGCGATGAGACAGTCAATTCTGATCTTACAAGCATTTTGTGGCATTTTTGTGACGGTAACCCTAAGGAAATGAAAACACTACCAACAAATCCAGAATACAGTTCTGAGCTTCCTATTAGCTGTGGTAGAAAGGACAAAAAGGATATGCCTGGTTCCCACAGCAATTAAGAAAAAACTGCTGCTTTTGTTTTCTTTATCAGCCTTTCCCACTTCTGAGTGTATTCCCTTGCACAAAGGGGATTTATTGGGATCATCAGCCATCCCTGTCTGTGTGGGCACCATTGGCCAGCTGGTGGGAGGTGTCAGTGTGCAGTGCTGGTTAGATCATCGGCATTGCTTCCTTGTCTTCCCTTCAAACCACCCTCATTGTCTCCCCAAAGCTTCCACACCAGAAGTCAACGCCAGGCCTGGCTGCGCTCAGCAGAGGTGGCCGCTGCTTGCAGACAAGGGGCCCAGCGGGACGCCTCTCCATAGCTCTCAGGAAAGGTCATGAAACCCTGGATGCCAGCAGAGAGCAGATATCAAAGCCCTGCAGAATGAAGAGGTTCTCCCCCTTGCCTGGGATTTCACGGGCTGCTGGCCAATTTCTAAGTCATGCACACTAATGGGCAGCTAATGAGGGGCCCACCGGTAGAGCAGGCAGTGGCCCCTGGCCCTAGAAGCCGAGATGAAGGAGTTACAAAGCCCCCAGCCGCTGATTAAGGCCTCTCTCTCTTCTTTCTCACTGAGATCAGGAGGCCGGATTTGGGAGAAAGAGTAAAATGACCCCGGTTGAATGTCAGGGGAGAGCTGTGTGCAGTATCGCAGAGTGTGCAACCCAAGCAGAGTGCCACGGTGTGTACCCCTCCACCGCCCTGGCTGCAGCCATGTCCACAGTCGCTCCTTCATGTCAGGTCCAGCACCATTGTTGGAAAGCCCTGCTGTAGCAAGAATGGCTCACCCAGCTCCGACCCTCTGGCTCTAACAGGAAAACACAGAATGTGGTGGAACTTTTCCAGGAGCACAAACTCTTGCCCAGTTGAGCATTCACATAGAAGGCTACTGTGAGGCTTTTCCCTCATCCTTCCTGCTTGGGATATCAACTTCTCCACCCTATATCCCTGTCTTTCTCCCATTGGACTGTGGTTCTTATCTGAACTTGACCTCCTCCACCAAATTAGAGACCTTCCTTTGTTCCTCTGGGTCCTAGCGCCTGGCATACTGTAGGTTCTCAGCCTGCCGGTGTTCGTTGAATGACTGACGGAAAGATTGAGAACACAATGAGATCACAGATAATGTGGGACATAATGAGTTAGATGGTGTCCTCCCAAAAAAGATATGTCTCCTTGGAAGCTTGGAAACATGACCTTGTTTGGGAAAAGATTTCTTGCCGATGTGATTTCAGTTGAAGATCTTGGGATAATGCTCATTCTAGATAACGTGCATGGACCCTAAACTGAATCATGAGGGCCTTGTAGGAAGAGCAGACCCAGAAGAGGAGAAGGCAGAGACAGAGATTGAAGTGAAGTGGCCACAAGCCAAGGGCCACCTGGAACCACCAAACATTTTAAGGAAAGATCCTTCCCTAGAGCCTCGAGAAGGAGGGTGTTTTCTAGAACTGTGAGACAATTAACTTTCTATTGCATTAAGCCATCAAATTTGTGGTAACTTCTTATAGCAGCCACGGGAACTGAGTACCTTTTCTTGTCTCTGCTGCGGTCTGTACTCCTCCATCTATTGACTCATTTGTTGTCTGAGGACTTCTGTCCAGGTCCTCATCACGGTCAGGGCTGGGAGTGCAAGGAGGCAGCAGTGACGTCCTAGCACTTGCCTGCTGTGACAGCCACTTGCTGACCCTGTTCCCGTTCTGGGTGTGGGGATAGTGGTAACACGCCCAGATGGTCAGTGTGAGGATTCAGTGAGCAGGAGAGTGTGCCCATGGCCGGCGCAACTCGTGGTCACCCTCTGTGGAGGGTAGCAACTTCAGTGCTGCCTGAGGAGGTGTCGTCCCAACTCCCGCCTGACATCCCGGCTGTGTTCTCACTTGGAGATGTGGGAAGCTGGTGGTTCAGCAGGTAACATTATTGATGCCCACTGCTGTGCAGGGCCCCAACCGAGTCTGCCCTTGAGGTAACCTCAGGGGCTGAGGCAGTTAGAACCCACCCTAAGAAAAAGGCCTTTGGGGCTGGTCTGGAATTGGCAGATAAGGACTTACAGGAGGAGGTGGGGCTTTGCGCTCTGAGGATGGTTACATTAGAGCAGTGGTTCTCCTGGTAGGGACAAGGCTGAACCTTGTTAAAAAGGTAAATTTTCAGACTGGCCCCCCAACCCTCAGACTTGCTGAGTGAGGAATTTGCTGGGGGGGGGGGGGTGGTCCAGCCATCTGTTTTTGCACACCCAGCAGGACTTCTGAGGCTTACTGGGGTTGAGAACTGAGAGTGAGAGGGAGCTTGGACTCCAAGAATAAACAGGTCCAAACAAGAATTCACAGCGTGACCTTCATGTGCTGTGTTTCCAAGATGGGGCCATTTCCAATATTCAGCTGTTTTTTCTGACAGTGAGAGCCAGTGTGGTTTTGGAGAGGTGGTCAGCACAGTGGAGTCTCACCACTCAAAGTGTGGTCCATGAACCAGCAGCATCAGCCTCCCAAGAGCTTATTAGAGGTGGAGAGTTTGGGCCGCCCTCAGACTGCATGAACCTGCAGGTTGTGTTTGAATGTATTTGAGCAAACTCTGTGGGTGACTGGAGGAGCACTGGTTGGAGCTTGAGGAAAAGGGAAGTAGAAGGAGCCAACCCTGAGGAAACACCTGACTGCCTGCTGCCTGATCTCCATGCAGGAATTTACAGCCTTGCCCCACCTCCACCTTCCTTTGGGTATGGAAGCTGCCTTTTGCAGAGGAGGATGCTGGGTGTCTTAGTTCTAAGAGAAATACCTCAAGTGGATGGTTACCTCAAGTGGATGGTTTTGATCAACACATTCTCTCACAGTTTTGGAGGCTGAAAATACGAATTCAGGGTGCCAGCTGTAGGGGAAGCCTTACTGTCTCTGTTAGCTCTCTCTGGTTTAGGAGCTTCTCAGCCCAGGACCCCAGATCCAAAGGATGTGGTTTGCTCCTCCCACTTCTTTATTGGTGTGACTTCTTTCTCTTTTTGCTCTGTTACCTCTTTTATATCCCAAGAGAGATTCACTCGGAATATACCTTAAACTTGTAGATTGAGCCCTGCCTCGTTAACATGTTCTTGTTAGGTACCGCGGAGTTGGTTCTGACTCATAGCAACCCTGAAACACTGCCTGGCCATGCACCAGGCCTACAGTCATTTTTACACTTAAGCCCATCCTTGCAGCCACCGTGTCAATCCATCCTGTTGAAGGTCTTCCTCTTTTTCACTGACCCTCCACCGAGCATGATGTCCTTCTTCAGGGACTGATCCCTCCTGACAACATGTCTGAAGTATGTAAGTTACAGTCTTGCTGTCTTTGTTTCCCAGGAACACTCTAGTTGTACTTTTTCCAAGAACAGATATGTTTGTTCTTTTGGTAGTGCGTGGTGCATTCAGTACTCTTCACCACCACAATTCAAAGGCATGAATTCTTCCGTCTTCCTTATTCGTTGTCCAGCTTTCACATGCATATAATGGGATTAAAAATACCATGGCTTGGGTCAGGTGTGCCTTAGTCTTCAAGGTGACATCTTTCCTTTTCAATACTTTAAATAGGTCCTTTGCAGCAGATTTTCCCAGTACAATGCACCTTTTGATTTCTTGACTGCTGCTTCCACAGGCATTCATTGTGGAACAGAGTAGAGTGAAATCTTTGACAACCTCAATCCTTTCTCCAGTTATCATGATGTTGCTTACTGGTCCAGGTGTGAGGATTTTTATTTTCTTGATGTTGAGGTGCAAGCCGTATGAGGCTGTGTTCTTTGATCTTCATCAGTAAGTGTTTCAAATCCTCTTCACCTCCAGCAAGCAAGGTTTTATCATCTATGTAATGCAGGCTGTTAATGACTCTTCCTTCAATCCTGATGCCTCTTTCTTCATATAGTCCAACTTCTCAGATTATTTGTTCAGTATACAGATTGAAAAGGTATGGCGAAAGGATATAACCCTGATGTGCACCTTTCTTGACCTTACACCATGCAGTGTCCCCTTGTTCTGTTTGTGCGACAGCCTCTTGACCCATGTACAAAATTCCTTAAGAGCACAGTTAAGCTTTTTGGAATTCTTATTCTCCACAATGTTATCCTTAATTCGTTTTGATCCACACAGTCAAATGTCTATGCATAGGCAATGAAACACAGGTAAACATCCTTCTAGTATCCTCTGCCATTAACATTATAGAGGTTAGAATTTGTAGCATATAAGATAAGCACATCAGATCACAAAATGATAGACAACCATACAATATTAGGAATCAAGGCTTAGCCAAACTGACACACATTTTGGTGGGACACAATTCAGTCCCTAATCCTGGAGCTCAGAGCTTACCCTGTGAGCAAGTGGCAGGACCAGACCTTGAGGATCTGTACTCTTTCCATGTCCCCTCCCCTAGACCAGGACCTCAGAGGGCACCTGAAGGAGTAGGCTTTGAGAAAGTGACATTGGGGGTCACTGTGGTGGGCCACTGCCCCTTTTGATTGCTCCCCGCTGTGCTCCCATAACCCTGGGTAGGGGTGAGGGCAGCCGGAGAAAGCACCACCCCCAAGGAGGGGCTGAGCCAGGATGGGAGGTGGAGGAGGGAGTTGCAAGACTCCAACCAGCCCTAGCTTGGTTAGAAGTCTCAGAAGCAGCAATTTCTTGTGTCAGATGGCCCTGTTTGCTTGTCCTTGTCCCCTGAGGGCTTGTGACATGACCCCTGCATATGTTTTCTAGGGCCCCCTTAACTGATGACTCATTTATTCCCCAGCAGAGCTGGAATCTTCGTTTTTCCACCCCTCCAGACTCCAGAAAAGCAGCTGACCTGCCTGGAGGGAGCCTGACTCCATCCCTAGTGGCCGCGGACTGTCTCATCTCTTGCTTTAGAGTTGACATCTGGTGGTGAGGATGAGTGTACCAGCAGGGGTGCTGGGAGCAGAGGGGCTGGGAGGATTGCCAGGTGGGAGAATCAGAGGCTTGAAAGTTGGGAGAGGTTCTTAGGGTTGAGTGGAAGGCTGAGCTAAGGATAAGTGAGTAGAAAGAAGGGTGCAGGAAGGAGTGGGCCTTTGTTTAGGGGAGCGGGGGTCGGGGGCAGCTGTTACAGATGCATGAAGACTGTATGCTTTCGGAAGGGGCAGAGGCGAAAGAAGTAGACGGTGGCTTGGGGAAGGGGAGATGGGCTCTTGTGGGGAGGAAACTGTCAGTCTCAGGAATGATGCCTGAAACTGGGTATCAAGCCCTTCCCCTCCGCCCTGTGTCCCCTTTAGCCATGGAAGGACAGATCCTAGAAAGCAGAGACCTTGCAGAAAAAGCTGCCCATACTGCAGCCCCCTCCCACTTGTCCTCCCTTGGGGCTGTCTTCATCCTGATGAAATCTGCCTTGGGGGCTGGCCTGCTCAACTTCCCCTGGGCCTTCCACCAGGCTGGTGGGCTGGCCCCAGCCTTCCTTGTGGAACTGGTGAGTCCCTGGAATGTCTGGTTGGGGCTCTCTGGGGGCAGGGAGGAGATGGCTTCTGGTTTTCCAGGTGGTTCTTGGCATTGCTTATGCAGAGTTCTGTCTTACAAACTGTGCAGCTTGGATTTCTTTGCCCTGTGCTGAGGAAGGGTGGCTGGGGGACTATCTCACTGTAGCACGGGAAGGGAGCCGGGCTGTTGGCAGTAAAGGGTCACAGAGCCCACTGGACTTGGATAGCACTCAAGAATCTGGCATTGCAATCGGGAGTGGCTTTGCCTGGGTGGCCTGTTGGCCTGGCTGACTGTTCTTGCCTGTTGGGCTCAGCTTGATAACAACACCTTAAGTACTGTGTGTGACAGACCTCACACCTGGGGTGAGTCATCCCCCCGTGCACACACATGTGCACATCACACAGACACGGCTTGTGCACACACAGCACAGCCTGCATGTGCACAAGTGCACAGTGCACACTTGTACACACATGTGCAGAGGCACACAGGCCTGCTGTGGTGTCTAGGCATTCAGCTACTTCTGGCTTCTGCATGCCAAGACCAAGATCCCCGAGTCTAGAGGCTGCACCTCCTTTAGTGGAGGAGAGGCAGCTGACCAGTGTTATTTTCTGTGTTTCTTTGCCCCCAGACTCTAAGAGCTGTGCCTTTTGTGGTCAGCTGTCTGACTGGAGTTCAGTTTTATGACAGCCAGCGGCTAATCGATGAGTGTAACCATTTGTTGGCCACAGGGCCTTTCAAGTGTCTCTGGAAACTACCACTTCCTGCTGTGGTTGGTCCCTTGTAACCTCCCCAATCCTTGGTGTAGGCAAGTGCTCGCTCTGTGCTGGCATTGTTCCGGCCCTGGGTGAATAAGACAGTGTGGTCCCTGTCCTTCATAGGAAAAATCAGACAAGATACAAGTCACCTGAGAACATCATTTCCTGTGGTGGTAAGTGCTGGGAGGGTCAGGTGACAGAGGCGGGGACAGCCTGCAGGATGAGCAGCAAGGTCCCTCTGAGGAGGTAATACGTGAGCCAAGCCACAGCAAAAATGGCAAGAGCTAGTTGTATGATGTAGCATCGCTGTTTGGATGAGTGTCATCGTAAGGCTCCCGTTCCTGGATGATGAGGAAGAATACTCACTCTCAGGTCACAAAGGGTTAAGATAAAGAGGGTGGGGCTCATGAGGACAGATGCAACCAACCCATGCCCTCTGGGAAGGGCGGTAAAGGAGTCACATGGGCATCTTGCTGAGATGCAGGTTCTGAAATGCATCCCAGTTGGCGTGGGAGGCCTGAGATTGTGCATTTCCCACAAACCCCTGTGACACAGGTGCTGTCAGTGGCTTGCATTCTGTGTTGGAGGGTCTAGAGACCACTGCCTTCAGCAGACTTGAGCCTACAAGGAGACCTGAGACATGAATGCCTGGAAACCCTGCCAGGGAAAGAAGCAGGCAAATATCAGCAGCTCTCCCACCCACTCAGCCAGTACTTCTCCTTCCGGAGCTTCCAGGGAGGTAGGGAAGGGTGGTCTGATTGTATGAAGCCTGGCCCTCTCTTAGCATATGATATGCCATTACGTGGGCCCTACTCCAGCTGTGGAATGTTGGAAACTCCCCATACCCCAATACTGGTGGACACAGCTGTTGTTGTCTATGAATTGTTGGCGTATGCGGCGTAATGAAACCACAGCCCCCTCTGTGAGGCAGGCCTGGGCCAGTGGTGAAGGCTGCTTTCCTGCCTGCTGCTCAGGGTACACAGTCCCCTCCAGTGGGTCACCCAGTTCTGCACTGAGAGTTCATCGCCTTAGCAGAGATGCACAAGTCATAGGCAGAGGCTCCATCTGAACCTCACCCCTTCCTTCTTCCTTTTATCCATAAATATTTACTGAGTACTCACTGTGTACCAGGCATATCCACGGGGCTTAAAAAAGACGCAATAGCTGTCGTCATAGAGCCTAGACTCTGGTTGGATGTGAGAGATGACAGAGACCTCATAATATACATAACAGTTGCAAGGATCTGTTTCCTAGGGCTGCCATGATAAAGTACCACAAACACTGTAGCTTAAAACCACAGAAATTGATCATCTCAAGTTCTGGAGGCCAGAAATCCAGTATCAAGGTGTCAGCAGTGCAGTGATCCCTCTGAAGGCTCTGAGGGAAAAGCCTTCCTTGCCTCTTTGAGCGTGTGCGATGCTTAGGCGTTCCTTGGCTTCTGGCTATAGCACTCCAATCTCTGCCTGTCTTCATGTGGCCTCCTTCCCTGTGTCTGTGTATTCTCGACTGTCTTTTGTAAAGACTCTTGTCGTTGTATTTAGGGACAGCCTGAATAATCTGGAGCTCTGGTGGTACGGTATTTAAGAGCTTGGCTGCTAACCGAAAGGTCAGCAGTTTGAAATCAACCAGTTGCTCCTTGGAAACCATATGGGGCAATTCTACCCTGTCCTGTAGGGTCACTATGAGTAGGAATTAACTTGACAGAATTGGGGTATTGAACAATACTTGATGATCTTATCTTGAAAGCCTTGATTACATCTGCTGGAACCTAGAGGTCACAGTCACAGGTTTCAGGGTGGGACATAGACTTTTTCTTTTGGGGGCCACCATTGAAGCCACTACGGACAGTAAGTGTGCCCAAGGAAACTGTGAGCAGGGAAGCAGCCAATGTAGGGTGCTCTTGTCAGGCTTCTAGCAGAGCCTAAAATGGAGGCTAAAATGGAGAGTGTCAGGGGAGGTTTTCTGGAGGAAGTGATGTTGGAGAGGAGGTGCAGAAAACATGCGGATGTCTGGCAAGTGAAGGCAGAAGGTGTGCTGGGCTGAGGAGCTGGCACAGGCAAAGGTGTAGTGGTCAGAGGGAGCCAGGGCGATTGCTCTCTAAGGTTTCAAGTTCAGTGTTTCTCCTGGGCAGTCCTAGTTACGGCTTCTCGATCAACCTGCCTGTCCGGTAGCACGAGCTGTGTGTGAGCCGTGTAAGGAAGCTTTTCCTCTGTCTGAGTAGCTCCCGCTTGGGACTGCTCTCCACCATAGAAATGGGGGACAGGAGTTTGCAGCTGGAGACCAAGTCCAGCTCAGGAACAGGCAGTGACCCCTTCAGGAGAGGCCCAGGAGTACCTGACTCTGTGGGCTGGCCAGGGCTCGCACACCTTGTTGGGAGTGTCCAATGGCACAACCACTCAGGAGAGAAAGCAGTTTGGTCTCTTCTTATAAAATTAAATGTATGTCTACTCTAGTACCCAGCAATTCTAGAAGAAATGAAAATGTGTCCTCAGAAAGACTTGTTCTAGAATGCTTAGAACAGCATTGTTCCTAGTAGCCTAAATCTGAAAACAGATCAAATGTCCACCAACAAGCGAATGGATAACACATTGTAGTGTGTTCCTGCAACAGAATACTAATTAGCAAAAGTAGATTTGAACTGCTGTGCGATGTGATAACTCTCCCCAGCATGCTGAGTGGAAGGAGTTAGTTAGAAAAGTATACAAAATGGGCAAATACTAAATCAGCAGTTGCTTCTGAGGGCAGGTGGCATTAGGAATTGATTAGGAAAGGATATGAGGGAAGTTTCCAGGGTGAGGCAGCATTCTCTGTCTTGATAAGGATTTGGGTGGCACTTGAACATCTGTTGTAGCTCTTTAAATGACAACCGGTACCATTTGTGGTGGAGTTGATTAAAACTTTACAGTGACCCTGTGTGTGTCAGACTAGAACTGTGCTCCATAGTGTTTTCAGTGGCTAATTTTTCAGAAATCAACTGCCAGACCTTTCTTCCCCAGTGCCTGCGGGTAGACTTGAACTCTGGTCTTTCAGTTAGGGACTGAACCAGTTAAATGCACCATCCTTGGACTCCCTTCAAATGATACACTTCAGTTTTGTGCTGTGTTTCATTGTATGTAAATTTCATCTCAGCTTCTTATGAATGATACACACGCTGAAGTACTTGGGGAAAAGACAGTGGTGTCTGCAACTTGGAAATGCTCCCCCAGTGAGCAGGGATTGAGAGATGCCCGGAGGGATGAGTAGGCAGGTAGAGATGTGACAAACAAATACGGTAATCTGTTCGTGGTCAAGTCTCGGTGGTGAGTTTGTGGCTATTTACTGACAATTCTTCCAACTTTCCTGTTTGTTTGAAGATTTTCATAACAAATGTTAGAAAAATATTTAAGCTGAGGAAGAGAGAGTTTGGGGACTAATAGTAAGAACTGCCGCCACTTCTTGGGCACTTAGTGTTTTGTGCAGTCCTAATGCACAAAGCAGTGACGGTACTGTCCTTGCTTAAACAGGTAGATGGTACTGCAAATAGATGGTACCATCCCTACATCACAGACTGAAAAACAGATAAACTCTGAACCCAGGTATTTCTGGTGGCTTTCCAGTTCCTCACCACCGTGGTTTCCTGCCTCTCCAGCCACATGTGTGTGCTTAAGTCTTTGGGCTTCTGCTGTCTCATTTGTCCAGATGGGGCAGAATGGTTAGAATCCCATGGTCACAAACTCACACTCAGAGACATCTCATCTCAGGGCAGAGGTGGGGCTCGTGGTACATCTGGTGGAGGCCTGTGCAGCTGTGGGCAGCCTTGGCCTCTGTAGGGGAGAGGCCCAGTGGTAGGAGAAGCACCAGATCCCTGAGAGGTAGCTGGATGGGGGTGTGGTGGGGTGTCACAGGCTTCGGTGCCTTGGCTGACTGTCTCATTCCACAGGTCTCCTTGGTTTTCCTAATCAGTGGGCTGCTCATTCTGGGCTATGTGGCCTCTGTGACTGGCCAGCCCACCTACCAGGGAATGGTCCACAGGCTGTGTGGCTCCAATTTCGGGAAGCTGTGTGAGGCCTGTTTCATCACCAACCTGCTCATGATTTCTGTGGCCTTCCTCAGGGTGATCGGTGACCAGCTGGAGAAGTGTGAGTACCATGACTCTTGTTATTGTGGACTCCCTGTGTGTGCAAATTTGCTGGCTTGCTAACATATACCTGAAAATCACTACTCGCAGTGTCTTTGTGGTCATTCACAGACATGCACAGAAAGATCTGATCCTCCCAAAGTGCACCTTCCCAGCTGAGATTGAACAAAGCAACTTTCTGTCTTCTTGTCCGTGCTGAAAACAAGTGTCCTTTTCATGCTGTATTTAGTACCATCCATTTCGCATTTCTGTGCTTTATTTGTTGGTGATTTCACTGTTTAAAGTGGCTCCTGGAGCATGGTGCCAAAGCACTGTCTTGTGTTCCAAAGTGCAAGAAGGGTGTGGTGAGCCTGATGGGGAGAGTCTGTTAGATGAGCTTCATTTTGGCGTGAGTTGTAGCATTGTTGGCCATGAATTCAATGTTAATGAGTTAACAAGATATGTCAAATAAGATATCTTTAAATAGAAACACATCAAACAAGGTTATGTATTGATTGGTTAATGAAAATACTGTGCCCAGAGGTGCACAAGAACCCACCCATGTATTTTCTGTGAATACGCAGTTCAGTCTTGGCTAATTCAGCATCTGCGGAGACTTTATATAGCATGACTGCCACAAATAGTGAGAACTGAGTTTACCTAAGTTGGAATTCAGCCCACTCCAGGACACAGAGCCTGGTGAGCAGGAGACAAAGCCCTTTGCTGGGCCTGGGGAGGCAGTGGAGGCCAAGCCCACACCAGAATTGGGGGAAGGCAGATTCTGGACACGTAATTACCAGTGTGAGGAGAGAGGCTGCAGGAATGTCCAGTGGAGACTGCTCACATTACAGATGAGAGAACTGACCCCACTGCAAAGAAGCCTCTGATAAGGGATGACTAACACTACTTTAATTTTGGGTCGTGTCTATGACTCTCTGAGCCCGTACGCAACTGGCACCTTGCCTCCACTAAAAATCTTCCTCTGAGCACTGCTTTAGCTGCATCCTGCCAGTTTTGATATGCCCTGTTTTCATGTTCATTCCACTCAAAATATTTTCTAATTTTTGCTGTGATGTGTTTTTTGACTCAAAGAGTGTTTAGGATTATATTGTTTAACTTCCCATTATTCGGGAGTTTTCTAGATACCTTTTTGGTTTCTATCTTAATTGTCTCATCTCAAGAGAAAACAGTTATGTGTGGTTTCAGTCTTTTTTTACGGAGTCTTGTCCTATGGCCTAGCACCTGACACCTGGTCTATCTTGCTGAGCATTTTATGTGGTCTTGAAAAGAATGTGTATTGTGCAGTTGTTGTGGGGCAATGGTTTAGAAATGCCCGTTAGGTCAACGTGATTGACAGTTTTGTTCAGGTCTTTTACATAGCCCTACACATTTTCTCTCTCTTTTTCTCTCAGCTTAGTTAATCTGTCAGTTTCTCAGAACTGTAAAATTGCCTACTGTGATTATGAATTTGTCTATTCCTCCCTTTACTTCTTTCTCAGTTTTTGTCCCAGGCCTTTTAAAACTTTGTTACTGGGCACAAATGTGTGAATTGCCTTTCTCATGTTATGGAACATTCCTTTTTTGTCTCTGACAATCCTTTACCATTGAATCTACCTCATACGACATTAATAAAGCCACTCCAGATTCCTTCTGGTTCGTGTTCGCATAATGTTGTTCCCTCTTTTCTTTTGCTTTGAACCTGACTGTGTCTTGGGGTATTAAAATGCACTTCTTGTAGGCAGCATATGGTTGGGTCTTGCATTTTTAAATCCATTTTGACAATCTCAGACTTTTAATTGGAGTGTAATTATGGATCAGTGTGATTGGTCTCCCATTTTGCTATTTGTTTTGCTTATTCTGTCTGTCCTTTGGACCATGAGCAAAAAGCCCTGTGGCTGTGAAATGCTAAAATTAGAGGTGCCCATCTCCTGGGAAGGGACCCTGGTGATGGATGGTGGTTCAAACCCGCCAGAAGTTTTACAGGAAGAAAGACTGGCAGTCTTCTCCCGTAAAGATTATAGTGTAGGGAGCCCTGGGGAACAGTTCTGCTGTGTCCTACAGGGTCACTGGGGGGGGGGAATTGACTGAGAGTCACACAACAACAGCAACACTATCTCTTGGGAAGCACTGTCTTACTCATAGAGCCCTGAGTTTGGTGTATGCATGTCCAGGTGGGTGGATAGATGCAAAAATGGCCTTGCCTGCCAGTGGCAAGTAGAGCTGATGTCAAGTTTTGACTCCAGTCAGCCCCCTGGAGAAGGGTGCTAAGGCTGTGCTCAGACTTAGTGGTCCAGGGCCATGACTTGTTCGAGTACTGTGGAGGGAATGGGCCACTCTGGCCCTGGGTGGATGGATGGGGTGGACAGAGTATTGTTTGCATATTTCTGGTTGAGTGTGCAAGGCTGTGCCTTTCCACTGGCAAACCCAGGCTTCGGTGGTGGGGAGGGCAGATATGGGACAGTATGTGTCCCCTCTGGGTGAGTGCTTTGGTGGGTCACTGGGTACTGATGAGTTGAATGCAGTTGCTGCTGCTGGGGACACCAAGGTGTGTCCCGGCCCACACTGAGTGTGAGCTCCTTACCTGTCTCCGCCAGTGTGTGACTTCCTCCTGCCCAGCGCACCGCCAGCCCCACCGCCCTGGTATGTGGACCAGCGCTTCACACTGACCCTGCTGTCTATCCTGATCATCCTGCCTCTGTCTGTCCCGCAAGAGATCGGCTTTCAGAAATACACAAGGTACAGCGTGTGGCAGAGCCATAGCACTGACTGGGTCCCCGCCTGGGGAGTGCCTGTGTCAGGGCTTTGCTAGTGGTGCAGAGAGCGAATGTGCTCACCTGTGCATCGAAAGGTTGAAGGTTCATGTCCACTCAGAGATACCTGGGAAGAAAGGTCGGGTGATCTGCTTCTGAAACATCCCCCACTGAAGCCCCCTGGAGCACAGCTGTGCTCTGACACATACGGGTTACTCTGAGTCAAGGGTGACTCGATGGCAACTGTTCTCTGTTTTTGTTTTTGTTTTAATGTGGGATTAGGAGAGAGTTGCCAAGACTGGCCTTCCCATTTGGAAGACAAAAACAAATGAAAAAAATTATACAAATTATAGGTAGAAAATATAGACAAGCAGCCAGGAAAATAAATTACTGGTAATATCATCACATGCTGCTAAATAACATTTTGCTATTGAATTATTCTAGACTATTTTGTGCACAGATGCATAGATATGTTTCCTGGCAAAATTTCCCCTGTGAGTTGTAGCTTTCCTTTCCCTCATGGTATTGTGAACATAGACATAGAATTTTTACCTTGGGATTAGAACACAGAAATGGTAAACGAAAGTCACCCCTGCCCATGTACCACCTGTCCACGGAGCATGTCCAGCCAAAGTAGGGGCCCCTCTCCATCTGCAGTGTGGCCAAGCCAGTGCCCTGGCTTAGATGCTATATCTGCAACACTGGCTGACTATTCAGGGGAGATCAAAGCACTGATACCTGTTACATTGTTTCTGTGGGCACTGCTAGAAACTGGGCCAGGTCTACCCTTTGTGCTTGAGAACAGCTCTGCCTGGAGTGATGCTACCATTATCCTCTTGGTACAGATACAGGCACTGAGGCTCAGGGTAAGCTGCCACCTGACGCCTGGCTAGTGAGAGGCAGAGCTGGCACACAAGCCCTACTTGGGCTGGTTCTAAAGCCTCACCTGGCGAGGTCTCTGTACCTGTGCATTGCTTGTACGCAACCTGCCTTTCTGTCCTAAAGCTGTGTGTGTCTCAGCATCCTAGGCACCTTGTCTGCCTGCTACCTGACCCTAGTCATCGTGGTGCAGTATTATCTCTGGCCCCAAGGCCTGGTTCAAGAGCCCCGTGTTTTGCAGAGGTGAGTCTAAGGGACTGACTGTTTGTTGCATTGTGGGGGAGGCACAGGGGATACAGTGATGGGATCTTCGGAAGACCAGGTCCCCGGAGTTTGCAGAGAGCCCTAGCACCCTCCTGTGAAGTCCTGGTCCTGGTAGTGGATTGGATGGATGTGAGGAACAACAGCTAGGAGAGACTCAAGGCAGACTCGGAGATGTTGGATCGGGATAAGACGATGGGGAGAGCAGGCAGGTACAGGGGGTGTGTTAATTTGGAGATGGTTTTGAGATGTCTAAATGGCTGTGTCGATTCCACAAACAGATCTCTGTGTCTGGAGTTCAGGGCTGTCATGGATTGCATTGTTTCCCCCTGAAAATGTGTCTCTTGATTTGATTGTACCATGATTCCCAGTGTTACGTGACTTTTCCCCATGTGTTGTAAATGCTGCCTCTGTGATGTTGATGAGGGAGAATGGGTAGCAGTTGTGTTGGTGAGGCAGGACTCAAGTGACAAGATTGTGGGATATAAAAGACAGAAGTGAGCAGAGAGAATCGGGGACCTTGTACCACTGTGAGAGTAGCACTGAGAGCAGAGCACATCCTTTGGACCTGAGGTTCCTGGACCAGGATGCTCTCTTGAATATGGACTCTTAGCCGACTAGACTGTGATAATTTCTCATACTGAATTTGGATTTGTGGTTTACTAGACTATGACAATAAAATTGCTCTTCTTGAAACCTTCTACCTTTGGTATTTTCTGTTAGAATAGCACCAGGTGACTGAGACAGAATTTGATACCAGGAATGGGGTAGTGCTCTAACAAATCCCTAAAATGTGGAAGTGGGTTTGAAACTGAATGGGTGGAAAACTCAGAAGAACTGAGGAGAACTGCTAACACCTGAGAAAGCACAGATGGTGAGAAGCAGCAGCAAACAGGCAGCAGCAGAAGCAAGAGCTGAGCCACGGAGCAAGAATGCTGAGTGCCTGTGCACAGGTTTCTTGGCAGAGTAAGGTACTTCTGGGCACTTAAATCGGTGGAGCTAGGCTTGTTGACTCACAGAACAAGAGAGCTGAGTGCCTGTGTGCAGGAGGCTGCCTGACAGAGTGGGGTGCCACCAGGTACTTAAATTGGTGAAGCTATAGAGCTCTGGAACACTTGTTCCAGAAGGGCTGACGCAGGCTTGAGGCCCTGGCCCAGAGACCAGAGGAAGCAGAAGTGAGGAGACAAGGAGCATGAGAAGCTGAATTGCAGTCTCAGAAGGAATAGATATGGACATGAGGCTCAGGCTGTGAGGCCATAGGAAGTAGAAACTGAAGGGCCAAGGAGCATGAGAAGCTGAGCTGTTTCAGTCTCGAAAGGTATGATCAGAAGGTGAAAGGTGGGGCTATGGCTTCCAGGGCTTCAAAGAAAGGGGTGCAAGGGAGCAGAGCTGCTGTTGCAGTTGGCCTACAAGGTGGAGCTGAAGCCAAGGGCCCAGGGGTCTCTACTCAGAATCTGGAGAGAGTGGCCAATACCTAGAGTCTGGAAGGAAAGGCTGATATACTGTATTCTGTTAATTTTCCTGGTGTCTGTTATGCCTTTCTGTGCAATTTTTTCCATTTGTAATGAAAATGTGTAACTTGTGCCTGCCTGTTCTACACTGTATTTTGGAAATAGATGATGTGTTCCAGATTTCATAGTGGAAGAGGAATCTATGGATTTGGGACTCGGGCTTTAAGTCTCTTGCTATGAGATGGGTATGTTTTGTATGTTGCAAGAGTGTGATTTTGGCAGGAGACAAAGGGTGGAGTGTCATAAACTGCCTTCTGTCCCCACAGAAATGCATGTATTGATTTGGCTAGGCCATGAGTTCCAGTGTTGAGTTGATTTTTCCCATGTGTTGTGAATCCTGCCTCAGTGATGCTGATGAGGAAGAATGGGTAGCAATGGTGTTGGTGAGGCAGGATTCGTGCTACAGGCTTGTGGGATAAAGGAGAAAAGTGAGCAGAGTCGGGAACCTCACACTACCAAGACAGCAGCACCGAGAGCAGAGTGTGCCCTTTAAACCTGAGGTCCCTGTGCTAGGGTGCACTCACACTGATATGAACTCTTAGCCTAGTAGCCTGTGATAATTTCTGTTATTGAATTTGGATTTGTAGCTTACCAGACTATGGCAATTAAATTTCTCTTCTTGAAGCCTTCCACTGATGTTATTTTCTGTTAGAGCAGCACCAGATGACTGAAACAGGGGCTGGAGAGGGAAACAGGGCTGGTGTTGGCACTGAAATGCCCTGTAAAACCGTGAGCTTGACCAAGATCTCAGTAGGCACTCTGTAGTCTGAGCCCACAGCATTGCAGTATGGGGAGGTCAGGGGACGGCAAGGACCTGGTGATGGTGAAGCCCTGGAAGTCACGTAGAGAGTGTTCCAAAGAAGAGAGAGTGCTCCATTGCCCCCTGCTCTGCTGGGTTCCGGAGGACTGAACATCGCATTTGGCCATGGAGGAGGACCCTTTGAGTGGATGTGCTGTAGTGAGGGAAGCATGGGGTGGAAGGCAGCAGAACTCAGTTCAGATGAGGAGGAGAAGAAGAGCTGGTGCAGACAAACAAGTCTTTGGAGAGTGAAAGAGAGAAACGGGCAGTGGCTGGGAACACAGCGTTAGTGATCACAGCACACAGTCTTATGTCAATGGGGATGATCCAAGAGAGAAGAGAAAATCGCTGACACAGGAGAGAAAGGGGTCTGTACTGATCTGTGCCTTGAAATTGGCAAGAGGATCTGGCATAGATGCAGCTGTGGGTTGGAGCAGCGCAGGCTCAGCCCTGGGAGCAGGTGGAAGATAGAATGTGTGCAACCAGATGCTGGACAGAGTGATGCACATACAGGGGCTTTCCTTACAATTTTCAGTAGAAAGAATGACGCTGAGAAATGTGCCTTGAGCTGCTGGCAGGACAGAGAGACTATTTCTTAAGATGAGTAAAACGGTCAGGAGGCACTGCAAGCTGCATCCAGACCTGAGGTCAGCCAGAGCAGCACAGATGGGAGGTAGAAACTAAGGGTTTGCTGTTGCTGCAGCCACAAGTTACCAAACATTCAATGGCTTCGAACAGCTCACACTGACAAGCTCACAGTTTCAGAGGTCAGTGTTTGACATGGTTCTCACTGAGCTAAAGTCAGGGGTCGGCAGGGCTGGTTCCTTCTGGAGGCTCTAGAAGAGAATCCATTTCCTTTCTCTAACTTCTAGAGGCCACCCACAGTCCTTGCCTTGTATGCCCTTTTCCCCCCACCCTGCAGTCTTCTAAGCCATCAGTGTAGCCTTTCTCTGACCCTGCTTCCGTAGTCACATCTCCGTCTGACCAGGAAAGACTCTCTGATTTCAAGAATTTATGTGATGAGGTTGAGTTCACTTTGACAATCCAGGATCATCTCCCCGACTCAGGGCTCTTAATCTCAATTCCATCTTCTCTGTCCCATTTGCCTTCTAAGGTATAACATAATCACGGGTTCTGGGGACTAGAGCATGCACATCTTTGGGGGACATTGTCCTACTGACCACAGCCAGGAAACACTGCTCTGGAAAGTGTACTGTTTATCTCCCACTCTGCTACGCTGCCTCAGAAGGTGTTGGATCTGGCATCCAAGGGTGCTTGTCAAGGAAGTCAGGGAATCACCACTAGGGCCCACTGAGATGGTGTTACCGGATAAAACTCCAGGTTCTCATTACCTGCCCCTAAAAGCCATTCTCTGAGACAGGTATATTGGGTGAGTGATCAGAAAGAAGTTCATTACTGTGCCCTAGCAGACACAGAGAGCAGGGAGGGTTTTCTCTACCAAGGTCCTGCTCAAGGAATCATCAGGTGATTTGGGGTATATTTATAAGGAGTGGGGGTATATACAAATATAAATACAGGTATTGGTGCTGGCACCAGGGAAACAATGTGATTGAATATGGGTGAAGGGGCATATTCGTTTGGTGGGGAATGGCCAGGGGTCCTTTGAAGATGTGCATCAGGAGCAGGGATCTAGACTGCTTTCAGATGGAGGTCCCGACTGGCACCTGGGGCTTCTACTGGCTCTTGTATCTATTTTTATGTTTCTAAAAAGCTGTGAAAAACTGTAAAGACATTATTTCCATAGCCACTGTCAGTCCATATGTGACTTCTGGCCAGGGCCAGGCATTTTTAAGACAGGAGAAAAGACAAGTCAATTTTACAAAGAGAATTAAATATTTGTTGCCTATTTTAACTTCCTTTTTTAAAATTGGGCAGTCTGCAATTTGCCTCCTGTTTTAATGGCTTGACCTGAGGATTTTGCCCCTTACCTGCTTGGGGAGATTTGGATAGAGCTCATACCATCCTTGCCCTCGGGGAGCTGTTTGATGGCATCCTGCTTGCATCCAGCCCCTCACCTTGCTGGAGTTAGGCAGCCTGAAGAGAGAAGCCAGGAGTTACTTCTAGCAGCTCTGTGCCCAAGCTCTGCCTGTGTGTGGACTGTCAACTCCCCATGTGTTGGCAGCGATGTGTGTAGAATGTACTGTATTTAGCAACATCCTTTCCATCTCCAAAAACCCACTAGTGGACATGGGAATTCAGATACTTGGTGCAGTCATGTTCAGCTGCATTTTCCTGGCACCACTTAGAATTTGTTCTTTCAAGAGGCAGGTTGTTTTGAGGTTCACTTTTCTTTAACAAACACCTGTCCTTGTCTATTTACAGCCCTTCCTCCTGGACCTCAGTGTTTAGTGTCTTCCCTACCATCTGCTTCGGATTCCAGGTAATTTTAGTGTCAGTGCTGCAGAGTGTGGCACTGTCAGGGCTCTGCATGCCTGCCTGTTCCCTTGGGAGTTTGTTGCCTTGGTATTGGGATTACAGGTTTGAAGACTCGTACTGGGCGTGCTGAGCCTGCGCACAGCCACCTCCAGCCCGTGGCTGTCTTCCATTGACTGGGCATGTGGACTTGGGCTGGGTTCAGTAAGATGTGAGTTGCCTCTGAACTTGGGAACATGGCTCCACTGACAGCCCAATACCAGTACAGTGGTTATGGGGAGGGGTGGGACCTGTTCCTGCCCTGCAAAATGCCCACAGGGGGGCCACTGCTCACCGTATGTGGCGCCTTAGAGCTGCCCGCTGAGTCCTATGCACACATGCTGTGCAGGTGGATCCTGCCCTAATGAACATGAAGAAGAAGGAGCCCACTGGTCCCTGCCTCAGGGGCTCACAGTTTAGAGTGGCTGGCAGTGTGTAGGTGACTGTGGGGGCAGGGGACAGAATTCACAAAATTTTCACAGAATGGTGTGGGAGGAAGGATAGAAGGGGTGGAGAATTGCAGAGGAGAGCACCTCATCTCACCTGGAGGGGCTGGTTCAGAGGACAGGAGGCCTGAGGGCTCCGAGAGAGCATCAGGTGAAGGGGAAGGAGATGAGGCATGGAAGTGAGAGTGACCCAGGCCCACTCGGGCGGCTGGCCGGATGCTCACCGCTCTGCGGAAGGGGTCCAGGGCAGTCCTGGCCTTGGCTCCTGCCTTCTGCTCCATCTGTGATTTCCAACCTTTGTCAGCAGGTGGCTGCGAATCCTGCTCTTTGTTTATTTTGGGGAAGATCTGCCTCTTGTGAATACAACCACCCTCACCCACAGATCCAGCTAAAAGAAACTGCCCCAAAGTAAAGCAGGCCTCATGGGGCAAGGTGCCAAGGTTGAAAACAGTGGTGTAGGCTTAGAGTATTTCTCCCCTCATCCATCAACCAGCTCCCGTTTTTGTTCTTCATCCCACAGTTGCTTTTTTCCCCCCCCAAATTCTGAGATGTTTCCATTTCTCTTGCTTATAAATGACTTGATATATCGCTTCTGGGGCTTAGCAAGCATCTCACTGGAGTTTCTCACATTTCTTCTTGCATACCCAATATTTTGAAAGATCTGAAGCGATGATTCTGCTGTGAGCTGTTTGCATTTAGTGTATTGGCCCCACTCCCACCCTGAGTGGTGCCATCAAGCTGGCTGGGCTCACTTTGGGCACCTGCTCCTCAGATGCTTACAAGGGGCACCCTCTCACCTTCTCCTTGACACCCGCAGCCAGTTATCCTAGCAACCAAGCCCTGGCTGCGGTTTCCAGGGACACGGATGTCTGGTGGAGAGTTGGGGGTGGGTGTGAAGTCCAGGGGTGGGGGCAGGGTAGAGGACTAGCTGCTGGCACAGGCAATGGGCCCTCTGACCACCAGGGCTGTAGGGTCGACTCTGGAGAGCCTGGGATAGGAAACGATGAATGCAGATGAAGGTGGGGGCGTGGCTGGAGGTGGGGGTGAGCACAAGGGAGACTGCCTGTTATCCAGAGTGCAGACTTGAACATGTGGCCCCAAACACAGAAGTAAGGTACCCTGCTGCAGCCTTCATGGCACATTTGGGTATGTTTATGTTTTTGTTATTGAGGTATAATTCACATGCTATACAACTCATTCATTTAAAGTATAAATTCAGTGGGTTCTAGTACAGTCAGAGCTCTGCAGCCATGACTACAATTTTAGAATATTTTCATCACCCCCAAAATGAACCCCAGTCCCTTTAGCCATCATACCCCAAACTGCCCCCATCACTACCCCCAGCCCCTGGCAACTACTGATTTCTTTCTCTCTCTGTGATTTGCATACTCTGGATGTTTCATATGAATGGGATCTGAAAATATTTGCCCTTTTGTAACTGACATTTCACTGAGCTGATGTCTTAGAGGCTTACCCATGTTATGGCATGCATTAGGACCTCATTTCTCTTTAGGACTGAGTAGTATTCCATTGGGTGTATGTCTACAATGTGTATCCATCTGTCCGTGAGTGGACACTTGGGTTGTTTCTGCCCTCTGGATGTCATATGCTCTTTCCTGTCTTCCACGGCACGGCTGCTTAGAGTCCAGGAAGCAAGGGACTATGGCAGCAGGCAGTCTCAAGAAAGGACAGGAGTGAGGTGGGTGGAGCCTGTGCTTTCATTCAGAGTGAGTAGGTGAATGGACGTGGGGGTGGGAACCTGCCTTCCCCGAGGGGTCCTGGGAGATCCCAGAACTCACAGGGAACACTTAGTTATGCCTGTCGGTCTCAACCCTAGCCACATACCAGGGTCCCCTTTTAGACCTAAAGCCTGTTGTCTTTGGGTGCCATCAAGTTGATAGCAACTCAGTAACCTCATATGACAAGGACAGAACTGTCCCATAGGATTTCCTTGGCTGTAATCTTCATAGACACAAATCTCTAAGTCTTTGTCTCAAAGACCCACTGGGTAGTTTCAAACCACTGACCTTTCAGTTAGCATCTGATTGCTTAACCACTGTACACTGAGTCTCCTTAGAAACAGAGGCTACCCCCAGTTAAACAGATCCAAATCACACTGTGGACGCTCGGTATCAGTTATATATTTTTTATGCTTAAAAGTCTTTATCATGATATAATCTACACAAAGAAGTACGTAACATCATTCAAACCGGCTTCTAGCAATGTTAGCCCCCACCAAAACTCCCTCCACCCTGTCCAGTTAACAGCTCCTACCCTCAAGGTGGCCACTATTCTGCCTTCTCTCATCATAACATAGAACAGCTGTCCTCACCTGGGGCAGTTTTCTCCCTGGAGACATTAGCTATGTAACTAGGGTGGGAGGTGTTACTTGTGTCTAGAAGGAAGAGGCTAAGGATGCTGGTCTCGGTCATCCCCATCTGGAAAATGGGTGAACTGCTAGCTGCTGTAAGTGCTGTGCCCTACAATGCACACGACAGGTCCCCCACCACAAGGAATTATCTGGTGCCAGATGCCAACAGTGCCAAGGTTGGGGAACTCTGCTGTAGATTTGCAGGGTGTGTAGTATGAAGTCCACATCAGTGGAAACAGGCAGTGCGAATCAGTGTCTGGCTTCTTTGCTCTCCATCACATCTGTAAGATTTGTCCACATTTGGCACATCCATCCATCCAACAAATTCTACAGTAATAGTCTATGCTCACTGTCTTAGTCATCGAGTGTTGCTCTCACAGAAGTACCACAGGTGGATGGCTTTAAAAAGAGAAATTGTATTTTGTCACAGTCCAGCAGGCTAAAAGCCCAAATTCAGGGCACCCACTCAAGGGGAAGGCCTTCTCTGTTAGCACTAGAGGAAGGTCTTGGCCAATCTTCCCTGGACTAGAAGCTTCTGAGGCTCAGGGACCCTTTGTAAATGACACACTCAGTTCCTGGCAATGCTTCTTGGTGGTATAAGGTCCCCAAATCTCTCTTCTAGCTTCTTTCATTTATATCTTAAGAGACTGCCTCAACGCACAAAGCAGTCGTACACATCGAGTCCTGCTCCACCAACAGAACTGCCTCCCTTCCACCCTCAGCAACATCATAGAGGCAGGCTTTACAACATGGAGATGAAGAAAGCAACACCAGGAATTGTGACCTAGCTAAACTGCTACACTGATTTTTTGGGGGGAACACAATCCAATCCATGACACTAATGTCTTGTGCTTTACTCATGCGTCCTACTGTGGATAGCTGTGTGGGGTTTCCCGCCTTTGGGCCATGAGAGTTCTCTGACCGCTGTGGGACACTGAGGCCCCTGGCCACCCTCCCTCCACAGTGTCACGAAGCCGCCGTCTCCATCTACCACAGCATGTGCAACCAGCGTCTCTCGCACTGGGCCGTGGTCTCCATGCTGTCCCTGCTGGCCTGTTGCCTCATCTACTCGCTGACGGGTAAGGCCCTGCTGGGGTGGCACCAGCAGAAATGTGAATGATAATAAGCATTCATCTAGAGTCTTCTGTGTGCTGGTTACCATGCTAAGCATTATGAGTGCCTTAACTCGTTCAGTCCTCCACACCCTACCAGAAACACCCCACTTCACAGATGAGGAAACAGAGGCTCAGAGGGCTCCCACAGCTTGCCCCAGGCCTCACAGCTAGATGTGGCAAAGCTGAGATCCAAACTGAGGCCTGGCATCTCCGGAGCCCCAGCTCACACACCACAGCCCTGCCCACTGATGGAGGGGCCACCAGTAGCAGTGATAACGGTAGGATATGTCTGGGGTGGTTTATAACACGCTGCTATAGATGCAGTGGATTTCGAAGCTTATACACCTCTGCAGTAGTTACAGTGTCTTCACAGGGGACAAGACTGGTTCAGAGAGGTGCAGTGCCATGTCCAAGGCCATATAGCATGTCCATGCACAGCCCAAGGTCTTGGGTTCTGTTGACTTCTGGCCCGCTGCCAGCCTCCAGCCCAGGGGCCCCTTCTTTTGTCCACCTGTTGAAATTAGCCCTTGGGTAGCAATAAATTTGTCAAATCAGCCTTGAAACCCTGTGGTTTCACAAGGAATTGCTGGGTGACCTTTTCCTAGCTGGAAGGTCCCTGTTGGTCCAAGGGTCATGACTCAGGTTACTCCTGCTGGCCCAAGGTCAGCAGGATCCATGGGACCTTTTGGAAAGGGTCTAGAGAGAATACTGCAGCCGAGACCAGTGACAGCTTTTGCCCAGAAGTGGAACATCTCAGAACAAGGCTGGTGACCTTGATACTAAGAGGAAGCATTGTGTTGGGGAAGGGGAAGACTTCTCTCTCTTCCTGGATCCACCATCACTAGCTGTGATTCTGTATACGTGTTGACACATTGGTCTTGGTTTTCCCCATCTGGAAAATGGGTGCACTGCCAATTGCTGTGTTTAGCTATTTTGAATACAATGGACAGGGTGGGAGGTATACTGTAGTTGCAAAGTACTGCATACTTCCAATCAGTATTCACCCCGTGAGCAGGTCTGCTTGGCTTTGCGGGTGAGAAGGAAGAGGGTCAGCACTTACCCCATGGGCAGGCCCTCTTGACTTTGTGGGCAAGGAGGAGGAGGAGGGTCAGTGCTCAGCCCATGGGTAGGTCTGCTGGGCTCTGCAGGCAAGAAGGAGGAGGTGGGTCAGTGCTTGACCCACGGGCAGGCCTGCTGGGCTCTGTGGGCAGGGAGGAGAGTCAGCCCGAGTTCTGCCCAGCAGGAGCTGTGAGTCGGAAAGCAGAGTAGCACACAGGCTTAGGACAGGGAAGTCTTGGGAGACGACAGGATGGCCAGACCCTCTTCAGGCCCTCTGTCAGCTCCCGAGGACCACCAGGGGAGGCAAAGTCAGTTCCTTTCAGTGTGTGAGCATGGGGAGCACAGTCTTTCTCTAATGGGTGTTCCCTGGCTTCTATCCTGTCCCACTTCCCAGGGGCTTATGGCTTCTTGACCTTTGGGGCAGCTGTTTCTGCTGACATCCTGATGTCCTATCCTGGCAACGATGTGGTGGTCATTGTCGCCCGAGTCCTCTTCGCAGTCTCCATTGTGACCGTCTACCCCATCGTGCTCTTCCTGGGGAGGTGAGACCTAGCTCAGCATGGAGCCCAGTCCTTGCATGGTACAGGCCCTGCCTTGGTGGAGCAGGGGTGTGAGGTCCTAGGGCTGCCGTTTAGCCAATCCCCACATTCCAGGACACTTCAGACAGCAGTTGGCCCCTTGAGGTTCTCGAGGCCACAGTCCTGATCAAGGAGTTGGCTGGGCTTCATTGCCTATCAAGTTTCCAGGGAGCATCTGTCCCGGGTCTGTCTCCACTCCTGGTACTGCTGGCACTCTTGGCTTGTGGCAGCATCACGTCAGTCTCTACCTCTGTCTTCACATGGTCGTCTTCCCTGTGTGTTACTTATATTTATCTCCTCCCCATGCTTAAAGCATCACAAGCAACACAAGACACTTTACAGGAAGGAGAAGACAAAAGGCAGATAGATAAGCAGGTTAGAATTGCATAACAATGGCCCTGTACCTACTTGGAAAAAGCCAGAAACTGGTGCCACGTTTGCAGCAGCCAAGGTGAAGAGGGGACCCTAGTCAGCCATGTGATCCACCAGGAGGTTATCAATGGAAACAAGGCAACTGCTCGGGACACATGGCAGTTTCTGTCACAAAGACAGAGAATGACCTTTAGGACCGTCTTCCAAACTCGCACAGCAGCATAGCTTCCCTGTCTTTCTTGCTGTCTCTCTTGTGGGCTTATTCTCCCTCCAAACTGGTGTTTCATTCTCTGCTGGAAGTCCTACCAGCTGCCGTATCCTTGTCTTTCTGCCCTAGAAGCTGTCCATGTGCCTGCCCAGGGCCCATCGTGGTGCTAGGTCCCCTGGGAAGAACATCCATGATGACAAGTGTTTGTTGTGATTCAGTATGTGTCAGGTACCAAGCTAGTGTGAGGTATAGGGACCTCTGTCATCTCATGGCTGAGAAGACGAGACCCCGGCTATCAGTTTGTGCTCTTGACTTCCCTCCCATTGGCCCTCTCTGCTGGTCATCTGGGAGCTGGTCGGGAGGCCCAGTGGTGATAGTGGGGATAGTGGGGAGGGGGGTGATGGACAGGGCCACCTGGCAGTGCTGGTCAGCAGTGGCATGGCCCCAGGTCGGTGCTGCAGGACTTCTGGAGGCGGAGCCGCTGCGGGGCCCCAGGCGACCCTTCAGGGCTGGGGGTGCGGATGCCACTGACCATCTTGTGGGTCACTGTGACACTCACCATGGCCCTGCTCCTGCCCGACCTCAGCAAGGTCATCGGCATCATTGGCGGCATCAGCTCCTTCTTCATCTTCATCTTCCCAGGTGAGATGCCCCGGCCCAGCACCCTGACTGCTGCTCTTCTTGCCCCAGCTCTACGCTGTGAGGTTCCCACTGCTGGCCTGTGGGCTCCCTGAGGCCATGGCTCTGGAGGGGGTAGAGCCCCATTGAAGTGGGGGGCTGCCAGACCTGTTTGTTGAGCTTTTACTCCTGCCAGGTGTGGAGCCGTCTGCTCTACAACCTCCCCACTTAGACATCTTGGCAGCCTGGGATGAGAGGACTGTTATCATCATTATTATCATTAAAGATGAGAAATCGAGGCCCAGAGAGTCCCCAAGCCCATCATTAGAATGCAGCAGAACTGAAGTGCAAATCCAGCTTTTCCTACCTGTCACTGCAACCATACACTGAAGGATTCTGTGTTATCTTTTAAGTAACACCAGTCTTTCTAGCTCCAAGTGAGGCCTTCACCTCCTTAATCTCCTTTCCTAATGGGGCACGAGCCAGGGGAGCTGCTTTGGGCAGACACCCTGCCTGGCCCCTAGGGTCCCTACTGTATGTGGATGGAGTTCTGAGGCACTCAGGGGGTCCCCATGTTCCCCTTACAGGTCTGTGCCTCATCTATGCTATGGACGTAGAACCCTTGGGACCAAGACTCAAGTAAGTGTCCCCAGAGGAGGGGCAGTGAGCTGGGCACACAGAGGCTGTGATGAGGGTCCACAACCCTACTGCTCAGTGTTCTCTGTAGATGATAGGTCTCGGGTACAAGAAGGTCTGCACAACTCTTACTCCCATTTCACAGATGTGGAAACTGAGGCCAAGAGAGGAAAACAGATGCCTGACTTGCCATAAGAAGTTACCACGTGCCACATTTTTTAAAACAGAAACTGGTTGTCTCAGAGTTTTAGAGGCCGGGAGTCTGAAATCAAGGTGTTGGTAGGGCCACCCTACCTCTGAAGGCTCTAGGGGAGGGGCTTTCCTTGTTATTTCGTGCTTTTGGTGGTTGCTAACAACACTTGGCTTGTGGGGGCATCACTCTGAGTATGCCTTCATTGTCACATGGCCTTCTGTCTGGGTGTCTTCTTAAGGACACCAGTAACTGAATTTGGGAAAAACCCTGCTGGAGTAGTGTTTAAATGCTACGGTTGCTAACCAGAAGGTTGGCAGTTCAAATCCACCAGGAACTCCTTGGAAACTTTAGGGCAGTTCTACTCTGTCTATATGGTTGCTATGAGTCGGAATGGATTCAGTGGCAGTGGGTTTGGTTTTTGGTTTCTAATCTAGCATAACTTCTTCTTAGGTAATTACATCTATGAGTCTCCTATTTCCAAATTAAATCACAGTCACAGGTGACACATCTTTTCGGAGGCCATCACTCAATCCACAACAGCTGTGCTTCAGTTGTACTGCTGGCAGGCTGTAGGTTGGAGCACCAGTGAAGGGTGGTGTCCCCCCATCCCTCTTCTTCCAAGCACATGGAGCCCCAGCTTGGTTTTCCCAAGGCCACAAGTCCACTGTACTCCCCTTCTGGGCAGAGATGGGTTTTCTGTCTGAAAACTGGCCCCCTGGTTGCCTGGTGACCGTCCCCAAGGAGTTCAGTCCCTACAGCATGCTCTGAAATACTGCTTTTGTTTGCCGCTGGATCAGAGCTCACAACAGCTTTTACTGATGAGCTTTCAAGATGCCCTCCTTTCTTCCGGTCCCTCTGATCCACAGAAGTGCTTGTAGCAGGGCTGCACCATGGTCACGTTCACCCTGGGTGGATGGGCGTTTACTGCCCCAGGCAGCTGCCTGGCCAGAGATGTTCTTTCCCTGACTACGGCGCCTTTTGGCCTTGTTAATGGGGCCAGAGATCTGCCAGTCCTGCCATTCTGTGGACACCTTATTATCGCTCTTGCCTCTTCATCTGCCTCCCGTCTCTTCTGGTTCCATTACGAGGCTGCACAGATGACCTAGTCTGCCACCAGGCTCAGCCGCCTCCGCCCTACCCCTGCAAACTGCCACAACCACTGTGGAATCAGAGGCCCGATCTACCCAGCAAGTGTGTTAGAATCTCCCCCTTCCTCACTTTGGATGGTTTCACCACTGTGAGGGGTGGAAAGGGAAGGAGTTTACTATTAGGATCCTGCTATCACATGCCTGTGACTTTGGCAGGACACTGGGACAGGATGAGGTTTTGAAATCACAGATGGAGATATTTTGTTTTTAATTGCCTGGGTACTTTTTGGTGGATGCTTTATTTCCCATTGTTTCAAGAGCCCATCCCTACAGGTAATGGAGAATATTCTGAATTTGTCCCAAAATATTGAGTGGTTCTCTCAAGTGCTCAGCATTTCTGGGCAGATACCCAGAAGAGTGCATGTTGGCATGGGTTTGTTCCATTGGCAGGTGTTGCCTGGAGCTCTGGGGTGTGGCGTCTGTGCTGGTGGGCACCTTCATCTTCGGCCAGAGCACAGTGGCAGCTGTCTTGGAGCTGTTCTGAACCAGAGGGTCCTCCACACATCCTGTCCACTACCTAACATGTGTCTCTTGTTTCCAACATAAACGTCTTTACCTTTGCAAGCTGCTTATTTGGGCTTCTACTAATACGCACGGTTTCTGGTGCTAAGTGAGAGGTGGGGGTGGGGGCTGAAGCCCAGGGAGCCCTGCTTGGGGTGTGTCAGGGCCAGAGACATGGGGTCATGGCAGTGCACCGTGGGTGAAAGCCCCCACTCGGGCTAATGAGAGGATAAGAGGGCGCATCTGCCAGGGCCTAGGGAGGCAAGCAGGGTGTAAGGGACAAGGAGGTCCAGCCACGTCCTTGGACTCGTCAGGACTGATGCCATGCAGGGCCAGGGGGACATCCCAGACACTGACAGATTCAGGTCATTCTTTTTCTGCCTTGGGTCACTGTCCTTGAAGTCAGTGGCACAGGAGAGAAGGGCCTGACATTCATGGCCACCTTCATCGGGAAAGGCAGTGGCCCACTCTCTGTGGGGTACGTCATGGAGCCTGGACATGTGCTACATGAGGTTGGTGGCTATGTGCCCACTCCATTTTTTTCCCCACTTGTCCACCTGCATGGAGTGGTTTTCAGTACAACCGTTGCCACTGCCTAATTCCAGAACCATTTCATCCTCCCACGAATTATCTTCCCCGTAAGTCACCCCTTCCCCCTAAGCCTAGGCAATATACTTCTCTGTCCCTCTGGATTTGCCTTTTCTGGATATTTCATATAAATGGAGTTATACACTACATGGCTTTATGTGGCTGGCTTCTTTCACTGAGCATGATGTTTTCTAATAACGTCCATTTTACAGGTGAGACAGGTGAGGCAGTTGAGGCTTGGGAGGGTCAAGGCCACCTGACTATGAGGTACAGAGCTGGAGCCAGTATTGACTTTGGGCTGGACACCATCATCCACTTCCTCCCCACTGCACATGCTATCGAGAAGAGGCCAAAGGAGTGGGGTTCCTCCACAGGGTGGAGTTGGAAGTGCTGCCAGGTGTGGACTCTGACCCGTGAGGGGATACGGGGCTGTTCCGCAAGCCTTTCTCTAACCCCTGCCCCACAAGTGGCCACACCCTATCTTCCCTGGCGACAGGCCCTCCAGTGCAAGGGCCTCGGGGACCAGGACATGTGCTGGGTTGGAACTGTCCTAATGGGTCATTATCTCCTCAGAGTGGGCAGGAAGAATGGATAGCAGACACTTATTTTTTATATCCTGTCTGCCTACTAAAAGGCTTGGTGGCAGCTGGCCAGGAAGCCAGGGCTGTGGTAGACTCTTCTTGCAAGGGTCCTAGGAGATGGTGTGGCAGGTAAGGGATCGAATGTGTAGTGGTTGGCTGTGGATGAATGGCTCTGCCATTTTACTCTCTCAGGTTCTTGGGCTGGTTTATGAACCTCATGTAAGAATCTATTTCCCCTCCAGCAACATGGGAATAATGTATATGATGCAGGTTTATGGTAAAAACTATAGGTGGTAACATATCCAGGGCAGCTGCTGGGGTGCCTTACCCACAGTGTACTGTCAGGCAATGGAAGCTTTAGTTCCAGAAAACCTAGGTAAAGTTTGCCAGGTGAAGACTGAGCTTCCCAGCAGCCAAGTGGAAAAGGGAAATCTGAGGAGCTCAGAGGCCAACCAAAGGAGGGAAGTGGTATGGCACTAAATGCTAAGAAGAGCTGAGGGCAGGGCTCTTTAAGAGGTGACTGAATGTCATTGCTGGGGATGATGACCTCTGTTTCAGTCTGTGACAGGTACAGACCTGCTCTCCACATGATGGCCCCAAATTTACAACTTGAGAAGCTGAGGGCATGACACAAGGATGGCATGATGGGGTCCGAGAAGTACTGGCCAGGTGTCACTGTCTGAGGTCTGACAGGAAGTGTCCCCTAGACTGTCCCCTCACTAAGTGGTATGTGGTCCTTTGTGACTGGCTTCTTTCACTCAGAATAATGTTTTCAAAGCCATCCACACTGTAGGCCTTCACTGCTCCTTGGGGATAAGATTCCAGTGTATATGTATGCACTACATTTTGTTTATTCTTTGATAGATGGACATCTGAGTTGTTTGCACCGACAGGCTTTTGTGAATAGTGCTGCTGTGAACATGTGTGTATATGTGCTTGTTCAAAGACCTATTTTAGATTCTTTGGGGTCTAGTATATACCTAGGAATAGAACGGCAGCATCAGGTGGTAATTTTGTATTTAACTATTTTTCTTTTTAAATTGTGCTTAGGTGCAGGTTTACAGCACAAATTAGTTTCTTATCCCCAAATTTATACCCTAGTTACTTTGTGACATTGGTTGCAATCCTGCAATATGTTAGCACTCGCCCCTTTACACTCCAGCTTCCCTGGGTCCGTTCATCCCGTTTTCCCCTCCCTCCCTGCCTCCCTCTCTCTGCTGCGGACAGATGTTTCCCAGTTGGTACAGATGTTTCCCACTTGCTCTCGTAAGCTTGACTGAACCAAGCAGCACATTCCTCCCACCGTTGTTATTTGGTATATAAACTTGTCTCATCTTTAGCTGAAAGGTGGATTTGGGGAGTGGCTTCAGCTCTGAGTTAGCAGGAGGTGGGGGGCCATTGTTTCAGGGGTTCTGCCAGTCCCTGTCAGACTAGTAAGTCTGGTCTTTTTTGTGGATTTGAATTCTGTTCTACATTTTCCTACCGCTCTGTCCAGGACCCTCTACTGTGATCCCCGTCAGGGTGGTCGACGGTGGTAGCTGGACACCATTTAGTTCTTCTGGGCTCAGGCTGGTGGAGGCCGTGGTTCATCGGTCCGTTAGTCCTTTGGAGTCATAATTTCCTCATATGTTTGGTTTTCTTCATTATCCTTTGCTCTAGACAGGATGGGACCAATCATGTATCTTAGATGGCCACTCAAAAGCTTTCAAGACCCAAGACATTACTCAGCAAAATAAGATATAGAACACTTTCTTTATGAACTGTTATGTCAGTTGACTAGGATGATCCCTAGTGTGTTTAAGTTTTGAGGAACCTGATCAGAATCAGAAACTGATTCACTAGGCTCTGTTCTTCTTTGATTTTGTGGTGTCACCCAATGGTTAGAACACAGATTGGGTGGCAGTGCACTCTGAGTTGGGATCCAAACTGTGCCACTCATTTGCTGTGTAACTTCTGGGAAGTCACTTGGCCTCTCCGGTCTTGGCCCCACCTGCCACATAGGACAGTGTGTGCATGGAGTGAGGTGGTGCCTGCAAACTGCTTGACTCCATGTGTGGTTCTGGAGTGTAAATTAAGTGGGAACTATTATATATAATTTTTAGGGCTGAGATTTGTTCAGTTCAGTGCCTGTTCCCACCCACTTACCCTGAGGAGGTGCGAAGGCTCCAAACACCCGTGGGCTGGGAGCAGCAGAGATGCTACAGCGTGGGGTGGTGCGGGCTGAGCAGGGTGGATGCAGTAGATGGAGCCCAGCTGAGCGGGTTTCCTAGTTGTACCCTGGAGAGCCTCAGCCCCTGACAATACTATTTTTAAAACAGCTGAGGTGGTTTGGAAAAGTACCAGCTTCTGTGGGGGCAGGAGCAGCTCCTGTGCTTGCTGCTGTTGCCAGCAGGGGCGTGAGCAGCATTCTCACAAGCCAAGCAGCCTCTGAGGCTTCAAACTCTGGGTCTTGTCTCCACTTTACAGATGAGAAAGTGGAGGCCCCAAGAGCCCTGTGCAAGGGCTTTCTGCTTGGAGATGTAGAGCTGGGATTGGAAACTCCATTTCGTTCTTCGACAAACCCATGTTGTGTTTTACATAAGTGTGAGGCCAGCACCCAAAGCTGCAAGGAGGTAGCTGTGAGGGGGCAGGGCCCAAAGACAGAGGAGGGACCTACCATGGCTACAGGGACTCCCAGAAGCCAGTGGGGGTGGCATTCCTATAAGCCTCTTGATAACTGGCTGTCGGCCCTGGGCCAGGCAGAGCAAGGGGAGATGTCCTGTCCCAGTCCCTCCTCTGCATGGCTTCTGCTCCTCTGCACCCTCTGTCTTCCCCTGTGCCTGCTACCCTTCTTCCTCTCCTGCCTTAGGAGAAGGCCACCTCTCTCCTCCTCCTTATGGCCTTCAGGACTTTTGTGTATGTAGGTCTTTCCTACATCCTACACATGGCTCCCTTCACTCATCCAGCTAACCAGGACAGAGGAAAGGGAAGAGTCACAAAGCCACTGGAACAGGACTTGAAGAAGATTAACTCAAGGCCAGGGGCTTGGTCTTCTGTCTGATTGGAACAGCCAGTTTACAGGTGTAAGCTTACTTGTTAGGAACACGTACATCATAGAGCTGTTATCACCCCTATTAAAAAACAAAAATTTTTTAAATTGTAAAATATACATAAAACTCACTGTTGTAACCACTTCTAAGCATGTAATTCGGTGGCACTGGATGCAGTCACAGCACCGTGTAACTGTCACCACTGTCCCTTTGCCAGGACAGTTTCAACAGCCCAAAGACTCAGTATCCATTCTCCCCTCGTTACAACTCCCACCCCCCTGTCCCTGGTGACCTCTGCTCCCTGTCTTTCCTGGGTCATGTGAGGAAGTGCATCCAGTATTCATCTTTGTGTGTCTGGCTCCCTTCACTCATCAGGTTTTCATCTGCATCCTAGCATGCATCAGGACTTCCTTTCTCTTTATGACTGAGTACTACCCCATCATATGTCTGAAGGAGCCCGGATGCACAGTGGTTAAGCACCCAGCTGCATCACGGGAGAAAGATGTGGCAGTCTGCTTCTGTAAAGATTACAGCCGTGGAAACCCTAGGGGGTGGTTCTAGTCTGTCCTATAGGGTTGCCAGGAGTCGGATTGACTGGATGGTAGTGCGCTGGGTTTGGTTTTTGTGTGTATGTACGACATTTTGTTTGTCCATCTGTTGATAGGCATTTAGGTGGTTTCTACCTTTTGGCTGCTGTGAACACTGGTCTACAAGTATTCATTTGCCTCCCAGCTTTCAGGTCTTCATGGAAACTCTGGTGGTGTAATGGGGTAAGTGCTATGGCTGTGAACCAAAAAGTCAGCAGTTCACATCTGCCAGGTGCTCCTTGGAAACTCTACGGGGTAGTTCTACTCGGTCCTCTAGGGTTGCTATGAGTTGGCATTGTCTCAAAAGCACTGGGTTTGGTTTTCAGATCTTTTGGGTGCACAACTGGGAGTGGAATTGCTGGGTAATACGCTAGTTTAACTTTCTGAGGAAATGCCAACCTATGACTGTAAAAGAGTGGCTGTACTATTTTACAATCCTACCAAAAATACACTGAGGGTTCCAACTTCCCCACATCCTCTCCAGCACTTTTTCCAGCTGTTTTTTAAATGGCAGTCGTTTTAGTGGCTGTGAAATGTCATCTTGCAACAATGACTCGATGGTTTTGGCTAGTGATGTTGAGCATCTTCTCATGGGCTTGCGCTGCCATGTGTTATTGCTTCCACAGATTAGAAAATTGAGGCTCAGAGAATATGATTTGGTTATATGGCACAGCTCAGCGGGGGCCCCAGGCACCCTCACAGCTTGCACCACACAAGCTGACATCAGCTGGAGAACAGAAAACAGGCACAGCACACAGGCATTCCCAACCAGAGTTTATTTGGTGCCTGTGTCCACAGTGGCATTGTCTGCCACACTGTGACATGGGTTCGGCACCCATGGGTGTGGACCGGCCTGGTTGGGCACTACAGGGTCACGGCTCCTACAGGTAGTTACTGTCAGGGAGGCAGGTGAGGTGGTGTGGGCGATTCCTGCTGAGCCATCGCTACCAGGACGTGAGGGGTCTGGGGCTGGGTCATGCGTGTGGTCACAGGAAGGGGTGGCTGGGTACCCAGGATGTGAGATGTTGAGACTGGCACCAGAACCCCCTGCCCAACGGCCTGTGGCTACAGTAGGGCCCATGACTTGGGTGCTGCTCTGCGAGCAAAGGAAGGATGGGAGAGACAGGGTCCTTCACTTCAAACAATGGGAAAGTACATTCTTGTTTAGAAGTGTATTGAAAAGACAGCACGTATACCAAAGTTCCTAGAAAAGAGGGGGTGGAGAGGCTCTTCTGGGATCTCGGGGAGGTGGTGGTCAGTCTCGGGCTACCGTGCACCAAGCAGCTGAAGAGAGAAAGACAGACACACATCAGGGTGTAGGTTTGAGGATGGGTGTCCCTCCTGTGTCCTGTGGAGGGCACGGCTGGCAGGTGGAGAAGGCAGGGAGGGCTGAGGAGGGTGCCCCACCCCCCTGCAGTGGAAGCATCTGCTCCCCATCTGCTGCAGGGCAGGATCACAGCCACCACACACACAGCCTCATTCATCCAGTGCCAGCTCTGCACCCGTCTTGCCAGGCTGGGGCTGCCCAGGAAGTGGGGGTGGGTGGTGCCAGAGCATGCAGCTGCAGGGAGGGAGCAAACACGGCCTTTCCATGGATGCACAGGGCCTGTGACCGCCTGACTGGCAAGTCAGTGACTGTGGAGGTGGCTTCCATCTGGGTGGGGGGTCTGGGTCGGGATACTGATGGAGTCTTGGGCCTTAGCCTTCTCCATCTGCACTGCATATAAGCTCTAGGAGCCACCTTTCTGGTACTCTGGGTCTCACTTTTCTCTCCTCTGAGCCTCCTGCTCTGGTCCCACGCCTACTCTGTGGCCATATGGTCACCTTCATGTCCTGTCCTCCTTTCTTCACACCCCTGTCCTCCACTTTCTGGGTCTCACGTGACCTTAGACCTGGCCTCCAAGTGCATGCTGCCTCTAGGACCCTTTGCACTTACGCAGCGTGTGTGCTCAGCCACAAAATGAGCAAAATACAGTCACGGAAAGCCCTGGGCCCCACCTGCAGAGCCGGGCAGTGCCTGTCTGGTTCCACTAGCCAGGGCCCCTCACACCCTCTGGGCCTGGCCCTTGTCTCAATCTGCTGTCTCCTGAGAGAGGATCCTACTCCTGCTTGGATGACAAGACCTTTTCAGTCCCCCTCATTACCCCTGACTCTGTCCCAAGCCACCCACCCTCACCTGGCACAGAGATCCTGGACAAGGCCTCTGGCTGGCTCAGCGTGTCCACCTTGGTGTGTCGGAATGCCTTGCATGTAGGACTCTGCAGGTGCCTGCAGCCCAGAGAACAAGGACAGCTCTTGGGGTGCCTGCTGTGCCTGGGTTGGGTTGCCTGTGCCTGGCTCTGGGTTTCAGGGCCCCAAAGCCTATGTGCACCCACCAGGCTCTGGGCACAGGGCCTTGAAGCCAGTGTATAAAGACAAGTGATACCAGAGGTGTATGGGGCAGGCCTGGGCAGTGGGCAGGGAACATCCTGGTTCCACCTCCCAGTGACTGTCCTCTAATGGAGAACTTTCACTCTGGCTTAAGGTGGGCCAGGGTGTCCATGCCCAGAGTGAGGACTGTGCCAGACAAGCCTGGTTTATCATCTGCCTCCCTGGGAATAGGAACAGCCTGTTTTAGTGGAAAACCTTCCCAGCCAAAAACCACATGAAGGCTGAGTCACCTAAGAGGTGGATGCTATACGAACCCCCTTGTAGAGATGAGGCCTCAGCCCTGGCAGTTCAGTCCTTGTCACCAGAGTCAGTGAGGCAGGGCTGGACTCATCACAGCCCTGTGGACTGGGATAGGGCCACCCTCCCCACAGCCCTGTTCCTGACCAACAGCCGCTGCACCCACCTCTTCCACTCCTCCTCAGTCTCCCAGAACTCGTAGATGACAAAGGTGAAGCCATCGAACAGTCTCATGGCGGCGATGCTGTGAGGGGAGCAGAGCAGGGGTGTGGGGACAAACTTAGAGCCACCCTGTCTACCACTGCTGCTTCTACTCTTCCTCTACTCAGAAAATGCGACAGGCAGGCACAGCCCAAGACCCTGAAATAATGGGCCTGGCAGAGCTAGGGGAGCACCTTCACTGGGGGCTGCCACTTTTCGTGACCCACACCTCTTCAAGCACAGTGTGCTACCACCTGGAACCAGGCTGGCACTCTGTTGTGGCCAAGACATCTGCTGGGTGGACTGTCATCACATGTCACTGGGAAGGACTTCATCATCATCTCTGAAAGCCCTACTTTTAACCACAGAAGCTTCTTCGGAAAGCCAGGCTCACCTTCCTAACCACAATCTCATCTAATCTTTACAAACCTGTGAGATCAGAACCATCCTGATGGAGGATACCGAGGTACAGGGCGGGCCCTGCCCTGGAATTGGTCACTTCTGAGACCATCACCTGGTCACCCCTCTCTCTGCGGGCTCTCTTCTCATCCGAAGGCATGCTGAGACTACAGGGCTGGGTGAGGGGCCAAGGGGTGGCTCCATAAAGGTGGGGGATGTGGGGTACAGGGGGGAAAGGGTCCACCCCAAGATAATACTACCTCTGACATGTCCCTACCTGGTCTGTCCCTGTTACTTCTCCTGTGCTCGGCAGAACGGAAACCCCACCCTCTGCATCTCTAGATGAGAACCGTCAGGGTGGTTCTGCTGTATTAATAACTGACAATTCCAGGTCTCCCGCCCAGGAGAGACAGGAAACAGGCTTCATGGGATCTGTGCTCCAGCTAAGATTATGCTGAGCTGTGGGGCTCTTAACTCACCCCTGGAAATCAGACATCACCCCAGGGCCCTCACCAGACAGGGACGTGCTGGCACTGGTAGGCAAGGGGCATCTCAGGAAACTGGGTTACTGCTCTGCAGTGTGAGTGGTCCCCGTGATCGTGTTTGCTGGGTGATGGGGCCTCTGCCCAAACAGATAAGCATGGGGTGCAGGAGGGCATGCCGGCATTCAGCACACAGGTGCGGAAGCCCTACTAGGCACCAGCGCTCCCCATGGTCCCTGCCCCAAGAAGGGTTGGGAGGTGCAACAGGTACCTATGTCAAGCTGTATAAATGAGTGGGCCAAAGTGACCGGGAAGGGACCAAGACACAGGGGTAGCCACTTCATCCTAGGGCAGGCTGCAGAGGGGAGGCACCCAGCTGCCTCTTCTTCCTTATCGCCCTCAGTCCTGGTCCACCCTGTCTTTCCACTGTCCCTACCCAGGTAAGCACCCATCATCAGGAACCATCTGCAGAGATGACTGCAGCCCTGCCTCCACCCCCACCTCAGGGTCTCCAAACCTTTATGTCACATCTGAGATTTAATGAAGCCACTCCCCCTACCCCCTGCTCCCAGCTCCTAGAGACAGAATCAAGGAGTCAGCCTTGCTTCTCATCCAAGCCACACTGAAACCTGCTGAACCCCACTCCAAAACCAGCCCAGCTCTGCTGACCTCCAGTGAGGTCTAGCAGCTGTCCGGTCAGCTGCTCCCACCCCACCCCTACCCCCAGGGCACCGTGGAGGCTGGTCCTGCTGCGCAGTCTCAGCAGGGCCACCATACGCCAAAGGAGCCCCTGCTCCAGCCTCCCTGATGGCCCTCCAGCCTGGCCTGCTGCCTTCTCCTCTCACCTCCACCCAGGTCTCAGCACTAGCCACTCCTGTGCCCAGAGCATTCTTCCCTCAGGATGACAGGTGTGCTGCTCTTCACTCAGGCCTCAGTGCCATGGGACCCCTCCCAGGCCCCTTTCCCCAGAGCCACCTTCTCACATGGAATCCTGTTCCTTTGCCTTCCCAGTACCCACTGTCACCAGAGAGCTCTAGTGACACAGTAGTTAAGAGCTTGGCTGCTACCCCAAAAGCTGCCAATTTGAATCTACTAACTCCTCCTTGCAAACCCTATGGGGAATTGTTACTCTGTCCTACAGGGTTGCTGTGAGTAGGACTTGACCTGATAGCCATCGGTTTGGGTTTTTTGGTATCCTCACCTAAGCCTAGTTTTCTTTGCCTGGTGTCACCCCTCCCACCAAGCATAAGTGCTCAGCCAGGATAGTGCCCTGTCATGTCTCCCCAGGGTCCAACCATTCAGGAAATGAAAGGCAGGCTGAATGAATGGGGGCAGTCAGGGCGCAGCCAGCCAAGCTGTGGCAGGAAGACCTACCTGGACGTTATGGCTCTGTCCTTGCCCTGACAGTGGCCTGCTGGCTGACCAGGGAGGTGAACAGCCAGTCTGTGTCAACAGCCTTTGGACCATCACAGCCAGGGGGCTGGGTGGTCATCTCTGCAGACCCCTCATACGTGGTCACTACGGTGAAGCATGGCCAAGCGGCAGTACACCGTGAGTGGGGGGCAGCAGTCGGTGAGCAAGGCCCCTCCGAGGTAGTGCAGTGTGTGGAGACACAGTGCTGGGGCTGCTGACCCAGCTGTACCTCACCCCTGCTGCGAAAGGGTGGTGAGGACAAGGGTGCTGGCCATTACCTCAGGCCTTGTCACCTCTCCTCTTCTTCCTCAAGTCTTTGGTGAGCACCCATCCCATGGCGGACACAGTGCTCAGTACACCCGCAGCTACTCCAGTGACAGCAACAGCAATAACGGCAGCAGCCAGCACAGTGTATGTGCAGGCTAGATACCCTCGCACATGTGACTCCATTCCTACCTCCCACAACCCACTTTACAGAGGGGTAAGCTGACGGCAGGAGGTTCACATAGCCTTGCAGAGCCAGAGCTGGGATCCGAAACCAGTTCTTTTGCCTACCCCATGAGGCTACTTCCAAGGGTGTGGACTGTTTCCGGGGCAAAACCAAGAGTTCCTGCTTCCCCAACGCCATTACTCACTGGAAGCAGTTCCTCTCTCCAGTGGTGGCCCGCAGGTACTGCCGCAGCGAATCCAGGAACTCGCTCAGATGCTCAGGGCACACAGCCATCTCCTGCCGGACCAGCTGCATGTGCTGCCAGCCAGAAGGGGCGTGAGCTGGGGGCAGGTGGTCTGACAGCCGGCCACCACCTCAAGTTTCCTGCCCAACTCTTCCCTTGGACATCCACCTAACCTGATGGGCACAGCACAGGGCCCAGCTCCCCACCACCTCCCTTCAGAGACAGCACAATGTTGTCAAAAAACTCAGATTCTCCCTTCCCCATGTGTACATGTATTCACTTTTGCACAATAAACTGGTTATAAAAGCACCTGAATTTTAAAAGATAAAAATCAGAAAGCAGTCCCAGCAAATCCTGCAAATGGACATGTATCTACAGAATCCCAGAAGCATCCAGAGCTGCCACAGGGCACCTGGGTCCAAGATGCAGCAAAACCAATAACTAGCCAAGCCCAGGTCTGACAGATTACATGTTTTGTCAACACTCTACTGCTGACTACTTTGTTTTTGGTCCAACTTTTTAAACCAAAGCCCCTCAGAGAACACCCCTCTAGGAAGGTGGGCTGGCTCCTTGCAGTGATGCTCACAGTGGCGATGGGGCCAGGGACCTACAGCTGCCTGTCCTCCCAGGCCTGGCTGAGACAGAGACGGGGGTCTGGGAGAGGAAACTCACCACACTGGTGCCATCATCGTCCGAGAGGCGCTGCTGCAGGTCAAACCAGAGGGTCTGGAACAGGGGAGCAGGGGTGAGGCTCTGGGTGGGAGGTGCTACTCCCAGGGCCAACAGAGCTCCAGGTTTCAGGGGCTCTGGAGTTCCCTGGAGCCAGGCCTCCTAGGACAGGAGACCTTCTTCCTGTTAGGACGGCTCAGAGGGACCCAGGAAGCCTGGGCCTGGAGACCCACAGTTAAGGACTGAATCATGTATTCCCGGTACCTGTGCATGTGACCCTGTTTGACAATTGACATTTTCTTTTGTTATGTTAATGAAGTCACACTGGAGTAGGAAGGAGCCCTGGTGATGCCACTGTTAAGGCTGCTAACCAAGAGCAGCCAGCTCTGCAGGAGAAAAGACTTGGTCTGCTTGTACAGATGACATCCTACTCCGTCACACGGGGTCACCATGAGTCAGAATCACTCCACAGCACCCAACAGCAGCCACCAGAGTGGTATCTACAGAGAGAACAGACTCAGACACGGGGAGATACCATGTGATGATGGAGGCAGACGCATCTACAGACCCAGGACACCAAGGGTTGTGGCAACTACTAGAAGACAAAAGACCTTTTCCTACAGTCCATGCCCTGATTTGGATGTCTAGGCCTCAGAACTGTGAGAAAATAAATTCCTCTTCCATAAAGCGTGTGGTATTTTTTTGTTTCAGCAGCCCTGAGTAGCTAAGACACCCACTGTGCTGTGGACTCCCTTCTGGCCCTGGAGGCCAGCAGCCTGCACAGAGGGTGGGAGGCACCTGAGCTTTGCTGGGATGCAAACGCTGTTTCGCCCAGCTGCTGACCGCAGCCTTGAGAGTTGCTATTAACCTATAACTTGCCTCCAGAGCCCCATGAACCTGGTGGTCTGAAACGACAGGGTGTGTTCTCTCGCTTCCCCTGCTCCAGGCCTCCTTCCCTTTCTTTCCCAGACTCCATGCTAGACACCTTATGGAAACATGTTATTTCATTTTACCAGCCACCCAGAGGCAAGCCCTGCTCTACTGTCAGCTGCCAGGAAACAGCAACTTGCCACTCCATTGACCACCGAGTACCCCAGGGCAGACTGACATGGTGCCTGCCACAATGGACTCACACCTACCAACCGCTGTGAAGATGGCCAGAACATTCTGGTACACGTGAGGTCGCTGTGAGTCAGAGGCCATTCAACACAACTAGAAGCAGCACTTCCAGAGGCTCAGAAAGAGTGTGAATGAGTGGACTGACTACACAGACGAGAACCCGGCTCCAAAGGTCACCAACGCTAATTCAGTGTCTGGAGGACAGGCTTCAGGAGAAGCAGCTGTGCAGTCACAGCCACCGCTCCCAAGCACGCTCGGTTTAATGCTCTTTGTCATTAAACCCTTAAAAACCCACAGCCGTCGAGTCAGTGAACCTATAGGATAGAGCAGAACTGCCCCATAGATCTTCCAGGGAGCGCCTGATGAATTTCCAGGGTGCGCCTGATGAATTCGAACTGCTGATCTTTTGGTTAGCAGACTAACATTTAACCACTACACCGCCGGGCAGCAAACTGACTTCTGGGGACAAGCTTTAGGTAAATGCGACTTGTAAGCACCAAGGGGCCTCATAAGAAGACTTGGTTTCAGGAGGCCAGGACCCTGCGAGGAGATGCGGGGCATGAGGGCGCCCTAGCTGCTCAGAGCCCCTTCTCTTCCCTCTCCGCGGCCCAGCACCACCCACACTCCTGCACCCCGCCTACCCAGAGCTCCGCCCACCCCCACGCCCCTCCTTCCAGCCAGTGCCCGGGGAGGTGGAGGAGGTGCAGGTGGGGTGGCGGGGCCGGATTGGCTCCCGCCCACAGCCTGGGCCAATCAGAAGTGGGGCAGAGGCCCCGCCTTGACTCTAGCGAGTCCAGGTGCTCCCTACGTTCAGCGCTGTTGTTAAGGCAACCAGGGCGCTAAAAATAAGCTTCAAAGTGCCTCCTTTCGCAACGCTTGCCGAGTTGTTATGACAACCGGGCCTCGGGGTCCCCACCGAGCCGTTCCCACCCGCGGTCTGCTTGAGGAGATCGGTTCCACCTCGGCCTGAGCACCCCCCGTGGGAGACCTCGCGGCCTTCTCCTCGGATGCTTAAGCGCACAGGTTTGTGTTTACTAATCTGTGGTGCACAATTGCACCACAAACCCACGTGAAATTGTGCACCATAGATTAGAAAATGAACAAAATTGAGACCTTGCATTCCTTGTTTACTATTAATCCCAGTAATCCTTGTTGACTAGTTAGTCCCAAGCAGACCTACACCCAAGTGGTGGCCTTCCCAAAAGAGAGGTGACTACCGCCTGCCTCTACACTCCCTCAGAACTATATCCCCAAACCCAAGGAAGTACAACGCTCTTTGCAAAACACGTGAAAATTACAGAACCGTTGAAGAAATGTAAAGTCCCTTCCATCCGGCAGCTGAGAGGTGCCTGTTACCAGCCCCTGGGCTCATGCCGGCATTATGGGCACGGTGTCGGCACGCGCATAAATTCTGGCGTCCCTGGCTAGTAACACAGTAATTGCTAGCATCGCTATTATTAAATGTTACCTACACCCAGGGCTCTGTGCTAAACTATTAGTGGACGTCATTTTATTTAACCCTTAAAACACCCCCATGAGGGGAGTGCTGGTCTATTTTTTTCTCTGTCTTCAGAATAGGAATCGGAGGCTCAGAGAGAGCCCATTACTGGCTCCAGGTCACACAGCTATGAGGTACAGCCAGGATCTGACCCTGGCTGGGCAGTGGGGTGCTGAGCCTGTCTGCAAGTCCCACAGCCAACAGTGTTTCCCTCCACCCAACGGACATACTACAAATACTCTACTGAATTACAGAACACGCTCTGGAAACATGTCTCTGTGGACATGCCCTATCTCGCTGCATAAGAGTCCATACTGCTGGTAGTACCTGGGGAAGGGTTGCTCAATGGTTAAGCCTTCAACTAACTAGCACAAAGGTTGGCAGTTTGAATCTACCCAGAATCACCTTAGATGCCTGGCCTGGAGATTGGCTTCCAAAAGGTCATAGTCCTGAAAACCCTGTGAAGCAGTGCTGCTCTGCACACGTGGGCTTGCTGTGAGTCTGCATCAACTCGACAGCTATGTAAATGCTTTTCATTTGTTGTTTCTGCACTCCGCTCTTGCTCAGGCCACCTTGGCCTTAAACTCCCCTACAAGCTAGGGCCCCTTGCAGCCCATTACCCTGTTGACAATGCCTGGCTCCTTGTGACACCTCTGCCTCTCCAACAGCCCCTCCACTTCTCTTGAGCCTCCACAACAAGCATGGCCTGGAGTCTATCCTGAGGTATGTCCTCAGTTTCCACAACCCACCTGGTGATCTCTTTCAGGCTCCCCTGAGCTCCTTGAAACCCTGACTTCTGTCCTGAGCTCTAGGCCACACTCCCACCCCTTGAGGGTCTAAGAGGGGAGGGGAGTGAGGTGGAGCTCAGCTGGGCTCACCTTGTTCTCCAGCCTCCCAATCAGCTCCGCCAGCCGGCTAACCTGGGCTTCCAGGCCTTCCTCCTTTGGGTCTGAGGTAACTGGGAAGGAGAGCAGAGAATCTGATGGGGCAGGCCTGTGATGGAGAGTCCCAGCCTCCCTAGGGGCCTGGAGCCTCCCCTAGCCCCTGGCCCAGCTCTGAGGTGCTCTCAGAATTCCTCTGAGGACCCCCAGCCAGTACCCCGACCCCAGCTCCACTCTCACCAGTTGGAAGCATCTTCCCTTGTTCTGTGGCCACAAGCCTGTGGTTGGCAGTATACGGCGGTGTGGCGTTTCCATACCAGGCATCTGTGACACTGTGGCTGGGTTTGCAGTGGTTCTGTCTGTAGTGGGGCAGGGGGAACACACAGACTGTGACGGAGGCTGCAGAGCCCTCACCTCACCTTTCAGCAGCTTCGACATTAAGTGCTGGCTTAACCTGCAAGGAGTCCCCCTGTGGAACCCCATCCCTGTGAGGTGGGTATTACTGCCTTGGTTTTAGAGGGGAAAATTGAGGCCTGTATACCAGCCACTTGGCCAACACCACAGAGCTGGACAGGGCAGGTGCGGTATCCGAGCTCAGTTTTCCTGTGGGCCCACAGCCCCAGCCCCGCTCCCAGGGATCTGGAGCTCTCTGGTGGTACTGCCTCTGCCAGCCCTTTGCTCTCCACTTCTCAGCACTGACAGGGCCCAAGCTGTGCAAACAGAGTTCCACCCCACTCTACACCTCACTAGAAACCAAGGTGGTATTTGGGGCCCTCTGGAGCAAGGGGCTTGCACCAGCCAGACCCTTATCCTACAGGGAACCTAAGAAACAGCTGAGAGTATGGGTACAACTACCTGGAGACAGCTGTGACCACGACCTCGGCCAGGCACACACAGAGCAGCCAGCCTCCTTACTCGTGATATACACATGTGCACAGCCAACTGCATGCCCTGACACACTTGACACTGGCTTGCCAGAGAACATAGATACATCACTCACTGACGCTGGGGTACATCACACAGTAGGTGCTCAACAACTGCTCGGTAACTGACCGATCCCCACAGGCAAACAGGTGAGCCAGTATACACAGATATACAGATCTGCACAGAATGCACACCCAACACCCGTATACACACACAGCTGCACAGCTGACACCCCAGCTCCTCTTCTCCCTGCCTCTGAGCATCACCGCCTTGGGTACATCCTGACATTTGTCTCTTGTGATTCCTGCAGCTCAGTCTCTCCCTGTGCTGAGGGAGGGAAGTGGGCTCCCAGGGGAAGGGCTTGCAAAGTTGATGAGTCAATCATGGTATCTATAAACCAACAGTGAATTAAATATGTCCCTCTGACCATGAGTAGGCTGAGTGGGCAGCCACCAGCCACAGGGTTTGAACTAGGCTGTGTTTCTAACATGATTAGTCTAGGAAACAGTGTTTCAAATGATGCTCACTCTATGTGCATTAGGCATTTTTCTAAGTGCATATTGTCTCCCTGAATCTGCACAATGACTGAGGAGAAGACACATAGTTGTACCCATTGTACAGATGATGAAACAGAGGCACAGAGAGAGGGGCAACAACCTGACCAAAGTCATTCAGCTCCTAAGTGTACCAACATCCCCACCAAGCAGCAGGCTGGTGTGTGGCCCTTGGCATATCCCGGTGTGAACCTCCGAGACGGACCGTGCCCATCAACACACCGGATCTGGCTGGTCTGCTCTTCTATAGCCTCCACTGCACTCTCCACAGAGCTCAGCAGCGACTGGATCTGACTGGCTGTCTCCTTCAGGAGGAAGCGGGTCACAAACTGGTCCACGTTGCTCCCGCCCTCGTACACCTGTGCAGGAAGGGAAGGTGCACACAGCAGAAACGGGTTGGGCAAGCAGACTACGAAGCAAAGAGAACGTGGGGGAGGGGTCTGGCTCAGACTTGGGAGCACGTGGCGGGACACAAGGTGAATGCTTTTGCCCTGCAGTGGGAAGGAGGACCCCAGGGTCTGCATCCTGGTGGCTATAGTCTCTAAGATAGGGATGTGAGTTCAGAGACCAGGGTCTGGCCCTTGAGTTCACCCCTTGCCAGCTATGTGCCCTCTCTGAGCATAACACGGTCACTGCAGTATCCATCGGACAAGGTTGTGGGGAGGATGAAATGACAGCATGTATATTAAATGCTCATCCTAGTGCCAGCCCACATGGCAGCGACTGTGATGAAGGAGGAGGAAGAGGAGAAGGTGGTGGTGACAGTGGCGAGGATGGGAATGGGGTTGCGGTAATGGTGGTGACGGTGGTGACGAGGCTGGCAGGGCAGTGTGGTGAGGGGGTGTTGACAATCAAGTATTAGGGAAGAGGAATCACAGCCTCCTCCTCCTCCTCCTCCTCCAAGGAGGCTTCCCGGGCCTCTGGGTCTGCTGGTCTGAGAAACAGAAGATTAAAAACAGCTGAGAGACTTTAAACTGGTTCCCCAAAGAAAGGGCCTCAGACTGAGGGGTACAGATGGAGGGGGCGAGAAGTATTTGGAGGACTCAAGAGGGAGACCTCCCAGACCCGATTAGAAGAGCCTGGGGAAAGACAGAAGAGGATTTTATGCAATTTTGCTCTGTGACTCGAGACAGAATTTTCCCCTTTTGTCAAGAGACTCCAGCAAAGACATTTCCCAAGGCGGCTGGAGACCACTTGGTTTCTTTCAGCTGCAGAAGGCTCTGGCATAGCCTGCTCTCTCAAAGATGATAAAGATGAAAATGGCTCTGGGGGAGCCGAGGGGACTGTTTCTGTCGAACCCTTGCCCTGAGCTGCTCTCCTGGTCGCCTCCACCAAGACCCCGCCTTCCTGAGCCACCTCCCCAGGCACCCTGGAATTCTGCCCAGTCCCTGGCAAGGCAAGAGAAAACACGGTTTTCAAGGAAAGCAAATTAAACCATCCATCACTCTGACTAGGAATTAATTAGCAATAATTGCACAGTGGAAAAGAGGGCTGGGAGACAGACAGACTGAGAAATGGAGCAGGCGTGGCATGCAGAGGAGCCTGGACGAGGAATGAGAGAGGCCTAGGAGAGATGTCCACGCACAGGGAGGGATCGAGGTGGACCTCGGTGCCAAGGAGCAGCCCAGGGCATGCTGGAGACAGAGCCGGACCACGAATGAATTTGTGGTAGAATTAATTTCAAGGTCTGCCATGCTAATGCACTATAGCTGAGAACCATCCTTCTAGCAGACAATCAAAACCACCCACAGTCCAGGGGTCAACATGATCTGACAGACTAATGGCCAAGAACTAACAAGAAGGCCATTCTTGACAAATGTTTTAATCAAAGAGAAAGCCAGACTCTCAGAAGCAATCAAGCAGAAACACAAGCTGGAGTGAGTGGCAAGCAGCGAGCCCAGGGACTGGGGATGTGACCTGGGCTCAGAAACTGTTTACTAGCTAGCTGAACTCTGAAACAGACTAGTTGTTTTCAAAGGTGTTAAAATTTAGCTTTTACCAGTTTACCCTTGCCTCAATCAGTGTACAGCAAGGCTGCCAACCCCAATAGATTCCAAAGGGAAAGGAACAGTTATATTGGATAAGGTATTTCATCTGCAGGACAAGAGGGAGATGTAAAAAATCGGCAAAGTCTGAAATTTTACCAGATGAATGTCTTTTCTGCAAAGAATACTTAAAAATCTTCTCCAAATCACCTAGGTCTGAAATAGAGAAAGAAGTCCTGGATGGGGAGTTGTGAGAAGAAGTCACGGAGCTCACTCAGATTAAATGTCAACTTTACAGTGATCAGGATATAAAACCATACACCATTAACAGTTTCATCTTAAATATACTGGATTAAAACCCACTGCTTGGCTTTGGCTGTTGAGTCAATGCTGTTTCATAATGACCCTATAAGACAGAGCAGAACTGCCCCAGAGTTTCCAAGGAGCACCTGCTGGATTTGAACTGCCCACCTTTTGGTTAGCTGCCATAGCACTTAACCACCGTGCCATCTGGGTTTCCATATGGGATTAAGTGACTGGCAAATAGAAAATATGCCAGACAGCTAAACTTAAAAATGAGAAAAATTCCTTTTACTCTGCAAAAGAGAATAAAGAACCTTTTTTTATTAGCTAAGTATAAACATGGGGTTAAGCACGTTAATAACATATTTTTTAAAAGTCACTAGCAAAACAAAAACTGGAATGTTTACCTTCCAAATGATAATCAAGGGAAAAAGTAAACAGAGCAGACTCATCAAAAGGTAAAACATAGGGAGAGAACGAAAGCACAAAAGGGCATGGCAGAGTACAAAGTGCTGGGCTGCTATGTGATTTGCTGTGTACTTTTAAATAATAATAAATCATAATAATAAAGGTTATGGCAGAGGTCAGAGCAGATATAACAAGCCTGTTATGTTAGCTGCTAAATCAGGCCCTGACTCACAGCAGTCCCCTACACAATAGGATTGGAGTGTCACAGTCCAGAGGGTTTTATATAGTTGCAATGAGTTGGAATCTACTTAATGGCCACAGGTTTACAGGATTTTCATTGGCTGACTTTCAGAAGTAGATTGTGAGGCCTTCTTCCTTCCTAGTCCATGTTATTCTGGAAGCTCTGCCCAAACCTGTCCAGCATCACAGCAACACACAGCCTCCACCGACAGACCAGTGGTGGTGGGAGTGAGGTATACTGGACAGGAATCAAACACGGGTCTCCCACATGCAAGGTGAGAATTCTACCCCTGAACCCCGACTGGCTCATAATAATCATAATGATAAAGAAAAACAGCATAGATTTCCCCATGGAAAGACACTATCCCAGATTTGATTAAATGAGATCCCTCCAGGGGTGCACCTACACCAAAACAGCACAGGAAGACTGGCAGAGAAAAGCCTTTGCAAAGTTTGCAGGCAAATTTAATCAAAGGAGCAGGACAAGCGCAAATCGTTCTCGTTAGCATTTTAATGAAAAAGTATTACATAAGAAGGGTAATAATATAATAACAAGAAGCGTGGTGTCTATCTAACAAGGACATAGAATTTTCAAATGTTCATGACCTGGAAAGAGAATGCTGTTGTAAACGTGGCTACTGGGGACTGAGGGATAGAAACATTTCATAAAGCAATTTCACTGTCTAGGAGCCTTTTATAAGCTTGTGAGTGGCATATGTAAGACGCAACTATGAGTCTCATCTCACCAGGAGCAAAATAATGAGATAACCAAAGGCTCAGAGGAGAAACAAGTGTATGTGAGCCACAACCTCACCTACCCTGAGACAAGAAGAACTAGCTGGTGTCCGGCCACCACCAATCATCTTTCTGAGTGGGGTCACAATAGTGGGTCCCAAAGAGAATGGAAAAAAATATGCAGCAGAGATCTAATTGTCACAACAAAAAGAAAGAAAAAAGCCAGACAAGCAGGAAGGCTTGAGAACAGAGGACTTCCTGAGATTGCTGCCCAGAGATACTCTTTAAACCTAGGAGTGAGACTACTTTCTGAGATCACCCTTTAGCAAAACAGCAGAGTGGCACACAAAATAAAGGACACTACCTGTAACATCGGTGCCCTACTTAAAAACCATTGGTTTGAGACCAAAAGGTCCACTGTTACTCAAAAGCAAAAATGAAAAGAGGGCAGGGAAACTGGAATACTAGAAATGGAACAAGCAGAACGCCATTAAAGACCATGGTGATACGTGTGACAGATGTGACTAATGTCACGGAACAATCTATGTGGAATCTGTCAAATGGGAGCCTAACTTGTTATGTAAACTTTTACCAAAAACTCAATAAAATATTATTTTGAAAAAGTCTTTTATACCAAGAGTCCTAAACTGTTCAAATTCTGTAACCTAGCAATTTTACTTTTGATAATGTCTTTAAGAAATAATCCAAACTGTGGACAAAGATTTATGCTGCATGGTACTAATTACAGTGTTACATATGTAATAACAACCCAAGACGAAACCAAACTCCCTGCCATCGAGTTGATTCTGACTCATAGCAGCCCTATAGGACAGAGTGGAAGAGCCCTACAGAGTTTCCAAGGAGCGCCTGGCAGATTCCAGCTGCAACCTCTTGGTCAGCAACTGGGACGCTTTAACCACTGCACCACCAGGGTTTCCACAGACGGTAACAGGAACTTGGAAATAACCTCATCTGCCAAACACTAGAGGAGTATTAGGTAAAGCAAAATAAAAATATGTAAAATGATACTTTTGAACAGTTTTAATAACATGGGGGAATGTTTGTGGCAAAATATTACATAGAAAAGCAGAAAATAAATTTTGGACACAGAATGGTAAGTATATTAAACAAATACATGGGGGAAAGGTTTGATAGTAAAATACTGAAATGCTAATAGTGATTAAGGTGAGTAGAAATTAGAAGTGATTTGAAAAATTTCCTTATACTTTACTTCCTAATTTCACATCTTAAATGTATATTATTTATATAATAAAAAAAGAGCCCTGGTGGCACAATGGTTAAGCACTTGGTGCTAACCCACCAGCTGCTCTGCAAGAGAAAGATGGAAAGATGTGACAGTCTGCTCCTGTAAAGATTCACAGCCTTGGAAACCCTATGGGGCAGTTCTGCTCTGTCCTACAGGGTCCCTATAAGTCGGAATTGACTCAATGCCAATAAAAGTTTTGGTATTATATACTAAAAATATCATAACAAAAGTCTACATACACCAGACAATATGGCTACCAGATAGAGAAAGAGAAACATTACAAATACAGAGAAGTGCAAGAAGTTAGTGCCCTTTTCCCATAAGACACAAGTTCAACAGTAATACATATTGATGCAAAAGATGTTATCAGGAAAAACTGTGGTCTCTGAATTTGGCAAAAAGGATTACTGGGTTTCCAAACTGGTGCATCCTTTCAGAGTTATCTGAAAGCCTTAAATCCTTTCTGAGTCTTATCTTAAAGCCACCTTTAAAACTCTGTCATATGTATGAAAACAAACAAAAACAGCTCTGTAAGATGTTGAAAACAGACAGTAATGCAGAGGATTCCACAGCAATGCACGTGAATTTCAGCCTGGCAGAACATGACTGAATGTTGTTGCCCTGTGGATATTTACCAGTTTCACATCTTTCCACAAGTTTAGTTCAGCATTCCTGGTTCTCTCAAGTCTCTATTGAACCAGCTGTAACATTTTACTGGTTCCTTCATTAATCAATGAGTTAAATAAAAATCCTTTGACACATGTTCATTTTGTGTTTGCATGCAGATTTTAGCTTTTCAAAAGTTATCTTTTTCCTTTTCAATATTTTATTGTGCTCTAAGTGAAAGTTTACAAGTCAATTTGTCATACACAAACTTACACTCACACTGCTATGTAACTCTAGCTGCTCTCCCCACCCTGTGACAGCACACTCCTCCTTTCCACCCTGTATTTCCTGTGTCCCTTCAACCAGCTCCTGTCCCCCTCTGTCCTCTTGTCTCATCTCTGGACATAAAAATTATCTTTTAATAGCATGTATTTTATAATGAAGGATAGCTGTTTTCCAAATTTCATATTTCAAAAGCATGAACTACATCCTTTCAAATATCCATAAGGATAACCGTAGAAACAAATATTACTTAATAAAGAAATCTCAACACATCACAAAATAAAACAGAACCAGAGCTAGATGGTGCCCAGCTACCATTGCTGACATCCTCACTAGGGCTACACTAGATGGCTCCTGATAGAACAGGGGAAAATGTGGACCAGAACCTCAAATTCCTCTTTTTTTTTTTTTTGTTACAACAAAAAAGCACTTGTTGAGACTGGAGGACTCCCCCAAACTGAGATAATCTTCAATTCTTAAACTGAAAGTAACCCCCGAGGTCACCTGGTACCTGAAGAACAGACAGGCTCAAACACTAATGAATACTGTCCACAAGAACTGTGCTGCTTTATCAGAATCACCTATGTGACACCAAATGGTCAACAGTTACCCTGAAACAAAGATGAGAATGTAAGGGAGCAGGGAAATGAGATGAATGGAACTGGAACAGCTAGGATAGGAAGAATGACGGTGTTCATGCCCTGTAAAGATGGTGACCAACGTCCCTGAATAACTTGTGTAGAAACTGCTGATGGGAGCCTACACTGCTGTGTGAACCTTCGCTGGAAATACAATAATTATTATTTAAAAGAAAAAGAGAGTTGCATCTGATAGGTCATTCTGTTCCCACCATATTGCTTAAAACGACAGAATATAACAGACTATTTAAAAAAGATTAAGAACAAAAGTGGTACATATTAAAAACCTATAGGCTGCAGTGAAAATATCATGCAAAGGTAACTTTTAAAATTTTCAAATTTCATTATCAAAAAACCTCCCAAATTAAGAATTCTGTCTCACATATACAAAAGAACATCGCAACCACAAACACAAGGAACTATGATGAACAAAGTAATATTGACAAAAACTATAAATAAATTAGAAAACATATCATGAAGTATGAATACATGAAGTGAGGGGCTGGCTTAGAAAAAGCTGAAACATGCAAATACACATCAAATATATGTTTTGAAGATATAAGGAAACAGGACAAAATTTAAAATAAGACTCAAGCTATAATACCAGATAATTTACTGTACTTAATCTGATTTAAACACTGATTTTGTGCCAAACAATGTTTCCAGCTACCCCTTGGAAACCCTATGAAGCAGTTCTACCCTGGCCTCTATGGTCACTACTGAGTCAGAAGTGACTCCAACAGCAATAGCTAGATTACAAATAATCAAATATGAAGTCATAAAATCAAATATTTCCATAAAGTTTGGCTTAGAAATATACTCAGCAGACACAAAATGTCAAAAACTTTATTAAAATTAGAGTTGACCTTAAAATAATTAAGATAATGTCTCCCACTGTTTAGTCTATCTATACCCAAGGGTTACAGACAAATTTTTTCCAGTTTTGAACAGAAAAAATGATTCTACATTGGAGAAGCTGACTCACACACAGAAAATGTTCAAATAAATCACAGTTTAGCCCCAAACTACCACCAAGCTCAATTTCCAATCGAGACAGAGATGAAATACTGGTCTAGTGACTAGGATTCAACAGTGCGATAAAAGCATAACGCACCAATTACGGCTTATCACAGGAAGCTATGAACTGTTCAATAGGAGAGAAGCTAATAATAGAATCCACCCATCAATAGCTTGGGGAAAATCATATAATCATTTTTAAGCACCAGAAAAAGCACTTGAGAAAATTAACTACCACCTCCTGAAGACAAAATTTAACAAAGGGAATGAAAAAAATATTTCCTTAACATGCCGAAGAAGATTCTAAAAACAAGAGCTGGCATTATGAATATCATCATTAGTGGAGAAATACTAAGAGCCAGGCACTTGAAAAACATCAGGAGCCAAATAAGGCTGCCCAGCATAGCACCATGATGAGGTTTGATAATTTGGAGGAAATGCAACTGAACAAAATAAGAAACATGAGGAATCCTTGCTTTGGGATTCCTGACCTCCAGAACTATGAGAAAATACATTTCTGTTGTTTTAAACAAACAAACAAACAAAAAGAAACATAAGGAACACACATTAGACAGGAAGAGACAACTAATGACATCCCAACCCAAACAAAAAAAAAGGCATCAGCTATAATCGATAGATACAAGACAGGTCTTTTAGAAAGCAACCAATAAGATGTGTTTCTGCAAATAAAAACCAACTAGAAAACACAGAAGAAAAATGTGATTTCTTACTGTAAACAGTTCACTATCACCATCCCCACTAAAAACCCACCAGCCACACCCAATATCATATATGTGTGACTTATAAGAGCAAACGCTCTAAAACTATTCTATGCTGTACCAGTAGACATTAAAGAGATCCCTCCTTGGTGGAATACTACATTGTGTTCCTGAGTAGTATAACTAAAGACCAAGAAGCAACTATGGACGTTATCCTCATGACCACATTGCTGGCAAGTGGTTCCACTCCAAGATGAGAAAACTGAGGCTAAATGAGGTGGTTTCAATGGCCCAGATCATCATGTGGGCATATAGTATAAGCTGGGGTTTATTTTCTTATCTAAGCAACTTGGAAGCCTCGAGTCTTTCTATGACCCTTCTGTTCCATTATCCACTTTGATCTTCCAGAATATTCTCAAAACATGAACAATTACAGAGAACTGGTCTTACACAATATTAAAATATACTTTGAAGCAGCAAGATTCAAAACCGCATGACACTAGCACAGAATTGGAAATGTGGAGTGGAGGCTCAGGAATAGATGAAGGTATTTTTGGATACATGGGAAGAAAGGGGTTCTTTAAAATGTGGCAGAGAAGTACATGAGTGGCATTTGAAAACATGTACAGAACTGATCAGTCAACGCCTGGGCATATACAGTTCTTAGGAGTGAGGATGACAGGACCTGAGCTTGCTGACATAGGACACATCATTGGGAGACACTAATCACTAGAAAGGACATCAGGGTTGGTAAAATATGGGGTCAACAGAAAAGAGGGAACCCTCTATGAGATAGACTGCCACAATACACATAAAATGGGCTTGAACACACCAACGGCGGTGAAGAGTGTGCAGGACCAGACAACGCTTTGTTCTGATACACACAAGGTCACCATGAGTCAGAGCAGACTTGATGAAAACTAACAATAACAACAATAAAAACTGGCAGTTGCCTTTGCTTTGTGCCAGGCCCTGTCCTAAGCAGCTTACAGATGGTATACCATTTGGTCTTCAAAGCACCCATTTCACAGGTGGGAAAACCAAAGCTCAGAAAGGCAAGTGACTTGCTGGAAGTAATTCAGCCTGATCTGGCTGGGTCTGCCAGCCAAGCTCCCCAGCCTCAGCTGGCAGGTGGGCCCAGGCCTTTTGCAAGCTCCCAAGATTAAGCATACCTCAGTGGGCTGAAAGCCCATGCTGCACTCTGTATCTTTTGCCTGGTAGCTGACTCAGGTGTTTTCTCATCTCAGCCTGTGGCTATGGTTGTCTGGCTAAGACTCAGCCAAGCTTATCCTTCAAGACGTCCGTTTTTGTAAGTATAAAATAGAGCAAGTAATAGTACTCATCCCACAGGGCTGATGTAAGGATTAAGTGAAACACTACATACAGCGCATCTCAAAAATAGATCTGACATATTAAACATGAATGACCAAAGTCCAGAGAATCATTTCTCAAGCTGAAAGAATGACATCAAGGACATCGCACATGAAGAGATCATTAAAAAGACAAGAAAAAAAAAGAAAAGACAAAAATGGATGTCAGAAGAGACTCTGAAACTTGCTCTTGAACACAGAGTAGCTAAAGCAAAAGGAAGATACGATGAAGTAAAAGAGCTGAACACGAGGTTTCAAAGGGTGGCTCACGAAGACAAAGTAAAGTATTATGATGACATGTGCAATGACCTGGAGACGAAAAACCCAGTGAGAAGAACAAGATGCTCAGCACTTCTCAAGCTGAAAGATCTGAATTAAAAATTCAAGCCTCAAGTTGCAATACTGAAGGATTCTATGGGCAAAATATTGAACAACACAGGGAGCATCAAAAGAAGATGGAAGGGATGTACAGTCACTGTACCAGAAAGAACTGGGAGACAGTAAACCATTTCAGGAGGTAGCATGTAATCAGGAACCAGTGGTAGGGACGGGGGAAGTCCAAGCCGCATGGAAAGCACTGGTATAAAACAAGGCTCCGGGAACTGAGAGAGTACCAAGCAAGATGTTTCGACAAAGGATGCAATGCTGCAAATGCTCATTCATCTACGTCAAGAAATTTGGAAGACAGCCACCTGGCCAGCCGATTGGAAATGGCCCATATACATGCCCACTCCAAAGAAAGGCCATCCAACAAATGCAGAAATCACTGAACAACACATTAATATTACACGCAAGTAAAATTTGACTAAAGATCATTCAAAACCAGTTGCAACAACAGAAAACTGCCACAAACTCAAGCTGGATTCAGAAGAGGCTATAGAATCAGGGATATAACTGCTGATGTCAGAGAACACCAGAAAGCCTGTTTACCTGGCTTTTACTGACTATGCCAAGACATTTGACTGTGTAGATCATAACAAATGACAACACTGTGAAAATGGCAACTGCAGAACACTTAGCTGTGCTCATACAGAACGTGTACACAGGCCAAGAGACAGTTGTCCAAACAGAGCAAGAAGACTCTGTTTGGTTTAAAAGCAGGAGTGTCTATGTCAGAGTTGTATCTTTTCACCATACTTATTCAACCTGTATGCTGAGCAAACAATCCAAGAAACTAGACTAGATGAAGAAAAATGTGCCGTCAGGATTGGAGGAAGACTCATTAACAATCTGCAAATGTGCAGATAAAAGTAGAGGACTTGAAGCACTTACTGATGAAGATTAAACACTTTAGTATAGATTAAACCTCAACATTAAAAAAAATAAAATAACCTCACAAATGGACCAACAAGCAACATTGTGATAATTGGAAAAGATTCAAGTTGTCAAGGATTTCATTTTACTGGGATCCACAATCAACACCCATGGAAGCAGCAGTCAGGAAAACAAATGATGTACTACTGCCCTGGGCACAGATGCAGCCAAGGACCTCTTTTAAGTGTTGAAAAGCAAAGATGTCACTTTGATGACAAAGATGTCCCTAATCCGAGCCATGGTATTTTTAATCACCTGATGTGTAAGTCAGTGCTGAACAATGAATAAGGAAGACTGCAGAAGAATTGATGCCTTTGAATTGTTGGTAAAGAATATTGAATATTCCACGGACTGCCAGAAGAATGAACATATTTGTTTTAGAAGAAGTACAGCCAGAATGATCCTTAGAAAGGAGGATGGCGAATTTTTTTTGCACTTACTTTGGACACGTTAACAGGAGGGACCAGCCCCCAGAGAAGGATACCATGCTTGGTAAATTAAGAGTGCCAGCAGAAAAGAGGGAGACCCTCAACAAGACAGGCTGACGCAGTGGCTGCCTGCTGGGTTCAAGCATGGCAACAGTCTTGAGGACGATCAGCACCAGGCAGTGTTTTGTTCCATTGTACAGAGGGTGCCTGTGTGAGACAGAAATGGCTTGATGGCACCTAACAACACAACACTGGAGAACATTTAGCACCGGGTCTGCCGTTTTAGGTCCTTGGGACACGGACGGTGCTCTTGTCTGTGTATGCAGAGGCACACATCTGTCTCTTCCCTCTGGGAATCACCAGCCAAACTGGGGGGCAGACTTATAGGCAGGAAACAAAGCTCAGCAGAAGGGCTGCTCATGCCCATCACAGTTACACCGGAGAAGGCTCTGAGGGTCCTGGGAAGGCTCGGTGACCCTGACCGCCAGAGACAGTCAGCCTGGAGTCTGGCTCCATCACTTTGTCTCTCTGTCCTCCTCTAGCAGTTCAAACCCTCCCAGAGGTGCCTCGGGAAGTACATCCTTGTGATCTGTTCCCGAAAGGTCAGTCTTAGAAGTCTTATGGAGCAGTTCTACTCAGCACACATGGCGTCACCATAAGTCAGAGGCAACTCGATGGCAGCCAGACAAAATAGACCATGAGAAGGCCACCTGTTGGCAGTAAGAGAGTTGTGACAAGGAAGACTCAATTTTTTTGCCCCTCTGCACGAGTCCACAAATGCCTGTCATAGCCCCAAGAGTACTGATCTGGGGTTACAAATAAATGCGAGGAGGTAAATCTGCAAATCGTAACTGGCAGAGGAGGAGTGACTGAAGTTCTATGGGCCAGCTCGAGTGTCCCACCTTGTCACAATGGCCTCATGTGAAACACAGTTGGACTCCTTGGTGATGTGCAGCCTGGCCCACTTCCTCCCCTTCCATCGTAGGAACCTGAGGTGGCAGGGTCCATGACTGTCAGCTGTGACGGCTGTCTCTGAACCACAGAGGTTCAGCAGGACCCCTGCTGCCCCTTCTTGGACTCTATCATAGTGCCATGCCCAAATGCCAGCCTGAAAAGGGGCCCAGCCCTGAGGAAAGGCATCAAGTTCCAAATCAGGCACTGACTTTAAAGTCAATGAAGTTCCCAGCTGAGCTTGTGTGGGGCCATTCACCAAGCTGCCCTCCTCACTTCACTGTTTTTTTCAGCTACCTCTAGGGGCCACAACAAAGCCCACCTCAGCCAGGCCCAGCTGGTGCTGGTCATTACACACTCAAGCAGGCCCTGACCCTGGGGACATCCAGAGCTGAGGTGGGCCTGAGGCCTTGCGTCTGAGGGCCACCAGCATGACTCACCTTTTTGGTGTAGCCCATGGCCTTCAGGACAGAGTGGTTAAGAGTCTCCAGGGAAGCCAAGACATCCTCATAGTCCCCCATGTGGTCCACAAAGTAATCTGGGGCAAGGGAAAACAAAGGTCAGGTTGCAGGGGAATTCTGCCTCCCCAAGTCCCAACCATGCTCCTCAGTGCCTCTCCCCGACCCCACCCCATCGTATCCCCCACAGCTGGGCACCTACCACAGAGCTCCTTCGTGTCCACGTGGCTACAGAGAAACAGAGAGACAGAGAGTTGACAGGTACATCCCATCCCACTCATCTGCATCCCCGGCTCTGCACAGCCCTCCCACTGGCATGCCACATGTGGCTCCATAAACCCTGCTTGCCAGATGACAGAGTAGCAGGTGAATGACTTGGCCCTCTTACTCTGTGCTGAGGAAGGACTGAGATGGATAGAGTCATGTCTGCCCAACTCCACCCATCACACCAACCCCACCCCAAAATCCACCTACTCCTTCAGGGGCAGAGGGGACAAAGAGCTAAGCGGACAAGGCAGAAGGGAGACCTGATTGTTACAGGTGACCTGTGAACACATTGGACACATTGCGTGCCCCTTGAGTCTCCTCTCCTGCTGGGTCCTGAGGACCTAGAGGGCCTGGAACAGCCCTCTTTGTTCTGTCCCTAGTCCCACGTCCTAGTTTCTACAACGTGGAGAAGGACCTGCCTCTCTCAGTGGAGGGTGCCGTTTCCTGCGGGACACAGTGACTGCAGACAGACCCTTGCAGGCAGAGATAACGCAGAGGGTGCCTGAGTGTGGGTTCAGGAGGCCCTGGGGGTACATGCCAGGCTGCTAACCAAAATATTAGAGGTTCAAGTCCACTTAGAGACATCTTGAAAGAAAGGCCTGGTGATCCACTTTCAAAACATCAGCCACTCTGGCTACTCTGGCTGCCCCAACTGGGATCACAACAGAGGGTCTGGGACAGAGGGGGAGAAAGCTAAAGAACAAAAATTCCAATTTCAACTTGCTGGTCCGGCAGAGACTGAAGGAACTCCCAAGAGTATGGCCCTGACACACCCTTCTGACCTGGCGATGAAGCCATTCCTGGTGCCCACCTCCCAGTCAAACAGGACACAAGCACTTAAGATAAACAAACCACCTGAGAGTAACACAGTCCTTAGTACAATCAACTATACGAGATCAAAGGGTATTAACCACGATAAGAAGGCAGGAAGGGTTAGAAAATCAGGATAACAGGAAATCAAGAAACCAGGGCACACACCGTGCTGACACACTGGGGGGAATCAAACCAAGGTCCTGGAACACTGTGTGCAAACTTGTGAATGGGAAACTGCTTTGCTCTGTAAACGTTCATCTAAAGCGCCATTTAAAAAGCCCTTAAAAGCCTCCCCTCAAAAGACAAAACCAGCCACTGAAAACCCTATGGAGCACAGCTCTACTCTGATACACGTGGAGTCACCCAGAGTTGGGACGGACTTCACAGTAACTGGTTTTGGTTTTTTCGAGCCAGCTTTCCGCCTTTGGGTGTGGAGAGGGCTGGTTTCTGGCGGGTGCTCAGCGCAACCAGGCCCCGTGGCCGCTTTCTCCCTGAAGGGCTCTGTGGCTTAATGAACCTGGACCCTGAGGTTCTGCCTGTTCTGTCCTCTCTCTGGAGACTGCTCCACTTACGGTGCACATTAGAAGCTCTGACAAGTCCTGCAGAAGGGAAATCTGATTCACCGTTGTTGCTGCTGTGGGCCCTCTAGCCGATCCCGACCTGTAGTGAGCCCCGACGCAGCAGAACTGCCCTGAGAGTTTTCTGGGCTGTACCTTTACGGGAACAGACTGCCAGATCTCTCTTCCACAGGGCAACTAGGTGGGTTTGAACTGCCAATTTCTTGTTGCCAGCCGAGTGTTTAACCATTGTGCCACTGGGGATCCTTTTGTTTAAACTAGCATTTCACAATCCTTTTGATCCACGTAAACTCTTTGGAGCAGAAGGTATGTTTAATATCTCCAGGAGCCAAGGTTTTCTGAGCACCCTGGGGGATGTGGGCGAGAATGATCCTAAAGAGCTTTTAGTGTTCTGACCTTCTAGAATGGTGAGTCCCCTGCCACCCACACAGTCCCCAATCACACCTTCTACCCAGGTGGCCCAACACAAAAGGCACCAAACGAATAAATCAACAGGGCTCAGGCTCTTACCCCTTCAAAGCTCCCCATGAGGCTGGAGTTGCTACCCAGAAACCTCCATCTGGCTCCAGAGATCAAGTTCTCTTTTCTGGCATCTTCAGCCTGCAGCCATTTCATCCCAGGGCCTCCAGGTGGCCATCCCCAGATAGGGGGTGCTGGTTCCACCTGCCCCCCACCCCAGGCCCCTGACCCTAGCCTTCCCACCCTTCGAGGATACTGTCAATGCTGACCTTAGCCACCACTTTACTGGTCACTTGCAAACTGGCTTGGTGGCAGCTCTTTGTCCAGACCATCTCTAGGCAGTCTTAGGGGACCTCAACTTAGCAAATCTGCCCCATGAAGCCCCCCAGGAACTCTAGCCCTCATTGTCTGAGAGGTTTTGAGGAAGTAACCAGGTGGGACTCCGGTCCCCCCTGACGTGCTAGGGACCCATGAGGAAGGGGCTGAGGATGGTGTTAAGGCTTGAAGCAGAATGTGTGCTTTGCAGTTGATTTAAAGACGGGTTGGAGCTAGAGTCTGGGTTGATTCTGACACACAAATTAGGTTTATGATTGGGCTAGAAAGAGGTTTAATTAAATGTAGGGTTAAAAACAGAGCCACTCATTGGCAGAAAGGGTTAAGTACCGAACTACTAACCTAAAGTTGGTTATTCAAAACTACCCAGAGGCACCTGCGAAGTAAAGCCTAGTGGACTGCTTCTGAAAGGTCACAGCCTTGAAACTCTAGGCAGCAGTCCTACTCTACACACACGGGGTGGCCACGAGTTGGCACGACTGAACAGCTAACAACAGTCACAGAAACAAGGGGTACAAAGTTAGCACATGTGGTTATGGTTTGGTTTGACTTGGGGGTGAACGGTGAGGGGCAGACCGACATCACAGTTCATGCTTGGGACACAAGATGAGCATTTCACCAACACAGTGAAAGTTAAGCGCTAGGGCTGGGTTAGGCTTAGAACTGGGTTGAATTAGCAGAAGGATGCAGTCACTGCCAACTTCCCATTTTCATTACCCTGTATATTCTGTGCAAAGCCTAATGTCTCTCCTTGCTTAGCCAGATGTGCTCAGAAATGGCAAACTTGTGACGGTAGCCAGTGTGATTCCAACTTTCTCATTCCTGAACTAGCTCAGGCAACGGGGGCCAAATAGACCTGACTCTTAGATCCATAAGTCTGGGGACTCTTCTGGTCTCCTGTCCCCTGCAAGGCTGTGAACGTGGAGGATTTGGATGCCACTTGGGAGGAAGCTGGCCCCTCCACAGAGCCACCCAAGCCCTGCTCCAGCACCCCAGCGCAGGCTCACTTGGTGTTGTCAGAGTCAATCGTGTGGAACAGATCCTCCAGTTCTTTCTCGTTGAGAACGCCATCTGCAAAGAAGAGCTGGAATTCCTCCAACGACAACTTCCCGTCATCTACAAGGAAGGAAGGAGGGAAAGCAGCTGGTGTCTACGAAGACTGGGCTGTGAGGGCCAGGGCACATTCTCAAACCAACAAATTCCAGTGCAGATAATCCCTGCCCTCCCCCCAACCCCAGCTAATTTCCAAAGTAACAGATAAATTCCAATTCAGATGACAACCAGGCCCACCCAGTCACCCAGCAGCCCTGGTGGCACAGCGGATAAGTGCTCAGCTGCTAACAGAAAGGCCAAGATTTGAACTCACAGCCGCTCTGCAGGAGAAGGGTGTGACAGTCTGCTTCAGTAAAGAGTACACCTTTGGACACCCTACGGGACAGTCAATCTGCTCTGTCCTGCAGCCTTGAGTTGGAATCTCCTTGACAGCAAAGGGTTTTTTCTTTTTTTTTAAACTCAGCTAACTACCAAATTAAACAGTAAACACCACTTCACAGAAAATCTGACTCATTCAGCTCACTCCCAAATGACCAACACCTGTTTTCTATATAGAAGAGTTTCAAACCGACAAATATACAAAATACAACAAAAATACAAAAATAAATAGGCAATCTTCTAAAAACCTCCTTAAATAGGGTCATTTACTTGGCATGAGCCATAGAGGCACACCAATTTAAGTAATTTCCACAAGGTAACCCCACTGGCAAGAGGGAGACGCAAAGCCAGGTGGTCTGATTAATGACGACATCATCGCTTCCCCACAAGGCTGACCCCAGTAGAGAACAATCTCTCTCTGCTGTGACCCAGCTACGCAGCCTCAGGCCCACCACATCTGAGCAGAGACAGCTGCGAACAGCTGGCATGGGGTTGCTGCCGTTACTCTTCTCTCCAGGCCATAGATAGAGCTGTCAAGATGCCACGAGCGAAAAAGGGGCCAGGCCTGGGGTGGGAGGGGCAGAGCTCTGTCTGTCACACCTGTGCCTAGTTCCATCCTGACTCCCATGCCTGTACCCGTGCCACCTGTCCATCCACACCCCTGCCTTCACCTCATGCTCCTCTCCTCCACTTTGGGGTGCTCTGAGTGCCAGTATCTGATGGGGACATGTCAGCCTCCCCAAAAGTTTTGTGGATTGGGGCCTGACAAAGGTCATCAAGGTAGGGGCTCAAAGCAGAACATAAGTGACCCTAGGGGAGGCTGTCCCCAAGCCTCCAGCCTCAGGTCTTCTCATCTGCACATACTTTCTAAGCAACCTCCAGCAACCAGTTCTCATCCCTGGCAGTCAGTACCCAACCCCCTCCAGACTCAAGACCCCTCCTCTCCTTCTGGGAACTCTTTCTGTCAGAGGCTGCGGAAGTCACAGAGAACAGTGACGTTCCCCACTCCCCAGCCTCTCTGTACAGGACCCTCAAAGCTCGCTGCTTAGGACAACAAGCACTGCTGACCTGCATGGCACCTTTGAGGGGATTTGAAAACCATGTCCTTCCTGCAAGGGCACGCAGCCTGGCTCCCACACATGGGACGTACTGGTTGATGTGAGGCCTCCTCTGGTGCTGGGCACAACTTGCCATCCATCCAGGGTAGACACACTTGGTCCTGAGAGGCTTAAGGGTTTGTAGCTCTGCTCCCAGCAGCTCTGCTGGGGTTCCGTGTCGGGTAAAGGGACAAGCTCAGGTGAGGGGTCTCTCACCTCAAGTCCTCATCGTATCTTCTCCTCTCTGACCCGTGAGCATGAAGTTTCAGGGGTCGACGGCAGAGAGAACATGAATGTGTGTGTCCATATAAACATATATTTGCATGTGTATGCACAGGTGGCCTGGGACAACACCCTAAGCTGCGCCCAACATCCCAGGAAACACTTGCACCACACAGGGTGAAAGTCATTTGTAACTTTTGAAAACAACACCAAAAATCAAAAAAAAAAAAAAACATACAGAATGCCCAGAAAGTGCACAGAATCTGCTATAACATGACAAGACTGAAGTGTCTGGTGATGGAGAGACCCGGGAACGGTGGCAAGACAGAAAATAAAGCCAGGAATCACCATGCATTATATCCTGCTCCTGCATATGGCTCTTTCCACGTGGTTCTCCTTCAGTCTTCACAGGAGTACCATGGCCCCCACTTTACTGAGGGGTTTAATCCAAGGCACGGTGGCTAAGGGACCGATTCAGGTCCCAGAGCTGGAAACAGAACCTAGGCAGTCTGGAACGCTCAACTCAATCTGGAGGTACTACATGTGCTGAGCCCTCTACCCACCACCGGGGTGGTGGCTCCCCACCTTTTAGGTGAGGGGCAGTAGGTGGTACCATCCTCACAGAGAGTGGAGGGGCTACAGGAGAAGCCTTCCGAGGCCCAGACAGGACTCCATGAGAAGAGAAGGGTTAGTCATGTCTGCCATGAGCATGGGTGTGAGGGGTGCCAGCACACCCTGAGTGAGCCCAAGGCCCTCATCTCTGCCCAGGGCAGCAGGCTCTCTGCCTCTGTCATCCCTAGTCGCTGTCCAAGTACCTCCAACCATCCTGTTCTGGGAGGACAGACAGGCAGAGAGAAGCCGCGGGTCTCCTGAACACAAAGCCTTCCCGTTGACATTTATCCTGGTGTCTGGGCACAGGCCTAATGAGCCTGAATCAGTTAATGAGGAAAACAGCTCCTGCCCGAAGCCCGGGTCCAATTAGACCAGAGAGCTGGCACCTCCACGTCCCACAAAGGCTGTTTGCAGGTGTCTCCGCTAATTAGCCTGAGCTCAGTCTCCGTCGCGCTAACCTTTCAAATGCCAGGAGTCTCTTCATGTATGCGTCCCTAGCAGGAAACTCATCCTGGACCTCCTGCCTTCTGCCAGTCACCACATGCCATGCTTCTGCATCAGGACACCTGGTCTACAGAAAATGAGTCCCTGTCATTGGAGCTGCCATGACAGGCTGGTCACCAACCCTTTGTTTCAGCAGTCTCTGAAACTGACCTGCCTCTAAGCGTTGGCTGAGGGCCTGGTTTGGGACCACACTCCCATCACCCAGTCTTGCTCCTGTAACCACCAGCGTTCATGTGTGGCCAACAATTGCATGTGTGCCTGTGAGTAACTACACACATCTATACCCAAGCCTATTCCCACATCTGTCCTATACCAATCCCCGTACCTGTCCCCCATCCTATTCTTATCCCTGCACCTATACCAGTGCCCATACTGGTACCCAGGCCTATTTCCATACTTGTTCTCATATCTGGACCCAGACCTATCCCTATACATATAATTACCCCATTTCCACACTTAGGTTCTTAACTTCCCCATCTTGCCCACACCTGTACCCATACTGATTCTCATGTCTGTACCTATATCTATATACCCATACCTTCTCTTACCTGTTCCCACACCTGTACCCACACCTGTACAACATTTACACACTGTGCTGGGTTGAATCAGAGCCTGCCTGCACCACTGCACAACTGATGGGCTAATGTACATTATCTGCCTCTCCAGCTGTCACCCCAGTGGATCTTCGTGAAAACTCAGTGAGAGGCTCGGAAGCCTTGGGGCATAGTAGATGCTTGGTGACAGCTCCCAGCCCACAGCCTCCCTGCAAAGCACAGGGCTGAAAGCAAACACTGGACAAGCAAGCTCGCAAAGCCTGCTCTCAAAGGCTTTCAATCAACATCAGCTGGTGTTACGGTTTATCGATTTCTCCCAGAGTGCCAAGCCCAGGGCTCAACTCTATCCTTACACCAGCCCTCTGGGGTAGGTGCTGGTACTACCATGCCCATTTAAAGATGAGGAAACCAAGGCCCCAGGTGTTTAGTGACTGGCCCAGGCAATCGGGCTCAGAGCCCTGCCTCATGCCTGTGCTAGGTCAGAGAGGGACAGACTGTCCTCTTCCCAGCCTGGGCTCCAGGGACTGTGCTGGAATATGCACAGCACACAAACCCCAGTGGGGAAGATGTAAGGCCTCTGGGGGTCTTCAGGTACAGAAGCTGGGGTCTTGCAGCTGTGCTCCACTCCCCACAGGCTTTGCCCCTGAAACAGCCTGACAGCAGAGGCAGGCGACGAGGAGGAAACCACCTGTGCCTAGGAGGGAGCCACGGCATCACCCACCCACACGACTGTAAGGAAGAGTCCCTTACAGAGGTGCCCAGCTGCGAACACACATATACACACAGCCACCATCACAGAGGCGTACTGAGGCAGACCCGTAGATGCACACAACTGTGCAAATACCTATATACATCCATGCCTGCGCCCACACCCTCCTTATACCGACTCCCATACCTACACCCACGCCTGTTTCTCCCGATTCCCACACCTGTACTCACCCTACTCCTGTGCCTGTTCCACGCCTGTCCCCATATTTGTTTCTGTATTGATTCTCACACCTCTTCCCATGCTTGTACCTACACCTATTCCAGATCTGTACCCATTCTGTTCTCACACCCGTGTCCGTATCTGTTCCCATGTCTATGCCCACACCTGTACTTATACTGACCCCCACACCTATTCCACACCTGTGGATACACCCCTGCAGTGCATACGCAGACAACCTTACAGACATATTAACAGCCAGATACAAAGTCAAAGAGAAAGAGTCACAACCCCATGCTGCCACCTTGGTGACACACACCGCCACACTCCTGTCAACAAGTCAATAACCACTATTCCACAGACCTGTAACAATGACTTCCTCTGTGGCAGGGACTGGGCCCACATCCCTACCCTTGGAGACTTTGCCAACCTCTCAGGGAGGCTGGCAGCCAAAAGGCAGTCTTCACACAGACACATTCCACATCCCGTGCTCTGAGGACCACACACAGAAACTCCCCATTGACACGAACAAGTCCCCTCAGCTAACTCTGTCAACAAATCTCCACAGCCATCACGCGACAGTGCCACTACTTCTGTCCTTCCAGTGTCCCCTTCCTCCTCTGCGTCACATAGACTCCCTGCTGACCGTCTTCACTTGAGGGGCCTGGGAGGGGCCACTGTCACCCAAGGTGAGACTCCCTGGCCTTGGATGCCAGCCCAGACCTGGGAACCTCCATCTGGCTCCAAGATCCCACATCCCAGCTTCCGACAGCATTAGGACAGGTCAACAGCAACTTCTAGGGACAAGGAGAGAGGAAGGCTGGGGATGCTGGGCACCCAGATCCAAGTGGCCATCCGAGCTCTAACCTAACAGAAGGACCTGGGGGCAGGCACCAGGCCATCCTGCCTCCTCCTCTCCCCAGGATAGTATGATACTCAATCAGCATTTTCTCAATGAACAAATGAATAAAACACCAAGCATGACTTGATTTTCTTTAGATAAAGTTTGTCACCCCATCTCTTCCCTGGATTCTCCTGACAGCCCAGAGAAGCAGGCAGGGCAAGTGTTATCATTCCCCCTTACAAATGGGGACACTTAACTAGTGGAGGGTTATGCCTTGGTTAACGTGCACAGAGGACTGCTTTGGGTCCAACAATTATGACTATGCAGATTATAATAAGCTGACACTGTTACTCTTCTCCTCTCTGTTGTCAGGTTCAGAGAGAACTTTGGAAACTGTTGCTCTCAAGTACTGGGCCTTCCACAAAGTCTGCCCACTTACTGCAGGGGTGTGTGCACAGAAATGTGAACAGGTAAGGAACAGGGTCGGTAAAGGTATGGTCATAAGTACAGGAACGGGATGGATACAGGTTTGGAGACAGGTCTGAGTATAGGTATGGAAATCAGTACAAGAACAGGTTTGGGTACAGGTATGGGCACAGTTATGGGAATAATATGGGCATACGTATGCACACAGGTACAGGAAGACCTTTTACAGTGTTCTGAAGTCTGGCCACAACAGCCACCCATGCTGCTGGGGCAACTGCGTGATGAGAAGTGGCCATGGGTCTACAGCAGAGCTGCAGCTTCCCACGCTGGCTGGGCAACTCTAGGCCAGTCTCTAGCCCCTCTGCTCTGGGCCCCCACAGCACAGACAAACCAAGTCAAAGGCACCAACCAAGTGCATCAGATTGCCGTAAGCAGTAACTGTTCTGAGGCTTACAGAGGGCATCAAGGATGCAGAGGCTTCCTTAAGGGGAGGTCTCTGGGCCCCAACCTGCGATGCTCTGGTCCAGTTCAGCTAAATCTGCTAAGCACTCTCCTTTCCTGTTGCTGGTGGGGTTTCAAATATGCTGCCATTGTGGCAAAGAGTGTGGTGGTTCCCCAAAAGGTTAAACACAGAACTACCACATGACCCAGCAACTCCAATCCTGGCATGTACGCAAAAGAACTGACAACAGGTGTTCAAAACAAAAACGTGTACACCCACGTTCACAGCAGCACTATTCACAATAGCCAGAAAGTAAAAACCACCCGAATGTCCAACAGATGATGGCTAAACACAGTGTGATCAATCCCTACAACGGAACGTAGTCTGACCATAGAAAGGGGTGATGTTCTGGGGCATCCTACAACTTACGTGAAGCTCAAAAATATTATGCTCAGCAAAATATCACATACTGTGTGATTCTATTTTACACGAATGTCCAGAACAGGCAAATCCACGGAGACAGAAAACAGACTGGTGGTTGTCAGAGGCTGGCAGGAGGGGAAAATGGGGAGAGACTGCTAATGGATACTGGGTTTCCTTCTGGGGGGATGAAAATGTTTTTAAACTAGAGATAGTGGCGGTACAACACTGAGAGTGTATCAAATGCCACTGAATTGTTCACTCCAAAATGGTGACTTTATGTTAGAGTTTTAATAAAAAGAAAAAAAAAGTACACCAACACTAACCCAGGTAGGACATCATTCTCAGCCTCACAAATACCAACTCACTGAATTCCTGAGGCACTCTACTAAGGAAGAATGATCACAATACCCAATTTACAGATAGGGAAACTGAGGTACATGCAATGCCAGGCCTGAAACGTCTGCCTTCAGAGCCCTGTGTTCTTAACCTTGGGGTTCAACGTTGCCCACGTCTCTTGTCAGTGGTCTGTTCCCTGTGAAGCATCAGGACAGAAGGAACCTGGTTGTCATTCAGCCTGGGAGGGACACTTACCATTTTTGTCTGCTCGGCGGAAGATCTGCAGAGAGGAGAGGCCAAATCAGCTCTGAGCCAGGGATGCACAGGTGCCCCCACAGATTTCTGACCTGAACCTTCCATCCCACTCCTCCACCAGGAGTGAGGCCCCAAGCAGCTGCAGCCTGGGGAGCTGAGCCCCCTCCCCAGGAGGGGCTATGGTTCAGGGACAGGCCCTGCCAGCCATTCCAGAAGTGGCCGCCCACTCTCCCTCTGTGCTGCCAGCCTGCCCACACTGCACGGACATGCACAGACCTTACAGAGTCACCATCCGTGCTGTCCACCCACACACATGCCACATGAGGAATCAGTCAGTGCCCAGGGACAGCCACACGCCAACCCTTGCACCCTCTCTCAGACCCTTCCGAGCCCTAATTCTCTAGGGAGGTTGGATTTGGTCTGAACTAAACAGGTTGGGGCGGGGGGGTAGGAGAGGGGGTTTCTGGGTGGGGAGTGGGTGGTGTAGGTACCAGGGGCTCAAACACCAGGATAGGCTGTTCTCGGTCAAGTAGACAGGGAAAAGCCACAGATCAATCCCCAAACCTGGGGGCTTCCGTGGGTGAAGCCTCCGCTTGGCTGGGGGAGACTGGACCAGTATCTCTCTACCCTCTGCCTCTCCGGCAGCATCCACACCCTGAGACGCAGCCCTAGCCCCATCCGCCAAAGCCAGGAGTATCTGGAGGGGGCCGTTTGTCACCCCTCCACCCCTCCAAGTGACCATTGCCTGGTAGGCTATGTAAACCTCTGTCCCACCCGGAAGTGTGCAAGGTGCCTCTTGGTGGGACCCAGATGTGGCCACTTTTGAGATCTGTGTGGTTAGAATCCTGCTCCACCTGAAAAAAAGTCAGGCCCGCAGCACTGGGCACCTGTGGGAGCTTGTTAGACATGCAGAGTCTCGGGCCCACCCCAATTAAGTCTGGATCCTCAGGATCTCACATACACACTCATGTCTGAGTTTGCACCCAGGCAAGGGGAGACCCTAACTTCCCAGGTTAGGAGAAGAAACACAAGGGCCTCAGGCAGGGCTGCCCCTTCTTGGGTCTCAGTTTTCTCTGTGTTTAACGAGTTCCTTAGATTCACTGGCACCAGGAAAGTGGTGCTGATGGGAGGTGCAGAGGGAGCTGGGGCCTCTGGCAGTCCCACCTCTACCTCTGCCTGGGGCACAGGCCAGGTGGTGATGCCACCACCCATCCCTGTGACACATCATCTTTCATCAGCTGCAGAGGCTGTGCCAGACAGATGCAGCAGGTGAGGCGGGGAGGGCAAACATGCCCCTTGCTGCCTCCTGGGGGTAGGTGCCCCTCCCCTTACTGAACGCTCAGACCTGGGGACCAGGAGGGACCACAGTGGCTGAGGCTAAAACGGGGATGAGACCCCTCAAGATCTTCCTCCACAATCAGCCTGGGCATCTCACACCCTTCCTCCTAACAGTGCAAGCCCTCAGGGCTGGGGGTCCCAGGCCTCCCCTGGAGCCTGGCACTGGTCAGGCACCTGCTCTGGGCATGACCTGTCAGTGAGTGACAGTGACGTCAGCTCCAGGAGTCTTCAGGGCCCCCCTGGGAAGGCCAGCTCATCATCCCACTTTTCACAGGATACAATGGAGGCTCAGAGCCGCCATCATCAGCCAGAAGACCAGAACCAGGAAAGCCTAGACCAGGGTCGGTGGCTCTGGGACAAGAGGATCCCAGCTGTTAGAGGAAAGAGGGAGAGAGAGACAGAAAGTGTGTGTGTGTGTGTGTGTGTGTGTGTGTGTGTGTGTGTGTGTGTGTGTGTGTGTGTGTGTGTGTGTGTGTGTGTGTGTGTGTGTGTGTGTGTGTGTCTGGCTCTGTGAATGTATGCTTAGAGGTGGCTCTGTGAATGTATGCTTAGAGGCACCAGAGACAGGAACAGTCATTCCTGCTTTCCTTACCTGCCCGGCTCTCCTCCCCCAGACCTGGCTACGGGCTCCAGGAGAGAGCAAGGGAAGAAGAGGGGGTTCACGTGTGAGTACATGGAAGCATGCACATACACACTCCCAGAAACACAACTGACAACTCTCTCAGGAACCCACCACACTTTCAGAGGTACCCCCATCCTCCACCAGACACACACCTCAGAAGACCCTCAAGAGGACACAAGCTCACACCCCCATGCTGTCACTGGGGTTCGGGGAGACCTCCGAGGAAGCCCCTGCCACCTCCTCCAAGATGCTCCCTGGGGGAGGCTCCCCCCCAGCACTGATCTTGAGGAGTCCTCTCTCCCCCGGGTGAAGGGCAGATGGGCTTCCCAACGGGGTGTGGGGTGGCAGGGGGTGAGGAGCGAGTCTGAGGTTCCTGAAGTGAACAAGGTTCTCAGTTGGGAAAGGCAGAAGCGGAGAAGGAACGGGGGGCGGTAGCGGGGGGCGCTCGGAGTAAAGCGACTGGTCGTGGAGTAGAAGCCCCGTGGGGTCCAGGTTCAGGGGTGGGGGTGGTTCTGCAGCTGTGAAAAGGAGAGAAGCTAGGTGGGGAGGGGCTTCACCAGCCAGGAGGCTGCGTTGGGGAAAAGGGTCTCTGACTGGGAATGAGACTACTGGGCTAGGGTGAGTGGGAGACGGGAGGAATAAGGGCCCGAGCTGGGAGTGATGGGGATGACTGGGGTCTCAGAAAAGTAACTACTGGGATAGAGAGGAGAGATGACTGGCGAGGCGCCGAGGACTCCCTTCTGGAAAAGGATAGGATAAAAGGTGGAGTGTAGCCTAGGAAAAAGACGGGGGCTTGCCTAGGACGAAATTCGTAGGGTGGCCAGGTGCCGGGGCTCAAAGGTCCCAGCTCTGGGAAGTAAAGAAGTGGAGGGGGCAAGGAGGAAACCCCACTCCAGAGAGGAGAGGTCTCAGGTGGGGAAGGGGAGCCTGGTCTAGGGAGAGAAGAGTACTCGGGGTGCTGACCGGTCCGGAGCACACGGGGCTGGGGCTCACCCTGCAGGGCGCTAGGGGCTTGGTGAGGGCCCTGCCAAAATATACCGAGGGGGATAGGTCCGAGCCCCCCGCTCAGAGAGGAGGGGACTCTGGGTCGCAGCAGGAACAGATGCTCTGTGACAGGGACCATTTCCTGAGAGAAGGGGGTCCAGGGTCCCAGGGGACTGGAGTCTGTGTTGAGGTCCCTTTCCTGAAAGAAGGAGCCCCAGAGTTCAGGCAAGTAGGGCGTCTCCCCCAAGAAAAGGTGGCTCTGGGTCCCGCAAGAACCAGGGGTCCGTGTCGGGATTCAAGAGGAGTATGGGGTCCTCGCAGGAACTGGGGTCCGACTGGGGGTCCACCTGAGAGGAGGGGGCGCAGGGACCAGGCAGGTATGGGGGTCCATGTCTGGGTTCTCCCCGAGAGGAGGGGCACGGGGTCCCAGCAGGAACGGGGTTCCATTTTGGGGTCCCCTGGAGAAGGGTCCAGGGTCCAGGGTCCAGGCAAGAGCAGAGTTTTGTTTTAGGGTTCCCCAAGAGAAGGGGCGCGGGGTCCAGGAAGAAACGTGGTTTCGTTTCGGGGTCCCCTCCAGAGGAGGAGTCTCGGGGTCCCAGCAGGAATGGAGGTCCGTGTCTGGATCCCTGCCCTAGGGGCGCGAGGTCCAGCCGGGCCCGGTAGGGGCTCTGGTGGGTCAGGGCGCTCGTACTCACGTCCAGGATGACGGCGGTACCCCCGCGCGATGCGGCGGGACCGGGCCGGGGGTCGGCAGTGGGGGCAGCGGGGACGTCGGTGGCCAGCGGCGCCCGAGGTTCGCCCATCCTGGCGCCCACCCAGCGCAGCAGCCCGCCCAGCGCCCGACCCTGCGGCGGCGGCTCCCGGAGCAGCCTGTGCGCGCCGGCCCTGCACAGGCGCGCCGCCCGCTCGCACATCGCTCAGCCGCCCAAGCCCGCCGACCCCCGCCCGCCGCCCGCGCGACCCTCCCGGCGCCGCCCGTCGCCGCGCCCCGCCTCCCTCCTCGGTCCACGGCCGCGGACACCAGGGACCGCCGGGCGGGGACTGGGGGGGCGGGGAGCCTGGACCCCGTGCCACGTGCCAGGTCCACCCCCACCCCGCCAGGCGCTGCGGCGGGGGCTGCCCGAGGGCGCTGGCCAGTTGGCTGGACCCCCGCCGGTCGGGGAGGGGGCTGCAGGGGAGGAGGCGCGACGGGTTCTGGCTGCGGGAGGTGGGGTCCCTGGGGGGCTGCCCTGTCAACCCCATTTTCCCTTGAGCCCCTCCTCCCCCCGTGGCGCCGCCGCAGGGTCCAGAGCGCTGTGTCCGGCGAGTCCGCAGCGCCCTCTGCTGGCACCAGCTCCAGATTGAGCGCCCACGCACCTAAGGCCTTCTCGTCCCCATCACTCCCGTGCCACCCACGATTGCCATCTAAGAGACTGCACGCCCCCACCCTACGCCTCCGCCATTACACAGGCCCAGCATCAATCTATGCCCAGGACAGCCCTCCTCCCACTCTCACCCACCCACCCACCCACCAGCTTCATTAACAAACACCCACCAGGTGTTCTATCCAGCGTTAGGCAGCAGGATCTTTGTGGCATAACAGGACCCTTAGCTTACCCTGGGGCAGAGCCACACACTGGCATGATTCCACAAATAAATGAACAATTGAAACGGAGATGCTCTGAAGAGGTGGCACTAGGGGCCACAGGAGTCACCAGCAGGGGTTTGTGTCAGAAGAGGCTTTGAAAAGGAAATGCCTCTTATGCTGAGTGACTAGAAGAGGAGTTAAAGAGAGGAAGGAAAAATCACGGGCTTAGAGACCATCTTGTGCAAAGTCCCTGTGGCAGGCACCACCATGGTTAACAGGAAGGACTGAGACTTTGTCACAGGGGGAGAAGCAGGGAATGTGGGCAGAGGCTGCAGAGGCCTCCACCCCACATCATTCCTGGGACACACCCTCCCCCAGCACTTGTTTCAGGCTGCTCTCTCAACTGCTGCCAATTCAACAATTGGCTCCCTCCCCACTTTGGACCCATGGCAACAGCAGTCAAGAAATCAAACATCTTGCATTGAGCTAAGCTGCTGCAAAAGACTTATTTCAAGTGTTACAAAGTGAAGATGTCACTTTGATGACTACGGTGCACCTGACCCAAGCCATGGTATTTCAGTCACCTCATCTCCAAGCTGGACAATGAACAAGACTGAAGAAGACTGGATGCCTTTGAATTATGGTGTTGATGGGATATCACATATGCCCCAATTGCTAGAAGAATGAACAAATCTGTCTCGGAAGAAATACAGCCAGAATGCTCCTTAGAAACAAGGATGGTGAGACTTTCTCTCATGTACTTTGGACATGTTTTCAGGAAGGACCAGTCCTTGAAGAAGGACATCATGCTTAGTAAATCAGAGAGTCAGCACAAAAGCAGAGGACCCTCAGTGGCATGGATTTCACAGTGGCTGCAGTGACGGGCTCCAGCCTAACAAGGACTGTGAGGGTGACACGGAACGAGGAAGTGTGTTGTTCTGTTGCACACAGGGTTGCTGTGAGTTGGAACTGACTCAGTGGCCCCTAACAAGAACCACTTGGGGTATCATCTTTATCCTTCTCACCACAGTCCATGGGCCTCTGACTCTCAGTGCGGGACCCGGGCACCCAGTCACCTCCCCAAATAGAGTCCTTGGATACAGGGTAGCTTCAGCATTAGTTTTATTTGGGACCTGATTCTGGAAGGGGTGGGCCTGGAGCCCCCCTGTCAGGGTGCTGGTCCCGACGATCCCAGCTCACCTGGGCACCTTTCCCGCTAGATTGCCGGTACAGATTTGTGCCAGGCCTGTGGCCACTGTTGGCTCGTTGGCTTCAGTCTGAGTCTGGGGCAGCCTGGGCGCCTGCTTCTCTTCCCCAGAGACCTGCTGCATGGGCTCATGGCGCCTCCTATTTCCTGCCAGGAGAGGCCCTCCTGGCTGGGGCATCTTTGTAGGGCTGTTGGGATGTCCCCTCCTCCTCAGGGCCTGAGGACAGGTGCCCTGTGCTAAGGTGGCTGCCTGGTCTCCTTCTTCAGCAGGGAGCTGGCCACAGCCAGGGCACCACCTTGCACAAACCGCACAAAGTTGTCCCCAGCCAGCGGTCCCACAGCATACAGGCCCTCCTGGTGGGTGCACTGGTAGGTGAAAGGGTCCACATCAACAGGGTTCCTCTTGGTGCTCAGTGGCTGGCTGGGGTCCAAGGCAAGGTTGACACCTCCCCCAGGGAGGAAGGAGAGGTCCGGGTAGGAGCCAATAAGGACCAGCACCAGGGAGATGCCAAAGACCTTCTGTCCACCCCGTGGGTCACAGAACACAGCCTGGTGGTCTTCCTTGAAGAGCAGGGGCCGGTGCTCGGGGAGGCTGAGATAGCCCTCGTACGGGCTAGGTGACAAGATGGACTGCTCACGCATCATCTGGTGCACCTTGTGGTACTCTGGGTACAGCATCTTGGGGAGCTGGTTGAACACCAAGCCGGGGTCATCTACAGTCCGCCGGAAGGCATGAATCACTGGCACATTGTAGTGACGGGCATACAGGACAGCGTCAGCTGCTGACAGCCCTGCACCCACGATGAGGACAGGGTCCGAGGATGGGGTCACTGCACCTGTCTGCACGGCTGCCTCGAGGGCTGACAGCTCATGGTGGACGAAGGGCAGGGCCTCCCCGGGTACGTCCAGACGGGCTGGGCTATCAGATGTGCCCGTGGCCAGGACCACGTTGCGGGCTCGCAGGGAGAAGGGCTGTGGGCCCCGGTCCTGGGTAGTCAGGAAGCCGCTCACTTGGAAGAGGGGGCTGGGGTCCTGGGAACCAGAGCTGCTGGGCTCAGGCATCCCCCACTCCAGAGCTGTGACCACGGCACCAGACACAAAGTTGCGGTCCAGACCCTTCTTGGTCACGTAGTCCCTGTAGTAGTGGGCAATATCCCCAGCCGTGGCTCGGCTGTTTCGGAGGCCTCTAGGGAAGGATACAGGAGGACAGATGTCAGAGAGCAGTCTGGAAGGAGGGGGACGGGTTGGGTGGGGATGACCAGATGGTGTCAGCCCAGGGCGCCACCTGTAGGACTGGGCCAAGCACTTAAACTCAAGAAGCCTCAGTCTTCTGAAAATGGGGCTAATAAGGCCTCTGCTAACCCCAGGAGGGGCAGCGTAAGGTCACATTTAGAGTGCAGACTCTAGACCCTGATGCCCAGGTTCAAATCCTGGCTCTGCTAGGTTCGAGCCCTGGTGATGTGAAGGTTAAGAGCTCAGCTGCTAACCAAAAGGTTGGCAGTTGGGTTGTACCAGCTGCTCTTTGGTAACTCTATGGGGAAGTTCTACTCTGACCTTCAGGGTTGCTATGGGGAATTACAGCAGGTTGGCTGTGTGCCTGTGATGCTCTGTGCCTCGGTTTCCTTAATTGGTATCCAGCTCATACAACAACGGTGGCTGTTTTCTCATAACTATTATTACCAGCCTTCTTTCCAGCGGCCACACTGGTGGGGCGATTGTTACTCATGGTCAGGTTGCAGGCTTTATTGAAGCCTCGGGCGCTCTCCTTTCCTGGGCTTCAGAGAGGTTGCTAAGGATGAACTTGCTTAATGGAGAATCCTAAGCAACATGCCAACACACATGTAAGCTAAATGCTACAACTGCACCGTGAACTTGGACGAGGTGCCCCGAGACCACTCCAGTCACCCCAATTAACGACTGACACTTGAACTCTGGAAATGAAGTTATTTCTGTGGGTTTGTCATTTTTACCACCCTTGTTGTAGTAAAAGTTATTTTTTAAAAAAAGCCCTCCCAAGAAGGTGTTCTGTATGGGGTGGTTTGCAATAATGAAAAATGGGCAAGAACCTAAAAACCCTGTGATAGTGGCAGTGCCATGAGGACGCAGAGCTTCCATTGTTGTCTTTTTGTTCTGGCATCTAAGCACGAGGCCTGGCACATCACAAGAATCCAGGGAAGATTTGTGACAGAGGACCTGCTGGGCTCAGGTGGGGAATATTATGCAATCATGTAAAAAGACGGTTACAGGCACTACGTAATCATATGAAATGCTTCTGGCATTGTGTGAAACATTCAAAGTAGGATCTAAAGAGTATGTTTACAACTGAAATAGAAGTTTCTGCCTGCCTGTCAACATCATTACACAGGCCTGAATGTCTTCTAACAAGTTCTCGGGGTAAAAGACTTACAATGGCAAGGAATCTTTGGCCCCAGAGACAGGCAGTGCACCCTGGAGAGGCCTTGCGCCTGTCACAGCCCCCGCCAGGCAGAGGAAACAGGGCTTCCTGTACAAGAGCAGAGACCACTCAGTGGAGGTGTCTGCTGGGAGCAGCTTCTCATTCTGACAACTCTAGGCACTGTCCCAGGAAAAGCAGGGTCTGAATCCCTTTATCCAACTCTACAGCTATTTCTCTAGGGGGCAAGGTGTCCACTGTGGGCACATACAGAGTCAGAAATAAGATGGGGAGAAAACGCCCACCAAAGGGACAGTGTTAGGAAGGCAGTTCTTCTTTTTACTTTCAGTTTTCTGCCACACAGTTATGTTTTTAATGCAAAAGCATTTTTTTAAAAAGGGAAGTACACCTCTTCTCAGCTGACTTAGAGAAAACGAGATTGTTTCTGGCCAAGTTCAGAATAGTGGACGAGGCAGCAGGGTGACCAGGGGCCTTAGAACCTGGGTCAGGGGGTGGGGGTGGGGGGCTGGCTGTCACCTCTTCTGAGCATCCTTAGGGGTTGCGATGCTATGGGGAGGCCAAGTGAGGGGTCCTGTAGCAAGGTGGAGGGTACACTGAGCAGGGCATTCTGGGGTGAGCCCAGCACTGCTACTCACTACCCCTGTGGTCCTGGGCAGAGCCTGTGTCTGCCTGCGTCTCGGTTTCCCCTCTGGAGGATGAGGAGGGTCCAGATTAGCCCTGAGGCCCCTTAAGCTCTGGCTCTTGAGATCAGGGTGGAAGGGCTTCCAGGCGGGCCTTACCTCCGCTTTTTGCGCATCCAGTCCTTGACCTGCAGGTCGGGGAGCCCCATCCACTGGCCTCGACTCAGGGTCACTGTGGAGCCTTCAATGGACTGCGTGAAGGAGAAGGCCTTCAGTCCAGACCTCTGCTGTCCATAGAAGGACAGCAGAGGGAAGGGAGGCCTTGACTTGGGACTGGCAGAAGAGGAAGGGAAGGTGTAGAAAGGAAGGGGGGAGGGGGAGGGAAAGACGAGGGGCCTTGAGTAGGGCTGGCCTAACCCCACTGCAGCCCCCTACTCACATGCCAGGCGCCCCCAGGCAGGTTCCGGCCTAGGACCACATGGGGGATGGCTCTCTCCTTCTGGTGCCTCCAGGTGAGCACCGACTCCAAGTTTCCCCCGAAGTCTGTGTCTGGTCGAAGGAGGGAATCGAAGAGCAGGGCCACGGGGCTTTGGGACCGGCCTTCGAGGCCTTCAGACAGGTAATCCAGGTCCTGGAGGGAGGTGGGAGTCAGAGAGGCCACGGGGGAAGGTGGGTTGGTTGCTCCCAGCAAGGGACAAGCGGGACGGTGGGGACTGAGGTCAGGCCAGTCCCTTGAGGCTGGAGGAGCCTGGTCTCACTGACACAGCCGTAGTTTGGGGTCTCTCCAGGAGCCCAAGTACCCCAGATCACTGACTGAACGGGAAAGAACAAGAAGAGACTCAAGCAGTTGCCTCATCCTGCATTCCCGTTCTTCTATCAGGGGTCAGGCAGACTTGGGAAATGCTGCCTCCCGGATGTAGACGATGCCCATTAAGACGTTAAAAGGCTTTGAAAAGCTACCCAAGGGTGATTTTACCTGTTTGTTTAATCACCCAGTGTCTCCCAGGCCCACTGTACTAGGGACATCTTGGGGGCGTACTACACTGAAGAACAGTGTGCTGTAGAAGGCACAGTGAACCAGCTGCTTTAGACCAAATGCCAGTCGGCTTCTCTCACTGGGCAACTTGGGGGTGGACACCTGCCTAAAGAGGGAGGTGGACAAGGTGTGGCCTCCTGGAAGTAAGGGATGTGAAGAGTGAATTTTCAAGCCCTTTTTGGAATGGGGAGTAGAACTGAAGTTTTGGGGGCAGGCTTTCTCAGCCTGGGCACTACTGATATTCTCAGCATCTGGGGGTAGCTGTAGGTGTCCAGCAGTACCCATTAGATGCCAGTAGCACCTTCTGTGTGGTTATGACAGGCAAAAATGTCTCCATACTGAAGAGTGTGCTTCTTGATTTCAATACAGGAGACCAACTGGGCAGCTCCTTCCTGTCTGGAGTGAGAGGAGAAGAAAGAAGGTGACAGGCGCTGGCTGAATGGACGTCAGAATTTCAGGGTACAGGGGAGGAGTGTGCTTGTCACAGTGTGGGGAGAACAACTGGAGTCACATAACAACATGTGTGTAAGTTTTTGTATGAGAAAAAGACTCGAACTGTAAACTTCCACTTAAACACACACATAAAAAAATGCCTGCAGACATTGCTGGACACACCCTGGGTACGAACATTTATCTCATCAAGCACTTCCAGAACTTCAGCATGGAAAATACTATATGTTTTCAACTCTCATACTTGAGGAGGAAACCCAGGTGGTGTGGTGGGTAAGTGCTATGGCTGCTACCCAAAAGGCTGCCAGTTTGAATTCACCAGGTGCTCTTTGAAAACTCTATAGGGCAGTTTTACTCTGTCCTACAGGGTCACCATGACTCAGTACACTTGTGGGTACACTTGAGAAAGCTGGGGTACAGGAAGGTTCAGATGGCCACACAGCTGGCCAGTAAGAGAGTAAGAAGTGACCAGCAGAAGCTCAGCTGAGACGCTCTAGGGGTAGCGAGACAGGCGAATGCAGCAGTGGGAGGTGTCCAAAGACAGCCCCACTTTCTCTTTCACAATTTCCGTGGCTGATTTCACAACCTCATTTCCTGTAAATGCATTCTCCTTTCCCTGTGGGAAGCTGGGATAATCTCTTGAGGGGGTGACCCACCTGGTCCAGGATGGAGACCTCTGGTGCCTCGGTGAGCTTCCTCTGCAGCAGAGGGTTTGGGTGGACAGCTCCCGGCTTCACATAGGGGGTGTAGCCTGAGAGCAGGTATGACAAGCAGATCCCCGAGGGGCCATTGCCTGGGGGGGGGGAGAGGGCAAGGGTCAGTGTGGGTGCAGGCATGGAAGGCAGCATTTTTAGGCCAAAGAGACCACCACTGAGGGCTTTGGTCATGATCTGACTCATTCATTCATTTATCCTTCCTTCATAAAAACAGGAATTAAACATGTATTAAGGCTTAGCATAATAATAGTAAAATCATGAACAATCGCTGAAGCACTGTACCGTGTCTGAGGCATGGTACTAAGAGCTCGGAACAGCAATACTAAAGGAATGGTAATGACAGCTAATATGATGCAGTGCTTACTCCGTCACAGAGGCCCTGCTGGCACAAAGGTTAAGCACTTAGCTGACAGCTTAACGGTTGGCAATTTGAACCCAACCAGTGGCTCCGTAGGAGAAGACGTGGCAAACTGCTTCCATAAAGATTACGGCCAAGAAAGCCCTCTAGGGTAGGTCTACTCTGTCACAAGGGTCATTGTGAGCTGGCATAGAGTCAGAGACACCCAGTGACAAAAACTAGCTCAAATGTCATGTCAAGTGGTTTTAGTAATCAAAATAACAATAAACTGACAGATGGAGAGGCTGTGTCAGGCCCCCCATGAGCCCTAAAGCACACACATTATCTTACTGAGCATTCCCAGTAACATTACAGAGAGAAATACTACTCTTTTTCTCTTTTTATAGGTGAGGACACTGGCACAGAGTTCAAGTAACTTTAAGTAAGCCCATGGTCACACAGCTGGCAAGTAGAAAAGAGAGGATTCAAACCTGGACAGAGGGCACCCTCGGGAACATACTGGAGATGCCAAGGTCACTGAGCACTGGCTCAGGTCAGATGAATGAGTTGGATACTGCACTACAGACTGTGAGGCATCTGGCTGGGTGAGCCCTGGGGCAGAGGGGGCTCAGGAGGGGTACAAAGCTACCGTGGGGCCAGCTGCCTCCAGCACTGAACATCCATTGAGTTGCCTGTCTGGAGCACTTCTTGGGCAAGTAGTCAGGTCCAATCTCCTATAGCTCTTCTTCTAATCTTGTGCTTTTCAGAGTATTACCCATCCATAGAATACCATTAAGGTGAGCAACAGGAAACTGACAATATTAACTGATTTGACTCACAAAAGTAGCCATTCCATGTGGATCCATCTGCTGCCTGCATGCGGGCATCATCTGAGCCCCATCTTTGCAGGCCCTAAGGACACGGGCCACATGCACTATGGTGTCCCCTCAGTGGGCACCTAGCACAGTGCCAGGCACAGGTGAGCACTGGGCAGACATGTGGGCCTGATGCAATGCTGGGAGCACGTGAGGCATGTGATTCAGGAGCAGGGCAGCCTGCAGCCACAGCCCGGCTCCCTCCATGCACCAGCTGTACTGCCTGGGGTGGGAGACCTCCCTTGCTAACCCTCAATTCCTCCTCAGTAAAACTGAGGCAGCAGGGGCCATAGCAGCCATCTCCCCGGACGGGAAAAGTGGCCGGCGACATGTGTGGCTCTGCAGTGCTGTCCACCAGGTGTGTAATGTATGCCACAGAGGCGATGTTCAATTTTCTAGTAGCCACATTAGAAAAAATAAAAGGAAACTGGCAAAATTAATTTTAATAATGGCTTTAAACCTATTGACCAGAGATAAGAAAAGACACTTCAACTTTTATGTTCATGCAAAATCTTTGAGCTCCTGTGTGTATTTTACACTTCAGGAGTCCCTGAGTGGTGCAAACAGTCAAGTGCTTGACTACTCGCCAAACCATCGGGGGTCCGAACCCATGCACAGGTGCCTTGGAGGAGAGGCTTGGCAATCTGTTTCCCGGTGGTCACAGCCTCGAAAATGCTGTGAAGCAGTTCCACTCTGCACCCACAGGGTGTCAAGGAGTCAGAGTCACAGCAACTAATCACAACAATTTTACACTTACAGCAATCTCACAGTGGACCAGCCACTTTTCATGGGCCTTGTTGCCACACATGGCTGTGGCCACCATACTGGGCAATGCAGAGTCAGATCTTAAAAGTGCAGGCTTGGGGACCCAGCCTGCCATCACCCTGGTGTAGCTCCAGCCACACAGTAGATACTCAATGACTAGACTAAGGACCCCAAGTATAAAGGGAAGCCAGGCCTGGCTTTGCTCAGCTCCTGACACAGATTACCACGGGCACCCTATGTTGTGTGCCAGCCCTGCCCCTGCCCTGGGCACCCCACTCACCGATGATGACAACTGCGAGGGGCTCTGGGTTGCTGGTGCTGAGGTGGTCTTTCCTTGAGGAGTGCATGGCTGCAGCTGGCAGTAGGCTCAGAGCTGGCAACCGACCTGGGGACAGAGGTCAACATGGGTGTCACTTCCTGGCTACAGGTAGCCTCTGTGGACTCAGGGTAGAGTCTAAAGTCTCCTGGAGGAATACTGACTCCCCTTCTCCCTTCTCCAAAGAGGCTAGTCGCCCTCAGCCTCATGTTATGCAATAATGCCGCCCAGCAGGCCCCTGCCCCTCCCCCAGCTTGCTTACCTGGGCAGCCTCTAGCCCTCCAAGCCTCACTGCCTACTGACCCTGGGGCAGTAACCGCACTGGCAGCTGGTTACTTGCAGCTCCATATCTACCTTCCATGAGGCTGCAGCTGCCCCACCCAGGGATAAGCCCTGCCCAGTCCCCACCATGGTCCAGCAGTGCAGCCTGTGGACTTTGGAGCCATAATCTGGGCCTAGTGAGCTGCTTCCCAGCAGGGTGACTACGGGCCCATTCCTGGATGTCTGGGGGCTCTGTTTCTTCATCTGCAAAATGGGAATAGTGATACTCTTCTACAGCACAGTGGTTAAGAGCAGCTGCTAACCAAAAGGTCGGCGGTTCAAATCCACCAGCCACTCCTTGGAAACCTTGTCTTACAAGGTTGCTATGAGTCAGAATCAATTCTATGGCAACGGATTTGTTTTGTTTTCTACCTTATAGGGTTGCTGGGGGACCCAGTGAGATAACGGACATGAAGCACCTGCCGGGTAAATCTGCCAATGGGAAAAGGGCTTATTTCCATGGCAACTGTGGAAGGCAATTCTTTGGGTTAGGAATCTTGGACAGCCTGCCCTTCTGTGGAGCACCAATGCCCCCTGCTGCCCACCAGCCCAAATTACTTGAAGGGACCCAGATAAGGTTCTCATGGCTAAAGGGTCCTGGGGACACTGGGGGCCCACTCTCCCAATCCAGCTAACAGTGGCCAGCCACCAGCCTCACCCACCATCTATGTGATTGCCAGCTGAGGATCACAGGACAATGGGCACGGGTGTGCGATAGTTGGCAGTTCGCATTTTTTTTTGCATCATCCTCACACTGACCCCATGGGGTACGTGCTAGCCATGCTATTATCCAAGTTCATAGATACATACTCTGGGGCTCAAAGAGGTGGTGCTCAGTGTCACACGGCTGGCATTTCAGCCCAGGGCTGAGGGGTGCCCAGGATTTTCCTGTAGACTCTGTGCTATCGTCTGTCCCTGGGAGGGGACCCAGGATGTGTCACAGCAAGAGGCGGAAGTGGGCGGGTCCAGGGCCTTGGTGGTGGTCACAGCCACCGGCCCAGAGCACGGTCCTGGGCCCTCAGCTTGCAGGATTCTTCCAGAGAAGGTGGAAACCTGCATTTTATGTGATTTCTGTGATTTTTCTGATTCAGCAGAGTGGGCGACTGATTGACATTTTTGGAAAATCTCGAACAGGTGCTACAGCAGGGCTGAGGCTGGCATGCAACTTCTGCTGTGTGCAGAGGAAGAAAGCCCAAGTCCACTGCCTGGCAGGTTCCCATGGATAGATGAGGGGCAAGCATCTGGGGCAGGTCAGGGAGAGGGGCTGGGCACCACCCACGAAGACAACTGCTGACCTGGCACAGCACTTTACAGTTTGTGAGGAGTTTGCCCTTAAATGATAGTGGTCCTGTCAGTGACACTGGGAGGTGCACTGGGTGACCTCTGTTCTGCAGGTGAGGACAGGGTGGCCCAGAAGGGAAAGATGTACAGGGGTCACCCCACAGCAGGAGAGTAGCAATTCAGGGCCCAGGCTCCCTCATGGGTGCTATCACATGCCCTGTGAATAACTTTCCTTGCCTGTCCAGGTCAGGGCCATGTCTCCAGTGTCCAGGTCCTCTCTCCCTCCCCCGGGGAATGATAGGAACTTCAAGGCCTTCTCCATGCCCTGTTTTTTTCCAGGGCCCCATGCTGTCTATCTGAGAGAAGGCTCTGGGGTGACATCATTGCCACCAATAATAATAAACAGCTAGCACTTTCACGTGGCACGGAGTTGGCTCTGTGCCAACCATGCTTCTGCATGCTCTGTGCATGTCAACTCATGGAGTCCTTATTTCATTGGGCTGTGATAAGTACTCTTACAATCACTCCCAGTACTGATAGGGAAACTGAAGCCCAGAGAGCTGCTAATGGCTAGCGTTCACAAGTCTGCATGGGCCATGCTGGACTGGAGCCCAGGACCTTCTCTGTGCCCAAAGAGCCCTCCAGGCCAGATCCCAGCACTGGTGCCAGCAGGCAACAGAGGCTCCCAGCCCAGATGGTCTCCCACTGATGGGTGCTGGTTGGATAGGCTACGACGACGAATGAGACCGAGTTCCCAGGGCACTTTCTCCTGGTGCCCCTCTTGGCCAAGGGGCTTCCACTCCTTATCTTTGCTTTCTTGTAGGATAAGGGCAGTAGGGGTACACAAGACATCCTTCTTAGTGCTATCCACCTACTGTATCCTTCAGCCCCCCTCTACAGGGGGATCCTCCTTCCACCTTATAGATGGGGACACCGAGGCACAGGAAGGTAAAGCCACTATCTGAGGTCACACTGCAGGGATCTGATCCCTGTGGCTAAGCCCAAGAACCTCCACCAGCAGCACTGTGCTTCCTCTGCCCAGGTCACACGATCCCCATCCCCGCCCCTTTGTGTTCTCCACTATCCAATAAGGATGAGGAAATTTAGGAGCCCAGCTGGTGGACAAGGAATCCAAGCTGCTTGCCCCTTTCCCTCTGGTGGGAGGTGCAGGAGACTGACTTAACAGCTAGGACTTGTAGACTCCAAGTCAAGTGCTCCCTACGGGCACCACCAGGATGCCATTGTCTTGAGATCATAGTCCAGGGGCCACCCATTGGTCACTTCTTGTGCAGAAGCACTTCCTGGAAGCTCTGAACCCTGAGAGCTCTCTCACCTCGGAGGATACCCACTGAAAAAACACAGTGATAACAAGAACATTTCACACTTTTCCATTTCTTTCCCACTTTCATGAAGTTGAAGACACCATTTTTAATTTTAACTTCTGAAATTCCTCTGAAGATGGCACATGTTACTGAAAAAAAGGTTAACACTGAGAATTCACAAAACTCACAAAACCAAGTAAGCATAAAAGAAATCAAAATAATGATGCTTTCAGGGGGTGGTTGTGTTTACGTTTGTGGCACTGATGATCCAAAGTCCACCAGAGCTTAAAGCTGCACCAAGACCAGAACACTTGCATTGGCTTCACTGGCCCTCTGATCATCTGACTTCGAAGACAGCCCTCTGGGGTGAGTTTTCTTGGACCCACTGCACAGCTGGGAAAACTGAGGTAAGGAGAAGAGGCACCCTGCTCAAGGCCGCCCCGATCATATGGGTCCAGGCCACGAGAGGTGAGGAGAAGGGGCACCCTGCCCAGGGGCATCCAGGAACCTATGAGTCCATGCCATGAGCACTGATCCTAGTTCTGCCCCTACACCAGTGCCACCCTGGACGAGTCCCCGGATTTCTCTCAGTAAGAAGGGAGGTCACAGTGACACCAAGAAACACCACGCCAAGGCGACAGGGAACTAACTTAGCTGTGAACCCTGCCCACAGGGCTTCCCCTATAGACCCGCCCCCAGCGCTACCTCCTTCTCTCAGGCGACCCCACCGAAACTCCAGGGGCTCCCTGAGCCCCCAGCCTTCCAGCCCAGCACCATTGAGCGTGCAGTGAAAAACTAGTCCTGGGTCCCCATGCTTGGCTGACGGTTGGCATAGTGTGCTTTGTCCGGCGGGTGGCTGGACCCAGCGAGCTCGGCAGCGCTAGGGGCCACGCCTCCTTCCCGCCCGGAGCATACTGGCCAGCGGCCAAGTGGTCACACGGGCCAGGCTGGTGGGCCACAGGACAGTGGTTGGGGTGGGGGCGCCTAGCACCCCAAGGGTGAGCCTGGCAAGGGAAGAGGCGGGCAGCGCTGGGTGGGGGAGCCCAGTGCCTCAGGACTTCTTAGGGGTCCCTCCCGGCTTCAGAGCCTGCAGAGCCGAGCCCGGTTGGTTACTCTTGCAGGACATGGACCCGGGTCCCAGGCCTGGCTGGGGTCACTCACCTGATCGGCAGCGGGTGGAGGGAGCCGGCGAGCCTGGCTGGCCAGGCACAAGAAGCAGGGGGGATCCCAGAGCCCGCCGCGGAAACTGGACACCCGTCACTCTTGGGAACCCGAGAGGCAGTGAGCGGCAAGGCAGAAGCGACGGTATTTCACCGCCAGGCGGTGGGCGGGGCCGGGCAAATCACTTTCATAAGCATGACTCAGCACCCCTGGATGAATGAACTTGCACACGCGAGGGCGGGACGCGCCGCGAGCCAGAGCTGCCTTGAAGGGGCCCTCCGCCGCCGGCACCTGCCTCCTGCCAGCCGACCCCGCGGTGACTCCCGCATTCCACTCCGATTCCGCCGGGCAGCCCCCCTCCGCTGTCCCCGCCCACAACCGCCCCGGCTGCCAGGCCAGCTCTCCACCTACTGGCGGGGGCACGCAGCGCAAGCTTCTACTGGCTGAAGGTGTTGCCTCGTTTGAAAAAGGGGGCTAAGGAAAAGCTTCTCCTGCCTCCTGTGGTGTGGACTTACAGAGACCATCTGTCTCCCAGTCTGCAAACAGGAAGCCCCTCCCAGTTTATACCCCATTTTCTTCTTCATGTTTTCGCTTTACAGGTATCCCCTCACACCTCAAACCTGTCTGGTTGCTCTTCAGTCGTGTTTGTTTTCTCTTGCCCTAAACCAGAATGTGGGCGCTGCGTGGGCAGGGAGTTACGTCTCCCATGTCCCAGGCACGATAGTGGGCATTCAGTGTTTGTTTAAAGGAAGAAAGTTAGAACCGAGTCTGGTCCGTAGTGCTCAGAACCTATTAGCTGTTATTTCCAATACTGATGCTGGGGTCCCCTCGTCACCCCTTCAGGCTTGGAGGCACCCCTGCTAAGCCCTGTCCTGCCGTTTGGCAGGGGATGGGCACCAGTGCCGGTCGCAAGATGGAGTAGGAGGGGAGGTATTCACCTGGGCTTAAAGTTGAAGGGAGCACCAAAAAACTTCAGTAATTGATAAAGTAGTATTTTAAAGCAATTTGCTTAAAAAAATCAAAATTAATGTAAAAAAAATCCGTGGCAACTAAAATATCAACCTTTACAATAAAGACAGGATCCAAGACAGTCTCGAGCCATGTCGTATTGGATCCTGAGGCAAAAGGAAACAGAGGGAATACTGATGCTGTCTTCAGTGAAAACTGTGATAATCTGTTCATCTTAGATGTTTGGCCTTCATTTAGATTTTTTTTTTTTTAAAGAAATTGCGTCCATACGTGATGTGGCCTGGTTACGAGTGTTTTGGACCCCTTAAACATTGTGCCTGAGACAAATGCCTCACCCTCCTCCTGCTAGTCTGGCCCGAGCTGCCGCAGGTGACCCAGGCCCTGCCCTGGACGAGGATGGGAGCCTGAAGTTTCGTTTCACATCTAGCCCAGCAGTCACATGGCCCAGGCTGGCTAAACTCTGGGTACATGTGGCCTCCTGAAGCCTCAGTTTTACCTGTGTGAAAATGGACATACATAGTCTCTTCCTCCTGGGCAGCCACGACTAACTGGGGAGGGTAGGGGTGGGCACATGACACAGCTTGTGGCCCATGGCAGCTAGGCATTGGAAGCTCTCTGCTCCTGGCCTCAGTTCCCAGCTTCTAGACCCACTGCAGTTGTGCTGTGTGACCTTGAGGCGGGGGGTGGGGGCGGGTGGGGGAGGTCGGCCTCCCTCTCTGGGCCTCTGTTCTAGCTGTGGCCAACGCTTCCTGATGCCCCTGGAGCCCAACAATGCCCATGGAGGGTCTGAGGCCAGCAGCCCGAGCATGTACCTCTTGTGCACACTCCATCTTCTCCCAGCAGCTGCCTCGCTGTCTCCTCTTCCTCATCTGCCTGCAGCTTCCCCATGTTTTCAGATGTGTAAACTGAGGCAGAAAGACACATGCCCTGGATCAGAGACCAAAGGTGAGGCTGGTGAGGTTGCGGGTGGAGGGTCTGCAGAGGAGAGCCCAAGAAGGAGGCTTCCCAGAAACCTATCTCCTGAGCCGTGTCCACAACCCCCACCCCCACCCCACCATAACCCATGGCCTCCACTGGCCTTGACTCCTTTTCCAGATTTTGAAAAGTTGCTGATAACAGGGAATCGAGGGTAACATGTGGACTTTCTTCTCTGCCGCCTTGTTTGCCAACCATGTGATTACTGGAGACAGAAATTGTTTAGATGCTTCTGGAAAGCTCGATTAAGATAAAGATAATGTGAGAAGCAGATGAAGGGGAAATGGAGAGAGAAAGGGCAGGCTGGGACCTTCAGGCTGTCCGTGGGGATGCATGCTCTTGGATCCCACTGGACACCTCTAACACCTCTCATCGGCCTGGCCCAGCTCATGGCTGTGAGCCACATGTGGCTGCTGAGCACTGAAATGTGAAATGTGACATGTGCCGGGAGCAGAGAGGACAGCGGCAACAAATAAAAATACAAGATGTCCGTATAAGTCTGAATATCAGGAAACAACAATCAATTTCTAATTTAAGTATGTCCTATACATTTTTTGGTTATTAAACAAATAAACACAAACTCATTGTCATCAAGTTGATTTGAACTCATAGCAACCCTATAGGACAGAGTAGAACTGCCCCATAGAGTTTCCAGCAAGTACCTGGTGAATTCAAATTGCCAATCTTTTGGTTAACAGTTGTAGCGCTTAGCAGCTATGCTACTACATTTGGCTACACTCATCCTACAACAAGTCATCCTTTATCTGAAATTCAAATTTAACTGGACAGCCTGTATTTCATCTGGCAGCCCTCACTGGATTTTGAATACACACTGGATTTTAAAGAATCAATTTTTTCTTTTTTAATAAAAAGAAAGCAAAATATTCCTTTTTTGTCTTTTTGCATGAATTGCAAGATATAATGAAAATATTGTGGATGTACTGGGTTAAATAAAGTATATTATTAAAATAGACTTTACCCCTTTCATGGCTTATTGAACATGGCTGCTAGCAAATGGAAAGTTACACAGTCAGTGACTGGCATAGTTTACTCTGAGACAGTGAAGATTTTGACCTGAGTGCCTGCTGCTGACATAAACCAGAACCATCCTGGGTCTAGCACCGAAAGTTCCGCTGCGTCCGCTTCTCAGTCCCAGACAACCAGAATGCTTGGTCACTCTGGAGCGCTAAGAGTGGATGGGCAGCGTGACTTGGGAGAGGGGGTTTCCTTCTGCTCCTCGATTTCCTCATCTGCACTGATGCAGCTAGGAGGGGGCTTGCTGGTGACAACAGCTAATCCATGCAGGATGAATGTGGGAGGCTTGGCACATGACAGGAGCTTGGTACTGCAGCACCCCCACCCTAGGGCCCTGCAGGGTGCTCAGGAGCTGTTGAATGAGTGGGAAAGAATGGGGTAATTCATGTTGCTCCCATGGGGGTCTTGGTCCTGAGACAGAATCTCCTACCCTTCCATCAGAACTACTCTTACTGTCTCCCAAAGAAATCCCAGAATCATGCGGAGGGCTGCCCTTGCCCCTCCTCATCCCTGCTCCTCCTCTGGTCCTTGCCTCCTTTGTCCTCAACCAGTGGCTCCTACAGCTACTGTCCTTTGCTGGGCACCTTCAGAGCTGGGCACTGTGAACAGAGGATTCCTTATACCCAGATGAGGCTCAGATAGGGTGATCTTAGGCCTGAGGTCACACAGCAGCAGAGCCAAGGTTTGAACCCAGGGTTAAAGCCCGATGAATAAATGGTCGCCTCCTTCCTGTTCCAGGAGCAGAGGCAGGGGTTGGGGACCCTGTCTGCATTCTCCTCATCACAGTGGGCAGCCTGAAGACCTCACCTACCGCCACTGTTGCCCCTCTTTACCAAAGTGTCCTACAGAAAACGTGTTCCATGGACTGACCAATGCCGCTGGATTTGCACAGTGGTCAGCAAGGAAGACACAGCGTCATTATCCCACCCTACAGGTGAGTATACGAGGCCTGACAAGTTAAGGCAGGCCCCAAGTTCACTGTGAGTGGCAGAACTCTGTCAGGAAGAGAACAGGCCAGTCCAGCACATGAGACGTTAACTAATATTTGTACACTACCTCACCGTTTACAAGACCTGGTCATTCCTGTTATTTCATCGATTTTCCCTGCAGCCCAGAGAGATGGGCAAATATTTTCAACAGCAACTTTTAGTTTACAGATGAAGAAATCAGGGTTCAGAGAGATCAACAGATTTGCCCAACACTGTCCGGAAGTGGAGGGGTGAAGGCACTCAGACTGCGGCCTGTCTGGAGGACAGAACCCAGGGCAGCAGTGGGGCCGCCTGGCCCAGAGGGGAGAGGAGGGTGCTTGGTTCGTTCTGGGAGTCTGGAATCACTGCAGACCCCTACAGGAGATGCTGACAAAGCTGAGGATGACACATGGCCACACACAAGACTGAGGGGAGCACAGGGCAAAGGAACCTGAGGGAGGGTGCGAGGAGGTTGGGGCAGAAGGGTGTCTGCTCAGGTGTAAGACAGGGGAGACCCCAGCTCCTTTCAGCAGATACATGACACACACCCCTTGCTCCCCCAATTCCACCGTCTTTTCCTTGAAATCCTTGGCTGTCAGATTGATTCTGACTCACAGGGACTGTACAGGACAAGGCAGACCTGCCCCCATAGTGTTTCTAAGGCTGTAAGCTTTACAGGAGCAGACGGCCGGGTCTTTTCTACTGTGGGGCAGCTGCTGGGTTTGACTCATTGACCTTTTGGTTAACAGCCAAACGCTTAACCACTGCACCACCGGGACTCCTTTCTCCTTAAAAACCAGGGGAAAGTTCTGGCGGGACAGTAAATGCTCCAGAGTCAGGGAGGACAAGATGTGTAAAAGGTGTGTAAGAGGCTTCATTCTGGAGGCAGACAAGCTGGGATTCTGGCTCTGTTGCTTTCAACTGTGTGACTTTGGGCATCTGTAACCCCTCTGAGCTCTACTTCCTTATCTGTGCGATGGAGATCACATCACCCGCTCTTGCAGAGCAGTGCTGCTCTTCCCTGATTGTACGCTGGGGCCGTCTGCAGAGACTTAAAGAATAAAGTAATGCTCAGAGCCCCGTCTTACAGATTCCCAATGTCAGTGGTCTGGGATAGCGCCGGGGAGTCTACATTTCCACCGCAGGTGCTTCCTGTGTGCAGTCTGCGCTGAGAGCGTCTGTCCCTGTGGCCACTGGGATATAAGCTGATGTCAGCACGGCCCCAGGGAGTGGCTCTATGCGTTAGACAACCCCAGCTCTGCCGCGCCATCTCTCTGTACCTGCTTCCTTAGGCTGCTGCAGGAACTGTCATGGGGACTAAGAAAGAAGTATGTTTTCTGGGGAGCCAGCTGGTGACTGGATGGAGCCTCGTAAAAAGCCAAACAGCCCACTAATGCCACAAATTGACCAAGACCTTGACACTGTCTTGCTGACCCACTGCAGAGCTAGCCACTGTCCCTGACTCAGCTCTTCAGCAGCAACTCCATGAATCTCAGTGGAGGACGGAATCTTTACTCTTGCCACGATCTATGTAATTTACAATAAGCAGGACCATGCTCTTAACTCCAATCAGAAGGAAAAAATCCTCAGGGAAGAAATGGCATCACTAAGATAAGAGACACAGCGGTGAAAAATTGTCAGCAATTTCTGCGTCTAAGAACCAAGAACAGTCCAATATATTGTGAGTATATGCCCAGTGAAGGGTCCTGTGCAGCCTTTAGATATGACAAGGAACCAAGGGGTGACTGAAAGACTCTAAGATATCAACAGGAGAAGCAGACAATGAGATGGACTGACACTGTGACCAAAGTGTAGGCCTCTGGGCATGAACTGGAAGGGATACAGTGAAGAAAAGAAAGCTAGATTGATGGTTGGGACCAAAGGATTTCACACGGAACCTCTAAATTTCAGTTGCCATTATCTCTGCATAATGTTGTTGTTGGGTGCTGTTGAGTTGACTCTGACTTGTAGCAACCTCATGTGACAGAGCAGAGCTGCCCCATAGGGTTTCCTAGACTGAAATCTTTGAGGGAAGGAGCCTTGGCGGCCTAATGGTTAAGTGGCACTTTGAACCCCAAAGCAAGCAACTGGAACCCAGCAACCGTTCTGCGGGAGAAAGTTATGGTAGTCTGCTCCTATAAAGATCACAGCCTGGGAAAACGTACAGGGTGGATCTGTTCTGCCCAGCAGAGTTGCTGTGAGTCGGATTCTTTTCCCTGGCAATGGTTTTGGTTTTGGTTTTGGTTTTAATCTCTATGAGAGCAGAAGGACAGGTCTCTCTCCAGTGGAGCTGGTGGGTTGAAACCCACCAGCCTTTCAGTTAGCAGCCAAGTGCTTAGTGGTTGGACCAGGACTTCTTTCTTTGTAGAAAACAACTGTAATAATCATAAGGAAAAACAGTTCATTGACACAAGAATTTTCTGTCTGTTTTTTTTTTTTTTTTTTTTTGCTGAAATAAGAAAATGTCTAGCATGGGGCCTGCGATGCACTAATAGCTGAATAAGTACGAATGACTAAATGAGTCTTTGAGGCCACTGTGATAGACTCTGGAAACGTTTTTGAACATTCATGGATTGTCACTGCTTTATGTCGTACCCCATGGTTGCCATGCCTTCCGTAGGTCATTGATGACAGTTTTGAATTGTCCAAGGGTGAAGACAGAGCCCTCTGGCTCAGCACCAGAGACCATTCCCACAGTGTCTGGGGTTCTCCTATTGTGACAGGGGTGAATAACTAGGGCCCTGCCTGTGGAGTCAGAGGCACTGGTTTTCATCTCAGTTCTGGAAATTTCTTGGCATACGTCCTTGAGTAAGTTACTTAATTTCCCTGAACCTCAATCTCCTGTTCTACAAAGCAGGGATAATAATACCTCCCCCCACGGTAGCTTGCTGCCTGGCACATTGTGGGTCCTCAGTACATGGTGGGTATCCTGCAGCCTGCCCACCACCCCCTCTGCTGTGGCTGAGGATGCTCAGGGAACCAGCAGGCTTCTCGAGGCAGGGACAAGCACGGGGGCCCAGTTTCCCCAGGCGGGAGAGATTCATGTTGCAGGGGTCCCACTGGTTCTTCTGTCATCCAGGCCACATTTCCCCCAAATATCCTCTAGGGCAGCTCTTCTCAAAGTGTGGTCCCCAGACCAGCAGTACCAGCAGCGCCTGAGAATTTACTAGAAATGTAAATTTGGTACCCCATCCCAGACTCACTGGATCAGAAATCCTGACTGGGCCCAGCAGTCTGCATTTTCCTGATGCCGCCCGGGCCCAGGCCATCCCCGTGGTTGGCTGTAGAACAGGCTGTGTGACCCACAGGGTTTTTGCCTAGTCCATCTTAGTCTGAAAGCTCCGCTGAAACCTGGGCAGCGCCACAGCAACGTCCAAGTCTTCGTAGACAGACAGGCAGTATCTTCACGTGAGGCGCACTGGTTGGGAATACAACTTGGGTCTCCTGCACAGAAGGTGACAATTCTACTGCTGGACCACCAGTGCCCCTGCTCCCCTGCAGGCTTGTGTCCACGTGTGTACGCTAAATCCTGGCCGGGCAGCATGGTCAGCGTTAGAGTTCTACCACACATCCCCCTACCACTTTGGGAACCTGGGCCTGTGCTTGTTCCTGCCTCGAGGGTTCTGTTGGTTCCCTGTGCTTCTTAGTGATGCTAATAGCTCCAGGGTCATGTCCTTGGACAGTCACTTTGCAGCAGGTGAGGAGGCCTGCAGACTTCAAATTGCAGGGCTGTTAACAGCCCTTTTCCTGGCTTCTGTTCCCCCTGACAGGTGGGTGGCCTGTTCTGGTCCAAGTCCTTTGCCCTTGACAGAGAGGCTAAAAACTTTGCCTTTGGCCCCAGGAGAAAGGACTCTGCTTCCTTCGTGTCCTCTGCCCCACAGGAGCAAGCATGCTGCTTTGTTTGTGTCCTCTGCCCAATGAGCTGCTAAATAAAGCCTCGTTTGCCTTCCTCGTAAGGTTTACAAACCTTCAGGGCCTTGCTCTCTTGGACTGCTGAGGTCAGGGTCATGGGAAGGTTCAGGACTGGGAGAGATATCCCATCAATACTTTGCACATTTCTCTTAAAGTGAGCAATCATGCCAGCATCAGACCTCTTGGAGGCCCCAGAGAGAGAGGGCTTTGGGTTTCTGGGTCTACCAATGGGTCCTTTGCTACTATGGTCCCATATGCCTTTCGAGTCATTTAATTAACTGCCAATGGGATCCTGCTCCTGGCTCCCTACACTTTCCGTCTCCTAGACCCGCCTGCTGGTCCCTGCTTGATCCCACACAACCCAGAGAGGACTGCTCTTCCCAGGCCCAGTGAACACACCTGTCACCCCCCTCCAGCCTACCATCTGCTCATACCCCTCCTTGCTCTTCTCCGGTTGTGGCCACGTCTCTAGTTTGTCTCCCCTTCTCTGTTTCTAGGCGGCAGCAATGAGAGCTTTCATTTTCTGAATCCCTGTGGAAACCATGGTGCGCAGTGGCTGAGTACATGACTGCTAACCAAAAAGTCAGCAGTTCCAATCTGCTAGGTGGTCCTTGGAAACTCTATGGGGAAGTTTTACTCTGTCCTATAGGGTCACTATCAGTCAGAATTGACTCGATAGCAGTAGGTTGGGTTTGGTTTTATAGCATCCCTATATGAAGAAGAATGAGGCATCAGCGTTAGTGGAAGACTCATTAACAACCTGCATTATGCAGATGGCACAACCTTCCTTGCTGTAAGTGAAGAAGATTTGAAACACTTTCTGATGAAGACATCCCACAGCCTTCAGTATGGATTGTACCTCAACACCAAGAAAACAAAAGTGCTCACAACTGGAACAGTAAGCAACATCATTAGAAACACAGAAAGGATGGAGGTTCTCGGGGTTTTTGTTTTACTTGGCTCCACGATCAACACCTATGGAGGCACCAGTCAAGAAACCCAAGGACACATTGCATTGGGAAAATCTGATGCAAAAAGACCTCTTTAAGTGTTGAAAGGTAAAGATGTCATCTTGAAGACTAAGGTGTGCCTGACTCAAGCCATGACATTTTCAATTGCATCATATTCATGCAAAAGCTGGACAATAAATAAGGAAGACAAATTTATTGACACATTTGAATTGTGGTGTTGGAGAATACTGAATGTACCATGGACTGCCAAAAGAACAAACAGGCCTGTTCCGAGAGAAGTATAGCCAGAGTGCTCCCTGGAAGTGAGGATGGCGAGACTGTGTCTTGCATACTTCGGCCGTGTGGTCAGGAGGAATCAGTCCCTGGAGAAGTACTTTACCTGGTAAAGTAGGGGGTCAGTGAAGAGGAGGACCACCCTTAACAAGATGGATTGGCACAGCAGTTGCAACAAGGGGCTTAGGCATAAAAATGATTGTGGGCACGGCGCAGGACAGGGCAGTGTTTTGTTCAGTTGTGTACAGGGTCAGTGTGCACAAGAACTGACTCAGTGGCACCTAACAACAACAACATAGGGTCACTATGAGTCAGAATTGACTCAATGGCAATGGCAGTGGTTTACTGTACGCTGGAGTCCCTGGGTGGTGTGAACGGTTAATACGCTCAGCTGCTAACTGGCAGGTTAGTGATGTAAGTCCATGCTCAGGTGTCTCAGAAGAAAGGCCCTGCCATCTTCCAAAAAACTGGCCCTTGAAAACCCTATGGAGTACTGCTCTACTCTGACACACACATGGGGTCACCATGAGTTAGAGTTGACTCGTTGGAGACTAATCACCGTAACCTTACGTTGAGCTTTATCAACTTCTTTACAAACCTGTTCTCATAGAACCCGTGAAGCCCCCACCTTTGCTGGTCTTCCAGCCCAGATGCTAAAAAAGCCAAGAGACCAGCAAACATCTCCTGTCCAAGTGGAGTGAGCTTAAGAGAAGAAACAAAGAGGGAGCTTTGGAGGGAGTTACAGGGTTTTGGGATGCTCACAGGAGCCCTGGTGGCACAATGTTTGTGCACTTGGCTGCAAACTGAAAGGTCAGGGGTTCAAACCCACCAGGATCCCTGCGGGAGAAAGATGCTTTAGTCTACTTCTCTGAAGACCACAGCCTAGGAAACTTTATGGGGCAATTCTGCTCTGTCCTATAGGGTTGCTATGAGTTGGAATTGACTCGATGCCACACAGCATCAATGACAGGGATGGTCACAGGCACTTCTCTGAAAAGGTGGCACTTTGACTGGGATGGAGCTTGGTGGTTTGGAGAACTGGGGTGGGGAGCATTTGGAGCTGAGGGAAGCTGGACAGAGATGCACAGGTAGAAGCCCTAAGTAGGAACTGGCTAGTTTTGTCAGAAACACTGGAGGAAGGAGGAGGAAGGGTGTGGAGGAACCTGGAGGCTGGTACAGATCCTGTTGTGGAAGCCTCAGAGGTTGAGAGACAACCGTGGGTGTCATTTGGGCTGCCATGCGAAGCCCCTGGAAAGCTTTGAGCTGGAGACTCCTTGACTGAGCAAGAGTAGAGGCAGCAGAGAGAGAGAGGCTAGGGTGTCTGTTCAGTGAAGGCTAGCACTAGGATGCTAGCTGTGCAGGTGGAGAAAACAGGTGAGACTTTGGTCCATTTTGGATGGACATTACCATAACTAGGCTTGGTAATGGATTAAAACTTTCCTTTCTCCTAAAGGAAAGCCCTGATTTGTAGGATCTGCCAATTCCCATGGTGTAAATACTCCCACTACTTTGATGAGGCTAACCTGATGAATGAAGAATTGGGAAGAGATGTGCATGACTGGCTCTCCATGGCTTGAGCTGATTCTCACCACCAGTGGGGTGAGTAGGAAGTAAGAATGTCTATAGCTTTCTTGTGTGAGCAGTGAGATGGATGGTGGGGAAAGGAGATGGAGAGAGCAACAGATGGGGAAGCAAGAGTGTGTCTTGTCCATGTTGAGCATGAAGTGCAGATCTCTCCATGTAGCTGGGTACTGAAGTCAGGTCTTGGAGGGTAAGTGTGACGCTGTTGGCAAACAGATGATGTTCAAAACTCAGGGATCAGGAGAGATCACTGAGAGAAAGCAAGTACAAGAGAGAAGAGGGTCAGATGATGCTGAAGGAGGCAGCAGCAACCCAGGAACTCACTGTGGAGGCTCACATCTTCCACTAACCTGTGAGGCCTAAATCTTGCTCCGTGTTGGGGTGCAGCAATACCTGGTGGGTATGTCTTCTCAGAACTGATGACTCCCCCTTTTGGTCATGGCTCAAGCTCCTGGACCTCAAACCAGACACCACAGGGATCTTCCAAAAACAGTTCAGAAGGGCCTCACTGGCTCAGGGCGAGGTGACAGAGCAGCCAGGGAAGGGAGAAGGGGACCAGTCAACAGATGAGGTGAGCCAGAAAGAACAGGAAGACCGTGATAAAAAGCATAACAAAAACTATGATTTATGACATCCTCACCAAATGCCAGGATGGTGCTCAGCCAGGTCAAAATAATCTTCATGGCATCCTGGGAAGCAGGTTCTGCTATTAGCAACACTCTTAGATGTGCAAACCAAGGAATAGCGAGGGCAGTGCCGGACATGTTGATGGAGACCCCTGAAGTCTAGTTTGTCTTCCCATTTCCACTCATTTCCAATTCTTTTCCCAAACTCAAGGCAGAGCTGTCTCCGGGTACCCCTGATGCTACTCTGAGTTGCTATCAAGATGAACCACAGGATGCTTCCGGTGCAGCTTCACCATTACCATCGCTAGCTTCAGTGTCATCCTGGTTGTCTTCATCACCAATGTCATCACCTGCATCAGCACCGCTATCTTCATGGTTATCACTATCTTCATCAGCGTCACCTTCATCCTTGTTATTTTAGTCACTATTACTACCGTCTTCCTTATCATTGTCACTGTCTTCATCGTCCTTACCACCATCATCTTCATCATCAGATAGTGGGGTAACCAGGGATTGTTCGTTCTATGTATTTTCAATTTTTTTTTTCTAAAGTAAGCGTTATGTGTTCATTTTAAAAGGGAGAAATCCTGGGGTGGAACTTGGGACACTGTGAGGAGCACTAGGGTAAGGAAGTTGTTGGGGCATAACGGTGCCTGTCTCAACAGGTGAGATCCTCGCCTTGCCGATGGGCCTGTGTCTAGCAGGACCTGACAGGCGCCAGGCTCCTGGGACCAATTTCTCTCTCCATGCCGGGAAAGCTGCCATCTGACCCGAGTGGTGCCCGGTCAGGTCTGGGCAGGACCCACAGAGGCTACAGATGTTCAGTACACGGTTGAAGGCAGAAGGGCAGCCTGGCTGGTGGAGCTTGAGGGAAGCGCTGCTGAGATGTTTGCTGCCAGGGCGGGGGGTCCAACCCATCCTCATCTGCAGATAACTCTTGCACCATAAAGGATGATGCCCGAATGGTGGAATTGGGGGCATTGGGGCCAAAGCGCCATCTAGCTGGGCCTGGCTCTTCTGACTCAGAGAGAAGCTCTGCTCTTCTTACGAATCTGAGCAAGGATGGGCTTGTCTGCCTTTGACCCCAAAGGACTGGGCCTGACTCCAGGCTGCTGAAGTCTTCTTCCTCCTTCTCCACTTGGTCCTTCTCCACTCAGTCTCCCTACTCAGGAAGCAACGTCAGATCTCCTGTGCTTGTGCCTTCTTCACTATGGGAGCTCCTTGGCCCATAGAAAGTCTAGACTTTTGCACAGAACCCAGGCACAGGATGTCACATGAGCCCATCATTTTCCAGGTTGACAAGCTGATGCTAGCTCAGTGAAGGGAAGTTGTTCATCCAGGGTCACACAACAGGAAGGGCCTTGGAATTGAGCCCCGTGCTGTGTCTTCCTTAAGCAGCTGTCACCTCCGTAGAGAGGTCATAAAGCTCCCCCTGCCATTCATTTAGGAATTTATGTACGAGGTGTTGTCCTAACAGGAGGACACGTAATAGTGGAGGAAAAGATGTAGACTTACTCTTAAGGTCCAGTGGGGCAGATGACGCAACAGGCACGCCAATAAGTGTATTGTTACAAATGGAACCAGCCGCGGGATGTCCGGGAATGCCGCCCTGAGAGAGACACCTGGGTTGAGGAGTAAGGCGGGGTTTAAAAGCCAACAACAGGACAAAGGCTATGAGGGTGGAAGAAGCCTCTGAAGAAATTGAGAGATAGGCGTGTGCCTGAACAAGAGGTCCAAGGGAGTGAGGGTGTCTGTTGAGGCCGGAGAGGTTGACAGCAGCCAGATGCCACAGGACTTGGTGGCCAGGGAAGGACTTGGGTCTCTCTCTTGAGGACCAAGGCAGATACAGAAAAAGGCTAACAGAATCAAACCTGCATTTTGAACAGATTGTGGGAAGGACGAGGGCAAGCACAAACCGTGGACTGTGGCAGTTATCCCAAGAAAAGATCAGGTCAAGGCTACTTCTCTTGCACCAGAAAAAGCAGAAGAGGGGAGGAGCTGGATTCCAGGATTTGCTGCTAGGCCTCAGATTTATTAGAAACTGCACACAGTTTTCTAAAGTAATGCACTAACTCCCTCTGCACTGTTGTGGCAGTTTCCAGCTCAGTACCTGACTGCATTTTGTCTCCTCCCCTAGACCTTTCTAGATACAGTCTGGTCCTGGAGCTTGCTTAAAACACTTCGATGGCTGCTCTTGCCTTGTGGAGAAAATGTCAAGCCGTCAGCAGAGCCACAGGCCCCCTGCTTATCTCCCAACTGTACCTCTTGCTTTTTCCCACCTTGAAATTTACATTTCATCCACACAAAAAGCCCAGGTTCCTGAGTGTATGTCATTTTTCTGCACAACGTGTCCCTTTTGCCTAGAACACACATTTCTCCTTACCATCCTGCTGAGAGCCTCCTGGTCTTCTCAGACCTCGCTGCAGCCTCTTCACACCTTGCAACTTCTCCAAGGCTTGGCCCACCTCCTCAGCTGCTGTCGCCTGCTCTCTATGCCGTTGTGATAGAGCTCTTCCGTGATCACTGGGCTTGCCCGCTGCCGGATGCGAGGGACTCTGGACCTGATTCCTGGTCACTGAGGTCTTCTTCCTCCTTTTGATCAGAATGGGAGGTCTCTGTCTCTCCAACTACATTGTCTGTGGAGATACTGCATGGTCCTCAAGGGCAGGGACTGGGACTTTTATTAGAAAAAAGTTTTTAAATTTGTAGTTTAGATAAAGCTTTATAGAACTAACTTCTCAGTTAGTACACATAATATTTTATGACATTGGTTAACAACCCCCACAACATGTCAACGTATCAGCACTTTTCCTTCTCAGTCCTGGGTTCCTTATCAACAGCTTTCTTGTCCCTTCCTGCCTTTTAGTCCTTGCCCCTAGGCTGATGTGCCCCTTTAATAGGACCAGAACTTTTTATCACCAGCTCCATTTCTGGGGAAGGGGCAGTGCTGGTCAGTGGTAGAATTCTTGCCATTCACATTGAAGACCTGGGTTCAGTTTCCTGCTAATGAACCTCATATGCAGCCACCAGCCGTCAGGGAGGCCTGCCTGTCACTAAGATACTGAACAAGTTTCAGCGGAACTTCCAAACTCAGACAGATTAGAAAGCAAAGCCTGGTAATCTCCTTCCGAAAACCAGCCAACAAAACAGATTATGGGGATGGCTGAGTAGTGTTTTCTTCCATTGTGGATGGAATCAGCATGAGTCAGGGCTGACTCAGTGGCTGCTAATCACAACAGCAACAGGCCCCCAGAGCCCTGCGGGAGTTCTATCACACAGGGAACCTCAGCAAATGTGAACTAAACAAACCAATGTTTCTGAGTACAGGGAGCATGTGCTAAGGCATAGTTCCAAGCTCCTACTTAGAGGCAGATCCCTCAGGTCTGAATTCTTGCGTGTCTGTGGCCAGTGTCACCCTCAGCCTGTACAGGACTGTTGCCCTCTCTCTCCAAAGACTTCTCCTTTGAATTCCCATTTCCTTCCTCTGCCCAGAAGGGGACTTTTAGTTGCAAGTTCCTGGTTCTGAGCAGGTGAGGCCTCCCCTTCCTCCTGGGGGATTTCCTGAGTAGTTTTTTCTTCTGTCTTCTCTCGATGGTCACCTGGCCTTTTAGCCACATACCACTGTGACAGGCAGAAAAGGTGTCCCCGAATACTTCCGGTGTGAGAAAACACTGAGACACGTTGTTTGTTGTGGGTGGTAGGGAGGAATCCTTACAGTTCAGTCCACTCCTAGCCATCAATTCCAAAGTGTAGTCAGCTCCAGAATCACCTGGGAACTCGTTGGAAATATAGATTCTCCAGCCCTACCCCGGACCTGCTGGACCAGAAACTCCGGGTGTGGGCCTGCAATCTGGGTTTTCACAAACTCTCCAGGGGCTTCTGACGCACACTTGAGGGTAAACACTAGTGCTTCCTTACATGTGAACTTATTTGTGATGAAAAATTAAAACCGGAATATCATTTTGTGTTACCATGGAGGCAGTGAGAGTTCAGTAGCAGAATCCTGGCCTTCCACATGGGAGACTCAGGTTTGACGCCTGGACAGTGCACCTCGTGCACAGCTCCTGCTCACCTCACCTGCCTGTCAGTGGGGCCTTGTGTGTCCTTGTGATGCTGAGCAGATGTCAGCATATCTTCCAGACTAACGCAGACTAGGAAGAAAGGCCTGGTGGATCTACTTCTGAAAATCAGCCAACAACAACCCTATGGATTACAACAGTTCAATCCACAACCCATCGCAGAGATGCCACAGGAGACTAGGCCAGTTTTTGTTCTGTTGTGTGCAGCGTTGTCATGAGGCTAGGGCCAATCTGACAGCAACTAATAGCAACAGCATTATTGTTATTTTGAAAAATACAAAGGAGTCCGGTCCATGGGGCTGGCATGGTCTACTGTGGAGAGAAAGCCTCTGAGCCTTCTGACTGCTTGGCTAGCACCCGCCTAGTCGCCTGGCCCCAGGCTGGTGAGCACTCAGACCCTGGAGGGTGGGCGATGGGGACCACAGGCATCCTTCGTCTCCATGGTGCAAAGGCCTGGCATGATTATTTGCAGCGGCTTTTCCTAGTTCATTCTCTACTCTGTCCCGATCAACCTTCTGTATGCGACACCTTTGGGAGAAATGCTGCTGGAGCTAGGAAAACAGAAGACATCGAAGCAGCATGAACTTCTCAAGGAGAGGATGCTGTGACTGACCAGGATCAGCGCTCAGTAGAAGGGTCACCCTCCCTGCATAGGGGCTGGGGCTGTGAACATAGGAGCGCTCCCCTGGAAGGCGGCTTGGCCACCTCTGCATGACACAGTGCACATGCCCTTGAGCCCAGTAGTTCCCCGCAGGCATTTGTGTGTCTCACAGATAGACTTGCACCGTTTGAAATGACGTATGCTCAAAGTTATTCCTGACAGCATGGTTCAGAGAGCAGAAGGCTGGACGCCACCAAATGCCAATCATTCCGAGACACGCTGACGAGGTTCTGGCACATTCAGACACTGGAACATTCTGCAGCCATTCTTTATGGACTGACAGGATAGGTGCTCTGAGACGTTGAGTGAGAAAGACAGAAGGTTAGAGTGAAGAGAGGGAGTGAGGAGGGAAGGGAGGGCGAGGAGGAGGGACGGAGGGAAGCTCCGCTCTTTGGAAAGACACTCGACAGTCCAGCTGTGACTGTCCTCAGTGAGGGAAGCTGGGTGGCTGGTGGCTTTCTTTTTGCTCTAAACTCACTTGTGCCTTTTGCACGTGATAGCATTTTCTTGTGTGAAAAACCAGTCGCGTGTGAGAACTCTGAATCACAGCAGCCCGCTGTTGGTCAGAGCAGCACAACGCTCTGTATGTTTTCAGTGACCGGGTTTTGGAAGTGATCACCAGGCCTTCCTTCCAAGCCACCTCTGGGTGGAGGTGGACCTTTAACCTTTCAATTGCATTAACCATTTCCACCACCCAGGGACTCCTTTCATCCATTACCTGGTCAATAAACATACAAAATTTAAACATAAAAAAACTATTGGACTCTAATGGACAATTTCTTTTGTTCATTCTCATCAGCTTAGACCCTGTAACTTGGAACAGGGCTAGTCACCTTCCCCTGCTGGTACCCAGCCAAGACCCCTTAGCCCCTCGTGGGGCCCTGTGAGGCACGGAACCTGGTGGCTCCAACAAAGACCACAGCAGTGGTGACATTTGCCTGAGAGCATCATATATTCCCTCTTGCTCCATTCACTGTCCTCTCAGCTTCCTTGAGGCAGGCTGGAGACTGGATGGGAGCTAGCTCTGGGGAAAGGCATTCCAGGTAGAGAGCAGAGTATGTGCAAAGGCCCCAGGGGCTGGAAAGCCACGGCTTGCTCTTAGATAGTGACAAGACCTAGACAGAGTGAACTCTGTGGTGTTGTTGGGGAGAGGGGCAGAGGGCGGACTCTCAGGGGTTTGACACAGAGCTATCAGTGTCATTAAGCACCTGGTCTTGGATAACTTCCAGGTGGGTGGCCTGGAGTCTCAGTGTCCCCCTGGATAAGATGGGATAAGAATTACATCCTATCTCACACACATAACACCGAGGATCATGCCTGGCACATTGTCGACTCTGTAGGAATGTTAGTTGTCATTATATTAACAAGGAAGGAACCCAGAGACAGAGCTGTGGCTAGAAGCCAGGTTGATGGGCCTGCATTCCTGTTCTTTTCCATTCCAAGTGGCCCTCCCTCCTCTCCCCACACGCATGCTCCCATTTGCCGCTGGCTGTGCCCTGAGTGTCTGGATCCTGTCCAGGCTCTAGTTGTAAGCTGTGTCTCTAACACTCTGGCTATATCCCTAGAAAGCAGCTGCAGCTGAAGATGCCCTGACACTCCTGGCTACCTGCTGCTTGGATGGGAGAAGGGCTGGAGAGCTGGTCCAGGCTGGTGCAGCCATAGCTGCAGGGTGACAGAGACCTGTGAGCTCCTGGGGCAGCTGGGCAGCCTCCTGGGAGCTCAGGGATGTGTTGCCCCCCGCTAACTCTTCCTGGTGGACTGGGATCGTGTGGGACCAGGCCCTAGGTGCATCCTGTCTCCCTACTCCATTCTGCTGACTCCGACATGTAGCAAGTGGCAGAGGGAGGGCGCATTGAGTTGGGGAGACCCAGAAGCAGCACTTTCCCAATACCTCCTCTCTGGGGGCCAAGAGGGCTACTGTGGCATCTAATTAGGAAGACATTCTTACTGGGGCAGTAAGCCCAGCCCCTTCTCCTTTGTTCTTTCCAGTCCTTCTGCTCTTCTGCTGCTCAGGCCAGAGCCTTGGAGTCAGCCTTGACTCCTCTTTTGTCACACCCCTACTCATCAGCAAATCCTACAACATATCAATGTCCTAGACTTCTGCAAAGCCTCCCAACTGTGTCCCCTTGTACCCTACAAGGTAGCTTCTGTAGACAGCTGAAGTAATCACAGCAGAACAGAAGCCAGATCCTGCCTCAGCCCTTTGGTGACTTCCTGTTACCCAGGGTAAGATCAGGTATCACTTCCCTGACCTCTTTTCCTAGCTCCTCACCTCCCTGGGCCTCTGGATACTTCTGGAACAGGCGGTCACACTTCTGCCTCAGGGCCGTTGCATTTGCTGCTCCCTCAGTCTAAAATGTCTTTTTCTTAAACATTCACATGATTCACGCCCTCATTCGTTCAGGTCTCTGCTCAACGAGGCCTTCCTTACCCTCCTGACCAGCTCCCCGTATCTACACAGCCCTGATCATCCCTTTGCGTACTACATGCTTCCTTGTTCATTTGTTTGAGTCTCCACAGTGGGGTGCCAGTCCCAGGAGGGCTGGTGTTTCTGCTCTGTTCCCTGGCACCCCAGTGCCCACAACAGGAGCTGGCACATGGTAACTGCTCAGTAAGTATCTAGGCCATTACCTGGGCCCACAAATGTCTCCTGAGCAAGGGATGATGAGGAGTGTGGTCCCCTGGACTCTTCCTTCTTGGACTGGGCTTTCGGTCCTGGGGGGTGATGACAGAGGAGTTGGCTCCAGCAGGCCCCGGCTCACCGGGGTGAGTGGGTACCTGGCTCCTCCAGCCCAGGCTGAGGAGACTAGCCTGGAGTCAACCTGGGCTGGGCTTCTTTCTGGCTTTGGGACTGTGCAGGGGCCTGGGAGGGCTGGGCCTGGAAGGAGGGGCTAGGGAGTGAATCAGGGTACCCTTCTGGCCTGGCTGAGCTCATGGATCACGGAGAGTGACTGCAGAGGAAGCCTCAGGCCACTCCAGGAGCTCTGGGAAGATTGTGTGACAGGGGGACCAAGGCAGAGGCAACAAGAACAGACAGGCCTTAGGTGAAGAAGCTGGGGTGACAGGAAGGACAGACAGGCTTAGACGAAAGCTGGGTGAGTGCAGAATGCTTCCAGGCAGACAGGGGAATGATGAACGCAGACCTGGCAGTGAAGGTGTTATTGACTGAATTGTGTTCACCATTTTGTCATCTGATGTGACTTTCCCATATGTTGTAAATTTATGACGTTAATGAGGTGGGGTTAGTGACAGTCGTGTTGCTGAGGTGGAATTCCATCTGTGAGAATTAGGTTGTTTCTTAAGTCAATCTCTTTTGAGATGTAAAAGGCAGAAGAAGACAGAGAGATACCAGAAACTCGTACCACCAAGAAACAAGAGCCAGAAGAATAGGGTGTCCTTTGGACCTGTGGTCCCCGTGCTGAGAAGCTCCTAGACCAGGGAAAGTTGATGACAAGGACCTTCCCCCAAAGCCAACAGAGAGATAAAACCTTCCTCTAATGCTAGCTCTCTGAGTTGGGACTTCCAGCCTGCTAGGCTGTTAGAGAATAAGTTTTTCTTTGTTAAAGCCATCTACTTGTGTTATTTCTGTTACAGCAGCACTAGATGACAAAGGGGGCCTTTCTGGGAGGGGCAGAGAAGACGGGGTAGGCTGAAAGACCTTGGGGGTGAGCAGAGCAGGGCCAGGGCTGCATGGGGATTTGGAAAAGGCATCTTGGAGGTTGTGTGGGTAAAGGCCTGGAGGAGGCAAGGCTGAAGAGAGAGGCCTAGTGAAGGCTGCTGACACGGCTGAGGGAGAGAGGCAGTGGTGCCTGGGTGGAGGTCATTCACTGGGTAAGAGATGCGCAGTTCCTTGTCTGAGAATGAGAGGGTTGGACTGGGTTCTCCCAGAGGGAGTATGTTGTTTTTGTTGGGTGCTGTGGTATCAATTCTGGCTCACAGGAACCCTACAGGATAGAGTAGAACTAACCTATAGGGTTTCCAAGTCAGTAAATCTTTATTGAGAGGAGCCCTGGTGGTACAGTGGTTAAGTGCTCTGCTAGTAACCAAAAGGTGAGTGATTTGAACTGACCAGCCTCTCTGTGGGAGAAAAACAAGCAGTCTGCTTTTGTTACAGACTGATAGCCTTGGAAACTCTATGGAGTAGTTCTAGGATGTCTTACAGGTTCTGCGTAAGTTGGAATCTCCCCAGGGGCAATGGGTTAATCTTTAGGGAAGCAGACTGGTCCATCTTTCCCCCGTGGAGTGACTGGTAGGTGGAAGGAGTTCCCATCTATAGTACTGTGTGTTTATTCAGTTACTTCCCTTCTGCCCTATGATATTAAGTGGTTTGGAGGGTGGTGGGAACATGTAATATTAACGGTTGGGAGAAGTCAGTTCATCCGAGTGAACAATTACAAGGGAAATTCTGAGATCGTCCAAGTTGGTGTTGAGTTACCATCATGTCTTGGAGAGAGAAATCGGGTGTGTAGCAGGCTGAATGGTGTCCCTCTAAAGATATGTCCCTGTCCTAACCCCCAGAACCTGTGAATGTGATTTGACTGGGAAAGAAAGTCTCTGCAGATGTAATTGAGCATCTTGATAAAGCATCATCCTGGATTATCAAGATGGGCCCTTAATCGCCAGGCTAACCCTTTAAAGAGACAGAAGAGAGCAGACAAAGGAGAAGGCAGATGATGAGGGAAGCAGAGATTGGCGTGGTGCAGCCACAAGCCATGGAATGCCCGGGGCGCCCAGAAGCTGGAAGAGACTAGAAGCCTTCCTCCCTGGAGACTTCAAAAGGAACGGAGCCACGCTGACACCTGGATTTAAACTCCTAGTGTTGAGAACTGTGAGAGAGTACATTTTTGTTGTTTTAAACCACCTGGCTACAGTAATTTGTTATGGTAGCAAAAGGAAAACAGGTCTAGAAGGGATTGCATGAGGATTAAACCTGACTGAAGGACTTAGTGGGAATTTCCTTTCCTTCCACACTCCAGGTTTGGACTTGAGCACTGGGGTTGCAGAGGTGCACGGGGGAGATGACGGGCCTTGTCAGAGACGGGTGGTGCCATGGGGCTTTGCTTCCTCTCCCTCCCAGCCTGCACCTCTGTCCTCCCTGGAAAGATGTTCTGGGCTCTTTTTGCCACTCTGGAGTCCAACGAAGGAAGGGGACAAAGAGGAGCCTGCATGTTGCTGTCCTTGACCTTGTCTGCCTGTGGCTGTGACCCTCAAGCCCAAGGATGACAGCAGTCAACATGAGAGTCTGGAAAGCAGACGGCATGAGAAGTCATTGTCTTCTCCCATTTCTGGGGCAGCCAAGAGGGCTGCACTGGCCTGGGTGCAAGTACCAGGGACATTGCAGATGGGGCAAAAAGTGAATAAACCAAGGCTGGGCTCTGCCTGTGACCTGCTGCCTTGAAAACCTGACAACAAGGAGGAGGCCTCTAGACCAGGAGGAGAGGGGTCCGGAGTAAGAGATCTGCCCAGGCTGCCTCTGCACCTACCTGTAGCTGCTGGCTTTTGGATGTGAGCTGTGGTGACCCTCACTCCCTGTGCACATGGCTAGGGGCCTGGCCCTGTGAGGCCAGGGATAGGAGGGCTGCTCACGGCACCCCTGAGGTACGTGTGTGCTGGAGAACAAACGTTGAGGTGCTGGCCTCAGGCAGGCCCGTACCCCAGGCCTGATGAGCTCTGAGGCCCCAGAACCATGGATTTGTTTGGGCCCGTTCTACTTGGGGTCTCCCACAGACAGTCTTGTCTTAGCCTCCCAGCCATCCCCATCTTACTGCCGGGAGTGCGGGGTCCAGGATGCGGCACTTTCTAGAGATAGCATAGTGAACATGTGGTGGTGCTGTGGTTGGAACCTGGCACCACTGCCAGGGCCCCTCACTGGAGGCCAGAGAGCCTGGGAGCCCCCGTTGGAGGCCCCTCTTCCTCCTTGGGTCCTTGGCATGAGTCCTGGCCCTCCCAGCTGTGCCCCCTCCTTACCTGGTGATGGATGGGCAGGTGCGGCCAGTGTGGAGAGTGTGGCCAGGAGGAGGACAGGCTCCGTGGGGCTGGTCCTCCCTGTGAGGACCGCCCCACTGGATGTGGCACCAGAGAAGGGGGTGGGCGGGGGTGAAGCCAGGCCAGGCTGTTTGTCACATCACAAAGTCCTGTCCTTGGCTGACCTGAGGTGGGGGTGGGTGCCCTAGAGGCTCTACCCTAGGGATCCAGTAAATTCAGCATCCTCCCTCTGCTATGGCCCCACCAGAGCCATGGGCCACCTCAGTGGTGACACTCTGAAAATGGGCATGCCTTGCCAAGGTGAGCCTGAGGATGAGGCGTGGGGTGGTCACTGCAATTGGAAGCCTCGGAACTTGGTTGGGAGGTGGTCAGGGCTACCACCTGCCCACTGGGTGGCCTTGGGCGCCCACCATGCTGAGAGCTCCTTCTCCTCATGTGGTTGGGGAGCAGTGACCTTGCCCACTCTCTGGGGCTGTGCTGCTGACAAACATGGGGTATAGCAGTGAGCCACGGAGGGTGGGCTACGAGGGAAGGAGGGCAGCTGCTGCATGAGCCCTCACTGTCTGCTTGGCAGCAGCTATCTGCTTTTGGATGCTTCACATGAGGGTCCTGAAGCCTCTGGAAGTTTTTGGAAACGAGGCTGTTTTGAGGACCATAAAAATGGGAAACCAGGGTTTTGGGATGACTGGCGCTTGTTTCAACAAGCCAGACTGAGTCTGTGGTTGCATAGTGCTGACTCACACAGAGAAAAAGCTACGAGTTACCATATTTTTAAGTTCTCTCGGTGTGCTCCAACTCATCTGATTTCAGAGGAGGCTTGGGTATGCGAGGACTTAACAAAGTTGACATTATCTTGTGCCGTGAAACGGAAGGCTGGTGACTCCAGCGTGCTAATCTTTGAAGCACTACATTTGTGAACAGGCTGTTTTAAATCCATTGAAAAAGCTACAGCTGTGATTTTTAAGCGAAGGTTTAGTAAAACCTTTGCGGTGCCCCAGAAGGCCCACAGAACCTGGTCTCGCCTCATTCTCTATTTGATGCTTCAACTTCACGGCAGCCAAGCGGTCACGCTACTGAATGGGAGCTGTCCACCACTTGACAACTGAGGAGAGGTCTTCACAGCGCACGGAGCTCCGCCTGTGCACAGCTCTGTCCTTCTGGTGCTGGCACTAATTCCTGGGGTCTCGGAGAACGTGTCTGAAAAACGCTGCACTAGAGAAGTCCAAGGAAAAAGCCTGTGTTGGCATGTCCAGAGACAGAATCCCTGGAAGCGTTTGCCACAGTGTGAGAGGTGCTGGTTCTTGGACAAACTGAGAATACCATTTTCTTGAAGTGAGAAGGCTCATTATTTTCAATTCTCTCTTTCAAAATCTTTTAAAGGCATTTTGAGTCTTCAAGGAGAAAGTCTGCTTGGTACTTACTACATCTTTAACACACGCCAAAGGAAGACACTGGAGCCCTTGTGGCACAGTAGTTAAAGTGCTCAGCTGAAAACCAAAAGGTCAGCAGTGCAAACCTTACCAGCCATTCCTCAGGAGAAAGATTTGGCAATCTGCTCTGTAAAGGTGACAGCCTTGGAAATCCTAGTGGGGGCAGTTGTATAGGCAGTTGTCTGTGGGTCACAAGGAGTTGGGATTGACTTGATCCCAACAGGTTTGGTTTTTTTAAATGGAGACACCACAGCGGCTTGGTAGTACAATAGTTAAGTTCTTGCCTGCTACTTAAAGGTTGGCAGTTCGAACCCATGAGGTGCTCCGAGGAGAAACGTGTGGTAGCCTGCTTCTGTTAAGATAACAGCCTTGGGAATCCTGCAAGGAACTTCTACTCTGTCCTATAGGTTGCTAGGAGTTGGGATGGACTTGACAGCAGCAGGGTTTTTTTTTCTTTTCTTTAAAAAAGAAGGCAGAAGAATTGATCCATTTGAACTGTAGAGTTGGGGAAGAACACTGAATATACTATGGACTGATAAAAGAATGAACCGTTTTAGAAGAAATACAACCAGGAGGTTGTTTAGAAGCTTATGCTGGACACAACATCAGGACAGACCAACGAGTGCATCATGGTTGGTAAAGGCGGTGAAGATGAGGGAGGCCTTCAGTAAGGGGATTGATACAATCCGAAACAAAAGGCTCACATGTGCCAGTAACTAGGAAGACGACACAGGAGTGGGCAAAGTTTTGTTCTGTTGTACGTAAGGTTACCACGAGTTGGAGTCACGTTGGCAACAACTAACAACATTATTAATATCCTTTCTTTTTCGACAGAGAGAGGACAGGCGCCGTATCTAAACAACAAACGCTGTTTTGTTTTCATCAGATTACGTTTTACCGTTAACATCTGTTTATTGACAACAAGCACCGTGTTTCGTCTGCGGCCGTGATGTCAGGGAAACGCAGCGCTGGTCAGCAAGCGAGTGAAGACTGGAAAAGCCAGTCTTTCAGCCTAGTGGGCGTGAGACCAGCCTCCCTGCCTGGACCAAAAGTTTTCCAGTCCTATCTTCGCTCAGGAACCCCTGGTGGCGTAGTGGTTGAGTGCTACATCTGCTAACCAAAAGGTCAGCATTTAAATCTGCCATGCACTCCGTGGAAACTCTATGGGGCAGTGCTACTCTGTCCTATAGGGTCACTATGAATTAGAACTGACTCGATGACAGTGGGTTTCGTTTTTGGTATCTTGGCTCAACTGAGTTGGGATCCATGTAAGGGACAGGTAAGGGCTTGTCTCTGGGTCCTTTGCAAACAGCTACACATCTGCTCCCTTCGATCTGAACCTGGCTCTGACTTGTGGGCTGTGGACCAAGGAGGAGCAGAGGTTGCCTACTGCCCTGATTCCACAAATTGTTGCTTGCCCTCTGGACAGAAGGGGTACTTGTTGTGCAGGGCTCTTGGTTAAGTCTAGGTCGTGTGTGTGTGTGTGTGTGTGTGTGTGTGTGTGTGTGTTGTGTGAGACTGATGGATCCATGGGAAACACCCCGGTGTGCGTGAGAGAGACTGATGCATGGGGAACACTGCCATCTAGTGGCCAAATAGGTTCACAGTGCCCCCAGACAGCTGCAGGCAGGGCTCAGCCAGTTTCAGTTTGAGACTCGGAAAAATGGAGCATCAGAACTGTCTCTGAACCCCTGTGGAAGTGGCCTATAAGACTTAAGGTAAGTTCACAGGCCTTCGCTTCTCCAGCCACTGCACATCATCCCCCAAAGAGCCACCTGCTGTGTTCTGAGCAGCAGCTCTGAGCTCAACTCCCTCTGGGTCTCAGCCTTTCTATCCTCCCCTAGTCCTGAGTGGAAGAGGCCATGAAGACTGAGCATGCATAGGCCTTGTCTCATCTGAGAAAATAGCTTAGTGAATAGTTGATGGTGGCCCTTAGGTCCCCTTCTTCCCGGCTGAGGTTGTTGAGAAGCGACTCAGGTGTTTCCAGGATGTCTGCGTAAGCCATGGGAGTGAGGACCTCATCCTTCACTGGACTGAAAACAGCTAGTAAGCATCTGCCCAAAGCATCTGGATCAATTGCACTGTATGGAGAGGGTCACAGCCACGACCTTGAAGTTGCCAGCTAAGGCGCCAGCTTCATTACAGAGGCAGATACCTTCATTCAGAGCCTGGCTCCTGGGGCGGGACACACCAGGCAGCATCCCTCAGAATTGCCTCTCACCTACCTGGCCTTTCCTCCACTCTCGTCAGAGGCAATTGACCAGGAGACCACTCCTGCTTGAAGCCAAAACAAGTTACAGGGCTCTTTCCCAGCTCCAAACATCCAGGGTTGCGTCTGGGTGATTGGAGAGGTGGCCTCTGGGAGGTGGGTTGGTAGGCAGACTAGCCTCCTACGAGGGGAAGAAGGAGGTCTATGGTGAGAGCTGGCACTGAGAGTGGGAAGAGTGGGGTGGCAGCAGGCCTTTGCCCAGAAGGCACCCCCTTTGCCTGCTAGTTTCTCCTGTAGCCTGGCTGTCCCACACCTGAGTAGAGGTATCTGGACTAGCTGGCACTGAGCTCTGGTCCCCAGTAGCCGGGGTCCTGATAATACTCTGGACACTGTACCTGCCCAGAGTTTAGAGGAGACATGACAGCCTGACCTAAACGCTGAGCCAGCCCTTCCAAGGGTCTACTCAACTTTCCCAGTTCCTGCCCTTGTTAGCCACCCCACCCAGCCTGTATTGCCACTTTACTGTCCTTCATGTTGCCAAAGCGAACAACTCGCTGTGTTCTCACAAGCTGGTGGGCTTCTTATGGTGCCTCTGCCCGGCTGTCCCTGTGGGGCCGGGGTGGACAGCGCAGTCGGGAAAAGCATAGGCTTTGGCCTTGGTCTGACCTGGTTTGAATGGCAACTTTGCCCCTCACTAGCTGCTCAACCTTCTCTGAGCCTCAGTTTCTTCATCTGTGAAAGAGAAACCCTCTACCTGATTCCCAGTGGTCATGAGACATGTGTGCTCCGAGAATACCTGGCAGAGAGCAGGAGTTTCATAGATGCTCTTTCCTGTTTCCTTGGTGGTCAAGAATTAGCTAGACTGGAAATGCAAATAAAAAGTTAGACAGCAATGACAAAGGTGAGAAAGAAACCCGAAATGATTGTTATCCATTTTGCCAAATTGCTAATAATGTAGAAACTTTCTGGGGGTGAAGAAGAAATCTCTGGGTGACAAAATGGTCACCAATTAAAAGCAAAAACAAAAGGGCAAAGGGACAGGTAAATCAGATTACTGGAAGTGAAACATCCAGAAGGGAATTAATGAGAATGTTAACACATTGTGGAAAGTATAACTGGTGTCTCAGAATAATTCCAGTAGTAATTGTTAAATGATGGGACCTAATTTGCTACATAAATATGACCACAAACACAAAAATACTATAAAAACAAAAAATCAAAAAAGACTGGGGAATTTTTGCTTCTAAAAATGGATTAAAACAGGCTGTATATTCAACAAATGCCTTATAATCCAATTAAAAACCAGAAAGAAGTGCATTCTCCAATTAAATCATAAACACACACTTACTTTCAGGCACAGCCCAGAATAAGGTGGTATTTGCAAAAAATTAAGTTTTCTTCTTTTTGGTTCAGTCACCTCCAGAACAAGAGGAGTTGCTGGGTGATGCAAGCTGCTAACGTACTTGGCTGTTTAACCAAAGGGTTGGAGGTTTGTGTCCATCCAGATACGCCTCAGAAGAAAGGCCTGGCTATCTACACCCAAAAAAGCAGCTGTTGAAAACCCTGTGGTGCACAGTTCTACTCTGACACACATGGGGGGTCTCCAAGAGCTAGGGTTAGCTGAACAATAAATGGCAGGGGACTAAAACCAGAAAGTGGCCAGTTTTGCAGAAACTGTCAGGCTCTTGATGATCAAGAGAGGGCAGAGCTCTGCAACTATTGGCTTGCTCTTGGCCCACAGGGCAAAGAAATGATCTTCGCTAGGGACAGTGAAGCTGCAGAGGGGGTGCCCTGGGAGAGGGAGACTAGGGTGCAGCAGACTGGCTCCCGGAAATTCAGGTGGGAGGTCCCAAGGAACTGGCTTAACAGGGTATCGGCTGCAAGGGCTTTGTCTGTTGCCTAACTGGACCAGTGGTCTGCAAAGTGGGGTGCTGCTTAGGTAACAATGCACTGGGTAGCAGCTCAGTAAAGATGAGTTCCAGCCCCATCTCCTTCTGAGCATGTTAAACACTTGTCACCACAGAGAAGTGGTGAACAGAAGCCAGAAAACCGGAGACAGTGCAACATTTCCAAGTAAGCAGATGGTGGGTCCCCGAATGCACGGTCACTTGAGTATGCTGGCAGTCCCCGGTGCAAACCTAGAAGATGCCCTGTGCCGAGTGGATGTTGGTGATCACGATGATGGCAGGACTGCTTGCTGTGCCTGGCACAGTATCCTTGGTCAATCCTCTATGTACCTTGTCACTTACAGGCCTCTCAGCATCCCACAGGGAACGTGCTGTGTGCTGCCTTTTAGGGGAACAGAAGTGTGAACCAGCCGGAGCAGGCTTATTGGGTGTGGCAGCTACAAGCCTTTAGCACTGCTAGAATATAAATTTCACGAAGGGTAGGACTCAGCATCTCCTGAAATCTTTTTGGGTTGGATGAGAAGTGGGGGTCTGTCCAAATCGTAGACTCCAAAGCAGTGGAACCCTATTAAGCAGGCGGGTCTGTTCCATGGTGTTGCTAGGAGACAAGGCATGCCTGAACCCCCATCAACAGTATGAAAGCGACATACAGACTCTCAGTTGGGACTGGCAGACTCCAAAGTGGAGACAGTGGGGAAGTGGCAGGGCAGTCTGACCATCGTTCATGGAGAAGAGGGGAGGCAGGCTATCTCAGTACTTTCAGCTGTTCTAGAGGGTCTAACAGTAAGCGGAAGAGGTAAACAAAGAATGGGGGGCTTCCTGTAATATAGGAGCCCTGGCTCCTAGGGGTGCAGTGCTGGGTTTGACCTTGAGCTTGGGGCCTCATGGAAACCATCTGTAACGAATTATGGTCATTTATTGAGCTCCTTCTGTGAGATGCCATGCTGCCTATTTAATGCTCACCTCAACGCAGTGGGCACTGTGACGGATCCTTCACAGCAGCTACTGTGGCCAGAGCCGCTGCCCATGGTCCTGCTGAGGGTGAGTGGGATGGAAAGCAGGTCTAGGAGGTGGAAAGTCTGCACTCTTAGTGACTGTATCCCACTGGGGATGACATGTCCTGGGCAGCAGGCTGTTTGCCACTGGGATGTGAATTTACGTTAGGATCTGGTGAGCAACCTGTTATGGCCTCCAACCCTGGTTGCTGTCTGGTTTTGACCCCTTTTTTGCCACGCTCATTGCGCCGAGGTGTGCTGAGGATCTAGGCAGAACTGGGTAGTCTAACTGCCGCTGAGAAGTGGGGAAACAAACTGTTCTAGCACTTTCTGCTGCTCTAGGGGTCCTATAATATGAAGGGTAAAAAAGAATGAGGGAGCTTCCTGTGACACAGGAACCCTGGTAGTCCGGTGGTTCAGCACACACCTGCTAACCAAAAGGCCAGCAGTTTGAATCCATTAGCTGTTCCGTGCCAGGAAGATGCAGGAGTTGGCTTCCATGAAGATTCAGTCTTGCCAGACTTGATGGTCCAATACCCTCAAGGTTCCCCTGAGAACATGGCCCCTAGATTTGCTGCTAGCCCAGAGCTGAAGCCAGTACTGAAGCCAAACGTCAAAGAATGGACTTGATCTGGTGTGGGTACCTTATAGTCTAAAATATGTATGAGGCTGTCCTACTGGTTTCTTTCTAGAAGTGGAGAGGAGAGGGTGGAGAGGAAGGGACAAATGCTGGTTGAGTGGACAGTGGAAAGAAGAGTGTGCAGTCACAGGGTGAGGAGAGCAGATAGAGCTGCTGAGAGGTGGAGACTTGGGGTTTTATAGGGAAAATTGACTTGGATTGTAAACTTTAACTTAATCACACACACACACACACACACACACACAAATTCAGTCTTGGAAACCTTGTGGGGCAGTTGTAGTCCTACAGGATTGTAGCGTGTCCAAATCAACTTGCTGGTAACAAAATTTTCTTCCCCTCTGTAACATACACAACGTGAAGGGAACTCACAGCTGAGTGTGACGTAATGGATGGTGAGAGGCTCTTTATTTCAGTGATCTGGACTGAGGCACAAGAAGGGACAGTCACATACTCATTCACTTGTCCATCTACCATTCATCCATTCGGTCTTCACGGAGCTGCTGCTAAACACACGGCAAAGTAAAAAGATGAAGTTTGACAAGAACAGGAAACTGCTGATGATCGTGGGAGCTCGGTGATACGTACATTAAGTTCATTATACTAGTTCACTTGTGTATGTTGGAAAGTTTCCATGACAGAATGTTAAAGTGTGAAATGTGGGGACAGGGACTGGGACCGGCAGCCTCAGGGCACCTTGCTATAAAGAGGCAGCTGACATGTTAACTCTTTCTATTCTAGAACGTAAGCTTCTTGAGGGCAGTGACCATGGATCCCAACAGGTTGGTACCAGCTGAGGCCTGGACACATGATGGTTATAGCCACAGCTACCTGGGGAGGCCTGGCAGGCCAGAGAAGGGGGTCAGAAAAAGTAAGGCCAACAGAGAAAGGTGATGAGGTGAGACAGCTGTCTTCTGGTCTGCCCGACAGCTGACACGCAGCAGCTGCAGCTGGCCAAGATGACCTGCTACCAGTATGTCCCAAAAGGTTTTTAGGTGCTGGTCCCAAGTTAGCCCATGAGGCCTGTTTTTACCCCAAACTCCACAAAGCAGGATATTGTATTGTATGTGGGGGTCTGCGAAGGGTTGAGAGCTCCTACACGTGGCAAAGTAAAAAGACGAAGTTTGACAACAATAGGAAACTACTGATGATCGTAGGATGACTGTAGGAGCTCCTACAAACTGCCCCCCAAACCCAAAAAGTACATTGTGTGCATGTATATCTACTTGTATTGCTGGGGCAAGGGCCACTGATTTCCTTAGAACTTCAAGGGATTTATATGTGACTTAGAAAGTGTCAATACCACAACCTTAGTGATAAATCAAGAATAGTGGAGCAGAGTTTGGCCCAAAGAGTAATATGATGATTGTTGAAACTGCAAATGTTTTGCTATCTACTCATCATGAGAGGAAAAAAAAAAAAAAAAAACAAACTCACAATAAAAACAAGTAATGTGATTTGATGAGCTGGCCTGCTGGAGAGGGGGTCCTCAGTCCCAAACCACTGACACTGATCTCCCACTAGTTTTAGACCTATCCTAGAAGCCCTAGTTGCTAGTAAGTTACTACCAGTTACTAACACCTCTTGGCATGCCAGGCCGCTCCATAAATAGCACCTCATTCCACCCTCCTGACACCTCTATGGACTAGGGATTACTGTTCTTTTTCACATGAGGACACTGGATTGGAGAAGTGAAATAACACTGCTTGCAGTGAGTTGCGCTGGAAGCCCTGATCTGAGTGATTCCAGGACTTTCCACAGCATTCAAGAGGAAGAAGATGCAGAAGACTGTTGGTCTCTGACTGAGGGTCTAGGCACTTGTCCTGCCACCTGCCACCAAAAATTTTGCCTGTAGAAGGGGTACCAGCACTGTACCAGGGGGTTTGTTGCCATGTAATTTCCGAGCTTCAGTGCATTCAGAACTAGCCCAAGACAATGTGAAGATGCAGGAGATTGTTTCTACCACAACACAGCAAAAGCAGAAATTCTAGCGGGTACTACCCTAACATTGCCTGTTGCCAGGTCATATGCAGAAGACCATGCAGAAGGGTGACGGACTGGTCTGGAAGATGAACAGTAAGGCAGGCGAGAGGACTTGAACAACTAAGAACATGGTGAACACAGACACATGGAAATACACAGACAAAAAAATCCACATGGGCACAGAAGCACACACCCATGCAACCACACACACATGCATACACACAGAGAACACACGACCACCCACCAGCCACGCCCTCCTTGAAACACAGACACACCCATACATCCTCCTTCTTCCCACACCAGTCTCCAGCTCGCCCCTCCCACATGCCCCTCTAAAGACCTGGCCCTTTCACTTAGCACCCATGTATCCCAGCGGGCCCCTGGTGGTCCAGGGCACTGTGGACATTCCAGACTGGGTTCCACAAGTCTGGAACCTTGAAGATAATGAATCACACTGTGTAAAACAATTATGTTTTTAATGCATTACAGAACAAACTTGTTCTTCAACATTCAGTTCATTATGAACTTGGATTTCCGTAATTTTAAGTCTAGAATCCAATTTATGCCCCAAGCAGCAGCACTTTTTGTGTGCAATGAGTGATTTAGCTTACTAAACTTTGTCCAAAGTCACAAATCTTTTCAAGTATTTACAGTTTTCAAATTCCCTTTCTAGTGAGTGGAGAGAAACAGCTAAAGCAACTGTCACTGTATTATTTTCTATAAGCTTGAAAAAAAAAATCTGCTCTCATCTGTGCTGCTTGTCCTGGTCCTCATGAGGCTGACTGATGCACCCTGGAACCTTCTGGAAGATGCGAGAGTCCACATTTCTGATCTGGCTAGGAGTCAGGCCATAGGCAACATCAGGTTCTGGATCAGGCACGCTTGGTCATGCTCCTCTATCCACGAGCACATGTTCATCTGTGCCCTCCACCACCTTGTGGTAGCATCACACGTCGCAGAGTGATGAGAGTGGGTGTGGCCCTGCTACAGGGAAAGGAACACAGTGGGATTTTTTGCTTTACTAAGAAAGCTCCTTTGGATAGATAATCCTCTGGGACCCTTCTGGAAAATTAACTTTTTCTGAGCCAGGGATGCCTGCTTTTGGTAAAAGTTTATTTTCACAGCTTGCTGTTCTTCTGGAACTGGGACACCAAGCTGAGGACCTGCTCGGAGGCCATGATGTGCTTTGAGCCCAGGTAGGCCGTGCTGTGGGTGGCTGTCTCCTCCAGGTAGTAGCGGTAGTTGACCATCAGGCCACAGGAGCCAGTGATACCCCTGAGGCTCATGTCGCCCATCCAGTTAATACGCCATATCACGGCCCCATTCTGTAGGTGAAAGTTGGCAACGGGGTTAAGGGCATAGCCACGGTGCTTCTCACCGTACAAGTACCAGGCACAAAGTCTCATCAAGGGTGCCTGCAGCGTCCGCACCAGTTTCTCAGACTTCACCCACTCGGGGCTGCTGAGGAAGGCTTTGAGCGTCTCAGTGATGGGCCCGCCAGTGATCTCAGAGATTTCCTTAGATTCAAAGTCAGTGAAGAGCTGATTACGCCCATGATCCTTCTGTGAGCTCAGCAAGCCCAGAAGCCACTTGGTGAACCCAGGTATAGGTGACAGACTTGAAAATACTGCAAGATGAGGAAACTCTTTCTGTGAAGCATTGTGGAAAGGGGAAAGGAAGGCAAAAAGAATGACACACAGAGACAAAAAGGATTCAGTAGGTATTTCACTGGTAGCATATCTGATTAATCTGTGTATGATGCCTTACAGTTTACAAAGTGACATGTGATGCATACTAGTTTTCTCACTCAAAGAACATCTGCTGGGAACTGATGTGTGCCAGGCCCTGCTCAAGGCCCTGGAAGCATCCTGAGTCCTTCAGGCTAGTCTTCATGATGCTGTCACTATCTACACAACGAGGCTCATGAGTCAGGGACTTGCTTAAAGCGCAACAGCTGTACCACTGTGAAGTGGATTGTGACAAGCAGTATTCCACCACACGGCCCTCCCGCGAGGCAGGCCACTGCTTTGGACGGTGCTGCTGCCCCAGAACCCGGTGTAACGGTCTGGCACACATGTACCTAGTAACCGGATTCAGTGAGGAACTGATTACCTGGCTCCTCCAGAGGCTGGGGCACAGAGGAGGGTCAAGGGTGTTTCTCCATATCAAACATTCAATCATTACTGTTCCACTTCTACCACAGTCTCAGAGATCATTCCCCAAAACCAGTGTGTTCTGGTTATGAAAGGCATACATTCTGACTATGGACATTTTTTAAAAAAAACCTGACAGAAGAGAACACCAGCACACTCCACTATTCTGAGATAGCTATCTGCACCATATAATTCCTTCAAGTCTTTCTCCAGACAGTCAGTGAGACATTTACATCTTGCTTGATGGATATATATTATGAACATTTTCCCATCACCATAAACTCATAACCCTAACTTTAATGGTGGAGTAGTATTAGACGATGCGGCTGCATCACAAGGTTTCCATGTCCTTTTCATGGGGCGTGCATTTCAGGTGGCTCCTAACTATCTGTTTTTATACACAGTGACGTGCACTTGTGTGCAGAAGGTAACACTGCTTCTTCCCAGATCCTCTCACCTGCTCTCCAGCCCAGAGCTGAGGAGGTTCAAGACACCCTCATTCTGACTCATTGAGCAGTCCATGGCAAAGCATCCAGACTCTAGTGGCTCTGAGCCTTTCACTGCCTTTCTTACTCACAGACATTCACTGCCACTCCCTGCCCCTTCACCAACCTCTTCAGCAACGAAGAAGTAACTCAGAAGAAACTTAATTAGATGTGGCTCGTTTATCACCTTCAGAGGAAATGGGCAGAGACTGATCCTCATAAAGCTGACCCAGCAGAGTCCAGAGTCCTCAGATGTAAGACTGATTATGAAGCTAACAGAAGACATGCAGATATTCTAATATCTCTCTGTCTTTCTCAAAGGAAGAATTTTGGCTGCAGCATCTGCTCCACAGCAAGAGGTTTGGTCTTGGCATAGTATGACAGTTAATGTTAATGTGCCAACTTGCTAAGCCATGGTTCTTAGTATTATGTAATTACCCTGCATTTTGTAATCTGACATAAGGGGAGTTTCCTTGGGGGTTTGGCCTGCATCTAACATATATGGATGTTTTACCAAAGCTCAGTCTCTCAATCCTGCATCCAACTCATTATCCTCTGACTTCCAGTTCTTGAGATGTGAGCCAACAGCCTGCCATCTGACCTGCCAATTTTGGGTTTGTCAGCACTTAAATCACATGAGTCAGGGGGAAGATTCCAGCCTGATGCATGCATGACCCATGGATTTCCGACTTGCCAGCCTCCACAACTGCACAAGCCATTTCCTTGAAATCAATCTCTCTGTAGATATTTACATACACATGCTCCTCTAGAGAACACAGCCTAGGGTATTTGGTACTGAGAGTGGTTCTAGAGGAACAAATTTTTTTTTATTATGATTGAATGAAAATGTGCATTCCCATACAAATTCGCATGCTCACCTATATGCAGCTTCCACTGCTCTCCCTGCATGGTGACAGCACACTCTTTGGAAGAACAAAATTTTAAGGATGAGTTTCCTCATCTGGCTAGTCTGAAAGGCACTAATTACACTTCCTTTAGGAATAAAGGTACACTGCTAATCCACGGTGTGAGGTGGCAGCAGAAATACACAAAATATCACCACAAATAGATCAGGTCTTGGTAAGAAGTGAGGCTTTGGGTGATTACATATTTAATACTTTTCTACAATTTTGTCAGAATGAGAACTATTAGGAATCTGGTTGATTGGTCTTACTCATGGTTGACAAATTGGTGAGAAAATGGGATGAGCTCACAGCTCCACAAGCACAGCTCAAGTGTCACATATAAAACCTAAAAAGTAACCCCTGGGCCCTGAAAGAAAGCCTTAGTTTCCTGTAGTATCAGAGCTGACACTGTCAAAAACCAAACCCTGAATCTTACTAGTGTCTGAAATACAATGCCAACTGATTTCTCAGTCTTGAATGGTGTCCAACGTTAACGTGAGGGCATTGCTTGGGAAGAAACGGTCCTGCAACTTGGGATGGGCACATATGGGCAGAAAGTTGGGGCACTGAGCCTCTAAATCCCATTGAATTTCTCCTGCCAACAGAACTAGCCCTATTACTTCTATCTAAAGAGATGGCTCCATCTTTGTCTGTTAAGCCCCTTGCTCCAGTAAAACCATTATCCACCCTTTCCTCCTCCAGCTGATGAGATTAACCTAGTTGTGTCTGCAGAGTCTATCTGAGATATCATCTAGAGAGCTGCACCAGGGGCACTGCCTGAGGCAGATGCCTTCCAAGACATTTCTGAACGGCCCCAGGAGACACACCTACCACTCATTTTTGCTTCTAGACCTATAACCAGACTTAAGTCGTAGCAAGTCCCAAGAAGTGAAGTGCAAAGTATGACCCAAGAGGAGGTATGCTACATTCCAAAAGAAATGCTTGATTTTTCTAACACATACAAACAGAAACCTGGGGAGTATGTGAGGGAATGGCTACAAAAAGGGTGTGGAATAATAGTGCAATGAACATAAAGCTGAATCAGTGTGAGTTTACTGATATGGTCCACTAAGCACAGAATTGTCAGTATTTCTGCTCGAGAGGTAACAAACAGATCACTGAAGCATAGATTAGGCAGTGGCCTACACTAAATCCAGCTGAAATGCCTGCCCTGTCTTGGTCTGTGTCATGGATCGAATTGTGTCCCCCCAAAAATATGTGTAGCCATGTGGCTGGGCCATGATTCCCAGTATCTTTTGACTGTCCTCTGTTTTCTGGTTTTCCTATGCTGTATGTTACAGGGTTAGGGTGGGACTGTATATCCCTTTATAAGATCACCTTCCTGCTCCACTGTAAAGGGAGTTTCCCTGGAGTATGGCTTGCCCCACCCTTAATCCTTTCAGCCTGCAAGAGATAAAAGGAAAGAGAATCGGGAACCTGGCACCATCAAGAAAGCTGCACCAGGAAAACAGCATGCCCCTCAGACCTGAGGTTCCTGTACCAAGATGCTCCCTGGACAAAGACTGACGCAATACCGGACTTTCCTCCAGAGCTGACTAGCGGAAAGCCTTCCCCTGGAGTGGACACCCTGAATATGGACTTGTAGCCTACCGGACTGTGTAAGAATAAACCTTCCTTTGTTAAAGCCATCCACTCTGTGGTATTTCAGTTACAGCAGCCCTATCTGACTAAAACAGTCTACTATAGCAGGTATCTAAAAGCTTAGAGAAACTGGCATGTTAAAGTGGATTTATCATGTTAGACCCACTGACCCATCCATGGAGTGTCCAAAGGATACACTTATTCTACAGTGGTGAGGAGCTAATTTGTGAAGGGAGCCTCAGGATGCTTGAAGACTGTTGTGGTGGCTATTTTACGTATGTCAGATATGCGAGTTGGCACCACCTAAACTGAATTAAGATACCTAACTACAATGCGTCTGAGTAGATCCTGCGGTGGTAGCATTCAATCCACAAAGAAAAGGTGGGCACAGTTACTGTAATGGACCGCAGATTCAAAGAAGTAATCAGAATGACTTGTATGGAGTTATAGCCTGGTTACTTATTAATGGCACTCCTATAAATGAAACAGTTGAGAAATCTACTGAATATTCACTTGATCTATATAAGCAGAATTCTGGGTCAAGTGACTGACAATCTAACTTGAATAATCAGAATACAGAGTCACAACTCCTCAATCAGTTGCAGTCTTGAGCCAATTTACAGACCCACAACCTCTCAGATGAAGGAAAGGATGCATCCCTTTGAAGAAGGTCACCACTACTCTGCCAAAAATTTGTACTATTAATCTTTCTCTCAGCATTCCCCAAAGGACTCTAAGGCCTTTTATGAGAATGATTATTTACTGGGGAAAAGGATATAACCAGACTTTTGGGGGATTATTGGACACTGCTTCTGAATGGACACTAACTCTAGCAGATCCAAAACTTTATTGTGGCCCACCAGTCAGAGTGAGGACATACAGAGGTCAGGTTATTAATGGAGCCTTTGTTCAGGTCTGTCTCACAGTGGGTTCAATGGGCCTCTGAACTCATCTAGTAGTGACTTATCCAGTTCCAAAATGCCTAATTAGAACAGACATATTCAGCAACTGGCAGAAGCCATATACTGAATGCTTGATACGTGGAGTAAGGGTTATCATGGCAAGAAGCCATCAGAACTTGCCCCTACCTAGGAAAATGGTAAACCAAAGGTAATACCACAGTAATAGAGGGATTACAGAGACCACAGCCACCACCAGGGACCTAAAGAATGCAGGGATAGTGATTCCCACCACATCTCCATTCAACTTGCCTATTTGGTCCATGTTAAAAGAGAGATGAATCTTGGAGAATGACAGTAGATTATCAGACACTTAAACAGGTGGTGACTCCCAACTGCAGCTGCTGTTGCAGATATGGTTTCACTGCTTGAGTAAATTAATACATTTCCTGATGCCTGGCATGCAGCTATTGAACTAGCTAATGTCTTTTTCTCCATGTCTGTTTCAAAGGACCACCAGAAGCAGCTTGTCTTCGGCTGGCAAGGCCAGTGGTACATCTTCATTGTCATACCTCAAGGATATAACAACTCTCTAGCCCTACATCATAATTTAGTTCAGGCTGCTGTGCAGGCTGCCCTGCCACTTGGGCCATACAATCCAGCTGATCCAATGGTGCTTGAGTGTCAGTGGCAGATAGAGATGCTGTTTGGAGTCTTTGGCAGGCCGCTATTGGCGAATCACGGCGCGGACCTTTAGGATTTTGGAGCAAAGCTCTGCCATCCTCTGCAGATAACTACTCTCCTTTTGAAAAACAACTTTTGGCTTGTTACTGGGCCTTAGTAGAGACTGAATGCTTAACCATGGGACACCAAGTCACCATGCGTCCTGAGCTGCCTATCGTGAACTGGGTATTGTCTGACCCACAGAGTCATAAAGTTGGACGAGCACAGCAGCACTCCATCATTAAATGGAAGTGGTATATACGAGATCGGGCCCGTGCAGGACCTGAAGGCACAAGTAAATTGCATGAGGAAGTGGCCCAAATGCCCATGGTCTCCACTCCTGTAACATTACCTCCTGTCTCCCAGTTTGCACCTATGGCCTCATGGGGGATTCCTTATGAACAGCTGACCGAGGCAGAGAAAACTCGTGCTTGGTTTACAGATGGTTCTGCGTGATACGCTGGCACCACTCGAAAGTGGACAGCAGCAGCACTACAGCCCCTTTCTGGGACCTCCCTCAAGGACAGTGGTGAAAGCAAATCCTCCCAGTGGGCAGAACTTCGAGCAGTGCATATGGTTGTTCACTTTGCTTGGAAGGAGAGATGGCCAGATGTGTGGCTGTATACTGATTCATGGGCTGTGGCCAATGGCTTGGCCAGTTGGTCAGGCACTTGGAAGGAACATGACTGGAAGATTGGAGACAAGGATTTATGGGGGAGAGGTGTGTGGATAGACCTCTCTGAATGGGCCAAAGAAGTGAAGATATCTGAGTCTCATGTGAGTGCTCATCAAAGAGTAACCTCAGCAGAGGATGAGTTTAACAATCAAGTGGATAGGATGACCCGTTCTGTGGGAACCAATCATCCTTTCTCCGGCTACCTCTGTCATTGCTCAGTGGGCCCATGAACAAAGTGGTCATGGTGGCAGGGACAGTGGTTATGCATGGGCCCAGCAACATGGACTCCCGCTCACCAAGGCTGACTTGGCTACAGCCACTGCTGAGTGCCCAATCTGCCAGCAGCAGAGACCAACACCGAGTCCTCGATATGGTACTGTTCCTCGAGGTGATCAGCCGGCAACCTGGTGGCAAGTTGATTACATTGGACTGCTTCCATCATGGAAAGGAAAACGTTTTGTCCTTACTGGGATGTAAGCCAAGCCAAGTGCCGTCGACTTACTCTGAAGATGGATTTGCCTACCTGGCACGACATGCTTCTGCCAAAACTACCATCCGTGGACTTACAGAATGCCTCATCCACCGTCGTGGAATCCCACACAGCATTGCTTCTGACCAAGGGACACACTTCACAGCAAATGAAGTGCGGCAGTGGGCCCATGCTCATGGAATTCACTGGTCTTACCATGTTCCCCATCATCCTGAAGCAGCTGGCTTGATAGAACGATGGAATGGTCTCTGGAAGACACAATTACGCTGCCAGCTAGGTGGCACTACCTTGCAGGGTTGGGGAAGTGTTCTCCAGGAGGCTGTGTATGCTCTAAACCAGCGTCCAATATACGGTGCTCTTTCTCCCATCGCCAGGATTCATGGGTCCAGGAATCAAGGGGTGGAAATGGAAGTGCCACCACTCACTGTTACCCCTAGTGACCCACTTGCAAGATTTTTGCTTCCTGTCCCCATGACTTTATGTTCTGCAGGACTAAATGTCTTAGTTCCAAAGGGAGGCATGCTGCCACCTGGAGACACATCAACAATTCCACTGAACTGGAAGCTAAAATTGCCACCAGGCCATTTTGGGCTCCTTGTACCTCTGGATCAACAGACAAAGAAGGGAGTTACAATACCGGCCAGTGTGATTGTTCCTGACTATGAAGATGAAATTGGATTGACATTACATAACGGAAGTAAAGAAGAGTATGTTTGGAATGCAGGAGATCCCTTAGGACGCCTCCTAGTACTACCATGTCCTGTGATTAAGGTCAATGGAAAACTACAGCAACCCAACTCCAAAATGGGTGATAATAGCCCAGACCCTTCGGGAATGAAGGTTTGGGTCACCTCACCAGGCAAGGAACCACAACCAGCTGAGGTACTTGCTGAGGGCAAAGGGAATACAGAATGGATTGTAGAAGGAGGTAGTTCTAAATATCAGTTACGGCCACGCGACCAGTTGCAGAAACGAGGACTGTAATTGCTAGGAGTATTCCTGCTTTGTATGTGTGTATTGGATATTTTGTTTACTAATGAAACATAAGATGTAAATGGGTTAATGCATTTTCAGTTGTACATGTGTTAGTTATATCATGTTGACATAAGTATGACTTTGTAACTATACCCCTTCAGAGACTGTGCATGGTAAGGTGAGATGTCTGCAGATGCCCAGTTGACAAAGGATGGACTGTGGTGGTCAGGATTATGTCAACTTGGCTACTACCTATTTGACTGCTGTATTAAGTGGCAGGGCGGGGTTTGTGGTGGCTCCCTGCCCCTCGGCTCTCATCTCACAACCTTGGACTACAGCTGCTGATCACTCATATGACCAGGAGCTCCTGCTCTCTGCTTCCAATGTCTGGTTCCGGGACTTGAGCTAGCAGCTGTTGGGCTCATCAGTCCTTACAGTTGGCACTTGAGAGTCCTGCTCCCTGACCTGCCGATCCTGGGTTTGCCAGCCTCTGTCGCTTCGTCTCGCCACCAGCTTGGGATCCACTGACCTCCAGCCTCTGTTGCTTTGTCTCGCCACCAGCTTGGGATCCACTGACCTACACAACCGGTGATCTGCAACTCTGGTCTCTGACTTGCTGACCTTGGGTTCCTCAGCTTCCGTGGACACGTGAGGCTTGTGCCACAGCTTGGGATATTCAGCTTCTGTGATTACGTGAGCTGTTTCCTGTATTTGTATCTATCTATCTGTCTATATATATATTATAAATCTTTCTTGTACCTACATGTGTTACTGGTTTTGCTTCCCTAGAAAACCCAGCCCAAGACAATCTTCATTGTCATACCTCAAGGATATAACAACTCTCTAGCCCTACATCGTAATTTAGTATGCAGGGACCTTGAGCACCTTTCCCTTCCATTAGACATCACACTCGTCTACTATACTGAAGACATTAAGCTAACTGGACCCAATAAGAAATGATTCCAGACTTAGCAGTGAGACATTTGTGTGTTAGATGGTGTGAAATTAATCTGACAAAAAGTCAGGTGCTGTCCACCTCAGCGAAATTTCTAGGGGTAAAGGGGTGTGGGGCATATTGAGATATTCCTTCTGAAGTGAAGAATAAGTTATTGCATCTGGTCCCTACTACATTTAAAAAGGAGGCACAATGCCTAGCGGGTCCCTGGATTTTGGAGGCAACATATCCCTTATGTGGATGTGCTACTCCAGCCTATTTATCAAGTGACTTGAAAAAGTGCTAGTTTTGAGTGCTAGTATTGCTCCGCAATAGGTTCAGGTTGCCATGCAGGCCACTCTGTCCCTTGAGACATAAGATCCAGATGATCCAGTGGTGCTCAGAGTGTCAGAGGCAGACTAAGATGGTGTTTGGTGTTTCTGGCAGGCCTCTGTTGGTGAATCACAACACAGACCCTTAGGATTCTGGAGCGAAGCAAACCATTCTCTGTATATAACTACTCTCCTTTTGAGAAACATTTTGGCTTGTTACTGGGCCTTAGCGGAGACTGAACATGTAACCAAGGGCCACTGCCTAGCATGAACTAGGTGTTGTCTGACCTAGAGTCACAATGTCAGACATACACAGCAGCAATCCACCATTAAATGCAAACAGTATGTACGAGATGAGGCTTGAGTAGGACCCAAAGGCACAAGGAAGATGCGTGAGGAAGTGCCTCGCTTACCGAGGGTTCTGTGTGATATGCAAGCACCACTTACAAGTGGTAGTAGCACTGCAGCCCCTTTCTGGGACCTCCCTGAAGAGAGTGGTTAAGGACAGAGGGTCCTCCAGGCAAAGCCAACATATTAGAACAAGCCTGCAGTGCATTGACAACATTGAGGCTGGAGACTAGGTGGCTGGATGGATTTTTCCCACATCACCCCCACCTCTCTGATATGCATCCAGCTCCCAGGAACTGCACAGGGGCATCTGGTGTTTTCCTGCAGCCCTCTTCCTCACTTCTGGCTCCTATCTTCATCACTATCTGGAGAGACGATCAGTAGGATTCACTGTCGGCCATGAAACCCAACACCCTGCAAGACTCAACAGTGGAAGCAGGGCCATGCCAAGCAAGAATATCAGAGGCAAGGACAGAAAAGCTGCAGCATTAGACTTTGCCACACTTACCTGCAGCTCCTTTATGACGCGTTTTATAAGGAACGTCCCTAGCTCAATGCCCTGTAGACCTTGCTGTGTCAAACTGATGGAGTAAAATATTGCAGTGGCGATTTTGCTCCTATCTTCAGTTTCTGAGGGAGGGAAATCCTTCACTATTGCCTGGAAGACATTAATGGCAACTGTGAGCATGGACTCTGGTGCATTCACACCTCACCTTTCAATCATTCCACTTGGATCATCAATTCTTATGGTAGGGGAGCTGTTTCAATTTAGACCATGAGAGTCAAATGCCATCTATTCTATTTTGGAAGCTCTTCAGACGCAGTAAGTTCACAACCATCCCATGTTTTTTGCTTAGTTATATACTGTTCACCATTTTGAAATCCACATGCCAACTTTGTTGAGGTGCTATTTATGTCTCTTTTTGTTCTTTTGCAGGTTTTTGTGCAAACATAACCTTACATAACACAATCCTTGACAATACCACAGATTAACCTATGTCCAGGCTGGATAACTCCAATTTCTCTTGTTTCTCTGTAAAGACCTGCCTCTCTTACTCTATAGTGGTCTGCCACATGTAGTACTAGATACTTTTTCTTTTACGTTTTGTGATTTTTCTATGTATCTTTTTCTTTTTCTTTTTGTAATTGTTCTTTAGATGAGGGTTTACAGAATAAACTAGTTTTTCACTGAATAGTACACACAATGTTTCACAATATTGGTTATGCTATTGTTTAACAACATGTCAACACTTTCCCTTCTCAACTTTGGGTTCCCTATAACCAGCTTTCCTGTCCTCTCGTGCATGCTAGTCTTCGCCCCAGGACTAGTATGCCTCTTGAGTCTTGTTTTATGAGCTTCTCCAATCCTTGGCTAAAGGGTGAACCTCAGGAGTGACATAATTACTGAGCTAAAAGGGTGTCTAGGAACTATGTTCTCAGAGTTTCTTCAATCTCTGTCAAGTGAGCAAGTTAGGTCTTTTTTTTGAGTTAGAATTTTGTTCTACATTTTTCTCTACCTCTGTCTGAGCCTCTCATGTGATGCCTGTCGCAGTAGTCAGTGGAGGTAGCTGGTCACCATCTAGTTGCACTAGACTCAGTCTGGAGGAGGCCACTGTAGATGTGGTCCATTAGTCCTCTGGACTAATCTTACCCTTGTATCTTTAGTTTTCTTCATTTTTCCTTGCTCCTGAAGGGGTAAGACCACTGGAGTATCCTAGATGGCTGCTCATAGGCTAAGACCCCAGACATTATTCATCAAACTAAAATGTAGAACACCTTCTTTATAAACTATGTTATGTCACTTGAGCTTGATGCTCCCTGAGACCATGGTCCCTACAACCCTCAGGCCAGCAATCCGGTCCCTCATGGAGTCTGGATGTGTCTATCGAACTTCCATAGCCTTGCCTTGTATGAGCTGTGCTGGCTTCCCCAGTATTGTGTACTAGCTTATCCTTTACCAAAGTTACCACTTACCTATTCTCTATTTACTGTTTTTCTATCCCCACCATTCTCCTCCCTGGTAACCATCAAAGATTTTTGGGGGGGTATAAACCTCTTCATGAGCTTTTACAGTAGTAGTCTCATACAATACTTGCCCTTTTGTGACTGATTTATTTCACTCGGCATAATGCTCTCCAGTTGCCTCCATGTTATGAGATGCTTCACGGATTCATCATTGTTCTTTACTGTTGTGTAATACTCTGTCATGGACTGAATTGTGTCCCCCCCAAAATAGGTATAGCCATGCGGCTGGACTATGATTCTCAATATTTTGTGACTGTCCTCCATTGTGTGATTTTCCTGTGCTGTATGTTAAAGGATTAGGGTGGGACTGTAAATGCCTTCACAGGATTATCTCCTTGCTCCATGGTAAAGAGAGTTTCTCTGGAGTATGGCTTGCCCCACCCTTAATTCTTTCACCCTGCAAGAGATAAAAGGAAAGAGAAGGAAGCTGAGAATTGGGAACCTCACACCATCAAGAAAGCAGCACCGGGAGAAAAGCGTGTCTTTCAGACCTGAGGTTCTTGTGCCAAGACACTCCCTGGACAAAGACTGATACAATACTGGACTTTCCTCCAGAGCCGACAAGTGGGAAAGCCTTTCCCTGGAGCGGACATCCTGAATTGGACGTGTAACCTACCAGACTGTGTAAGAATAAACTTTCCTTTGTTAAAGTCATCTACTCTGTGGTACTTCTGTTAGAGCAGCACTAGCTGACTAAAGCATACTCCATTGCGTGTATATACCATGGCTTGATATAAATTTATTTTTCCCATCCCTTGCTTTTTAATAAATTTACATCTGTTTCTAAGGTGTGTCATTTGTAGACATGTTGATGGATCCTTTTTTTTTTCTTTAATCTCTGCTGTCACTCTTTGTCTCTTTATGCATGTGTTTAGATCACTTACACTCAGTGTGATTACTGATGGGTGTAAGTGCCTTTTTTTTTCTTACTTTTTTTGGTGTTGGCATTCTCTTTGTTCCTGTTACTCTTCTGTGCTGAATCCCTTCTGTTTGTGGATTTCTTTTTCTTTTGTTTTTGTAAATTTTATTTTTATTGAGACCTTGTTTTTCTTACTTAGATGAGTTGACCTGTTAACTTTCTTTGTGGTTACCTTGAAATTTACCCTTATCTTCCTAGGTCTGAACCAGTCTATTAGTACTCGGTATCACCTTCCCTTCTGCTCAGTTACAAAGTTCTGTACCTACACCATTTATTCCTTTTTTTAGTGCTCTGATCTTATTGTTATTTACAGGTTAACTTCTCTGGTTGCCTGTTGTAATTCTTTTGGTTTTGGATAGTTCTTGTAAGTTCTTTTCCCAGGTTAGTACCTGATTTGTACCATCTTGTGTCCTAGATTCAGGCTGTGGTTGAACATTGTTTGCTTTCTACATAGTCCCTTAATTTCACGATATCTGGAAATGTCCTAATTTCCTCATCATATTGGCGAGAGAGTCTTGCGGGATATATTATTTTGGGTTGGCACTTTTCTTTTCTTTCAAGGTTTTCTATATGTCATCCCATCACCTTCTTGCTTGCATGGTTTCTGCTAAATAATCAGTGTTTAGTCCTTTTGTCTCCCTTCTGTATGACTTTTTGTTTTACTTGAGCTGTTCTCAGAACTTTGTCTTTAGTTTTAGTGAGTGTGATTATTTTATATCTTGGTGATTTTCTTTTGCTGTGTCCTATGTGGGGTTCATTAAGCTTCTTGTATGGTCAGCTTTTCATCTTTCATATTATAGCAGTATTTTGTCAGTGGAAACCCTGGTGGTATAGTGATTAAGTGCTATGTTTCCTAACCAAAAGGCTGACAGTTTGAATCTACGAGGTGCTCCTCAGAAACTTTATGGAGCGGTTCTACTCTGCCCCATAAGGCTGCTGTGAGTTGGAACTGACTTGATGGCACTGGGTTATCTCTGTCAGTAATTCTTCAATGATCTCTATGCGCTTTCCATTTTCTTCCTTTGTTCTGGAACTTTGATAACTTACAGATTTTTGCTTTTGAGTGTATCCCACATAATTCTTGAGGCGTCTCCACTTTTCTTTGTTCTTTTTCCTGATTTTTCCTCAAAGTTGTATCCAAGTGCTTGTCTTCAAGTTTGCTGATCCCATCTTTCATCATTTCAGACCTGTTCCTCAACTCTTCTATGACACTGTCCATTTCTCAATCTCATTGTTTATCTTTTGGATTTCTAATTGTTGCTTCTGTATGCTTTATAGTTGTGATTTTGGCATTTTGTTCATTATTTTCCTGAATTATTCCAGGTATTTTTCTTTTTATTCCCCCATTTTTGTCTGCTTTTTGCCTCAACTCTGAATATTACAGATTTGGGTTCCCTGCCAGGTATTTCTAGTGTCTTGTCTTCTGCTGGAAAGTCATCTGGTATGTTATTTTGGAGTGCTTACTTGGACCTTCCTGTTTTAACTTTTTTTTAAAAAATAGGTTTTAATATTATCTGCTGTCTTTGGAGCATTCAATAGTTACTTTCTTCATTTATTTATTGCAGATTTGTTTGTTTCACCCTGCTTTTCATTTTATTTGGTTACTTCAGAGCAGGTAGGCTGTGCATTCCTTATTGTTTCCTTACTGTGGTCACAATACTTTTCATCTCCTTGTTCAGTGGGCAGGGCTAGTTGCTCAGCTATGGTGCAGCTGGTCCAGCTGAAGAGGAGGGGCTGGGATGTGTCATCTGTAGCACACACTGAGGCAAACAGGGTGGGCCAGGAATCAGGGCAGGGCACATTCTACTTGGGGGTGTGATGTTCAGTGCATGGTGCAGGTAGGCAAGAGGCAAGAGGGGAGGTTGTGATGTGCACAGCTAAGGGGTATGGGGGAAAGGAAAAACAGGAAGCAAAAACAAAAAATAGTGGATTGATGAGAAACGGAGAAAAATCAAAAGGAAAAAGAAGAAAGAGAAAGAGAAAAGAAAAGGTAAAAAATAAAAAATGACTAGATAAAAATTTGGAGAAGATAAAAGAAACAAAAGAAAGGTCCCTAGGGGTTCCAGTAGTGCAGCTGCAAAAAACATGGAAGTGTCTTCTAGGCTCCAGAGGATAGCCTGGCTAGAAGGGATATAGACGTCACACAGTGTCAGGTACAGAGAGATGAGAACTGAGAAACGAAGAAAGCCAGAAAGCAAAAAAAAAGAGAAAAAAAGAAACGTCCCCAGGGAAACAAAAACAAACACACAGATAAAGCAAAGAACAACAAAGAGGGAGGGAGGCAGGCAGGGAGGGTAGGAGGAGCCCCAAAGATCCCACTAGAATGGTGTCACCAGCAGGGAAGTGGTTCCCCAATTGAGTGGTGTTTCACAACCTTTCAAGAAGAGGCAAAGATGGCACACAGAGCTAGGTGTTTAACAGAAGGGAGGGGGAGGTGATAGGAGGTACGGAAGAAATCTAAAGAAATGGAAGAAAGCAACACTAGCTACAGACAAGTGGCACTCAGGGAGCTGGCCAGTGCGGGTGGAGTGAATCCAAGTGGTACAGACACTGTGCTTCCTGGCCAGCCAAACCACTACAGGTGGAGCAGCAGAGAGAAGGTGGGTGGTGGGAGAATACGTCTTACTGGTTACCAGAGGATTTCTGTGAGGCTGCTTTCCCACGTTTCCCATCTGCTGATCGCTGATAGGCGTCCAAGATGGCGAATCCGTGCTGTGTTATCTGAGAGGAGCTTCTGCTCCTATCTCTTCTCACTCCCTATTCTGTATCAGTATCTTATTCCATTTGGTGTTTGGCTGCGTTATGTCTTCAGCTGAGAAATGTGGAGTATGTGCTTTCCTGTTGGTTTTCTATTTCCAGCTCTTTGCACATATCATTACAACACTTTTGTTTTCTCATGCTGCCCTTTGAAATCTCCTATTCAGTTCTTTTACTTCATCGTTTCTTCCTTTTGCTTTATCTACAGCTACTCAACGTTCAATAGCAAGCTTAAGAGTCTCTATTGACATCCAATTTGGTCTTTTCTTTCTTTCCTGTCTTTTTAATGACCTCTTGCTTTCTTCATGATGTCTTTCATGTCAATCCACAACTCATCTGGTCTTCAGTCATTAACTGTTCAACACATCAAATCTGTTCCTGAGATGGTCTCTAAATGGAGGAGAGATACATTCAAGGTCGTACTTCGGCTCTTCTGAGCTTCTTTTAATTTTCTTCGGTTTCAATTTAAATGTGCATATGGTCTACTTTGCCAGGGATGAAAACTTGAAGAAGAATGGTGTTGTATTCATTGTCAAAAACGACATTTCAAGATTCTAAAGTACAATGCTATCAGTGATAGGATAATATCCATACACCTGCAAGGAATGCCAATTATATAACTATTATTCAAATTTATGTCAAAGGTCAAAGATGAAGAAATTGAAGATTTTTACCAGCTGCTTCACTCCGAAATTGATTGAACATGCAATCAGGATGTACTGATAATTTACTGGTGATTAGAACGCAAAAGTTGAAAACAAAGAAGGATTGGTAGCTGGCCTTGGTGACAGAAACGATGCTAGAGATCACATTATAGAATTTTGCAAGTCCAATGACTTCTGAATTGCAAACACCTTTTCTCACCAACATAAATGGTGACCATACACATGGACCTTGCTAGATGGAATACACAGGAATCAAACTGACCACATCTGTGGAAAAAGATAATGGAAAAGCTCACTACAGCAATCAGAACAAGGCCAGGTTCCAACTGCAGCACAGACCATCAGTTTGAACCTTCACACTCTGAAAGTCACTTTGTAATAGTGGACTAGCAGGTTGTTACCTTTTTGTTTGCTTAGAGGCAAGTACAAATACTTTGTTTTTGGTTTAGGCTCCCATTCAACAATCTCTACCCAAAGCGTTCAGTCACATTGGTTACATTCTTCACCAAGTGTGAATGTTCTCACTATTTCTAATCTGGTTGTTCTGTTTCTTGTAATCTATTTTCCCTGCCTCACCACCTTCTTGTCTTTCTTTTAAAGAAACTGTTGGCCATATCGTCTTACACAGATAATTTTTTGAAGGAGTTAGGGTTGCTTTGAGTTGCGACTGGAAGGCAATAAGACAGTACTTTTAGGTGAAATTCATTATTTTATGAGCCAATTTGTTATTTAGCTACAGGACTGGCTTACTTTTGAAGAACACACTAGTGAAAATAATCAACTTTCACTAACTACCTTTGATTCTGGAAGTAGGGTTGTCTTTGTCATCTAGGGATGCTATAACATAAATGGATGGCTTCAACAAAGGGAAATTTATTCTCTCACAGGCCAGTAGGCTACAAGTCCAAATTCAGGGAGCTGGCTCCAGTGAGGCTTTCTCTGTCAGCTCTGGGAGAAGATTCCTGTGATGTGTCAGTCTCTCCGCGTTCTGTGAGCATCTTAGCACAGGAGTCTCAGATCTGAAGGATGTGCTCTGATTCCTAGTGCTGTTTTCTTAATGGCATGAGGTCTCCAACTTGCTCTCTGCTTGTTTGCCTTTCCTTTTATCTCTCATAGGACAGACAGTAGTATAAGCCACACTCCAAGGAAACTCCTCTTACACTGGATCAGGGAGGTGACCTTAGTATGGGTGTTACAGCACCATCCTAGTCCTAGTTAACATAATACAATCTTGCCCTATTAACCACAGGCCAAGAGTAGGATTTACAACATAGGAAAATAACAAAATGGAGGACAATCACACAATACTGGGAACGATACAATTTTTGAGGAGGTATACAATTCAATCCTGACAAGGAGTTTTGAATCCAGTCTCTGGATGGTCTCTGGGAGTCCACAGGTTTTCTAAAGCTGTGTATGTGTGGGTCTGTGCATTTCCCCCTAGGAAAGGCTTTCCCCTTTCATCGTCACCAGTTTGTCAAAGGGTCTGCAAGTCTCCACAAGTTAAGGATGTGCCTGGAAGAAAGTAGAGGAGGTCATGAAACAGGACTGGGGATTCTTCCCAAGCTGAGCCCAGGTTCCATGCCTGACCCTGCAATTTCATAGAATAACTAACTGTGGTTTAAGGAATGGAGCTCCCTTTGCATTATTTGTCTTCTCTTTTTCTATTTTTAATTGCTATCTTCCTTTCCCACTCACTTCCCATATCATTTCTCTCCCTGTCTTTACTGTGTTTTAACTTAAACTTTATCATTTTAGTCAGTTTCTCAGACAAAAACTTACAGTTCTGTTGCATGACCCCAGCTGTTCTCCCCACACTGTGACACCCACATTTCTCTCCACACCTAGAATTTCCCGTGTTCATTTAGCCAGCCAGCTCCTGTCCTTTTCTTTCTTCTCATCTTGCCTCTGTACAACAGCCACCCAGTTAGTCTCCTGTATGTACTTAAGCTCGACGGCACTTGGCTTGGCTTGGCATGTACTTAAGCCAAGAAGCATGCTCTTCACCAGTATTACTTTATGCCTTATTAAAAAAAACCACCACCCAATGCCACTGAGTCAACTCTGACTCACAGCAAGCCTATAGGACACAGCAGAACTGTGTTATATGATTTCCATGGAGAGTCTCATGGATTTGAGCTGCCAATCTTGTGGTTAGTAGCTGCAGCGCTTAATCACTATCTCACCAGGTTTTGTTTTTTTTTTTTATATCTTACAGGCAAGTTAAGTCTCAGTTCTGGGCTAATAGAGAGTCTAGGGATCATGTCTTCCAGGGATCCCATAATCTGGCAGACCATGAAGTTGGGTCTTTTACCAGAGTTCAGGTTCTATACCCCACATTTCTCCTGCTCCATCAGGGACTCTTTGTTGAGTTCCCTGCAGAGGGAGTCTTTGGTGGTACATGGGTACCATCTACCTCTTCTGGTTTCATGTTGATGTTGACTCTGATTTATGCAGCCCTTTCTGTCTCTTAGGCTCATACAAGGTCTGTCAACTAGGTTTGTGAACCCATCCTAGAAGAAGTGCATTGCTGAATATCACTACGGTCTACTTTCAAAGTACTCCCCTTGGGAAGCTATGCACTGACACCAGTGCCTAGCCCATCCCTCAAAGCAATTTTGGAACTCTTTTTCTGGAATGGCCATTCGAGCTGTCGTCCTATTACCCTTGATGCCCTCAATGTCATCAAAATGTTTTCCTTTACCTTCGGGTAAAGAAAAACATCATTGGGGGCCAGATTAGGTGAGTAGGGCAGGTGTTCCAATACAGTTATTTCTTTTGCTGGCTAAAAACTCCTTCACAGGCAGTGCCATGTGAGCTGGTGCATTGTCATGATGGAAGAGCCATGAGTTGTTGGTGAAAAGTTCAGGCAGGTCATTTTTGCCTTTTTCATGCAGCCTTTTTAGCACTTCCAAATTGTAAACTTGGTTAACTGTTTCTCCAGTTCATACAAATTCATAATGAACAATCCCTCTGATATCAAAAAAGGTTGGCAACATCATTTTGACTCTTGATTTGGACTGACAGAACTTTTTGGCCATGGAGAATTCGTTGACTTCCATTGTGCACTTTGACACTTTTTTCCAGGGTCGTATTGGTATACCCATGTTTCACTACCAGTGATACCATGGCCCCAAACACCATCTTGCCTCTCCAAAAGATCTTGGCAAACTTTGACTCTCCTTTGCTTTTGTCTATTGGTGGGCTCCTTTGGGACCACTTTAGTACACACCTTTCTCATGCCAAGACTATTAGTTAAGATTTGCCTGTGAAAGCAAGGCCAATTGACACAACTAGCGTTTTGCTAAGAGGGCTCTCTGCACCCCAGTGGCGTCTGGGGTCTTAAAGGCTGCCAAGCTGCCATCCTAGGGCACAGCAAATGGTCCCAACTCAGCAGGAATGGATACTCACCAAGGACCAAAATGACATGGGGGAAAGACAACCCAGAAGATAGAGAAACCCACATAAGTGGGTGCCTACATTGACTTGGGACCAGAAGAACTGGATGGTGTCTGGCCACCACCAGTGATAGCTGTGATGGAGCTCACTAAGTTGCGTCGCACTGGCAACATAAGAATGAAAAGGGGTGCACCCTGAGATCTCCACTAAAAGACCACAGTTGATGGTCCAGTGGCTTCGGGGTTCCCCTGGGAGCACGGCCCCTGGCCCTGATGTTGCCTTTGCCCATAAATCATAACGAAGGTCCACTCTTCAGACAGGGATGGATTGGGCTTGGTGATGCAGAGTGACCATATAGTGGATACACTTTACGGTTCTATGCATCTATAAGATATCATCCTGCTGACCTCTGGCTGAAGGGAGGGGAGTGGGTAGAGAGGAGGGGAAAGGAGACTGTTGGGAGGATGAGTCATGTATGGAGCAGAGAGTAACAGTGTGCTATCACCGAGCAGGGAGAGCAGTGGAAGCTACATATAGGTGGGCATGCAAATTTATATGGGAATGTACATTTTCACTCAGTCATAATAATAAAAAAAAAGATTGGCCTGTTTCTCTATCAGTGTATGTTTACTTGGTCTGCTATGCTTCTCACAGTCAGTGGATGATTTTGATGCACAATTTGACAAGTCTTTGCAATGTTTCTTTCAGTTCTGCTCCTTATTGGCTCCCCTGATCTCGCTTCATAAGTTATGCTTTCTCTCCCTTCAGAAAAACATTTAATCCATTTGTACACTGCCAATTTCTTCATGGCATTATCTCTATAAACTTGGACTAACATGTCCCTGATTTCACTTTTACTCTTGCCAAGTTTAACAAGAAATTCAGTGTTTGTTCAATGCTCTAATTCAAGCTCTGACGTTCTACTAACGGTACACAAGAACACGCAACAATAATGAACACCACTCAGCAAGACACCATCACGTGTTAATACAAATGCAACTGTGAGACGCTAATATACCAAGGTTATGAAACCTTACCAAGTTCTTTGTGCAGTGCTGCCAACATAATTGCATGGTGGTAACTTCATGAACTTGAACTTTGTTTTCGGATCTCATATTTTCCTTATGTCTTTGATATTCTTTATTCTCTCTTGCTCCAGGTAAGTTGAGATTGAACATAGCGTCTTAGAAGCCCACTTGCTGGCTTTTAAGACCCTAGACACCACTCACCAGAGTGGGCTGCAGAACATTTTCTTAATAAATTTTGTTATGCCAGTTGACCTAGATGTCCCCTGAAATCATGGTCCCCAGAACCCTGCTTCTGATTCTCTGTTCTTTGGAGTGTTTGACTGCATTTAGAAAACTTATCTTTTATAGTTCAGTTGTCCTGATCATACATCTTCTTTATCTTTTTTGTTGTTTAAAAAGCTGATGTACTGGCATGAATGTTTCAGCCATTCTTAGGGACTCCTCATGGAGAAGGCACGTTTGCTACAGGTAGCGATGATCAGAATTTCCATAAACTCCACTTGCCTGGACCCATACAAAGCACATGATAAGTGAATTATTTTTCAATCATGTGTCTTTTAAAATGCATTACTGGCATTTCACAAATGGTGAAACACTGGTCAAGCATCCCAACTCTCCCCAATCACAGCCATTTCTAGCTGCACAGAAATGCTCTAAAATACACTTTGACTACACCTCAATTCAAAATCCAGATACCCAGAGGAATGCCATTCTCTTTGCGTAACTTCCTATATATTACATGGCTATGTTCAACAGTTGAAATTTGCAGATTACACCTAGCCAATCCAAAGATCCATAAAAATTCAAAACCATTCATTTTTAAAAACCAGGCTAAAACTAAGTTAAAAAAAAGCACTATAGGGGCCTCTAGCACAGCATGCTTGCTCCTCAGTAGCCTCCAGAAAGGTACCTGAATGTTGCTGGTGATGTCGTTCGTCAGAGCAACATGCAGAACCACCAGGGGCTCCTCAGGGGTCGAACAGTGAGAAAAAAAATAGCATCTTCTGTAAGGTCCCACGCGGCGCTTTATATCCATCCAATTTTTCACAGGGTGTACTGCCTCAGACCTGGTGAGAATACCACAAAAAGATAAAAAAAGAAAAAAGTGTTAATTTATAAGTTGAAGAACTACTGCTGATTCCCAATTATATTACTCAGCGAAGTCAAATGGCCAGCCAGCCAAGTGCCGTCGAGTTGGATCTGAAGTTAATTAGCTCTTTTAAATATAACTTTAATTGACCCTTTATGAAGATTCAAAAATGGTCATTTTCATCTGAAATAGCACTAAGAGGCATTGCAATTAATGACCATTTTATACACAAACCTGTGCTCTAATACTTAATATCAGCTTCAAAACAAGTTTGCAGTGTGCTCTGGAAGCATCTATCCAGCACATTTTAACCTACTTAGAAACCTAGTCAAATGCTTAGTTATTGAGTGCACTAAGTCTCTGTTTTCCTTTGCCTCCTGCAGGTTTGAAGTAACTGCCAACACTGCCAACACTTGTTCCTGGTTCTGTTCTCTAGCTGCCAGGTCTGACCACTACTTGGTTGCCAGTAGGTAGAATGGTAGCATGCACGGCCATCCCTTTGAGTTTGCTACACTCCCAACGTGACAGCGTCAAGCCCGAGACTCCATCAAGTAACATGGAATGTGAAGATTCTTAGGTGGAAAGTTGTCTGGGTTCTAAGACAACTGTGACACGCAAGCCCATAGGCACTATGTCTTGGACAAGTTGTGTCCCCGGGTGGCTCAAACAGTTAACCACTTGGCTGCTAATGGACAAGGTGGAGATTTAAGTCCAACCAGAGGAGCTTCAGAAGACAGGCCTGGTGAACTGCTTCTGAAAAATCAGACCTTGAAAATCTAATGGAACAGAATTCTACTCTGATATACATGCGGTCACCACGAGCTGGGGTCAACTCAGTGGCAACTATTTTATTTGGACAAGTTTATAACTATGCATAATGCTATCAAGAGAAGTTTTCACAATGAGATGAAGCAAACACTGTTTCGATTACTAATGGAAATACAGCTTCCAGTGAATTTGTACAATTCTGATGACACGGTCTAGAGAAGCTATGAAGTGGGTGTGCTTGCTTTTAACATGAGGAGAAATGCATCAGTTTCCACCCGAGCCGTTCCATCCTCCATGATTTTGGGATCAGCTGCTACAGTGGCGACGTTTGTGAAGACTACATTGGGTTTCACAGGTTTGCTATGATATGTACACAGGAGAGTAGTTTCCAGCTAAAATCTAAGAAACAGTGAATGTGAGTACTTACTCACTGATTTTCTGAAGTACCTCACATGGTGAGTGCCAAGTAACCCGTTCTAGGTTGAGGAACCCGGAAGAGAACCACTCTGAGAGCATGCTTTTCAGCACCCCATCCATCTCCTGCAAAGGAAGACATCAGGGTTAAATGTGGGTCTTCGAACTGCAGCAGATCAAACCCACCTTTCAAACAGTGCCAGCAAAAGGAATTAAAGCACGAAAACATGATACAAAGACCACACACTTGGCGGACGAAATGAGCCACACATAAAAGGACAAATATCACATGATCCCACTTACAGGAAATATCCAGAATAGGCAAATGCATAGAAACTGAAGTTTATTAGTGGTTACCAGGGTGAGGTGGGAGGTGGAAGTAGGAAGGAGATACTACTGGAGGGGCACTGAGTTTCCATTCAGGGTGATGAAAAAAATCTGGGAACAGACAGTGGTGATGGCTGTACATAATGAATTAATGTCACTGAATTATACACGTGAAAAATGGCCAAAAAGGCAAATGTTTTGTTACATACATTTCACTAGAATAAAAATTTTTTAATATAAATGCTTCCTACTTTAGTTAAAAAAAAAAAAGATCATGCAAGATGATTACATGATTCTCTGAGCAGCTTTTTTCTGAGACAGCACTGTTTTGAACCCTTATCTCAAATCAGGTTGGACTTGAACATTTAGCTCTGTAATTCAGGCTTAACTATTTTCATCTATAAGACACCTGAATGGGGATATGCAATTAGAATGAAGTTGCCCAAGTCATGTATGTTCCACTTCACTGACCACAGTGACGATAACTAAAAATATAAAAAGAATACTGCACTGAGAGGTGCATCATAAAAGAAAGGCAAGTATGGCCAGCCTGGAGCTCAGTAAGGCCACGGCTGACGAATTAAACATCCTTTATCTGTCAGAATGGAATTCCCTGGTCTCATAACAGAAACGAGTACTTGGTTCCAGGTACCGGATTTCATCAAGCTCTGGAAGTACAGTGGTTGAAGCCCTTGGCCACTAACTTAGGTGGGTAATTTCAAGCCACCAGCTCCTCCCAAGGAGAAAGAAAGTGGTTGTCTGCTTCTGTAAAGATTTACAGCCTTGGAAACCCTAGGAGGTGATTCCATTCTGTTCTAAAGGGTCGTTAGGAGTTGGAATCAACTCAATGGCAACAGCAAAGATGGATGTTTTCATATCTGAGCTTCTCTGCAGTCAGGACATATCTTTCAAATGATGGCATGTGTTTTAGTCAGCTAGTGCTCCTCTAACACAAATACCAGAGTGGATGGCTTTAACAAAGGAAGGTTTACTCTTACACAGTCCGGTAGGCTATAAGTCCATATTCAGTGTGTCCGCTCCAGGGGAAGGCTTTCTCCTTTGTTGGCTCTGGAGGAAAGTCTAGTATTGCATCAGTCTTTGTCCAGGGAGCATCTTGGCGCAGGAACCTCAGGTCTGAAGGACACGTTCTTCTCGTGGTGCTGCTTGCTTGATGGTGTGAGGTTCCCAATCCTCTGGCTGCTTCTGTTTCCTTTTATCTCTTACAGGCTGAAAGGATTAAGGGTGGGGCAAGCCACACTCCAGGGAAACTCCCTTTACAGTGGAGCAGGAAGGTGATCTTATAAAGGGATATACAGTCCCACCCTAACCCTGTAACATACAGCATAGGAAAACCACAAAATGGAGGACAATCACAAGATATTGGGAATCATGGCCCAGCCACATGGCTACACATATTTGTGGGGGGGGGGGACACAAGTCAGTCCATGACAGTATGTCATAGTTTAACTGGCATGCTTTTTAACCCTAAAAGCTCACTGTCATTGAATCAACCCAACTCATAGTGGATATAAAATAATATGTGTGTCTCACAATCAATGCATTTTAGATTTGATGAAATAATTTCATTCCAGTTTCATTTACATTTACTCTCGAAAATGAGGTGAATCAGTTTTATCACCAAAGATATAACTGTTTTGAAATCTTTAAAGCAAAAAAAGCCAGAGGCACATGAAGAGAGGTGGGAAGCAGGAGCAGACATATCTTGGGTCAGGACACCGAGGTCCTCTGGGGTCAGAGCAGAAGCCTTCTAACAGCCAGAGCAGAGGATGCTGTGGGTAGCCGACACAACCTGCTGCCCTCCAGTAGTTGTTATCCCTTTCTTTCAAATTAACACAAGGCTCATTTTCTTTAGCGAGGCACACAGCTATCCAGGACAAAGATGGCACTTCAGCTAGGAGTGGTCACGTGACTAAGTTCCGGCCAGCAAGACATAAGCAGTCTGAAGCCTGTGGCAGCTTTGGGGGACCTTCCTTAAAGATAGCTGGAAAATACCCTTGGCTCACTTTCTTCTTTGTCCTTCCTCCCAATACAGGATGGAAAGTGGAGTGATAGTTTGAGCTGAAGCAGCTATCTCGGACCCACGAGGTGACTCTAGGGATGGAGGTTACTGGGGGAGGACAACTACACTGATATTTGGATCCCTGAGGGCATCACACAGCAGAATAATGCTGCCAGCCTTGGGCTGCTAATTGAGGACCTTTCTGTGAAAGAAAAAAAAAAAAAAAACCACACACAACCAGTTTGGCACTGTTACTCATAGATGAAATACATACTACATACTAGATACACTGTTCCTGAATGATGTAAACATTTCAACACAGTCTTCTAAAAAACTGACCTTATAAAGCGCAGTTTCACAAAAGCTCTAAAAATGCCATAGGGCCATTCCACATTTTGATTCCTGCCTGGTAAAAGCTGAAAGGACTCAGAACTTTGTCATTTGAGGGAGCACTGCAGGTACGGGGGTGGCAGCTCAAGAGATTTTAGAAAGACACGAGCTTCATCTTTAAATAGTTGAGCACTTGGATAAGAGTGCATGGAGAAGATCACAGGTTGTTCTGTGACTCTACCCAGTGGGAAGGGGTAATCTAGGGACAGCTGGTGGGAGCTATGGATGCCTGGGACTTAACGTGAAGATGTTGTCCTCAGACGCTGTCTTGGGAGAGATGAATTCCTCCCACCAGACACGACCATGCAGAAGGCAGACAAGAACCTGATAGAGCCACTTGATAAAGGATTTCAGAATCAACCAAGTGGTGGACTGCATGACCTTTGTAGTTTCTTTTAACTGGAGTCCACAGTAATGATCTGTGTTCTAATCGCCTTTCCTGGGCTCAAAAAGGACAGAAGCTATTTATGGTTCACTTCTATAGTTCCCAAAGCACTTGGTGGTACCTTCCGCACGGAATATGGTTAATGGATAAATATCAGATAAGAAAAGATTGGAAGGATGGTAGGGAAAGAAAATAAGAAATATTTCCTAGTCAATATAGTGAGCCCTGGTAGCACAGTGGTTAAGCGTTTGGCTGCTAACCAAAACGTCAGCAGTTCAAATTCACGAGGCACTCCTTGGAAACCCTAGGGGCCAGTTTTACTGTGTTCTATCGGGTCACTGAGAGTTGGAATCAACTAGATGGAAGTGGGCTTGGTGTTTTGATTAGTCAATACAGAATGGCTGTTTATAAAACCTCATTTGTTGCATTTGATCCCAGTGGTTCCTAACCTTCCTTGAGTTCTTCTCCACTGTTGAGTGCGCACTGAAAACCACGGACCCTTGCCCCTGAAAAATGCGAACATATGAACAAAATTTTGCAACTCTGGGAGTTCACAGATTCTTTTGGAATTCATCTCTGGATCATCCTGAGGGGTCTGTGAACCCTAGGATACAAGCTTCTGTGCTCATTGGTCAGGAGTAGACTATCTGAGTCCCAGTGGCAAATCTACTTCTGTTGGCACATTTTTTAGTCTTTTTTTTGATGATGATTGAGTGAAAATGTACAATCCTGTATAAATTTGTATGTCTGCCTATGTGCAGCTCCCACTGCTCTCCCTGCCTGGTGATAGCACACTCCTCCTCTCCATTCTATATATGTCATATGTCATATCCTCCTAATAATTTCCTATCCCATCCTCTCTACCTTCTCCCCCACCTCCAGTAAGGGGTCAGCAGGATGACATCCTATAGATGCATGAAGCCATCAAGTGTACACACGATATGGTCCCTCTGTGTCACCAAGTCCAATCCATTCCTGTCCAGAGTTGACCTCCATTATGACTCACAGGGGCAGCCACGCTCCTAGGAGAACCCTGAGGCTCCTGGACCATCAATTGCAATCGTTTAGTGGATATCTTAGTGTGCACCCCTTTTTATTCTCATGTTGACAGTAAGACTCAATTTGGTGAGACCCATCATGGCTATCACTAGTGGTGGCCGGGCACCATCCACTTCTGGTCACATGGCTCTCTCCGTCTTCTGGGTTCTCTTTCCCCCATGTTTTGGTCCTTGGTGATCATCAGTTCCTGCTGAGTTGGAACCACTTGCTGTACCTCAGATGGCAGCTTGACAGCTTTTAAGACCCCACATGCTGCTCACCAATGTGGGGTGCAGAAGACTCTCCTGGCAAAATGCTAGTTATGCCAATTGGCCTTGATGTCTCCTGAGAGCATGGTCCCCAGACCCCTGCCCCAGCTATTTCTGTCGTTGCAATATTGGGTTAAGATTGGAGGAGTAATCATGTTATGTTCAAGTCCAGTTACAATTGATCTTCTTTCTAATGTGTGCTGTCACTGATTTCATCCAACCAAATTTCTATCAACTATCTAATCTATACCCTACCCTTGTCCTCCCTCCCTCCCCACTCTTGCACCACCAAAGAGTCATTTCTTCTATGCATGAGTATGTTTTTAAGTTCTTAGTGTACGGGTCTCATACAGTATTTGTCCTTTTGCTGCTGATTGCTTTCACTCAACATAATGTCCTCCAATTGAAACCCAGTTATGAGTGCTTCCTAAAATCATCATTGTTCTTTATCATTGCATAGTGTTCCACTGACTATATATACCACACTTTACCTATCCATTCCTTTGTTGTTGAGCATCTGGGTTGATTCCATCTTTCTGCTTATTGCTGATTGTGGTGCGATAAACATTCATGTACATGTATCTGCTGGTGTGAATGCCCTCTGGCAGGATATATTCCAAACAGTGGAATTACCAGATCAAATGGTATATCTATTTCCAGCTTTTTAAGGAAGTGCCAGATTGCTTTCCAGAGAGGCTGCACCGTTTTGCAACCCCACCAACAGTGTAGGACAGTTCCTATTGCTCCATATCCTCTCTAGCATTTGTTGTTTTGTGTTTTCTGGATCATGGCCAACATTGCTGGGGTGAGATGGTATCTCATCGTAGTTTTGATTTGAATTTAACAGCTAGTGATTGTGAGCATTTCTGCATGTGTTTTTTGGCTGCCTGGATATCCTCTTTAGAGACACGTCCGTCCATCTCCTTTGCTCATTGCTTAATTGGATTATTTATCTTCTTCTTATTGATATTTTGTAGTACCTTATAGCTTACGGAGATCAAACACTGTCTGACATATAGTTGCCAAATATTTTTTGCCATGTTGAAGGTGGCCTTTTAATTCTATTAATAAAGTCTTTGGATGAACAAAAGTGTTTGATTCTTAGCAGTTCCCATTTATGTTTCCTCTTCTGTTGATTGTGCTTTGTCAGATTTTGAAGTCTGTCTACATTAAAACTTCCATTGTTGATTCTATTTTTTCTTGGATGAGCTTTATGATTTTAGATTTGATATGTAGGTCTTTTATCCAGTTTGAGGTTTTTTTTTTTTTTTTTTTTTTTTTTTTTTTGCGTAAGGTGTGAGATATGGGTCTTGTTTCAGTTTTTTGCACATGGATATCCAATTTTGCCAGCACTATTTGTCAAAGAGATTGCTTTTTCCCCAGTTTAACATCTTAGGGCCTTTGATAAATATCAATTGTTCATAGGAAGATGGTGTCATCTCTGGGGTCTCAACTCTGTTCCACTGATCTGTCTCTTTTTGTACCAGTACCAGGCTGTTTTGACAACTGTGGCAGCATAATAGGTTCTAAAGTTAGGTAGTGACAGGCCTCCCAGTGTGTTCTTTTTCTTCAGTAGTGCTTTACTTATCATTAGCACATTCTTGATAGAAAAAAGCTGAGAGTACCTTGGTACAGTATTATTTATGAAAGGAATGTTTTGACTGATAAATGTTACCCCTCTAGAATCAGCTTCATTCTATTTTGGGCTATTAACAGTTATAAAATATGACTCTGGTACATGAGCACTGGGAATCTAGGTTAAAGGTTAGAAGTCTCCACTGCTTAGTTCCAACACTGGTGACAGCTGCAGGGGATGGAATGAAGTCTCTGTGTGACAACCCTGCCGGATCACAAGTAACAGGAGGGGAGGAATTCTCTTATGCTCTACACTCATTAATTCAGCAATCATTTATCAACAAGACTAGATGTGAAAATATAATGGCCAGGAATATTCTGGTGATGCTAAAGCTGGTGTTCGTCCTCTGACCAAGTCATTCACGCAAGGCTGACCTTATTCTGTACTGCTAAGATCAGTCACCTCAGGTGACACTGTTTAGAAGGCCAGCTGTCTTTTCTTTCAGCAGAGAGACAGTTGTCTCCCTGCTTCCTCTTGAGTTTCTGGCTATCAAAAGCTCCCATTTTTTTATATGTTAGCTACCAGAGTCAGCCCCCGACTGATGGCAATTCCACACGCAGAGGAACTCAGTGCTGTCTGGTCAGCTGCAGATTGGACCTATGTTGTCCACAGCATATTCACTGGCTGATTTTCAGACACAGAATGCCAGGCCCTTTTTCCTTGTCTGTCTTAGTCTGGAAACTCTGCTGAAATCTGTTCAGCATCACAGCAACACAAAGCCTCCACTGGCAGCTGGGTGGTGGCCGCACATCAGGGGCACTGGCTGAGGACAGCACCGGCATCTCTTACGTGCAAGGTGAGAATTTTACCACCGAATCTATGGCCCCCATCTATAGTTTTATATGTGACAAAAAGTGACTTTTCATTGTTCAGAAGTTGTCAGGCAGAGAAGAAAGCTGAAACAACAAAGGAAGGTGGTACAGGGACCTTTGTATTTTAGAGAAAAAGAACAGATTCTTCAACAATAGGCTGGTACTGAAGTGGCCCTAAACTTCGGGTTGTGTATGAGACTTGTGATGCAGCTGCAGAGCAACATGCAGAGCCAGCTGAGAAACCAGGGACATGTACAGCCTATGACTTTGCACATTATGCAAACACTATGGTCAAGATCATGGCCAAAGAGCATTTTTACACTGCTCTCATGGTTTGCACCATTCTGATCACAAGGGTGAATGTTTCAGCGACACCTTGACAGTCTGATCCAGAGAGCAAATGACAGAACTAACAGCACTTGAAGAACTTCTGGACCCATCCAGTAACTGTGAGGCGAGTCCAGAAAGGCCATACATTTCACAGAACCCATCTCACGCCCAGGTAGACACTAGGGTAGGGCACATCTATCATGTCTTAGGAATCAACCAAGAAAACATTTCTCAGCAATCTATTAGAGGTTAGTTTTCTCTGCATCACTAGTCTTAACTCTATGAATTGCTTTCCCTTAAAACATTAAGTCTAAATTCAACTCCTGTTGCCTACCAGTATTCAGACCTTCTCCTATATTGGGGATCCAACTCAGTATTCAACGGGAACTTATCTCTAAGAAATAGAACTCTTCTACTCAAACAGGCCTTCAGAAATGTCTTTGGAAAAAATGACAAGCCTGCAACCCCCTAGGCACACCCTCCCAAATGCAGGCATCAATGAAGCACAGCTCCATGCACACCAAAGCAGCTACATCCAGTTAACTGACTCATGGTGACCCCACGAGTGCCAGAGTAGAATGGCTCCACAGGGTTTTCAAGGCTGTGGCCTTTTGAAAGCAAATTACCAGGCTTGTCTTCTGAGGCATCTCTGGGTGAGATCAAGCTGCCAACCCTTCAGTTCCAAGTTGAGCATTTAATTGTGCCACCTGGGGACTCCTACGTGCAAACACACTTACAAATGCACCAGGGTGCTCTGGGAGCATACAGTGCCCACTCACCTCCTGAAGACTCTGGGTCCTTCTAGGAGTCACAGCTGGTTAAGACTAGCTGCCACCTGTCACACTCCCAGCACCAATGACTGCACTGAAGACCAGGAGCACAGAGAGCAAATGTTGGAGTCGGTTTGAATCTGTGTCTCTCTGCACCCAGATCCATGAAAGAAGACATAAATCACAGAAAAAACTGTGTTTTGAAAGACAGTCTTCCCTCATCTTGTAACCAAAGGGAATATTTCTGTTTCTGGTGTGATTATGCTACCTTGTGGACTTTATACCGTTCTTCGCTGTTTCATTTTCTGCAGGTTATAGCTGGAGGTTTTGAGGTTATACAAGTCAAAGACATCAACAATTACTTTTTCTACAAAGTCCTAATTATCAAGAAAACTAAAATTTCTTTCTTAGAATAAATCTACTAGAGTCATTTCACTTACTACAATTCAACAATTTCTACAAATCCCCACCAAGCAAACTCGGAAGTTTCAGGCTGGCTTCTCAGACACTCAGGCTTCTAACTACCTTCTCCTGACTGTTGCATCAAGTTCACCTTCTCTGGGCATTGGCTGTGCCATTTCAAAAACCACAGCACAGGTTTTTGACTCCTGCTGGCTTGTAAAACCTTCTTCTAAACAGCACTTGTCTCCTCCCCAAAAGAAGGCATGGTACTGACTCTGAACTTTAAGGATCCCCATGGGAGAGAAGAGAAATGTCATCTGAGTTAAAATATCCAGGGACAGTGATCTATCCCAGAGGGTCATGTGCGTCAGGGCCATGTGCTGGGCGTCTCTCAAATTGGAAAGGTCAGTCTTCTGATTCTTCTATCCATCCCATAACCACAATCCTGTGTAAGAACCAAAGTCCTGATGAACTATACCCTTATTTGTAAATGTGCTTTTAGCAAAACTCCCATACGTCATCCAAACCCCCATACGTCATCCAAACTCCCATATGTTATGTACTTTTAGCTAAACTCTCTTATGGTGTTCTTAGAAGCCAGCAGGCTGACCTGAGCCCAAAGAATCAGCTCACTCACCTGCAGAGCTCACTAGTCCAGGAAGTTTAACAAGTCAGTTAAAACTACAATCAGTAATAAGCCCCATCCATCCTGTTTGTGCTTCCTCCTCACTACCCAAAACCAAGCTGAACCACAGTGACCCCATGTGTTTCAGAGCAGAATTGTTTCATAGGGTTTTCTTGGCTGTAATTTTTAGGGATGCAGATCACCAAGCCTTTTCTCCTACGGTACTGCCAGGTAGGTTTGAACTGTCAACCTCTAGGTTATTAAAAACTCATTGTCCCCAGTTAATTCTGACTCACAGTTAGAATTATAGGGCAAAAAACACTACCCCAAAGGGTTTCTAAGGCACTATCTTTCTCCTACAGAGCAGCTGGTAGTCATGAACAACTGACCTTTTGCTTAACTGTACTGGACTACTAAGTCAGTAGTTGAGTGCAAATCTTTTGCACCACTCAGAAACCTCTACTCCAGCCACTGTTCAGCGTGGCTTTGTTGCCTTACATTTGCCACTTATTCATAAAGTGACTCTGTACCTACTGGATTCAGTAAACAAGAAACCTGTGACAGGTAAATGCTAAGGACCAAGCTCACAAAAGCTGTAACCAGTACACAGGCAATGTATTCATCTAGCAAGTTCAAATGTCAACAGGGGTCAGGCAAGGAACACGGGTGGAATGGTGCAGCCATACACAGGATCAGTAGTCCTGAGGTCTGGGGTTTCCCTAGAAGACTCCGTATTTAAGTATACAGAGCATGCCCACAGGGCACCACAGGACCACCGGGGTATGGGCCCTTCTCTCAAGCTCTGTGTGCCAAACTTCTGGTGCCTTCTAAAGCTGAATTCTTTTTTTTAAATTTTTTTTTATTTTTTATTTAACATGACTGAGTGAAAATGTACAGTCCCGTATAAATTTACATGCCCACCTATATGCAGCTTCCACTGCTCTCCCTGTCCGGTGACAGCACACTATTCCTCTCTGCTACATACATGTCTCATCCTCCCAACAGCCTCCTTTCCCCTCCTCTCCACCCTCTCTCCTTCTTCCAGCCAGAGGTCAGCAGGATGATATCCTATAGATGTATAGAACCATAAAGTGCATCCAATATATGGTCACTCTGCACTGCCAAGTCCAATCCATTCCTGTCCAAAGAGTGGACCTTCGTTATAATTTATGGGAAAGGGCAGCATCAGGGCTGGGGATCATGCTCTCAGAGGAACCCCAAAACCGCCGGACCATCAATTGAGGTCTTTTAGTGGAGATCTCAGGATGCACCCCTTTTATTCTTGTGTTGCCAGTGAGATTCCTCTCTGTGAGCTCCATCGTGGCTATCACTGGTGGTGGCCGGGCACCATTCAGTTCTTCCGGTCCCAAGTCGATGCAGGCACCCACTCTTGTGGGTTTCTCTGTCTTCTCGGTTGTCTTTACCGCATGCCATTTTGGTCCTCGATGAGCATCTGTTCCTGCTGAGTTGGGACCATTTGCTGTGCTCTCGGATGGCAGCTTGGCAGCTTTTAAGACCCCAGACGCCACTCACCAATGTGGGGTGCAGAGTAAAGCTCAATTCTTAAAAGTGAAACAGTCTACCCAGCTCCTCTTTAACTTGGATGCAAAATCCAGAATGAGACAAAGGAAACAGAACCCAAATGGATGACACACACTAAATGATTTTAATTATCAGATCCTAGTTGTCAATTTCTATGAATAGATTATGAAAATACATTCTCTGGATGACTTAAATGATAGAGATTTGTAAAAATTTCAACCATGTAGGACCAAAAGGAAGGCAATGCATAGATCTAGCTACTGATGGATACATATACTGAATATAAGGCTAGGATTTCCAGATGGAGAAACAGAAGTCATCATACAACAACTAGAAAAGGCTTCTGCGTGTTATATCGAAATTGTATTGCTGTTGAGTTGCCATGCAGCTCAAAACAGGTGTAGCACCTTGAGCTGGATTGGATGGGGAAAAGTGAGTGGAGATGGGGTTGGACTTAGCTTTTCACGTGCGGGAGAACCCTCCATGCAGGAATCATACCATGACATGGGTTCAGGAACTTACAATCCAAGAGTCAGCCTGGAGGGGGTGTTTCTGGAGGGCGGTGGTAGTGGAGGGTACAGCTGGAAATGCGGTCTTGGTTGGCTTGGTGTGTACTACAAATGCCAAAGGAAAGACTCGTAACCGCTACTCCGGCTGTGTGAGGCTTGATGATTCTGAATACTTGACTGCGGCTTAAGGGAAATAAGGAACTTATGCAGTCACTAAAAAACCAAAACTAAACCCACTGCTGTCCAGTTAATTCTGACTCACAGTGACCCTAGTACTCCCACATGGAGTTTCCAAGGAACATCTTGTGGATCTGAACTGCCAACGTTTTGGTTAGCAGACACAGCACTTAACCACTATGCCACCAGGGTTTCTGTGCGTGGTGACAATGATTAGCACACTAGGCTGCTAACTGAATGGATGGAGGTTGGAGTCCACTCAGAGATGCCTGAAAAGAAAGGCCTGGTGATCAACTTTAGAAATATCAGCCACTGAAAACCCTACAGAACAACGCTACTCTGACATACATGGGATTGCCAGGAAGTGGATCTGACTCGACGGCAACTGCTTGTGAAATTGCTTATAACACAGAATTTTGTAAAAAGTCCTGGAAAAAGTAAATATGATCACAATTACACTGTATTAAACTTTCAATTTACGGAAGCTAAATAAAACAAAACTATTAACTAATTACTTGCTTTATCTTACCCTCTATTTTATAGTAAAAGGTAAATTTTAAGAAAACAAGCGCATGTTGGTCCTAGTCAAACTGTAAACTTCCAGAGTCGATATGAAGCACAGAACTTTGTGGTCAGGAGATTGGGCTTATGTTCTGGCTCTCACTGTCTCTGTACTCTGAGTACTGTACTTGACCTTGGCAAACTCTCATTGCCTCATCTGTAGAACAGTTCCTTATAGGTTATGGAGGATTACATAAACCTGTGCACGAAATGCACTTACCACCTACTGTGTCACCTAGAGGCAGGTCATTTAGTGTTAACTCGTATGCTATAATGAAAGCTCCTTGAGGCCGGTGACCTCGGAATACACAGCATTCCCAGCACAGGATACAAACTCAAGGACAAGGTATTAGATGGATATTGTTAATGGGGACAGGTAACAACACTCTACCTAGTTCTTAAGTGGTGTAGTGGTGAACTGCTTCAGCTCCTAACCAGTCTGAATCCACCAGGTGCTCCTTGGAAACTCTACAGGGCAGTTCTACTCTGTCCTGTAAGGTCGCTGTGAGTCATAATCAATGGCAATGGTGTTTTTATGTAATGTCAAAGACCCTCGTGGGGCACTGATCTCTGCTTCAAAGATTGCAGACTAGTTCTAACCCTCTCTTGAGAGGAATCAGATGGGGTGTATGATTATGTCAGCAGTGTGCTGAACAGGAAGACTAAGCCACTCAGGCTGGGCAGGCCAGGTATGCGGGCTGTCCAACAGAGTAAGGATCCATGAATCAAATCTAAGATTTGATGCTGGTGCAATTAGCAGCTGTGAGTTCTCAATCTCGTAATCTCATGGCTGATGGTATGAGGGCCTGCATAAGACTCAACATTATAAGCCAAGCCAAGTGCTGTCAAGTTGGATCTGACTCATGGTGACCCTAGGGGCCAGGGTAGAACTGACTCCCAGAGTATCAACATTATAAATTAGTCAGATAAATCAAAGCCATTTTTACCACTCTGAAATTGATCCAGTCCTTAACTATACCAAATTTCTAACACATCTAAGACTACGCAGCCAGGAAAGGTAAGGATGTCTCTGATAACCACCAGAACTCAAACAGCATGCTGGTGAAGTAGAGAATAGTAAGTGCACACAATCCTGAATTTGGGTGGGTAATCAGACATGGGTAACCATTTGCCCTCAGTTCTCGGGCAAGTCACATGATCTCAACACCTTGACTGTAACAGGGGATACAGGAGACCCTGGGTAGTGCAAACAGTTAATGCACTTAGCTGCTAACTGAAAAGTTGCAGGTTTGAGACCACTCAGAGGTGCCTCAAAAGGCCTGGTGGCCTATTGAAAAAGCAGCCACTGAAAACCCTACGGAGCACAGTTCTACTATGACACACACAGGGTCACTAGGGCTCAGGACTCTATTCACAGAAACTGGTTTTGAGAGAGACCACGCATATCATCTACCCGAGTAAGGCAATGAATGTAGAAACTACTATGCCACTGTTAAGAGTGCTTAAATGAAGTAGAACAGGACCAATCAACTGTTCGATTTTTAAAAAGCTAGTCGCATCTAATCAAGTTCTGAATGTCAGAAACTTCCTGAATATTTACATCACTTTTCATTCAGTAAAAGGGCAGGTTAATGATCCCACCACATTTAGTACTAATAGTATAAAAAGGCCATAGTCAACTAGTCATAATTACTTAAAAATACTTCTTGAACCTAACAGGCACTCACTGTGTTAAGCACTTGATTACCCTAAGAAGTCAACTTAGAAGCATTACATTGTAGGGTCGAACCTTGGAAAGCAAAATAATCTGCCCAAAATTATGCAGTAAAGAGAAGGCAGAACACATCAAGAAGTCGGTGGTGACCTTGAATTCTAGTTATCTTTGTGCACCTCACAGAGTTTCCTAGAGTTGTATCTTACACATACTCCTCTTACTGCCCAGTTAATTCTGACTCAGTGACCCTAATGGGACAGAGCACAACTTCCCCAACTGGGTTTCCAAGAAGCGCCAGGTGTATTTGAACTGCTGATCCTTTAGAAGTGCTCTTAACCACTACACCACTCGGGTTTCCTATCTTACACAATGTGTGTTCAATTAATTCTGGCTGGCACATCTAGTTTTTGGAAAACTAAGGCTCAGTTCAGTATTCCGCCAAGTATATTACATAGATGAAACCTCTAGGAGAAAATAGACGATGAAGCGCAAGAATGATGACAGACATCTTAAACGTAAACTAATCCAGGCCAACTGAGGATTTCAGGAAAGCAAGAGCCTAGGGGTATGTTCTAACAAGGCAATGACTCAGAAAGAATATAAAGCAAGCACACAGTGTTCGACGCTGGAACTTCGGGAGAGGTGCCAGAGGCTTCAAGCTGGGAAAGTGGAGTGTTTGGGCTCGAGGGACAGGCGAAGGATTGACGCACAGACCTCAACGCAAGGCAGGGGAGTGGCCCGGCTGTCCTCGCAGCCCTGGGGGCCGGGGGTGGCCCCTTACCCGTAAGTGTGGCCCCTCTACCAGCTTGAGGGTTTGCGCCTGTAGCAGGTCAGCCCGCAGCTGCACCAGGAAGCGCACGCCGCCGTCCAGCTTGCTGATGTGGTGAAAGAGGCCGCGGTAGCGCGGCACCAACGCGTAGCGCAGCCGATCCTCCGCCAGCAGCAGTACCGCCGCCTCCCGGGGCTGCTGGCGCAGCTGGAGCACACCGGCGCTCTGCTCCGCCACCTGGCTGTGGTCCACGCCGAAGCTCTGCGCCAAGCGGCGCAGCAGTTCGGCGCGCTCCGCCACATCAGTAAGGCCACCGTAAAAGTTGACAAAGTCCGCGCACTGGCCCTCGGCCGGGGCCGGAGTCTTCTCGCGCAGCTCGTAGACAGGCGTCGCCGGCACGGCACGGCGCAGCAGCTCGTCCATGGCTCGCTCCAGAGCGCCGGCCGCCGCCGCCGGCCCGCTTGACAGCCGGGCCCCGGACAGTCGCGGCAGCCGGGGAGGGAGTCCCAGCGACAAGAAGCGCCGCGCTGTCAGACCTGGCCCGAGGCCTCGCATGGCGCTGGAGGAGAGCTAAGAGAGGACGCACTCCCAGTGCAGCCGCCGGCTTCCGGCTTTCGACTTCCGGCCCGGGCGTGTCCGCCCCATTGGTCAAACCGGGGGCCTGGCGGGGCGGTGGCCAATCGCAGGCCGGAGCGATGCGGGGGCGTGGCGGAAAGCTTGGCGGGATGGCTCCCAGCGCTGTGCTCCAGGCCAAGTGAGGCAAAGGTCCCGGTGTTAAGTTGCTCTCTTGCTGCCTCCTGCACTTGCCCCAGGAGCGCCATCCTGTTGCTCAGCAGCCGCTTTGAACCCCTGCCCTGACACCTGCCCACCTACTTACGTTACAGTCGCAGCCCCTCTCCCGGTAGCACCTTGCCCCTGCACCCAGTGCTCTCTTCCCTACCGAGGTAGAGCCTCTCAGACCACAAGATGAGTCAGAGTCTCCTAGGCAACTTGAAGCATGCAGTTACCTGCATTCTGTGTTTCTGTGAAAGAGCCCAGAAACGTGTGCTTCAGAAGTGGTCGTGGTAAATCTCAGTCGAAGGAGTCTTGACTCTCGCCTAGGCACCCTCAAACCCTTGTGAGAATCTCGTTTATGTGGACAACTCCCAGAGCTTCAGACTTCCTCTCTCCTGAGCTCCAGACCTTAGGTGAGTGTCTGATGACTCCAGCCTCCAGCAGCCTAAACATGAAAAGATACTCACAGCCTTTAGTTGTTACGGGAATCAAAGCCATAATGATATACCGATTCACCCCCACTAGGATGGCTATAGAAACCTTGGTGGCATAGTGGTTGGCTGCTAACCAAAAGGTCGGCAGTTCAAATCTACCAAGTGCTCCTTGGAAATTCTATGGAACAGAGCCACTCTGTCTTATAGGGTAACTAGGAGTTGGAATCGACTCGAAGGCAGTGGCTAGGAGGCTATAACTGAAAAAAAAAGGGAAAAGGGCAAGTGTTGGGAAGGATGTGGAGAAAGTTGAACCCACATACATTGCTCATGGGAATGGAAAATGATACTACAGGAAACGGTATGGTATTTCCTTAAAAAGTTAAACATATGATTACATAAAAACAAAGAAACCACTATTACCGAGCAATTCCAACTCATAGCCATCCATAGGACAGAGTAAATCTTCCCTATTGGGTTTCTTTGCCTGTAATCTTCAGGGAAGCAGATTGCTACATCTTTCTTCCATGGAGAGGCTGACCGATTTGAACTGCCACCTTTCTGGTTGGCAGGTGAGTGCTTAACAATTGCATCAGGAGTGCTTCTAGAGTTATCAGAAACTGAAGCCAAACCCCAACCTGTTGCCACCTGGTTGATTCTGACCCATAGTGACCTTGCAGGGCAGGGTAGAACTGCCCCATGTTATCTAACAATGCCACTAGTAAGTTTATTATATCTAAGAGAATTGAGAACACACATCTACATAAAAATTTGTACAAATGTGCCACCAATTGATGAGTGGATAAACAAACTGTGGTATATCCATACCATGGAATAGTATTCAGCCATAAAAAGTAATAAAGTTGTGATACATGCTGTGACATGGGTGAACCTTAAAAAACTATGATAAAGTAGAAAAACAAACAAACAAACAAACAGCTAGTTAACAAAGGCCTTGTATTAGATGACTGCGTTTGTATGAAATGCCCAGAAGAGGCAAATCCATAGAGACAGGAAGCAGATTAAGGGTTGGTAGGATTTAGGAGGAGGGGAGATGGGGTCTTAGTTATCTAGTCCTGCTGTAACAGAAAGCTACATGTGGGTAGCCTTAATGAACAGGAACTTATTTTCTAACAGTTTAGGAGGCCAGAAGTTCAAATTCAGGACACAGACTCTAGGAGAAGGCTTTCTTTCTCTTTTGACTCTGGGGGAAGGTCCTTGTCACTTTTTAGCTTTTCTTTCTTGGTGTCTTGGCCATCTGCATGTGACAGAATCTTCCCCAGTTTGTCTTTTCTTGTTTCTATACCTAAGCTGCTCTGTTATATCTCAAAATTGATTAGCTTAAGATGCACCTCACATTGATATGGCCTTGTTAACAAAGAAACCCTATTCCAAGAGAGGATTATATCCCATGTATTGAGAAATCCTGGTGACGTAGTGGTTAAGTGCTACAGCTGATAACCAAAAGGTTGGCAATTCAAGTCTACCCGGCACTCCTAGAAAACTCTACAGGGCAGTTCTACTCTGTCCTGTAGAGTTCCTAGGAGTTGGAATCAACTCGATAGCAATGGGTTTTTATAGGGGATTGCATGCATTTATATCACGTATTTTGGCGAGATACAATTCAATCTGTAACAGGAAGTAACTTGCTAATGGATACAGGGTTTTTTTTTTTTGAGTGATGAGCATGTTCTGGCATTGGAACAATAATGATGGTTGCACATTATTGTGAAATGCTAAAAACCACTGAATTCACTTTGAAGTGTTAAAATAGTGGATTTCATCTAAAAGAAAAGGATTACCATCTTTCTATTCCTAATGGAAAAATCCTGGTGGTGTAGTGGTTAAGCACTACACCCACTAACCAAAAGTCTGGCAGTTCGAATCTGCAAAGCACTCTGTGGAAACTCTATGGAGCAGTTCTACTCTATCCTATAGGGTAGCTATGAGTTGTAATTGACTCTATGGCAGTGGGTTTGGTTTGATTTTGGTATTCCTAATGGAAGTAGCAGTCAGAAAATTGAAGTATTTTATTGGGCAAATCAGCTGCAAAAGACCTCTTTAAAGGGTTAAAAAGCAAATATGTCACTTGGGTAACTACAGAGCATCTGACTTAAGCCATGCTCACTTCATATGCATGCAGGAGCTGGACAATGAATAAGAAAGACCAGAAAATCATTGCATTTGAATTATAGTGCTGGGGAAGAATATTGAATGTGCCAGGAACTGCCAGAAGAACAAACAAATCTGTCTTGGAAGAAGTACAGCAAGAATAGTGCTTAGATGTGAGGGTAGGAAGACTTGGTTCATCTCATGTACTTTGGACATGATCAAAGGAGGGACCAGTTCCTGGGAAAGGACATTGTCCTTGGCAAAATACAGAGTCAGTGAAAAAGAGGAAGACTCACAACTAGAAGAATGGGTTCAGACATAGCAATTATTGTGAGAATGGTGCAGGACTGATCAACGTTTTGTTCTGTTGTGCACAGGGCCACTATGAGTTGGGACTGACTTGACACCATCTAACAGCATTTCTGATTTCTAAGTTCCAGTGGAAAGAATCTGGTTGGTCCAGCTCAGATCAGGTGTCCAGACTCAGACACAGAGTCCTACAGAGCAAGTGGGATTTTGGGAGCCCCACCCTTTTGGGTGGCAAGGAAGACCCTCAGTGAGGTGGACTGATGCAGTGGCTACAACAGTGGACTCCAGCACAGCGATGCTCGTGAGGACGGTGCCGGATGAGGCCGTGTTTTGTTCTGTGGAGCTTAGGGTTGCTGTGGGTTCAGAAGCGACTCAGCAGCACCTGACAACAACAGCCCTTCTGGATGGGGACGTACTGTTTACAAAAGAAAAATAAATCGTCCATAATTCTAGCACGGAAGCCCTTTGATTAATTTTTCCCCTGGTTGGGGGGTTCGAACCACCAGCCAGCCTGAGGAAGAAAGATGTGGCAGTCTGCTTCTGTGAGGACCACAGCCTTGGAAGCCATGTGGGAGAGTTTTCCTGTGCCCTTGTGGTCATTATGAGTCAGCATCGACTTGAAGGCAATAGGTCTTTTAATTTTAATTCTAGCATCTTATTCAGGGCAGTATTTATTTCTACAAATCCTTCTAGTATTTGTCCACAGGTCAACATATTATTCTGAACTGTGATTTCTGTGTTTGTGCTGTTTATTTCATGTTCTTTTCACTTTGTGTTATTTCACAAGCATTTCCCCCATGTTTCTAAATCACCTTCGTAATTATCCTTTTTAATGGCTACGTAACATTAAATTGGGTTGATGATATACTGTTATCTACTCAATCACTTTGCCTCTTCCGGGTATTTGCTTATCTGCTTGTATCTCATTCTGCAGGAAATACTTTCAGGCATACTGATTCTTTTTTCTGAACTCTAGTGGTCTAAATTACTTAAGAACACCAAATAGACAAAATTTCCTGTGAAATGTTAAACTAACCAAGAAAGCAAAAAAGAAAAGAGACTCATAGACTCACTGGAGCTTGTTGGGAAGGCAGCTACAGCCTAGAAATCTCTCCTCCCTCAGGGAAGCCCCTTGTTCTCTTACCATTGGTATATGTCTGCCTCTCTCCTGACCAGTTCCCTGAAGTTGTGTCTGTGATATGAATATGCTGCTATAGCATTATCTCTTCCTTTCATTGTTTCCAGGTTTGTTTGTTTTTGCTGCTACAAGGCTGCTGTGAACATTTTTGGGTAGTGCATACAGTTCATGTACTTATCTGCTAGCTTAAAGGTCAGAAGTTGGTATTCACTCAGAGGCACTTTGGAAGAAAGACCTGGTGATTGACTTACAAAAATTAGACACTGAAAATCCTGTGGAACACAGTTCTTCTCTGAGGCACATGAGGTGGCCATGAGTCAGAGTTGACCCAATGGTACCTGGTTTATGAACATCTGTGGTCCTGGCATACACATGCAAGGATCTCTCTTGATTAGTTTCTTAACATTGACATGATAGATGTCTGGGGCTGGATCATTCTTTGTGACGGGGACTGTTCTGTGCATTTTAGGATGCTTTTGGCACATCCTTGGCCTCTACTCAGTAGATGCCAGTAGCACTCCCCGTTTGTGACAATCAGGAATGTCTTTGTGGTTCTTGTTTGTCCAGAACAGCAGAGGAAGGACGAGAGTCAGAAACAGGAGGAGAAGATGGAACATGTGGCTAGTTGCCCCCATGAACAAGTGCCTCTTTTGCCACAGGACCAAAAGACTGGAAGGTGTGTAACTAACATCACTGAAGATTTTCATCTGAGAGTCCATAGCAGAGTCCTGATCAAAAGGGGGAAAATGGAGAACAGAATTTCAAACTCTTGTGGATTCCAGACTTCCAGGAGTCGTGAAGGCTGGATAAGCCCTGAAACTTTGGCCCTGATTATCTTTAAATCGTAAACCAAAAAATATCCCCTAAAGGCTCAGTGCAATCAAACAATAGTTAACTAGTAAAAAATGTCTGCTTCATGCCCTTTTGAAAACTGCCTGTGTGGGATTAAATTGATAATTCAAAAGATTATTTAGGAACTTTAGAGGGCAGTGAATTTATCTTATGGAGGAGTAAGAACTCGGAAAAGGAGGATGAGAATGGTTGCACAACTTGAAAAATACAATTAGTGTCACTAAAATTATATAGCTGAAAACTCTTGAATTGGTGTGTATTAATAACAACACAAATAAATTAGGTATTAAAAAAGATGAGTATGTGTCATGGATAGAATTGTGCCCCCCCCCCCAAATATGTGTAGTACTTTGGCTAGGCTAGTATTTATTCCCTGTATTCTGTGATTACCTTCTATTTTGTGATTTTCTTCTGATGCTGTAAATCCTAATCTCTGCCTGTGGTTAACAGAGTGGATTATGTTAGAGAGGATTAGGGTAAACTGTAAATGCTTTCCTAAGGTCACCTCCCTGCTCCACTGGAGTTTCCTTGGAGCTTGGCTTGCACCACCCTTTATCGTTTCATCCTATGGGAGATAAAAAAAGAGAAGCAAGCAGAGAATTGGGAATCTCACACCATCAAGAGAGCAGCACCTGTGGCAGAGTACATCCTTCAGACCCGAAATTCCTGCACCAAGATGTTCCCCAACCAAAGACTGATACAACACGAGAACCTCCCTCCATATCTGATGGAAGAAAAGACATTTCCCTGGAGCAGACACCCTGAACTCCAACTCGTAACCTACTAAACTGTGTAAGAATCAACTTTTCTTTGCTAAAATAACCCACTCTGTGGTATTTCTGTTAGAGTGGTACTAGCTGACTAAAACAGTATGTAAAAGAGAAAAAAGAGGGTGTCCTTTTAATTGATACAAACAAAAAAAATCGGTGGAAAAGAAATCAAACTGTAATGTAAAATAAAATGAGACTAGCTCATGAGTGAAAATGTATGTTCTGTTATGCTGTTAAATACAAGATAAAAGTCTAAACTTTATTTTTAAGTGGAAAAAAAGTCTTCAGTTATTGTCGTATGTCCCCTAGTGGGGGCAGAGTTGTCCTCCCTCCATTTGGAACTACTCCTCTAGGCTAATAAACCAAAACCAAACTCACTGCTGTTGAGTCTATTCCAACTCATAGGACAGGGTAGAACTGTTTCATGCAGTTTTCAAGAAGTGCCTCACGGATTCAAACTTCTGACCCTTTGGTTAGCAGACATAGCACTTAAGCCACTGTGCTACTAAGGTCTGTTCTAGACTAATAGCTTTCATAATTTAGTATACTTTAGAATCCCGCAGGGAGTTACGTGAAATGCTTGTGCTTAGTCTGCACATAAATCAGAATCTCTGGGGAACACAGTGCTTGATGCCAGTTTTCTAACTGCCTGCATAATGGGATCACCTGAGAAGTCTTATAAAACGCCAGTGCTCGGACTGTACATCCAGAGATTTTGACTGAATTCTTCTGGGGTGGGGCTCAAGCACCAAACCAAACCAAAACCAAATCCACTGCCATCGGGTTGCGTCCAACTCATAGCGACCCTAGAGGACAGAGTAGTACTGCCCCATAGAGTTTCCAAGGAGTGCCTGGTGGATTTGAACGGCCGACATTTATGGTTAGCAGATGTAGTGCTTAACCCAATACACCACCAGGGTTTAGGATTTAAACATCTCCTTATGTGAGTCAAATGTGCAGTCACGTTTGAAACCTCTGGAGTAAATCCCCGTGGCATGCCGTGCTCTGTTCTACTAAGTGACTGCAAAGTGTTTTTTAACCATTTTTTTGTTTTGCACGTTTCTCTTATACCTCCCCCCAACCTGTGTCCCCAGCACTGAGCTCCTTGAAGGCAGAGTCTGTGTCTCATTTATTTTTTAACCCAGTAGCTGGTATAAGTTGTTGGTTGCTGTCAAGTCGGCTCTGACTCATCACCTCACCTATAATGGAACCAAACATTGCCCATTTCTCTGCCGTCTTTATGATGTGTGATATGTTTGAGTCCATTGCTGTTGCTTTTGTGTCTGTCCATCTCATGAGGTTTCCCCTTATTTCTGTTGGCCTTCTCCTTTACCAACATGCTGTCCTTTTCTAGAGATTGGTCTTTCCTGATACCTGAAGTAAGTGAGCAGAAGTCTCACTATCCTTATGTCTGTGGAGCATTCTGGTTGTATTTCTTCAAGGTATAATTATTACTGAATGATTGGTTATAATTTTGCTGTGAGTTAGTAACATTTTGTGGTTGGGACACTAGAGAGAAGAGAATTATATATAGTTTTGGAGACAGGTGTGCTGGATGGAATTTACTAATAAGATGCCTCAGAGTCGAACTGAGAAAGCCAGCCAATACTAGCAAGTTTAAGAGTTTGTAGATGTGTCATTCTGCTGGCCCTGAAAGACTAAAATCCAGATCATAGAGTACTCTAAGTGGCCTTAAGGGATTTCTTGGGTGTTCCAAGAGGGTGCTAGCTATGTGGACCTCCGAGAACTTGGCCACAGGGTGCTAACATAAGAAGTCAATGCTGTGGTAAGAAGGCCTGAAAAAGACAGCTTGAATGGAGACAGAGGCAGAGGTACTCCTAGATACCCCTCTGTGGCTGGCTGCATAATGGCCCTCCAAAGATGTGCACTTTTTAATCCCTGGGACCTGTGTATATGTTAGGTTATATAGCAGAGGTTGTAAAATAAGGTTGCAGATGGAATTGAGGTTGCTAATCAGTTGATCTGAGATGGAGATACATTCTCAGATTACCTAGGTGGAAGATAGAGACAGAAGAGTCAGAGATTTTGAAGCATAGTTAAATTTGAAGATGGAGAAAGAGGCCATAAACCAAGAAATGCAAGTAGACTCTAGACACTGGAAAAGGCAAGAAACAGGTTCTGCCCTGGAGCCTCCAGAAGATAGCAGCCCCACTGATACTTTCCCTTTAGCCCAACAAAACCCATTTTTGATGTCTGAGCTCCAGAAGTATAAGAGAATAAGTTTGTGCTGTTTTAAGCTGCTGAATTTGTGATAACTTGTTACAGCAGCAATATGAAACTAATACCTGTTCCAGTTTTTGGCTTTGTTTGGCCCAAAGGAAAATGCAGTGGAGAAAGTAATGTCATGTACTAAAGTCTGGCTTCTGTTAGCAGTGATAATAGCTAACTCTTGGTATTGTGTTTACCAGACAATGGCAGGTGTTATCCTCCATACTTCACAGAAACTCATCCATTTAACCCTCACAGCTCTGTGAGGAAGATGCTATTTTTACCTGCATCTTTTACTGATAAGGAAACTGAGGCACAGGGCAATTAAGTAGTTTATCCAAAGTCCCACAGGCTGCCTGTCTTCTGAGCCCCTTTACCACTCTGCCGTGCTGTATTTGGTTTCTTTCTGTTAAGGGCAGTGTCTGCAACCCTTCTAAATGGCCATACCCAGCAGCAACTATGTTGAGAGGAGCAAGCCTATTTTATCAAGGAGCAACTAAACCTTTGCATCAAGTAGGTAAAAGTTGAAATGCTGGCTGTTGGGCTATGAGCTGGGTGACTCCAGGCAAGTTGCCTAAGCTCTCTGAACTTTATTTCTTTGTTGGGAAATAACCAACTCTTTCACCTGAAAGGGTTGGTGTTTTGGTGAAAGGAGTAAAAGTATGAGAGAGCACTCCATAAATGTATTTTTACCTCTTGCCCCTACCTGAGTTGTTTTGCAGCATGTGTATGTATATATCGCTCTCCTTGAGTCTGTTGGTTTGTTGTGCTCTCAGGATTTCGGTGTTGCTGTGCTTTTGGGACCTGCGTTTGCTGATGTGACACAACTCAAAATGAGAAGAGCTGCAAACATCCATTAATAATCAGAAGGTAGAATGTATGAAGTATGAGTCCAGGAAGATTGTAAATCATCAAAAGTGAAATGGAATGCAAAAACGTGAAACTCCTAGGCAATGGTGGACGGACATTAACTGGTATTGGCCATTTTGAATCAGACAGTCATGTGATCCACTATGCCAGGAATGACAAGCTGAACAGGGATGGAATTGCATTTGTTGTTAGAAAGAAAGAATATTCCAACATTTTATCCTGAAATACAAAGCTGTTAGTGACAAGATAATACCCATACATCTACTAAGAAGACCAGTTACTACATGTCATGGATTGTATTGTGTCCTCTGAAAAAAATGTATGTGTTGATATGACTGGGCCACTGAGTCCCAATATGCCCAATATGGTGCCATTCCTCCCATGTGTTGTGAATCCTGCCTCTGTGATGTTGATGAGGGAGAATGGGTAGCAGTTGTGCTGGTGAGGCAGGACTCAAGTCATCAGCTTGTGGGATATGAGGAAGAGAAGTGAGCATAGAGAGTGGGGAACCTCATACCACCAAGGAAGCAACACTGAGAGCAGAGTGTGTCCTTTGGACCTGAGCTACCTGAGCTACCTGTGCTGAGATGCTCTTGTTGAATTTGGACACTTGCCCTACTGGACTGTGATGATTTCTCAGACTTAATGGATTTGTAACTTATGAGTGGATTTGTGGCTTACTGGACTGTGACAATAAAAATTTTTCTTTATGAAGGCTTCTACTTGTGGTATTTTCTGTTGGAGCAGTACTGGGTGACTAAAACAATAAGCATTTTATTGAAATGTAAGCACCAACCATAAAGGTCAAAGCTGAAGAAACAAGAGTTTTACCAACTTCTATAGTCTGAAATCAACAGAACATGCAATCAGGATGCATATTGGTGATTGGAATGCAAAAGTCAGAAACAAAGAAGGATTGGTAGTTGGAAAATACAACCTTTAGTGATAGAAATGATGCCAGAGTTTGCATGATAGAATTTTGCAAGACCAATGACTTCTTCATTTCAAATACCTTTTTTTTTTTTTACCAACATAAATGATGACTGTACATGAAGACCTCCCCAGATGAAATACACAGGAATCAAACCAAGTACATCTGTGGAAGGAGATGGTGGAAAGGCTCAATATCATCAGTCAGAGCAAGGCAAGGGGCCAACTGTCATTCAGACCATCAGTTGCTCATATGCTAGTTCAAGCTGAAAATGTTGAAAATTAGAACATGTCTATGAGTGTCCAAGTAGGACCTTGAGTATATACCACCTGAATTTAGAGACCATCTCAAAGTTAGATTTGATGTGCTGAACACTAATGACTGAAGACCAGGTGAGTTGTGGAATGACATCAAGGAGCTCATACATGAAAGTAAGAGCTCGTTAAAAGACAGGAAAGAAAGAAAAGACTGAAATGGATGTCAGAGGAGACTCTGAAACTTGCTCTTGAATGTTTGAGTAGCTAAAGCAAAAGGAGGAAATGATGAAGTAAAAGAGGTAAACAGAAAGTTTCAAAGGGAAACTCTAGAAGACAAAGTATTTGAATAATGGGCAAAGACCTGGAGATATGAAATCAAAAGAGAAGAACACACTTGACATTTCTCAAGCTGAAAGAACTGGAAAACAAAAGAATTCAAGCCTTAGGTTGCAATATTGAAGGATTCTATGGGGGAAAATATTAAACAATGCAGAAAACATCAAAAGAAATCAAAGGAATATACAGAGTCACTATATCAAAAACAGTTGGTAGCTGTTCAACCATTATAAGAGGTAGTGTATGATCAGGAACCAGTGGTAATGAAGGAACAAATACCAGCTGCAGTAAAAGCATTGGTGAAAAAGGAGGCTCCAGGAGCTGATGAAATACCAACTGAGATGTTTCAACAAACAAATACAGTGCTGGAAGTGCTCATTTGTCTATGCCAAGATATTTGGAAGGCAGCCACTTGGCCAACTGACTAGAAGAGATTCGTGTTTTTCCCTTTTTCCAAAAAGATGATAACCAAATACTGAAATTAATAGAACAATATCATTAATATCACATGCAAGTAAAATTTTGCTGAAGATCATTCATAAGTGGCTGCAGCAGCATATTGACAAGGAACTGATAGAAATTTCAAGCTGGATTCAGAAGAGGATGTGTAACAAGGGATATCATTGCTGATGTCGGGTGGATGCTGGCTGAAAGCAGAGAATACTAGAAAGATGTTTACCTGTGTTTTATTGACTGTGCAAAGACATTTGACGGTGTGGATCATAATAAATTATGGATAACGCTGTGAAGAATGGAAATTTTGGAGCACTTAATTGTGCTCCTGAGCCATCTGTACATGGATCAGGAGGCAGTCATTTGAACAGAACGAGGGGATACTGAGTGTTTTAAAGGCAGGAAAGGTGTATGTTAAGGTTGTATCCTTTCACCATACCTATTCAGTCTGTGTCTGAGCAAATAATCCTAGAAGCTGGACTGTATGAAGAAGAATGGGGCATCAGGATTGAAGGAGGACTCATTAACAACCTGCATTATGCAGACGACACAACCTTACTTGCTGTAAGTGAACAGGACTTGAAGCACTTACTGAAGAAGATCAAAGGCCATAGCCCACAGTATGGATTACACCTCAACATAAAGAAAACAAAAATCCTCAAAACCAAAACAATAAGCAACACCATTGTAAACAGAAAAGATTGAGGTTGTCAAAGATTTTGTTTTCCTTGGATCCAGAATCAGCACCCATGGAAGCAGCAGTCAAGAAATCAAAGGAAGCATTGCATTGGTTAAAAAGACCCCTTAAACTGTCAAAAAGCAAAGATGTCACCTTGAAGACTAAGGTGTGCCTGATCCAAGCCGTGGTGTTTCCAGTCACATTATACACATGAGAAAGCTGGACACTAAATAAGGAATACCAAAGAATTGACTCTTTTGAGTTGTGGTGTTGGTGAAGAATATTGAATATACTATAGACTGCCAAAAGAACACACAAATCTATTTTGGAAGAAGTACAGCCATAATTTCCCTTAGAAGTGAGGATGGCGAGACTATGTGTTGGATGTGTTAATCAAGAAGGAGCAATCTCTGAAGGGAATTAGTGAAAAAGAGGGAGACCCTCAAAGAGAAGGATTGACACAGTGGCTGTAACAATGGGCTCAAGAATAAAAATGTTGCGAGGATGTCACAGGACTGGGCAGTGTTTCATTCTGTTATACATAGCGTCGCTATGAGTTAGAACCAATTTGAGAGCACCTAACAGCAACAACATATATGCATTTCTAGTTGCTATCTAGTCGATTCTGACTCAGGGTGACCCCTGTGTATCTGAGTAGAACTGTGCTCCGTTGGGTTTTCAGTGGCTGATCTTTCAGAAGTAGACTGCTAGGCCTTTCTTCTGAGGTGCCTCTGGGTGGATTCAAACCACCAACCTTTTTGCTTAGTACCTGAGCCCTCAACCATTTGCACCACCTAGAGGCTCTTGCAATACTGGAGAACAATTCAGAGGTGAATCCCTGGGTTCAGTTACTGATTCCACCACTTGCTTACTATAACCTTAGGCAAGTTACTTAACCTCTCTGGCCTCAAATTACTCATCTATAAAGTGGGAATGATAGTGGTAGTACCCAGCCTCAAAAAGTAGTTATTGATAATGGATGTAAAACACTTTGCACAGTATTGGATACTGAAGGAACTCACTAGGCCTTAACTTTTCTGCTTGCCAAAGGTGGGGGGAAGAAGCAGAGGTGAACTCTGCCGGGGCAAATTTGGGTGAGACTCAGCACCTGTGTCCATCCCAGGGACAGAGCTGAGTTGTGGGGGCTTTAGCCGAGCCTCTGTTGCCAAGTCTTCCATGTCATCATAGTTAAGGAAAGGGTGAGATAAGGGCAGCCTGCCAGCACCTTCCTTCTGTGCCTATTCCTGTTTCTTTCTCCTTGTGGATAAGTAAACCCTCACTCAGCTGGGGAGGAAGCATTACCATGTGAAAAATATCCCTTTACGAAGCAGTATTTTCCCATGTTTCTATTTTTACTTTTTCGTTTTTTTAAAAAAAGCTTTCTGAAATAAAGTTTTCCAAAATGTTAATAGTTATTTCTGGGCATTGGCTTCTTTTTTCCCTTAAAATCTTTCAAATATATTTTTGAGATGCTGATATAGATATAAAAGCCAAAGCTAAACCCATTCTCTTTAAGTCAGTTCCAACTCATGATGACCTTATAGGACAGAGTAAAACTTCCCTGTGAGGTTTCCAAGGCAAGCCATCTTTACTAAAGCAGACTGCCACATCTGTGTCATGTGGAGTGTCTGGTGTGTTTGAATCACTGACCCTTGGGTTAGCAACTGAATGTTTTAACCACTACATTGCTAAGGCTCCCTCATAGATGAAGATATACATAACTGTGTGAATCTCTATTTATATATATATATTTACAATAAATGTTCATGGTTTTTAATAAGAAGAAAAAGCCGTATTTTTTCCCATTTCTGTTTTGGAACAAAAAAAGAGTCTACAAGTATCTAGTATCAGATGATGCTATACATTTGTGCATTTTCTAGAAAACTAAAAGTTTTATTCTTTATTAGATGTGGTTCAGTGCAGTGAACCTGTTGTGACAGCCTACTGTGTGCCAGTGCTCAGCCTGGTGAGCACTGAATCGGACACAATCCCTGCTTTAGAGAGCTGAAGTGATCACTTTTGTGTTGACAAAACTCTCACATTTTCTGCGTTAAGAACTGTATTTTAAGTACAACTTGGGCTCTTCTGATAACCCAGAGTTCTTACCAAGAGCCCAAGTTAATGTGAAATGCTTCACTGGGGATAAAGTCATATTGTATGGGGTGTAATTCACAATGTTTTGGAGCCCTACATGTAGGGCCACTTTTTAGGCTTAATGGTCTTAGACTGCTGTGATTTTACTGATGTTGAGTCATAATATTGATACATTCTAAGTACTTGGTACATGCTAGTGTTATGAATTGTATGAAGTGTGACAATTAAGTTCATGAAATCATCCTAGAAAAAGTGCTACATACCTTATTACTGAAGTACTCCCCTTGGGAAGCTATGCACAGACACCAGTGCCTAGTCTACCCTTCAAAGCAATTTTGGAGCTCTTTTTCTGGAATGGCCATCAGAGCTGTCATCATTTTACCCTTGATGTTCTGCATATCACCAAAATGTCTTCCTTTCAGTATTTCCTTCATCTTCAGGTAAAGAAATAAGTTATTGGGGGTTAGATCAGCCGAGTAGATGGGGTGTTCCAATGGAGTTATTTGTATACTGGCTAAAAACTCCCTCACAAATGGTGCTGTGTGAGCTATTAAATTGTCCAGATGCAAGAGCCATGAGTTGTTGGTGAAAAGTTCGGGTCATTTTTGCCTAACTTTTTCACAACACAGACTTTTCAGCCCTTTGAAATAGTAAACTTGTTTAACTGTCCATTTGGTACAAATTCATAATGAACAATCCCTCGGATATTAAAAAAGTTTAGCAGCATTGTTTTGACTCTTGATTTGGACTGATGGACATTTTTTGGTGGTGGAGAATTAGCTGACTTGCATCGTGCACTTTGATGCTTCATTTCAGGGTCATATCGGCATACTCATGTTTCATTACCAGTGATAACACAGCCAAAAACATTGTCTTGCATCTCCACAAGGTCTTGGCAAACTTCAACTCTCTTTTGCTTTTTACATTGGTGGGTGTCTTTGGGACCATTTTAGCATACACCTTTCTCATGCCAAGATTTTCAGTTAAGATTTTCCTATTTCTCTATCAATATTTATTTGGTCTGCTATGCTTCTCACAGTCAGTTGATGATTTTGACACTCGATTTTATGAATTTTTGCAATGCTTTCATCAGTTCTGCTTGTTAATGGCAGCCCTGACCTTTCTTCATCAGTGATGCTTTATCTCCCCTCACAAAAACATTTAATCCACTCGTACACTGCCATTTTCTTCATGGCATTATCCCCATAAACTTGGACTAACGTGTCCCTGATTTCCCTTCCACTCTTGCCCAGTTTAACAAGAAATTTAATGCTTGTTTATTGCTCTAATTCAAACTCCAACATTCTTGTGATGGCACACAGAAACATATGACAACAATGAGTGTTGCTCGGCAAGACACTACCACACATCAACACGAGCACAGCTATGAGACATTGATATACTGAGGTTATGAAACCTTACCCAGTTGTTTGTACAGGGCTACCAAAGTAAATATACAGTGGCAAATTCATGAACTTAATTGTCAGACCTCATATCCCCCCAAAATACGTGTTGTAAATCTTAACCCATGTGGAGGTTATAATCTCATTTGGGAATGGATTTTCTTGTTTTGTTAATGAAGCAGTATTACTGTAGTAGGGTATGTTTTAAGTCAATCTCCTTTTGAGATATAAAGGGGCAGGATTGAACAAGCAAAGATGAAAGCAGAGATGGGGGAAGAGAGACAAAATTCTTCCCCTAGAGCCTGTACTCTGAATTTGGACCTCTAGCCTCCTAAACTTTGAGAAAATAAATTTCTCTTTTATTAAAGTCATCTACTTACAGTATTTGTGTTACAGCACTACTACGAAACTAAGATACTGGGCAAAGTGCTACAGCTTTCATGCATACGACCTCATTTAATTCTCAGAACAACCCCATGAAGAAGATGCTTTATCATTTTTCCCATTTTATAGATGAAAATACTGAATTTCAGACAGACGATGTGATTTGTCTGAGGTCACACAGCTAGTGAGTGGAAGTACCAAGATTTCAACTGACTCTGTATGATTCCAAGACCTAAGATGGTCATCTCAGTGATCTATCATCTCTTTCCCTGTGAAAGATGTGTTCACATGTTACAGCAAATTGGATGTTCCAAAGATGACCACAACAATCATTCCCACCTGACTTGTTCTTTGAGAATCTAGTCACTTCCCCATCAAGTAGACCCTGGTTCTCCTCTCCTTGACTCTGAGCGAGCTTGTTTGGTAGCCAGGGAGTGTACTGCCCGGATCCCCTTCTGGAAAGATTTGCAACAGCCTCAAGCCATGCAGTTAACTGGCAGCTGTCAAGTGCTAGCACCTCCAAGAAGCACCTCTGCTTACAAGTCAAAGCTATGCTCTTCCCGGACAGCCCCAGTCAGTGACTGAGCAGGGCAGGGAAGCTGGCGCCTGGCCCTTTTTGCCCAATATGGGACTTCTCTACCTGAGATTGAGGTTGGATTGACCAAGACTCTGTCAAATCTGTAATTAATTTATCTTTGACTTTTGTTTCTCTCCTCCCCACTAAAATATAAGCTCTGTGAAAGCAAGGACCATGGTGCTTTGCTCACCACCCTACTCCAGGATCCAGAAGAGTGCCTGGTACATCATATTTGTTGGATGAGTGACAGCACATGGCTTTCTCACCTTTCCCAGCTCACATGTTTTCTGAAAGAGGAACCAGCAGAGGCTGAGGGCCATCTCCGAATCTCGTTTCCAGATTCCTGAGAGAGAGAAATGAGCTTCTGAAACAGGTGTGTGGTCTTGATCCATTCAACTATGGCTGGAGACATTGAGCTGAAGGCAGTGGGTGTGCATATAGAAATGGGCTCAGTGACATCCCCCTAACTTGCCACTGTGTGAGTCTTTATCCTTGACCTCTAAGCCAACTTCTTGCCTCCTTTAGAAGGTTGAGGTTCTTTGGAGAAACCTACAGTTTTCTGTATGTTCTCTTTTCCTGGGAGACAGCAAGAGGTGTGGGGTCCCCAGGCCCTGGCCCAGACTGCAGATGCTACACTCTGCCCAGTGCCTGGCTGTGGAGGCGGAAGGGAAGGGCTTCACCACTACGTGAGGATATCCATCTGCTGAATTGATACAATTTCTAACAGGAGCAGGGCAGGAGAAACAGATCTGCCCCTAAGCTGTAGGTTTAATTTCAGCGGTAAGCTCTACCAAAATGAAATGAGAAACGGCAGGAGCACAAAGCAAAACCTGCAAATGAACAACAGCAGGCATTTCTTTTCTTGGCTATGCTGTCGCGATCTTCAAAGCAAAGGGCTGCCTTAACAAGAGTTTTGGTTCAGTTCCAGAGATGGAATGTTCAGCTGCTGGAGGGAACTTTCTTAAATTCTGGACTACTTACTGTATCACTTTTCTGCTCAGAACTTGTAAAGGCTCCTGGACACCAAAATAGATGCCCCCAGCACTGGTTTGCAGCTACAGCCTCTTGAGTCTTGAGAAAGTTGTAAGGTATGTCTCAACTTGTTGCTGCCAAAAGTTAAAATATGGCTGTTTGTAGATGATTAAAAAAAATTTCATCAGAGTGAACTTCCAAAAGACGTACATAAGATGATTGGTAACAGCATAAATTAGAAACAATGCAAGTGTTCATTATTACAATGATAAGAAAATTGTGTTCTATTTATACAACAGAATCCTACTTAGCAATAAAAAGGACAAATTACTGACACATGGAAAACGTGGACGGGTATCACAAATATAAGGATGAACAAAAGAAACCAAGCACAAGGACTGTATACTATCTTATTTATGTCAAGATAAATAACAGAGAGCTCTAATCTGTGGTGGTAAGTCGGAATAGAGTTTACACTGGGAAGTGTTTATATTGAGAAAAAAAGCCTCATGGGTTGTTGGAAAAGTTCAATATTTTGATTCAAGTGGTTATGGAGCCCTGGTGGTGCAGTGGTTGTGAGCTAGGCTGCTAACCAAAAGGTCAACTGTTTGAATCCACCAGCTGCTCCTTGGAAACCCTATGGGACACTTCTGCTTTGTCCTATAGGATTGCTATGAGGCAGAATCAACTCGATGGCAATGGGTTTTAGATGATTACACAGACGCATGTCCATGTAAAAACTGTAGAGTGCATCCTACTGTATAGATGCTGTTGTGGCTATTAGATGCTGTCCCTTTGGCACCTGGCTCATAGCAACCCCATTCATGACTGAACAAAACTCTGCTTGGTCCTACACCATCCCATGATTGGTTGCAGATCAGACTGTTAGAATCTGTAGGTGGTCACTGGCTGATTTTTGGAAGCAGATCACTAGGCCTTCTCCCCCGCCCCCCAGGAGGAAGTACATGGGATGGAGCCCAGGAAAGAAACCAAGTGTGGACTTTCCAGTGTCCTCTCCCCATGGTCTTGTGGATATGTTTCTTTTCCTGTGTATGACAGTGCGCATGGAGTACTGTCAACCAAGGACGTTCACTGGGCCAGGTTTTCGTAGTATGAAAGCTCCATTGAAAGCTGGTCGGCACCATAGCAACATATGAGCCCCCAGTAACAGATGAGTAGTGGCTGTGCATGAGGCATGTTGGCTGGGAGTCAAACCTCAGTCTCTTGCATGGAAGGCAAGACAGCTACCACTGAACCACCCACATGTCAGCCACCTCATTACTCTTACATGCATTCAAAATGCTTTTAGGGAGAATGAGGGGAGGAAGCAGTGAAATTACATGTGGTATGATTGAAACTCTAGGGAGGTGGGGTGTCCATGGGAACTGTACTAAGTGTGGGAATGTTGTCAATTTCCTCTGTCCAATAGTTGGAACCACTGGTCCAGAGAAAAACCTTTTGTGATCTAGTCTCTTTCTACTCACCAACCCAGTTGCTTAAAAAAAACAAACCCATTGCTGTTGAGTCAATTCTGACTCATAGTGACCCTATAGGACAGAGTAGAACTTCCCCTTAGAGTTTCCAAGGAGTGTTTGGTGGATCTGAACTGGCAGCATGTGGGTTAGCAGCCACAGCAAGCGTTGCTTGCAGCTCCTGAAATGCTCCCTGTGTTTCATTTTGACAAATCTCTGCAAGAACTGTCTCTGCTGTCTGAATTGCCCCACTCTGTGGACTGCCGGAAGCCTTGGTGGTGTGGTGGTTACAGGCTGTGGCTGCTAACTTAAAAGTTGAAAGTTCAAATCCATCAGGTGCTCCTTGAAAACTCTATGGGGCAATTCTACTCTTTCCTGTGGGGTTGCTATAAGTTAGAATCAATGTGATGGCAATGGTTTATTTTGGGGGTATGTGGTTTACTAGAGAAAGTCCTCTTTATCTTTGAAAACCCTTTAAAAAACTGTGCTGCCGCCTTCTTTCAGGTGCCTCCACCTCTGTCTGATGACCCTTTGGCCTTCTGCACACCCTCATGAGAGTCCTTGCTTCTTCCTAAGCCCTATCTCTGTGCCCCATATATACTCCTATTTTTGGCAGTGACCACACTGTTCTGTAATTTAATTATTTACAAGTCTATTTGCTTATTAGACAATGCATTCAGTGAATACAGCAAATACATTTTGCTTCTTTTTCTAATGAAGGGCTACAGAACTACAAAGTTGTGTGTTGTGAGTGGTGACACCTGAATTTGTGCAATATAGTAGCTTTGGCCAATCTAGATTATACCACTTTGTTACTTGGACTGAATAGTAGCAAAACTTATCTGCAACAGTTAGCCAGCTAGGAAGTCTAGAGGGAACACAGTCCACATAGGACCACCTTCACTTCTGACACCAACTGCCAGTTTGAGGGGACTGCCATAACCACCCTCAGGTTTGATCATTTGCTAGAAAGACTCATAGAACTCACTGGTAGCTGTTAAACTCATGGTTATGGTTTCTTTCAGGGAAAAGGATACAGATTAGGATCATCTAAGGGAAGACATTCGTGGGATGGAGCCCAGGAAAGAAACCAAATGTAGGTTTGCCACTGTGGTCTCACGGACACGTTACTGTCTCTGTATCACTGTGCGACCGTGTGCATGGAGTATCGTCAGCCAAGGAAGTTCACCGAGCCTGAGCACTCACTGGGTGTCACCACGTAGGAACAGCTGGCAGCCTGTGTGCCTGGCCTCCGTTTCCACCCCTCAGCAGACTGAACTGTGGAAACTGAACTGAGTGACCCAAAGCCTCTGCTGTAAACCACATTGTTGATCTTTCTGGCATGACCAGTCCCCACCGGAAATTACATTGTGAGCCTATCCAGTGTGGCCCAGGGCCTCCAGCAACTAAGACACTCCTGCCAGCCTTGATCTTTGTCTTAGTTACCTAAATTCATTGATGTCAAGTTGATTCCAACTCACAGTGACCCTGTAGGACAGGGTAGGATTGCCCTGTAGGCTTTCCAAGGCTATAATCTTTATGGAAGCAAACTGCTACATTTTTCTCTTGCCTTAGTTACCTAGTGCTGTCAAAATACAAATGCCACAGTGGGTGGATTCAAAGAAGAGACATTTCTTTTATTGTGATTAAGCTAACGTTTGTAATCCAAGTCAGTTTGCCATGTACAACCCCACATACATACCTCTATGCAGCCCTACTTGCTCTTCCAACCCTCTTCCAACCATGCTGTTCCTGTCCACCCTGTACTACCCGTATTTGTCCCTTCCTCTCCACCCTCACATCTCGTTTCCAGAGAGGAGCTGCTCTGACAGCATAATGTCTTACATACCAGTCCAATTTTTGTCTGAAGAGTTGTCTTCAGTACTGGTTTCAGCTATAGGCTAGCAGTTAGTCAAGGGGCCATGTTCTCTGGGGATCCCCAGGGTGTCAGACCATCTAGTCTCATCTTATAATAGAATTCTAAATGTACCCTCCCATTTTTCTCCAATATGTCAGGGAATGTACATTGTGTTCCCTGTCACGGCAGTGATTGGTAGTGATTGGGTACCATCTAGTTCTTCTGGTCTCATGTGGATGCAGTCTCTGGATCACATGGCCCCGTCTGTCTCCTGGTTTTCCTCCTGTCTTTGATGTCCTTCAAAGAACAAACATTATTGTACAGTATGGGAGGCCAACATTCCAAGTCAGGATCTCTGCCCTGTGGATTCCTTCCTTGTTGGTGGCCCTGAGTGTTCCTTGTTTCCTTAGATGAACCTCACATGGCATCTTTCTTTCCCCATATGTGTCTCTTCTGTTCTTTTTACAATTCAGAAGTGATAAGATTTAGGATCCCCCTGTAAAAATGGCACAAAGGCCGTGTCTGACCTCCTCTCTCTTCGCTGGGAAGGAAAATCAAGACTGACAGCCCAAGGCTGATTCCTATGAGGCAAAGGTCAGAAGGGCCTCCTCTCTCTGCCGTCTTTACCTTTTGTGGCACCAACTGTCCTTCTAATTCACTCTTGACTGGGTTTGATAATTCATTGCAACAGCTACAAAGAACTCACAGATAATGCTCACAGTTACGGGGTTTATTAAGGAAGTAACAGTTAGATTCAGCCTCAGGAATACTTGGGATGTAGTTCTTCCATCAGAAAAGCCTCTTCCCAGCCATATGCATAGACGTGCCTTTTGGCCCTTGGCCTCTGCCCAAAGACACTCAGCTTTCTCTTTCCAGAGACAGGAAAGCCTGCCGCACTGGGTCTGTGCTGTTGCTTTTCACTGGATTCACTGTTCTAGCTCTCTCTCTCTGTCTCCTGGTTCCAGGAGCTTCTCGGTGCAAGGAATTCTGGGTGCAAAGGACACACTGGCTCCTCGTGGTGGTGAGATCATCTCTTTCCCCTCTGGGGTGGCTGATTTTAAGCCCAGCAGGATGGTGAAACTGGTCAATTGTTTTGGTGGGCCAAAATTACCTTATCACATAGTCTCATGCAATCACTTGAGTGGGAGTTACAAGGGCAGAGCTAGAAAGGCCACACAGAAGTGGTCCATTGCACCACATCACCCTGCACTGGCGCGACCTCATTAACGTAACAACAGAAACAAACAACAAAAAATCCTCTCTCTAAACAGGCCCACATTTAACAGATACAAAGACCAGGAATTCAGTGCATGTTTTTAGGGGATACAGTTTAATCCATAACAGCATTCCATAGGCTTAGAGATCACTTCCTGGAAGCCAGGGCCAAGGCCAAACGTCTTTTTGGGGGAGGTCAGATTCTTCACACCATCTTGTTTGTTAAGCTTGTAATTACTCTTCTAATTTTGCAGGTTTGCTTTTTCTCTAGAGACAGAGGATTTGTGTGAGTAAATGCTTTCCTTTTGCTCCTGTGGATAAAACAGGAATGGGACAACAATTTCTGATACTGGACACATGATTTCATACTTGCAGTAGTCTGATGCCAGGGTGGGCAAGAGGCCTGTAGGTTCATCATTCTTATTGGAGGCACTTGGGAAGCATAGCTGTCTCTCCCAAGCTATGCTTAAATCCTAGGAAATGACTATGGGGTACAGACGTCTCCAGTTTTTTAAATAGCACCCCGGAACATTCTGGTATACATAAAAGCTTAAGAAGCACTGGTTTAGATGCCAAATGCATGAAGCGTCCATTTTTTTCCACTTTCCTTAACAAATATTTGCAGCAAAATTCAAAATTTCCAGCAGAGGGTGATGTGACTGCATGAAAGGAAAGGCTTCTGGCAGAAAAATGAGATTTGGCCAGCCTCACTTTCCAGAGCAGAAAAATAAAGACGTTCCCTTTGAAAAGATACCCACGTTTGAAAGAGTTTCTCCACCACCCACCCCTTGTAGACAACCTAGATGAAAATCCAAGCACGTCGCGGAGCAGATGTTAGCTGATTTTTGTTCCTGCTCCTGGAATTTGGGGGATTGTCAAAGGACAAGGCTGTTAGATTAGGGAGATCTTTGTCTTTCAGGGAGTTGGGGTGAGGAGGGAGGGAGATTGTTTTGACACCTATTGCTGTGTCAAGTGTGCAGTTTCATTCTGAGTTGGTTCATGAGCATTTCAAGCTTGGTACTCTCTGGAGGAAGCCACAAATGAAGTTGTCTCTTGATCCTTGGATGAAACAAGAAATCACTGCAAAGTGGTGCTGGCTCTTGGGCTCAGTTTGCTCTCATGTTTCTACCTCTTTACAGTGGAGCCCTGTTCCCAGGATGCAGAATTGAATAAATGTAAATTGTAAGGGAAGAGGGAGAGAAGCTGACATTTCTTTAGCAGCATCCACCAGCAAGGTATTAAACCACGGCTGTCTGAGAAGTCTGGTTTCCTTTCTTTGTTTTAAAGAGAGGGTCGCTGAACATCAGAGGGGTTAGGAAACTCGTCTGGCATGATGCAGAAAGTGAGTAACCGTGTCATGATTGGAACCTTGGTCTAACTGACTTTGAAGTCTTGTCAGTAGAAAACAAAACAGAACAAAACAAAATAATCATCCCAACTTCCTGCTATCTAAACAAGAGGAGGTTTATTACTTTTAACGAAAAGCGTGAAAAATGTGACCACAGAAACACCAGGCACATTAGCAGAAGAGGTCTCAGCTATCCCTCAGAGCAGCCTGGAGAGTGAAATCACGGTGGGGGCTCTGGGGAGTTTGACACACACATCTGAAGTTGGCAATTGCAACTGCATTCTTTCTTGGGTCAGTTTTGCAGTTTCTACCCAAGGTGTCTGTCGTCAGCAGAATAATGGCGCCCTAAACGAGCTTGGGTGGCGTAGTAGTTAAGTGCTATGCCTGCTAACCAGGAGGTCAGCAGTTCAAATCTGCCAGATCCTCCCTGGAAACACTATGGGGCAGTTCTACTCTGTCCTGTAGGGTTACTATGAGTGAGAATCAACTCAATGACAGTGAGTTTGGTTAAAAGAGTCCTAGGAGCCCTGACAGAGCAGTGGTTAAGCACTTGTCTACTAACCAAAAGGTCAGCAGTTTGAATCTACCAGCTGCTTCACAGGAGAAAGACCTGCTCTTGTAAAGATTACAGCCTAGAACACCATGTGAGGCAGTTAGTTCTACTTTGTCCTACAGGGTTGCTATGAGTTGGAATGGGCTTGATAGCAACAGGTTTTAGAGATGCCTGGGAGTACCTGGGTGGTACAAATGGTTTATGCACTAAGCTGCTAACAGAAAGATCAGATGTTTGAGTCTACCCAGAGGTGCCTCAGAAGAGAGGCCTGAAGATTTACTTCCAAAGTATCAGTCATTGAAAACCCTCTGGGGCACAGATGTCCTCTGACGTATACAAAGTCTCCATGAGTTGGAGCCAATTCTGAGTCAACCGTTTGAATATCCAGGTCCTAATCACTGAAATCAGTGAATGTCACCTCACCTAGTGAAAGAGACTTCCGATGTGACTGAATAAGGATCACAAGATGGGAGATTATCTTGGATTGTCAAAGTGAGCTTAATGTAATCACAAGGTCCTAAAAATTGAAAGCCAGGAGAGTCAGGGTCAGGGAAGGAGATGTGATGACAGCAGCCAAGGTTGGAGTGATGTGGGGCCATGAGCCAAGGAATGCAGACGACTTCTAGAAGCTGGCAAAGGCAAGGGAGGACTTTTGTCCTGCAGCCTTCACAAAGAACCAGCTTAGCCATGCCTGGATTTTGGCCATGCGAGACCCATTTCTGACTTCTGTCCTTCAAAATTGTGCAATAATAAGTTTGTGTTGTTTGTCACTAACTCTGTGGCAGTCCAGTTCAGCAGCAGTAGGAAATAAATGCAATCTGCAAAGATTTTTGAGTGTATGGTACCATCAGTAAAAAAGTGTACTACAAAGATAGCTCTTGTACGTTATAAAGCCAACATAAGCGTAGAAATTTTAAAGGATAAAATAAAGAAGAGTCCATGAATATTTCAAAATGCATTTTTTAATTTAAAAATGTGTGAGCAATATAAAACCCTTTTGGTTACCATTAAAATTACTTGTAAAAATTATTCAAAAGAGGGGAGGACTAACTATGCTTTATTAGATGTAAAAAGTCTTTACCAGCCTTTGATGCCACAATTTAAGGGCTTGGTTCAAAGGTTCAGTCGACTTTAATACATGATTTGAATGAATGTCGTAACTGAAAAGTGTTCCAAAAAGGGTTTATGGCTTCAAGTGGGAGAAGCTAGTGATGCTCATTTTTCAATCCTGTCTGCCAGTTATGCAAAGATTTTTATTGACAGCTGGTTGGTATGTTTCCTTGCTTCCTGGAATTCATGTTGTTCTTGCTAGCTAATTGGAATGTCCTTCCTTCTAATGTTTTAAACACATGGGTTCAATACAGTAAAACTTTTTATTTGAAAGATTTTGTAAAGAGTGAGAATGAGTTGTTTTCCCCAAGATTTTAGGAACATAGCCATGAGTGTTTTCATAGATGATAGACTTAAATGGTTTTTGGTGGAGGAGGAGTGAGGAGAGAAAAAAAGAGTCCTATAATGATGAATATTACTTGTTGTTGTTGAGTCGATCGACCTTCTAGGGACCTGGTAGGACAGAGTAGAACTGCCCGTAGGGTTTCCGTGTTGCAGTTTGTGGATTCAAACTGTCAACCTTTTGATTAGCAGCTGAGCTGCCGCAGTGATGAAAACCTTTCCAGAAATGCTGTCTCCGTGGAGGAGTTCCTTTAGAAAAGCAAAGTTGTTTATCGGCATTAAAGCTGTCATTTTTATCTTTTTGGGAAAGATTGATATGTTTCTTATTTTGAAACTATTTTCTAGCATCTTCTTCACAGCTACTTGTCCTCACAAAAATGCCAGCAAAATTGAAACACTTGTAATTTTGTGTTTAAAAAGTGTAACTTCTTTAAGTCCAGACAACTCTTCTAAGGCCTTTGCTATGAGTGTTCCTGGGAGGCTTCTTTGCACCTTGTTATGAGATGTGGGTTTCAGGAGGTAACCGCGTCCCTGACGTCAGGGGGCTCTGGTTGCACTTCTGACTTCGACTTCCGCAGCTTCTCTTTCTTCCTGTTCTTCTGTTTTGACCTGGATAGAGATGGCTGGAGGAAGCATGCTTCCCACTTCATAACACAGGCTCATCCGTGGTCCACTCATGGTCTCTCGTTGTTTATTTATTTTTTTAAAATCTATTCCCACAGACCATTCTCATTTCTTTAGTCTACCAGGTAACTCTTTTAATGTGTCTAAATGTGTTTCTTGTTTGTTTGTTTTGCAACATGTGTTGTATTGTGTGATGCATTTATTTTGGCTACTATATGTATAGCCAAGCCAATATTAGTTTAATTTTTTTGTGAAAATATACACAGCAAAAGGTACAGCATTTCAACAAATTTTACCTGTACAATTCAGTGAACTTGATGACATTCTTCCTGTTGTACACCATTGTCACTAGCCTTTTCCACGCTGGTCTGTGCTGTTAACATAAACTCAATGGCCCCTAAGCAATACTTCCCCTCCCTCTGCCCCACTCACCTACCCTGGTAACCGCTAACAGTGTTTCATTTCTATATATTTGCTTATTTCATATAAGTGAGATCATACCCCATTTGTCCTTTTGCAGCTAACTTTGCTCAGCGCAGTGTTTTCTAGGTTCATCCATGGTGTAGCGTGTATTGGGACTTAGTTTCTCTTTCCAGCTGAGTAGTATTGTGGTTGTGCGTCTAGACCACACTTTGTTTATCCATTCATCTGTTGTTGGATGTTTCATTGGTTTCCACCTTTTGGCTATCATGAAAACTTGTTGCAATGAATATTTGTGTACAGGCGTGTGAGGTATTTTTAATTTATGTAAATAGCATTATGTTATATACCCTTATTTTTTTACTTACCGTCTGTTTCTCCAGTCCGTTCCTATTGCTGTGTGTGCATCAACTTTGTTGCTTTGAATGCCACAGTGGTGGCAGTATGTGTCCTCTTTCTTTCTCTCCCAGCCTGACTTTGACTCCGAACCACTGCAAAAGGTAGTGCACTGGGCACCCTTTGGACTTGTTCCTCCACTGACCTGGTTGGGCACTCTTTTAAAATATAACCCCAAGAATTGAATTTCTAGGCATTTGGGTGTGTGTGGCTCCCTTTACTGGCTCCCCAAAAGAGCCATGCCATTCTCCACTGCCCCAGTGATACCCAAAGACTCCCAGGTACCCCAGTCCTTGCCAACATTGATTCGATTTTATTAAATCTTAATTGGTGTGAAGTGCTATCTCATTCTTTTAATTTTAATTTCCCAGATTACTAATGAGTTTAAATATCTTTTCAGATGCTTGTGAGCCTTTTGGGTATCCTCTTTCTGTAAGTTGCCTGCTGATGTCTTTGTTCCATTTTCTAATTGGGGTTACTCTTTTCTTGTTCATTTTCAGGAGGTCTATGAACAGTTTCTGTCTGTACTGTCTCACATGCTGGCCAGGAGCTCTATGTGGCTACTAGGCACTTGTGGCTCATCCAAATTGAGATGAGCTGCTTGTGTAAAATATGTTCAGGACTACAAAGATGTAGTATGAAAAAAAAAAATTCCCAGTGTCATTAATGATTTTTTATATTGCTTATATGTGGAAATGCTAATATTTTGAGTGTATCAGTGCAAATAAAATATGCTATCAAAATTAATTTCACTTGTTAATTTTTTACCTTTTTAAATGTAGTTGCTAGAAAGTTAAAAAACATCGAAGTGGCCCACATTACATTTCCAGTTAACATCACTGGACTAGATTTTAAGTCCTTGTCCACTATAGACATTGTAAATATTTTCTCCCATTCTGTCTGCTGTGTTGTTAACATTCTCCATGGTGTCCTTAATTTTGATGTAGTCAAATTCATTTATCATGTAGTCTTATGATTTCTGCTTTGAATTTTTTAAAGAAGTTTTTCCTCTGCTCTCACTCATAAAAGTATTCTTCTAAATTTCTTCTATTAGCTTGACAGTTTAATCTTTTACTTATAACCCTTTATTAGAAACCACTTTTATATAAGGTGTTACATAAGAGTTTATCATATTTCCTTGCATTTAGTGAGTTAGTTTTCCTAGTACCGTCTGTTAAGCAGGCTACTACCTTTTATCCACTAATTGGTGGTGCCCCCTTTGTCACATTGACCTCTATAGAATCATGAAAAGCAAATATGTCACTTTGATGAGTAAGGTGCACCTGACTCAAGCCATGGTATTTTCAATCACCTCATATGCATGTGAAAGCTGGACGAATAAGGAAGACTGAATAAGAATTACTGTTCTTGAATTATTGTGTTGGCCAAGAACATTGAATATATTGTAGGCTGCTGGAAGAATGAACAAATCTGTCTTAGAGGAAGTACAGCCAGAACATGCTCCTTAGAAGTGAGGATGGCAAGACTGCATTTTGCTTACTTTAGACGTGTTTTCAGGAGGGATCAGTCCCTGGAGAAGGGCATCATGCTTGGCGAAGTAGAGGGCCAGCAAAAAAGGGGAAGACCCTCAACGAGGTGGATTGGCACATGGCTGCGACAGTGGGCTCAAGTATAGCAGTGTTTGTGAGGATGGCACAGGACTGACCAGGTTTTCACTGTGTTTACATGGGGTCACTATAAGTCAGAGTTGATGGCGCCTAACAACAGAAGCAGCCTTTGTTATGTATTAAGTTCTCTCTGTGTGTCACACAGATACACACGTACACATTCCCACGTAGTTCTGAGCTCTCTTGCTATTTCATCCCTAGTTATATACAGTTTCCTATGAAACATTCTTATTAATATTCTATTGAGAATATATATTCCATGGTACATCTTTTATTTAATGGCTCACAAAAAGTGGCCTTTTGTACCTTTCTTTATTGAAACAAAATCTGGCAAATACCATTAGTTATGACTTTTTTTTAAGTCTGTACTTTTATCCAGTTGTATAGAAAACCTCCCACACAACATACTTTCCTCTAATTCCAGTTTCTTTGACTCTTTAATGTGTTCTATGCCTTTTCCACTGGCAGTGCTGACAAAGAGATGCCTTTTACTTTTTGCATTTTTCTTTATATTATTTTACCCATTGTTTTTCAGCAAGAACAAGTCTTTCCCTAGTGGCATGTATCTCTTTGTCTTTTATGATGAAATCTCAAGAGACTTACGTAGATTTATAATTAAATTCAGTGAAATTTTGTAAAAGATGAGGCTGAGTGTTGCTGGATTTTACATGTTCCTACACAAATTCTGGAGGTTTGCCTTCCTGTCTTCAATGTTTAGTTTTTCAGGGCCTTGCTAAGTATGATGGCTTCTGCCCTAAGACGCTAATATCTTCAGGCATAATGTCAAGTAGGGTGACAAAAGGCCCTTTGTAGATAAAATGATGCTTTGCTAGCCCACTTTTCTCTCCTTTCTGGATCTCAGTACCATGGATATATCTATATCTATATCTATATAATATATATAAATATAAATATATATAAATCTCTCTCTATATATCTATATCTCCAACCTATCCTCCCAATCCCATCCCTCCATAATTAAACCATAGTCAGCTCATCATCAGTAACCTAGACAGGGCAATTTAATGGAAAAATGAGGATGCAGGTTTCAGCTGTCTCTCTTTAAGGTATAACAAGGTTGTCTTACATTTTGTAAAACTACACGTTGACATTACTTGCCCCACTTTATGCTTAGCATGTGGTGCTTTTAAGTGCAAGTAACACCACCTCATGTGATACAGAGGTGGGGGCACATGACCCAGGCCCAGCCAGTCAACCTGTTTTCATCCTTCAGCCTGATTGGCTCAAGGATGGGGACATGCCTCAAGTCAGCCAGTGAAACTCAATATTAGGGTTTTATTGGAACCTCAGGAAACAGAAGCACTATTTCCATTGAGACTATAAGCCTGCACCAGTGGCATAAAGAAAGTCTGTCTGAATACACAGCTAGGAAGAAGAAAGATAACCTAATGAAGTAATTTGAATTTTTTCTTCCAGCCTTGCCTACTGTCTATTACATGAGTCCAAAAAAAAAAAAAAAATGCACCCCTTTGGCATAGTGGTTAAGACCTATGTTTACTAACCAAAAGGTCAGCAGTTCAAATCCATCAGGCACTCCTTGGAAACTGGGGGGACAGTTCTACTCCATCCTACAGAGTCGCTATGAGTCAGAATCAACTTGATGGGAACAGGTTTTTGGTTTTACCTTTAGGATAGCGGTATAGAGTGCAAACTGTTTGCACTACTTAGGGATCCTAGTGGTCTTATAGGAAGAAGAGATGAGATTTAAGTCAGACCTGGAGACCCTGGGAACGCTGCTCACGGGAAGGCTTGGAGGAATTTGTCCAGCAGCAGGGGCAAGTACCTTAATCTCACTGAACTTCAGGTTTCGGGTGTTGCCAGAGATGTGACCTCAGGCAACTGGAGATCCTGCATTTAAGGCTTGGCAAATGAGTAGGGAAGAACACTGATTTAAACCCTCAAAACTGCTCCTGCCTTAAAGCCTGGGCACCTGGGTTGGTGGGAATGCATGGAGGCAAGTACTGGTTCAGAAATCCTGCCTTGTGGTTACCCATTTTCCAGCTTTCAGGTGCTGGCTGTGTGTAGGATGGGTTTACCCTTTCTAGGTCACTGCAGTCAGCTGCAGGCTGAGCCGCAGTGAGTAGATGTCCCTGCATATGGTGCTCTCTGGTGGCCAGAGGCAGCACATGCATCTGACCCCTTCTGCAGAACTATTGCCACCTTCTCTTTGCATGATGGAAACCCTGATGGCACAGTGGTAAAGTGCTACATCGGCTAACCAGAAGGTTGGTGGTTCAAATCCATCAGGTGCTCCTTGGAAACTCTATGGAGCAGTTCTAGTCTTCCTGTAGACTCGCTATGAGTCATAATGGGCTTCACAGCAGTGTTTTTTTTGGATGATAGTTGGGCTTTCTTAGAGCCAGGAGGTTCCCTGGGGACGGGAGCAGAGCCAGGCTGTGGTTATTATTAGAATTAGAATAATAATTACAGTAATTCTAGCTTGCCAGGCACAGAGTTAAAACACATCATTCACTCATTCCCCCAACATTATGCAGCAGGTATCTTCTAGGAGGCATCCTTGGTTGGTGCAGTTAAGCTCAGGTGCTACTTGGGAATCTGGTGACTGGGGTCCATCTGGAGGCATCTCAGAGAAGGAAGAACTACTTCCAAAAAAATGAGCCACTGAAAACCCTATGGATCCTAGAGACCACTTTTCAGCCAAACAGTAGGCCCATGAAATCAACAATAACACCAGAGACAAATGTACTTGTTGGAACAATTATATGAGATGAAAAGGGTGGCGTTTGCCCAAAAACAAAGATGAGAAGGCAGAAAGGGGTAGAAGATCAGGATGAAAGGGAACGGGAAAAGTAGGGCAGAAATGGGGAGAGTGCTGACTCATCGAGGGGAGCAAAGCCAATCTTACGGAACATTTTATGTGAGCTGTCAAGCCAAAACAGGAAACTAATTTGCTCTGCAGACTTTCTAGCTAATGCACAATAATTTATTTTTTTAAAAGAATGCACTCTCTTTTTTGTTTATGGTTATTTGAGTTTGTTTTGGTTATATCTAGAGGGACCACCCCGTCCTATTCTTTATCTCCTAACGTGCTTCCCTACCGTATCTGGGGCTCAAGGCTACTTTACAAAGGTCTTCAGTAAAAGCAGAGTCCCTGGGTAGTACAAACGTGAAAGAACGGAGGTCTCCCTCTACTCAGAGATGCCTCAGGAGAAAAGGGGGACAATCTGCTTCCAGAATATCTACCACTGAAAACCAACACTATGGAATACAGTTCAGCTCTGACTATGTGGGGTCACTGTGAGTCAGAATGTTACCACGGGTCTTTGAAGACCCTCAAGGGTCCTATTGAGACCTGCGAGAAACAGTTACTCGGAAGTCTTTCCTGGCCAGTGAGGGAAATCTTAACTGGAAAATGAAAGCACTTGCAAGTGGGTCAGCGGCAGGGTATATAGCACTCCTGCAGGCTGCGCCACTGAGCAAGTTCGGGGTGGGTTCTTGTAGTTTATTTATACCTGGGGTGTATAGCTGGGGACAGGTCAGTGACAGGGTTCTGAAGTGTTTCTTTTTTTGGTAGGTGCCTACTTGTCTCTTGTTTGTGTGCATGGGCAGACTTCAAGATGGTTCCTTCGAGAGGGGCTTCTGGGGCTGGCAGCTTCTGGGGCTGGACTTATTATGGGGTGTGGTCCCTGCGTGGTTTCTTACTCCCCTGTTAGATTTTCCAGTCCTGCTTGCAGCTGTCTGGTGCCCCCACTGGAAGGACATATAGCAGTCACCTCTGTCTCCTCTATGTATTTTTCTGAATCGAGTCTAAACTGACTTCTCTGAAAAACAACTTTGGGAATAATTTAAGCAACTCACCCCACAATGTGGGTGATAAAATAAGTTGATTATCAATTAGGAATGTTCCAAGATGGGGTTAGGCTGGTCTTTCATGTCTCTGTCTCAAGAGCCCACTTGAGGGCAGTCTGTATCTGGTTGTTTTTTGTTGTTCAGTTAAAGCCACAGGGTAGGTAACCTTGGGACCCAAGACTTTGAGGGTGAGCATGTGCATTCCAGAAATGCCTTGTGGGTTATGTCACTGGCATGCTTCAAGGTGGCCTGATGAAAGGGCCCTCATAGTCTGCCCGCTCAGATAGCACTGATGCCCCTCACCCTGGCAGGTGCCACCTTTATACCCCTCGGGAAGCTATGTCAGTTAAATGTATTACTGTAACACTGTGGTGAGATGACTTCCCTTTTCTTTTCTTTGCAGAAATTCTGGGAAAAGAGAGGGTTCGCCAACTCAGCAGCCTTCTGTGTACGTAATTACATAGAGAATTTGGTGTGAGAAAAACACTGACACAGGCATTCTAAGACAAGCTCACACCCTCAAATGTGAAAAGATCTTTGAGTCTCATTTGTAGTCACATAATCCAAAAGTTAAGGCCATCATAACAAAAATTCAGTGCCCGTGCCCAGTCTTCTTGTGCAACCCGTTAGAAAAATGTTTGAAAGTTTTGTTCAAAACTAAACGTTCACCTATCCTACAGACCAATCAATTCTAGTCTTAGGTATGTACCCAAGAGTAATCAAAACGTGTTTATACAGAGACTGGTACACAAATGTTCACAGTAACTTTATTTATAATAGTCTCAAACTGGAAACAACTCAAGTGTGCTTATCAACAGGAGAGAGAATCTTTTCCTTTAAAGGGATGTATTCAGACAGTAGATTCCTACCCAGCAGTTAAGAAGAATGAACTGCTGGTAAACACAACAACCTGGCTGAGTATCTAAAACGTGGTTCTGAGTGAGAGGCCAGACTCAGCAAGTCCGTGGTGTATGATTTCAGTTACATGACATCCTAGATGGACACAACTAGAATGGAAAAATCACAACAGTGGCTGTTTGTGAGGAGGACAAGGACAGAGATTGACTAGGAAGGGACACGAGGGAGCTTTTCCAAGGTGATGGAAATGTTGTGTGTTTTGATAGTGGGTTTTGGTTACATGACAGTATGCATTCATCAAAACTCAGCAAATGGTGCACAGTTGTATATGCATTCATTTCAATGTATGTAAATTGAACCATAAAAAGTTGTATTAAATAAATATCAATAAATATTGAACTCCTAAAAAATATGCATGCTCCCATACTTAGGGGTAAAGATGTCTGTCTTATCTAGTGCTGCTATAACAGAAATACTGCAAGTGGATGGCTTCAACAACAGAAATTCATTGCCTCACAGTTTAGGAGGCTAGAAGCCCGACTTCAGGGTACCAGGTCTAGGGGAAGGCTTTCAGTCTCTGTAGGCTCCGGAAGAAGGGCTTTGTCTCTTCAGCTTCTGATTCCCAATTCTTTGAAGACTGTAACTGGAAGGATACCTGGTTGCAGCTTTGCACTGTAGGTTCCCACAAAGCCAGACACAGAGAGAGGGAGGGATTGTACTTAGAGCACACTTTATTCAGATGGCTGGCGATCTGTGAAGACGGTGGGTAAGGACCTAAAAACCATCTTACTATCTCGTGTCAAGCCAGAAGGTGTTATAGGAAGGAGGAGTAAGGGTGACAGAAAAACAGGGGGTGTTATTCAGATGCCTGGGGCGGGGCATTGTTAGTAGTGAGCTGGGTGGTCCGGGAGCTGTGAGGTTACCTGGGTGGTGGTCTCAGGTCCTGGGCAAGGTCTGGAATGAACCTCACAGTCTCAAGGTTAGTTGCTGTAATTTTTTAAAATTTGCTATCAGCCTGAGAGGTCAGGCAAGGATTTTAATTAATATTTTTACAGTTATTAACCCTTTCAAGATCACTTTGCAGCTAGGCATCTATCTTTCCCATCTCTGCTTCTTAGCTTGCTTCTTTAATCTCATATATTTCAAAAGAGATTGACTCAAGACATACCCTACACTAATCCTGCTTTGTTAACATAACAAAGACAACCCATCCCTAAATGGGATTATAACCACAGGCATAGAGGTTAGGATTTACAACACACATTTTTGGGGAACATGGTTCAGTCCGTAACAGTGTCTGTAACTTTGAAATGCATCAGAAAATAAGATAGACTGATGGATGGAAAGAAGGGTGGCTATAAGGATAGCTCTATAATGGGGCAGCTCTAGCAAACTATTGACAGCTATAGACTCTAGGGGCTGATTATGGAGTGCTTCCTATGCAATTCTTTCAACTTTTCTGTATATAGGAAAATGTTCATACATGTAGGTCAATTGCCATAACAAAGTTTATTGAGAAAATGCTCTGTATCCCAGTTTGGCGAGTGGCACTGGGGGTCTAGCAAGTGGCCATGTGAGATGCATCTATTAGTCCCAGCCTACCTGGAGCCAAGGAGAATGAAGAATCCCAAAGACACAAGGAAGATGTTAGCCCAAGAAACAAAAGGGCCTCGTAAACCAGACCTTCCATGAACCTGAGACTGGGAGAACTAGATGGTGCCTGGGTACCACCAGTGACTGCTCAGACAGGAAACACAACAGCGAGTTCCCGATGGGGTGGGAGAGGAATGTGGCACAGAGCTCAAACTCACATAAAAAGACCAGACGTAACGGTCTGACCGAGGCTACCAGAACCCCAGAAGACACGACCCCAGACTCTCCGTTAACCCAGAACTAAAACCATTCCCCAAGCCAACTCTTCCGACAAAGGTTAGGGAGGACTATGAGACATAAAATGACTCTTGTAAGGAGTGTGCTCCTTAGTTTAAACAGAAACAGGAGACTAAATGGGCAGCTCCTGTCCAGAGGTGAGATGAGAAAGCAGAAAGGAACAGGAGATGATTGAATGGACATGGGAAACCCTGGGTGGAAAGGGGGAGTGTGCTGTCACATGGTAGGGACAGCAGCTAGGGTCACACAATGATATGTGTATGAATTCTGTATGAGAAACCAACTTGAGCTGTTAGCTTTTACCTAAGGTGCCCATATACACATAAGCACCCAAGTTTATAGTAAAGTGTTGGGAAGGAGCAGTTTGCACCCTTGAGAATTTTTTTTTTTTTAACAAGTACATTCAGTCATTTACTGAAAATAAGTATATATTATAATAAATAAATAAATATGTATCGAGTGCCTGCCATAGAAAGCTACTGTAAGGCAGTGTCCTTGTCTCTGGGTGTGCAATGATGGAAATTACTCTCTAATAAGGAGTTTAAGAAAAAATAAATGTACAAAGAATGACACCACTGGAAACAAAGTGATCATAGAGCATTACAAGTGCTACGAAGGAAGTAAATGTGATAAAGAATATGGGGGCCTACTTTGGGGACGGCAGTCAAAGAAGGCTTCTCAGCAGAGGTAATATGAAGCTTTGATCTGGAAGTGCTGTGGGAAAGGCATTCCAGGCACTGGGAGCAGCAAGGGGATGGCTCAGGGGTGGACCCTTTGCTGTCAAGTTGATTGTAACTCATGCGGACCATGTGTGCTGCAAGGTAGAACTGAACCCTTTAGGGTTTTCTTGGTTGCAGTCTTTTATGGCAGCAGATTGCTAGGGTTGTCTTCTGCTGCATCGCCAGGTGGATTCAAACCACCAGCCTTTCAGTTAGTAGTGAAGTGCAAACTGTTTGTGACTCCCAAAGACCTGTCTCAGTGGTTGGGACCCGTGGAAAGCTGGTTTGACTGGAGTGTGTTGATAAGGGTGTGGGTTTTTTTGTTTTTAAAGATTCTGCACATCCTCAGTACTCCTTCCACAAAACCAAAAAAGCCAGATCAGTTGGGGTCAAGCTGATTCTGACTCATGATGACTCCACTGTGAGTCCGAGTAGAACTGCACTCCATAGAGTTTTCAGGGATTGATTTCTCAGAAGCAGATTGCCAGGCCTTTCTTCCCAGGCACCTCTGGGTGGGCTTGAACCTCCAAGCCTTTGGTCAGCAGCATGATAATCATTCTCACTACCCAGGGCCTGGGTGAACAAGAGCTGCCATTGTCAGAGGAAGAGAAGGGTTTTGAGCAGAGAACCGTCAGTTGTTATCTTGAGCCTGGTTAGGGTCAACACATGCTTTGAGAAACACAAGTGTCATTGTCTGCAAGACTGTGAACATGATGAATTCACCATGCCCAGTGCATTGGCTGGAGTCTTCCAGTAACCACCTTTCCCAGGTAGGTTTCCAGCCTCAACTCCCACATTCAGCTAGTCTCCCAAACGCGACCCCTCTATAATTAAACCCCGTCAACCCATTGTTAGCATCCAAGACAGGACGATTCAGTGATAAAAAGAAAGATGTGGGCTTTAGCTGTCCTTTTTTGAAATCTAACAAGCCATCTTTACATTTTGTAAAAATATGCAGTCATATTAAAACACCTAACCTGATTATGGTTTCTTCAAATGTGTGTCTTCTCTCTCATAAGACATTAAAGTACACATTTTGAGCTGTATCTTTGTGAATCTCAAACATTAACAAATTATTAGACGCTAATTGCTCTGGGTTCTATCCACTGCTCTAAACAGGCAGGGCTTTCCATTTGCAGAATTTAAAGCATACCAGAGCTATTTGTGCTCCTTAATAGCTACAGATTTGTTCGCTTGACTCTAAACCAGCAGAAACCTGGTAAGCTATTATGTAAATATAGATAATATCTCTCCACTGATGGTAATTAGCACAGAGATCTCCTGAAAGTCATTCTCTTTATGATCAGGTGTACAGCAGCCAGCGTTTGAAAGCCTGTGGGGTGGCATGAAGAACCCCCAGAGCATTCTTGGGGTTCCTCTACTGTTGTTTCTGAGTCTGAACAAGCTCCTGGGGTTCTTTAGAGGGAATAAGAAGCAAATAGTGTTTGCCCCCCAACAGGGTGAAGACCCTCCTGCTGGAGGAAGGCTCAGAGCTCATCCTGAGCTGAAATGTGTTTGGCAGCTGGTTGTGATTCTTCTTCCCTGTCCTGCTCTGCCAAGGAGCCCTGGAGGCCCCATGGTTAGTCCAGTGCTTGGCTGCTGACTGAAAGGTTGGCAGTTCAAACCCACCAGCCGCTTTGTGGGAGAAAGCTGTGGCAGTCTGCTTCTGTAAAGATTACATCCTTGGAAACTCAATGGGGCAGTTCTACTCTGTGTTACAGGGTCACTATGAAATGGAAACAACTCCATGACAGTGAGGTTTTTTTTTTTAACGTCTTTAATCAGTGTCTTTTGAAACATAAAAGAGCAGAGCAAGCAAACAAGCAAACAAAAATGGAGGGGAACACATGTACCACATGTTCGCCAAAGAACCCAGGAATGGAAGCAAGAGGAGACAAGGACCTTTTCCCAGAGTGACGGTGGACAGGGACTTCTCTTAGAGCTAGCAAGCTGAATTTGAATTTCTAGTCTCCTAGCTAAGGGTACTACACCTACTCTGGCAGCATAGTGGTTAAGTGCTATAGCTGCTAACCAAAAGATTGGCAGTTCAAATCTGCCAGGTGTTCCTTGGAAACTCTGTGGGACAGTTCTACTCTGTCTATAGGGTTGCTGTGATCTGGAGTCAACTCAACAGCAGTGGGTTTGTTAAGCCGAGTGAGAATAAACTTCTATGTGTTAAAGCCACCCAGTTGTGGTATTTCTGTCACAGCAGCACACGGTAACTAAGACAGCATGGGTTTCCACATTTTGAGGGCTTCCATACACTGATGTTCTTTCCATCATTGCAGGAAGGGGCCTTCCTGACCTGCTTATCTAAAGAAGGAGAAACTGAGGCCCAAAGAAAGGAAATGATTCATTCAACTAAAGAAGCAGCAGATTATGGACAGGATGCTCAGGAGCCTTGGCCACTGTTTCCTCCTCCCCACTTCCTGTTCAGTCCAGGATGGTCTTGACAGTTTCTCTTGACTCCAGGCCAATGGAAAGTAAATTTTTCTTTTTTTAAATAACATATTGGAATCTGGTAGTGTGTTAGGTGCTGGGAGGATACAGCTTTAATTACATACTGGATCTGACAGTGTGTTAGGCACTGGGAGGAGAGAGTTCAGGAGACGACATGGGCTTTGTCTTCAACAAGCTTTCGCTTCAGTGTGGAGGTCAGGCATGAAAAGAATTTAGCAGCTGTGAGATAAGAAACCAAAGATTATTCGTGGCAACCAGGGATGGAAGGGAGGGGGGAGGAGGAGTTTTTGCTTGGGCGGCAGTGAGTTTTAGGTTAAGAGAATAATGAGAATAGCCACACAATTCAAAGAGTGTAATTAATGTCACTGAATTATGCATGTAGAGATTGTTGAGGTGACGTATGTTTTATTGTATACATTTTCACCACAATAAAAAATAAATGAAGAAAAAGAAAAGAAAAATACTCTAGAGAGCCCAGCTGCACTCTGAGACACATGTGGGACCTGGAAGTTGGTGGGCAGGGGCAGTAGATTAGCAGTAATATAAGGCGGAATGAAACAAAAAGCTGCTGTCAGGTGCTTGGAGTTGGCTTTGACCCACAGCCACTCTGTGCAACAGGATGAGATAGATGCTTTCTACTTCTGTGCTGCCCTCACAGTTGTTGCTTTGTTTCAGCCCATTGTTGCAGCCATTGTGTAACTCCTTCTCATTGAGGAGCTCTTTTGCATGTCTCATTCTGCTTGCCTCAGGGCCTTTACACATGCTGTTCCCTCTGCTTGGATCCCTCTCTGTTTCCCCTTTCTCTGCTTAACCCCTGCTCCTTCATCGCTTTCTCAAGAAAGCTTCCCTTTGTACACCTGGAGAAGTTAGACTTCCTCTTACGCACTCTCATTATACCTTTAATTCCTTTACCAGGCTGAAGGTTCCTGTGCATCTTTGTATTATACACATGCAAATGCAAGCTAGTGTATTCTGTGTATATTGAAGCTGGGTAAAACGTATCTTGTGTTTGCATGTAAGCAGAAATGTTCACGTTTATGAATGCTTGTTGAGGTGATGGAAGGTTTGCAGGACAGGGAAAGCTTTTCCTTGATTGTGACTGTCCCAAGCATTGCAGGATCCCTTTGAAGACACTGCCTGCCACGTTGTTATGACAACAGATGACACCCCCAAACTTCCTAAGCACGTCCTGGGTATCTGTAACTCCTGGTTAAGAACCACCACTCTAGAAAACCAACAGGATTGCCTACATCTTTAGTTACTGTCTTAGTTATCTAGTGCTGCTATAACAGAAATTCCACAGGTAGATAACTTTAATGAAGACAAATGTATTCTCTCATAGTCTGGGATGCTGGAGTTTGAATTCAGGGGGCCAGCCCCAGGGGTGGGTTTTCTCTCTGTCTTGCCATTGGAGGAAGTTCCTTGTCTTCAATCTTCCTGTGGTCTAGGAGCTTCTTGTTACAGGGATCCTGGGTCCAGAGGATCTGCTCCCCTCTTGTTCTTCATTCTTGGTTACAGGAGATCCTGTTCCTCTCTGATTCTTTCATATCTCACAAGAGATTGACTGAAGATACAACCTAGTCTTATAGATTGAGTCCCACCTCATAAACATAACTACCTCTAATTTTGCTTATTAACATCATAGAAGTAGAATTTACAACACATAGGATAATCTCATCAGATCCCAAAACGGTGAACAACCATGCAGTGCTGGGGATCACAGCCTAGTCAAGTTAATACACGTGTTTGGGGGACACAATTCAATCTGTAGCAGATACTAACTCTCTGGAATGTGCAGTATGGGTGGAGACTGAGGGTTTGACACTGTAGTGTCATTCCGTCATCCATTCATTCAATAAATATTTGAGCGTGTACCTCTGTAGGCTGGCTGTTGGGGACCTACAGGTGAGAAGAATGCAATGTAATCTCTACCTTCATGAGGACCTCAGTCTAGAATTATAACACAGTCTATGGGAGAGTCTTTGCACTGTTACTGGTTAGGATGTGCCAGAAGAAGGAATAAATCAACTTCGGCAAGACTTTGCATATCTTGGTGGACAGCTGATGCATTGCTGAGATGTTCCTTTCCAGCTGGCATTTCCTGTTCATGGGTACTCTCATCTCTCTGTAGCTTTCAGATGGAATAGAAAGTATGCTTCTCGGATTTGGAGGCGAGACAGAACAAAGAGGGATGTCTCATGTTTGATGACAGAATTAGGATTAAAAAAAAATCTTAGCTTGAAATGATCAGGTCAGAGGCCAACTAGATTAAACAAGGGTGAGTACTAAGAACTGGTCTTATGTATGTCTCACCTGCCTAAGGATAGTGTTGGGTCAGGTTGGATAGTTTTTTGTGTGGAAAAACCCTGGGAGTTTTAGGCATCCCCAGATCAACAGTGGGATGTGGTGGCTGTCTTAGTTATCTAGAGCTACTGTAACAGAAATATCACAAGTAGATAATTTTAACAAAGAGAAACTTAGTCTCACAGCCTAGAAGTCTGAATTCAAGATGCCAGCTCGGTGGGAAGGCTTCATTTCTCTGTTGGCTCTGGAGGAAAGTCCTTGTCATCAATCTTCTGGTCTAGGAGTTTCTCAGTACAGGAACCTTGGGTCCAAATGATGTGCTCTGTTCCTAGTGCTTCTTTGGTGGCATGAGGTCCCTCTCCTTTGTGCTTAGCTCAAAAGATACTGACTCAAAATACAGCCTAATTCTATAGATTGAGCCCTGACTCATCGACATTAACTGCCTCTGATCCTGCCTCATCAACATCATAGAGGTTAGGATTCACAACACATAGGAAAACCACATGAAACCATGCAATACTGAGAAACATCACCTAGCCAAGTCAATACACATTTTGAGGGGATGTGATTCAATCTGTAACAATGGCCATAAAGTAAATGCAGTAAATAAAGTAAATACTGAGAAAAATATTGTGTCCAGCTGAGGGGAGGGGTTGGCCTCCATAGATAGGCATGTTGTTGTACCAGATCTGGAAATTATTCTGTTGATGAGACACCTCTGCTTTGCATGATATCATTGCCCTTCAACTCTATGAGCATCTTAATGACATCGCTAAAATATCAGGGCTTTGAGAGAACGTGGGATAAAGCCCTCGGTAGAAAGGAAGTGGTTTTTCCCATCAGATAGCCACTGAAGTCTCAGTTCTGGCGTTCTGTAGCTGAGTGAACTTGGTCAAATTAGTTCAGCTTTCTGAGCCTCAGTTTCCTCACCTATAAGTTGGAGATAGCAATGTTAACTGTGAGGATGAAGTAAAATGCTTTCTGGCTAATATGCTGATTTCCTAAGGCATCCATAAGAGGAATACCACAAATGGGTTACTTTAAAGAACAGAAATTTACTGTGTCACATTTCTGGAAACTAAAACTTTCCATCAGGGTCACCGCTATGTCTTTTCCTTCTACAAGCTTCTCTTCCAGTTTCTGATGACTGCCATCAGTCCTTGGCTGTCCTTGGCATTCCTCAACATCTTTCTCCCACTGTGTGCATCTCTGTCTCATCTGCTCTTTTTTATGACTCAGAAGGGATTAGGTTTAGGACCCCTCTCTTCTGGTATGGCCTCATTAACATAACAAGAGAGTATTTCCAAACAAGGTCATATTTACAGGTACGGAGGTTCAGCTTTGATACATATTTTGATGGAATGCAATTTGACCCGTAACATATATAGTACATGATATACTGTCATTAGGAGCCATGGCTGGGAAGTGGTTAAGCACTTGGCTGCTGAGCAAAAGGTCAGCGGTTCAAACCCACCAGCTGCTCATAAGATGTGGCAGTCTGCCTCTGTAAAGATTACAGCCTTGGAAACCCTGTTGGTCAGTTCTGCTCTTCCTACAGGGCTGCTTTATGTTGGAATCGACATGACAGCAATGGGAATGGAATGGAGACTGTCATTACTCTGAGGTTCCTTCCCTATAATTTCTATGATTTGGTGCGATTTTATTTTATCTTTTCTCCTTTTCATCTAGATTTGATGAATGATTAAAACATTGCACAGAGTGAAAGCCAAGGTTCTGTTACCAATCCCAAGTAGATCTCACAAAAGCTCCATAAATCTTGGTGCCTATGTTACAGGGAATTGAATGCTAGAGCTGTTTAAGGCCATGTTCTGCAGAACATAGCAATCAGTTTGTAGCCCTTGTGTAATTTTTTCAGACTGCTTAATAGTCTGTACCTATCAATAATTGGCTTGTTATTGATTTCCTATCCCTTGAATAATTCAGCTAATGGCTCCTGTTTTCAAAGCCAGAATGAAATGAAGAGGCCAAGGTTTGCTCAAAGATGTTTACTCAGTTTTATTGTTCAAGAGCATTTTGATACAAAGTGTGAATGGCCTGTACAGAATTTGGCTGTCTCTGGTTTTCAAAAATGGAATCAAGTGTTGATTTCTATACCATTTTTATCTTCTTTAATTAAAAAAAGCATTGTCCCTGGGTGTGCTCCAGCCACCACATCTTTTACTCATTATCAAGCTAAATAGAAAACCTGCAAACTGTCACATACCTGTCATAGCTCTGTGCCTATTGGGAACTAGTTGCTTTTGATACAGCAAGATAGAATTTATAGTATATGCTCCATTTCTTGTGTAAGACAGGTCTCATTCCAGTCCTTAGTAAATGACCCTTGTTCCACACCAGCAAGAGGAATATTTGCAAATATTGGGCATTCAGTAAATATTTGCTACATGACACTAACTACCTAAGGGAGGTGTGCCCTCTGGTATTTTAATTCTTTTGCCACCAGCACAGAAGACAGCTTGCCCTTTAAAACTGATACTGGCAAATCTTTCCCAGTAGCATGAGAAAGGGTTCAAGGTCTTAAAGCCGGCCTGTTGTCCGAGGTCTCACCAGCGTGGGATGAATGCACTTCTTTGCAGCATGTGCAATGCTCTACTTTCATTCAAAGCTCTGGACTACTGATTTGTCTGCTTTGCCCCTGATCCACTCAGTGGAAGTGATCAATCTATCAGACAGTTCTAACTTTCCCATGTAAGCACTTGGCAAACTTCATAGTGTTCTCTTTGTAATTCCCCAGGCCTTGCCAGTATTTTGAAAGGTCCTTAGTTGGCACAAATGGTTTGCCCTCCAGCTAACCTAAAGGTTGGTGGTTTGAACCCATCCAGCAGTGCTGCAGAAGAAAGTCCTGGCAATCTACTTCTGTAAAGATTACAGTTAAGAAAACCCTATGGAGCACTGTTCTACCCTGTACCATGTGGAGTCACCCACCGTGAGTCAGAATTGACATGGCAGCAATGGATTTGGTTTTGTTTTTTCTTGGTGTCTTGTTTGTCTGACGTAGCCCCCATCTAGCCTTCAGTCAGCTCTAAAATCATGTCTCAATGTCCAGTTAAGTAACTGAATACAGAGCATCTGAAGGGGTGGTCTCATAGTTCTCCCCAAGGGTTCACAACTAGCTGCCCTGTAACACCATACAGATATTCCAAGCTTTGTGGAGTTCTTCCATGATTGTGGGCTTTTGTATCGTCTTTGCTTCAGAATTTTAGAAGGAGCAGCACCATCTGAGGCCAGTCTGGAGGTGACAGAAGAGATTCGGGTTTGAGTTGCCAAAGGGATGGAGAATCTGCAGGCAAGCCCTCCTATGTGCAGGCTGACTCTCCTAATAAGTGACTATACTCCCATGAAACTGTCACAAGGCCTAAGGAGCTGTTTGTGAGGGTGCTCATCACAGTATTGTTTGTAAAGAGCAACAGTTGAGTGTTCATCCATTGAAGAAAGGATAACATTATGGGACTATATTGAAATTGAATGGAATTCAAAACATAAGGTAAATTGAACAGACCAGACCACATCCATTCACTTGGATGAATTCTACAAACAACGACAGGCTGTGAAATGATGTGTTCTTACTGGTAGTTATATAAAAGTTGTTGTTGTTGTTAGGTTGAGTCGAGCACATCTGGACTCACAATGACCCTTTGTACAACAACAAACAGTGTCTGGTCCTGTGGCATCCTCTCAATGACTATCACGCGTGAGCTTATGGTTTCATTGGCTGTGTCAGTCCATCTCGGTGAGGATCTTCCTCTTTTGCTCTGACCCTCTGTTTTGCCAATCATGGTTTCCTTCTCCAAGGACTAATGTCTCTTAATAATGTATCTAATAGGTCTTACTGTCCTTTCATCTAAGGAGCATTCCGGTTCTACTTCTTCCAAGACAGATTTCTTTGCTCTTCTAGCAGTCCATGCAATATTCAGTATTCTTCACCAACATTGTAACTCAGAGGCATCCGTTGTTCTTCAGTCTTCCTTATTTTTTGTCCAGCTTTCACATGCGTCTGAGCTGATTGAATATAACATGGCTTGGTTTAGATGCACCTAGTCCTCCAAGTGACATGATGCTTAAAAGAAGTCTTTTGCGGCAGATCTGTCCATGGCATACATTATTTGTTTTCTTGATTGCTGTTTCCAGAGGACATTGATTGTGGATCCAAGTAAAATGAAGTCCTTAACAACTTTATTTCTGTCTCTGTTTATCATGATGTTGCCTGTTGGTCCAGTTGTGAGGATTTTTGTTTTCTTTATGTCGAGGTACAAGCTGTACCGAAGGCTGTAGTTTCTGATCTTCATCAGTAAGTGCTTCAAGTCGTCTTTGCTTTCAGTAAGCAAGATTGTGTCATCTGCATCATCACAGGTTGTTAATGATTCTTCCTCCAGTCCTAATACTGCATTCTTTTCATACAGCACAGCTTCTCAGATTATTTGTTCTATATGCATATCAAATAAGTATGGTGAAAGGGTACAACCCTGGCACACACCTTTCCTGATTTTCAATCACACAATATCCCTTTGGTCTGTTCAAATGACTGCCTCTTGGTCTATGTACAGGTTCCCCATGAGCACAATTAAATGCTCTGAAATTCCCATTCTTTGCAATGTTATCCATCATTTGTTGTGATCCTTAATATAAAAATTAAAACCCTAAAAACAATACTATGTATTGCTTACAGGTGCATAAATACTTATGCAGAATATGAAAACATACATATTAAGGAGAAATGTCAAATTTATGATGGTAAAACCTTGGGTGAGAAATGGGAAGCCAAGAGATTGAAGGGGGTACACAGGAGGCCTCAGCAGAATGGATAGTGTATTGCTCCTTAAAAACAAGAGTTCCAAGGCAAAAGTAGCATTAGACTAAAATAGTCATTTACTGTCTCACAGTCCTAGAAGTGAGAAGTCCCGAATCCAGGTGTCAGCTGGGCTGTGCTCTCAGAGAAGGAGCCAGGGAAGCATCCTTTCTTACCCCTTCCAGCTTCTAGTAGTTTCCAGTGGTCCTTTGCTTCCCTTGGCTTGTAGATGCACCATACCAGTCTTTGCCTCCATTGTCATGTGGCCTTTACCTCTCCGTGTGTCTGTGTCCCTGTGTCTTCACATGGCCTTCCATGGACACCAACCACTGGATTAAGGCCGACCACGGTATGACATCATCTCACCTTAAAGGCATCTGCAAGGACCCTGTTTCCAAATAAGATTCGCAAGTACCAAAACAAAAAGCGTGGAAGTATCCAAGGCCAGAGCTGCTGACTCACTTTCTGGATGCTCAGATATTTGAAACACGTGTAGTCACAGAAACCTTTAAGATGTTTCAAGGTTTGTCAAACGTGTTCACACATAATTCACTCTCCATGGCTCACACTTGGCCCCAGACCAAAACCCATTACCACTGAGTTGATTTAAATATTATAGCAACAAAAGTGTGCCCCCATTTGTTCAAGGGACTGCAGTTGGATTTTCTGTCACTTGCACCAAGGGTCCCTAATTGATACACCTTGCTGCAGGCACAGCTGACCAAACCTGAATCACACAAGCCATGGATGTTTGCTGCATCCTCTGTTGCTGCTAGTGATGGCTCACAGTCAAGTTGTGGCCCTGGAAAGAAAACTCCTTGAGTCCAAATCCTGGCTCCATCCCCTACCAGCTGAGTGATGTAGGGTAAGTGTTTAAGCCCTTTGAGTCTCCATTTCCTCTTCTGTGAATGGAAGATCATAGTGTTATTAGTGAACTAATGTGGTTTAACACCTCGATGGTGACTCTGGTCTGGTCAGTAGCACTACATTGTCTGCTGGTGGTTATTATGCTCAATCTGTAATCTTTATAGGCAGGGTTGTGTGTCTGCTTCTGGCGCTCTTGTGTAAGAAAAAAAAAAATTAGGCTAAACAAAATGTAATCATTTAACATTTAAAAAAAATGTTAGTTTTTTTTCTTGTACTAAAGATGAAGGTTTACAGTGTAAACTAGTTTCTTCTTAAACAATTAATACACATATTGTTCTATGACATCAGTTGCCAACCCTATGCACGGTATCCCACGATCTCCCCTTCTGAACTGGGCTTCCCCTTACCAGCTTTCCTGTCCCCTCCTGCCTTCTTGTGCCTGCCCCTGGGTTGTTTGGTCCATTTAGTCTCATTTTGCTTTATGGGCCTGTCTAATGTTTGGCTGAACAGTGAACTTCAGGAATGATTTTAGTACTGAGTTAAAAGGGTGTCTAGTGACAATCATTTTACATTTTGTACAAGTGAAAAATATTAAATGGAAAAATATCTATGTCATATATAGTTCTTATCCTTAAAACAGAAAAAGATCCTTCAAAACAATAAAAGAAAACATAACCCATTTTTTTTTAGGTTGGCACAAATTGGCAGTTCTCAAAGAAGACCCATATATGTTCAATAATCATTCACTTCACTGGCAGTTAAAGGCACTCAAATTAATCAATGGATAATTTTCAACCTATGATTTTCAGGTGATAGCACCAATCCCCCCATACTGATGAGTGTTATGGATTGAATCATTCCTCCCTAGAGCATAGGTTGTAGCCCTGATTCATGGTACATGTGAGTATGACTGTGTTTGGAAATAGGGACACTGAAGATGCTTTTCATTAACATGAGGTCATACAGGAGTACAATAGACCCTAATTCCATTTGAGTTGTGTCCTGTAAAGAGACCTAGAAAGGGAAGATGACATGCAAAGATGTGCCTACACGGCAAGGAATTCCTGGAGCTATCAGCCCCTTCCACAGACAAGAGAGGTTCTTCTGCTAGAGGCTTCAGCCTTCTGAAGTTTGAGTCCTCTGTTGCAGCTATTGTGTCATTAACCCTTTTCTTTACTAAACATGGTGCCCTTTTCTGTGTGTGTCCGAAGAGTGATTAGCCTTTTCTGATGTCATGTCTAAAGTTGGCAAGATGAAATTTTGTCATCCTCACCTCTCAGGAGCAATCTGACTGTATTTCTCCTAAGATGGATTTGTTCATTCTTCTGGCAGTCCATGGTATTAAGTATTCTTTGCCAATAGCGTGGTTTAAACTCACCAATTCTCTGTCTTACTTTTTCATTGTCCAAACTTTCACATGCATATGAGGCAATTGGAAGGACCATGACTTGGTTCAGACGCACCTCAGTCATTACAGTAGCATCTTTGCTATTTAAAACTTTAAAGAAGTCTTTTGCAGCAGATTTGCCCAGTGCAGTACATCTTGACTGCTGCTTCTGTGAACATTGATTTGTTGATCTAAATAGAATGAAATCATTGACAACTTCAATTTCTTTGCCTTTTATATTGATGTTGTTTATTGGTCCAGTTATGAGGCTTTTCATTTTCTTCATGTTTAAGTCATTTAGCATCTATTAATTTATCTTAATAATTACAGATGTGGTCAAAGAGCTTCTAGAATGTTCACTGCCTTTGGTGTGTCACAGTGAACAAATGGAGTTAGCCTAAATATCCAACAAAAGTGGATCATCTAAATAAATTGCACCACATGCACAGCTATGAAAAATTTTGTACCTTGACACAAGCAGTAGAAAAATATTTTCTGATGTGAAAAGGTTTTATGATTTATTTTTTGGTGAAAAAATAGTTTAAATATGAAACTATATGTATAGTATAATCCATTATGGTAAACAACAAAAGGTGTATTTATGCAAAGGAAGAATATTTAAAACAAAATGGTCTGCAGTTTTAACCATGGTTAGTTTTGAGTGGTAGAAGTATGGATAATTTGTATTTTCTTTTGCTGCTTTGTATTTTTTAATCTGCCTATAATTTCATGTTATTGTTAGTTACTCTCTGTCAAGTAAGTCATTTCCAGCTCACAGTGACCCCAGGAGTGTAGAGCAGAGCTACTGTACGGGGTTTTCAGGGCTGTGACCTTGTAGGAGCAGTTCCCCATCACGGCTATCTTTGGAGGCACCTCTGGGTGGGCTCACATCACAAACCTTTAGCTAGTGGCTGAGCAATTTGCTGTTTGTGCTCTCCAGGGATCCTGCAATGTTATAGGAACCCCATTTATTGTTGAACAATGGAGTAAGTTGTGATTACCTGTGGGGAGAAAAAATGGATAGTTACGGATGAAATACTCCTTTTTAACATACTTTAAAAGTATTGTAAGGGTGGTTTTCCACTTTCTTTGGCATCTTCCAGTGTTTTCAAAATGAGAAAATGGTAAGTAGACTGCACAAGTCCTAGCAGGGAGTTTGACAGGTTGCTAATTAAAATCCTGACATGTGATTTGAAGCAGTCTCTTTGGGCATCTCAGGGGTGGTTTGGGCCTTTGTGCTGTCCTAGGTCTGACAAAGAGTGAAGCCATCCACTATGCAGAGTATTCATTATACAATAAGCTGAATGTAGCCACTGAAAATAGTCATGCAAATATCTTCATTAGTGAAATCATGCAATTAACCTGAAATATGTGCTAAATGAAGCAGCCAAATTGTTGCATATTTTCCCAACTCTTAATTATAATTTTGGTAATCAGTTTTTCTCTTGATTACCAAAAGAAAAAAAAAATTCCAGCACACACATACACACACACCCCTTTCAGCATATACGTGATCAGTGGATGAGTTGGAACGTGAGATAAAACCCAGAATCGTTTTAGCAGAGAAGGCCGTTAACCTTTCCTGTGTTTTTGCTCATCATCGGTATTTCCTGTTAATGTTCATTTCTGAAGATGATTGGATTTTAACAAGAGCTTTTTGGATCAAGCACCAGCCCTTCCTGAACTATATGTTTCGCAAGCGCCACTGTCATTAAAGGTTACCAGCACTTCCATTATTATCTTCCTGGCGTTTATTTCTTAAATGGCTTTTGACTGCAATGAAAAAATTTTCCCTTAGTGAAAACTGACATCCAAGCTCATAATAAGGGGCTGAAAATGCTCAGTAGCTGCGTTACAAAAACATGGGAGGATTCCTTCTAGACAGTTTTCCCTGCCCTTGGACTCTCATTCAAAGTTACTGAGCCGTCAGGGGGCCTCAGAAGGAAGACCAGGTCAATGTTACACAAAATACGGAAGTAGGTTTTGTTGTTTGTTGCTGAGAAGTCATGGCAGCCTTATGTACAGCAGAATGAGGCATCATCCACTCCTGAGTCATCCTTCCAGTTGTCGGCATGTTCAAGTCCATTGTGTTGGCTAGTATGCCGGTCCGTCTCACTGAGGGTCTCTCATGCCCTTGTATCACGGAACACACACTTCTCCAGTGACTGATCTCTCCAAAGCACAGTGAGATGGACAGTGTCCTGTTTTGATCTACGAGGCTTTCCTGGGCTAAATCTCAGAAGCAGATCAGCAGGCATTTATTCCTAGTCTGTCTTAGTCTGGAAGCTCTGCTGAAACCTGACCCCATGGGTGACCCGGCTGGTATGGGAAATACTAGTGTTAGAGCTTCAGCTGTCACAACCCTGAGGCTACCATGGTAGGTTATTAGGCATAGCGATTTGAAACGCCACTGAATCTGTGTATATTTAATACATGCTTTTTTGATCCTATTATTTGTGTGTGTTTTCAGCATGCGACAAGTCCCCAACAGGACCTAGATTTACACCCAGACCCACGTGTCTCCAGAGCTGTAACCACTAGGCTTCATTGCTCTCCTGGCAGGGAGGAATGCCGTAAGGAGTATGTGTGCCAGCACTATGGGATAAAGTAGAGGACTGTCTAACTTAGCAGGTATCGTGGATTGAATTGTGTCCCCCCCCAAAATATGTGTAGCCATGTGGCCAGGGCATGATTCCCAATATTTTATGATTGTCCTCCATTTTGTGATTTTGCTATGCTGTAAAAGGGTTAGGGTGGAAGTGTAAATCCCTTCACAGGGTCACCTCCATGCTCCACTGTAAAGGGAGTTTGCCTAGAGTATGGCTTCCACCACCCTGTATCCTTTCCTCCCGCAAGAGATGAAAGGAAAGGGAAGCAAGCAGAGAATTGGGAACCTCACACGATCAAGAAAGCAGCACTGGGAGAAGATTGTGCCCTTCAGACCTGAGGTTCCTGCACCAGAGTGCTCCCTGAGCAAAGACTGATGCAATGCAAGGACTTTCCTCCAGAGCCGACAATGGGGAAAGCCTTTCCCTGGAGCAGACATCCTGAATTCGGACTTCTAGCCCACCGGACTGTGCAAGAAGCAGCTTTCCTCTGTTGAGGCCATCCACTGGTGGTATCCCTGTTAGAGCAGCCCTAGCTGACTACAGCACCAGGGAAGACTGCACAGAAGAGGTCTGGTGTAAGCTGCCTTACAAGCTGTTGGGGTGAGAAGTGGGTTGGGGAGGGCTTCTAGATGGAGGGTCCAGCTGGGCTATAGACACAGGGTGTGAAGGGGCTTCATGCGTCTGGGAATGGCAAGTAGTTCAAGGGAGCTGATGTAGGAGTGAAGGGGGCTGGGTTGGGCTCCACTCACATGGGGTGTGTTCACCATGCCAAGGACAGACATGGCCCCTAGAGTAGGTAAATGTGCAGGTCCTTTGATCTGTCAGCTTCCATTGATAAGATACCATCAGGGTGTGTGTGTGTGTGAGAGAGAGCAAGCGAGAGAGTGAGAGAGAGAGAGCTCATTAAGCCAAGCCTCTCTCTAATAGACAACCCCAGAAACGTAAATGATTATGGTACTGTCTTACAATGAGATACTTTAGAACCATGAACAATCCTATTTCTGAAAAATATGATGGATCAATAGCACTTGTAATGATAGATGCAGAAATCTTTGATAAAATTTTACTAACCAGCATGAAAGAACTCACTAGAGAAAAGTCACCAGAACCAAACAGACTTTGTTTTTAAGGCAATTCATCATGGGGGAAAAAAAAAAGTTTAAAAGTAGCAATAATTGAAGCAGAAAATTAAAAGAATTATTTGATGCTCCATTTTCAAAGATTAAAAAAATGGCAGTTCAAGTTTTCCTTTAACCCAAGCCAATGTGTGGTTGAAATCCAAAAACTCCAGTGGGTATTTGCCCTAAAGTGCTCTGTCCTCAGCTTGCACCAGGAGCTGGGTGCTAACTAGCCTCATCCTCTCTTCCTGGAAGATAGGTGACAACCCTCCAGTCTTCTCAATGCATCCAGAGTGACACTTGTAGGACTCCTGTTTGATCATGTTGTTCCTCTGCCCCACATTCTCTGTCTTGCAGTGGTGGTTTGCTGGTGTAATTCTCTCCTTCCAAGTGGGAGACCTGGGCTCAGTTCCCAGCCAATGCTCCTCATGCACAGCCATTACCCATCTGTCAGTGGTGGCCTATATGTTGCTGTGATGTAGAATAGGTTTCAGTGGAGCTTCAGAATCAGACTAGGAAGAAAGGCCTGGCAATCTGCTTTTGAAAATCCACCAGTGCAAACTCCATAGAGCACAATGGTCTGAGCTTCAGCTCATCACAGGGACCCAGCAGTTTGTGGTTCTGTTGTGGTTGGGGTTGCCACAAGGCAGGCATCACCTCTGCACATCAACGATTGATGTGCAAAAGCGGGCAAGATACAACCACCTCCTTCCCAGCTCACTCCATCCATGTCCTCTCTCTGCCTGTCATTATATCATGTATCATCACCTGACATGCTATGCATACTATGACTTGTTTATATATTATCTGTCTCTCTTTGTTGAGATGGGGTCATGGGGACAGGGACTTGGTCTGTCTTCTCAGCTGTTTCCCCAGGCTCCATAACAATGCCAGCTGTAGTCACGGTTCAGTAAGTATGTGTTGCATGAGTGGATAAGCCAAAGAGCTACCTGGTGGGAAAATAAGAGACATCTGCAACTTCTCCCTTCTAGAACTTTTTGTTTATGAGTTCCGCTTACTTGCATTTAAAACTTTTGTTTTTGAAAAGGCAAAATATGCACATGGCTTGAAATTCAAAAGGCAAGTAAGGCTTCAGGTTAAAACAGTAAAAACAGCTCTCCCTCCAGCATTCAGCCACTTGGGACCCCTCCTCCTGCCAGTGTGAGAGATAGAAAGGGTGGTTGGTTGTTGTTTTAATTGGCATTTCTATTTCCTAAGTGAACTGGAGCTGCTTTTCACATGTTTAAGAACAATGTTTCTCTTTTGCTCTCCTGGGAACTGTCTTTGGATAACTTTACCCATTTTTCTATTCAATTGTTAGTCTCTTTCTTATTGATTTGTAGGTACTCTTCTCATATTAAAGAAATCAGGGCTTTGGATATGCAAATCATCGTCCCAGCTTGTCCTGAAAAACTTGTTTATGGTGTATATTTCTAAGAAATACTTTAATTTTCACATCACATGTACCCATCTTGTCTTGTATGACTTCTAAGTTTTGTGCTATACTTCGAAAAGCTTTCTTTACTCCAAGATTATACAAAAACTCTCGTGGCTTTTTTTTGTAGTCCTTCTCTTATTTGCTTGCTGTGATAGGTGGGATAATGTACCCCCCCAAAGATATCAAGGCGCTCTGGTGGCGCAGCAGTTAAGCGTTCGGCTGCAAACTGAGAGGTTGCTGGTTCTAATCCACCAGTGACTCCACAGGAGAAAGACCTGGTGATCTGTTTCAGTAACGATTACAGCCTAGAAACCCTATGGGGTAGTTCCACTGTGCCCTGTAGGGTTGTTATAAGTGGGAATCAACTCAATGACATACAACAAAAGATGTCCACAAGCTAATCCCTGGAGCCTGTGAACATTAGTTTATATGGCAAGGGGGACTTGCGAACGTATTAAGGACCTTGAGAAGGGAGATTATCTTGGTTTATCGAGGTTGTTATTGTTAGGTGCTGTCAAGTTGGTTCTGGCTCATAGCAACCCTACGTACAACAGAACAAAACACTGCCCAGCCCTGCGCCATGCCCACAATTGTTTGCATGCTTAAGTCCACTGTTGCAGCCACTGTTCAGTCCATCTGTTGAGGGTCTTCCTTTTTCCACTGGCTCTCTACCAAGCATGTTGCCCCTCTCCAAGGCTTCATCCCTCCTGACATGTATAAAGTGTGTAAAATGTAGTCTCACTATTCTAGCTTCTAAGGAAGGAGCACTCTGATTGTACTCCCTCCAAGATCTGTTCATTCTTTTGGCAGTCCATGGTATATTCAATATTCTTAGCCAGGTAGACTAAATGTCATCAGAGAGGTCGTAATATGAGGGAGGCAAGAAGAAGGATCAAGGAGGAAGTAGGAAATGTGATTACAGAAGCCAGAGGCTGAAGTCATGCTGGGAGGGTGCCTGAGCCAAGGAATGTGTGGGTTCTTTGCATAGGCAAGGGAACAGATTCTCTCCTACAGCTTCTAGAAGGAACCAGCCCTGCCAACACCTTGACTATAGTCCACTGAAAGTGACGTCAGACTTTTTGTTTTTAGAACTATAAGAGAGAGTCAGTTTGTGCTGTTTTAAGCCACTAGATTTGTGATAATTGTTACAGCAGCGAGAGAAAACTAATACGTAGTTTTCTATCGCTGCTTTAACAAATACCAGAATATTGTTTTTTGATAGTGTATGTTGCCATACAGATGAGGAAGAAACTTGTCCCTTTAGGGTCCCTGGGTGGTGCAAGCAGCTTAAATGCTTGGCTGATAGCCAAAAGGTTGGAGGTTCGAGTCTACCCTGAGGCTCTTTGGGAGAAAGGCCTGGCTAGGTGCTTCCCCAAAATCAGCCACCAAAGGCCCTATGGAGGACAGTTCTACTCTGACACACATGGGGTTGCCCTGGCCTGGAACTGACTCTGTGGCAACTGGGTTAGTATTCCGTGTAATATTATAGGAAGTTATACTTAGATTTCCCCACAGACCCTTGGGAAAACATTACACAGAAAAGCAAAACACCACCTTGGTCGTTGGAATGGTGTTTTCAGTAATGTGCATAGGGACTCAGCTGTTAGCTGTGGAAAAGCCTTCTGTTGCTGGCAGAGGATGAGCAGCGCCTACCCTGAAACTCCAGATTCTTGCAGGAATTGAGAATTCCTATCTTCAGGCAGAGGGCTGGAGGCAGTCTTGCTGAAGATCACATTTGGGTCCAAATATTGGGAATGTGAAACCCTGTGGTCAGTCTCTAGCATACAGTGTTCTGAAACCTCTCTCTCGTGTGATTCCAGGAAATCAAAGTACGAACTAACCAGAGAGTCTAGGATAGGAGGAATAGCTGGATGGTGCAAACAAGTTAAGTACTTGGCCACTAACTGAAAGGCTGGCAGTTCAAATTTACTTAGCGGTGTGTTGGAAGAAAGACCTGGTGATCTATTTCCAAAAGAACGTAGACACTGAAAATCTTCTGGAGCCCAATTTACTGTGATGCACATACGGTCACTGTAAATCACAGCAGACTTGACAGCAACTTTTTTTTTAAAAAAAATGGGGTTGGGCTTGTTGTAGGACTTCTTTCTGGCAAACTTTTGCCTTTTGACTTCGTTCACTTCTACTCACCCTTTCCCAGTCTCTTTCGCTGACTCGTTTGATAAAGTAGATGCTTACCTGGTCTGTTCTTCAACTTCTTTTATCTCTTCCTGTCTCCTTATGAGTAATTTCATTTGCTGTGGCCACAACAGCCTTCTACATGCTGATCATTTTCCCCCAAAATCAACATCTTTGCTGATTTTAAAGCCAGAAGTTTTGAGGTAGGCATCAAATTTGGGGGAAATATAGAAAAAACATTTTAATTACGTATACTTTAAAATGGAAACCCTGATGGTATTGAGGTTAAGTGCTGTGGCTTCTAACCAAAAGGCTTGCAGTTTGGATCTACGAGGTGCTCCTTGGAAACTCTGTGGGGCAGTTCTACTCTGTCCTGTAGGGTCTGTATGAGTTAGAGTAGACTCAATGGCACCAAGTTTGGTTTTATTTTAAAATAGTGACATTTTACATAAAATAATGCGTGGTATTGCTTTTATAAAACAATGGAACAATGGATAAAAGTGCAAAGAATAATATAAAAACTTTTTTTTCCTCAAAGTCCTACTCCCCAGAAATAACTATCATTATCAGCACTTGGTCTCTGCTATAAGAAATAAAAAGATGTACTGTACTATGTTGAAAATGGGAAATTTTGCTACGTATGCTATTTTTAATGAGAAAATATTTGATTCTGCTTGGACTTGACAACAGAAGAGTCTAAAATTGCTGACCTTTGAGTAAACACATATGCACAGAGGACAGATAAGTTCACTATCACTTTAAAGGTAAGAAAAAAGATTATAAAAATCATAGAGGTTAGAGGCATCAAATTTTTCTTAAAACCTCCACGTTTTCACTTTGAGAGGTACTTTATTGAAGCTGGCATGCAAAAGGAGAATACTGGCCCATTTATTTTCCACTCTGCACTGCCCTCACACCCTCAGGATATCGTTTAAAAACAAGAAAACTTAGGGGTACAGCAGTAGATTAACAAATACTTACACCCTAGAAATCGTCAAACATTAACTGCTGGCTAAACTTAACATATTGAAAATCTGAGGAGTAAAGCAAATTAGGCGATTCCAGGGGTGCCACTTGAATTAATTAATCTGTTTTGTTTCCTAAATTCTGTCTTAAAACTGAAAACTGAGAAGACATGAACACAATTCAATGGCTTTGAAGATTTTCCTCCTCCCGGTTTTGCCTCAGGTGTAAGAAGAGCTTAATACCAGTGGAAAATGAAGATTTCTGTTATACACGATAAACTAAAGAATTCCACCGAGTTCAATTATTGTCAGTGTTCCCCAATGACGCTTTCTAAAATCTGTCGTTGCAGGGAGAAGTTATCACCCTTACTAATAACTAAGATAACCAGTTGGAGTGTGATTTCCTGAAGTATCTTAATGGATGTTTTAGTTTTTAAAGCAGTCAGGGGACCCGGTTCTGAAATTTGGATGTTTTTTTCCTCTCCAAAGCAAAGACATGACAAGTTGTTCTAATGTGATTAGATGATTATGTCTGATCATATTTCTCTTTCTAACCACACAGTCTGTGAAATCAGCAATTAAAAAGAGATCACAGATGCTGTAACTTGATCTTTTTACTCTGTGGAATGAAGCTTTCCGGAAGAATCAAAGTGCTATGTCCTAACATTTCCTCTCTCCTCTCCCCTCCCTCCTTGTTTCCCTGACTTCACTCACTCATTCATTCTCTCACAGACTCATTCATTCATTCCGCAAATAATACCAGTCCTGTATTAGCTGTGTGGGGAATATATCAGTTTGGCTTTGCTGGGTGACAAGCCACGCCAGAACTTACCACTGAAACTTAGTTAGAAACACCAGTGATGGTTATCACTCATGGTTCTATGGGTTGGCTGGTTGATTCTTCTGCTGCTATTCAGCCAGCGGGGCAGCAGGGCTGGCAGTCCTAATATGGCCTTGCTCACGTATACACGGTTATTGGCTGGGTCCCGCAGTTCTCTCTGTGACCTCCTTGAGGCTAGGCTAGCTTCTTTAGATGACAGCATTCTAAGAGAGTGAAAAGAGGAAACTTCGAGGACTTTTAAAACCTAGCTTCAGATGTCATTTCTGTGGTATTTTACTGGTCAAGGGAAGGCATGAGACCAGCCTGGATTTCAGAGCTGGGGCAGTAGAACTCCCTTTCTTGATAGGAGGAGTGGCAGAAGCTCATTGCAAAGAGGCATGCGTGCCATGATGAGAAAACATTGTGCTGTATTTTGCAGCTTGCCACAGTGAATGCGACTGAGGGGGTTCCTGCCTTCAAGCAGCTTACTGGTTGTCATTAAGTCGATTCCAACCTATGGTGATCTCCTGTGTGTCAGAGCAGAACTGTGCTCTGTACGATTTTCAGTGGCTGGTTTTTTTGGCAGGCCTTTGTTCCCAGGACCTCTGGCTGGACTCCAACCTCCAACCTTTCAAGCAATTAACAGTTTGCGCCACCTGGTTCTCCTTATGTAGCTTACAGTTGTCTAATAATAACAATTACTCCTGTATTTCAAATTTGGATTCTTACAACACATCTTGCCAGGCACTGTTCTTTGTGATATACAAATATCAAGATGTTCAGTCCTGACAACAACCTTAGGTAACAGTATGAGCCTCCTTTTTTTAATATCAAGAACTCAGGTCAAAGAAACAAAGTAGCTCTCAAGGTTTAGGAGAGCTGGCATCGAAGGGAAAATATCATTTTGAACATTGAGAATCATTAACCCCACCCTAGGGAAATTACTCACAATTATTTTAAACAGTTTATTTTATTTTTGTTATTGTTCTTGATAATATAAAATAATTAGAAGAACATATACCAGTTCAACAATCCCCACATATACAATTCAGTGACACGGATTACCTTTTTCAGGTTGTACAACCATTCTCACCCTTCTTTTCTGAGTGGTTTCTCCCCCATCCATTAACATAAACTCACTGCCCCCTGAGTTTCCTGCCTCACCTTTTGAGTTGCTGTTGTCAAATTGATGCCATATAGATAGTTCTTGAAAGAGCATAATGTTCAAGGCAGACATTTTTTACTAGTTGAGCTAAACTTGTTTCGGGGGAAAAGATAGGGTCCCACGTTCATTATTGGTTTTAAGAAGACTTCAGGGGATATTTTTGGTTTAGGTATCAAAGATGTCCCAGAGCAACAATTTCAGGGGTTCATCCAGCCCACTTGGCTCTAGAAATTCTGGATTCTACAAACATTTGAAATTTTGTTCTATATTTTCCCCCTTTTGATCAGGATTCTTCTATGGAAGCTTTGATCAAAATCTTCAGTAGTGGTAACCAGACACCATCAAGTTCTTCTGTCTCATGGCAAAGGAGGGAGTTGTTCATAGAGGCAGTTACGTATCTGCTCTCTCTTTGTATTCCTGACCCTCCTTCTTCTTCCTCTGTAGCTCTGGCTGAATAGACATCAATTGTTGTATTTTGAATGGCAGCTTGTAAGCTTGTAGGACCCCAAGCACTATGCAGTGAACTAGGAGGTAGAACAGAAGCACTAAACACATTATTAGGTCAATTAACTAGGATGTCCCATAGAACTATGACCCTAAACCCCCAAAGGGACCAAATTCCATGAGGTATTTGGTTGTACATGTTGGCCTCAGCTGCTACTTTTTTTGTTGTTGTAAGTATCTTTATCATGAAACTCTCACCAATACAACTTTTTACAGATACAACTTATTGATAGCAATTACATTAACTGTGCAAACCTATCACTCATCAATATGATTTTTCTCATCATCATAAATCAAAACTCAGTACTCCATAAGCAATAACTCCTTTCCTTGCCTTCCTCCCACCTTTGGTAACCACTAGTAAACTTTGGTCCGTATGCATATGCCTGTTTTTGTCTTTTTATATAGCCAAGCCAGCCAAATGCCATCGAGTCGGTCATATAATGTCTATCCTTTTGTGATTGACTTATTTCACTCAATATAAAGCCATCCAGCTCTATCCACATCATAGCAAGTATCAAGACTTCATTTCACTCATTGGCCAACTAACATTCCATCGCACTGTGTACTGTATTTTGTTTATCCATTCAACCATTGATGGGTGTTGAGGTTGTTTCTTCCTTTTGGCTATTGTAAATAATGTTGTGATGAACATTGGTGTGCAAGTCTTTTTTTGAGCCTCTGCTTCCAAGTCTTTTGGGTATATTCCTAGAGGTGGAGTTGCTGGGTCGTATGGTAGTTCTATTTTTAGTTTTTTGAAGAGTTGCCCATACTGTTTTCTGCAACAGCTGAAGCATTTTGCATTTCCTCCAACAGTGAATAAGGGTTCCAGTTTCCCCAGTCCTCACCAACATTTGTTGTTTTCTGTTTTTTGGTTTTGTTTTGTTTTCAGTCTTAGCCACTTTAATAGGAGTGGGGTGATGTCTCATTGTGGTTTTGCTCTGTGGACTTGACTCAACAGCAGTGGCTTTTTTTAGTGGCTGGTGACTTGAGCATCTTTTAAGGTGCTTGAAGGCCATTTGAACATCCTCTTTGGTGAAATGTCTATTCAAGTCCTTTACTCCTTTATGATTGGGTTATTTGTCTTTTTATTGTTAAGTTGTTTAAGTTTTATTGTGTATTTTCATAATTAGATTCTTACTAGATATGTGATTTCTGAAGACAGTCTCCCAGGCTGTAACTTGTCTTTTCACTTCTTTGATACAGTCTTTTGATGAACAAAAGTTTTACATTTTTCTGAGAGCCAATTTATTTGTCTTCGCTGTTTATGTTATTATATTAGACAATCCATTATTAACAGTTAGACCCGACAGCCTTGCCCCTGCATTTTCTTCCGAGAACATGATTTTAGTTTTCATGTTTAGGTTTTTAATCCAGTTTGAATTTGTTTTTCTGTATAGTGTTAGGCATGTATTGTTTCAGTTTTTTGCATTTGGAAATTCAGTTGTCTCAGCACCATTTACTGAAGAAAATCTTCTTTCCTTATGGAATGGACTTAGCCTCCTTGTCAAAAATCAGTTGACCATAGATGTATAGGCTTATTTGTGGACTCGCAGTTCTATTCAGTTCATCTCTGTGTCTATTGCTATACCAGGACAGGCCGTTTGGACTACTGTAGCTATATAAAACTCATTGCTGTTTAATTAAATTTAGGTTATAGAGACCCTATAGGACAGAGAAAAACTGCCCCATAGAGTTTCCAAGAAGCACTGGTGGATTCAAGCTGCAGACCATCTGGTTAATAGCTGTAGCACTTAACCACTGTACCATCAGGGGTTTCCTGTAACCCACTGCCATTGAGTCAATTCTGACTCACAGCAACTCTATAGGACAGAGTAGAACTGCTCCATAGTTTCCAAGGAGCATCTGGTAGATTTGAACTGCTGACCTTTTGCTAAGCAGACATACCACTTAGCTACTACATTACCAGGTTGTCTATGTTTTAAAGTCAGGAAGTATGAGCTTTCCTACTTGGTTCTTTCCTTTCTACATTGTTTTAGCTATTTCTGACCTCTTGCCATTTTGTATAAGCTGAGGGCTGGTTTTCCCATTTCTGTAAAGAAATCTCTTGAAGTTCTGATCAGAATTGCATCAAATCTATAGATTGCTTTGGGTAGTATTGACATCTAACAATATTAAGTTTTTCTAAACCATTAACATAGAACATCTTTCCATTTATTTAAGTCTTCTTTAATCTTTCAGCAGTGTTGTATGTTTTTCATTGTATAAGTTTTTCACATCCCTGGTTAAATTTATTCCTGGGTATTTTAGTTTCTTAGATGCTATTGTAAATAGGATCATTTCCTTAATTTCCCTTTCCAAGATAATGTATAAAAATCCAGTTGATTTTGTTTGTTGACTTTGTACCCTGCAGCTTTGCTGAATTCCTCTGTTAGCCCTAGAAGCTTCTTGCAAACTCAGTGGGGTTTTCTGTATATGAGATCATGTCATCCACAAACAGAGATCATTTTACTTCTTTTTTTCCAATGTGGATACTTTTTATTTCTTTTTCTTGTCTTAGTGCTTTGACTAGAACTTCTACCACATTGTTGAATGGAAGTGGTGAGACTGGGCACTCTTGTTCTTGACTCTATGGGGAAAGCTCTGTCAGGTCTGACAATTAAGTCTGCAAGCTTAATTGTCATAACTGCTACATAACTGCATTGCTGAATATCACTATGATGACAGCTCTGATGGCTATTCCAGAAAAAGAGTTCCAAAATTGCTTTGACGGGTGGACTAGGCTCCGGCATCAATGCATAGCTTCCCAAGGGGAGTACTTTGAAGGTGACTATAGTGATATTCAGCATTGAGGCATGTAGCATTTTTTTCTGGGATGAGTTTGAGAACTTCATTGTCAGACCTCACATAGTCACTTAGAAACTTGTTTGAAAGTCGTTTCCTAATGTGAGTTCAAATTTGACTGATTTTTTAACTATATTTTTTTGCCTCAGCAGTATGTATTGATACCTTTTTCTCATCAGTATTGATAGTCTTAGCATGTTCTTTTTAAAAATCCCAGCATTGCATTCCTTGCGTACTGTGTTGTTTTCAGTTGCTATTGAGTTGGCTCTGACTCACAGAGACCTTATGTATAACAGAACGAAACATTGCCCAGTCCCTCATTGTCTTCATGGTCATTGGTATTTTTAAATACACTGTTGTGGCTGTTGTGTGAGTGCATCTCATGGAGGGTTTCCCTTGGTTTTGTTGGTCCTCCAGTTTACCAACCATGAAGTCTTTTCTAACAGTGCATTTTATTTAAATTTGAACGGACTTTGCAAAACCAAACCAAACCAAACCCATTGCTATTAAGTCAATTCTAACTCATAGCAACCCCATAGGACACATAACAGCTAAGCCCTTTAACCACTGCACCACTGTGACAATGGACTTTAGGGTGTTTATAATTTTCTCCTATTATAAACAATGCTACCAAGAATGTCTTTTGGGGAAGTCTTTTTATAGTCTAACATGTAGAAGTTAGGGAAGAAGTTGCATTTTGAAAGTGTTAATAGCTGCCCTCATAATGTCTTTTGACAAGACTGCTCCTAGCTCTCCTACTATCCATCTATTATGAGAGTATCCATGCCTCTGCAGGTACTAGATATCATCAATTATTAAAATTTATAAAAATCTAAGGGGCAAAATCAAACTGAAACAGAACAATAACAAAGAGTAACAAAAAATGGACAAACTAAAACACATGGCCTCTCATTGTTGAGCTAATTTGAACCTGAATCACTCTAATTTCCATGGCAGCCTTTATTAATTTTAAAGTAGCCAGGTTTATGAGACACCATCTCACATTTCAAGAGTAACTTGCTTTGGGAAATCGCCCAGTTTTCTTTAAAAAATTGCGGATAAATTGAGGGTTGAATTTCCTCCAAATGAAGTTTCAAGCTTATAGCAAAATGTATGACTTGGAAGAATATCAAAGTAACAGCTCAGAGCAATTTCAAACTACTTACAAGGCTCCTATCAGAACAGAAGCATATATGAACAGGGAATCTGATTTGTCTAGGGCTTTTCATTAGAGAATTCCTTTTGGGGCAATAACACAAATTGACTTGCCACCTTTCCTTCTGAGCTGAGTAAATGTGATAATATTCTACTCCCTGTATTCATCAAGGTAGGATGGTGATATACATTTGGATAAATGTCATTTTATTACCTCACAAGCTGTTTATGAAAAGAAATGAGTCAGCAGGAAACATAGACATGAAACCACATGAAATTGGAACTGGGATTTTGACTGAGAGCTATTTCAGTAACAGTCATTAGGTTTTCTACCTAAAAAAACCCCAAACAAACTGTTGCCAGTGAGCTGATTCTGACTCATAGTGACCCTATAAAACAGAAGAGAATTGCCCTGTAGGATTTCCTGGGCGGTAATCTTTACAGAAACAGACTAGCCATTTCTTTCTCCTATGGAGTGGCTGGGGGGTTTGAGCCTTGGATCTTTCAGTTAGCAGCTGAGTGCTTAACCACTATGCCACCAGAGCTTCTTGCTTTATACCTAGACATTTATATTTTTAAAATCTAATCAGGTTGAAGTCTTAAGTGGTTCAATTTTATTAAACATGGAATTGATTACAATGTTTTGTTTGGTTTTTAATTACTATAAGTAAGGCTGATTGGATTCCAAGTGCTCAAGATTGGAATATTTGATGGGGACAAAAACTATCCCTGGTGAATTTGGCACTTCTTTTTATGAAATTTCATATTGTGCTTTAATAGCGAATGCTGACACGTCTCCCTAAAGGCTCATGTTTGCAATAGAATACTATTTTCTGGGGTGGGTTGTAGGGTGGGTGTAGTTAATAAGAAATTGAATTCAGGAAAACAGATACGTAACATTTATATGAAGAATTTATCTCTTGCAATAAGCTATCCAATACATTGGGAAAATCCTATTGATTCTGGCTCTTAAATATACATCTGACTTACCTGGTTCCATCAGTATTTGCTACTTTTCCGAGGTACTGTCAACTGTCTGCTCTTGCCTGAACCAAGGACCAATGGGGAGCCTCCCGGTGATCTGCCGTCATTCCCTCTAGCTCTGACTGATGGACGTTACATAGGTGGAACCATCTTCTGAGTCCTCCTTATTAAAGACATCCATAAATTCAAGGGAAGGTGACTCAGTCTCCAACTCCAGGTGTAGATCTTCATTACTCAAGCCAGTTAGGGTCACCCCATTTTCTTGCAGTGATTGGTTACGAGTCAGCATGTGGTCCCATACTTGCTGAAGAACCACTAGGAGGAATTCTACCAGGAAGCTTCTGGAATTAGTTTCCTCATTCCTAGAGTCCTGGTAACAATAAAGAAGTCCTGGTGGTGCAGTGGTTAAGCACTCTGCTGTTCACTGAGGTTTGAACCTACCAGCAGCTCCATGAGAGAAAGACCTGGCTATCTGTTCCTGTAAAGATTACAGCCGAGGAAACCCTGTAGGGCACTTCTGTTCTGTCCAATAGAGTCGCCATGTGTGGGAATTGATTTGATGGTACACAACAACAACAGAGGCACTGGAAGGTCCCTTGGAGGTACAAGGGGTTTGTGCTAGAGTGTTAACTGAAACATTAGCCATTTGAACCCATGTAGCAGCACCACAGAAGAAGGACCTGGCAATCTGCTTCCATAAAGATCACAACCAAGAAAACCCCATGGAGCAATTCTACTCTGTAATACATGGATCCCCATGACTTGGAATCGACTTCATGTCAATGTGTTTGGGTTTTAGAAGTCTTGGTCTTTTTTCCCTCTGGATATTGTTGTACCCAGTTGTAACAACTGAAATGATGGCAGCCGTCTTGTCATCAACCCAAGGATATGGCCAGCATGTAAAGAGAGGTCAGGGGTAGGGAGAGTTTAATTAAAGAGAATGGTGCTGGAGTGTCTGTTCCCTAAAAAGTGAGGTATGAATCTTCCTTTTTCTTTAAAGTGGTTGGAACTTGGGTTTCCTCTTACTTGCCAGGTTAGGATTAGATAATGAACATAATATTGAGAATATCTGGGATTTTACTGGCATAGAATTGGAATATGTAAGTTATGTGTAGAAGAACTATACTGGTTTCTCGACTATGTTTTTTGTCTTCAGTGTCTCAGTCAGAAATTTTCATTATGGACCAACTGAATTATGAGGCCTGAATGATGTAGTAGCATTAGCCTCAAGCTGTGACAGACTGCACCAGTTTAGAGACCTTCTGGAGCTGCCACAGGACCCAGTATTCAGAGTTATCTCGTTCAAAATCTTATATGCACAGCTGAAGCAAAGCCACAGGAAATGTGTAGTCTAGGAAGGTTCGTTTGTGATGACCAGTAAGGGAAGAAACAATCCAGCACTCAGTGGGTGCCAACCTGTGCCAGTCCTCCTAGGTATTATTAGCCTGTTGAATCCTTAAAACAAGTCTAGTTGAGAATATTGCTATTGTTGAGTTCTAGTTGAGAACTGATATTGTTCCCGTTGTACAGATGAGGGGATTTAGAAGAAAGAAGTGTTGTAGTTTGCTCGAGTTAGAGGGCTGGAGAACGCGGAGCAGGAATTTCTTCTTGGTGAGTCCCCACTACCCATCTGAGCTTCTGGGAGGAACTGCAAAAACAGTTGGAAAATTATTCCGGCAACTGAGAATCACAAGCGAAAGTTCACATGACGAAGGAGAATGCTGGGGAGTGGGGAGCTGTGTTCCCCCACAGCACAATTTAAAGGCGGGGCTGTTAGAGAGCCCTCAAGCCAGAGTCACCATCAGAGGACCTGTGTCCTTTTTTAGCATTTCTGCCACACTCTGTTACTTGCTGAGAGCAGCTCATGGCAAGTGTGATTTCTGTATAAATACAGCAATGGATTACAGCCGGCAAGAGCTGGGGCGGTGGATAGTTACCCTCCCTGAAGTCAGGGTTTTGCACGGTGCATCTATCGCCACAGAGATAAGCCACGAGGGGGCGCTCCTGTCGACGGTCCTAGAAGCTGTCCCGGCGAAATGCAGCATCAGACACCAAGTTCTGAGGATGCCTTCAGCCTTTGAGCCTTCCTAGCCTGAGGGTGCACACCTCAGGGAGCAGAGACAAGCCTTTCCCACTGTGCCCCATCCGAGTGACTGACACTAGTGTCTGTAAGCAGCCACAAAACGGCTGTTCTCGGCTGCTGGCTTGGGGGTCTTGATTACGTAGCAGCAGTAATGGGAACAGTGCCGTGGATTCCACCACGCTGCTCTGTGCCTTGGTGAGAAGCTACCCTGTATTGCAGAAGCCAATCACTATGCCCTCTGTGACTCCCACCCTAACTGTCTGCACTGCACACCCTGCCTGGACTGAGGCCCCAGCAGACGTGAGAGTGACTGGTGAGGGATGCTGGAGAGATAACTCCGCTTTTGACAGTGGCTGCATCCATTGGGTCCCTGAGCAACGCCAAGTGTAGGCACTCGACTACCAACCTATGCGCTGGCAGTCTGAACCTATCCAGTGGTCCCACAGAAAAAAGTCCTGCGAGTCAGCTGCAGTAAGGACTACAGTCTAGAAAACACCATAGAGCAGCTCTACTCAGCAACACTTGGAGTGGCCATGGGTTGAGATTGAACATGGCAATAGGTTTGGGTTATGTTGTTAGATGTAGACAGCAAGTCCCTTAGGAGAAGCTGCTCTCCCTTCCAGGTTAAGACAGACCAGGAGGAAAGGCCTGGTGATGTACTTCCAATAACCACCCAATGAAAACCCCGTGGAGCGTAACTGTCTCGTCTATAACCAATCCCAGTGATGGCGCAGGGCTGGGCAGCATTTGGTGCCCTTCTGCATGGGGTTGCTGTGAGTCAGGGTCTACTCAATGGCAGCTGACAACAACAGCTTCTGGTGACTCGGAAATGAGATAATAATAGACACTCAGCACTCCTTACCCTGCAGTGTGAGGGCGAGAAGTGGTACAGTCGTGTAGGGGTTAAGTGATGCCAGCATGGTTTCCACTTACAGTGAACACATGTGGCTGCCAAGCAGGAGTTTGGTAGTTTGAGTCCCCAGAGGCACTTTGGAAGAAAAACTTGGCCATCTACTTCTGAAAAATCATCAAGATGCAGAGAACCACTGAAGGCTGTTCCAGCCCTGAGGCTCAGTTCTCCTCACACTCAGGTCACAGGTGTGTCCTCTCTTTTGTGAAAGCGTTTTACGATTCCTCATCCTTGAAAATGCGTTTCTTTGATGTGATTGGAATTTTTACAGGAGAAAGAAAGAGCCACTTGCATCCCTGGAACAAGACTGAGACTCATCTGGACCCATCAGATGTGTGTTCCCACCTGGACGGGAACTTCCAGCATCTTCTGAACAGTGCACATTGAAATGAGGAGACCAACCGTTTGACACAGAAGGCTTCTGTCAAGGACATCACAGCTGCTGGGTTTTTTTTTTTTGTTTTTTTTGCTTATTTAAAGAAACTGAAGCATGATTTTAAGCAAATAAGATTGGCTGATCTCTAATGCATTCCAGAGTGTTTATTCACCACCTTTTGGAAAATTAGAATTTCTGTTTAAACAAAAGATTTTCTTCTCATAATCTATTTATGGCTGACATTGCAAAAGTCATTTTATAATGTGCATCGAAAATGGAGGAGTGGGAAAGGAGAAATTGATGGATTTTTAGTTGTCACCTGACTGGCTCCTGGAGAAGGTGAGTTAAAAAAGAGAGGAAGTGAGAGAGAAAGGAAGAGAGACAGGGAAGAGGCCACTGTTGGGATCTCTAATTGCGTTCTGCATTCTCCTTCCTGTTTGAATTCCACCGTCATTCAGATATCTACCGCAACCTTGGATCAGCCGCTCCCCGTAGGAGAAGCTGCTCTCAATTCCAGATTAAGACAGACCAGGAAGAAAGGCCTGGTGATCTACTTCCAATAACCACCCAAATGAAAACCCTGTGGAGCATAACTGTCTTGTCTGTAACCGATCACAGTGATACCGCAGGACTAGCGCAGCCTTTGCTTCCCTTCTGCGTGGGGTTGCTGTGAGTCAGGGTCTACCCAATGGTGGCTAACAACAACAGCTTCTGGTGACTCTAAAGTGAGATAGTAATAGACACTCAGGACTCTTTACCCTGCAGTGTGAGGGCAAGAAGTGGTATGGTCGTGTAGGGGTTAAGTGATGCCAGCATCTTTCTGAGCTACATAATAGGGATCCATTACAACCTTCAGCTGCAGAATGCACACAGACGCTGGAAAAAAGGGCATGTCTGAGAATAAGCGATCCATTTGGCCACTTACTGGCTGTGTGGTTTAGGTCAGGTCACTGACCTCTCAATGCCACCATTGCCTCCTTTTGGGGTGGTGATGAGGTACTAGATGACCTCCAGAATCCTTTGTGCCTCTGGGAATGTAGGCCTCTGCTGCCCACCTCACCCCAGCCTCTAATCTGGACAACTTCCTTGCCTGGTTCATCTATTTATTATAACGTTTTTTATTTATTAATGTTTCTGAAGCAGAGAAGGAATAGAAACTGGGCTTTGTCTCCGTGGGGCAGGCTCATGTTTTTTGTATAGGTTTCAGAAAACATTACATGATAACACAGTGGAAAATTTTACCACTGGAACAGAAAAAAGGTTTTCTTTATGTTATTTGTAACTGACATTTGCTCATATTTGACAATGAGATAAAGTGGAAAAAGGACTGACTGAGAGGTCAGAGAATGGGGCTGAATCCTAGCCCTGTCTCTTTCTAGCTCTGTGACCTGAGGCAAGTCGATCCATTCATTCAGTGGAGTATCTACATGCATGGGCCACGGAACATCGGGGTATTGGAGAGTTAATGGTGGGAAAACGAACAGTCCCTGCTTTCTTGGTGCTTACAGATTGTTGCTGGGCACCACTGAGTGGCTTCCAACTGACAGTGACGCTATAGCACAGAGCAGAACTGCCCCATAGGCTTTCCAAGGCTCTAATCTTTCTGGGAGCAGATCACCAAGTCTTTTCTTCACTAGGACAGCTGGTGGATTCAAACTGCTGACCTTTTGGTTAGCAGCTGAGTGCTTAACCACTGCACAACCAGGGCTCCCACTTACAGACCTTACCTAGCAAATCAATTCTGATTCATAGTGACCTATGGAACAGAGTAGAACTGCTCCATAGTTTCCAAGGAGTGCTTGGCGGATTTGAACTGCCAACCTTTTGGTGAGCAGCTGTAGCACTTCAGCATTATGCCAACAGGGTTTCCACTTACAGACTGGTAGGGGGAAGACATTAACCAAATAGTTACATAGGTACAGAGCCCTGGTGGCATAGTAGTTAACAGTTTGTCTGCTAACCAAAAGATCATCTGTTCAAGCCCACCAACTGCTCCTTGGAAGCCCTGTGGGGCAGTTCTACTCTGTCCAATCGGTCACTAGGAGTCAGAATTGACTTGACAGGTTGATATGAGCGCATACAAAAATGGTACTGACGAGGTCTGTCTTCTCAGAAGGTCTTCTCACTGACGATGTGACGTTTGAGCTGAGATGTAAGTATAGGCAGGTACCAGACCAGGGTGTAAGGAGTAGGGTGATGGAATAGCATTTCAGACAAAGAAACAGCACACGCAAAAGCTCTAGGATGGGAGGGAGCCTAGTTCATCTGAGAAATAGCTCTTGGAGGGTTATTTATCCATCTTTTTAGAAACAGACTGAATAGATGAAAATGGTGACTGCTCAGGTCATATTGCAGGGGAAAGTGCCTGTCACAGCACTGCCTCCTCTTTCAAGCCTTGGGGAAGCCAGGCAGGGCCCTGTAGTTCCTGGTCCTGCTGGGTGGGGGTTGGGGGTGGAGGGGTTGGGGGTGTGGGGATGACTACCTCATGTTGCCTGCAGGTCTATGCTTTTTCCTTTAATCTGTTTATTATTCTGGTTTCAGGCTGGAGCTTGCCAGTACGCATTATTTCTTGGGGCTTTGTTTGATTTAGTTCCGAGAATTAGGAGAGTATTATGCAGGCTCTCTGCTATGCCTGCTTGAGATGTTATTCTCTGACTTTGGAGACTTGTGGGACTCCTGGGGCCTTAGCTGCCCTACATTGTCCTCTGCTGGCCACACCTTGAGGTCTGGGGCCACTCTGAACCTGAGGCAGAACACCTTGCAAGGTCTGTAACAACCACTGTCTCAGCCTCTGCTTTCAGTTTGTGGGTAGAGAACAGGCTTCCACTCACACTGGCTGTTCAGTCATTACATCCTTTTGTTTTCCCTTCACCCATTAAATTAGCACTAACTGTGGTGGTTTAGTGGTTAAGAGCTATGGCTGCTAAGCAAAAGGTCCATGATTTGAGTCCACCAGGCATACCTTGGAAACTTGGGACAGTTCTCTGTCCTATAGGGTCTCTATGAGTCATAATTTCCTCAGTGGTAATGGGTTTGGGTTTGGGTTTGGGTTTTAAGCCCCACCCTAAGTGTTCATGATCTTATTTTGATCTGTCCAACAAGTCCTAGAGGTAAATACCATTGTCCCTATTGCACAGAGAAAATCTAGGAAGCTTAGAATGGTTCAGTGACTCTCCTAAGGTCGTGAGGAAGAAAATCAGTAGACAGGGCTGGCTTCATGGGCCAGCACCAGGGCCCCACATATAGAAGATCCTCACACTTGATTTTAAGGCTTCTCTATCACCGTTTTGGAAACCCCGGTGGTGTAGTGGTTACGTGCTACAGCTGCTAACCTAATGGTCAGCAGTTCATATCTGCCAGGTGCTCCTTGAAAACTATGTGGAGCAGTTTTAATCTGCCCTGTAGGTTTGCTGACTTGATGGCAGTGGATATTTCTTTTAATTTTTAAATTTTTATTTTGTTTCTGTGTTGAAATTCTTCATAATTTTTGAGCAACGGACCCCACATTTTATTTTGCATCGGTCTTGCAAATTATCTGATTGGTCTTGCTTTTAGAGCTGGGAGTTAACGCACTCAGCTGCTAACTGAAAGGTTGGCAATTCAGGTCCACCCAGAGGCACCTCAGAAGAAAGGACCGGTGATCTAAACCGAAACATCAAACCATTGCCATCCGGTCAATTCCAACTTATAGCTACCCTAAAGGACAGAGTAGAACTGCCTGATAGAGCTTCCAAGGAGCACCTGGTGGATTTGAACTGCCAACCTTTTTGTTAGCAGCCATAGCACTTAATCCTACACCATCAGGGTTTCCTCGCAATTTACTTCTGAAAAATTAACTGTCGAAACTTTATGGAGCACAGTTCTATTCTGACACGCCTGGGGCTGCTATTGGTTGAAGGTGGAACAGGGAGAAGGGTTGTCTGACTGGGTCTTGGGCTGGTCCCCAGAATGGATGGTTAGATATACTGTGTCATCCTGAAGGGAATGCCAAGAGAATCACAGAAAAAACAGCCTGGAGCACCCCTGGAATACAGCTGATAAATTAACCCACCCCAGAGCTTCCTACCTCTGGACTTCTTACTTTATGAGATCATTAAATCTCCTTATTGTTTAATCTGGTTTAAGTCATGGCTTGCAGCTGAAAGCATTCTAATTTTTATTTTTTGTTATCAGAATAAAATATTTGACCATAGGTATCTGAACTCAGTGCCTTAGTTTGGGGCTCATACATTAAATGCTTTCCTTTAAACTGATTAAAAAGAAAAAAAATGTTATGCATTCATTATTTCTTTCAGAATTAACGACTCAAAAGAAATATGAAGTTTGTTTTCTTCTCATAATGGCAAACAGGACTGCTTCTTAAGTATTTGAAACTATGCTTTGAATACTCCAAAAATTCCTTTTGAATATAATCATACAAGTATCTTTCCTGTTATTAGTAAAATCTCATTACTTTCATAAGTTAAATTATATTTAACTACATTTACGTCCTAGGGAATTATCAACTCACAACTCAACCTGCCACGGGAATAGAAAAAAAAGGTGCCCAGATTAACATGCTGTATTTTATACAAATAACACACACCTTCTATGTTTGTTTGCCAACTACATCTTCCACCCCTTTAGGTATTTTCGTAAGTGCTGCTATGTCGATTTTTTTGAACATGTTGCTGTAAAAAAAATTAGCATAGCATGCTGTAAAAAAATTGGCATAGCTTATATGAAAATACGCAGGGAGGGCAAGGGTAGCAAATAGATGTAGGTGCGTGGTATTTGCATAAAATGTGGGCAGTGCTGCTTCAAGAAAATAAAGATAAATGAACTAATAAATGACTAGTTTTTAATAAACAATCTCCTTATTGAATAAGTTATCCTTATGGTAAAATATTTACCGTGCTCTTTAAAAGCTTTTAATCAACCAAAACACTCAGAAAGCTTTAAATGATTGGATAGCCTTTTGTGGCTTAGTAGTGGAAATGGTTTTTTATTGAAGTGCATTTTAATAAGAAGCAAATTGATTTGAAGTGATTCAAGTCATCATGGAACGAGAGCTCTTCATGCACAGCTCCTTGGGTTGAAGGGTGGACTCCTCATTTAACAGGACCCAGAGGTCACGCTCTCTAGCCTTCAGATGTTCAGGGTAATTAAGAATCAATTTCTTTTAAATTACCTTAGGATTGGCCCAGGCCTGAGAGACTCAGTGTGAGAACATCATCTCTGCGGTTTTGTTTCTCTGTGTTGTGTTTTCCAAACCTTAATGGAAAGGAAACACAGCTCGGAAGTGTATTTAAAATATGAGTTCCCAGCCCTCGTCCTGATACAGCTGTCCAGCTGACTCTAACCCATGGTGACCCCATGTGAATCACAGGAGAATTGTGTTCTATAGGGTTTTCAATGGCAACTCTGGATGGACTTGAACCTCCAACCTTTCAGTTAGCAGCCGATCTCATTCACCACTTGTGCAACCAGGGACTCCTGCCCTGACATTGAGTCAGAACCTGTAAGGGAGGCCTGGGAATGTGTCTGTCAATCAGTACCCCACAAAGCTGAACCCCTACAACTTTGATTCCTCACCCTTGAGCGTGTATCTGTCGGAAACCAAACCCAACCCACTGCCATTTGGCTCATTGCAACCCTATAGGTCAGAGTGGAACTGCCCCATAGACTTTCCAATGAGGGCGTGGTGGATTCGAACTGCTGACTTTTAGGTTAAGAGCCATAGCATTTAACCACTACGTCACTGGAGCACGTATGGGAGTCCATGTTAAAACACATGTTGTTTGTCCCTGTCCTAAAGTCACTGATTTAGTGGATCTAGGATGAAGCCTGAGTATCTGCATTTCAAGCAAGTTCCCAGGTGAAGCTGATTGCTTGCCCAGGAACCACGTTTTGAGAATCACTGCCATAAGGTCCCGCCACACGGCTGTCAGTTTGCCATACCGTCGTGTGGCTTGTGTGTTGCTATGATGCTAGAAGCTGTGCCACTGGTATTTCAAACACCGGCAAGTTCACCCAGGATTGGCATGTTTCAACAGAACTTCTATGCTAAGACTAAGAAGAAAGGCTTGGCAATCTACTTCTAAACATTAGCCAATGAAAATACTATGGGTCACAAAAGAACAAAAGAGGTGGTGCTGGGAGGTGAGCCCTGTAGTCTGGAAGGCACTCAAAATATATGGTGGCCACAGCAGTAGACTCCACTACACCAACAGCTGTGAATGGGGAAGGGCTGGGCACTGTTGGGTTTTATTGTGTGTGTAGTTGCCACGGGCTGACAGCAGCTAGCAACAAGAAGCCATAAGGTAGCCATCTCTAAGGAAAAAACAGTCTCTGTTTCTTTGTTTAAATCCAAGGCCAAGTGAACACATGTTCTTAGACCAAAATGTGCAAAACAAGTATCAGTAGAATACAGAAGAATGAATATCACCAGAGCTTTAATGGTTTTGGCCAGCTACCATTGGAAACCTTTCAGAACAAAGACCAAATATACTGTCATCTTCTGAAGAAGTCACACACTGCAGAAGAGAACAGTTGGGTTGGGTCCCCAAGCAACAAAGCACTTAGCATTTCTATGTTGTTTAATACAGGGAATAGGCAGACAGATGACTATACCAGTCTGGTTATGGGCACTTCAAGAATTCTTATCCAGTTTTTTTGTTATTATTTTTATAGCGACAATACAAAAAAGAAACCCTTGAAGTCCTGAACTTGCCAAAGAGTAACTTGTTAATGCGTTACTAACACTTTTTGCCCAGAACTTTTTTGGAGTAGAGATTAGCTTGAATCCACCCAAGAAATTTCTGGCAGAGTTTGTGTTGAGCAAATTTTCTCGGTCAGGGATTCCAGAAATACTGCATCAGCTGGGCCAAAGAGGTCCCATGGAGTCAGCTTTTCTTTATGGAGAAGAGAAAGATGAGGCACACAGGTCATTGTCAAGCCTCGCTGGAGCTCAAGAAAATGAGACTGACTCAGTCAAAGAATTCTACCCTGTTTTCTTCTGATTATGTTTTTGCACTTGGCAGATAAAGGATTCTGATAAGAGTTGAGGGCTCAGAGACCTGGATACTGACGCGTGGTGACCACCAACCTGCTCTTTAAAATTCTTCTAGCAAGACAGCATACTTTTAACAGATGGTTTTCAAAATATTGCTTGCCTTTAAGATGCTTAATTATGGCCCCGATGAACACAGCTACTAAACGAAGAGCATCTGACTTTGGATCACCTCAGAGATGTCTGCCTAACAAGGAGAAAGGCTGGTTTCTTTATAGGACACAGTTTTGTAATGTTGCCAGCATGCAATCTATGTACCAGACCAGCTTCAGGCTTCTGTCTCACAAGGAATCTGGGCCAGTCCTTTGCCTTGGGAAGTTTGAGTAGAATCGACCAAAGGCTGTTATGCTTTCAGGAGAATGTATCATTAAAAGAAAGAACCACATTATTTAAATTTCTAGAATGACCTTTTTGATGATAATCCAAAGCCCATCAAAATTAACTGAGTTTTTTTCTGTATAATAAGCCTTTAGTTTTAAAATATTTAATATTTAGAGTTTCCTTCTGAAAATACTGACTGGATTTCAACAGCAATAAAACAAAGAAAAAACCACAGCCATTGACGCTGAGTCAATTCCAACTCACAGTGACCCTATAGGACAGAGTAAAACTGCCCCATAGGGTTTCCAGGGCTATAATCTTTATGGAAGCAGACAACTATATATTTTTTTTCCCCTAAGTTGCTGGTGGGTTTGAACTGCTGATCTCTGGTTAGCAGATGAGCACTCTCCAGGAATGGTTTAGGGATGGACTTTTTTGAGAGCTGATTAGAGGACAAAACATCCCTGCTTGAAAACTTTTTGGTGATGTTGGCAATCTTTGTTAGGTGTTCCTGTGGCTTCATGAGATGTTGCAGATAGAGGCACCTAGCACAGCCCCCAACTGGCACAGGTCAGGTAGTCCAAACTGTCAGGTAACTCTGAAGTTGAAGCTGGCTAACGAGATATCACCTGTGAGGCAGGAAATCAGAAATCCTTATATTTGAACAGCAGCAGCACCACAAGGAAACAGGCAAAGCAAACATGACACACAGATTGAGTTCCATGCCAGATACTTGTGCCAGAGTCTGAATTGTCCAAACCAGAAGTGTCAGCTGGGTTGACAAAAGCTTGGCAGAATCCCATCTAATTTACTTGGTGAATTATGTCATCCTGTGATCAACAGTAAACAGACCTTCCCAAGCCTGTTTGCACAGGTGAGCTTCACACAGACGCTGAAGCCAGTGGCCCACCCACTGGGGTTCTGATTTGATTGGTGGGGGTGCTGTCTGGTTATTGGAGTTTGGAGTGCTCCCCAGGTGATACTCACCTGCAGCAGGTTTAAGAGCTGGTGAATTCCTTTTGAATCATCTCCAGCGTTACAGTTTCTAACCCAGAAGAAGCTAAATCTAAGCGGTTTGAACATACACTATAAGTTACCTGCCCAATAAGACCAAACCAAACCCACTGAGTTTTCTTGGCTATGATCTTTGTGAAAGGCAATCACTAGGCCTTTCTTCCAAGATGACTTCTTCCATGGTAGCAAGGCACAAACTGTTTGCACCACACAGAGACCTTTGTCCACTCGACAGCCATTTGCTTTTCTTTCTTAACAGAGCCCTCACTTTGACCTTGTATCTGCCCTGCTCTGAGGGTCCAGGAACTATCAGGAGAGGCCTTGTTCCAGGCCCAGGTTGTATAGAGAGTGGGTTAAGAGGAGGTTTCTCCATCTCTTTTGATTTGGGGCTGCACAACTGTTTGCTATGGGGCTGTCCTGTGCACGGTGGGATGATTAGCAGCATCCCTACACTCTACTCCCTGGCATGTCAGTAGCACTTCCTTCCCACCCTGAGTTGGGATGTGACAGTTACAAATGTCCTCTGAGGTTACTGTCCTCCATCGTCTCCTCCCCTAGTTGAGAACCATGGCATTCTCCTATCACCGGGCATCCTGTTCCCTTGCCTGAGGTTGTTCAGGCATGGGTGCCTGTTATGGACTGAGTTACGTCGCTCCAAAGTGTGTGTTCTGAAGCATAAACCCTACGCCTGCGGCTCAGGTGGTTAAGAGCTCAGCTGCCAACTGAAATGCTGGCAGTTTGAAACCACCAGCCAATCCCCGGAAACCCTCTGGGGGCGATTCTGCCTTGTCCTGTCAGGTCACTAGTCTAGAAGACAGTGGGGTTTGGACTTTTTTGTTTTTTGTTTTTTTTTTGGTTTATGTCTGTGGCTATAATCCCATTTGGGAATGGATTCTCTTGTTATGTTAATGAGGCAGGATTAGTGTAGCCTGTGTCTTGAGTCAGTCTCTTTAGAGACATGAGATTAAATACAGGAGCAGAGTGGATATGGCACATAAAGATCCTCCAGGAAGAAGTTCAAAGAGACAAGGATCTTCTTTCAGAGCAGACAGATATAGACTTCCCCGAGAGCCAGCACCCTGAGTTCAGCCTTCTAGCCTGCTAGACCATGGGAAATAAATATGTTTGTTAAAGCCATCCACTTATGGTATTTCTGTTATGGCAGCAGCAGATAACTAAGATAGTACTCATTACTCTTCCAGCCAGTGGTAGCAGCCAGTGGTTAAGAGCTACAGCTGCTAACAAAAGGTCGGCAGTTCAAATCCACCGGGAGCTCCTTGGAAACTATATGGAGCAGTTCTACTGTCATATAAGGTTGCTAAGAGTCAGAATTGACGTGATGGCAGTGTTTTTTTTTTTTTTTTCCCTTCCAGCCAGTGAGTGTGAAAAGAAGCAGAAGGTAGGTACGTTCTGGGAAACATGTTTTCTACTCCCTAAAAGAGGCAAAAAGAAGGGAGAAAATGCCTTCTACTGGATGTACCAAGATGGAGAGAGTCTGGGTGCATGATGACCTCACAGAGGTGGGAGTCCACACACCACACAGCTACCTCTGTTACCCATGGTGACAAATCCTCTCTTGGCTTCAGGGGCTGTGCTGTTACTTGCAGCTAAATGTGTTCAAACTGTTAGAACCTGAATCCAGCCTATTCTTTTCTTTTTTAAATATTATTTTATTGTGTTTTTAATGAAGGTGGAGGTAGTAGGTTAAGTATCCATTCAGTAATTTCTATACAAGTTGTCTAGCAACATTGGTTATGTTTGTCACAATGTATGAGCAGTCTCATTATTTTTGTTCTGTATCCATTAATTAATTAATCTAGTTTCCCTGCCTCTCCTTATGTTCTCATCTTTGTTTTACAGTATTGTTGACCATTTGTTCTCATATAGGTGAATTTTTAATTCAGACTAAATCAAGGCAGGGCCAAGATGGTAGAGTAATCAGACACTTCCTGCGGTCTCTCTTACAAGACAGACCCCCCAAAACAAGTGACTCAATTATATACAACACTCTAGCAGCCCTGAACACCAAAGGCAAACTTGAAGAGTCAGATTAAGTGACAGAAGGAGGGAGAGACGGTTCAGAAGCAGTGAAGAGTTGCCAGGCCTGATGTAGTGGGAACCAGTATACCATAGGCCAGATCCAGTGGCATGAATTTTGTGAGGCAAGCAGTGGCATTTGGGACATGTTTACTGCACCAGGAGAGGCCAAGGGGCAGAAAGTCCATGCATACCTCCACAATCAGTGAAAGCAGCTGCTCAATCAGCAAAAGATTAAGTACTGTAGTCTATCTTGAGGATCAAAATATACCACTTTGGGAAAAACCTTTCTCCCATTTACTGGCAGACCTCTCCCCACTCTACACTGAGTCTGAAACAGCTTCAGAGATTGATGTGTCACCTGGGTTGGAAGTAGGGCCTGTCATGCATCCTGAGCCAATATCCTAGCCTTGGACAAACAAGAAATAATAATCTGCCGGCTCCCCTAAGCTGAGAACTCAGGGTAGTAACAGTTCCTTTGCCCAGGCACAGGCATAAGGAGTCCATGGACTTTGTATCCTTTTCACCTCTACATAGATCTGTGTGGGCCCATTTCAACAGTGTAGGCCCTTGTTAGCACAGCACAGCAGGGTATATACCTGAAGTGTAACCTCAGCTGTTTGAGTTATCTGGTGGAGGGTCAGGTTTGTGACAGTTGACACCAGTCTGCCTGCTAAGCAGCATTCTCATCTACCAACATCAGGGGCCGGAGGGCTGTGGCTCCACCTACCCACTTAGCCACCTGTGACTGGAGTCCAAAAGTGGTACCTCCCATTCCTTACAGCCAATAGCACTGGGTGCCCACAGTCCAGCTGCAAAACCCGACCTCTTCTGTGTTCTAGGGCACAGGGATACATTTTCTTCATAGACACTCAGGGGTGGCTCTCAGGCCTCCTGAGTCAGCATGTGACCTCCTATGGCAGCCAGATACCTGTGCCTATATCAGTCATCCTTGCCCATCTAGGACTGTAGGTGACAGCCTACACCACACACTTGGTGACTGACTACCTGGTTAGCTGAACTGAATCCATACAAGTAAAGTACATGGACACTTGAGATGAATCCATACAAAAGTAAACAGAAACCTGGGCTCACATACCTATTAACAGCTCTAACTACCTGGTAACAGGGCATTAGAGCTTCCAAGGCCCCAATAATCAAACTAGCTTGGATAAGCAGCCTATTTGAGCATATCAAAATAAAGCTAAACAAGAAGCTAGGACACAGTAAGCAAACATAAAACAAATACATAACTTATTGATGGTTTGGAGACAATATCAAAAGTCAGTATCACAACACATAAAGATGCAGGCCATGATGACCTCAGCAAGCTCCTCAAACAAAGAATCAAGAAATCTTCTGGATGAAGAGAACTTCATGGAATTACTGGCTGTAGAATACAAAAGATTAATATATAGAACTCTTCAATAGATTAAGAAGGAGATTTGCCGAAGGAAAAATGCGAAACAAGTTGAGGAAGACTTAGATACAGCAGCAGATGAACTTAAGGAGATTAGAGAAGAACTCAGTCATAAATTAACAGAGTGTAAGAATCTATAGACAGCAAACAGAAATTTAGAGGATTAATAAAATTTCAGAGTTAGACAAAGCTACAAGTTATTGGAGTACCAAAACCAGGGGAGAGGAAGGGTAACAGAAAATACCAAATAATTGAAGATTTGTTGGCAGAAAACTTCCCTGATATTGTAAAAGATGAGGAGGTATCTATCCAAGATGCTCATTTATCATCATTAGAACTAAATCAAATCCTGTCCATGAATGCTTAGTACAGTACAGTGGTATATAATAAGCACTTTAAATAGGTGTTGGTTATGAGTAGTTGTTCACTGTGGGCAGTTAATCTTTAGGGGTAGTTCTGACAACCTATGGTGCAGATTCCTGTATTTTAAATCCAATTTAAATATATAAAATACAGCTTAGAATGATAAGAACATAATTGTATGTTCTTGTATATTCTTGTATATGTTCTTGTATGTGTATATATTCTTGTATATGTTCTTGTATGCTCTGTATAGGGAAGCTTCAACATATCTTAGGGTAAAATCACCCCAAAGTTATAGTAAAGCAAGAAGAAAGATTTTATTCAGCATATGTCCCAGGAGGAAACAATGAGAAACAGACAGGCATGCTGCCAGAGCCATGTCTTCCTGAGTCCAAGGAATGCTTCAGAATCATCAGTATACACTGACATTACAAATGGATAAAGTCATTAAAAGCTTTACTATTTCACAGATTGGCTGAAAACTCATTGCCATAATTCTGCATTTTGAGTAATCATTGGTACAAGTTTCTTTAACAACAATCAAGAAGGTCTTCGTTGGTCTAACAATTCTTACCTTTTACTAAATGCTAATAGGAAAAAATAAGAGTAGACAAGTATGTGAATCTTTTGTGCTCTGTCTAAAGATTTATGTGAAAGGTTTTCTAAACAATGTTTTCCAAGAATGACTTGGAAAATGTTTTTCTAAACAATGTTTTCCAAGAATGTCTTGGAAAATGTTTTTCTAAACAATGTTTTCCAAGAATGTCTTGGAAAATGTTTTTCTAAACAATGTTTTCCAAGAATGTCTTAGCTATGGTTTTTATACCTCAGGGACCAGTTGATGTGTCCTTTTGAGTCCTTGTGAGTCCAGCTGGGTCACATTCTTTATAGTCCAGGACAGGGAATAATGGCTCCAATTTTAACTCTGAAGTTACTCTTTCCTTTTGAACAGAAATTAGAGGTAACACATTAGTGATCAAAACTTGGACCTGGTTGACTCCTAGATGGTGGCCATGGAAGGCTGTTTAAATGCATGGTGTGGGTTTTCCACCAGATATCATCTTCCTCAGTATCTTAAGAGTGATGCTTCCATCACGCAGAATTGACGTACATGAACATTTTAGCCCAAGATTCTCTGTTACCTGTAAGTGTGTAACACAATAGAAGATAAATTTTGTTATGCCTAATACTCTAAAGGGAAACCCTGGTGGCATAGTAGTGCTATGTTTGCTAACCAAAATGTTGGCAGTTCAAATCCACCAGATGCTCTTTGGAAACTCTATGGGGCAGTTCTACTCTGTTCTATAGGGTTGCTATGAGTCAGAATCGACTTGATGGCACTGAGTTTTTGAGTTTTCAATACTATCAGGATGCAGATTAAGAATATTACTGTTCCTTGCAATAGTGATCTAGCACATGTACTTATATTCTTGTTGGTAACCAATCAAATAAATCCTGTGTTTGTAGGAATGTTATAGTGTATAACCAAGCAGCTTGCTAATTCTCAGTCTGTCTTGCCCTACTTCTCCTGTGTTGTTTATTCAAATGCAACAAGAGGTATTTCTTACAGCACAGACTCTACCTTCTTGAGTTAATAAAAAATCTAAGGCTATTATGTTATTTAATTCCACTTAGGCTAAAGAGGTCAGAGATTGCTGTTGTTTCCATTTCATTAGCAACTTTTTCTGCTATTTATCCCTTAGTGATTAATATATTTCTTAATTTTTCTAATTCAACTGTATCATAAGTAGGAATTAAAGCTCTTAGTAATGACTAATACTATTGAGTGTTGGACCAATGGGTTTTCTTCTGATTCTCATATTATGATGTGTGGCATTTTTTTCATTACCCTTCCAATATTTACTAGCATTGTTACTATACATTTCTCTTTTTTAACATTTTTTGAAATTATTATGAGTGAATGAAAATGTACATTCCTATATAAATTTGCATGTTCACCTACATGCAGCTTCCACTGCTCTCCCTGCATGATGACAGCATACTCTTCCTTTCTGCTCCATACATGTCCTATCCTCCCAACAGTCTCCTATCTTCTCCTCTCCACCCACTCCGCTTCCTCCAGTATGAGGTCAGCAGGATGACATACTATAGATGCATTGAACTATAAAGTGCCCACAAAATATGGTCATTGTGCATCGCCAAGTCCAATCCATTGCTGTCCGAAGAGTTGACCTTCATTATGATTTACGGCCAGGGGTAGCATCAGGGCCAGGGGCCAGGCTCCCAGGGGAAACCCAAAGCCCCTGGATCATCAACTGTGGTCTTTCAGTGAAGATCTCAGGATGCACCCCTATTTATTCTTGCGTTGCCAGTGATACTCAACGTTGTGAGCTCCATCACGGCTATCACTGGTGGTGGCCAGGCACCATCTGGTTCTTCTGGTCACAAGTTGATGTAGACACCCACTCACGTGGGTCTCTCTGTCTTCTGGGTTCTCTTTCCCCCGTGTCATTATGGACCTTGGTGATCGTCCATTCCTGCTGAGTTGGGACCATTTGTTGTACCCTCAGATGGCAGCTTGGCAGCTTTTAAGACCCTAGATGCCACTCACCAATGTGGGGTGTGGAGAATCCTCATTAGCAAAACACTAGTTGTGCCAATTGGCCTCGATTTCCCCTGACAGCATGGTCCCCACCCCCCTGCTCCAGCTACTCCATCCTTGCAACATTGGGTTAAGATGGGAGGACTACTCAAGTTGTGCTGAAGTCCAGTTCATATTGATCTTACCAATGTGTGCTGTCACCAATTTCACCCACATTTCTATCAACTATCTAATCTATACCTGACCCTTGGGCTCCCTCCCTCCCCACACTTGCAGCCATCCAAGAGTCTTTCCTTGTATGCATGAGTGTGTTTTTAAGTTCTTACTGTAGGAGTCTCATACAATATTTGTCCTTTTGTCACTGACTACTTTCACTCAACATGATATCCTTCAATTGAAACCAGGTTATGAGATGCTTCCTAAAATCATCGTTGTCTTTATCATTGCATAGTGTTCCATTGAGTATATATACCATAGTTTACCTATCCATTCCTCTGTTGTTGGGAATCTGGGTTGATTCCATCTTTTTGCTATTGTGGACTGCACTGCAATAAACATTTGCGTGCATGTATCTGTTGGTGTGAATGCCTTTGATTCTGCAGGATATATTCCAAGCAGTGAAAATTAGTGGGTCAAATCGTATATCTATTTCTAATTTTTTAAGGGAGTGCCAGATTGCTTTCCAAAGAGGTTGTACCATTTTGCTATCCCAACTAACAGCCTCTCCAGCATTTGTTGTTTTGGGATTTTTGGATCATGGCCAACCGTGTTGGGTTGAGATGGTATCTCATTGTAGTTTTGATTTGAATTTCTTTAATAGCTAATGATCGTGAGCATGTCCACATGTGTTTTTTGGCTAGAGAAGTGTCAGTCCATTTCCTTTGCTCATCACTTAATTGGATGATTGCTCTTTTTCTTATTGATATTTTGTAGTACCTTATATATTACGGAGGTCAGGCATTGGTCTAATATATAGTTGCCAAATATTTTTTCCCATTCTGTAGGTGGCCTTTTAATTCTTGCTATACATTTCTAAAGGTAATTGCAAAGTTCCCAAAGTGCAATATCCACGAGTTCTCCAGGGATCTAAACTCATTATCAGTTGGAAAGAGATCATCTAAACTAGTATAGTTGGATCCACCACACAAAAAACTTATCTGTAAGGTGCATACAAAGTTTGTCTAGAGGAAATCGAAGATACAGGAAAAATTTCATGTGACAATGACATTTCCATTAGTGAATATTTGATTAGCAAGGTAACACAAGGTGGACCCCTCCTGTTGGAGGTCTTCGGTTAATCTTCCCAAAGGCAAGTTGACTCTCCCTGGTTTATCTATTAAGAATCATAAATCACTCTCTTAGAAGCAGAAATGGAGCTTGAGATAAAATGGAATCTGAGCCAGACCTTGTATCAACTATTTTAGTTAGGGCAAGTGTTTCAGTTTTAGGGCATCTTCACATGTCCTCTTCGTCTGCTCATTAATTTCCACACAAATTCTTTGATCATTCTTAGAAATGAGTCTACTTCCACTCACACATTCTGATTCTGTGATTTTCCATTAGGGTTAAGTACAGAGCAGTGCCACATTGAAGGAACCACTTGGTTTCTCGAAAGGCTGACTCAAGGAGGGAGGTTGACTTCTGAGAACCTGACTTTTTTAAGATTTATAATTTGTGCATACCAAGAAGGTGACAGTTTGATTGCAAACATTACATAGTCATTTCATACAACATGGTTGTCATGAATTGTGTTTGCTCCAAAATATACTAATTTGGCTAGACCTTGATTCCTGGTATTGTGTGATGTTCCTTTATGTTGTAAACCCTGGCTCTTGTGAGGTTAATGAGGTAGGATGGGTGGCAGTTGTGTTGGATTCCACTTGTGGGATCATATTGTGCCTTGGGGCAGCCTCATGGGTTATAAAGGAAATGGAAGTGTGGTAAGCGGGACATGATGGCCCAAGATGGCGCCCAGGGCCAGAACAGCACCCCAACCACACCCTTGTTTACCAGACCTAGGGCTTTCATGGCGCATGCCTGTGGGCAGTGGCTTCCCGCTAGCCTATCGTGGGCCTCCATCTTGGGAGAGCGTGGCACATGAGGATTGGAGGAATCTAGGGTATAAATTGAGCAAGCACCAGGAAAGAGGAGAAGAATTATAATAAAGTAAGCAACCTGCAAGGCGGCTCGCATCCATGTGTCCTGTCTTCTTTCCGCCGGCGGACAGTTAGGCAGCGACATGGAAGCAAGGAGAGAGTTGGGGAATGCATACCACCAGGCGAGAAGCAGTGCTGGGAGCTGAGTGCGTCCTTTGGAAAGTACCTGGGGTCCCTGTGCCTCAGTACTCCCAGTTCAGGGGAAGATTGAAGATAAGGTCCTTCCTTCAGAGCCAGCAGAAAAAGCCTTCCCTTGGAGCTGACACCCTGAATTTGGACTTTTAGGCTACAGTACTGTGACAAAGTAAAATTTCTCTTCTTCAAAGCCATCCACTTGTGGTATTTCTGTTAAAGTAGTACTAGATGACTGTCTTGAAGATCAGTTAAAATAATTACTGATTTACTGTGAACATAGCTCTCAGTCTGATCTTGGGGGTCAGTTTCCCAAAACAGACTGAATTCTTCAAAAAAGCAAAATACCCAAAACAAAATGGTCTTATTAGTTTATCTGGGCCATTGTTGGACTCAAAAGTGGCTTCAGCCAACTCTTCTGATGAAGATTGGACTGAACTATGGGACACAGAATGATGTAGATGGTGCATGTACTTCTTGGCTTAATACATATATGAGGCCATCTAAGTGGTTCCTCTTGGGGAAAGTGGACGGGGGAGGGGAGGGGGGAGAGGGGAAGGGTGAAGGGTGAAGAGGGGAGGGTGGAGGGTGGAGAGGAGGGGACAACTGTTAGTTGAGTGGACACCAGAAATACAGGGTGGAAATGAGGAGTGTGATGTCACAGGGTGAGGAGAGCAGATAAAACTGTATAGAGGTGTGTGTTCACAGTTTTGTGTGGCAAATTGACTTGGATTATAAACTGTCACTTAATCACGATAAGAAAGTGGCTTCAGGAACAAGTGTCCTCTGTGCCCCCCCTCCAGAGTTTGAGGTTCAAAAAAGCACCCAAAGGCAATGGCTTGTGTGGGTTACTCCAACCTCCACGAAAGCTAAAAGTCTGGATTCCAGGAGAATTATACCTCCTTCACCAAAATACAAACAGGATGTGACAAAAGTCCATTTCTAAGTTGATTGTTTGGAGGACTCTGTTCCCATAGAAACAATGCTTGAAGTGGGGTTGAGATTTCAGGATCATCACAAAGGTCAATTAACCAGAAACTACCTGAAGTCTTGTTTGTTCAGCTAAGGTGAAACCACGGCAGCACATTACTAGTAATGGAACAAAACAGAAAAAAGATTGCTAAGAAAATGAGATGAAAACATTAAAAAATTCTGTGACTCGAAGGAACGCAGGATTAACTAGAGGTTAACTGAGGAGCTGATGGGGGCTCAGGGCTTGGAAGGTGAGGGCTTTAATGTCAGGCTGTTTTTCTTGACATAAGTACCTCCACACTATTTTGTACTTATTAGGCCTAAGTGAGATCTTCATCAGCCTCTAAGTGAACAAATAGATGGAGGAGAGGCAGTGAAATGTTCCTGCAGGAAGATATGAATCAGGAGAGGCGGTGCTGACACCTGCAGATACATCCCTTCCGCTACTACTGATTTCATTTGTTTTGATTGCATGTGTTTTCAGTATTGAAATGCATGCTTACTAACTGGGCCTTTTAAATTTTTGGTCGGTAACAGGGAGTTTGAAAAATATGATCCAGAATACTATCGACCATTGAGGTAACTGGCACTTTAACACCACCTATCAGTGGCATGCCAGTATGCTACTGAGAACTAGGTGGATAATTCACTGTTGGTGCCTTCCCATTAGGTTACCAGGGGGAACCTCTGATTTTCTAAATCTAACACAGAGAAACTAAAAGAAACCTGTCAGGTCGATGTGACTATCATACAGAAAAGCGACAATGAGTCTTGCAAGCCTTATCTCACACAAATAAAGGAGAAAAAGGCAGAAGCTTACAAAACTAACATATCCAGGAAGCAACACCTAAATAGAATGTGCAACCTACACAACCATGGGGATCCAACTACGATCTGAACTTCAGGCATTTCAAAAGGGACAATCTTGACATTAAACATTGTGAAACTGGGTAATACCTTACTTTTGAGATACAGAGGCATAAAAAGTGACTGGCATACTGTTTATGCCAAAGGTAAAGAGTCGTGCTATAGATGAAGTTTTCATGAAGTGACAGTGAACGGCTGTTGTGTGGCACCTTCAAGCTGGCTCTGATTCCTGGCAACATTATGTATCTATCAGAGAAGGAAGCAATGCTGGGTCCTGCATCTTCATAATCATTGGTGTGTTTGCAGCTCACTGTGTAAATGGCTTCCAAGCTGGGAGGCTCACTGTTATGATATTCTGGATGGGAAAAGGCAGATACAAGCCATCCTGGAGGGGAATGGGTTCCAGTAGAAAGTCGCTGTTTCTCTGGCTGACCCAGGTTGTGCTGAGTTATTCATTCCAACGAGTTGAGAATAGCTAAGTGGTAGGGGACAGTGGGTCATTTGGTCACCTGTGTGTTCAGCCTCATCACAGTTCAGCAGGCTTCTCATTTCACACAGGAATCTTAAGATCTCACAAGTATTCTGAAGCCTATTTTGCATGAGGCTAAGGCTTTGCGTGTCAGCTCTGAAATGGGGTTAAGTAAGTACAGGTGATTCAGTACTCATGACGCATTTGTGAGAAACAGTACTCCAGTTTTTTTTTTTTTTTGTACATTTTATAGGGTAGCTTTGAGCCAGAATCCACTCAGTAGCAATGTGTTTTGGTTTCATCATTAGTAACATGTGGTAGTGTGTAATTGGCTGATGTTATCATTCTCATATGTTCACTTGCAGATGTTCATTTTTGATTTACTGTTAGAAACACTGATGGATTTATAAAGATACTGATAATAAAAGGCAACAGTAATGAAAACTTAAAAAAAAAGAGGCATTAGATTTGTATCAGAACTGGCTTATGACAAAGTCTTCAGAATGGAACCTCGACATCCAAGGCTATCTGTACTGGCAATACAGCTGTTTTATAAATTGAATCCAAAATTATTTGTTGCATGAGTTTAACTGATACCTAACTATACATATTTTAACTACTCTAGTTCAGTCAGGCTGTGGGATATACAAACTGTGAATCTAAGAAAATTGTAAGTTATCAAAAATCAAAAGGAACCCTTGAAAATAGATATCCTAGGCATTAGTGAGCTAACATATACTAGTATTGGCCATTTTGAATTGGGTAATTATATGGCTTCCTATGCTGGGAAGGAAAAACTGAGGAGGAACTGTGCTGTATTCATTGAAAAAATGAACATTTTAAGATCTATGCTAAAGTACAATGCTAGGATAATATCCATACATCTAAAAGGAAGACAGTTAATATACCTATTCTTATTTATGCACCAACCACTAATGTCAAAGATGAAGAAATCTAAGATTTTTACCAACTTTTGCAGTCTGAAATTGATCAAGAAAGCAATCAAGATGCACTGCTAATTACTGGTGACTGGAATGTGAAAGACAGAAACAAAGGACAGGTATTGGAAGATACAGCCTTGGTGATAGAAATGCCAGAGGTCACCCACTAGAATTTTGAAAGACTCAAGACCTATTCATTAGAAATACCTTTTTTCAACAACAGAAACTATATACATGTACCTTACCAGATGAAATACACAGGAATCAAACTAAACATCTGTGCTCAATATCATTAAGTCACAAAAAGGTCAGGGGACAACTGGAGAACAGACCATCAGTTGCTCCTATACAAGTTCTAGCTGAAGCTGAAGAAAATTAAAACAAGTCAAGTACCAAAGTACAACCTTGAGCATACCCCACCTGAATGTAGAGACCACCTCAAGAACAGATTTGAAGCACTGAACAAATGACCAAAGACAAGCTGTGAGATGACATCAAGGACGGCATATGGAAAGAGAGCACAACGTTATTAAAGAGGCAGGAAAGAAAGGACCAAAATGGATGTCAGAAGAAACTACAAAACCTGCTCTTGAACAATGAGCAGGTAAAATGAGGGGGAGTGATGATGAGGTAAAAAGAGTTGAACAGAAAATTTCAAAGGGTGGCTTGAGAAGACAAAGTATTGTAATGAAATGTGCAAACACCTGGAGTTAGAAAACCCAAAGAGACAAACATGAGTAGCTTATCTCAAGCTGAAAGAACTGAAGAAAAAATTCAAGCTTGGAGATGCAGTACTGAAGGATTCTAGAGACAAAATACTGAACAATGCAGGACATATCAAAAGAAGACAGCAGTACAGTCAAAGAATTGGTCAATGTTCATACATTTCAGGAAGTAACATTATGATCAAGAACCAATGGTCCTGAAGGACGATGTCCACGCTTGCACTGAAGACACTGGTGAAAAACAAAGGCCCAAGAAGTTCATAGAATATCAATTATTTCTATGAATGGATGCAACGCCCGGCTTTGCCCAAAATTAGGAAGACACCTACCTGGCCAACTGACTGGAACAGATTAGTATTTGTGCCCATTTCAAATAAAGTTGATCTCACAAAAATTATCAAACAGTATTACTGAATGTAGCATCAGGACTGGAAGACTCATTAACAAACTTTGAGAAACAGATGACAAAACTTTACAGGCTCGAAGTGAAGATTTAAAGCATTTACTGACGAAGATCAAAGACTACACTCTTTATTATGGATTATACCTTAACATAAAACAAAAACTGTAACTTGACCAATAAATAACATCATGATAAAAGAAAATATTAAGGCTCTCAAAGATTTCATTTTACTAGGATCCATAATAAAAATCCACATAAGCAGTAGTCAAGAAATCATGACATACAGTAATGGAGAAATGTACTAATGGTCTTTTTAAAAAATGTTTAAAGCAAAGATGTCACAATGAGGACTAAGGTGACCTGAACCAAGCTGTTCTATTTTCAATTGCCTTGTATGCATGGAAAGCTGGACACTGAATAAAATGGCGAAGAACTGATGTCTTTGAATTATGTGAAGAATATTGAATATACCACGGACTGCAAGATGAAAAAAAAAAGTCTTGGAAGTACAGCTAGAATGCTTACAAGCAAGGATGGTGAGACTTCATCTCAAGTACTCTGGACATGTTATCAGGAGTGATGAGTCCTGGGAGGAGGACACTGTGCTTTGTAGAGGCTCAGTGAAAAAGAGGACGACCTTCAATGAGATGGACTGACACAGTGCTTGCAACGATGGGCTCAGACATGGCAAGAATTGTGAGGATGGCACAGGACCGGGCAGTACTTTGTTCTGCTGTTCATGCAGTCGCTGTGAGTCACACCCAATCTGAGGGCCCCTAATAACAGCTCAGTGAAATGGTAACAAGGCGCTATGCATCCTCCAAAAAAGTATCTTTGGCCAGGTAACTTAGAAACAGACAGGTGGGAAAGGGAAATCAGATTGCTCTGCTGCACAGCTTTCAGAACGTTTAAGATGCTCATTTGCACTGAGACTTTTCATGCCATCAATTCAGTATGCTGCAAGTTTTCCAAGCCCAAGTGACCACGAACTCTTCTTTCCTGGAAGCTTCTCCAGGCACAATGTTCTAGGAAACTTATTTTGGAGACGCTGAGTCACCTCTGTGACATGTGAAGTGACAGCTCTGAGGTCTTTAGGCCCTCAGCCTTCCCTTCAGCCACACCACCGCTACTCACCCCTCCTGCCCATGCTGCCTCTGGTTTTTTTGTACCTACTCTTTCGAGAGCCAGCTGGTAGAGTGATGTGTGCGTTTGAATCTGTAGTCATGGAACACAAAACAAACTCTTCACACAAAGCAGTTTCAACAGCAGGATTTCAGGCACCTTTATTCAGGGCAGACTGTTGGTTAGGGAGGCCTGCCTTTTGGAAGCTTTCCACTTTTATTTACAGCACCCAACTCCTACCTAAGTCCTGACCACTCTGACAGCAGCAGGCCATAGTTTCCACCTGCCATTGCAAACACCTGTGCACAGGTTTCACCTGGCCTGTCTAGAGCCTGATGCTCTACGGCTAACCTGCTCAACACGGCTGCTAAATGCAGTGGGTAGCAACAGTAATTACTCCATTTTGTTACTGAAGGAATGTATTCCATTGTGTTTCCCATATAATTTATGACAGCCCAAATTATTTCTTGATTTTTTATATACGTGTAATGCAAACAACCAAAACTGGTGTCACAGGGAACTTACAAATAAACAACTATAGTGTGTTCACTGAGGATTTCCCTCTATGAAGCAACATACTATTCCCTGACTTCTTACATTTTTCAGTTTTCTGTTACATAAAATCACATTGGGGTGACAATCAGTCATCAGTATTGGCCTCTAGGCTAAAGCATGCCTGACACTGCATTCACCCGTGTCTTTTATAATCAGTAGTAATGCTGCTTCTCTGCAACAATTTAGCTAAGGAGCAGTTTAGGTAAAAGAGGATTTTGTAAAAACTTGAGCCTACTACAAAATCATTCATCACCTTCTAGCCAAGCAACTGGACTCAGTATGTACTCTTACCCTTTTCTGTATGTAAAAACGTTTCTTTTTCCAATTAATACCTCAAAGAAAAGATGGAATAACTGAGTTTTCAAATCCTGCCAGATTTTTTTTTTTGGTAACTATTACAGATGAACAATATAGAGTTCTACTGAAGTGTAAGAATCTCATGCAGATCTAACAAATAAAGCCTCATTATGTTAGGCTTCTCTCTTATTTTCCATACTGAAAAATTCTAACACACCGAAGTGGCAGTAGTTACTTTTCATGGACTTTAGCATCTGATCTCAGGCACTTATAGTAGAAATAGAAGCATGGTTCAATCCTGAGTTTTGGCAACACAGGAGTGCCAGCTATTTCTGAATAAACAAATGTGAAATGTTTTTGGCCGTTTGAAAAGTATTGCCAACACACTGTTTGGTATTAGTTGTTCAACAGTCACTTTGTGCCGAGAATTAAGAACTCGAAACTTGACTAATGTCTTACTTCACAAAGTCTAGTTATAACTGAAGGATTCACTATTTGTTTAAGACAAAAACCACACAGCAATTTTTATCAAACAGCAATTACTACAAAAGGAATGACAAAGTGACTTCACAAAAAAATAAAATTTTGACTTTTTTTTGTAGGAACTGCCAAAGTTTTAGTGTTTAATATTTAATAGCACAAATGACCAAGTCCACGATGTGAAGTTACCATGTTCAAGAAACTAGAAGAAAAAAAAATCACTCTGAAAACTAACTATATGACTTATGGTAAGAATGCACACTTTATAATATAAAACCTGTCTACACATAGCAGTTAGGTGCAAAAAGCCACTTGGTCTTCTCTTGGCTTGTAAAAATGGTGTTCCAAATTTCAGAGTCAATTTTAGCAACCTGTTGAAAAAGGGAAAACCATCAACATGTTTTCACTATATGAAGCCCCCCCAAAAACCCAAACCTCTTACTGTCAAGTTGATTCTGACTCACAGCAGCCCTGTAGAACAGAGCAGAACTGCCCCACTGGGTTTCCAAGGAGTGCCTGGTAGATTGGAACTGCTAATTTTTTGGCTAACTGCTGAACTTTTAACCACTATAGCACTAGAGCTTCCTTCACTATACGAAGGCAAATAAAAATGATACACTGCGTTGTCCACTAAAATCCCTTCAGAATTTTCTAGTGAATAGAATACATTTGCTTTGTACAGTATTTTCACAAAAATGCAATAGGTTTAACTAGAAGACTTCATAAAAAATAATCTGTGAGTTTCCTACACTCATTCCTTTGTATTTTCAACCAAACCACTAAACCCACTGCCACTCAGTTGGTTCCAACTCATAGCAACCCTATGGGACAGAGTAAAACTGCTCCATAGAGTTTCCAAGGAATGCCTGGTGGATTCGAACTGCTGACCTTTGGTTAGCAGATGCAGTACTTATCCACTATGCCACCAGTGTTTCCTTCTATTTTCAAAGACAAATACAATCTTCCCTGTCTCTCCAGTCCTGCAGTTCTTGAGGATGTTCTCATCTGTTTCATGGGATATCTGAATGTCAAACCAGAGAAGAGACCTAGAGGAGCTTTTTAAGATTGGCAAGACATTTTCCAAATTACCCATGTCAAAACACGGAGTCCACAGTGGGATAGAAAAAAATGGATGCTTGCTGGGGTCATGGCTGGGAACTCTTCTAGAGAAGTTTACCTACATCTGTATCCTACCCTTTTCCTTCTTAAATTCACTTAGCTTCCTCCTCACCTTCAACTCTTTTGTGTGGCAGGGATCTTGTTCTCACCTTCCAGTTCTTCCACCCCAGCCTGGGTCATGAGGTCTGCAATATTTTTCTCTAGATCATCAATGCGACTACTCATGTCATCAAGTATCAAGTTAAAGGCAATAAACACCATTTCCACCTACCCGTTTGTTTTTAAAGTATCTTGTGATTGGGTGAAAGTACACAATGTAAATTAAATATGCATGCCCACTACCTGCAGCTCCTTTTGCTCTCCTTGCTGGGGACAGCACACTCCTTTTTGTTCTATGTATGTCATATACTCTTTACAATTTCCTGTCCCCTCCCCTCGACCCTCTCCACTCCCTTCTAGTAAAAGGCCAGTAGGATGGCATCCTGTAGATGCAGAGAAGAATAAAGTACATGCACCTCATGGTCACACTGTGTCCCTGTGTCCAGTCCATTCCTGTCTGATGTGTTGACCTCAATAATTTTTTCTGGTCGGGGCAGCAGCAGGTCTAAGGGCCATGCCCCCAGGGGGAACCCCCAGACTGCCAAACTACCAACTGCAGTCTTTTAGTGTTCTTGAGTGCCTCCTTTTCCCGTGTTGCCACTGCGACTCAACATTGTGTGCCCCGTTGCAGCTGTCCTTGGTGATGGCCAGGCACGATCTGGTTCTTCTGGTCATATGTTGATACAGTCACCCATTCACATGGGTCCTTCTATCTCCTGGGCTCTTTTTTTCCTAATGTCTTTGTTTGGTGATCATCTGTTTCGGATGAGTTGGGACCATTTGGTGTACCTCAGATGGCAGCTTGCTAGCTTTTAAGACCCTGGACCACTCACAAATATAGGGTACAGAAAACTCCCCCAGCAATAGGCTAGTTATGCCAACTGGCCTCGATGTCCCCTGAGAGCATGGTCCCCAGACCCTTCCTCTGTCCTTGCTACTCTATCCTTGTAATACTGGGTTAAGATTAGAAGAGTTTTCAGTTTATATTGAATTCTGGTTAAGTTGATCTTCTTTCTACTGTGTGCTGTCACTTATTTCACCCAACCAAATTCATCTCCCCATTTCTTATCCCCTTTTTCCAAGATCCTGTACCATGGCCTTAAACACAACGGTCTTAACAAAACTGGTTTTCCAATTTCCTTTGGCTACTGTGAAGAGTATGGGAATCTGCAGCAAGGCTGCCCACGATCAAATCCCAACCCTGCCCCGTGCCATTGACGGGAGCCTGGGCTCGCTCTTTCATTTCTGTCAAGTTCAGTTTCTTCATGAGCCAAATAAAGACGGTGGCAATATCACCATCACTTATTGATACGCCAGTTATCACCTCAGATTGGTAAGAATCTTCACAGAGAAAAATGCTTGGCTCAGAGTTAGAATGGGAAGATAAGTTCCTCTGACCAGGGCTCCGTCCAGCTAGCTCCTTAGCACGGCACTTCTAGAAACAGAGGACATCTGGGCGCAGTAAACAAGCCCGATGAAACTGGTCTGCAAACCACCTATGCATCTACCTCAGCAACAACAACAACCCGTTGCCAGGTTCGTCTATTCCGACTCTCAGCTACTCTACAGTAGACACAGCAGAACTGCCCCACGGAATTTCCAAGGCTGTAATCATTATGAAAGCAGACTGCCACACCTTTCTCCACGGAGAGGCTGGTGGGTTTGAACTCGACCTTTCAGTTGGCATTGAACGCTTAACTACGATGAAAACTGGCAAATAGGAGCCAAGGCCCATAAACAGGCTGCCACCGAGTAAAAAAGGATATTTCTTCCAATGATCTGGTCGGACATGGTCTGAAATTTATCTTGCATCTGTTGCAACAGTGTCTGGACCTAAGAAAAGAAAGCATTCTTATTCTGAGACTCCTTCACGGAATCAAGGCAGCAGTCTGGTCTGGGAGTGAGGAGACCCGGACACTAGGGTTCCAGCTCCAGCTCGGCCTCTTGGCAGCTCTGCGGCCTTCAGCCAACAACTTCCTTCTCCTGTCTCAGTTTTCCCATCTGAAAAATTAAACTGAAGGTCGGCGGAGGCCTTTCAAGGGCAGGCTAGCGACTCAAAAACGGTAGGATTTTTGGTTGTTGACGTGGAGACAACGCCTGTGCGCCACAGTCGAGGGGTGGGCATGGGACGTTGGAGGGAGCAAAGAGGTCGTCAGGGGCCTTCAGAGGCAGGAGAAGGCGCACCCAGGAGGGGTCGGGGGCAGGGAGGGGCCTACACCGAGCGCCCCAGCGGGTCGCGGCCGCAGCGAATCCTCCTGAGACTCCCCACGCCCCCGCCCCCGCGGGCTTTGCCAGGCACCCGGGGTGATGCCGCGGCCTCAGGCCTGCGCAGTCGCCCCTTACCACCGAGGTGAGATCCTGCACGGTCTTGGGGTCGGTCTCGGCCATCTCCCCGGTTCCCAGCTTGGCGGTGATGTCTCCGACCGTCACCTACACTTCCGTTTGATGGAGCAGACGCCCCGGCGACTTCTTCTCGCGAGAAGAAAAAGACCGCGAGACCGCGGAGCACTGCGGAAGTTGTAGTTCGTCACGCGACAGAGAAGGGTCGAGCTGTTGGCGCTTGTGGAGCCGTAGTAGTGCAGTTATTAAGAGCCCGGCTGCTAGCCCAAGGTCGGCGGTTCGAATCTACCGGCCGCTCTTTGGAAACCGTAAAGGGTAGGTCTGTTCAGTCCTGTAGGGTCGTTATGCGTCCAATCGACTGGGTGGTAAAGGCCTTACTTTCAGATTTCTCAACCTGAAGTTCTTACGCGAGGCCCCGCCCCTCCCGCCTCTTTCTCGTTTCGTTCCACCCCTCGCTCTTAGCCACGCCACTTTAGCCCAGCGTTGCCCCGCCCCGTTTGCTCTGGCCCCGCCCCTGTGCCCCGCCCTCTCCGATCTCCTTTCACATAGCTAACCACAGCGGAAAGAAGTGGTGCGAACTAGATCCCGACAAATAGATTAAGGCGTTCTCTGGCTGTCTTTCCGCGGTGTCTGGGACGGTTTTGGCTCTCTAGGGTCAGTTGGAGCAATGTCCCGGGCCTAGCGACGTGTCAGCCCAGCGGAACGCTCCGCCTCCTCGCGGTCCCTCCTCTGGCATACCTGAGCCCGTTTCACCGGTGCACCTGTGGACACCGGGTAGACCTGTGTACCTGGAGGGGCCCGGCACGCCAACGGCTGCTGGGCCGGTCCCGTTCCGTCCCAGGTGGGTCTCCACAGTCTAATCCCCTCCCACCGAGGCCAGGTGGAGAAGGTAGTTCGGGGCCAGGTGACTAGTGTGTTCCTTTCAAGTAGCAAAACGTGACCAGTGTACAGTGTGAAAATCCTGAGTGCCTTCGGCTCAAAGCATGGCCGTCCTCTAGGCCAGCTGAGCCACCGCTCACCCTGCGGAGGTTACCAAGCTCTGACTTTGCGCGCTGCACACTCTTCTTGCCTGTGTTTGGATTTCTTGATAAGTGGAATCAGACAGTGTGCCTCCTTCAGTGTCTGCCTTCTCTAGCTCAGTGCGATGTTCCTTGGTGTTGGTGGGGAAGGCTTGTGTTTTGGTAAAGGAGGGAGCGGTGTTAGGGGGTTAAGAGACTTGAGTGGATTTTGGTGTTTCATGGGTTTTAGAAGCTCAGTTCCTTCCAGCCTCACAGGAGGTCCTGGGATTGAGTTTCATAGGGCGAGCATAGCAGTTTTCTTACCCGAAGGCCAGGCATGTTCTAGCTAGCATCACATTATTATCTCATGTAAGGACAGTGATTGCGGTCAGCTCCTGTTGGACTTTAGCTAGAGGGAGGCTGGAAGGAAACCCACCGGCGTGTGTACCCAAACCACAACGCCATACAGGACTTGAATTGATGGCCAGCCACCCTACCTGGGGGCGACCTTCCCAAATCCAAAGTGCAGTAGCTTGTTTTGTGAATGGCAGAAAGGTAAGTGCGAGGATAGAGCTTTTTGTAATTGGTTGTTGTTAACTACTATTTGGTTAGTGCTTTTTCTAAAGCAAAAAACATCAAACCCACTTCTGTCAAGTTGATTCTGACCCATAAAAACCACATAGGGTTTACAAGGCTATAAATCTCTACAGAAGGTGACTGCCACATCATTCTTCCTCAGAGCTGGTGGTAGTTTCGAACTAGCAACCTTTCATTTAGCCGACAAGTCCTTGAATCACTGCACCACCAGTGCTTTTTCCAGCTACTTAAAAGTACTTGGCAGGGCACCACCTGGATACTTTTATCTCAGTGTTTTAGCTTAATCCTCAGAAGATCCCTGTAATATAATTGTTACCATTTTACAGTTTTATGAACACAGTCCCAGAGTGGCAAAGAAACAGAAACAAGATCATCAAGTTTGGAGGCAGTCAATGTAGGACTGGAATATAGGACTTTTTCCTTCTGCTTTGTCTGTCATTGCAGAGTTCTGTGAGTTTTCTGAGCTTTTAGCAGGGTTACTCAACAGTGGCACTCTTGACATTTGGGCTAAGAAATTGTCACAGCGAAGAGTCCTGGGCATTAGCAGTATCACTGATTTCTGTCCACTACATTGCAGTGGCACCTGTAGTGTGACAACCAAAAATTCTTCCAGATGTTGGCGATATCCCCTGGAGGCAAAATTGTCTCTGACTGAGAATCTCTAGTTTAGAAGGGCCTGTAGACATTGCCTGGAATTCTGTTCACCTGTTCTTGAACGGGCATTTGTTCTTCAGCAATTTCTTAAGAAGGTTTCCCTGTCGGTGCTGAGATTGAAGGCTGGTAAAGTCACCTTCTTCCACTTGTATGGTGCTTGTTACTTTTTCTAAAGAGTTTCTGGAAATTGCTAGTAAATTTAGATCCTAAGTAGCCAAGCCTAGGTAGACCACCAGCCTTCTTATTTTAGACCCCATCACATACTATGGAAGCCTGGGTATCTGCTCCCTAGACTTCAGCCAAGTTGTGAGTCATCCCGGTTTATGGCCTTGAGAAAGAGAAGGACATGAATTTACACTAAGACTCCTGGCCTTGACAGGAGACTTGAGGGATGTATTCTGTTTGAAATTTTCTTTACATAAACAGCAAACAAACTTGGCCCTCTTTTAGTGGAGGTTTTTCTTTTTCTTTTCTTTTGCATACTTAAATAGGGGGTGTATAGTCTGTGTGGCAGAGACCACAAGTCTGGGAAACAGCTGCTTTGTGCGAAAGCTTCACTAATTTATAATCATGGCTGATATACTTTGTGGCGCCGACACACTGAACCCAAACTGAATATTGTTCTGTTAGTAAAACTAGTGTATTATGTGTAGGGACTAGTAATTAACCTTTTAGATTTTGCTTTTGAACAACCCTCATTTTTAACCTTTATTTAAGTGTCATAGTTGTCTTGACTCCTCTTAGCATTTTCTTTTTTAACGTTAGTTCTTCCTAGATTAATTGCATGTTGTAATTCTCTTTTCTCCTTTCAAGATGGTTTGGTTTTACATGAGCTTAATATGGTGCTTTTATAATAGCTCTTTGTTTCAAGCTGGGACACTCTTTTTCCACATGTATACTGAAGAGGGTCTTTATACATGTATAGCTGCTCAGCAATGAGCTTTTCATTTGTCTGTTTGCTTTGTGTAAGCAGATAAGGTATGGGGACTGTGGTGGTTCAGTGGTAGAATTCTCATCGTCCATGTGGGAGATCAGGGTTCGATTGTGGGTCAAGGTATGTCATATGTGGCCACTGCCTGTCTGTCAATGGAGGCTTGTGCCTTGCTAGGATACTGAGCAGGTTTCAACGGAGCTAAGAAGACTAAGAAGAAAGGCCTGGTGACCTACTGCTGAAAATCAGCCAGTAAAAATCCTATGGGAACATAATGATCTGATCCACAGCCAAGCATCCAGTTGGCTCAGGACTGGGCAGCATTTCATTCTCTTGTGCAGGAGATCACTGTGAGCTGGTGCCAATTCGATGGCAGCTAACAACAAGCAGAGAAGCAATGATTACAGAAAGGATTGAGAGAAACCTTGTAATCTGTTCTTTCCCTCACTGCACCTGTATCAGCTCCGAGCTGCTATGGCTGCTGCTGTTGAGAATCTCACACCTGAGTGAGCTGGTGCCGTGGCAGCTCAGGATGTGAGGTCTCATCCTTCCCAGCAGCCTGGGAGGCCCCCACTCCCACTCTCCTTCCAGCCTTTCAAGTCTCTTCTAGTCCAGAATGGCTTTATTTTATATTTTTTAGAGAAAATAGAGACCATCAGTCAAAGCTTCTTGATTCTCCCTCTCCATGCCCATGTGTTGTAGAAAAGATAATTGGTCATGGAAGGTTAATGAAGAGGGGCTGGGGATTACAGAGCTTAGATGGGAGCAGGGAGTGCTCCCTCCACTGTGATTTCAGACAGGAGGATGGTGGAGGGAAACCAGTGCACTTGGTAGTTGGCAAGTGTTGAAAGTTGCATTTCAACATGTTACTCACCTGTATTTTCATGCAGATATCACGCATTTTCTACTCTGGTTTGCCAGCCTTCTTCTCCCCTCAACTAGGCATTTTTTTATGAGTGCTGCTATGCCAATACTTTTTAAAGCAACGTATTAGAAAAAAAAAGGGGGGCACAGTGGCACTTACGGAAGTATCCCATGGAGGGTGGGAGTGGGTGGGAGAGCCTGGCAAAGGTAGAGGGTGCGTGTTATTTGTGTAAAAATACATACTGGTCTTGAGACCTCAGAGGACAATGCCACCTCCCTGACCTGCTCTCCCACCATCCCCTCCCCTACTGCCCTCCGCCACACTGTCCTCCTTGTTAGGCCCCTGACACACAGAGCAGGCTCAAGCCTATGGACCGTGACCCTCGCTGTCTCTTCCATCTGGGGTACTCGTTTTCTCAGACATCTGCAGCACTGGCTGCCTCCCTCCTTCCGTCCCTCCAGGTTCTTTAAAAATTGCTGCTTGATCAGACAGGCCTTCTGTGAACAAACTAGGTGATGGAGCTGCCCCAGATACTTCCTGTATCTGTACCCTGTGTCCTGTTCCTCCCAGCTCTTGTCCAGCTGCACTCTGCCCCATTTCTTGCATATTCAGTCCTTCCCTCTGCACTCCCAACACCACTGATAAAATAGTGCATTTTTGCCCAGCTGTTTGATTATATAGTTTAAACAAATCTTAATTTTTTTTTTTTTTAATTTTGAAGTTCTTTTGGTCCTTTCTCATCTCTTATCATTTTAATTTTCCTGGTGCTTCTTACTTAAAGATTAAAAAAAATTCCTTTAAAAGCCACGTGATTTATCTATTAACGTGATGAAGGCTGTTGGATGAATTTCTGGTGACGAACCAGGCTTGCCTTCTTGGGATTGCCAACTTGGTCTGGATAGAAGGTTGATTATTTTTTTAATCTAGTCTTGCATTCAGCTTGCTAATAGTTAAGATTTTTTTCATTTATGTTCACTCATGATGCTAGTTTATAATTTCTGTTCCTTAGAATTGGGTATCAAGATGATGTACAAGGAGTTACAAAGAGATTTTTTTATTCCTTTCTCTGGAATGATTTGTGAAAGATTGGCATGGTTTATTCTTGATTATGTGGTTGAACTTCCCGTAAAATATTTTTCTTTGTGAGATGCTGGTGTGTGTGTGTGTTTTAAACTACTGAATCAATTTTTTTTTTAATTTTATAGGAATATTTAGATATTTTCTTTCTTCCTGAATCATTTTTGAGTAGCTTTATTCAGTGTTATCTGAGTTTCCAGATTCGTTGGCATAAATATTGCTAGTATCTGTTTTTAAAAACATCTGTAGTATCTTTAGTTATCTCTGTTTTTGTATGCCTAAAATTGTTTATTGATACCTTATTATTATTTTTTTTCATTATTAGTTTTACCTCAGGGATGTCAGTTGTGTTACACTTTTCAAAGAGTCAACTTTTGGTGTTATTGACCCAAAAAGAATGGATGCCTTTGAATTATGGCTTTGGTGAGGAATACTAAATACAAAATGGATTTTACAGAATAACATACAAATCTGTCTTGAAAGACAAACAGCCAGAATGTCCTTAGAAGCAAGGAGATGAGACTCCTCTTGCTTACTTAGGACATGTTGTCAGGTGGGACCAGTCCCTGGCACATTCTTTAGAACTTAGAATTCCATCTGGGGCTACTTTCTTCTCTGTTTGAAATACATGCTTTAGAATTTTCTTCAGTGAAGATCTGTTAGTGCCAACTCTCTGGATTTGCTTGCCTAAGATACCTTATTCTGCTTTTGTTTGGGGAAGATTATTATTGCTGGGTATGGGATTTTAGATTTTTTTTATCAACACATTGAAGGTATTCTATTGCCTCTGGCTTTTATTTTGGTAAAAAAGTTACTTTTCAGAGTAGATTTTGACCTTCTAGAGAAATCTTCACCTACACTCCTTCCCTGAGCTGCTTTTAGGATTCTTCTTTCTGCCTTTGCTGTTCGGCAGCCCCGTGATGTGTGGAGGTATGAATGTTTGTTTGTCCTGCTTGCTTGAGCTTCACTGGCCTTCTGGAACTCTGAAAATGGATTTCTTTTGTCCTCTTGGAAAAATATGTCAGCCTATGGTTTCGGATATTGTCCCTGGTGTGCTCTGCCTTCTGTCTTTGTGGATGTCAGTCAGATGTGGTTCGGTATTCTCAGTCTGTCTTCCATATCTCAGTGTATGTTTTATGTTCCTTTTTATCTGTAATATGATTACAATAGTTTCCTCAAAATTTTCATTGAGTTTACTAATTCTCTCTTCAGTTACTAATCTGTGATTAAACCCACTGACTGAGGTCTAATTTTTAATATTTTTTTATTCTAGAATTTTTATTTGGTTCTTTTCCAAAGGTTCATGGTCCTTTTTTATTGTCTTTTGCTCTTTAGTTTCAATTCCTTCTTACACTTCTTAAAACAGAGTCAATGTATTTTTTATATCTGTTGTTTTTGTCAGGTGCTATTGAGTCAGTTCTGACTCAGAGGGACTCCAGGTGTCAGACTAAGATTTTCTAGACTGTAATCTTTATGGAAACAAATCACCAGGTCTTCCTCCCATAGAGACACTGGATGGGTTTGAACCTGCGGCATTTTGGTTAGCAGCCAGGAGCTTAACTCTTTGTGCTACCAGGGCTCTTTGCCAGTTCAGTCCCTGCTAATTCTAGCCATCATTTCAGGTCTTTGTGGATAAATAGTACTGGTGGAACACATGGTATATTTGAGATGATTCTAGATAGCACATGGATGTGGCACAAAATAAACATGACTCAGCGAGTAGATGAAGCCTTGGTGCCATAGTGGTTAGGAGCCATGACTACTAACCAGAAGGCTGGCAGTTCAAATCTACTAGGTGCTCCTTGGAAACTCCATGAAGCAGTTCTGCTCTGTCCTATAGGGTCGCTATGAGTCAGAGTCGACTCAACAGCCGTGAGTTTGGTTTCTTTTTGGTACTGAGTAGACATTTATATATGCTATATGTTTTCTCTTTGAGACACTGTGACAAGCAGAGGGTCTCAGTTGCATGTTGTCACATCATTGAGACCTTCAAGCCCTCATTCATCTCTTTTCCTGCAGAGGGATCTCATACCCAGCTCTAGTAGTCATGGCTCCTAACCACTATGACACCAAGGCTTCATCTACTCGCTAAGTCATGTTTATTTTGTGCCACGTCCATGTGCTATCTAGAATCGTCTCAAATATACTATGTGTTCCACCAGTACTACTGGTCCACCAGCTCTTAGGTGGACCTGGTATTCCTAGCTAAAATGTAAGCATTTTTGTGATAGTTGCTTTCATTGTATTTTTTTTGATGATTGATTTAATGTGTTAAAGGTGATACTGGTGTTTCATCTGTGAAAGTACTATACATTTTCCTTTTAAAATAAATTCATTTTAAACTAAAAATTTTAATCTAAGATGATAGTTTGAAACCGTAGTCATAACTGATGGTACTGGTGGTGTTCCAATATGGCAGAGTCACTGAAGGTGTTAAGAAGTAGGAATCCTCTTCACGATGGTCCTCATACGACTGTTGTTAGCTGTCCTTGAGTTGGCTGTGACTCAGGCTGACCTTATGTGTAACAGACCGTAATGGTGCCTGCCTGCATCATCTTCATAACTGTTGGTATGTTTGAGCCCATTGTTGCAGCCACTGTGTGTTGCCTTCCACCATAGAGGACTTGTCTTTCAGCACTACACTGGGCAGTATTCTGCTGTGATCCATCAGATGTTCATTGAATAATTTTCAGAAGTAGAGTACCAGGTCTTTCTCCCTAGTGTTTCTTAGTCTGGAAGCCCCCAAACCTGCTGCTGTTGAGTCAATTCCGACTTGCAGTGACCCTATAGGGCAGAGTGGAACTGCTCTGTAGTGTTTCTAAGGAGCACCTGGCAGATTTGAACTGTTGACCTTTTGGTTAGCAGGTGTAACACGTAGTCACTACGCCACCGGGGTTTCCTTCTGAGTCTGGAAGCACTGCTGAAATCTCTTCACCATGGGTGATCCTGCTGCTACTGGAAATACCACTGGCATAGCTTCCAGCATCATAACAACATGCAGGTCACCCCAGCAGGACAAACTGACAGATGAGTGGTTGGGTGGTGGCTTGTAGGAATAAAGTTTGGGGAATTTAGCCCTAAGGAAGGACAGGGAGCTAAAGAGTAAAGAGACTGTGTTCACTTTGAAACAGTACATAGTCGTGTAGTTGGAAAAAGGGAAGGACCACACAATGTCACTGTATCAGTCTAATATGGAGTCACTTCTCATTGGGGGTGAGACGGGTAGGAACTTGTGGAATTCCTGAACATTCTCGTTACACATTCTATATAGAATAGTCACTTAGATCTGGGCACCTAGAATGAATTAGAGTATGTCTCTGTGAAAAGAAGAGAGGTCAAGCCTTTGTCTAGCTCAGGCTGGTAGGAGGCAGCATACCTAACTGTACCTGTTTTGGAGAGCACTGGCATTTAAGTGAGAGACTCACCAGCATAAAGCTTGATTTAACGAGTGAAAGAATAGCCAGCAAAACACGTGGCTAACTAAATAGAAGCCTGTCAAAGAAATAATTTCTGAACACATTCAGTCTTCTGAATAGGTCTAGGATTTCATGAAATACACTCTTTGTTGCTGGTAGAATTCACTACCCCATGGAACAGATTTCCCAAATGAGCCAACTTGGCATTCAGACACATTTTATTTGATTTACACAGTTGTTGTACAGTGTTTTAAATGTGAATTAGTTGTCAGTTTTTAAACATTAGGAGATTGCATGTAAAAACAGGGATTTGGGGCTAAAAAATTGGGAGATCTCAAATTGCTGGGTTCAGATCTTTTTCTGGCAAAAATCTGCTCCAGTTGTTTAACTCACTGCCATTGAGTTGACTTCTTGTGCATCAGAGAGGAGCTGTATGAGGACTGCCAATTAAGTGCGGGAACTCTTCCCAGAAAAAGTACTATGTACCTCACTGTTAAATATCACTATGGTCACCTTTGAAGTACTCCCCTTGGGAAACCATGCATCTACGCCAGCACCTAGTCCATCCCTCAAAGCAATTTTGGAACTCTTCTGGAATGGTCTTGGTGGCACAGCGGGTTAAGTGCTATGTGTGCTAACCAAAACATTAGCATTTCAAATCCTCCAGGCACTCTTTGGAAACTCTATGGGACAGTTCTGCTCAGACCTATAGGGTCATTATGAGTTAGATCCAATTCCACGGCAGTGTGTTTGGTTTGTTTTTTTTCTGGAATGGCCATCAGAACTGTCATCATATTACCCTTGATGTCCTGAATGTCATTGAAATGTCTTCCTTTCAATATTTCCTTTATCTTTAGGTAAAGAAAAAAGTCATTGGGGGCTAGATCAGGTGACTAGGGAGGTTGTTCCAATACAGCTATTTGTTTACTGGCTAAAAACTCCATCATAGACAACTATACAGTTAAGTTCACGAACTTGCCACCATGCCACTGTGCAAAATGGCCATTCCAGAAGAAGTTCCAAAATTGCTTTGAAAGGTGGAGTGGGTGCTAGCATTGGTGCATAGCTTCCCAAGGAGAGTACTTGGAAGGTGACCATAGTGATTTTCAGCAATGAGGTATGTAGCACTCAGAACAATTAAGTTCGTGGACTTGATTGTCAGACCTTGTACTTCATGGAGTCTTACTGAATTTTTGGAAGTAGATCATCAGGTCTTTCTTCCAAGATGCCTCTGGAGGGACTTGAACCTTGAACTTTTTAGTTAGCAGCCTAGCTTGTTAACTTTTGTACTATCCAGGGACTTATTCTCCGGGTGTCTACATTTATTTTCTAAAATTACTAGTACCAGTCACTGAGGACAAGTGTCTTTTATCACATACTATTACTATACAGCAATAATGGGCTTAAGCATAAAAACAAATGTAGACATGGCCCAAGACAGTGTTTTGTTTTGCTGTGCATAGGGTCAGTATGAATCGGAACTGGCTCGATGGCATCTAACAATAGCAATGATGACAACATTCTTTCACAGGTGGCCCTTTCCACTCATCTTCCGTACCTCTGTAGCCCGACTGACGGTTGGGTTTTTGAATCCTGCTATAGCAATTGCTGGAGCTCTGGGAGCGCAGTGGTTAAGAGATTGGCTGCTAAGCAGAAGGGGGGAGGTTGGAATCCATCAGCCTTTTCTTGAAAACCTTATAGGGTAGTTCTGCTGTGTCCTGTGGAGTCACTGGAAGTCAGAACTGACTTGGCGACAATGGGTTTGGCTTTTCTTTCTTCCTTTTTTTTTTTTTTTTTAGTGAATTCAAGGACTCACTCACGCAGTGCAAGATGATAGATTAATTCTATCAGTTTTTCCAAATACAGAGACTTTATTTTTGTTCTGATTTTTAATCCACTTCTAGAATATTTAGTAGTCTTTCCTCAGAGAACTTGAAGCTAAGTAAAACAGTTGCTGACAAGTCATTTCTGGTTTCCGGTAACTCTGTGTCAAGGTAGAACTGCACTGACAGGGTTTTTCATGGCTGATTTTTTGGAAGTAGATGGCCAGAGTCACCTCTGGGTGAACTCCAACCTCAGACCTTTCAGTTAGGAGCCAAATGTGTTAATCATTTGAACCACCCGGGGAGTGGTGGGGTTGTGTAATGATATACATTGTGAGTGATGATATAAAAATCTCAGACTGGCACAGCCTGCTTCGTGTGACTTAGAGCACTTCACAGATTGGAAGGGCTAACAGTTTCAGGGAGTATTTGTGTATTCTACCCTCCCCTCATCTTATTCAAAAATATCCCAAGTCTTTGACATAGACCATTGTCTCTCGGTATTGCTTCCAGGGTGCACCCCCTCTTTGTCCCCTCACATACCAAAGTTTGCTTAAGACTCTTATATAAGGTGGTGTAGTATTTGAATGTAACCTATGCACGTACCCCCTCCTATACTTTAAATCATCTCTAAATTCTTTATACTACCTGACACACTGTAAATGCTGTGTAAATGGTTGTTTCATCACAACTGAAGACTTGCTCTGGAAGGTAGCCTTTCTCTTGTATGAGTTTCTGCAGCTTTTCTGAGAATGCTGTTGCTGCCTGTGCATTAGCCAGTGCAATTGCCTCTAATTTTGAACTTCTTGAGGTTCTAGCACTTCCCACAGCTAGCCAACCCCCACTTAGAACCAAACCCACTGCTGTCAAGTCGATTCCGATTCATAGAGACCCTGTAGGTCAGAGTAAAACTGCTTCATAGTCTTTCTTTTTTTTTTTTTAATTTTCTTTTTTATTTAACATGACTGAGTGAAAATGTACATTCCCGTATAAATTTACATGCCCACCTATATGCAGCTTCCACTGCTCTCCCTGTCTGGTGACAGCACACTATTCCTCTCTGCTCCATACATGTCTCATCCTCCCACCAGCCTCCTTTCCTCTCCTCTCCACCCACTCTCCTTCCTCCAGCCAGAGGTCAGCAGGATGATATCCTATAGATGTATAGAACCATAAAGTGCAACCAATATGTGGTCACTCTGCATTGCCAAGTCCAATCCATTCCTGTCCAAAGAGTGGACCTTTGTTATAATTTATGGGTAAGGGCAGCCTCAGGGCCAGGGGCCATGCTCTCAGGGGAACCCCTTCATAGTCTTTCTATGGAGCATCTGGTAGATGTGAACTGCTGACCTTGTGGTTAGCTGCTGCAGCACTTTACTATGCCACCAGGGTTTCCAGCCACCCGGTATTAGCCTGAAACTCCTCCCTTTTACTCTCCTCTACCTCTCACACTTAGCCTTTGGGCAGTTGCTTTGATAGTTCATGGGACACTTGCCAAAGAAACAAAGGATACACAGCACAAGTTGTGAATGATGGAGCTGCAAGACAAACAGTGCTCAAATAGTGCTGGAGTTCGAGTGTGGATCTGTGAAAGGGCAGGAGGCTACAGCAGGGTGTGCCTACATGTCATTTCGTTTGTGTGGCTTCAGTATAGTGCTCAGTATGTGGACAATTCAAGTTTTCCTTTTTGGAACAACCACCCAGTATTTTCAGTCCACAGTTGATTGAATCTGCCATGCAGAACCCACCGATAGAGAGGGCTGACTGTAGCTTGCAGAAAGCTAGACTTCTCAGGGAAGGAAGCCTGTGGCACTTTATAAATCTACCAATTAATTCTATAAGGAAAGGAAATAAATCTAGACCAATGTAGTTTATTCCTCATCCTGGCTGCTTTTTCACTTCAGAAAGTTACCCTGAAATGGCTTTGTAACACTTGTAAAAGCAGTCTTGATGGTACGGTGGTTAAGCATTTGGCTGCTAATTGAAAGACTGGAGTTGGAACCTACCCACTGGGTGCAAAGGAGAAAGACCTGATAATCTGTTCCTATAAAGATTACAGCCAGGAGAACCCCATGGGGCAATTCTTCTCTGTTGTGTATGGTCACTATGATTTAGAATCGGCCTGATGGCACACAGGAACAACAACTGTTGTGAAGGCCATAGGAATTCTCCTGTAGGTTTTTTCACTCACAAAAGTCAGTATTAAGTGATTGATTGCCTTTAAAGGTCCAGACATACAGGGTTACTTCCGTAGATGAGTATATTTCAGTATGAAAGTGAGGAGATCCAAGCCAGTGCCCAGAATAGCCAGGGGCAGTAACATGGACATGCTCAGGACCCAGGAGCCAGTCTTCAGAGGCAGGGCCACCTCCTGTGCTGGGGCAGGGCATTCAGGACCCACCCCAGTAGAGCCTGCTCTGTGAGCCAAAGTCAGGTATGGTTCTAGAGAGACCAGCCCACTTCCAACATTTGTCATGTGGGAAGGTCTCAGCCTGGTGCCAGGCCTCTTAGCTTGGATTCCTGTGTTCAGTCAGGTCTGCTACAGCCTATGGAGTGTGTTCCTGGTATATTCACTGACTGTGCTGACTTGTCTTATCAAGACAGGAGGAGCTCTCCATAAGGCTGTGTTTATAGAAAATAGCTTTTCTGGGGAAGAATGGGTATGCTCAGTTGTCCTGGTACAGATAAAGGCTCTTCCAATAACGATGTCCTATTTTTTACAACTCATGGCAGCAATATTTGTGAAGCTATAGTGGCCATATTTACCATGTTTTGTTTTTGATTAGTCTTGATAAATAGCCATGAAATGTTACATGATTCCACAGGATGTAGAAATTATTAAAGTTTATTATCAAAATGGGTGTTCTCTTCACCAAATATTCTGCTTCTTACACATGAAGTTTGTGATGCACATAATCGTCCCACTGAGAGAACAATTTGATGTTTAATCAAAAAATTTGAGACAGCCAGGTCTGTTGCCAGTCAGACAATACCTGTGCACCAACGAACTGCACTTTCCTGTGGAAACATCCCCACTGTTTGTCAGAGTGTACGTGAGGATCCGTCCCAATCAGTTTCTGGCTGAGCATGAGAACTGGGCCATTTGTCGACAACTTGGTGGATTTTGCGTCTGGACTTGAAACTTTATACTTACAAAATTGTTTTAACTGAAGAACTGAAGTCCAATGACCATAGATTGCACTGTACATCTGCTGACTGGGTTCTGGAGCAATTGGAAGTTGACTCAGCTTTGGGCGAAAAAGTCATCTTCAGTGACGGGGCCCGTTTTTGGAGGAATGCTTTTGTTAAAACTGCTACGTTTAGAGTGATGAGAATCCAATGGGGACTCAAGAACGTCCACTTCACCCCCCAAAAGTTACCATTTGATGTGGATTTTGGTCTGGCAGACTCATTGGCCCTTATTTTTTCCAAGATGAACAAGGAGAGGCTGTTGACTGTCAATGGCAAAAGATATTGGGCTATGACAACTGATTATTTTTGGCTCTGTTTGGAAGATGCTGTGGTAGCCGTTAACTGGAAGTTCCCTTCCACACATGATGCCACCAAATGTACTTCAAAATAATAAAACAATTAAAGCTGTATCATTTACACAACTTGTTTTATTTAAGTTCAAAGACAGGATACCTTTATTAGAAGACCCTTTAGAATAGTTTTGCTTTTGAAGTGTTTGTGTGTGTTTCTCATGTGGGCTTAAGGTAATTTTCTAAATTAGTGTCCCAGTAGTTGGTTGCTAAGGAAGCAGTTTCCTATTTATTTACCAATTCTAGCATTTTCCTGGAGACTGATGACTACAGAGGAGAGAAGCATTTCACATAGATGCTGACGTGCAAGTTTGGTTTTATCCTCCTTGGCCCACCTGGTTATTCCCAATTTATTTTGTCATTAACAATGTAAAGAGTTGTATGTGATGATACACACTGAGTTCATTTTGGGCTTGGCTGGTGGTGCTGTCTTAATGAATATAGGAAAAGTACCAACATTGATGTCATACATACCACTTAGTAAATAGGTGACCTCATACACGACAGGCTTGTCTTTGTGAGCCACAGTTTCTTCATCAGAGGATGGAGATAATATGTATCTTAATTGGGTTATTATTATTCATGAATTAGATACATAAAGTACTTGGTTCATCCAACTAACGAGTTACTGTTGAGTGGATTCTAACTCCTGGCAACCCTGTGTATGTCAGAGTAGAACTGTGCTTCTCAGGGCTTTCAGTGGCTGTGATCTTTTAGAAATAGATTGCCAGGCTTTTTTTACAGGGTGCCTCTGGGTAGGTTCAGACTGCCAGCCTTTTGCTTAGTAGCCCAGTGTTGAATGGTTTGTGACACCCAGGATGCCTTATTAAATATGATCAACTTTCCTTCTTCTTTTTTGCTGAAGGATCTCACTGAAGTCATCTTCTTGCTGGTTATCTGTCATCTGTCTACTTTTGCAAATCCTTCTGCTGTGGAGGAGGAGTTAAGTAGCAGGAAGTACTCGGTTTTGGTTTCCGTCTTTAGTATTACAGGCTAACCAGGGCACCATTTGACAACATACCCCTTTGCTCTGACATCTGATCAGACTGTTTAAGGAAGGTCTAAGACCAAGTACACGTGGTAAAAATCCCAGATAGCCTTTGTTTGAAGATTTTACAAACAAGTTACACATTTCTTTGCAACTGCTTAGAAAATCAAAGGTAGATTTACACCTCAACAATTCAGTAACTGGAGGTCAAAGGAACTGCATCTGCAGTACGATTAAGTATTTTCAGGTGACACCTTTCTTGGGTTTTAATTTCCAAAAATTTTAATTTTGTGGCAGGGGTAACAGTCAACAGCAGAACATTGTAGCTATGTGCATGATAACACAGAATGTTATTCATTATATCCTCGTTTCTGCATTATGAATTTCTAAAGGAAGAGTAGTAGTAGGCCACACAAGCTTTCAGGATATGCTCAGAGTGTTTCTACAAGCCACTCTGTGAAAGCCTTCGTAGTAACACTCCTTGTAGTCTTTAAAAGGGGGAAAACGCAGAACAGAATTTCAAATTCTCATGGAATCCAGACTTTCTGGAGCCACTAAGGCCAGATGAGCCCCTGAAACTACCACCCTGAGATAATCTTTACACCTTAAACCCCAAACCAGCAGTATCCCCTGAAGTCGTCATAAAACCAAATGATAGTTTAGTTTGACAAAGAATGTCTCTCATGAGCACTGTGTTCTTTTTAAAATTATATGTCATCAAGTTGACAATAGTAACTGGAAAGCTTAGATGGGAAACTTAGGGGACAGTGAACTTATGTTAATGGGAGAGGAACAGCTCTGAAAAGGGGGGTGAGAATGGCTGTGCAACTTGAAGATGATTCATGTCACTGAACTGTACATCTAGAAATTGTTGAATCAGTGTATGTTCTGGTATATTTCCCACAGTAGCAAACAAATTTAGTCTTCCCCGAACTGTTGCATCTTGCTGTATCTCTGTGACCAGCTGGCTCTAGGCAAGTTGAACAAAATGATTCCAAGCTTGATGAATCTCCCCAGTTTTCCAACAATCAGTGTTAGCATAGTCAGGAAGAGAGCTTTCTGCTTGTTTAATTTGATGAATATCTAAATGATTTCTGCTTATAGACTTATTATTAATTTCATAAAATTAAGTTCTTATCTGAAATCTTCCTTTACATACTCATTCCCACTGTTCTCCCTGAGTCCACATGTCCTTTATGTAGGCTTTGGTATAAACATAGTCAGAACTGTCCTTTTCAGCAATGCTTTTCTTTAGAATTTGTTCCTTCATGGGCCGATCACTGGCAATAGGAAATCCAGTAAGGGCAGCACATTTTATATAGTGAAAGGACTGTTAACTTGCTCTGGGGGAATACTTGTAAAAGCATTGTATCTTAGAAGTAGTAGCAAACTTCAGTAATCAGTTTGGGAGAGAAGACAGGATAAGTCAACTTCATGAAAAGTGTGACCAGATTATTAGATTATTGTTGTTCTTGCTTTTACTATTATTTTTAGTAGTTAAACAGAAAAAAAGAGTTAATTCTTTCGTGGTGTTCATGTTTTTATTAGTATGGTTTAACTGCTGATGCATGGTTGGGTCAACTACAAGAGACCAGATTGAGGTACTACGTTTACAAAACCAGAAGCTGCTGGAACGTTTATTGTTGTCGCTGGGTGCTGTCAAGTCCGTTCCAACTCATAGCAGCTCTGCAGGATGGAGCACAGTTGCCCCATAGAGTTTTCTAGGCTGTAATCTTTACAGGAATAGAGTGCCAGGTCCATGGAGCAGCTGTTAGGTTCTGACTGCTGACCTTTCAGTAAGCAGTGAAGCACTTACCAGTTTGCTCCATCAAGAGCTCTTTCTGTGATGTCTGTTAGAATTCATCTATTTGAGTTGTGCTCACGGCCTTCTCCCTCCCTCCCTCCCCTTGGTTGGTTTGGTTGTGATGGGAATGTATTTGGGATCACCAGAACATGCAATCAGTATGGTAGAAGCGCCTGATGTACATGCTGACAACTCATGGAAAACAGGAGGGAAGGGCTTACCGAGGAAGACTGTGGTATTTTGTACAAGAATATTTTTAAGTTGCCAGTATTACTTGAAAGTAGTGCTACCAGTTCCTAACAGAAAGCTCTTTGGATTGAGAACTAGTGGAGGCTCTGTTGAGTTGTTCTGGGTAGCTGGGGTGATGCAGGTGTTGGACTGGTGTTTCTTGGTCTGAAGTAAGCACTCTACCATGGTGCCCTGTTGGAGTTGGGAGTGGTACAGGTACACAGTGGGAAGAATGTGGGCCTAAGAGCCAGTGGCCTGGGTTTTGGCACAAAAGTGGCTACTTACCTTGGACATGCCATTTGCGTCTTCCTAGTTTCCATGTGGTTTCTCTGGGAATTGAGATGACAGTAGTATTTGTCCTATAGGCTTGTTGTAAGGAGTCAGTGAGTTTGTGTATATAAAACTTTGTTCAGCGTGCACATATGTAGCAATCAGTAAATGTAAACCATTATGATGGCGGGTGTTATTCATTGACTTCTTGTTGATTCACCCAGGAGAATGTTGATTCTTCCCCTTAGTCACCTGTGTGTAGGTACCATTTTACCTAATCCACCCTGGAAGTGCACCTTGTTAGTCATGCATGTGTTGGTTGCCACAGCTTAAGCTCAAGACCCAATATGTTTGTTTGCAATAAAATACAATCTAATCTACTTGATGAGTTTGGTCGTAGATGGTTATGTGCTTCATTGGACTGCTTATAAAGACTTTACGAAAAACTGGATGATACAAAATATCAAAATGTAATTTCTTTTAAAAAAGATTTGTTTCTTAATAGTGTTCTGAAGAATCAGTCTCACTTGATCCATAATATGAAATAGTGCTAAATTTATTTCATGATGTTCAGATTTGCAGGTCCAGAGGTCTTCTGTGTTCATTAGCCTGTCATGACCCTCATCTGGAGGAAACCACCAGAATGGAAGGCATATTTTACCACAATTCAAAAATGTTTATATCTTTTATAAACAAATTTTCAGAAGTAATCTTATCACATATAAAATAGGGACAAACACAAGTTTTAATCAACTAACCTGGTCAATGTATGCATAAGACAACTTGCTTAGACTGCCTGTGTGATAAGAAAAGCAGTTTCTGACTCCCAGTATTTTTTTATTTTAATAACTTAAACTAAGATAAAATGCACTGTAATAAGCAGGTAACATCTGGATTCTCTGTTTACTTGCTGTGCACACTGTGAGCGTGTTCTAGCAAGTTAAAGAGAGTCCTGTGAGTTAGGAAATGCTGCCTTCTGAGAATTGTTCATTTTTTTGTTTTTTTTTTATTTTTTAAGGATTAGAAAGAATGTGACAGAAAGCTGTTCTAATAAGAAGTCTGGGGACAGGAAATGTGCTTGAATAAGGGAAGCTGAGGCATGTGCTATATAGTAAAGCTTGTGAAAGCTGGAGCCTATGTAAAGTGGAAACCTGTCACAGAAGGAAAACTCAAACGTTTCCAGTAAAGCTCGTGATAGAAAAGTGGTAAGACTGCACCTATTAAAGGTGGAAAACTTGCAAGACCCAAAGAAACAGGGTAGTCGCATTAAGTTCCGGCTCTCACAGGTTTCCGGTGCTTAGCAGGGATGTATGTGTGCTTCTCCCCTTCTGTGTCTGAAGCCAAGCTTCGTGGCAGGCCTGATTTGCAAAGTACCAGAGAGCCTACTGGCTTGGTAGGGAAGGGGTTCTTGCACTTGTTGACTTAAGGAAAAGGATCACTTGCTAGCTGCAGTCTTCCCTAGAGGTGGTTGAAGTTCGTGACAGAAGTAAGCTTTCTAACTGTTTGCTAGTGGCTGTGCAGGCTGCGGACCAGCTCATTATCTGATGGGCGTGTGCTTAAGAGTGAGCGTGCACCCCCTGCCTTGTAGAAGAGGGGGCCAGGTGCCTCTGAGAGGCACATGGCTGTGTCTCATAAAACAGAGGAAGCTTTGTGGAGTGTGACCTCCCCTGATGCGGGGTGAGCACTGGTAGAGAGTGAGTATGCCATGCCAAAGACACAGCTCTGTCTAACTTTGCAAGGGGACTGGCTCAGAGAAAAACACACATGAGTTGTGTCTCTGGACAGATAGTTGTGATGGTGCTTGATGATCAGTATTCACACCGATGTTGGTTCTTCTTGTCTTTGAGCATCTGGTTACCTTCGTAGCCCACTGGGAAATGCTCCCACTGTACCAGCTGGAGAGATGAGCTGAGCTATCTGTACTGTGAGCTGGTGCTTCTAGGTTTTATGGACACGCCTAGCAGGAGACAATCGGGGGACCCTGTATAGTCAATCACAAATGTGAATTTGTTTTAAGGGAAGACCTGGCATCAGCCACATGAGACACAACATAGAAATCAGAGAAAAGCTACTATCCAGCAGTTTTAACCACCAATACCCATTTATTTTAATGGAAAAAAAAATTCTCTGCATTCTATATGCTTCCGAAAAAGATTTACTGTTGAAACAAATACAATATATGGAACTCTATCTGCATAATTTCACTACAATAAAGACAACATATAACTTCTGTTTCCTATAAAAAGCTAACTAAAGAGCACAGGTGCAAACATAGATTGCATAAGAAAGCGTGTGCATGTGTGCACATGTGTGCACATATGTGCATGGGGTTAAAACCTTTAGTAAGCAACTGCATTAAAATATGCTAAGACACTTACCCTAGTCTGTGGCGAGCTCTAATAAAAAGCTACAGGCTCTCACTAGTTTTATTTGATAGAAAAATTTGGTGTGAGCTTGGATGGTGCATTTACAGTTTATCCACAAGAAGATAATCTCAGTACAAGCACTAACTTTCCTCTTACTCTGACATGCTCACAGAATAAAAATCAATTACTTTTCATACATAATGAACGTCTTTTATTTTCAGCTTTGCAAACAACGGTAGCCGATTTACACAAAAGGTTACTTTTTTTTAAACTACCTGTATTTACTCTATCTTATGCGTGTATATAGGAAACAAACTGTGTATGTGTGTGTCTATACATGTGGGTCTATATGTGTATACAGGATGGTACCTGTTGGCCTCTTCCATGTGCACATGTGACTTCTGTGATGACATTTGCAGTTGTAAACAGACCAACCAGGATTGGTGCTGCTGTGATAACCATTGGGTTTTAACTTGCAGGTTTAGGATGCCTACAGATACAAGTTCATGCCCAGGAAGGAATATGTCAGCCCTTTTCTTTTGGCATGTGGGGGCCAAATTACATGTTATGCTCCTCTCCCACCTTTACTCGGGACCATGACATTTAGTGGCAGTGAAGATTTGTCATCAAGTTCCCTGTACTAAAGAGAAAGCAGCCTCCTTTCTCTGCTCTCCCCTCTGGGGACCTGCCTGGCTGGTCATGGCAGTGATGAGGCTGAATGGGATAAGGAAGGGACTTCAGGGGAAGAGGCAGCTGTATGGGCTGTGTTTGATGCCAAAGCCCCCAAAGGTTCAGCTGTCTTAGTTTCTATCCCTTCTTTGTGTGACCTCTCAAGAAAGAATGGCATCTGGAAACCAGGTTCCTCCTGTGTCGCCTTTCCATATAAATACTGCGTCTATACACAACAGATACTCATACATATACAGATACTAACCCACAGACAGAGCTGTGTGTGTGCAGTGCTGATTTAGCAACATGTCAACACATCAGAGAAAGTCATTGCTGTTCCTGCTCCCAGAAGGTCAAGTTCTATGTCATGGTCTTTAAAGATGTGGAGAAAATCCAGAGAATTCCATTAATAAAAGGAGAGAGGAAGATGCTGTCAAAAAATGGTGAGGTACAGACTACGTGAAGTTGCAAAGAAAACAAGACTCTGGAACGATTGAGGCCTGGTTGTGAAGTTCAATCACTATAAATGGCGATCTTCAGATTAGAGTTATTTCTCCCCCTTTTTTCCTGTTGCTATGGAAACTTGGTTGTAAAGCTGCAAGTATCAGGAGTTCTCACAGACCTGAATGGGAAGAAAATTCAGAGTTAAATCAGGAGTATCACAACTCGCCTTCAAAGGTTTTTGTTACACACTAGACAGATGACTGACAAACTGTAATAAACACATTCATAAACTGCACTACCTCAGGGATGTGTTTTTTTCTTAAGCTTACATTTGAAGACCATGACTAATTCTGCTGGTTTCTATCTTAAGCTGGACTTCTCCTAAATGCTTGTGATGCCTTCAGACGCAAACCTCTCACATGAGATCCGTGGCAGCCGTCAGCAATGCTACCAGGGCTCCCTGTCTCTTGCACACTAGCACAGAGCTTGGTTATTTTATGAGCAGTTTAGTCATGCCATCCTCTTCTACAAGGCAGGGGATGCGTACTCACTCTTGAGCTCACTCCCATCAGATAATCAGCTGGTCAGCAGTTTCTAGGTGTATAGTTATCAGTTCCTGTGTGTACAGTTCGGTAACACTGATTACATTCTTCAAGTTGTGCACCTATTCTGCCCTCCTTTTCCAGTTGGTCCTCCCCCACTAATGTAAACTCACTGTCCCCTCTGATTCCTGTCTAATCTTTTGAGTTGCTGTTGTAACTTCAGTCCTATAGAGATCTTAAAAGAGCACAATGCTCAAGACAGACATCCTTTCCTAATTAAGCTACACTATCATTTGGTTTTAAGAAGACTACAGGTGATATTTTTGGTTTATGGTTTAAAGATTAGTTCCCCATATATTTTTTGTTACAAAGGAGAGCAATAGACCTAATGGGGGTTCTTCAGACATGCTGTATGAGTTTCCTCTTGCTGCTATAACAAATTATCATAAACTTAATGGCTTCAAAGAGCATATCTTTGTTATCTCACAGTTGTGGAAATCAGAAGTCCAGAATGGGTCTCACAGAACTAAAATTAAGGTGTCAGTGTAGCTTGTTCTTTTGGGAGGCTCCAAGAGAGAATTTGTTTTCCAGCCTTTCTAGCTTCTGGAGACTGTACATGTTCTTTGGCTTGTGGTCACGGTCTCCATCTTCAAAGCCAGCAGCAGTGTAGCATCTTGTCAGTCTGACACTGCTTCCATTGTCACATGGTCTCCTTCTAACTCTGTTTCTGCCTCCTCCTTGTAAGGACCCTTGTGGTTATATCAAGCTTACCTGGATAACCCAGGATTATAGCACCATCTCAAAATTCTTAATCATATCTGAAAATTTCCTTTTACCAGGCAAGGCACCATGTTCCTAGGCTCGAGAGATTAGGACATAGACATCCTTAAAAAAAAAAGAAAAACCCACTACTGTGGAGTTGACTCCAACTCGTATTCACCCTGTAGGACAGAGTAGAACCGCCCCATAGTTTATAAGGAGTGCTTGGTTGATCTGAACTACTGACCTTTTGGTTAGCAGCCATAGCACTTACCCACTATGTCACCAGGGTTTCTTGACACCCTTGGGGGCTGTTATTCGGCTGACCGCACATGGGTAGCACTGTGTCCCCAGGGGCAACAAGGCATCATGTGGCAGAATTGTGGGCTAGAAGAACACATCACTTGTGTGGTAAAGTTCATGGAAAGGAACATCAGAGTAGGAATCTGAAACTCTCACCCCCACCTTTGTTGTTCACTGGCCCTCCTTCAGACTACCTGTGAGGAATGGCACAATCCTGTGCCTGTCACTCTACTCCGTAGGTAGGAAGCTACTGGCTTTGAGGGGCAGCTCTGATGCTAGGATGTCCTGGGCCAGTTTCAAAGTAAATCATTTTTTTGTTCCCTGAGTCCTTGTCAGCTCTTTGGTGGCCATGCAGTTCTGGCTGAGAGAAGGGCTGAATTCCAGCTCAGGACTGAGATTTTGTTAGTAAGTTGAGTAAACAAGTGTGTCTGCTCGTAGAGTTGTCAGAGCCCTTCTCTCGCAGGCTTTTATTCTAGGAGAGTCTGTTACATCTGGAGGTATTAAAAAAGGAGCGAATGTGTCTGTGCGTTTATTCTTGTTCACCCGACCTTTGTCCCCACTCCTATAGAAAAGCCAGTCCTGCTTCCATCCAGCAATGCCCACTGAAGACAGGTTACTGCACTTGACTGAATGTTGTTAGGTGCCATGAAGTCAGTTCCAACTCACAGTGACCTAACACACAATGGCATGAAACACTGCCTGTTCTGAGCCATCCTCACAGTCACTGTTGTGTTTGAGCCCATTTGTTACAGCCAGTGTGTCAGTCCATCTCTTTGGGGGTCTTCCTCTTTTTTGCTGATTCTCTACTTTATCAACCAACCAGATGACATGTCCAAAGCATGTGAGATGAAGTCATGCCATCCTCGCTTCCAGGTAGCATTCTGGCTGTCCTTTTTCTGAGAGATTGTTCAGTCTTCTGGACGTCCATGGTATATTCAGTAATCTTCAACAGCATAGTTCAAATGGATTAACTCTTCTTTGGTCTTCCTCATTTACTGTCCAGCCTTTGCATGCATATGAAGTGATTGGAAATACCATGGCTTGGCCAGGCTCTGTCTTAGTCATCTAGTGCTGCTGTAACAGAAATACCACAAGTGGATGGCTTTAAAAAGTCCAGTAGGCTAAATGTCCAAACTCAGGTTGTCAACTCCAATGGAAGGAGTTCTCTGCTGTCTCTGGAGGAAGGTCCTTGTTCATCTTCCCCTGGACTGGAAGCTTCTAAGGTGCAGGAACTCCAGTCTTTTCCAAAGGGTATGCTCAGCTGCCTGCACAGCTTTTTTGGTAATATGAGGTCTCCAAATCTTTCTGCTAGCTTCTTTCCTTTATATCTCAAGAGATTGCCTCGAGGCACATAACAATATTGCACCTTGAGTCCTGCCCCACCAACACAACTGCCTCCCATCCTCCCTCATTAAAATCACAGAGGCAGGATTTATAGCATATGCAATATGGCCCAAGCCGGAGAACACAGTTCAGTCTATGACAGGCACACCTTAGTCCTCAGTGTGACATCTTTGCTTTTGAACACTTTAAAGAGGTCTTTTGCAGCATATTTGCCCAATGCAACATGTTGTTTGATTTCTTGCCTACTGCTTCCACGGGCATGAGTGTGAATCCAAGTAAAATGAAGTGCAACTTGGTTGAATAGTGTTTTCTAACATTTTATGTCCACCTGGAGCCTGTGAATCTGACTTTATTTGGAAATAGAGCCTTTGAAGATGTCATCAAGTTGAGATGAGCTTAAGATGTTGGGTGAAGGTGGGCCCTAAATACTGTAACTGGTGTCTTTAGAATAAGACAGAAATTTGGATACAGGGGCACACACAAACGGAGAACGCCATGTGAAGATGAAGACAGAGCCTAGAGGGACCAGCTAAAAGCCAAGGAGTACCATGATGGTTGGCGACCACCAGATGCCAGGAGAGGGGTGTGGACTAGGTTCTCCTTCAAGAGCCTTTAAAAGTAATCAACTGAGATTTCAGACTTCCAGCCTTCAGAACTGTGAGAAAATCACTTTTTGTTGTTTTAAGCCACATAGTTTGTGGTGATTTGTTATGGCAGCCATAGGAAACCAATAACTTTTGCTCAGAAGTTCAGATGTTTTGAGGTAATACCTTCATTTGTGTAGTGACTAGATTTCATTTGTAGCCAAATTGCAAGATGGTTATAAAATATGGACTACTTTTGATGGACCTGATTTGGAAGGGTATCTTTTGAGACTCTTTTTAGGCTGGATTAATATTCCTTTTTGTTTTCTAAGTGATAGAAAGCCATTTGTGTGGTCAGCCTAGTTTGATGTTTCCCTGTCTCTGTCTAGTTTTGTTCTTGTCCACAGCAGGGTTTTCTAGCAATGGCAAGCTGGGTTTTTCTGCTGAGATGTTGGGCCTGATAATTCTTTGTGGTGAGGCTGGCCTGGGTCTTGTAGAATGCTTAACAGCTTCTCTGATCTTGACCCATCCTCCCAATCATGACAGAGTGTCTCTAGACATTGTCAGTTTCTCTGCAGGGGGTGGGGGGCGGGTGGAAATCATCGCTGGTGGAAATCACTGGTCTGGACAGACTAAGAGTAGGTTGGAAATGGCAGAATAACACTTTTGTCTGCTAAACCAACAACATTTTTGGCTTTGTTGTGATTTAATACTTCTGAATGGAAATTTATTTCTGTTAAATGGGACAAATACTAACCAACCCAATTATATGGTGGCTACTGGTGGAATGAATGTTAAGGAAATCTTTACCAATATGAAGTGCTAAACAGAGTCAAACCATTAGAAATTATTGTCCTACTTACAGTTTGTAAAAAATATACAATACTACTATCAAACATTGAGTAACTCATTTTCTCTGGAACACAATGATTCCTTATTGAATTTAGCTCTTACAGAAACACATGGGTGAGCCCTATTATGTTGTCAACTTACAAAGACTCAGGCTCAGGATTCTTGGCTCATTTCCTTCTCCTGTGTGAGCCTCAGATTGTCATCTGTAAGTGGGACTAACAGTAGAGTGATAATAGTGTCTACCTGACAGATGGAACAAGGTTCTCTGTCTCACAGAGCACTTAGCATGCACCGTGAAGCTGGATCAAGTTATAGGCCATGCCTGTCTGATTTCAAACCTTGTTTTCTGAGCCACCACACCAAATTAAGAATTCATTTCTCCTAATGTGGAGGAGACTTCAAACCTTATAGTGAGAAGGAAACCAAAGTCCCAGAGCAGAAACTAATCTACAGGGCTAATAACCTACTTCACATGGCCTCATCTACCCTGAGACCAGAAGAACTAGATGGTGCTCAGCTGCCACTATTGACTGTTCTAAGCAAGGTCACAGCAGATGAACTCTGACAGAATGGGAGAAATCATGGAACAGAATTCAAAATCTTGAAAAGTCCAGACTTCCTGGACCAGTTGTGATCAGAGAGCTCTCATAAACTATCACTACAAGATGTTCTTTAAACTTCGAACTGAAACTATTCCCTGAAACCGCCTTTTAGTGAATTAGCAGAATAGTACACAGAATAAGGGATATTACCTACAAATGTGGTGCTCTGTTAAACACATGCACGCACACACACAGCCACACAGCTATACACATCTATATAAGACCTGAAGGTTAACAATTAGTCTAAACTGAAAAAGAGATGACAAAAGGGAGGGAAACTAGAGTACTAGACACGGAACAGAATGCCATGAAAGAGTTGACTCATTGTGAAAAATGTAACTAATTTACTTTGTCGATTTTCACCAAAAACACAATGCCAAGCCAAGTACCATCAACTCGGATCCGACTCATGGCACAATAAAATATATATACATATTTTTTAAAAAAAGAATGACTCCGTTATCTGCAGCCTTACTCATACCCCGGCCTCCTCTTCCTTCAAAACAAAACCGAAGCTTTCCTATTGCTGGGAAGCCTCCTACCATCCCAGGTGAACCGGGTGCTGTGTTTTCCTAGGACCACTACCTCATTTTGGCACTTGTCAGCTGTCCTGTGTTTGTCTGTGTGTCTGTCTACCCCTGTGCCGTCTTTAAGTTTCTACTTCCAGTGTCTGCAGAACAGGGGCTGCTATGTATTAGGCAGGCATTCAGTATATAGGTATTAAATATAAATGAACGTGCACATATTGTTTGTTTGCCTAATATAATATCCATAATTAAAGTATGCAACAGATTATAAATAATACACAATTATAATAATAATGCAAGAAATTGCTTAATAAATTATGCAGTAAATAAATGCATAATTGCAATGTAGCAAGTTAGTAAGACCTGGACCAAGAATTGGAATTGGAGAGGTTTTCTCCTTTCTGTAATCACAAAAATAGGATGGGAGAGTTGGGATTTCCTCCATCAAAATGAAGAAGGGGCTTTGACATCAGAGGATGCCCCTGGAGAGGGAAACTGCCCTGTGGGGACAGGCAGGTTGCTTGGGTGAGAATACATCAGTGAAGTTGATGACTGCCTGAAGTTAAGCTGTTGTTGTAGTGGTTATGTCAGCAAGCTGTAGAAGCATTAAATCCTGCAGCTTCTTAAGGTGAAAGGAATCAGGGTGCTTTAGAAACTGGAATGGATTGGAGTCAGTCCCCTAGAACCTATCGACTGGGCCATCCAAGGCTATTGTGAGCACTGGGAGAATGTGGACTTCTGGGATTTAGGAGCAAAGGCTTCTCTCATTTCCTATTGTTTGTTACCTTGTGCTGTTTTAACACAAATGCTGCAGAAGGGTGGCTTTGAAGAGCACTATGTTTATTGCCTCACTGTCAGGAGGCCAGGAGGCCGGAAGGCCGAATGCAGAGCTGGGCTTTAGCGGGAGGTCCGTCCTGGTCTAGTTCAGCTTCTACTAACAGCCGGCAATTCTCGACATTCCTGGCCTCCAGATGTGTCTGTCTCCATCATCCACCTTCCACTTGTCCCTGTGTGTGTTCCTGTGTCTGTTCTGCTGTTTTTGTAACTCAGAAGTGATTTGCTTTAAAACTCACCCTACACAGGCATGGCCTAATTAACATAACAAAGTACACCATTATGTCTAAACAGCATTGTGTTTATAGGTGTAGGGGCTAAGATTTCAGTACATGTTTTTGGGGAACACAATTCAATCCATAAAAGGCTTGTGATGGGACATTTAAAGTTAGTTGTTAAATAGAGCCATGACTTTTTAAAGTCCTCAAAAGCCTAGAAGGCAGTGTAATGAAGATGTGCCAGACCCAGTGTGTCACTTAGAAGATTTGGAATCTGGAGAAGTTACATTCCTACCCTGGGCCTCGGTTTCTTCATCTGCACATAGGGGTAAAATAAATGATACAAAATGACACTGAGGAAAAAGATGAAGTATTTAATATAAAAGGTGGAACATGGTAGTGGTGATTTAGCTTTTCTCCAGTGGTTAAAGAAAATAAGCTTGTTACTTAACTGGATGGCAGTGGGATTGTCCACAGAGCCCTGGTGGCACAAGCACTCAGAGATCGGTGGTTTGAGCCCACCAACGCTCCCTGAGAGAAAGGTGTGGCAATCTGCTTGTGTAAAGGTTGTAGCCAAGGAAACCTTACGGGGCCATTCTACTTTGTCCTGTAGGGCCACTGTGAATTGGAATCAATTTGATGGCAGGGGGTTCCATTGGAATGTCATTACAGAATAGCCTAGAAGACTGTTTGCAAATGTCACCAGCACTGATACTTAAATGAGTCTCCTGATTTTTCCCAGGAGCCACAGAGTGGTAGGAAGCCATCCTTCCAGAGCCTCTAAAACTGACTATTAAGGGGTCCCTTTCTTTTTCTATACCTGATACAGCCTGCAAAAGACCTTGTTTGCTGATTGAGAGCTCATGTTAGCCAAGGGGCACTGGCAGAGAAGGGGAGGGTATCACGCAGCTGTGATTGGTGTTGGTGTTGCTGGAGCCCCGGTGGCAAGGTGGTTAGGAGCTTGGCTGCTAATCAGTACATTGGCCATTTGAATGTGCCAGCTGCTCCTTGGAAAGCCGATGGGGCAGTGCTGCGCTGTCTCATAGGCTAGCTATGAATGGAGTCGACTCCACAGCAATGCATTTGGATGGTTGATGTTTCGTGAATGCTGTTCCTACACAGAAAGCACAGGTTCTCTATCTCCAGAGTGCATCAGAATTCCATGGGGTAGGGGTCACTTAATAAAGCATGGATGACCGGGCCAATCCCAAAGGGTCTGTTTCAGAAGGTCTGGGGCTTAGCTGGAGAATCTGCATTTTCAGCCGTTTTCCAGCTGCTGCTGGAGCTGCTTGCTGATCTGGGACCGCCCCTTTGAAAAGTGCCGTGCCACTGCAGGTGAGTGTGGGCTTGGGGCTGGGGCTCTGCCCTCGCTGCTGCTGAAGGCAGCTGTCTCTTCGTGTCCTCTTCCTTCTCTGTGTGCGTCCTCTTTGTGTCCTCTGTTTCCCCTTCCTTCGCCCTCTGTGTCCTCTTCCTGGCTGGCCAGCCTAGAGGCTAAAGCACATTTCTTGTCCTTCAGTGGGTACTTTCACCTATTTGTCTGTCTGTCTGCTCTGCGTTTACTGAAGTCACCAAAATGCAGTCATTTTTTGACTTTCACAGCAGCATCAGGGTCCCCTGTTCTGCCTGTTCATAGAAAGAACCGCAAGACCTTAGTTCTCCGCCACTGTTGTGTAGTTATTATTGTAGGTTACACTCGCAAGGGGAACGATACCACTGAGTCTAGTATTAACAGTGAAAGAAGGAAAAATATATTCTGAACCAAAGTTGAGGCTGCATAGCTTGGTGACTGGAGAAAATACTGGAAATCAGAAATATGACTGAAAATTAAGGAAAAAGACAAAAGAAAAAAAAAGAAAATGAAAGGCAAACGCTTGCCTCATAATGGAGCTTAACTCTTTGCAGGTTTGGAGACAGGATCTTGACTGTCTGCAGCAAGATCCCATTGGAGCTTTTGGAACCCTGTACTCAAGCTGCAGAGGGCCTGAGAGTTCTAGAAGATTCTACTTGTTCTGCTAAGGATGCACTGTTGCAAGCACTGAGTGTGGACAAAATGAGAAAGCACTCCCTCTGCCCACACAGAGCTTCTGCAGTTTCTCTGGTGCAGGGCAGCAGGCCTGGTGATGCTGCTGTTTGCTGTGAAAAATCTTCTGTTGCTGGTGTCAGAGTTCTGAAGGCTTAGACTGTGTGTATTATTTGCATTTATGCAAAAATATGCTTTTAATTCCAGCGACAGCATTCGGAGGAGGAAGTGATATTGAATGTAAAGTGTATGTTTGCATGCTGACTTTGATGGGGATGGTTTTCCTTGCTGTCATGTTTTTCCTCCTCGGTGACCATAATTATCTGATAAAGACTGTTCTCTGTAAGCTAGCAATCAGGTGGGAGATTGGAAGTGGTACCTTAGACACTAAAAATTATATGTCTACACTTTGCAAAGAAATGTGAGGGTCATCTGATAAACCTTCCTGTCGTCTTAGCTGCTGTTGAGTTGGGTTCACTCATGGTGAACTTGTGTATCACAGAACAAAAATGTCACCAGGCCCTGCAACATCTTCATTGTTGTCATTGGGCTGTTGAGTCGATCTGGACTCATAGCAGCCCCACTTGACAGAGCAGAGTTGCCAGATAGGGTTTTTTTAGGAATCTTTATAGAAGCAGATCATCAGGTCTTTCGTGGGGACACTGGGTAGGTTAGAACTGTTAACACTTTGGGTTAGCAGGTGGGTGCTTAACTGATGTGCCACCAGCACTGTTATCTATCCATAAGGTTTTCATTGTTTAATTTTCATAAGTAGATGACCAGGCCTTTCTTCCCAGTCTGTCTTAGCCTGGAAGCTCCACTGAAACTTGTCCACCAAGAGTGACCCTGCCGGTATTTGAAATACCAGTGGCAAAGCTTCCAGCATCACAGCAGCATTTAAGCCACTGTAGTACGACCCACTGGCTCATTTAGTGTAATACTTGTTAGACTGGGTCCTCTGATCTGTTCATGCTACTGATGATTAATGAAGCCTAGAGCAGTGGTCACAACAGGTTTCAGAGCAAGTTTGTCCTTCAGCTTGGGCAGGGTGTTCACTGCCTGAGTCATACTCGGGCAAGGTCTCGCTCAGAAAGCAGCAGACACAGCCCGAAGGGAGCAGGGTTCGCGAGACTGAGCTGGCCCCCAGAGAGTTGTCCCCTCGGTATCATCAGGGGTAGGGCAATTTGAACAAGACTGACAGTGCTACAGTCTCATCTACAGTTTTTATTATTTTCAATGCCATTCATTTCCAGATGTCAAAGAAGAGCAGATACCTCAGTTCAATTCTCAGTGGAAATAAAACCATCACTGTCATCACAATAAATGGAAATGTTTTTATTATCTTTTTTTCATAAGGGAGGTAGTCTTATGTAGAATGCTGGCCTTATTACTTACTAACCTTGGGACTTCCTGAGCATCTATTTTTTTCATCTGTAAAGTGAGATAAAACCACCAGACCCATAAAGAAAATACAGCTTCTCTGAAATGTGTTGCAGAGCCTCAGGACATTTGATTAATGCTGGGCTACTTCCATGTGAATATCATTTGAAGGGATGGGAAAAAATTGTTTTTCTTACCCATGTTGTGTGATGGGATCTTCTGCTCTTGTATCACACTGCAGTATTATGAACCCCATGATAAAGGAGTCAGCAAACTTTTTCCATAAAGGTCTACACAGTCAGTAGTTTCAGCTTTGTGGGCCAGGCAGTCTGTTACAACTACTCAACTATGCAGTTGGAGCAGAAAGCAGCCACTGATAATGAATAAATGAATGGGCCTGGCTGGATTTCAGTACCACTTTATTTACAAAAAAACAGGTGGTTGGCCGTACTTGGTCTGTGTGCCACAGTTTGGGAACCCTTGCTTGAAAGAAACAATAAGGCAGGTTCAATCAGACTGCTTACCAGTTTCCCAAATCCTTTCCAGGACCATGGCCAAGTTCGAAAGTTATCTTAGGACTTTGAACTCTGGTTTCAGGTGTTTTTAGAAAAGAAATGAACCAACCCTGTCCTTTCTTAAGGGTTTAGCCCAGTTTTAGGCAATACTGGCAATATCACATTAATGTAGTATGTGTGGTCCTACAACCTTTGTGCGTACTCTCGGTAGACAGTGTCTGAGCTTGTGGTAACAGTCTTCTGAGCTTGATCCCAGCTTCTCCAGGGACCTCTTATGTGTATCTCTTTTTGCCAGGGAGAACATCTTGGATTAGGTATATAATGCAACAGAAGTCATCAGTTTGGCAGGCAGTGTCTAACGCTTATGTGGACACAATCCCATATCTTTTGTTGGGAGTCTCTGGGTGGCATAAACACATTGCTGCTCAATTACTAGTGGAATTAACAAATGTATCATGAAAGAACGACAACCAGAATGCTCCTTAGAAGAAAGGATGGCAAGGCTTCATCTACCATACGTTGAATAGGTTTTCTGGAGGGATCTGTCCCAGGGGAAGGACGTGGTGGTAGGCAGAGCAGGAGGTCAGTGAAAACAGAAGACAACTCCCGGCAGGGTGGACTGGCACAGGGCCCCAGCAGTGGGCCCCATCATCACGGCGTTGTGAAGATGGCACCGGGCTGGGCGGTGTTCTGTTTTGTTGTGCAGAGGATTGCTCTGAGTTGGAACTGACTGGATGATATTGAATAACAACTAGCTGGAAGATTGGTGGCTCAACCCATGCAGAAGTGCCTTAGAAGACAGGCCTGGTAACCTGCTTCTGAAAGGTCACAGCCTTGAAGACCTTGTGGCATCATCATGAGTTGGAACAGACTGGATGGCAGTGACAGCAACAAGAAATGCCTTTCGTAAAGGGCCAGACCGAGGTGCATTTTGAATTCAGGCAGGTGAGCAGTCACACCTGTTCTCCACCTTGATTTGGGCCGAAGTTCCCTGTGTCATGTGGTGCAAAGGTTTGGAATGGCAACTGAGGACCTTCCCAGGGATGTCGGGGGAGATTCAAAGGTTCGTTGTGTTAATGATCTGGCTCTACCTCCAGGTCCCCCCACAATGTGGTGACATGTGGCACTAGATGAGGTGGTTGTCTGCTTAGGTGAGATCATGAAGTTTCTTTGATATCTCAAACCCGCACATCTGTACCTTTTTCTAACCAGTGAGATGATGGGGAGTTACCAGGCAGTCCTGCCCCAGACTAACTGCAGCCCAAGAGCTTGGTGGAGAGATGGGCATGAGTAAGCTTGGAAACCTGCTCCTGGCTGCTATCTGCGGGTCCGGAGGATTCAAAGCAGGGGCACAAGAAAAGCCTGTTGGCCAGAAGAAAATAATACATCTATTTATATTGTTTTTAGTTAAAAAAATAAGTTAAGACTTACTAGTATTTAATGTATGAGCTGGTAGGAGCAGATGTGTTTATTACAAATAAGTGCACAGACTGGACTGTGTCCTGGCAGCCTCATCATCTGGGCTGCTGATTCAGTAGGGTGAGTGGACCCAGTGTCTGTATTTGGACAAGCAGGGGTCTGCAGACATTGGATGTTTTTAGACTCACTGACCAGATAGACATAGCTCTGGAGGGAGCCACACTGCAGCGTGCTGGCTCTTTAAAGGGACACCATCAAGAGCCATACTTTGATGTCATGTAATGGGGTTTATGGAGGGCAGTGTATGATGTGGTTATTCCATTCTTTCTGTACATGTGCATGTGCACATAACACTAACACACACCCCCACTCATAACACATGCAAACTCACACACATGCACCCTGATTTTATTTCATTGTGGGCACATAGAAATCACTGCCTTTTAATGTGTCAAGACCCTTGATGTGATGTGTGAGTGCACTGATTGTCCCTAGAACACTCTGAGAAATGTGTCCCTAGAGCAGTGCTCCCAAGCAGCACTGGCCTTGCTTCCCAACAGGTTCACTGAGAAGCAGGTAGCAACAGTGGTTTTGGTGTTCACTGCACTGTTGTGGTCCTGGCAGAAAACTGTAACTATTCCTAACACATCTGTCGGTAGAGGTACCTGTATTTAATGTGATGGAACACTCTCTGGCAGTTAGAATGAATGAGCTATAGCAGAGGTTGCAGACTATGACCTATGGGCCATATCTGGTCCACAGGCTGTGTTTGTGCAGTCTGTAAGCTAAAAATATTTTAAAAACCTTTTTTAAAGGTTATTAGGAAACAACAGCAACAAAATAGAGGAGACTAAGTCACAGAGACAAGATGTGACCCACAAATCTCAAAACACTATCTGCCAAACAACTTGCAGGATTATTGGTTACTGAGTTAGAAGGCTTGTGACCATAGTCTCAGGGATAGTGTAGTCAATTGGTATAACATAACTCACTGAGATAATATTCTGCGTCCTAGATTACTGAGTAGCACATGGGATGTTAAAGGAGCCATCTAAGATACAACTGTTGTCTCTACCCATGTGGCTTAAAAGAGTGTGAAGAAAACTAAAAGCTCAAAGAGGAAACCAGTCCATGGGATTTGTAGCCCACAAGAACCACAGCCACCTCTAACCTTAGAACAGAAAGACAAGATGGTTACTGGCCACCCCAACCAAGGGTTCTGACCAGGGACACCAGAGAAGGTCCCAGATAGAAGGAGAGAAAGACGTAGAACAAAACTCAAAGTCCTACAAGAGGCCAGGCCTACTGGACTCCTTTAGAGACTAAAGGAACCCAGAGACCATTGCCTTAAGTAACCTGTGAATTTGGATTTGAAGCTATTTTGACAGGTTACCTTTCAGCCAAGTAATAGATTGGCTTATAAGATACACATCACCTGGCAGTAATGTGCTCCCTTAAACAATTATCTGTATGAGACCAAACAGTCAACATTTACCTGAAAGCAAAGATGGGAAGGGAAGCCAGATCAATGGAAACTGAATGAATGGAATAGAAATGAGGAGAATCCTGACCAGACAGTCTGTATACAAATTGTTAAATGGAAGCCTAATTTGTAAACTTTCACCTAAAACACTATAAATTATGATTTAAAAAATAAGTAATGTGATCTTGATGACCCTGTGTAGCACCCTCCAGCCTTTCTTTTACTCTTTTTCTTCATCTGTAAAGTGGAGTAAATAATAGTACTCTCTTGTTAGAATTTTATGGAAGTAACATGGTAATGTGGGTTTATGCATATGCATGTATAAAGTACTTGAAGTTGTACATAGTGTAAACTAAGAACTCAATAAATGTCAGCTAAAATCTGGAAAAAAAGCTTGCTGACGTGCATTAGAGCAGCATGGACGGGTCTTGGAAATAGAGCATAGGTAGGGAAGAACAAGGCTTCAGGGTATTATGCCTGAATTACATACAATTTTACACACTTTACAAAATAGAACTATGTGTATTTGTGTCTGGGTAGTAAAAGCATAAAACAAAGCCCAGCATCACACACTAATGTGTAATAGATGTTGCCTTTGGGGACTGAGGATCTAGGGAATGAAACTAGGGGTGGGAGTGTAGGGGTGCCTACCTTTACCTGTAATATTTTATTTCTTGAAGAAGAAAGAATGAAGGAATATATATTTCCTTCCATCCATCCACCTACCCGCCTACCCATCTACCCCTACCCATCCACCCTTCCACCTGTCTGCCCACCTGTCCACCCACCCTCCCGTCCACCCACCCATCCACCCACCCCCTCACCCACCCTCCCATCTACCCATCCATTCCCCACCCACCTACCCTCCCGTCCATCTTCCCATCCACCCATTCATGCATTCACCCACCTGTCCATCCCCCCCTCTCTCCCTTCCCTTTCCCTCCCCCCCTCCCTCCCCGCCCTCCATCCATCTATCTCCTATCCCCAACCTCAGCACCTACAGAGGACTAAGCCTAAGAATTTATATCCTAAAAAATGTTTCTTAAGTAGTTCTGATGTACAACAGTATTAACCAGCACTGCCCCAGGTCAGCACGTCTTTGGCAGATAGAGGCTGCTGTATATAGGAAGCAACTTGCTGCTTTGACTTGACCAACAAGAAGCTCAGACTCAAATTTAATGTCAGTTAACTCTGTCTCCATCCCCTGCTAGTTGGTTTCTGTTCCTTGTGAAGTTGATGTTAACATCCTGTCTCATATGTTTTAACTGTGGAAACTTTTTAAGAGCCTTTCTGGAATGTTGGTGTTCCATTTGCTTCCCTTTCCTTGGACTTGAGGTTTTCTAATAGCAGCGGGGAGCCCTGGTGGCACTGTGGTTAAGTGCTCACCTGCTAACCAAAAGGTGGGCAGTTTGAATCTACCATCTGCTGTTAGAAGCCCTGTGGGGCAGTTTTGGAAACCCTGGTAGCATAGCGATTAAGTGCTATGGCTGCTAACTGGAAGGTTGGCAGTTCAAATCTGCCATGTGTTCCTTAGAAACTCTATGAGGCAGTTCTCTGCCCGTAGGGTCGCTATGCGTCAGAATTGACTTGATGGCAATGGGTAGGGGCAGTTTTATTCTGTTCTGTAAAGCTGTTACATATGAATTAGAATCCAGTTGACAGCAATGGGTTTGGTTTTAGTATGATTAGTATTAATTATCTTCCCGTCTGCATTCTTACATTCACCCTCCTCCTCCTCATTTGTACTGGAGTGTGGAGAAAGGAGCCAATACATGCTCAGCGTGTGGACCTGGAATAGAAGGGCTGCCAGAATGCCCAAGAGCATGCGTCTCTAGGCTGGAATCACTCACTGAGATTCTCCCAGCACAGTGGAATCACCTTGTGAACCTTGGAAAAGGACATCTGTCCAAGCCACACCTCTGAGAGAAGGTTGGCTTGGACAGATGTCCTTTACATTGTCTTTACATGTTGATAACATGAGATTGGGGGTAGCATCCAGGTCTGGGCAAATCTAGGGTTGAAAGTTCTCCCAGTGATCCTGTAGTACAACCAGTATCCTCCTCTGCTCCCAACTCCCCAGGTGATGCTATACACAGATGACTTCCAGCTGGTTAACCATGGTGATTCAGCACACCAGCCAGCCCCCACCTAGCCAACACCAGAGCTGCATGCTCATGAAGGACATTATTTTATACTCCAGGGAGCTAGGTCTGGGGTGTCTATCAGCAAAGCAAGAGACTAACAAGCTAAATGGGTTGCTTTAAATTCAGGGGCTCCAACCTCCTCTGGAGCCTCGCTGCTCACTGGTGACCTTTGTGTCCCTCTCTTGTCAACCTCACTTATTTGTCCCTTTCCTCTCTTTGCTAATTTATTACCAGCCCACTGTCCCATCTCCATCTGTCATCCTCTGTAGATGTAATTGTCTCCTGCTTCAGAGATGATTGAGGCCACCCCAGGGAAGTTCCCTCAATCTCCACTGTCTCTTCCTAAAGTTTTCATACTGGGATGGAGGAAGGAAGTAGACAGGAAAGTGAAGGTGAGGACCTGAAATTCGAGGCTGGGGCAGGGGCAGGTGGAAGATGTTGGGAGTTGGATGCTGTTGGGCTTTGTAGCTGGAGGGTCAGAAGGAGTCATGCTTAGAGGTGATGGGGTCATCAACAGGTGTAGATGGGGAAGCAGGCAGCTTTACAGGGGAATATGATATGTTGTCTTTCAGAAGAGATGCTCCGAGTCCTCTGTACCTGCAGGACCCAAGCCCAGCACACAGCTTCATACACAGGGGATGTCTGTGTGGGCATGGGGTACTTCCTGGTGGTCCTGCTTACCACCTTCACCACTGAGGTCCTAATTTCTGTTCTCTTTTCTGACAGTCACTTCCCATTTTCTTAATTCATAGTTACACTTTCTCAGAGTGTAAATACTAAGGCCAAAAAGGCTTTTTGATTGCAATAGCTGTATGTAAAGAATTGCAAAAGTAAAACTGGACTAGTATTCCACACGTAGGAAACATTTGATACATGTGCTTGTTTTCTGTTCACATTTCTATTACTTGGCATAGTAATTCAGTTGCTTAAAATATTGTTTGATTATATTATAGTCACTACTACTATAAAAAATCAAGCCCACTGCCAGTGAGTTGATTCTGACTCATAGCGACCCTATAGGACAGAGTGGAACTGCCCTTGTGGAGTTTCCAAGGAGTGCCTGGAGGATTTGAACTGCCTACCTTTTGGTTAGCAGATGTAGCACTTAACCATTACACCACTAGGGTTTCCATTATAGTCTTTTTTTTTTTTTTTTTTAAAGTACATACTATACATTAAGCTTTTTACCTAAGGCCCAACCTCCATCCATAAATTTTCATTATTCTCAGGGAGGTGTAGTATCTACTTTAACCTTGTGAAAGATTATTCTGCACAATGCAAATAGAAATAGGATCCTGGTAGGCTAGTTAACTATCTGGAAACAGTTTTATTAGCTCAAGTTTAGTGCCATCTGTAGGCAGTTGTGCTCATCACCTATTTTACAGAGTAGCAATCCAAATCTTTGCACAATTGCTTAAATTGGCTGGCAGGGTGTTACTGAGATGCTGCTAAACATTTGCTGGAGCATATATAGATGTGAAATTTTCTATCTTCTGGATATGAACTAGAGAGAAGTATTTCTTCTGGAATAAATTTTCTTGGAAAGATAAATGGGAGAAAAATGGTTTTGGTGAACCTGGTGAAGCTACACTTCCATTCTGGTACAGGAGCCGGGGTTAGGCCAACTTACACGCTAAACTGAAGAGGGAGATGAGCAGGATGGAGGTCACACTGGTGTGCAGGGCCCCTGCCGCGTTGCAGTCCACTTTGGAGTTCTTGCAGGAACACACTTGCACCCTGAGGTCTGTGATGTTTGTCATGGGGGGCTTCCCTGAATCTGTCACCATGATTGGCAGGTTGTAGTTGGCTTTGTTCAGATTTTGAAGAAGGCTTACCAGGGCGTGCGTATCTATGGAGAAAAGGAGGGCCTTATGAGAGAGGGTTAAAAAACAAACCAATTGCCATCGAGTCACCCCATGTATGTCAGAGTAGAACTGTGTTCCACAGGGTTTTCAATGGCTGGCTTTCAAAAATAAGTCTCCAGGCCTTTCTTCCAAGGCACCTCTGGGTGGACTCAATCTGCCACCTTTTGGTTAGCAGCAGCCCAGTGTGTTGGCCATTTTTCTATGCAGGCACTCCAAAAGAATGTTAGACTTTCTCAAAGAAAAGCATAAGGTTTTGTCACCTAACCAAAAAGCCCAACCCAACTTGTTGCTGTCAAATTGATTCCTACTCATATCGACCCTATAGGATAGACTAGAACTGCCCCATAGAGAGAAACCCTGGTGGCGTAGTGGTTAAGAGCTACAGCTGCTGACTAAAAGGCTGGCGGTTCAAATCCACTAGGTGCTTCTTGGAAACTCTACAGAGCAGTACTACCTGTCCTATAGGGTCGCTATGAGTTGACACCAACTGGATGGCAGTGGGTGGTTGCTGTTACCCCACAGAGTTTGCAAAGAGTGCCTGGTGCATTTGCACTGCCAACCTTTTGGTTAGTTGCTGTGCCTTTGTCAGCTAAGAGCCCAAAAACAAGACACTGCAAGTCGATTTCTAATCAAATGAATGGGAAGACTTAAATCCACATGAACTGAAATAAAAAGGTTTTAATTGCTCTAAACACATTTCATGCCCGGTAGCCATATTTGGCTGGTGGCTGCCATATGAGACAGTGCAGTTACAGCACATTTTTATGACTGCAAAGATTTCCATGGTTCAGTGCTAATAAGGTCATCCTTTTCAAATACTATACTAAGTGCCGTCGAGTCGGATCTGACTCATGGCGACCCTAGAGGCCAGAGCAGAACTGTCCTCTAGAGTATTCAAGGAGTGCCTGGTGGATTTGAACTGCCAACCTTTTGGTTAGCAATGGTAGCACTTAACATACTATGCTACCAGGGTTTCAAAGTGACCTATTTTTGAGAAGGTGATTGGGCACCAAAAACTCCTCCCTGCATGTTTATTGGACCTCAGGAGCCATCTTGGCAAAGATCACATTCAGAATGTTAAAAAAAAAAACAAACAACAAAGCAGTAGTAATAATAGAAGTCCACCCACCCTAACTGTGGGCAGAGGCCCCATGTGTTGCCAAGGAGGTGAGTATGTTTTTCTCAGGTCTCAGCCCACAGACCTAGATTTGAGATGGAGACCTTGGTCTAACATAGCATGGATACTGGGTCTGCAAGAATTCTCTCTACTTTCCTAGTCCCATAAAGCAACAACAATGATAACAAAAAACCAACAACAGCTCTGTTACTGTGGGGTCCACTGCTATTGGTGAGAATATCTTTTGTCTGCCAGGCCACTAGGCAAACCAGCCACCTGCCCTGTTGTTTGGCCTCAGGCTATTTTCTTTTCCATCACTCAGATGACCAAAGCCTTTTCTTTATTTCTTTCTTTCTTTTTAACTGGCCCTTGGGCACAAACAGTGCTAAGTATTCAGTGGGGGAAAAATGGAGATGAAGAAAAGAGAAGGCATCTTGCTTATTAAATAAAATCAGGCAGGGAAAATGAGTGCGATGATATGAAAATAAAAGCAGATGAGGTAGTATTCTCACTAGAAGGTGACATCAGCAGAAATAACCAATGAAGATAATCACTCCAGTGAAATGGAAGATTAAGAAAACCTTTTTAAACTGTCCTCCAGTAAAGGATAAGCTTTTGAATGAGAAAGTTCCAGTTGGAAAGAACTGGTCATGATTCTTTGAATCCGCTACAGCCATAAGAGCTAGCACATAAAACACTAACCCCTCAAACAAGAGAAGGGCTACTTTAATTAAAAATAATCAGTGTCACAGAACTCATTCTTTAAAAAAGCAATAACATAGACAGATAGGCAAGTGGAATCAATAACAGGAGAAAGGCACTAATAAAAATAAGATATGAGATAGGCTCATAACAATAGGCAGGAGATTTTTTTAATAGAAACTTTTATGCGCAGTGGTATAAATATGTGTTCAAAACTTAATGAGATGGGTGATATCCCTCCTCCCCCCCAAATGTGCTACCATTGATATAAGAAGTGGGGACCCTGAGTAGGCCAATAGTGGGATAAATTCATTACTGCAGACACAGTGTGCTCATTTGTGAGTTGTGTGTGTGGCTTTATTGGAAAGCAATGTGAGTATGAACTTAGTTCATGTTAGTTATGAGGGAGAAATTGGGTGAGGCCTTACCAAAAGGTCAGCAGTTCAGATAATTTAAGTGCTCCTTGGAAACTCTATCGAGCAGTTCTACTCTGTCCTGTAGGGTTGCTATGAGTCAGAATTGGCTCGACAGTAGTGGCTTTGGGCTTGAATTTGGTTTATAGTCAGAGGGATACTGTATAACTCAGTACTGGTATTTTGGGTTTAACAAGACAGATGGCAAACACTGGGCTACATTTTGAATTGCACCTGCCCATGTGGAAAGGCTGGTAGAAAGGGAAACTGCTTGGCAGTTTCATAAATGGGAGCAGGGGAGGAAGACGAGGACATGTGGAAAAAGATAATGAAGTCAAGCTCCAAGGTCATTATGAAGGTCAAGTCCAGTTCAAGGAGGTCTGCATCATAAAATGGGAGATAGAGTGTTAGCAGTTGAAGACTTTATAAACATTCTTATATCATTGCTTCTCCTTTCTTTATCCTCTTATGGAAGTAGGTATTCCATGGAAAAACTCACCGAAGTGCTGGTGGAAGTGAATGGAAATACCTTTCTGAGTCATCTGAGGCAGAAGGAGCAGGCCTGAGTCAAGAGATGACCAGATACAGGCAAGGATGCCTGGCTTTCAAAGGCCAAAGACTGGGTCAGTTGGCCAGTCTTCTGTGCAAGTGAGTTACAAGGAGAGAACCTGTAGAGTTTTACTGAAAGAAGAAGGCATGAGGAGGAATGTAGAATCTCAGTCTTGTCCCTGAGTATTCTGGGATGGCAGAAATTCAGAGGTCATGGATCAGTCAAGAGTGGAATGCTGAAGTTGACTGTGGAACAGAAAAGATAAGGGAGGAAGCAAAAGAGAAAATGTGTTCGCATTATAAGAAACCAGAATTCTACATTTCCACAAATTGTATTTGCTGGCTGGTGAGAAATTGCCTGTATGATATGTAAATATAACCGGAAGCCAACCGTGTCACAATGCTAGAGAGTCTGAGAGGAAGAACAGTTTGGGAAAGAGAAACTAAGTTTGAAGCTGGAAGAATCATGAGAGGATGTTTTCACCAGACTTACTGTTGATCTTGGAGATCTTCCAGACTTTATCAGGGCCAGCCTGTTTATGGATTTCAAATTTGAAAGGATCTGTGTTTGGGTGAAGATCCTTATCTGATGCTCCCAAAATGACGACACTGAGGTTTTTGGCGTCATCACAGACTTCAGCTACTGTGGGGTAGATGGATGGAGCGTTGTCGTTCACGTCTTCCAGGGTTATCAGCAAAGTCCCGGTCCCTGTCGCCGGAGGGTTGCCTGTGGGAATAAGGAAAGATGGTAGTACACAACTGACACAGTGCAACAATCATCTGAATCAGATTTTTTGCACTGTTCCAGGCACCTTTATTATTAATGATGTGCTTCAAGTAGAACTCATGATAAAAGCTTGCGTTTTTGTCCAATACTTAGTGGTTTACAAAGCCCTTTACCACCCATAAAACCTTTGAGTGAAGTTCTTTAGGCATAACACTTCACCTTGAGAGTGCTGTGCTTCTAACACGAAAGTTATACTACATACTGAATTGAAAGTCACTCAGAGAGTGGAGACAGCAAGCAAGACTGTGACCTGCATGCTTGACCTAACTAGGGAGTTGACTATGACGCACCGGTGGCTCTGCGGTAGAGTTCTCACCTGCCACGTGAGAGGCCGGGGTTCTATTCCCAGCCAGTGCACCTCACATGCAGCCACCACCTACCTGTGTTGTCACTGGAAGCTTACATGTTGCTATGGTGATGAACAGGCTTCAGTGGAGCATCTAGACTAAGATAGACCAGGAAGAAAGGCTTGGAAATCACTTCCAAAATACAGCTGATGAAAACTCTGTTTTCTGATCGGTTTTCTGATCCACAACCAATCCTGGGGATGGTACAGGACTGGGCAGGGTTTTGTTGGGCATGGGGTCAGCACGAGTCAGGTAACAAGGGAGTTGGCTAAAAAGAGACAGACCTAACCCAAGGGGTTTCCATTTGGGAGTAAGCAAGGGTCTCAGATGATTGATGGCACCATTGTGTGGGGCCGTAGAGGCTGACTTGCCTGGACAAGGCAGGTTACAAGAGGCTTGTCGTGAGAAATAAAACCATTAGCTGGCTCCTGGGGCAGTAGAAGCAATCACACTGCAATCTTTGGACCTTATTTTAAAGCCTTGCTTTGTCAATAGTTCAGGGACTTCCTGGAATGTTGTTCATTTTAGAGAACTTTATTTTATGAAACCCTTGTAATTGCCTATCTTGCAATGTCTGTCACTGAAAGAATGGGTGCTTAATGTTAATGAGACTTGGCTTCACTTTCTTTACCTTTCTCTAAATTTAGTTTCAATCATCTGTGCATTAGAGGTTTGCTCCTGGGATGAACCATTCATTAATAGCTTCTGGTTTTCTGCCACAAATAGAAAGTATATATTAAAGAAAAACCACAAAACACATAGTGAGGTGATGTGTGTCAAAGTAGTGCTCCATGGGGTTTTCCATAAGTGTATGGATTTCCCTTATTCCAAGCAGGATTTGATGGACTTCTGACTGTATACATGTGTGGTAGCATTCTGATGCTTGCTTCTGTGTTGTTCTTCTTCTCCTCATTTGACCTTAGCTAGATTCTCAAGCTTTATTTTATATCAGCTTATATTAATTTTTTTGAAATGAACTACTTTTAAAGTTCAGCTATATAAAATCACATGGGAGTTAGAAGGTAGTAAGTAACCTCAACTGAGTTTAGAGCCTAGGGGTCAGGCACTGGCCAGATTTCATCAGTAAAGAATCAAGGAGCCCTTTTAGATTCAGACAGTTTATTACTTGCACAGACAGCAAAAGACAGAGTTGCCAAGGTGGGCTTCATGCAGGTGACACTAAAACAAAAGGGGCCAAGTGTTGCAGCATGGGCAAAGGACAGCGCTGTGCTGAGTCTCTGCCCTACTGCCCCACAGTTTGTACCTTGCAGATGCAGAGTGCCTGGACCTCATTAGAACCCGGGAAGTGGTGGGAAACTGGCTTAGGACAGCCTTCCTGTGGGCATAGGTGGGTATGATAAGTAGGTATGATCTTGTGCCTACAGTTCTGAGCGGACCCAGGAGGATTACAAGGTATTCTGCCAAGACTCTGAGAATTGGGGTGCAGGTCTTGTCTAAGAGTGGCCTGGCTGGATACACACATGGTCATTAGGCACTGTTGTGGAGCTGTCCTCTACAGTGGAGTGTACTGAAGGATGGCAAGGGAATGAAGCGGAAAAGGTTGGATGGGGCCTTGGGTCTTGGCTAGTATGCAAAGAACCTATACTAATTCTATTCAGTGTGGGAAGCCACTTGAGATTTTTCAGTGGGGTAGTGAATCTCATGCACTGCTTAATTTTCATGGTGGTGAAATAAATAAAACATTGGCCATTTCAATAGTATTTGCATGCACATGGCATTAATTACATTCTCCATGTTGTGTGACCGTCGCCACTGTTTCCAGGTTTTTCAATCACCCTTCACCAAAACTCAATGACCATTAAGCAAGAATTCCCATTTCCCTTTTCCTTCTCTGCCCCTACCCATACCAAACTAAAACCAAACACACTGCCATCAAGAGGAATCTAACTCACAGCAGCCCCATAGAGTTTCCAAGGAGCACCTGGTGGATTTGAACTGCTGAACTTCTGGCCAGCAGCTGTAAGTATGTAATCACTGTGTCACCAGGGTTTCTCCCCACCCACCCATAGTAACCACTAATAAACTGTTGTCTATGCCTTTGCCAAGTCTCGATATTTCATATAGGTAGGATCATACAGTGTTTATCTTTTTGTGTCTAACTTCTTAGTGTTTACAAGGTTCATCTACATTGCAGCACATATCTGCACTTCATTTCTCTTGATAGCTGAATGATAGTCCATTGTACGTGTAGACCATTCGTTTTATCCGTTCATCTGTTGATGACCACTTAGGTTGTGCCCACCTTTTGGCCTTTGTGAATAGATTGCAGTAAACAGTGGTTGACCTGACTTATTTTTAGAAACCCAACAGTGGTTTTGACAGAGAGGTAGGACATTCATTGTAAGCAGGGCGACCAGCAGTACATGAGTCAGTAGCTTGAACAGGAAAGAGGTGTCTTTCCTTGGTGACCAGTCTTCGGTTGAAAAGCAGCATGGTAGTGGGGAATGGAAAGACAGTGACTTAAGCTTGGATTGTGCTGATAGCTAGTCAAAGCTTAGGAGAAATGCCAGGGCTAAGAGTCAGGGGAGTCATTGATGTACAGATGCTTTAGACAGCATCATAATAGATTAGTTACCGAAGCTGACAATGCAGAATGGTGGAACGGTGGAATCCTGGGCAACTCCAAAGTTGGAGTAGCAGATGATGATTTTGCAAAAGACAGGCCTGAGATGAGCTGGAAGAGGAGGCAGTGATCATAATTCAGTGTGTTAATGAGGCCCAAAGGGTAAGGAAAAAAAGAGACATAATGGGATTTTGCATGGAGAATTACTAGTGATATTATTGAAGAAGAACGGCTTAAAGGAAGCCGAGGGGTGAGTTGAGAAGCAGCAGGAGCAGATCCTCTTTGGTGGGGTGGGTGGACTTGAAATATATCCCCCTGCAAAGGCAGTATGGAGTAAACAGTCACATAAGTATCTGGTAAAATAGGAACACACATGCAATTAATCATCAGAAGGTGATTTCTGATGGTGGCATATCATCAACTTTAAGAGCTCAAAACAAATGCATAATTACTTTGAAGTTGGTTTTTCAGTGGCAGCTTTAGCCATTGGATTGAATTTCTTTATTGAAAATTTATCTCTCTTTTTATTAAACTAATTGGATATTTCAGAAGAATCCATTATATATATTTTTTGCTCTGGATATATCATGAATTGAAGTCATTTGGTTGAATGGATGGGAAGGCATGAGTATTTGAAATGTGGCCGTAAGAAATGGTCTTTCATGAACCTACTTAAACTACTGTCTTAACTTTCCCATAGATTACTCCTAGACAAGGCTGGTGATGTCTTTTTCTGAAGTTGGTACAGTGAGCTTGTTTCTTTGGGTGATGAGATGAAGATGGGATTCCCCAAATCCCTAGACAGTAAGCCTCTCTTCCCTGTTCGTGTGTACTGGGTAGAGAAAACCAGCTTCCACAATTCAAGTATTATTCAAAATGTAATGGTTTTTCACATGTTCTAATGGCTCTAATAGTTTCTAGGGCCCAGACAGTACTGGAGCCATTCAGTGTTTTCACCAGGTGTGTAGCAACTGTTCTTCACCTTCCTCTTTCCCTTCCTATCTGCAACTCTCACCCGCTTCCCTAGAGCTGTGCTTCTCTTTATGGATTTCCTATTTCAGTAGTGAAGCTGCTTCAGTTTGAGCAAAGCTCCCAGTATGTGGAGCTAGGAATAACATCTCCACTTGGTTGCCAGGATCATTCTTTTTGCTTGTAAGCCTCATGCCATCGACCAACGGCATAAATTGGCAAAAGTGGACCTTATTTTCCCTCCAGAGGGAGGATTACTGAATCTGTTTGTGATGACTGTGCCGTTAAGCCACAGAGGTGCTTTAGTTCCTTGGGCCTGATACCCTGCCTGTGGTCCTCCTGGCTCCAACCTTGGATTGGTATCCTCTCCCCCATTTCAGCACTCTAACAGCTATAATAACCTCAGCACTTTACATGACTGAACAGGAACAAATTGAGTCCACTGCCTCATTTCAAATGCAGACAATTTCCCTTGTATTTCCCCACTCTGAGCGGTGACCATTGCTCATGTGATGGCTGGATCAGCAGTTGTTGCTCAGCTCCATGTGGTTTTTCTCCACACTGTTGCTGGCCTGGCAAATCTGAGTCACCAGTTAGTTCACTGTTTCACACTTGGGCTTTTGTATTCTCAGTTTAGTGGGGTTGTCACTGTTAGGTGCTATTGAGTTGGTTCTGACAGCTTGGACTTCTTTCTTCACCGTCATCGTTTCTTGATCATGTGCCTACCTCCTGAATTGGTTGAACATCAACCAGTTCTTTTTGATACAGTGACTCTGTATTCCTTCCATCTTTTCATGCTTCCTTTTCTGTTCAATATTTGTCCATAGAATCCTTCAGTGTTACAACTTCAGGCTTGATTTTTTTGGTTCAGTTCTTTCAATTTGATAAATGCTGAGCATGTTCTTTGCTTCTGGGTTTCTAAGGCAGGTCTTCGCCGATTTCATTGTCACATTTTACTTTGTCTTCTGGAGCTGCCTTTGAAATCTGTTCAGCTCTTTTACGTGATCATTTTTTCTGTTCGCTTTAGCTACTCTTTGTTCATCAGCCAGTTTCAGAGTCTCCTTTGACATCCATTTTGGTCTTTTCTTTCTTTCCTGTTTTTTAAATGATCTTTTTGCTTTCTTCGTGTATGATGTCCTTGATGTTATCCCACACCTTGCCTGGTCTCTAGTCATTAATGTTCAATGTGTCAAATCCATTCTTGAGATGGTTTCTAAATTCAGGTGAGATATACTCAAGGTCGTATTTTGGCTCTTGTAGACTTGTTTTAATTTTCTTCATCTTCAGTTTGCAATTGCATATGAGCAATTGATCTGTAGTCATCTGCTGGCCTGACTCTGATTGATGAGGATATTGAGCTTCTCCATGATTTCTTTCCACAGATGTACTTGATTTGATGCCTGTGTATTCCAGCTGGCAAGATGCATGTGTATAGCTGCCATTTATGTTGTTGAAAAAAATGTATAAGTAAGTCATTGGTCTTAAAAAAATTCTTTCCCCCAATCTCCAGTGTTGTCTCTATCACAAAGGCCATATTTTCTGTCTACCAATTTTTCTTCTTTGTTTCCAACTTTTGCATTATTATCATCAGTAATTGTCGTGTATCCTGATTGCATATTTGATCAATTTCTAACTGCAGAAGTTGGTAAAAATCTTCAATGTCTTCATAAGATAAGAGATATTAAACTGGCTTATTTAGGCTGCCATTGTAACTAATGGCTTGATTTTATCCAAACTAGCATCACTGAAGTAGAATCAATCTAAATAATTTCACTGTGGTCCCATGCAGTCTGGAGAAAGTCAGATCCTAGACTGAGGCATCTTTTTGTGACTCATACCCTGTTCGATCTGTAGTTTGGGGACTATTGTTATTCAGTAGTTCAGCAGTCGTTTCACTGTGGAACTGAACAGCATAATTTTTGTTTTCTTTTCTGTCAATTAATCTAAATGTGCTTTGCACAGTATTTCAATACTGAGTCAGCTGGCATTATCAGAACATCTATCATACAGGAGACTGAGAAGAAGGATCGGCTGCGACATGATGTATCTTAGCCTGTGAAAAATCATTATCTTAGTCTATTCCTTTTTAATTTTACAGCTGCTGTGGTTGATGCTCTATCTTTGTTCCTTCTTGGTCACCCACATCACATTTTTCATCAAAGACTAAAACTTACTTTAGACAAGTTGCTATGTATGGAAAACAAGCTGCTGAATTTAGCAGTAATTAGGCTTTTTTTTTTTTTTTTGCTATCACTTCCCTATTCGTTTTCATGAAAATAGATGAGGGATGCGTCACTTTGTAGGCACATGAAGATTTACTGTGGACTCTGTTGGCACCCTGCTTCAAACTCCTTCATATATGCTGAGCCTCAGAAAGAATTAGCAAGAGTAGGTTTTCTCTTTTCCTGAAGATGTGTGGATGGGGTAGGTGCCAGAACAAGGGCATTTGGACTAAGTAAAGCAAAATGCTAGGCTCTGCTGTGGAGTTACAATTTAGATTTTCTGTGAGGACATAAAACCAACCAAACCCATGGGTGTAGAGTCAATTCTGACTCATAGCGACCCTATAGGACAGAGTAGAATGGCCCCATGGAGTTTCCAAGGAGTGTCTAGTGGATGTGAACTGTCAACATTTTGGTTAGCAGATGTAACACTTAACCGCTATGCTGCCAGGGTTTCTGTAAGAGTCCTATTCAGTAGCATCCTCATGGAACACTGAGCCCTATACAATTTGAGAAGTGAAAGGAGGATGAGAGATGAGGTTTTAGGTGAAAACAAGGCATCGACACCCACCAGTGAAACCCTCAGCAAAGGCTGTAAGTCCAGAAGCAGAGGCAGCGCTGCCTTTCCTGTCTGTAACCACTCCCCGCGGCATTCCAGAACTCTTAGGAGAAATTGGTTGTGACAGCTCTCAGCCCACACAAGACAGACTTAACATTTGACCTTGCTGGTGACTGCCTGAGTGGGAGCTGTAATATTTCTGGAATTTGCCCAGTTCTAATTACTACTGCTTTTCCCCATCATCAGCGCCATTCCCAAAGGGACTGTCTTTACTGTGTGCATTGCCCAAAAGTCTCTCTCCTTCCTGCTATTTTCCTTAGCCTCTAATATAGGTATTCCTGCACTTCATAGGAACTGTCTTAACCTTTGCAGAAAATCTGGACTGTATAAGGTAAATGATGATACTCGCCTCTAAAGATAAGAGGGTGGGAAGCTTGCCAACATGAAAGGTCATGCCTTATTAATCTAGAGGATTAAAGGCTTGACTCATCCAATTGTTGAACTGCAGACAGACCTGCGTTAGCAGAACAAAAGCATTTCAGTTATTAACGGTTAATACCAGTTTAAGGAAAGTGCCTTGTATGCCCGTGAGCCTTCTATGGGTTACAACTTAGTCTTCATCCCTAAGAAGGTACTAACACATCTTTTTTCCCAGGGAAATTATCTATAACGTTGGCACTGCAAATTCTATGATGAGGCATGATTCTAGAATCTGTCTAGACTAGCTTGGGGAGCACTGAGCAAATACATCCAAAGGGTTCTTTATCCTAGTTAATTTCAGAACAGGTTTCCATCCCTGCTTCCAACTGTCTTTCTTACACACCTTTATTCTAGCCACTGAGAGGTACCTAAAAGAAAATTCTATTTTGAGTGCTGCCTTGTAATTGCTACGAACAGAAAATGTGTGACTCATAGTGACCCTATAGGACAGAGTAGAACTGCCCCATATGGTTTCCCTGGAGTGGCTGGTGGATTCAAACGGCCAGTCTTTGGTTAGCAGCCATAGCTTTTAACCACTGCACCACTAGGGCTCCTGGGGTACCTAAAAGAAAAGACAGTTTTGAGTGCTGCCTTATAATTGCTCTGAATAGAAGATGTAGGACTGTGGGTTAGGACAGTGCCACGTCTGCCCTTTGCCTATCACTTGCCTAATAAGATACTGAGAATCTGTCTCTAGGGAAAAGAGATACTTGGAGAACACAGAAATGGTTACCTTCTTGGGGAAGTCTGGTGGGCTAGGTACCTGCTCTCTGTGTAGCATGTATTATTGTTTCTAAACTTTATATTGACGTAGAGAAAAGTTCATGTATCATAAGTATGCAGCTTGATAAATTTCCACGACTCAACTCAAGCACATGGTAATGTAGCGGCTAAGGGCCATGGCTGCTAACCAAAAGACTCTAGTTTGAATCCATCAGGTGCACCTTGGAAGCTCTATGGAGCAGTTCTACTCTGTCCTATAGGGTCACTGTGAGTTAGAATCAACTCAGTGGCAGTGGGTTTGGTTTTGGTGTTTTGTGTGGTCCAGGACTATTAGATCTGGAAGCCCATCCATAAGAGTAATCTTAACTGCAATGATGAGTTTTATCCTTCTGGGCTTTATGTAAATAGAATTATTTAGTATGTGCCCTTTTATATCAGTCTTCTTTTACTATTACAGTTTATATTCATCCATGTAGCTGTCAATAGTTGTGGATCATTTGTTTTTACTGTCATATCAAGTTCATTGTGTCAGTACACCACAACTTGTTTATTCTGTCTACTTCTTGTTGGGCATTTGGGTAATTTTCACTTTGGGGCCGTTATGAGTAATTACATTCTGGCATATGTGTTTTGGTGAACACATGTATATCAAAATGTTTCTGTTTGATATATTCCCAGGTGTGAAATTTTTGGGTCATAGAGTATGCATATACTCAGCTTTAGTTGATACTTACAGCTTCCAAAGTGGTGGCTGTATTAATTTAGACATCCACCAGTAGCATATAAGATTTCTGGTCACTCCTTGGTATTTGTCTTAGGCATGTAGTGCTGCTTTAACAGAAATATCACAGTGGATGGCTTTAAAAAGAAAAATTTTGTGTTTTCACAGTCCAGTAGGCTAAAGGGGTGTCTGCTCCAGTGGAAAGCTTTCTCTTCTGGCTCTGGAGGAAGGTCTTTGCTGTCCATCTTCCCATGGACTGTGAGCTTCTGAAGTGCAGGGGCCCTTAGTCCTTTTTAACGTAGGTGCTCTGCTCCCGGCACTTCTTCTTGGTGGCATGGAGTCCCCACATCTCCCCGCTAGCTTCTCTCCTTTATCCTTCAAGAGATTGCCTCAAGGCACAAGATAGTCTTGTCTGTGGAGTTCTGCCCCACCAATGCAACTGCCACCCATCCTCTCTCATTAACATTATAGAGGCAGGGTTTACAGCATGGAGGAACATCAGACAGCACCAGGAATCAGCGCCTAGCCAAATTGCTGCAAACATTTTGGGAGGGACACGATTCAACCCACTTTAAGTATTTTCTCTCTGTTAAATAGTCACTTGGTAGATATGTATTACACTGTGATTACAATTTGCATATCCCTGTGGCTATGTGAAATTCAACACCTTTTAATATGTCTGTTCATTATTTTTATATTCTCTTTTGTAAAATGTCTCCTGAAATCTCTTACCCACCTTTCTTTAGATTCTGTCTTTTACTTATGAATTTGTGGCATTTGTTTGTAGTCACAAACAGCATCTACTCTATAAGTTGTTTGTTTACCTTCCTGATGGTGTAATTTGATGAACCAAAGGTCTTAATATAGTCTATCATGGTTTTTACTATTGTGGTTAGTATTTTTTATATCTTGTTTAACAAATCTTTGCCCATCCTAAGGGCATTAATATGTTTTTCTCTAATGATACTTAACCTTTAATAATATTTAACCTTTCATCTTCTGGTCTTTAATTAGAATTGATTATTGTGTGTGATATAAGACAGGGTTCAGTTACATTTAAAAAGTAGGGTTACCCAGCTAACCTAGCTGTATTTATTGGAAAGACCAAAGCCTTTCCTCTGCTCTGCAGTGTTGTTCTTATCGTGACCAGGGACCATATATGTGTGAGTCTGTTTCTGAACACTCTGTTTGATTCTATTGGTCTGTTTTTCTCACCTTTGCTCAGATACTGCTGTTTTGGTCATTTAGAATGAAACACCACAGTGGATGGCTTCAACAAAGAAAAGTTTATTTTCTTACAGTCCAGTAGGCTACAAGTCCAAATTCAGGCTGGCAGCTCCAGGGGAAGGCTTTTTCTATCTGTTGGTTCTGGAGGAAGTTCCTTGGGATGCATCAGTGTTCCTTTGGTCTGGGAGCATCTTAACCCAGAAACCTCAGGTCCAAAGGATGTGCCTGCTCCTGACACTGCTTTCTTGGTGGTATGGAGTCCCCATGTCTCCCTGCTACTTTTTTATATCTAGCCAAATTTTATATCTTTTTTATATCTCAAAAGAGATTGGTTTAAGATACTGTCTAGTCTCATAGATCTCATCAATATAACTGTCTCTAATCCATCTCATTACATTATAGTGATAGGATTTACAACACACAGGGAAATTGCATCAGATGACAGAATGGTTGACAATCATGCAGTACTGGGAATCATGACTTAGCCAAGTTGAGAGAGATTTTTCAATCCATGGCAACCAGTCTAACTTACCATGCCTTTTAAATAGGTTTGGATATATCGTAGTGTGAGTCTTCCACCTTAGTCTGCAAGATTGCCGTGGCTATTCTCAGCCTTTTTGTATGGCTCTGCGTGTAGCAACTTTCGTAAGAATGTTCTGTGTGCACTTGAAAAGAACATGAGTTTTTGAGTACTGCATTTTCTAACATGTGAAGTGATCAAATTTATTGTCTTGTTGAAATCTAAAACTTTGCTTTTTTGTTGGTTGCTGGTTCTGCCAACTTATGAGGGATCTGTATTCAAGTCTCTCACTGAGATCTCGCTTTAGCATCTTTGTTCTGTGTAGTTTGAACCTGTGCTTCAGAGAGCATATAGGTACAGGATTGTGATGTCTTCACTTTACATTGATCCTTTTATCATTAGGAACTGCTTCCTTTATCTCACACTAATGGATCTGGACTTAAAGTATACTGTGAAGGAAGAAGACTCAGATCCAGTCCACGTGGGCAAAGTGCTCACTCTCAAACCAAACAGGAGAACACATGTCCAAGAAGTGAGAACTCAGTGTGGCAGAGAAGACATCCCAGTGAAGGTTAACCTTGAGTGGCCTTGAAAGACAGGCAGGATATGAGCAGGTGGCAGGGTCAGGAGGTGAAAGTGCTAAATGGGTAGAAGCTGAGCCAGAAGGGAGAGTGGCATAGGAGGTAAGACAAGGAAAGAATAGCATCCACTGTGAGCAGATAGGTAGGAGTCTGGAAGTACACGGAAAAGTCATATATTCACAGGTCCCTGGGTGGTGCAAATGGTTTGCATTTGACTACTAACAAACAAGGTGGGGGTTCCAACACACCAAGCTGCACTGCAGAAGAAAGACCTGGTGATCTGTTTCTGTCAACACAACTACCTGCTTGTGGTTTGGTAAGCTTCTTGAATCAGGGAGGATATCATGCATCAGTTTTGGAATCCTAGCTATTATGTCTTCATGTGTTTTTTTCGGATCCATTATTCCTTTCCTATCCTTCTGGGACTCCAATTTCATGTGTACTATACTCACTGTATACCCTCTACTTGTATCTTACCTGCTTTCTCATTTTTTATCCTTTCTGTTCATCACTTGAAGTGTTTTCTATGGGTTGATATACCACACTACTAATCCTGTGTTCTGCCATTAAACCCGTTGAGTTCCTAAGAACAGATGATTTATATTTTTGTTATAGATTCCAATTCTCTGGTGAAGTTTCCTGTGGTTTAATCTTCTGTTTTCTATTTTGTTTAATGTATTTGTTATTTATTATAGTTATTTTAAAGTTGTTGTCTACTAAGTATTTGCATTCTTTGTAGGTCTGACTTTGCATCATCAGTTATGCACTCTTGTCTCTTTATAGGTGTAGTTTCTTCTCTTGGCAAATTGGGCATATGTACAAAAGAATCAGAGATTCCAGATAATATATTGTCACAGAATTATCTCTTCTCTTGTATTAGTCTGATATGATAAGACTTACCTCATCAATGAGATGGGTCAGGCTGGGATGCACGTTTAGCAAGACTCAGCCAATTTTGGTTTACCCTTGTTACTAGGCATGGCCCTGCTAGGATTTTCTCTGAGACTCCAGAGGGTCTCATGCTACAAAAGGCTCTAGGAAATCCAGCTCTGCCCCACAGGGATTCCCAGGTTAGCTCTCTAGCATTTTCATATCCCTTAAAGTCTGGCATATGTCCTAAAATGAGAGAGTGTTTATATGTTATAGACAAGTTTGCTTTTTCTAACAGGTCTTTGTTTCCTGTGAGACTTCAGGAGCTTTTACTCTGCCCTATAGAAGGCAAATGCCTATGGGGGAAAGCCAGCCATGTGTCTAAAGTTCCTCAAGTTTCCATTTTGTCACACCCATTCCATATGACTGTTAAAAGCTTTTCTGGGTTGTTTCCCTCTATCTTAGGCTCTCTGCCTCGAAAACCTAGAATTATAAAGTATCTTTGTATTCTTTTCAGACTGATTCTTTTCCGGTATTTTAGTCAGTCTGTACTTTATTGCTGCTGAAGCTCTCTGGTGCCTTTACAATTAATATTTTCATAATGTATCAAGCTTTTTATAGTCTTTTATAAGTGGGGATGTTGGTCTATTAGATCCTACTTAGAAGTTCCTGCAGCCATATATTTTAGCTACATGTTTTGGCTTGAATTCCTGAGTGATTCTTTATTTGGAGAAAATCTATTTTGCTGTAGCTTTCTGGTGTTATGTGACAAAAATTGTTATTCTTTCATTCTGTCAAATAAATCAAGTGCCTATAAAATTAATAAAAACAAATGTTTACTGTGGACAAAGTTGAGACATCAGTTAGTACTATTAACTTTCTTCTAACATGAGGCTGCCGATTAAGTTCACAAACTCATCCTAGAAAAAGTGCTACACACCTCATTGCTGAATATCACTACAGTCACTTTTGAAGTCCTCCCCTTGGGAAGCTATGCACAGATGCCAGTGCCTAGTCCACCCTTCAAAGCAATTTTGGAGCTCTTTTTCTGGAATGGTCATCAGAGCTGTCTTTGTGTTATCCTTGATGTCCTGAATGTCATCAAAATGTCTTCCTTTCAATATTTTCTTTATCTTCAGGTAAAGAGAAAAAGTCATCGAGGGCCAGTTCAGGTGAGTAGGGAAAGTGTTGTAATACAGTTGTTTGCTTACTGGCTGAAAACTCCCTCTCAGACAACAATTAAGTTCACAAACTTACCACTGTGTACTGTTCCAAAATTGCTTTGAAGGGTGGCCTAGGTGCTGGCAGCAGGGCATAGCTTTCCAAGGGGAATGCTTTGAAGGCAACCATAGTGATATTCAGCAGTGAGGTGTGTAGCACTTGGAATGATTAAGTTTGCAGACTTAATTGTCAGACTTCATAGGTAAGTATTTTTTCCTGGTTAAGTTTTTAGTGGGTGACAAAAAGCAACCTTTAAGCAAAAGTTATTCTGATTCTTTCTTAAAGGTTTTTTAATGCTTTTGGGGGGCTCAGTTGTTTGGGTCTTACTCAAGATTATCTTTCTTAAGGATGAGTGATGGTTCTGTATATCAATGTCAGCCTGTTTTCTATTTACCATTACATCTATAGGGATGCTTCAGTCTTTCTGGAAACAGCTGTGGCACAATATTTTGAATTTCCTTGTTTGATATTTGTATGAGCAGTTAGACAAGAAGTAGGTGTCAAGCAGTATTTTTCTCAGGTCATGGGAGGCTCATTGTTGGCTCAACCTTTCTTTTCTGTAACCTCTGTTGGAGTGGGCTTAACATTTATTGAACATTTAATGTGGATTTTGATGGTGAGGTAGACCACCACAGAACTTCACTTTGTCAGTTCGCTCCACAACTTTTTAAGTAGAAATTATCTTTATGATGTTGTAGAAACTGAGCCTTAGAGTCTAGAAGCAGTGAGCCCAGCTACACAGCCAGAGTGTTTGCGTGGTCGGTAAGCTGAATGTTAAGGAAATGTAGATGAGAACAGGTTTACTGAACAGAAATACTTGGTTGTAAGGTATCCTAATGGTCCTGAATATTTTGTGATTTTCTTAAAATCAGATAAAAATTATAAAGAATGTTAAAGATGGAAGAAACCAAAGGTTTCTTGTGTCTTGCCATCATCCAGTCAATTTTCCAGCTGCCACTGGAGTAAGGTTTCTTCTGGAGCCAACTGAGTGACATAATTAAGCCAAACTCATTGGCATAGTATGTACAACATTTAATGATCATTTTTATAAGTTGTCCCACAGATCTGTGACGGCCTGCTGTAGGATAAGCACTGTTAGAGGTGCGAGGCTTCAATGCTAGATCTGGTTCCAATATTATAGCAGTCTGCCTATGTATATGCCCTTATCTTTATATACATGGAGCTTGCCTCCCTGTCTAACTTGTGAGCTCACTAAACACAAGGACTATGTTTTAGCCAAGGACTTAGCATGGTATCTCATTGATGCTCAGGTGGCAAATGTCTGTGTTGTTTTTGTCATGGTAATTGCTCCTCAGGAATGTATGGGATCCATTGATTACCTGCTTTAAGAAACGACTCATATGACTATCCAAATACATGCCTATGCTATGTCATCTTCACTTGTCTTTATCCTCTTCTGTCCCCTTTCTTTGGTCCTTCTCCTTTGCACTCCTCCATCTTCTCTCCTTTGGCCTCTCTTGTCTCTTTTTCTGTTGTCATTAAGAAGCTTCTAGGCCAGTGTGCTATGTAGGATAAAAGCTGTGAGACAATTCAATTGTGGAAATCAGTGGAAATCCTCCTGGACTGACTTTCAATCTGCATTAAGTTAAAGAAGCTTTGTTTGCGGATAAGAACATGATTCCAAGATGAGGATGTCAGCCCTTCCTGCCAGAGATGAACCCAGGACCTCACTGTTCTGACCCCTAACTGGGGTGTCCCTCAGCTTCTCACTGGGACCTGAGATCTCCAGGACTTGTGGATATGAGTGTTTACTGTGTGTTTGTTTGACTTTGCTCTACCTGCCCCACACATTTACTCTCCTTCTGAGAAGACCACTAGTGGTATTGGAAGACATGTAAAAATAATTAAAGTATATTTTTATCCAAAAGTATACACTTCGTGGTCTTTTATTTAATTACTCACCACTGTCGATGGCCAGGAAGAGGGCAGTGTACACACTGTTGTGGACAAATGGGGACTCACGGTCCAACACGGCCATAGTGTCCACGGTCCCATTGATGGGGTTGATATTCAGCCATCCTGCTGGGTCCTTGTAGACAGAATACCTGGGGGAAGAAAAAAATCCCTAACATCAGGTCACATTCAAACTGAATTCATGAGATGCTTCCTGCATGCCGGGCACGAGTTGTGTGCCAGGAGCTGGAAGGACCATAATACAAATCCAATACAATGTTTATAGTTACTTCATTCAGAAAGTCCTGGCTGACCCCCCAGCTCTAGGCCAGCTTCTGTGCCAGACTCTTTGTGTGCTCATGCTCTTTGTTTCTTAAAAGGGAGAGGACTGAGAGAGGATGAGCTTGTCATCTGCCTGCAGCACGGCAGAGTTCACAGCTGCTCCCTGACTCTGAGCCCAGTTTCTTTTCTTTCACCCTCCGGGTACATTGTGGGCTGGCCAGGCTGGGGGCAGTACAGGCAGAACATGTGGCAGCAGGAGAAGAAGTCATTACTGCTGATCAAGAGTCACTTCTCACCAGAGGATGTGACATCTGAATGGAGACAGGAAGAAGGGCAGGCAGGGCATTGTGAGAGGAGAAACAGGTCAGCCCAGAGAACAAGTATTTGGCCCCCAGAGCAAGTGTGCTGACTAGTTCCCTGAGGGCAAGGATGCCTGCTCACTGCTCTGCCTTGGCTCCTAGGATAGCCCTCAGCACACTGTTGGCTGCTGTCAAGTTCAGTCTGGTTATGACAAGCTTATGTGCAGCAGAATGCAGTGTTGCCTGGTCCTATGTCATTCCTGTGATTTCAGCATGTTCCTGTACATCATTGTAGATATAGCGCCAATAAACCTCGCCACAGGTTTCCCTTGTTCTGGCTGGGCCTCTTATTCACCATGCACGATGCCCTAGTCAGACAACCTTCTGTTGTGCTCCAGAGAGTTTTCATTGGCTAATTTTTGGAAAGAGATTACCAGGCCTTACTTCCTAGTCTCTCTTAATTTTTAGTCTGTAGGTTGCACTGAAGCCTGTCCACCATGGGTGACTCTGCTGGTATGTAAAATACCAGTGGTCTAGTTTCTGGTATCATGACAACACACAGACCATTAAAATATGACAAACTGACAGACGACTGGTGGGCTTAGCATACAAAAGATAATTTATAGGTATTTGCTGAATGAATGTTTAGGAATTTGAAAGTTCAGTATAGCTTTGCTAGGGGAAATTGAAAGCCAGTGAATTTGGAGAGGCAGATTGGGCGAGATTACAGACCCTCGAAAATTATGATAGGGGAGCCTTCTGGATAATAGGAAACCAAAGAATTTTTAAATGTTATGCATTTTTTGAGGTTGTAAAAGTAATACATGTTCATGGTTAGAAATGAAGGACTCACTGAGCTAGACTCAGATGGTTTGGCTCCAGGTGACTGTAGTGACATGGGATTGGCTCAGTGCCTCATGCCAGCTGCTCCAGCTGGTGCTATCTCACTATATCCCAGTCTGAGGAGTAGTCCCCTGAGGAGACAGGAAAAATCAGTCACACATCATTCTGGCCAGGATGCTGGAATATGACCACCTCTGCTTTCTCTGCCTTCCTGATTGAACCAACAGGACTGCAAATTTTGTAATATAGATCTTGGGCCAAATGACTTCTCCAGTCTTCGCAGTAGGAGTCTCTGGGTGGTGCAATTAAATGCTTGACTACTAGCCAAAAGGTTGGCAGTTTGAAGCCACCCAGAGGTGTCTCAGCAGAGAGGCCTGTGATCTGTTTCCAGAAGGTCACACAGCCTTGCAAACCCTGTGGAGCAGTCCTGCTGGGACACACATGGGGACACCATGAGTCGGAATGGACTCCAGTGACAACCAACAACAACCGTCTTCACATCTCTGCAGATGGTCAGTGACTGTCTACAACCAGACCAAGACGCATGTTACTGTGGGCTGCAGGCGCGAGGAAGGGGAGCCGCTCGTTGCTCATGGGGCCTCTGCTCTGACCGGGAGCCAGCCAGGCACTGCGTGAAGACCTTGCCTGCGACTCCCAGTTCATGATGACAGCTCTGAACACACGCACTCTTCCTGCTGTACAGGAGCTCTGAACAAACACACTCCTCCTGGCAGCAGGCCCTGTCTGCCCGGGCCACACTGACAGGGCAGTGATAGACTTTGACCGCATTCTGGAAGACTACGGAGCTTGTGCTCCTCGTGCAGATGGGTGGTGTTTATCTCAAAGAAAATTTCTTTTGAAAGAATTTTGAACTAGATTTGATGGAAAAGGAAAATTTGAGGGATAAAATAGACAGGAAAGCAGTTTCAGATGCCTGGTCCATACTTTTTGAGTTAAATTTGAGGGCAGAGGAGGAGTATACCCCATGTTAGGGGCCTTTGGAGACCCCAGGTCACAGCTGTATCCCCTGGCTCCAGCTCTGAGCTGCCTGTCCATGGCTCTGTGCCTCCAGGCACTCCTTGGAAACTATGGGGAAGCAGTTCTACTCTGTCTTATGGGGTCAGTGTTAGTCGAAATTGATTTGACAGCAGTGCTTTGGCTTTCGGCATACTTGTGAATGTGGTTGGTTTGGAAATAGGGTTTTCTTTGTTGTGTTAATTAGCTCAGACATGGATCATGGTGAGTTCTAAATCTAATCACTTCTGAGTCATAAAAAGAGCCTAATACAGAGACACACATATGTGTGAGGGCTGTCTACAGGCCAGGGAGCCAAAGAACACCAGTGGAATCAGGGAACACCTGGCACTGCGGACAAGGAAGGGACTCATGTGGCCACGGCCCTGATTTGGACTCTTAGTCTCCAGAACTGTTAGACACTAAATGTCTGTACTTTAAAGTCACCTACTTGTGGCAGCACTAGCTAACTAAGGCAGGATAGTACTGTTAGACAATAAATGTCTGTGCTTTAAAGTCACCTACTTGTGGCAGCTCTAGCTAACTAAGGCAGGATAGTTACCCTAGTGATTTCATGGGGCACACTGGAGAGCAGGGAAGGGCGTCGTCCCCACAGGTCACCCAGCTCCACATGCTGCCTGAATCAGACCATGGCTACACTAGTGGGCACTTGGGTCAGACCATCCAGCCCAGTGTGCCCTCTTCTTAAGTGATCCACACTGCCCCCACAAATGTTTGGGATACATCTGACTCAGCTGAGCCCCAGGGGCCAACGACAGGCAACTGAAAGGTTGATGGTTGGAAGGACATTCCGTGGTGCTGTGGGACGAAGTCCTGGCAACCATCTCCTGTAAAGCAGCCACGAAAACCCTGTGGAACAATTCAACTCTGTAAGAAACAAGGGGGTCACATGAGTCAGAACTGACACAGTGGCACAAAACAACAACAAACATGAACATCTCCATGCTCATTTGCTGCCTCAATGGCTGTTTCAGTATTAAAAACAAACAATGGATTACTCATGAGCAGGAACTGCTTTAAAAACACCATGCTTAAATTGTAATCTTTATTTTCACTTTGCGAACACCTACTATCTTTCCAGACCAAACTCAGACATCTCTTTCTGGTCATCCAGATGATACCCCAGTTAAAACAGACCCTTCTGTTCTCCAGATCTGCGCAGGGAACACACATATATTAAAATGCCTGTTAGAGTTTAACATAGGCACTTAGCTGTCTCCTGCCCTTCCCAGACTCACCTCCTGGATGGCAGCGTGATTTTCAACTTGGCTGTGACCACTGACTGTTCTCTTGTGCCCAGCTCTGTGCTAAGCATTTTACAGGCGCTTCCAGACAGATTTCTGTGATTCATAACAACCTAATGAAACTGATATCATCCCTGGTTTAAAGATGAAGAAACTAAGATTCAGAGAGGCTTAGCAAGATGCCAAAAGTAACAGCCAAGAAGTGGCAAAGCTGGAAGGCCACCAGGTTGGCTGGGTCCCGGGCACTGGGTTTAGCTAGTCTGCAGTCTCTGCCTCAGGCATGAGAGCAGGTGCTGGCCGTTCTGCACCCCCAGGCTGGTGCCTGGCAGGTGCTGGTGCTAGTCAGCCCTTAAAGCATCTTTCCTCTTTCGGTTAGAAGCAGCATGGGAGTGGGAAATACAAAGAACAGCAGCATTGGATTCCTATCTTATCAGGTAACAAGTTCACAGCTGACCCAGAAGTGATATGTGATAGTTCAACATATTTGAAATAATGAAAAATTTAAATGGACCGTATTTTATTCCCTCATTACTCAACTCAGCCTTTAGAATATAAATAAAAATTGAATGAAATAATCTGGCTTTTCATGCTGGCAGACCAGCAGCACTCTTGGTTTCTGCCTCTATCATTTTTTGTTATCTGATGCTGCAATTTTGCAGTGCAATTAACACGATTGCTCCTTTCATAAAAGGAGTGGTTACATTCAGCGAAAGGCTTGGAGACATTATCTCAGAAGCTATGCTCTAACAACAATACCCAGCGTGGTTAGGCTTGGATTTGGTACATTTCTATGGAAAGCAAGGGCTTGAGAGGTTCTACAGAATAAAGTTTCCCTGATTGTCTTCCTAAACAAAAACAATCAGCTATCAATAGCTGTTCTACTTGTGTTTTCCACAGGGTCCTTTAAGCTTGTTTCATTCCATTAGTTTATTTCTTTGGTGCTGCATCTCTGGGTGGCACAAATGGGTAAGTGCTTGGCTACTAATGAACGGTCGGCAGTTCATGTTCACCCAGAGGTGACTTGGAAGAAAGGCTTGGTAATCTGCTTCCAAAGGATCACAGCCATCAAAAGTCCTGTGGAGCACAGTTGTACTCTGACACACATGGAGTTGCCATGAGTGGATTCTACTCACTGGAAACTGTTGGACTTTTGGTTGCCTCTGACACCTTGCAGTGGGTCCATCGGTATCCTCACCACTCCTGAGCACTAGCACTCAGCTACACTTAGCCCCATTGTAATCCAAAGTAAGGGCCAAGTGGGGTCCCTGAGTGGCACAAAGGGTTAATCAGTCAGGAGCCAAAAAGCTAGTAATTCAGATCTACCCAGAGATACCCTGGAAGAAAGGCCTAGGTATCAGCTTCAAACAACCAGATCCTGAAAACTCTACGGAGTACAGTTCTGGTCTAACATGTACATGGGGTTGCCATGGGTCAGAATCATCTCAGTGGCAACCTGTTTGGTTTTATGGTCTTCAGGGCTGTTGGAAGACAGTACAGAATGGTGAGTGTGAACACCCTGCTCCCCTAAGAAAGCTTTGTCACAACCTTACAGGGGAGAAAGGCTCCAACCACCAGCCAGCCTGACTTCTCACCTCCCAGCTGCTAAGCACCTTTGTCCAGTCAGCCTCTTTGACTCACTGCCCTGGCACACTATGTAAATCCCTGACATTTTCAAAGCTGTCTCTTTAATAAACCTCTCAGTGTAAAAATACCAGCCTGCATGATGTTTTCTGTGCTCCTAGGCCTGGAAAATGCATATGCCTTATTAAATTGGAATTTCCAGGCAATTTATCTGTAATGTGAACTTTGGTTGTTATGGGGGAAAAGAATCAAATTAAAAAGAGAGCTCATTTCGGCCTGTAATGTAGCTGCGTAGAAGCTGCACACAGCTGCTTGCTAAGCCTCAGCCACTTCTTGTGGCGGCTTTCTCAGCCACAGGGCTGCTTGATTAGCAGAATTTGGCATCACAGGCAGGGCAGTGGGTGGGCGTGGGGGTCTGAGCCCTGTGCTATCCCGGAAATTAACCTGCCAGGTGAAAGAACAGGGCAGGGGGGACCTGCCAAGGCCTGCCATGGCCAGGGGCTGCCAGGAAGGAGGAAAAGGCTCAAAGATTTGACAGGTGCCCCTGTCCCGCATGCTACTTGGGCTTTCTGTGGCATGGGACCCACGTTTGTACAACACAGGTGCCAATGTCACAGAGTTCAGCATAACATTCCTTCTATTTTAGACTTCAAAATATGTTGTATCATCAACTAGGTGGTATTAGTGCCAAGACAGACAAATGGATCAGTGCCGCATCATAGTGGGACCAGACGTGGGGATGGTATGAAAGAGCCGGGCTGCTCAGTGCATCGCGTTGCTTCTGTCCACTTGGGCAAAGTTAAAAGGTAGGTTGTCTTCCTGATCTCAGCCACTACCGTAAAGTCACGGTGAATTAAATAAAACCAAACCACCAAACTATAAAACTACAAAAGTGTTAGAAGAAAATAAAGGCCGGGAAGCAAATATTTGCAACATAAATTACCAAGGATTGGTATCCACAATGTAGAAAGAATTTCTATGTGCAAAGGCTGTGACTAAGCAGTTCACAGTAAAGGACATACAGGTGGCCCCACAATTTATGATGAGATTCTTAGGTGCCTGACCTTCCATGCCCACAGTGCATCTCAGATACTGAAGCCAGGAGATTTCTGTCAGTGCTCTAGCTTTTGTCTGTCATGTGACTAGCAAGCGAGACCACTGGGGTTTCCTTTTGCCTGGACCCTTGATGCAGCTGCTCCTTGACTTCTACCACTGCCATCCCTTCTTCAGAGGAGCCAGGGTGAGTGCTGAAACATTTCAGTCATATTGTCTGAGCACCCTGCTTAAAATCCTCCAGTGGTGGCCTCTAGGGCACAGAATAAGACCCTCCCTCCTGCCCATGATGGCCTCCAGGGCCCCACAGGATGGATCTGGCCCTGCTCAGATCTCCATCCTCATCTCCTACTTCTTTCTTCACACTCCAGGGGCTGCAGACACACTGCCCTTCCTTTTGTTCCTTGAAAAACGCCCAGTCCATCCTGGCCCCAAAGCCTTCCCACTTGCTCCTCTCAGCTCTTCTCACGTCTGCCTCATCCTCAGTAAGATCTCAGCCCCGAGCTCTTACAGAGCCCCCTGCTGGCTGCCCTGTCTACAGCCTGTCTCCTTCCCTAGCCAGCTTCTCCACTTAGAAAGTAAACTCCTTGGGGTGGCAATCTACCTGGATGTCTTATGCCACCAACCATCTCTTATACCTAGAAGTGCCCCTAGCTCATGGCAAGTAGGTACTTCATGAATGAATGAGTGAATAAGTGCCAGCCTCACTCATCATGCTTTGGTGTACCCATGTTCTGAGTATTCCAGAATTCCCAAGGCATTTTTTCCTGAGGGCCTTATCCACTTCCTTCTTGTGGGCAGATCTCTCTCAGAACACAGGGGCCACTTCTCTCTCCTTCACAGCCACACTCCCTACCTTAGTGATCTTCCAGACATCCCTGCAATGGTCTCAGACCTTGTATATGCCGGTGACAAGGGGTTTAGTAGAGGTTGGTCTGTGTGTTGGGGTCTGCAAGACCACCCAGCCCAGTGATTTGCTAGGAGGACACTTAGCACTCAGCAGATAACCATACTCATGGCTAATACTTACTACAGCAAAAAAATCAGCAAAATTTGCAGAGTAAAGTCAGCAAAGAGAAAAGGTACATGGGGCAAGTCTGAAGGAAACCAGGTGCAAGCTTCCAGAATCCTCTCAGTGGAGTGACACAGGGCGTGTTTATTCTCTCAGCTGGAGCTGTGACATGCGTTACCAATCAGGGAAGCTCACGTTGTCCTAGGTTTTTACTGAGGGCTAGTCAAGCAGGCACCCTGTCTAGTAGATATCAAAATCCCAGACTCCCAGAAGAAAGCAGGGGTTCAACATAAATAGCTTAGGTGGTGAACCACCTGGATCAGTTATGGGGTAGGAATCCTCCTCAAAGGAAAGATCCCAGCCCAAAGTCAGCTTTGCAGGCTGTCTTCTCTGGGGATGCCACTTCAGACCTGCTCTGTTAACTCTTTTCTGCCCAGTTTGTCATCACAACAAGGAAACTCTTGTATCAGAAGAAATTCTACAGATTCTTAAAAACTAATGCTGAAGCCACTGATGTCAATTTGATTCCAACTCATAGCAATGCACAGGACACAGTGGAACTGCCCCACAGGGTTTCTGAGGCAGGCATCTTTACAGAAGCGGATGGCCACATCTTTCTCCCACAGAGTGGGTGGTGGGTTTGAACCATGGCTCTTTCAGGCACCAGCTAGGTGCTTTAACCATGGTACCAGGGCCCATTACTTTCAGGTGTCATTTAATTCTCTTTTCTTCTAAAAGCCTTTTAATGCTAGGGATCATATATCCAAACCCAGAGCTTGCTAAAATCATGAAGGAATGTGCTTGGTAGGCACCATGGCAGCTGGGCTTCTGTCCCACTCATATTATCTCGGGACATACTGATTTGATTTTCTGTGTTCATTATAAAAAATTCAGACAACATAGATAAGCAAAAAGAAGAAAACTAAAATCATCCCGATCCACCCAGAGATACACATTATTAACATTTTGCTTGTAGCCTATATGTGGATCTATATATGCACACATGTGTGTTTGTAATCTACACTGTTCTCTCACTCGTTTTGAGTAAATATTTATGGAGTGTCTCTTAGGCACCAGGCAGTGAGCTTGGTGTGGGGTATGCAGCAGTAGGTTCCCCGCCTTCTTGGAGCTTAAACTCCAGCAGGAGAGACAGGATATTAATGAGTAGTTACACAAATGGTTATTTAATTACACGTGGGGTGAGGGCCACAAAGTCAGTCTCTCTCATATAATAAATCATGTGCTGTCAAAATTTTTCTTTTTTTCAATATTTGCTTTCTGTCACTGTGTCTAGAATTTGAAGCATATACTCACCAATCATCTATTAGTTGCCACAACATTTACGCATTTTATTGCGTGTCATTGCCACATCAGCCTGGGAGGTTGGGGTTATGGCTCCCATTTTACACAGTGGGGAAACAGAGGGTCAGAGTGGTCCGGTAGTTTGCCAAAGCCACACATCAACTTTTAAGCTACATGATTGTTTCCAGTGTAGATGTCTCTGTTGCCACCACGTACCCTCATTTTTCTGTATGTTTTGAAAATAGCCCGTGGGTGATGCAGAGTGACTGTATCTTGTGGGAATTTATGGTTCTGTGCATCTATAGGATGTCATCCTCCTGACCTCTTGCTGGAGGAAGGGGAGTGGGTGGAGAGGAGGGGATAGGAGACTGTTGGGAGCATAGGACATGTATGGAGCAGGGAAGAGGGGTGTGCTGTCACCGGGCAGGGACAGCAGTGGGAGATGCATGTAGGTGAGTATGCAAATTTATATGGGAATGTACATTTTCATTCAATCATAATAAAAAAGAAAACAGCCTATGGGATTTGGTTTAGGAGCTCTGGTGGCACAGCAATGAAGTGCTCAACTGCTGACCGAAAGGTCAGCGATTTGAGCCCATAAACGACTCCGTGGGCGAAAGATGTGGTGGTCTGCTTCTGTGAAGATTACAGTCTTGGAAACCCTGTAGGGCAGTTCTACAGTGTTCTACAGGATTGCTGGGGGTCAGAATTGAGGGCAGCGAGTTTGGTCTGGTTTGGGGACTGGTCAGTCTTCTGTGTCACTGACCCTCCAAGTTTGGTGTGTTTCAGAGTTCCCAGGTTCACAGAAGGGGTAAAGCATCTCCCTTTCTCTGAGTTTTCCAGGGAGTTCTGGTGCACCAAGTTTGAGAACCACTGTTATATGCATAATGGTTAAACTCTGAACTCAAACTCCAGATTTCCATCCCATGTCCGGGCTTTCTTTGACAGGAGAACTGAGAGGAACATGGAACTAAAATCTCCACAGTGGTTAACATTTCCTAAAAAACAGAACCACTGAATTCATACAACAGTTTCTTAAAGCTGTGTTTCTGTTTATAAAAGTTCTATGCATTTGAGAAAGTTTTCATAGAATGGAACTCATACATATGGATTTAATGGCACTGTCTCCAGAAATTCTCAAATAATATTGGCATAAGCTCTCCTTTGATTGGAAGGCTCATCTTCATGATCTCCAAGTCAGGGACTCATACAAATGACTCGGTTGTGATACTAAAAAATAACGGAAGTCTGAACATGATGTACTCTCAAAAACAGCCAGTCACTTTCCAGGTCCAGTTGCTAGAGTCTAACTCATAGTGACCCTGGGCATCAGAGTAGAATTGTACTCCATGGGGCTTCTGTGACCCTAAGGAAACCCTGGTGGCACAGTCAGTTAGTTAAGTGCTACAGCGGTTAACCAGAAGGTTGGCAGTTCAAATCTGCCAGCCCCAGGCCCTCCCTGGAAACTATGGGGCAGTTCCACTCTGTCTATACAGTTGCTATGAGTAAGAATCAGTTTGACAGCAGTGAGGTTTTTTTAAATTTTTTTATTTTTAGGAGGAAGGATGCCTTACCACATGTTTTCTCCTTTTCAAAATGAGTGATTGAAAGCTTGATATAACTAATGGCATAATGATACTCTAAGTAATCTACAAGTTTTTTTAAATTGTATCAGCTGCACCGTCCTCTTCCAAACAGGTACAGAGCCTCCTGTTCCTGCTGCCCTGGTCTCTCTGCTGCTCTTTGCACTCTTGATATATGGCTCCAGCTTGCCAGGTAGCAATCAGCAGTGAGGGAGGCTGTCTGGGACTCCTGGTCTGCAGTTGGCCTTCCTGCCCCTTATCCCAGTCAGAGCAGACTGGGCAGGCCAGTTCCACTAGTCGAGAGACTTTTATGTACTTTTTCTTTCTCTAGCTTGTTACCAACATCTACAGATTAGAATCCAGGTGTCTGACACACATATCTTTACTCTGATAAAGAATTTCTTGTGGTGGTTTTGTGATACACATGATTATCTGTGGGCTACATGCTTAAAAGTATTAGGTAATCCTTGCTGAAACGATATATACGCTCTGATGTAAAAGCTGCCTTTTGAGACTCCACAGAGAACGGCGTACATTACAGTAGAATCTCTGTTGGTATCACACCTCCTAACAAACCTCCTCTCACCTTGTGATGTGTAGTACATTCCATTGGCTCAGCTGCTTTAGGGTATGGACCTTAACTGGGCAACAATTTTTAACGACTGCTTTTTTTCCCCAAGTAGATCGCCAGGCTTTTCTTCTAAGGCACCTCTGGGTAGACTCGAATCTCCAACCTTTTGGTCACCAGCTGAGTGCTTTAACTGTTTGCAGCACCTAGGGGCTCCCTAAGCCTCTTACTGCTTTTACTAATGACAGAGAACGGGGGTGGGTGGGACCACAGCTAGTGAGACACTAATTTGCCTGTGATTGTCAGGGATCAAGGGTGTAGCCAGGTACAAAATGCCCAACGACCGCCCTTCTGAGCTTCGGCCCTTTCCTGTGGACTCCTGGGCTCTCCCTCAGTGGCCCATGGGAAGCGTGGATGCTGCTCCTCTGGGTGCCCGCCATGCCTTGGCCTTTCCTTGCCCAGACAGCGGCAGCTACCTTTTCCCGCACTAGCCACACACCAGCTCCGGTACACAGCATCTCTGAAAACCTCCTCGTGACAGTTCCAGGCATTGTCAATCGGCTCCTCACTTCTCTCAGCAAAGATCACACTCCGTTTCTAGTCGGGGGCCATCAGGGGGAGTTCTACTTGGTAACACAGGAGGTCGCCATGAGTCAGAATTGACTCTGTGACAGTAAGTTTTTATTATACAACCAAAAAAGAAGAAAGAAAAAAGCATTTATGTCTCTGAAGCTTGGGTGGGTGAGACTGGGCTGGCCTGTCCTGCCTAGCTCTCGGGCCTAGCCACTTGCAGGTCACATCCATCTCGTTTACTTAAGCCAGTAGCATGGTGGTGTCTGGGCCAGGTGCTCTGTTTCTTGGGGTGGGTTATCTCAGAGAAATATGGTCATCGAGAGAGCAGCCGGGATGTCACAGGCCCAGCCTGCAAAAGTTACTCGCCAGCTCTGCCCTTGGGCTGGGAGCTAGTGCTCACTGCACGATGAATCAGCAGGCCATGCCCCTGGCTCTCGCTCCCGGTTTGGGAGCCCCACGCAGACCAAGTGCAGCAGCGGCATCGGTGCTTCCACGAAGACGGAGGTGAAGGAGGCCGCTGCCACAGTGACTGCCGCGGACCAGACAGCAGAGCCCGGCCCGTGCCGTGAAGGTCAGTGCACATGCTCTGGCCAGCTGCCAGCAAGCTGAGCTTTGGAGACAGAGCTTCTCCCTCTGGTGGAGTCAGGGTGGTGAGCCACAGAAACTGCTTCTTACACGTGCTGGGCAGCTGGGAGAGCTGGGAAGCTCTGCGGAGCCAGGTGGGCCACGCAGAGAGGAGAGAACTCACTGCGTGTGGCTTCTAGACTGGAGGGACCATCTGCAAACAGGTGGCTCCTCTGCCGACTCTCCAAAGACAGGGAGGTGGGTGGTTCTCTTTTACCCCGGGCACTTGGAGCCGCACATGCTCAGCATGGGACTGATTTTGTATATTCAAAAAGTATATATATTTTTGAGCACCTCCTATGTGTCAGGTACTCTGTCAGGACTGAGGAGATAGCTGTGGACAAGGCAGAAAGCCCTCTGCCCCCATGAGCTGCACCCAGAGCGTTTATCCGTTTATCGTCTGATGCTGTCCCTTTAATAGCAGACCTGTCATGCTCTGGGCCATCCCCAGAGGCTAGTGTGGGGTCCAGCACACAAATTAAGTATAGCATATGTGGAACAAATGAAGTATGGCTATCTGTGGGTGGAACATAGGGAGACTAGCCAACCAGCCTCCAAACGTATAACCACAAGCCTTGTTATATCAAAAGCTGTGTCTGTGACTGGTACGTAAATGAATGCCTGCTCTGTCTGAGGCAGTATTTAAATCCCCTGTGACTCTTCATGACAGCCAGTATAAGAACATTCTACTCATTTTACGTGTTTTCCTATTAAAATGGGTTAATGTCCACAAGGTAGGAAAGGAAAATGTACACTTTCTGGATGACTAATGTCCTCCAGACTGACTTCTCAGAAGACACAAAGAGAACACATGTAATTCTTTGCTCCTTTCTTGAGAACACTACCATACATATTTAATGACTTGAATTTTTGTCATCTATCTAAGATTAAACGAAAGTCTTGGGTTAGTCCAGACAAGGGAAGTATATCCACATTTGTCAGTCCCTGAAACAACATTTGTCCCAGTCAGCTTATTGCTGCTATAACAGAGATACCACAGTGGATGGCTTTGAAAAGAGAAATATATTCTATCACAGTCTAGTGGGCTGAGTTCAAATTCAGGGTGTCAGCTCCAGAGGAGGGCTTTTTCTGCTGGCTCTGGAGGAAGGTCCTTGTCATCAGCCTTACCCCGGACTGGGAGCTGTAGAGGCACAGGGACCCCGGTCCTTTCTAAAGGATGCACTCAGCTCCCAGCACTGCTGCTTGGTGGTATGAAGTTCCCAAATCTCTCTGCTAGCTTCTTTCCTGTATATCTCAAGAGACTACCTCAAGGCACAAGCCAATCTAACCACAGCCTTCTCAACCCAGCTGCCACCCATCCTCCCTCGTATCACAGGAACAGGATTTGCAGCTTCCACAGTACTGGGAATCATGACTCAGCCAAATGTCTACACACATCATTTGCAGAACACAATTCAATTCATGATGATATTCTAGAAAGAAATAAAGGAAAATCCCTTAAAATTCTATGTATTCTTTAAAAAAATAATTTAGCCTAAAGAAATAACTAAAGAGGGCAATTTCCAACAGTAGGGGATGCTGGGTAAATAAGTCACATTGGTCACTCTTTTGCAGGACTTCTCAGAGCCTTGATTATACAGATTTGCACTGTGAATATCTGATGCAGGGCCTGAGAATGAAGCATTTCCCAAATTTATTTGACATAAATATTTAGCTGCAAGAATGGTCCATCATCACTGGTTATGATAGGGAAACAGAAATTAGAATTCAGGTAGGTGTCCATCAAAAGAAATTACTTAGATAATGAAACATAACCCAGAAAACTACAGCCAAATGCACTGTCTTGAGACAAGCCTGACCCATAGGGACCCTAGAAGTCAGAGTAGAACTACCCCATAGAGTTTCCAAGGAGTGCATGGAGGATTTGAACTGCCGACCTTTTGGTTATACCACCAGGGTTTCCTGAAACATAAACAGACATTGAAAACCATGAGGGACAACAATGGCATGGCAAAACGCCTATGTACGTGAAATGAAAACAGGAGATTAAGACCTTATCTATATAGTACGCTGCTGCTGCTGTGTGGTGTTGAATCCGTTTTGACTCAGTGCAACCTTGTAGAACAGGGTAGAACTGCCCCGTAAGGTTTTGTAGGCTGTAACCTTTATAGAAACACTGGTGGCATAGTGTTTAAGTGCTACAGCTGCTAACCAAAAGGTCAGCAATACAAATCCATCAGGTGCTGCTTGGAAATTCTATGGGGGCAATTCTTTCCTGTCCTGTAGGGTTGCTATGAGTAAAAAATAGACTTGATGGCAGTGAATTTGTATGGTTTTATAGTCTTAATGGAAGCAGACCTCCAGGTCTTTTCTCCCACTGAGCAGCTGGTGGTTTTAAACTGCTGACCTTCAGGTTAGCAGCTGAGTGCTTAACCATTGCATCACTAGGACTCCTTGTCTAGTATGTAAATGTGTATAGGTATAGAACAGTGAAGACTCACAAATATGGGCTTGCTCGCTGCCCTCTTCTCACAAACATCAGTAACTGGTTAAGCAGTCTTGCCTTCTGAGTCCAAAGTCAGCCTTAAAAATCCTTCCAGCCCACACTTGTGTGCTATGTCCCTCCCATTCACTGGACTTGGCACATGATCCCAAACTGGTCTGCCACCCTGGGCTGAGAAAACACCTTCAAAGAGAATGTTAGTAGGAGGTGCAGTATAACAATGATAATGCTAATAACATGACTAAAACAACAGCAACAAATTTTTCTGGGGCACATACTCTGTGTCAGAAATGTTCTAAGTACTCTAGCAAATACCTAAAATGTGGGAGCCATTTTGAAACTGTGAATGGATAAAAGATTCAGAAAGAACTAAGAAGGTGCAGATGGTGAGAAACAACGTAGGGCTGGTGGCAGCAGCAGCGGCAGCAATAGAACTGGGGACAGCGCTGGAGCTGACCCATAGAACAAGAGAGCTGAGTGTCTGTGCACAGAATTTTCCTTCTGCAATGGGGTGCCTCTGGGCACTTAACTCTGTTGAGCTAGCCTTGCTGACCCACAGAGCGAGAGAGCTGAGTGCCTTTCTGCAGGACGCTTTCCAACAAGAGTGGGGTGCCTCCGGGAACTTAAATCAGCAGAGCTACAAAGCTTTGGAACACTGGCCCCAGCAAGGCATATGTGGGCCTGTGGCCTGGGCCATGTAGCCCTAGGAAGCAGAAGCTGAAGAGACAAAACAGCGTGAAAAGCTGAGCCGTCTCAGTCTCAAAAGGTAGGCCATGACCTCAGGGGTTTGAAAGGGTGGAACCATGGCGTCCTGTGTTTGTAAGGGTGAAATTGCCACTTAGTTGGGCTTAGAGTGCACCTTAAGCCGATGGGGCAGAATTTCTGTCCAAGTGGGCCTTGCAGACAGAGTTGTAGTACTGGACTGGGGGTCTCCACTCCAAATCTAGAGAGTGTGGCCAATATCTAGAGTCTGGAAGGCAAAACTACTGTGTAAAATGTCTCAGAAAGTGGAATATTATTTTCAGAGCTTTGAGGGCTAATGTAATGTGTTCTGCTGACTTGCCTGTTGCCTGTTAATGCCTTCATGCTTTGCAACTTCTCCCATTTGTAATGGAATGTCTAACTTGGGCCTGTTCTGCTGTTGTACCTTTGGAAGCTGATAGCTTGTGTTCTAGGTTTCACAGATGTAGAAGAATTTTTGTATTTTGGACGTGGAACTGATTTAAGACTTCTATCATATGGGATGGACATGATTTTGCTATGATGGGACAAATGTGTTATGTGTTTCAGTGATGTGATTTTTCAGATATCAAAGGGTGGGGTGTTGTAGATTAAATTGTGTCCCCCCCTAAAAATATGTGTAGCCACATGGCTGGTCCATGATTCCCAACATTTTGTGATTGTCCTCTATTTTGTGATTTTCCTGTGCTGTATGTTAAAGGATTAGGGTGGGACCGTAAATCCCTTCATAGGAGCACCTCCCTGCTCCACTGTAAAGGGAGTTTCCCTGGAGTATGGCTTGCAGCACCCTTTATCCTTTCATCCTAGAAGAGATAAAAGGAAAGGGAAGCAAGCAGAGAATTGGGAACCTCACACCATCAAGAAAGCAGCACCGGGAGAAGAGCGCATCCTTCATACCCAAGGTTCCTGCGCCAAGACTCTCTCTGGACAAAGACTAATGCAATACCGGTCTTTCCTCCAGAGCTGACAAGGGGGAAAGCACTCCTGTGGAGCAGACAACCGGAATATGGACTTGCAGCCTACTGGACTGTGTAAGAATAAACCTTCCTTTGTTAAAGCCATCCACTCTGTGGTATTTCTGTTAGAGGAGCACTAGCTGACTAAAACACACCACTAATACAACAGTAACAAATATTTCTGGGGCACTTACTCTGTGTCAGAAATGTTCTAAGCACTTTAGCATGAGTTATTATATCACACGAGTGAGTTCATATAGTGCTTAAATTGACCTTAGGAGATATGGATTATCAGCCTGTGGTACAAATGAGCACACAGAGGTGCAGAGAAGTAAAGTAATTTGCCCAGGGCACACAGCTGGTTCCTGACAAAGCAGGGCAGCCCTAACACCCACACTCTCTACTTTGTGGTTTCACAGTATACTGAGTAGTTGTAGCTGGCTAATAGGGTTTATATCTTTCTTATTTTTGCTTATCTACATTTCTAAAATTTCTACAATGAGTGTATTCGTTTGACAATTAGAAGAAATAATACAAAAGAGTCTCCTCTTACATCTGTACATCCCCGTGATCCTCTTGGCAAAGTCCATTTTCTCTCCTCTGTGAGACCCCTCCTGTGTGTGACCTTACTGTATATACAGTGGCTTTGGTGATGCAGTTGTTATGCTCCGGGCTGCTAATAAAAAGATCTGTGGGTAGAACCCACCCGTGGGTGAAAGACCTGGCAATCTGCTTTGGTAAAGATCACAGCGTTGGAGTTGTCTGACAGTTCTACAGTGTCCTACAGGGTCACTGTGAGTCATAAGCCATTAAATGGCAACAGGCTTTGTTGTGTTTTTTTTTTTTTTTTTTGATTTGGTTTTGGACGGGGTGGTATATTTATGATATTTAACCTGTACATAGACCAACAGGCAGTTGTTTGAACAGAACGAGGGGATACTGCATGGGTTAGTGTCAAGAAAAATGTGCATCACTGGACTAAACTAAAAGCTAAGAAGTTTCCCGAACTCAATCGAGCACTTTGAGGAACAGTGTAGCTGAGGCAGAGATCTGGGGACCATGGTTTCAGAGGACAGCCAGTTCTATTGGCATAACAAAGTTTATGATGAAAATGTTCAGCATCCCACTTCGGTGAGTGGTGCCTGAGATCGTAAAAGCTAGTGAGTGGTCATCTAAGATGCATTAATTAGTTCCAACTCCCTGGAGCAAACGAGGGTGAAGAACAAAGACAGAAAGAAAATATTAGTCCAAGAGACAAAAGGGCCACATAAACCAGAGACTCCATCAGCCTGAGACTAGAAGAATCAGATGGTACCCGACTACCACCAATGGCTGCCCCGACGGGGAACACAACAGAGAGTTCCTGACTGATTAGGAGAAAAGTGGGGTACAGAACTCAAATTCTAGTAAAAAGACCAGACTTCATGGTTTGATTGAGACTGGTCGGATCCCAGAAGACATGGCCCCTAGACTCTCTGTTAACTCAGAACTAAAACCATTCCCAATAGACTGGATGCTAAGGTATAAACTGACTTCTGAAGAGTGTAGTTCTTAGTTTGAGTAGATACACAAGATTAAATGGGCTACTCCTGTCCAGAGGTGAGATGAGAAGGTAGAAAGGGACAGGAACTGGGTGTACAGACATAAGAAATACAAAGTGGAAAAGGGTGAATATACAGTCATGTTATAGGGATGGCAACTAGGGTCACATAACTGTGTGCATATATTTTTTTATGAGAAACTTATGAGCTATAAACTGTCAGCTAAAGCACAATAAAAAAGAAAAAATAAAGGTATGCATTGTAATATCCTTTCACCATACTTATTCAGTCTGAATGCTGAACAAATAATCTGAGAAGCTGGATTATATGGAAAAGAATTTGGCACCAGGACTGAAGGAAGACTCATTAGCAACCTGCAGTCTGCAGATGACACGACCTTGTTTGCTGAAAGTGAAGAGGATTTGAAGCACTTGCTGAAGAAGATCAAAGACCACAGCTTTCGGTGTGGATTACACCTCAACAGAAAGAAAACAAAAATTCTCACAACTGGACCAATAAGCAACATCATGATAAACAGAGAAAAGATTAAAGTCAAAGATTTCATTTTACTTGGTTCCACAATCAATGCCCATGGAAGCAGCCATCAAGAAATCAAATGACATATTGCACTGTGTAAAATGTGCTATGAAAGACCTCTTTAAAGTGTTCAGAAGTAAAGATGTCACCTTGAAGACTAAAGTGCACCCGATCCAAGTCATGGTGTTTTCCGTCACCGCATATGCACATGAAAGCTAGATAATGAATAAGGGAGACTGAAGAAGAATTGATATATTTGAGTTATATTATTGGTGAAGACTACTGAACATAGATAAACTGCCAGAAGACTGAAAAATCTAAGTACAGCCAGAATGCTCCTTGGAAGCAAGGATAGAGACTTTGTCTTATACACTTTGTATGTGTAATCAGGAGAGAACAGTACCCGGAAAAGGATGTTGTGCTTGGTAAAGCAGAGGGTCAGTGAAAAGAAGACGACCTTCAACATAATGGAATGACACAGTGTCTGCAACAACGGGCTCAAGCATAACAATGAGTGTGAGGACAGTGCAGGACCTGGCAGCATTTCATTCTCTTCTACATGTATATGAGAGAAACACTAAATATGTGTGTGTGTGTGTGTAGTATGCATATGTGTTTATCTATATACACACATATGTGTATTTATATATATAAATACTACATATATATACTATGTATATATATAGTGAGTTCATATATATATGTATATACATATAGTACGTACACTACATATATAAGTACATGTATACTATATATGTATACTGTATATATGTACTATATATGTATACTATAGTGTATGTATATGTGTACTTTGTTGTATACATGTATTGTCTATATGTATACAAAATAGTATACATGTACATACACTGTATTGACTACTCTGAAGTTGATTTTGACTCATAGCAACCCTAAAGGATGGAGTAGAACTGCTAAAGGGTTCCAAGCCTGTGAATCCTTACAGGAGCAAACTGTCACAGCTTTTACCCATGGAATAGTTGGTGGGTTTGAACCACCAATATTTTGTTTAATAGGTGAGCATTTTAACCACTGCACCATCAGGGCTCCTAAAGGTACTATAAAAAAAAAAAACCATTGCCATCAAATCAATTCCGAGTCATAATGACCCTACACAACAAGGTGGAACTGCCTCATAGTATTTCCAAGTCTAAAATCCTTACAAAAATAGACTGCGATGTCTTCCTACAGAGTGGCTGGTTTGTTCAAACCACTGGCTTTTTGATTAGCAGCCAAGTGCTTAACCACTGCACCACTAAGGATCTCTAATATGTAACACTGTATGTGGTATATATACATATATAGAATGCATTTGTATTATAACATGTAAATACTACATTGAATCATGACACTGACTTTTTTTTGGGTCACGAACTGTCCGTGTCAGCCATTTCTCATGGCTCAATTTGACATATAAATGTATACACTAAAAATGACAGGTCTAATGTTTTCCCTCTACTGGACAGAATTCTTAAAGGGCTGACAGACATGTCTTATTTGTTTTTGCTTCCTCTTCTCCCCAGGTACCCACTGGTATTTGGAAAACACTGGTGACTGAATGAGCAAATTACTCAAATGAGCATATTTAATTCCTGTTCTAACTAGAGCCTAAACATAGTTTATATCAAGACTAATTCACTCGTTAAAAATAATTACCTTGAGCATATTGGCAGGAGCTGCTGATCTGTGTGCATGGAGACCTTTTCTCCTCACTTCATAAGAACTCAGATGGAATATGTCTTTTTGAAAATGAACACCGCACATATGTGATCTGACAATTAAGTCCATGAACTCATCCTAGAAAAACTGCTCATACCTCACTGCTGAATATCACTATGATCACCTTCGAAGTTCTCCCCTTGGGAAGCTATGCACTGACAGCAGTGCCTAATCCACCCTTCAAAGCAGTTTTGGAACTCTTTTTCTGTAATAGCCGTTAGAGCTGTTTTCGTATTACCTTTGATGTCCCGAATGTCATCAAAATGTCTTCCTTTCACTATTTCCTTTATCTTCAGGTAAAGAAGAAAGTCATTGAGGGCCAGACTGAGTGAGCAGAGAAGGAGTTCCAATACAGTGATTTGTTTACTGGGTAGAAACTCCCTCACAGACAACTATACAGTTAAGTTTGCGAACTTGCCACCTTGCTACTGCGTGCAATGGCCATTCCAGAGTTTCAAAATTACTTTGAAGAGTGGACTAGATGCTGGCATCAGGGCATCATTTCCCAAGGGGCGTGCTTAGAAGTGACCACAATGATATTCATCAATGAGGTATGCAGCACTTGGAGCAATTAAGTCTGTGGACTTAATTGTTGGACCTTGTACATGTGCATGCAAACACACGTGCACATGCATACACGTATGCACTCATGCATATATACACATGTAGGTACACACACGGCCCATTCAACCATTAGAAAGCTGCTCCATGCCACTCATAGTGCACGGGCTTGCACTGTAGGCAGTCAAAGGCAGTTCCTTCTGGGGCCTTGTGAGCAGACCAAGGATTTCAAACCTTGAGGTACAGAATGAGGTAATGTGTGGCCCTAGTGCCTGTCCAGTGTCCTGATCGCTCTGTCCATACATCATCTCCTCTCCAGTCTACTCAGACATGGCTCCTTGTGTCTGAATATATGGCCGTGCCTGCCACACTCCTTGGAGGAATTATTAATCTTAGTACAGACATGCTTTTATAAAGCATTTTTTTTACATAAGCAGCCAAGGAGGGCACCTTCTCTCAGGCAGTTTCCAGCTTTTCCTCAAATGCACAAATCAGGCTAAACCCTTAAATCCTAAAGGCTTCCTGAAAAAGCAGACAGATAAGCAGAGGACTGGACCAGCTGCCACCTCCTCAAACCACTGTCTCACTCCCTGGGCCTCCTGCTCCCCCTGCTCAGTAAGGTGGTCAACTGAACCTGCAAGTGACTTGTTCCCAAACCTAGAAGGTCCTCAGCCTTCATATCCTGAAAACTCTGGCCTTTCTTTGACAGATATCCTAAGACTTGTGAGTCCTTTGAACATGATTTTGTCTTTTCAGACCTCTTAATGTCTGTTTTGGAAAACTTGATGATACAGTGGTTAAGAGCTTGGCTGCTAACCAATAAGGTCAGCAGTTTGAATCTACCAGGTGCTCTGTTTTGTAGGGTCACTGTGACTCAGAATTGACTCAGTGGCAATGGGTATAACTCTACCTGGAGGAACCCTAGTAGCACACTGGTCAAGTGCTACACTACTAACAGAAAGGTCAGTGGTTTGGATCCACCCGCCACTGCACGGGAGAAAGATACGGCAGTCTGCTTCCATGAAGATTACAGCCTTGGAAACCCTCTGGGGCAGTTCTACTCTGTCCTAAAGGGTCTCTAGGAGAGACTCAGCTTCATAGCAATGGATTTGGTTTTGGAATGTCCATTTATTAACATTCTTGCCTTTTAAAATCTCCTTCATTGACATTTATTTTTCAAAATTGAGTATTTCTCCTCTCTATGGAAGACAGGAAGTTGCTCCCCATGAATCCACTACTGAGGTGACTGCTTGGGAATGGTCCATAGGGTTGATGGGTAGGTATTAAATAGAGGCAGGAGAAAAATACACTGATGGTCAAAATCTAGGTTGTGGTAAACAGGTGGTCACCATCCTTTCAACATTTTTATTTGTTTGAAAATCACCCTGTTGAGGAAAAAAATAGATAACTAGATAACTAGGGTGTTTATTTTTCTCTCTAGAAACTAACCAGTTTTCCTTCTCATATTAAAATCTTTCCTAAGGAATCAAGAACTTTCCAGGAGACCACATCATGAATGCTTCCATTTATGTGAAATGTCCAGAATAAGCAGCCCCATACAGACAGAAATTAGATGTGTGGTGGCCTCGTGCTGGGGTGGCTAGAGAGCAGAAATGGGGAGTGGCTGCTAACACGCACAGGGGTTCTTTCTGGGGTGGGGAAAATTTCCTACAGTTGATTGTGTTGATGACTGCTCACCTCTGCGATTACACCTAATACCACTGAAGTGTGCACTTTAAGTGGGTGAATTGTGTGCTATGCTAACTGTATCTCAATAAAGCCATTACACATAAGACCTTCAAAAAAGTGAGTTCTCCATGTTTTATAAGGTTCTTAGAGTGAAACAAAGCAAGACAAAAACCAAATACTCTTCTCAAGATGTTTCTCTGAATCTTCTATGATTGATTTGCAGAGGACCAAAAAATGACAAGGGTTTTTAAGTTCTCTTTCATTTCGCCAGCTTGGCATATGCTGATCCAGATGAGATTCTCCCTGCATCTCATCTGCAAGGTCTTCATTGATAGTTGCAAGAATAGCAGCGGAAGGGGCCACAGAGCAACATTGGCTCGGTGAATACATACAGGCGTGAATGAATTCACGGATGAATGAGCGTCCTTTCTGACTGGCCCTTCTGACCACATTATCCTGCTGTCTTTGGTTTTTATTTTTTTTTATATGACTTAATTGTTGCAAATAAAGACACACACCAGTTTAACAATTTCGGTGTGTACAATCCATTGATACGGATTACATTCCACCAGTTGTGCAACCATTTTCACCCATCTTTACTGAGTTGTTCTGGCCCCATTCCCATAAACCCACTGTCCCCTAAGTTTCCTATCTAATCTTTCAAGTTGCTATTGTCAGTTTGATTCCATATAGGTAGTTCTTAAAAGAGCATAATGCTCCAGACAGACATTTTTTACAGTTAAGCTAAACTATTGTTTGGTTTTGAGGAGATTTTAAGGGATATTTTTGGCTTAGGGTTTAAAGATTATCACAAGGCAATAGTTTCAGGGGTTTATCCAGCCTCCATGGCTCCAGAAAAGCTAGATTCTGTGAGAATTTACGTATCTGTTCTGTATTTTCTCTCATTTGATCAGAATTCTGCTACAGAATCTTAGATCAAAATGTTTCATAATGGTAGTTGGACACCATTCATTTCTTCTTGAAACCCTAATAGAGGCTCCTGGGAGATGCTCCACAGTTAAAGGCTCCTGAGAGGCACCATGAGGTGAGACAGAGTTGTTGTGCAAGGTCCATTAATTCCCCTTTCTTTATGACATAACCACTGATATGTGTTAAGCTACATCTTCTTAGTAACATTTTCCAGGTCAGAAGGCTACATCCTGAGAACTGTCTCTGACCAGCCACCCACACTTGCACAGAACCCAACCTGAAAACCTCCTTCCTTTGGGGAGACTAAATTTACCAGCTCACCATTGCACCTGGAGTTCATTCTGGAGTCAGAGGTCCAGCCACCAGTACATCAGGCCCTAGATGACTTGGCAATCAGACTCCCAAACTTTGATAGGGGAGGAGAATTCTAAGAAAGGACAGGCTAAGGGGCCTGAGGTGTAACACCTAGAACCAGTCTCCCCATAAAGGATCCCTAGATCTCCAACGTGAGAAGTTTTTAGTCTTCTGGTCATTAATCCCAGAGTTGTTCCTTATCTGTGCAGATAATTAACTTTCCAGTTTCTGGTTTCCTTGCAACTGGTATGTCTGATTTCATTTGGCTAATGGGACAGATCAAGAACCCAAGAGGCATTCAGTTACAGCCTGGTCTTGTGGCAAAGGAAGCAGTTGTCCATGAAGACAATTAGCTACACGTCTATTTCCTCATCTGTCACGTATCTCATTGCCTTTGAATGAATGTCTATGAATGAAGTTCACAGTCATTTCTCATTATCAATGGTTTTTGTCCCTCTCAAACCCTTACGGAGGCCCTAGTCTTGTCACAAACTTGCCTGTGACCTTAGATACATTATTTTAACTGTTGGGCCTTGGTTTCCCATCTACAAAATGAGGCACACAAGAAATGATGATCTCTATTGTTTCTTTTGACTGTAATACATTACAATCATCTTCACAACAGTGATCATTACTCACTGATGAGCACGAAGTTATAAGACTACCCCTGGCGGGCAAGTCCAAATCAAGACCCTCATAGTTCTTCCCACTTGAAATGCAACATTCTACAATGTAGTGTAAGTGCAGAAAGTGAAAAGGTGAGGAAAAAAAAAAAAGGCCAAGAAAGAATACCTATATAAATTGCTCACGCTGACTTCAGGGGGATGATTTTTTGGAAGTGAGATCACGAGAGAAGATTTACGTCCTCAGGCCTGATGCAAGTACAGAATTTGTACAATATCCATTTATCAGCTCCCAAAGACCTGATTTATGACCCAACCACCCTACTTTGTATTCTGACTGGCTCCGAAAGTTATCTGACAACACAGAAAGAAATATCCTCCATCTCATTGCAGATGGCGGGTTATAAATGAGCACAACTTGATTTTCTGCTATGGAAAATTAGTGTTTTGAAATTCTCATTAGGAATTAGTTGTTAAAGCTGTTTCAAAACTTGACTGCTTGGCCCATAGCTTTGTTGTTGTTTTAGTCATTTAATTTCCTGACAGTGTCGGGCAGTGAAGTGACTGCCTCCATTTTAGGACATTCTAGGTTGGCTTCTTCATCTGGATATAATTCCCAATTGTGTGCCCAGGACACGTGACTCTGCGTGTCTGCTGCAGAGATGAAAATGTGGGTGACTGCATTCTGAGCAGTGCAAGCTGAGCTATGAATCAGCAGTTCCAGAATTATGCATGGTACCCTGACCTAGTTGGCATGAGACCCCCTGCTGGCCTGGAGGGGTAGAGAAAACTCCAGCAAGGTTTCTCATCTTCCTCCACAAATATTAGTGGAGAAGACATGGTCAATGTTTCCTAGTCTATGAGCCTTTTGGTACTGTGTGAGGTTTCATTGTGTCTCAACAAAATGTGTGTTCAAATCCTAACTTCTAGTACCTGTGAATGTACACTTATTTGGAAATAGGGTGTCATGGATTGAATTGTGTCTCCCCACCCCAAAATGTGTGTAGTCATTTGGCTAGTCCATGATTCTCAGTACTGTATGAAGTTTCTCTGTGCTGTAAACCATGCCTCTGTGATGTTAGTGAGGGAGGATGGGCAGCAGCTGTGTTGGTGGGGCAGGACTCAATGTGCCTTGAGGAAGTGTCGAAGAAGTCTCGAGGAAGTCTCTTGGGATATAAAGGAAAGAGAAACTAGCAGAGAGTTGGGGAGCTCACACAAATAAAAAGCAGTGCTAGTGCAGTAAAAAGTAGATCAACTTAACTAGACTTCACCATAAACTGAAAATTCTTTTAATCTCAACCCAGTATTGCAAGGACAGAATATCAGGGGTGGGGTTTGGGAACCATACTCTCTGGGGACATAGAGGCCAATTGGCATAACTAACCTATTTCTAAGAGAGTCTTCTGCACCCCATATTGGTGAGTGGTATCTGGGGTCTTAAAAGCTAGCAAGCTGCCATCTGAGGTACATCAAATGGTCCCAACTCATCTGGAACAGATGATTACCAAGAAGAGCAAACACATGAGGAAAAAAGAGCTCAGGAGACAGAAGGCAACATGTGAATGGGAGACTATATCAATGTGTGACCAGAAGAAACAGATGGTGCCCGGCCATCACCAAAGACAGCTGTGATGGTGCACACAATGTTGAGTCTCTGTGGCAACATGAGAGAAGGAGGGGTACAGCCCAAGAACTCTACTAAAAGGACACAGTTGATGGTCCAACATCCTGGGGGACCCTCTGGAAGCATGGCCCCTATACCTCCTGCTGCCCTTGTCCGGAAAATACTACTGAGGTCAACTCTTTGGACAAAAATGGACTGGACTTGAGGACACAATGTGACCATATGGCATGTGTACTTTATGGCTCTCTGCGTTTATAGGATGCTGTCCTACTGGTCTCTTTCTAGATGGGAGAGAAGATGGTGGAGAGGAGGGGGCAGGAGATTGTTCAAAGGATATGACAAATATAGAATGAAAAGGAGCGTGCTGTCACTGGGCAAGGAGAGCTGAAGGAGCTGTAGCCAGGAGGGCATGCTAAAGTAATTTGGATTGTATATTGTCACTTAATCACACACACACACACACACACACACACACACACACACACACACACACACACACACACACACACACACACACACACACACACACACACAGAGTAGTGCTAGGCCCAGAGGATGTCCTTGGAAAGACCTGATGTCCCCGTGCCTCAGAAGCTGCCAGTTCAGGGGAAGATTTGTGACAAGGACCTTCCTTCGGAGCCAAAAGAAAAAGCCTTCCCATGAAGCTGTTGCCTTGAATTTAGACTTGTAGACTACTGGACTGTGACTGAAGAATTTTTTTTTTTAAGCCATCCTCCTGTGGTATTTTTGTTATAGCAGCACTAGATGACAAAGACACAGGGTCATTAGAGATGTAGTCACTTAACATGAACTCATAATGGATCAGAGTAGTCATTAACCCAATACGAATGCTGTCCTTATGAAAAGCCAACACAAGACAGAGAAACAGACAGGGAGGATGGTCATGTGATAACAGAGACACTGGAGTAATACAGCCACAAGCCAATAAACACCAAAGACTGCTGACAACCATCAAAAGCTGCAAGAGGCAAGGAAAGATTCTGCTCTGGTCCAGGTTGCCATCCTCTTAAGTGGCCTCCCAGCCTCTTTTCTGTTTCCCCAAAGTCTGATATGATCATAACATCTTTTGAGTCAGTTCTTCAGGATCTCCCCCACTACCTACAGGTCAAGGTTCCAAAGTTGCATCAGGAGACATTAACCTCTGTACAGTCCTCCCACTTGTTTACTGAACAGACCTAGCTCATGAGCCTCTTCCTTACACCAGAAGTCCTTTTCCTGGTTCATCCCAGTGTTTCGGCTTAGCTCTCGCCTCCTTCCTTGTCTCTTGCAAGCAGATACAGATGTGTCTTTTTCTCTGTTATTGTCATACGGTCTTGTTTTACACATACAGATCTTATATTGGAAGTGTTTGTATATGCAGCCACCTTGTGCTCTAGACTAAATGGTCCTAGATGATAGAGGCCATATATTATAGTCTTAGTTTCTGTATATCTCCAGAGCCTGTGAATTAGGGGTTAATTCACATTTGCAGAGTGAATGAGGGTGGCCAGGAGGGAGTTCCCAGGGGAAGGATAAGCCAGATGGCAGACAGGCTGGGAAGACACACAGGGGTACATTCAAAAGCCACACCAATGCAGCAGCTTCTAGCCAGGTCTCCCAGTGGAATTGCTCTGATTGTAACATAGCCTTTGCTCACTCAGTATACTGGGTCTCTGCCAAACTCTGTCACTAATCTTATCTTTTTGGGGAGGCTAGCACTACCCAGGTGGGGTGGGAGAGGTAAGACTATGAATCTTGAGGACCCTTCAGGGGAACTGTACAAGACAGGCTCTAACATAGTTACAGGAGGTTTGAATTAGGAAGGAACCCCCACACCCGATAAATGTGAGGTACGCTTCTATCCTTCCACGCATCTATGCACTCACGCATTCATTTTCAATCTTCCATCTGCCCCTTGACCCTTCCTGTCTATCTACCCACCCATCTATCCATCTCCATTCATCCATTCACTATTCATCCATCCTGTATCCATCAATGTACTCATGCATCTATCCATTATTTCAGTATTTGTTACATAGTTGTAACGTATCAGGCACTCTTCTATGTGTAGCATATATGACAGAGAACAAGATATAAAATTTCTGCCCTTCAAGAACTTACATTCTAGAAGAGAGATCATAAGCAAACATAAAATAATACTACAACTTCAGAGAGTGATATGTGCTCTGAAAGCTGTCATACTGGGCATCACTACAAAGAGTGACTGTCACAGGTGGGCAGAGTCAGGGAGGGCTTCTTTGGTGAGGGTGACCATGGAGAATCTCTCAGGAGGTGACAGATGAGACCTAAATGGAAAGGAGACAGCGCTATGAAGATGCCATTTCCTGGTAGGCTGGCGAGGGTGTGAGGGGCCTCCAGCTGGCTGAGTTAACAGACAACCAGCTCAGGACACTATGGGCAGGAGGACCCTGGCTCTGCGGCCCTTGAGAGAGGTTCTAACCCTTTGGAACAGTAGTTTCTCTACATGTAAAAGGGAGTCACAGAAACCTTCCTTTCTAGGGCAGTTGTGAAGATAGACTTATAGGCAGAGCATGGGCCTTGGTATGGGGTAAGTTCTTGAACCCAGATATTTCCTGATTTTCATCTGAAGTGGAAGTCATCATCATACTTCTACTATCTGAACCCAGGTATTTCCTGATTTTCATCTCAAGTGGAAGTCATCATCATACTTCTACTATCTGAGTCTAAAGATGGGCAAGAAGACTAATCACCTTGGTTCTGGTCACCAGTTTCAGACTGACATCTGATTTTGGTTTCATTCCATATTTTTAAAATATTCTATGTACTCTCTATATTATTCATGTCATCCAGCTCTAGTTACTGTGAAACTAGAAGGTCACAGCTTGGCTCTGGGCTTAGAAATATGGCACCTGTCAGGAGAGTGATTTAGGAACTTGGCCTCCCCCAGTGGGACCACAGAGTAGTAAAATCAAGTCAACGATTCAATCGCTGTGGTGAAATAAAAGCTGAGAGAAATCTTAAGCTGCCATACTGATGATAAACTTTTTAATCAGTAAGCCTTTTCAGTCAGATGAAGTTGGACATTCCTCTCTCTGTCTCCAAATAGCTCAGCTTTAGAAGGAGGGTCAGAGTTAAAAAGAAATAAAAAAAACACATTGCAAAGGTGTGAGGCCACAAGACTCACAAACCCAGTCCACCAAGAGCTGCATCTGGAGTCTCCCTCTTGCTTTTTCTCACACATCTGGCTGTTCTTTTCCTTTTACGGTATGGGGTGCCGTGGTAAATGCCTAACAGCCAGTTCTCTGGAAGAACCAAAGCCCTGATTAGCAGCATTTCCCATTCCTGGGTGCAGATCCTCCTGCTATGGGTGATTTCAAGCTGCCCAGAAGGCATCACCAAATGCAGAGCTGGGAAGAGAATTTAAAAATCAGTTCTTGCAACTCGGTATATACTAGCTGCAGGTCACCACTGCTACACCATTACCCTACAAATAATAACCACCACCTGCTCTGGGTCACCACCACCCATCTGACAGTTTGTGGTGGCTTCCTTGCTGCTATGATGCTGGAAGCTATGCTGGTTGTATTTCAAATACCCGCAGGCCCATTCAAGCTAGACAGGCTTCAGCAGAGCTTGCAGACTAAGACAGACTGGGAAGAAAGGCCTCACAACCTGCTTCTGAAGATCTGCTGATGAAAAGCCTATAAATCCCAAGAGAATATTGTCTGACATGTCATGGGAAGATGAGCCTAGGTTGGAATGCACTCAAAATGCACAACGGCTGCAGCAATGGACTCGGCATGCCAACAATTGTGCAAATGGCACAGGACCAGGCAACATCTCATTCTGTTGTACATGGAGTCCCCACGAGTCACAGCTGTCTTAACAGCAACTACAACAACAGCAACAATAGCACTATTTCAGTGCACCACAGTTGAGAAGCACCTATCTCCAGAATGTTAAAACTTGTACCAACCACAGTAACTACAACATTCTGACTAGCAAAGACTACTCTCAGGTAGACACTGTATCAGGCACGGTATACATGATGTTTCATAGAATTTTAGCCATCCTTGTATGAAGCAGGGATGATTATTCTCAATTTAAGGAGGATGAAACTGTGGTTCAGAGAGGTGGTGTAACCCACACAGGTTCACACAGTTAGAAAGGGGCTGAGCAAGCATTTGAATGCTACTTGGTTTTCTCACTGCGGTCACCCCTCCCCATTCCAAGTCTTCCTCTGTCTTCCCTGGAATAGAACCTTACTTCCTAGCTGGCTTCAGGACTACAGTTTCTCTGGGGTCTTCCCGCAAGGCTTTTTTGCATATGTAATCATCCTCCCACAGTTCAGAACTAAGTCTAGTTTACTTGGCCTGGCTTCAGAGTGTAGCTGGTGCTTCCTCATGCAATCTCTATACTCCGGCAAAACGGGTTTCCTCAGGGCCCTGGGTGAGCTTAAAAGCATTGATTTCTGCCTCCTATCTTTTCCTTATCCCACTTACCTGTACTGTTCCCATTCCAACCCCGCTTCATCCTACCAGCTCTCTGAGACTTTCTTCGCCCCTCAGCTCTCTTTCTCTCTTGAATTTCTCCAGTTCTTTTGCCTGGACCAGTTGCTTGGTTCTTAGCACCTTTAAAAAAATTCCAGTTGGCCTGTTTAGATTTCTTATGGCTCCTAGAGGATTGCAAGCTACTTGACGGCAGAGACAAAGTGGCATATGTAAATTATCCATAAAGAATTACTTTCTTAAGCAGATGTTCAACAGCTGTGTCTGGAGCCAAACATTCCAGACTCATCCACTGCAGAGTAACTGCAAAGAAGAATGAGGGCAACTCTGGGGTCTCAGATGCAATGGTAACCTTAGGAAAAGCAATTCAATCTATTTTTACAAACATCACTAAACAGAAAATCTCATTTTCTCTCTGTCTAAACTATATTTAGAGCTATGAAGAGCAAAGAGAATGCAATCTTTATGAGCCTGGGTCTGGAAAAAAGAGGAGCTCTGCGCTCAGTTAAGGGCCACATGATATTTACTATAAATTGAGACTTCAACCTGAGGGGTTTTGGAAGGCAAAGGCAGTGAGCTTATACAGATGGGGCTGCAAACCACAAATTGAGCTGGTCTGGATGGCACCGGCCGTGATCTGCAGACCACTTGGGTTAAGAGGAAGCTGGCAACCCAGCCCTAGTGGTGTCTGAGGGCCTAGTGCTGGTCAGACCGAAAAGCCAATCTGGCCAGAGATGCAGTGCTGTGTCCTGGTGACTCATAAACACAGTGCTGTGGATGATGCCAGTGCAGATATGAAGACCCTTGTGGTCAGGGAGACTGGTACCCACTTGTCCTGAGCCTTTTAGCCTCAAACACAGCCCATATCAATGCAGTTGTACACTGTTCCATAAAGGAGTGTCAGGAAGGACTCCACTCGACAGAACAGCCGTGAGGCCCACAGTGGTCAGCTCTGCTTTGGAACTGCACTGAGCACACATCTGGCCTTTCTACACCAAGTGTAAACTCAGGGAAAGATGGACCTGGAATACGTGCAGGGTGCGAGGCAGGGGAAGGAGAGACTGCCCTTCTCCATGTGGTTGTTTTATTTCTAGGATCCTCTGGCCCCTGAGCTTTGTACAGTGTGGGCATATGATAGGTGCTCAATAAATTCTCAAGAGGCATCTCAAGAGGCATTCTCTTGAGATGTAAAGAAGCTAGCAGAGACAGCTGGAGATCTCATACCGTCAGGAAAGAAGCAGTGGCAGGAGCAGAGCACGTCCTATGGGTCCAGGATCCCTGTGCCTCAGAATCTCTCAGTTCAGGAGAAGAATGATGACAGGGACCTTCCTCTCAGAGCCAACATGAAGACTTCCCCTGGAGCTGATACCCTGAATTTGAGCTTGTAGCCTACTGGACTGTGACAGAATAAAATCTGTCTTTTTAAAGCCATCCACTTGTGCTATTTCTGTTATAGCAGTAATAGACAATTAAGACAGTCACTCTGAATAGTCACAATTTTCAGAGTTTAAGATTTTGCTAAGAATCATTAAAGAGGCCAACAGAGGGAAAATAGTTGAACAATTTTAAGTATTCTCTTATTTATGGGAAACAAAATGAACTCATTTTATGGAAAGATTGTATTGATAAAGTGATATTAAAGGTAAGTTGCATATCCTAGGGGATAATAATAATAATAGTTGATTCGACATTTATCACATGCAAGAGGGGAAATTATGGCAGATTGGGTAACTGTTTTTTTTTGCCCACCCAGCATAGCATTCTCTTCTTTTTCATTTTGGTAAAAGTCCCCTGATTGCTACTTACCCTCTTCTACTACAGTCTGTTACCAAGGCTGACCCTCTCCTGGCTAAACAGTGGCCCCAAATGAGGCCACCACATTTACTCCCAAGCTCTGACTCCTGCTGGAACTGATGACTGTTGAGCCATGTATGTTCATGACGCTGTTACCCAGGTCCCCCAGCATTGCTCTGGATCCCCCTGTTGTGATACCTGCCTGCCATTTTTCTTTTCCATTCTGGGAATGCCACACAGCCTTTCAATACATTTCACTTTTTGCATAAATTTCCCATAGGTAATTTCTGTTTTGCCTGCACCCAACTTGAATAAATTAAAAGGCCATTTCAGAAACGTGACACTAAAGTGAGATGTGTTTTCCTGCTGCTGCTGCTGCTGCTAAGACTGATTAACACCAGACCTTGTAGGTATCAGCCTCAGCCTCTTCCTGGCAGCAGCCAGTTGAAACATTGGAAATTTTTAACACAAACAACTCTTTACAGAAAATCCTGGTACCTGCAGCCAGGCCAAGGCTTGCAAGAACAAAGTGGTCAGGTTCTTGAAATGGAAGAACAGCTAGGAATGATGCACTATCCATCCCTGGCAAAGGGAGAATGCTGACCTTGGATGAGAAAACAGGCTTCTAAGTAACTGTGCGAAGTAGGAATGGCCCAGGTGATTATTACCCAGAATTTAATATTTATGCCAGCATGAACTCACAGCAATAAAGCTCCATCTCATATCTTTTGCGGAACGAGGTGGGGCCTTTATAGTGAGGCCATGCATGAATGAATGAAGAAATACTCCAAATGATGGCAATAAACTCTCATTTTCCATCCTCGCTGCCATTTCATTCACTTCATTCAGGAAAGCCCTTGCTCAGCAAATAATAGTTACCTGAGATTAGAAATGAAGCAGAGAAACAGACGGGAAGATGGGACACACTTGTGTTTCTTTCTGTTACCAAAACAAAGGAAAGGAAAAAAGGTAGCAGCAAAAAGCTCTAATTAAGAATTGAAGATAAGGCCAGACTCTTGCTGAGATGCAAATAGATAATGCCACCAGAGCCCTCTCCAAATAGAAGGGTAAGAAGGCATTGTCCAATTTTGTGTTTTATGAAAAAGCTACCGAATGTAAAACAAAAAACACCTACAGGCTCCATGGTGTCAAATGTCCTGCCTAACCAGTGAACACCCAATGGTCCCGGAGATAATTTTTGTGTTTCTAATATGTGTTAGAAACCCTGGTGACATAGTGGTTAAGTGATACAGCTGCTAACCAAAAGGTCAGCAGTTCAAATTCACTAGGCACTCCTTGGAAACTCTATGGGGCAGTTCTCCTCTGTCTATATGTTTGCAATGAATGGGAATCGATTCAATGGCACTGCTTTGTTTTTTTGTTTGGTTAATACGCTTTATAGTTTCCACAGATGGTCTTTTACATTTTCCTTCCAGTAGTTGAGCGTCTACTGTCATAGTTAAAAGGGTCATGTCGCAAGTATGCTTCACAGCATTTTTTTTTTTTTTTTAAGGCCAGCTACACTTTACTGAGAATGCAGATTTCTCCCCATTGATCATTGTGGTGCAAATGGTTAATATACTTGATTGCTAACCCAAGGGTTAGGGATTTGAGCCCACCCAGAGGTCTTTCAACAGAAAAGCCTGGTAATTTACTTCTGAAAAGTCAGCCACTGAAAACCCTATGGAACACAGTTCTACACTGACACACATGGGGTTGCTGTGAGTTAGGTTAGACTCAGTGGCCACTGGCTTCTCAAAGTGTTGCTGCTAAGGACAAAGGCATATGTTTAAGGACAAGGATATGTAAGGGTGCATAATAAAGGCAACATGATACCTATGGCATTTCCAGAAACCACAGAAAAGGCCCAAATGGCATTTATGATCAAATGATTTACAGGGGACAGTTTTAGTCCTGCAGTGTATTTCTCCTTCTCCTGGTAGGACCACCTTGGTTGTCCTTTTGGCAACCAACTCTCCCCCATGTTGACCCCAGGCTTGGGGGTAGGGAGGTAGATGTAGGGTTGTTCCTGTACCAGTTCCCCTGGGGTTGATCCAGGCTAATGGCCAGTCATTGGTGTGGGCTGGCCATGTGATCCACTTTGGACCAATGAAACCCAAGCCCAGGAACTCCACTGGAACCTTGGGAAGCAATGTCCCTGAGCTCTGCACCAGAGATGGTGAGCTATAAACCTGCTGGCCCTCTTAGCCTGTGAGGTCAAAGACTATCTGAGAATAAAGCTCACGACCCCAAGGAAAATCTAGAAGGAGAAGGATTCCTGATAGCCCCACCCTGATGAGACATGTAGTACCTGTGTCCCTGCATGCGCTGTTCTCATTGGCTGATGTTGAGGACTGTTCCTATATGCATACTTCCCAAGAATACTCAAACTCACCACTGCCATCTACATGGGATTTCCAGTCCTGTGAGTAATCAATTCACTTTTTCCCCCCTCATGCTAGTGTGAGTTAGCTTTCATTCATAACTAAATTTTCCTGAGAAGTGAGTTTCTTCTGACCAGACTTAGTCTTGAGGAGGCCAGGCTGGTTCCTAGCGATCATTACCTGGCTGATAAGTAAATTCATTACTGCTGAGTGTGAATGCTGAAGTAACAAGTCTTTCTGCCTGCAGATTTGAAAGGACAATCTTGTATGTGTGTGTGCATGTGCTTAGAGGTAAATTCCAGAGCAGCGAAGCTCTAGTTGGCTTGTGTTTCCCTGCCTGAAGTCTCCTTTAGCCCGCAACTCGGTAATGATCGCTAGGAACCAGCCTGGCCTCCTCAAGACTAAGTCTGGTCAGAAGAAACTCACTTCTTAGGAAAATCAGCCACTACCTTCTGTCTGGACTTGGTTGAGGCATTTCACAAAGTTCATGTGGAGAAAAGATGTAAGATGGCAGAAATAACAGAAATAGTAGAAATCCCCCTGGTGGAGTGACCATTTCTATTGGGTACTGGACTCTCACCCTTTCATCTATTGATCTGTCTACAAGGTCCCTAAGTGTATTGGACAGAGACAGGACCAGGTGAACTGTCGGTGAGTTGACTACACGCAAGCGTCTCTGAGCTGTTTGCTTCTGGGTGGTAGAGAATGAGTTTGAAACACATTTTCCTCACTACTGGGTTGAACTATAATCAGTACCTTAGTTAAAAGCCTAAAGTGCTAGGATTGTTTTGAGCTGAGAGATAGTTGGCTTGAATCATACTAATATTTGAAAGCAATAGACCTATCTTTATCCCTTAAAGTGCCTTTAATAATGGCTCAGACATGCACTGTCATTTTAAAGACACTTTGTAGAATGTTTTTACCATTTTAATAAAAACACAGGTGATGTACCAACAAGCTTAATAGGGCTGAGTTTTTAGAAAAGCAAAGTTGTTTTATACATTTCTCTACACTTTCATTATGTACGTGTTTAACACAATTCATGGTAAATGTGATGCTGTGTGGTAAGTTAAATGGCCAGTTACACAGAGCAAAACAATGTCTGTAACACTGAAAAGCAAGTGGCAGTATGGTGTTTTTCCAGAACAGAAAATACGTGAGGATAAATAGAATATAAAAGGTAAAACAGAAAATGTTGCACCAAGGCATTTTTGCCTTGCTGGCTTACACAGGCATGGCAACTGGGTTTGCCCATACCTTAAGATGTGCACCCAAGAACACAAAATACAACAGAAACCTGTGTCCTGCTGATTTCTGTCTGAGGAGAGTTCTTTCTTTAACATACAATTAATTAAGACAAAGTACAGAGATTTTAATTAATTAATTAACTAAAATTAATTATAGATCCATGCTGTATTGATTGAGTTGTGTCTCTCAGAAAGGTTAGTTGAGAGACTGTTATAAGATGGTGGACTAGACACATGTCTCCTCGATGCCCTCTGAGAACTAAGCCCTGGAGTGATACTTGTATGGAGCACCGGACATTTGGGGAACCCTAAGACCTGGCATAGTATTGTCAGATTTGATTAGGCACCAGTATTGCACTAAACTATCTCTCTCAAAGACGAGCCAGTGGCCACTGACCTCTGCTCCTGCTGACTCACTGTATCAGAGAACTGCAGCTTCTGGGAAGGGCCTATAAGGTACTTTCATTCTCAGCTGGAAGGTGGTGTCTGCTGCACCTGAGGGCCCACTTTTGGAAGCAGTTGGACAGCTCTCCACACAGAAGTAAAGTTTTCTTTTAAAGCCCTCTGTATTTGACTGGAGACTTGACTGCTGAGAGGCTATGAAGCTTCTCTCTCACCCTTCACTGATCCACATTGTAGGGTAGGCTGATGGACCCTAGTGTCTCCATAAGTAGGGTGCCGTCTTTGCCACACAGGAGATGGAGACTGCCACCCCAGAGAGTCTACCTGGGGCAAATCACTACAGTACATAGAGATGGCTGGTGTTCAACTCCACTCTTAGAACTACACCTCTGTTGAGGTAACACCAGTGAAATCCAACAGCTTCTAGATGGCACACAGACAACAGACCATAGTTAACCATTTAAAGAAACAGTCAACCTTAGCTCCAAAAAACTCCCAAAATAAAGAATCAAAAAACTTCTCAGATGAAGAAGTTGTTCTGAAACTATCGGAGGCTGAGTACAAAAGAATTATATATAGAATCCTCCCAGAGAGTAAATAAAATGCAGCAGAACAAAATGAAAAATTAAACTATTTGAACTGATAGAACATTAGCAATCTGAAATACAGCAGATCAATAACAAAATTACAGAATCAATTCAGTTCAAAGCCAAAAGAGCTGAATTGAGGAGATGCCAGTCACACTTAGTGATCTTGAGGATAGAGCAATCAACACCAGCATCTATGGGGAGAAATCAGAGAAAAGAAATAAGAAAATTGAAGAAGCATTATGAAACATGAGGAAGTCTATTAAGAGGAATAATTTACTATTAATTGGAGTTCCTGAACAAGGAGGGATAGAAGTAAATACAGAGAGCATTGTTGTAGAGTTGCTGACAAAACTTCCGTGAAATTATGAAAGAGAACATAGATATCTAAGACATGTATCAAATGCCACAAAAACCAGACCCCAAAAGAAAGACACCAAGACATATTATAATCGAGTTCAATAAAATGAAGCGTAAACAGATGCTGTTAAAGGCAGCAAGGCTCAAAGTAAAGCTAACATTCAGCGAGAAACCCTGTAGGCTTCATTTCACTTCTCTGCAGAAATGATGCTGGCAAGAAAGCAGTGAGATGGCACATTCAAAGCCCTCAAGGAGAAAAACTTCTGACCAAGAATTATATATCCTACAAAATTTTGTCTCAGATATGATGGTGAAATTAAGATATCTGCAGATAAACAGAAGCTTAGGGACTTTGTAAAAACTAAACCAAAACTACAAGAAATACTGAAAGAAGCTCTTGACTTAGAAGACAAAATCATTAAGTGTATGTTTGAGGAGGCAGTGTGCAACACAGCATTCTAAGTCCTACTCGCTTAGGGAAATCAATAAGCTGAATCAAAACTATATAATTATTAGAAGGGAACCAGTGATCATAACACAAAAACTATGACATCACCATACTAAAAACAGGGATATATTACAGTAAGTATGCCCCTTTCAGATGGAGAGGAAATTAAAAACACATGAAGAAGTTAAAGTACAGTTTAAACTTAGAATAGTAAGGGGGATATCTTAGAGGTAGCCACAAAGCAAAACAAAAATATGACATATTAAAACAAGAAGCATAATACAGGACTCTCAACAAACACAAAACTAACACTCAAAAAGATAAGTCATCCCATAAAGAAGAATGACCCAGAACAGAATATTAAGAAAAACATAGAAAACATCAACATAAAAACAAATGCATCAAAATGACAGCACTAAACATGTACCTATCAATAATTACACTGAATGTAAATAGACTGAATGCTCCAATAAAGAGACAGCAAGTGATACCATGGATCAAAAGACACAGTCAATCTATATGTTGCTTACAAGAAACACACCTAAGACTGAAAGATATGAACAAACTGAAAATCAAAGGATGGAGGAATATACACCAAGCTGACAACATACAAAAAGAACAGAAGAGTCCATACTAATCTCTGACAAATTAGACTTTAATGTAAGATCTACCATCATGGACAAGGAAGGTCACTATTTATTGCTGAAAGTTTCAATACACAAGCAGGTCATAACAGTATTAAATATTTAGGCACCGAATACCAGAGTATCTAAATACATTGAACAAACACTGACAACATTGAAAAATGAGATAAATCATTCCACAATAATTGTGGGAGACTTCAACACTCTACTTTCAGTAATGGACGGATCATCCAGAAAAAAGCTCAGTAAAGATACAAGATCTTATTGTAACAATCAACCAACTAGAACTTATTGACATATACAGAACTTTTCACTCATCATCACATAAGTACACCTTCTTCTCCAATGCACGTGGAACATTCTCCAGAATAGACCATGTGTTATGACATAAAGCAAATCTCTACAAAATCCAAACCACTGAATTATTGCAAAGCATCTTCTCAGACCATAAAGCTGTAAAAATTGAAATCAATAGCAGAAAAATTGTAGGTAGAAACTTCAACTCATGGAAATTGAACAACATCTTGTTCCATGGGTTATAGAAGAAATCAAGGATGAAATAAAGAAATTTGTGGAATCAAATGAGAATAAAAACACATCCTATCAGAATATATGGGATACAGCAAAAGCAGTGCTCATAAGTCAATTTATCTCTATAAATGCATACCTCTGGAATGAAGAAAGGGCCCAAATTAAAGAATTAACCCTACGGCTTGAACAAGTAGAAGGAGCGCAACAGAGGAACGCCTCAGTCATCAGAAGAAAACAGATAACAAAGATTAGAGCAGAGCTGAATGAATTAGAGAATATAAGAACAACTGAAAAAATTAACAAAACCAAAAGTCAGGTCTTTGAAAAGATTAATAAAATTGATAAACCATTGGCTAAACTTAAAAAGAAAACCAGGACAGGATACAAATAATCTGAATAAGAAATGAGATGGGAGATGTTACAACAGACCCAGCTGAAATCAAAAGTATCATAATGGAATACTATGAAAGACTATACTCTAACAGATTTGAAAGCCTAGAGGAAATGGACAAATTTCTAGATTCACATCACCTACCAAAATTGTCAGAAACAGAACAACTTAATAAACCCATCACAGAGGAAGAGATTGAAAAAGTCATCAAAAAATTACCAACCAAAAAAAATCCTGGCCAAGCTGTCTCCACTGGAGAATCTACCAAACTTTTAGAGAACACTTAACTCTAATACTACTGAGGCTGTTTTACACCATCGAAAGTGATGGAATACTCCCATATTCATTCTATGAAGCCAGCATAACCCCGATACCAAAGCCAGGGAAAGATCCCACAAAAAAAGAAAATTACATACAAATATCACTCATGAAGCTGGATGTACAAATCTTCAACAAAATCCTAGCCAACAGAACTCAACAGCATATCAAAACAATAATTCACCATGACCAACTTGGTTTCATTCCAGGGATACAAGGCTGGTTCAACATCAGGAAAACAATTAATGTGATCAACCACTTAAATAGCGCAAAAGATAAGAATCACCTGATTTTGTCAATTGATGCAGAAAAGGCATTTAACAAAGTGCAACATCCATTCATGCTAAAAAACTTTCAGCAAAACAGGAATAGAGGGGTAATTCCTCAACACAATAAGGGGCCATGAGTCGGATCCGACTCGATGGCACTTGGCTGGTTTGGCATGCACAGCAAGCCACCTTCATCATCCTGAATGGTGAAAGATTGAGAAAAATTCCCTTTGAGAATGGGAACTAGACAAAGATTCCCACTCTCACCATTTCCATTCAACTTTGTACTAGAGGTTCTAGCCAGAGCAATTAGACAAGACAAAGAAATAAGGGGCATCCATATTGGCAATGAAGAAGTAAAACTTTCCCTATTTGCAGATGATGATTATATATACAGAGAATCCTAAGGAATCCATAAGTAAACTACTCAAACGAATAGAGGAGTTTGGCAAAGTATCAGGATATAAAATAAACACAATTAAATCAGTATACCAACAGAGTTCATCAAAGAAGAAATCTCCAAATCAATACCATTTACTACAGCCTCAAGATGATAAAATACCTAGGAATAAGTCTAACTAGAGAAATAAGAGACCTGTACAGAGAGGACTACAAGACCTTACTGCAAAAAAATCAATTATAAGCTAATTATAGAAACCTACCCTACTTATGGATAGGAAGACTTAACATTGTGAAAATGTCTATTTTAACCTAAAGTGATCTACTTATATAATGCAAGCCCAATTCAAATTCCTGTGTCATTTTTTATGAGCTGGAGAAACAAATCACCAATTTTGTTCAGGAAGGGAAGAAAACCCAGGTAAGTAAAGCACTGATGAAGAAGAGGAACACAGTTGGAGGCCTCACACTACCTGACCGTAGAACTTGTTACACTGCCACAGAAGTCAAAACAGCCTGGTACTGGTACAAAAAAAAGACATATAGACCAATGGAATAGAGTGGAGAACCCAGAGATGCCACCATCCTCTCATGAACAGTTGATATTCCACAAACACTGTAAGATTGCATACTGGGGTGAAAACAGTCTCTCTAACAATTGGTGTTGGCAAAATTGGATATCCATCTGCAAAAAACTGAAATAAGACCCATATCTCACACCTTACACAAAAACTAACTCAAACTGGATAAAAGACCTAAATATCAAATCCAAAACAATAAAGATCACACATGAAAAAATAGGAATCAATGATGGATGTTCTAATACACACCTTAGACAGACTTCAAAATTTACAAAGCATGATCAACAGAAACTTGATACATCGGAACTATTAAGAATCAAACACTTCTGCTCATCCAAAGACTTTATCAAAAGAGTTAAAAGACCACCTACAGAATGGGAAAAAATATTTGCAACTACATGTCAGACCATCGTCTGATCTTCATAATGTACAAGGTTCTGCAAAATATCAACAAGATAAAGGTAAATAACCCAATTAACCTATGGGCAAAGGAGATGGGCAGACACTTCACTAGAGAGGATATACAGGCAGCAAAAAGACACATGAGGAAATGTTCATGATCATTAGCTATCAGAGAAATCCAAGTCAAAACTACAATGAGATACCATCTCACACCAACAAGTTTGACCATAATTCAAACAACAAAACAACAAATGATGGAGAGGCTGTGGAGAGATTGGAACTCTCCTGCATTGCTGGTGGGATTGCAGATATTAAACCTCTTTGGAAAGCAATCTTGTGCTTCCTTAAAAAGATGGAAATAGACATTCCATTTGATTCAGTAATCCCACTGCTTGAAATTTATCCTTCAGAAACAAAGGCTGTGCATGAACAGACACATGCACAAGAATGTTTATTGAAGCACAGTTTACAATAGCAAGAAGACAGAATCATCCTAGATGCCCATCAACTGATGAATGGGTAAACAAACTACGGTACATATACTTAATGGAACACTATGCAATGACTAAAACACAATGATGATTTTAGGAAACATCTCACAACTTCGTTTCAACTGGAAGACATTCTGCTGAGTGAAATCAGTCAGTGACAAAAGGACAAATATTGTATGAGACCCCCACTATAAGGATTTAGAAATAGACCATGTACAGAAGAAAAGACTCTTTGATGGCTATAAGGACAGGGAGGTGGGGTGAGGGTTTATCATAAATTAGATAGTTGATAGAGATTAGAAATTTTGTTCATTTACTGTTAAAATGTAAATATACTATTGATTTTAAAAAAAAAAAGGTAAGTTGAAATCTTAACCCCTGTACCTGTGAAGGGAAACCCTGGTGGTACAGTGGGTTAAGTGCTACCACTGCTAACCACAAAGTCGGCAGTTCAAATCCACCAGGCACTCCTTGAATACTCTGGGGGTCAGTTCTACCCTGGCCCCTAGGGTCACCATGAATTGGATCCAACTCGATGGCACTTGGCTTGGCTGTACCTGTGAATGTGATCTTGTTTGGAAATAAGATCATTGAAGATGTGATCAGGTAACATGAGGTCACAGTGGAGTAGAGTATGTCCTAAACCTAATGTATTATTGAGTGGTATCTTCTAAAAAAGAACAGAATAGTCCCAGAGACACACATGGCAGAGGGTACCATGTGGAGGTGAAGCAAAGGCATCAACAGGCTCAGGAAGGCCAAGGACTGAAGCAGCTACTAGAAAGTGAGAGAGACAAAGAAGGACCTTCTCTGCAGCCACACTGTCAATTTGGACTTTCAGCTTCCTGAACTGTGAGAAAATCAATTCTTATTTTTTAAAGCCACCAGCTTGTGGTATTTTTGTCTGGCAGCCCTAGGAGACTAAGACACATGTTTTATTTTCCATTATATCTGTTGTGTATAGATCAGCCTGTCACAAATTAAGTCTGACACTTGCAGAGTTTGGTCTTCACGATGGAGTGAGAACTTCAAAAGACGTGACTGCTATTATAACACACAGATTCTCTTATCCACTGGAGCCCTCACATAAGGCACTCTTCTGAATTTTAATAGTGTCTATTAAATACCTGAGAAACTCCTAGGCAGAGTGCTTGCCCGCCGTTAGCAAACTTTGCTGAGTTGATTGTATTAAGGTAAAGCCTCCTGAAATAAACTAACTCCTGGTTAGTCATTCACTATGCCTGCAACAACTCACCCTTGCCTGTGTCTCCCAGTACTATTTTCTCATGGAATATCTTGCACACTGGAAACTTTTCTTCTTTCATCCTATCTGATTAATTACGTGGCAAGACTGCTGAAGAATGAGGCCCACAGTTATGGAAAAATAGGATATCTAAAAATTTCCCTGTCCCAAAGTTACAGAAACTTGTAACTGAGGAGTCTCCGGAAAAGAGCAGATTCCTGTTCTCCATTCCAGGCTATTTTCTCTGTCATGGTGGTCTTCCCAAGTCACCTTTACTTGTCACCAAGTACTCTGGCCACCAGGTTTTGTGTTCCAGCAGCTAGGGAGGTAGGCCTTTTTCCTCTTGAGCTCCAGTGTGCCCTCAGAATTCTTCCCTGTTTATGCTAGTTTGTCCCACTGGATGCCCTTAGAATGGGATGATGTTTTTCCTCCTGAGATACCAAATACTGCAAGATGGTGACTGTGGTTGGCCCTCACTCCTTTCTTTTCCAGTTCTAGCTTCTTCCATTGTGGCCCATACTACAGGGTTTTGAGTCCTCTCTGGTTTTAAATAATGATGAAGACCAAGTTCTTATGAGGTAGCCACTTTAATAAGAGCTGTACACTTGCTGAACTTTAACTCAACATCAACCCCACTGAAATTCAGGTTCAGGGCAGTTAAGCTTGTTTCCCAAGTTCCCACAGCTGTAAAGTGGCAATGCCACAGCTGGAAGAAATCCAGTTTTTTTCTGATTTTAGAGACATCCTTTGTATACCTTCTACATGGAATTTATATTTATATATAGATATTTTACAGGATTTGGTTGCTTATCTATGCCAATAAATTTGGAAGGCAGGCACCCGGCCAACAACTAGAAGAGATACCTATTTGTGTCCATTCTAAAGAGAGATAATCCAACAGAATGTGGACACTATTGAATGATACCATTGATATCACATGGCAAGTCAAGTTTTGCTGAAGATAATTCCAAACGTACATTGACAGGGAACTGCCAGAAATTCAAGCTAGATTCAGAAGAGAGCGTGGAATGTGGGGTATCATTGCTAATGTCAGATGGATCTTGGCTGAAAGCAGAGAATACCAGAAAGATTTTTACCAGCTTAACAACACTACTATTTAAACACAATTGAGTTTTCCAATCTTCCTTGTAAAAAGAAGCATTAATGGGGAGGGCAAAAGCCCAGCATACAGTTTAATGGTCCTAAGTACAAGATAGTTGCGGGGCCTTAAGATTCTCTGTTGTGGATTGAATTGAGCTCCTCAAAAAGATACACTGGAATCCTACCCCTCAGGACCTGTGAATGTAACTGTGTCTGGAAATAAGGTCTTTTAAGATGTAATCAGTTAACGTGAGGTCATTACAGAGGAGGGGGAGTCCTAATCCAGTTGGTTGTCGTTAGGTACTGGTGAGTCGGTTCTGACTTTCAGCGACCCCAGGTATGGCAGAATGAAACCCTAACCGGCCCCTCACCACCCTCACCTTCACTGTTATGTTTGAGCCCACAGCTGCAGCCACTGTGTCAATCTACCTCCTGGAGGATCCTTCTCTTTTTGGGGGACACTCTACTTTATCAAGCATAATGTCCTTCTCTTGGGACTGATCCCTCCTGAAAACATATCCAAAGTACGTGCGATGTAGTCTTACAATCCTTGCTTCTAATGAGCAGCCTGGCTATACGTCTTCCAAGACAGATTTGTTCATTCTTCAGACAGTCTATGGTATATTCAATTTTCTTCACCAGCACCATACTCCAAGGCATCTTCTTCTGTCTTTCTTATTCATTGTCCAAGTTTTTGCATGCATATGAGGTGACTGAAAAGGCAGTGGCTTGAGTCAGGTGCACCTTAGTCCTCAAAGTGACATCTTTGCCTTTCAAAAGATCTTCAAAAAGATCTTTTGGAACAGATTTTCTGTATACAAGGTGTCTTTTGATTTCTTGACAGCTACTTCCATGGGTGCTGATTGTGGATCCAAGTAAACTGAAATTCTTGACAACTTCAGTGTTTTCTCCATTTACCATGATGCCACTTACTGGATCTGTTGTGCAGATTTTTGTTTTCTTTATGTTGAGGTGTAATCCATACTGAAGGTTGTGATCTCTGATCCTTGTCAGTAAGTGCTTCAAGCCCTCTTTACTTTCAGCAAGCAAGGCTGTGTCATCTTCATAGACCAGGTTGCATTAATAAGACTTCCATAATCCTGTTCTTCATATAGTCCAACTTAGATTATTTGCTCAGCATATAGTTTGAAGAAGTATGATGAAAGGATGCTATCTGGACACATCCCTCTCTTGACTTGAACCCACACAGTATCTCCTTGTTCTGTTTGAATGACTGCCTCTTGATTAATGTACAGGTTCCTCACGAGAGTAATTAAGTGTTCTGGAATTCCCCTTCTTTACAGTGTTACCCATAATTTGTTATGACCCTCACAGTTGAATACCTTTTCACATTCAATAAAACACACATACTCTGCTTTGAGCCAAGATCCATCTGATGTCAGCAATGATATCTCCTGTTCAACATCCTCTTCTGAATCTGTCTTCAATATCTGGAAGTTCCCTCTTAATGTACTGCTACAACTGTTTTGTAATCCAGTGTGAGTGGTGTCTTTATAGGTAAGAGAGGAGATACGGAGAAGCAGAGGTGAGATGGCCATGTGGTGGTGAACCTGCGAGGCAAGGAATGCCAAGGAACATCTGCAGCTACCAGATGTTGGATGAGACAAGGAAGGACCTTTCCAAAATCTGACTGAGAAAAACATGACCTTGCTCTGAATTTGGACTCCTAGCTTCTGGAACTGTGAGACAATAAATTTTTATTTGAAGCAACCCAGTATGTGGTATTTTGTTACTTCAGTCCCAGTCAACTAGTATGTTCTCTTAGTTTACTTTGTAAGCCTCCAGCTCCTTAAAAAAAATACCTTGAACTTGTTTTAAGCCTTGACTGTAGCTTTGAATCAAAGTTTCAGCACCAGATTTCTCAGTCTTGACACTAAGACACTTCTACCCTAATCGTACAGAATAGAACTGCCCCATAGAGTTTCCAAGGAGTGCTGGCCTTTGGCTATCTGCCATAGCACTTAACGACTATGCCACCAGGGTTTCTTACTAACAATCAGGATTAAGTAATTACTATGGGGGCTTTTCTGCACCTTGCAGGATGTTTAGCCCTGCAACCTTGCCTGCTAGATACCAGAAGTACCCCTCCTTCCAAAATGTTCCAGATATTTCCCAGTGTCAGGTGGGGGTGGGGAGCGGTATTACCTCTGGTTAAAAAATCACTCTTATAGTATATTTCAGTCATCCGAAGATGGGCCATTTGCTCTTTTTACTTGGAGAAATGCAAGACTCCGGAGGAATGAGTAATGCTTCCTAAAACCTCTGTCCTTTCTCCAAATCCAGACTACTGGAATCAGGTGGCTGTAGTGAACTGGGGAGGACATAAGGTCAGGAACTGAGAAGTACACATCAAATAGATTTGCCACATTCCTGACACAGACAGCAGGCACAGAATGCAGAAGTAACTCTCGGACTCTACTGTGCAGGATGATAAAGTCCATGAATAAATGGTTTACTTCCTTGTAGCAAAATGAAATTGTTTATTTCATTCTCCTGTCATCATGCGTGACTTGCTCTGGACAAATATAAATAGGTCTGGTGACAAATGTGCTTTAAGAGGTACACTGTGGGTGGCAATGAAATCCCAGCTTCCTAAGCAAATAAGTGTTTATTGGTGTCTGCTGCGTGCAGGGCCCTTGTAGGTGGCATGACGGATACAAAGACTACTAAGACACAATTCCTGTGCTAAGGCAACATTTCTTAACTATAGCATGTGCACAGCCCAGAGTGGGGGAGGCTTCGTACAAATGTATGGAATCTCTCAGCCTCAGTTGCATTTTCTGTAAAATGGGGACAATAAGTTCCCTTTAGGGTTGTTGGGAGGATGAAATGATGTTTTTAGTTGCTGTCAAGTCGATTTTGACTCCTAGCAACCCCATGTGTACAGAGCAGAACTGTGTTCCACAAGGTTTTCAAGGCTGTGACCTTTTGGCATATCGTCAGGCCTGTCTCTGGTGCTGTTAGCAGTCAAGTGCTCTGTTTGCTTTACTCAGGAACTTCACGAAATGATAAAACCAAAATAAAATGCCTGGCACTTGGTAGCTACTCAGTAAAGCATAATTCTCTTAGGCTGTCCATCATTGCTGTTTTGCTTAGGTGCAAACTATTGAAAGACATGTCTGTTTCATGTATTTTCCAGGGAGAGTCCTAGAGGCAAGTGTGGCAAGTACAGAAGGATAACCTGAAAACTCAGAGACAGAAAAACTCAAAATCAAGTGCAGCATTCTATAGCTTCATCCATCATCTTATAAGAACGGTTATCTTAAACCAGGGCTTTAACCCACTTCATTTACCTGTGAATCTCTGCTAAGAATTCGCATTTGTAACAAGTTTTGTGGGCAGTGCTAATATAACTGTTTAGGGACTAATTCTGAGAACCACTAATAAAGCTGTGGTTCTCAAAATTTATTTAATATGTAGATTCAAATTCAGTATACTTGCAAGTGGAAATGCAACTTCTCAGCGGGGGTTTGAATGAGCAGATCTGAAGTCCTACCTTAATCGTCAATTCTACCCCAAACCTGGTGGCATAGTGGTTAAGTGCTATAGCTGCTAACAAAAAATCTGGCAGTTTGAATCCACCGGGAGTTCCTTGGAAACTCTATGGGGCAGTTCTCTGTACTACAGGGCCCCTGTGAGCTGGAATTGACTTGACAGCAGTCGGTACTCTCTTTAAGCAGCAAGAAAGCATACATTTCAGAAGCTTAGTCAAAATACACAAAGACATGGACCTTGAAGGAGTGAACTTCAGCTTAAGAGAAAATGCACTGATGTGAAACAGTTCATTTTGTAATTATGCCAGAAAATCTCTGTCTCTGAATTAGTGCTGCCCTCCCAGAGAGTTCACACCCAGGGAGCATGGGTATCTGCTGAGGGGTGGAGGATGGAATTGACACCATACAACTAACAGTGTGATTGCACTCACACTCTGTAACCCTTTGCCTAAAATTGGACCCTTACAACTAAGTCAATAGAAAAAAATTCCAATTAAACTTTGAAAGATTTTTTTCCCAATGATAGTAACATTACAGAGTTCAGTTTGCTGAAAAATGAGCACTGAGGGCTTTCAACCATTTTCTAATGGAGCTGAAATTCAGTTCTAAGAATAGTCACCACGTAATTGGCGAGGAAGGAGTACTTAATTCCTGGAAAAGCAGCGACAGGGAAGCAAGACTGTCCAAGGCAGTGGGGCCTGTGTGGTTGAGGGGCTGCTGTGGTCTGGTTCCAGGACAGTCCCCAGGACACCACAGTGGCTCACACCCTGAGAGGGGGGCTCCTGGTTGAATACACACACCAGGCACATAGCAAGTGTTTCCCCCCAAACCCTAAACTTCTTCCTTGGATGTGAGTTTAAGCTTATTACCAGTGAGTACCAAACCAAACCTGCTGCTGTCAAGTCGATTCCGACCCAAAGCAGCCCGAGAGGACAGAGTAGAACTGCCCCATAGAGTTTCCACGGAGTGCCTGGAGGATTTGAACCGCAGGCCTTCTGGTTAGCAGCTGTGGCTCTTAACCACTATGCCACTAGGGTTTCTATCGTCAGCACAGTACAGGAAATTTAAAGAACCACCTGAGTGCTCATATTCTGGATCTAGGTGAGAACCATGTTGTTGTTGTTTTGTGTCATCGAGTCCATTCCGCATCCCAGTGACACTTCAGAACTGCTCCCTAAGGCTTCTATGTTGTATTCGTTGCAGGAACAGATGGCCAGGTCTTTTCTGCCATGGAGTGGCTAGTGAGTTCAAACCAATGACCTTTTTGGGTAGCAGCTGAGCACTTTAGCACTGTGTCACTACCAGGGCTCCTCCTGAGAGCAAGAGCATCATGTGTATGCCATTCTCTATTTATGCATCATCACATCATGCTTCAGGAAACATGGCCCTGGGTGGTCGCTGGGAAACACTGAACTGGAGGGTCCTTAAGAGCTTGTCCAACACTAAGGTTCTATGCGCTTCACTGGGCTTTCAGGGCCATGACCTCTCAGAAGCTAATGCCTGGCCTCTCTTCTGAGGCACCTCTGGGTAGGTTTGAACTATCAACCTTTTGATTGGTGGCTGAGTGCTTAATCAGCTCTGCCACTGGGAGGTGCTTAATCATTTGTGCCACCAAGAGATGCCTAATGTCCTGTCACCATTATGTGGTTCAAGTTCAGGCAACAGAAACAGAAGAGAATAAAAAATTCTCAGAGGACAGGAAAGGTCTCTCTCCACTATCGCCTGCTCCGTATGAGTCAAGCAGAAGCAACCTAGTTTTAGGGTAAATTATTACCTTTTATTCATTTACATTTGTTGGGACAATCTAATGACACTGGATTTAAAAACCCCACCTGGGAGGAAACATCTGAAACACATTCTGTCCCCTCACCCATCTTGAGGTGGTTTTGAGAAGGCAAAATACACCTCATATCTCCCTGAACCTTTTTGATCCATCACTGAGGTAAAGTGTATATCTACTGTGAAATGTGGGTGAAGGACCTTTGTCATTTTTTATATTACTAAGAGATGTCTTTATGGAACTTACAAAAGAACAAGCCTTCTTCATCTGTCCTTGTAAAAAGAGTGCTGTGTGTAGGGTAATCCAGACAGGGTTTTAGAAGGCATGTTTTGTATGACTGAATGGATGTTGTGACAGCTGAAACAGATGTGTCCCTGGCTAGTCTCTGCCTACTGGGGACTTGGGCTTGGTAGACAAGACAGCATTTATGTACTAGGCTGAACAGAGTCCCTCAAGATTCATGTCCACCTCTCCAAGCTGGGAATGTGACCTTATTTGGAAAGAATATCTTCTTGACAGATGTCACCAAGATTAGATTAGGGTGGGCCTTCCATCCAATTACTGATGTCCTTAAGGAACTCTGGTGGCACAGTGGTTAAGAGCTAAGACTGCTAACCAAAACATCAGCAGTTCAAATCTACCAGCTGCTCCTTAGAAACCTTATGGGGGAAGTTCTACTTCTACCCTATAGAGCTGCTATTAATTGGAATTAACTCAGTGGCCATGTGTTTGGTTTTCATTTTGTGTCCTTACAAGAGGAAGATGTAGACACAAAGGGAGAAATTGGGGACGATGAGGCTGCAAGCCAAGGAACACCAAGGACTGCTGGCGACTCCCAGAAACTGAAAGAGGCAAGGAAGGGTGGGTCCTTCCTAGAGACTTAGGTAGAGCACAGCCCTGCTGACACTTGGATTTCAGATAGCTAGACTCCAAAACCACGAGGCAGGCGAGAGATTTCTGTTGTTTTAAGCAACACAGTTTGTGGTCCTTTGTTATGGTAGTGCAAGGATGTTGGTATAATTTGAGTTCCCAGAAGACTATAGAGAAGAATCACAGTGCCTCTGAGTGAGTCTACAGGAAGAAAACATGGTCTTCTTCCTGATTTCCTTGTTATCCATTCCTTGGAAAATGTGTATTTCTGTTCACAACAGTAATATATTCAATGGTGAAAAATAGATTATACAAAAATAAAATCTGAACCCACTGCTGTCGAGCCAATTCTGACTCACAGTGACCCTGCAGGTCAGAGTAGAGCCACCCCAGAGAGTTTCCAATGAGCTCCTGGGAGATTGAACTGTTGGCCTTTTGGTTAGCAGATGCAGCACTTAACCATGATGCCGCCAGGGTTACCAGAAATATGTGAAGGACAAAAAAAGAGTCGTGATCCCTGCAGTCTGAGAGCTCTATTGCCGATTTTGTGGGGTGTTTTATCCAGGTCTCTCCCACATGTGATTTATGTGACTGAGATCATACAGCTGGCCAGACACTGATATCCTGCTTCTCTCACTTCAGTTTGTATCAGGAATAATTTCTTCTGGCTTATACATTTTTATAACAGAGTTTCAATGGCTGTGTATTATTCCAGCAAGGACCCCTGGTGACACAGCAGTCCAGCAGTTCAGTGGTTCAGGTTGGCGGTTTGAAGCCGCCCAGAGATTCTGCAGGAGAAAGACCAAGTGATCTGCTCCTATAAAGATCGCAGCCTGGAGAATCCTATGGGGAGGTTTTACTTGTCACATGGGGTCACTGGGAGTCAGAATTGACTTGATGGCACCAAACAACAACGACATTATTCTATTCCTATGGCTGTCTCAGAACTTACTTATCCAATCACCTAGGGTTGGGCATAGAGATTTTCCTCAGTTTTCTACTATCATAAACAAGGCTCCGGTGAACAACAGTGTACATAAATCTCTGCCTGCCGAGTATGTAAGTCTTGACACCATTTCTGATTATTTCCTTGAAATAACTCCCAGGAGTGGAATTACTCCTATCATAGAGCACGACTATTTGAGAAAAGTTGATACATAATGTAAAACATCTTTTGGAAAGTTGGTACCAATTTCCCTTCCTGTTTTCTAAAGCACTACTTGATACAGCTGTGTTCTGCTCATAGGCGTGTGGTTCTGTCTGGAGGTGGGAGAGAAAAAGAAATCTCTACCAGCCTTCTTGCTGAACCCAGGAGATGCAGGCTCGCAGGCACACACAGGTGGGCAAGCAGCACCTGCACCCACTGAGAAGGCATGGGCTCCGCCCTCAAGGACAGCCCCCGACCACCGTCTAGGCTCAGCCCCTCCTGCACCTGCACGTGCATCCTGCGCTGTGCGGTAAGGAGCTCGCTGTGTGCAGGTGTGGGTGCAGACGAAATGAGTGCTGTTACTTGTTCACTGGATGCGCCATGGTTCTCTCAGCCTGTTTCTACCTCTGCACCTTCTGTGACTGGAAAGTCCCTCCAAGTGCCATCTAGTCAACCTCCTAGTGAAGCCTTAACACTCAGTGCAAGGGGAGGGGATGGGAAGGAAACCAAGGCCCATGGCCTCTGCCTTCCATGTATCCCAGCCTAGCAGAGGGAAGGAGAAATGCTCTCGTGGCAGAGATGATGCTGTTTTCCTCCTGGACATACAGGCAGGCTACATTTCCTAGCCTCCCTTGTAGCTTGGTTGGGGCCTTGATTCTGTTCAAAGAAAAGTGGGTAGAAATGATCATGTCACTTCTAAGTACCATATCCCACAACAAACAGACTAGACAGCTGACCAGCTGCCGTCAAGTTGAGTCTAACTTCATGACACCGCCACATAAGTCAGAGTAGCACTGTACTCCACAAGGTTTTCAGCGGTTGATTTTTGGGGAAGATTGCCAGGCCTTTCTTCTGAGGTACTTCTGGGGAAACTGGAACCTTCAGTTTTTTGGAGAGCAGCCAGACACTTAGCCATTTGTACCACCTGCGGACTCTAGCCTACATACATGCACTCTTAGTCTCTCCGAGGCCTGGTCTGTGAGTCTTGTGGGGAGACCAATTGCTCACAGGGCTTAACCTGCGCCTTGACATGGTTTCTCCAACTGGTTTATGGGACACACTCTAGACATGCAAGGTGACAAACGAAAAATGCAAAGATCTCAGCCCTCAGAAAAGAGCCGAGTCAGGAGTGCAGCACCTGTCATCTGACTTCTTCACACAGCAACACCGCTCACTACCCTGTGCAGCGCCCCACTTGCTTGCTGAGTTCTGAAGCACGCTGGCCAGCCAGGCCCCATCTTTCCTGGGGACTGAGGCCTTTCTTTTCTGGATCAGTAACTGTAGCCATCACAGAATTAAGTAATGACAAAATGAGTTATTATCCAGTGCTGGCTTCAGCTGGGCCTGTGACCTGCAGCCGAGATACCTCACTGTGGGAGCTCACACGACTGTCTCGGCAGTGACATGACAAATGTCCCCTATAATTCCACAGCTCAGAGTCATACATTCTCTGAGTCTGGATTCCACACTTTGTGGGGGAATAATGTTGTTTTGTCAGAAGGGGAAGAAGGTATAATTAGATTCCTCTTAAGTGTTACATTTGTCCTTGTTAATCAAAAATTAGCAGCTCTTAAGGAAAAAATAAACACAACTTGGCTCCCTAGGAAGCTGACAGCCGTTCCCATGGCCTGTTTAATTACACAAAATGAACTGAACGGTATTTGCAGCCTCTCGCCTGTGGAATTACTGAAATGAAATAAAAGACGGCCAGATCTGGGGGGTGGGATTAAAGGAGATTTTCTGCTTTGGGTTTGCTGCTTTTTTCTACAGTAAGCATATATTGCTCATTAAGAAACATCTTGCTATTGAAAACTACAAAGGAAATGTAGGTCCTTCTGAAAATCTGCAAATGAAAAGAAATACTCGGAATACAGTAAACCCAGGGTGGAAAGGAAAAACAGGCTGTTGTCACATTTTAGGGATTACAACCAGGGTCTCGAAACGACATGTGTATGAATTTTTGTGTGAGTAATTAACTTGAGCTTTAAACTTTTACCCTAAGCTCAGTTAAAAAAGAAAGAAGGAAATACATTCCACGACCATTTTACCCTCCAGGGATAACTGCTGAGTGCTGGATGTAGGTTCTTTCAGACAGCTGCCCGGACTTCCTGCATTTTCTCCAGCACACAGATCACACACTAAGCCAAAAAACCAATCCTACTGCCATGAAGTCAATTTCAACTCACAGCAGCCCTGCCGAACAGAGTACAATTGCCCCACAGAGTTTCCAAGGACTGCCTGGTGGATTTGAACCGCCAGTCTTTTGATTAGCAGATATTGCCTTATCCAGAATGCCACCAGGGTTTCCAGATCACATACCAGAACTGTATTCTTTTAGTTGTTCACTTACTTATTCTCTGACTGCTGCCTGCCCCGAGATGTAAGCTCCAAACAGGAAGGCCCTGTTTGCCTGGCTCTCACCTATGCCCAGTACCACCAACAGTGCCTGGCACATAGTAACTCTTCCTAATAAAAAGCTCAAAACTGTTGCTGTTGAGTTGATTCTGACTCACAGTGACCCTATAGGACAGAAGAGAATTGTGCCATCTCATTTCCAAATCGTTACAGAAACAAACTGTCACATCTTTTTCCCATGGAGAGGGTGGTAGGTTCAAACTGCTGACCTTTTGGTTAGCAGCCAAGTACTTAACCACTATACCACCAGGGTCCCTGTCTAGCAAATACTAGATGCTTATTAAACAGCTGTTAAGCCAACTAAAGGATTTAAGATGTATACAGGTTAGGATAGAAACCCTAGTGGCATAGCGGGTAAGAGCTATGACTGTTAACCAAAAGGTTTGCAGTTAGTTGGAATCTACCAGGTGTTCCTTGGAAGCCATATGGGGCAGTTCTGCTCAGTCCTACAGGGTTGCTATGATTTGGAATAGACTCGATGGCAACAAGTTTGATTTAAAAGCATTTTTGAAGTTTGACATGAGGTCACCCTGGAGTAGGGTGGGACTTACCCCACCTAAGTGGTATCCTACAGAAGAGAAGGACAGACCCAGAGACAAGGAAGGCACTATGTGAAGCTGCAACTATAAGTCAAAAAATTCCAGCGATTTCCAGGAGTCACCAGCAGCCAGGGGAGAGGCATGAGCAGGTTTTGCCACACAGCTCTCAGTAGGAACTGACACAGCCAAGAGCCTAGCTGGCACTTCCAGTTGGAGGAACTGTGAGACAATGCATTTCTGTTCTTGGAAGCCACCCACTTTGTGGTATTCTGTCATGGCAGCCCCAGGACACTAAGATAGCCCTCATTTCTCCAGCCTGCTCCTCTGGCCTCCTGTGTACACTGAAATCCCCAACATCCATCTAATGAACTCTTTTATATTCCACTCAGCACAACTGATGTTGGGTTCTGATGTTGGCCACTGTGAGCTCTGACAGATGACAGACTAGACATGACCAGCGGTGGTGAGTCCCAAGGTCCTCTTTGCTCAGACACCACAGCCTCTGCTGCTTCATCTCACTTATAGCATTCAGCCAGATCCTAAACTCATTTAGGTGAAGGAGCAGCCACAAGTCATGGTGCTGTTTGGCAAACATCATGTGCTTCGCAGAGCATCTTAAAATATTGATAAATTTAATCCTGCCACCTAAACTGGGAACAATTTTACTAGCAGGAAACATGCCTATGTTATACGCATAATAGAGAAAAATGGCAACTTGAGGCACATGTGTCCCACAGAGCACAGCTGCATATCTTCATCAGTCAGTTATCAGAGTTTTACCTTTAGTGGTAGTTTACTTGCACTGTTGTGGTTTGTCACCTTTGAGGGCTCGCCTGTAGGCAAGCAAGTGGCAGGTGACTTACTATTTAGAAAGTTCTCTCTGCTTTCTAAAATTTTCCCAAGAACTGGGAAGAGACAGCCAGACTGAGCTTTCAGTAATGGAATACTTTAGCTTGGTTTGTGGACCAACTGGGGTGCCTTGGAGCAAAGATGCAAAACCAACATTATTGGGATGTATCACCAACTTCTGCTGACCCTCTACTAAGTAGTTCTACAGAACGACTTTATTGTCATCTCAAAAAGTACGAACTCCACAGATTTCAAGAAAAGACTTTCTCCCTGGAAGAGTGACCCTTAGAGAATGGCTCTATGTTGCATTCATTTTGAGAAAAGTAACTTGTTAAGTAATGAGCATGTGCCAGCACTGCTCTACAAGCATCTTACCTGGATTGTCTGATTTGTCTTTCACTACCAAACCAGTTGCTGGCAAGCTGACTCCAATTACTGGCAGCTCCATGCGTGTCAGGGTAGAACTGGCTTCTGTATCATTTTCAGTAGGTTTTATGGAAGCAGGTCACCAGGGTTTTTTTTTTTTCTGAGGCATCTCTGAGTGGATTTGAACCACCAGTCGTTGGGTTATCAGCTGAATGCTTAAATATCTGTGCTACCCAAGGACTCCTTATCATTTACTTGAAACCAGACTAAACACAGTGAGTCAATTGTTCAGTTGATTCTAACTATAGCAACCTTATAGGAAACCTATAGGGTTTCCAAGGAGCAGCTGGTGGATACAAACTGCTAACCTTTTGTATTATTAAGATGAGATGAGATTCATCCAAGATGTTCATTGAACTCCATACAAGGTAGATTCCAAAAGAAAGACACCAAAACATATTACAGTCAAATGTACCAAAACTAAAGATAAGGAGAGAATTTTAAAGACAGCTAGGGACAAATGAAAAATAGTCTACAAAGTAGAGTCAATGAGACTAAGTTTGGACTACTCAGCACAAATGATACAAGCAAGAAGGCAAGCCCAATGCCATCAAAGAAGGCAAAGGAAGGACATATACAAAGCTGTGATGGAAAAATACTGCCCGCCAAGAATTATATATCTAGCAAAACTGTCTCTCAAATACGATGGCAAAATTAGGATATTTCTAAACAGAAGTTTAGAGAATTTACAAAAAAAAAACCCAAAATTATAAGGAATACTAAAGGAAGTCCTTTGGTTAGAAACTCAATAACATCAGATAACAAACCAAGGTTAGAATGCAGGACAGAGTAACCAGATATCAACATAGATAGGGAAATCACAAAAATACATCAAACCTAAACCACTGAAAATAGGGAAGCAGAGATGTCATTATGTAAAAGATGACAACATTGTAACAAAAAGAGGGACTGAAAAATGTAGTCATAGCTCTTTCATATGGAGATGAAGACAAGATGACACAAAGAAATTAAACATGGGTTAAAATCTAGGAAAAAATGGGTAAATGTTAAGGCAACCACCAGGGAGACTAACAAACCCACACATCAAAGTAAAAATCAAGAAAAATACGAAGTCTCAGCAAATACAAACCCAACAACAATAAAAAAGATGGAAGGATGACCATAAAGAAAAATGACTTAGCACAGAAAATTAAATGGAACAAAGAAACTGTCAACAGTGCACAAAAAAGATATGAAAATAACAGCATCAAACCCACACCTTTCAATAGTTACACAGAATGTAAATGGATTTAAATGCACCAATAGAGAGCACAGAGTGGCAGAATGGGTAAAACACCACCTGTCTATATGTTGCCTGTAAGAGACACATCTTAGACTTAAAGACTCAGACAAACTAAAACTGAAAGGATGGAAAAACTACATCAAGCAGACAACATTCAAAAAAGAATAATATTAATTTTTGATAAAATAGGCTTTAGAATCTACCACAATGGATAAGCAAAGCAAAAAGCCACCACTGTTGAGTCAATTTTAATTCATAGCAACCCTATAGATCAGAGTAGAACTGCCCCACAGTGTTTCCAAGGAGTGTGTGGCAGATTCAAACTGCTGACCTTTTGGTTAGCAGACGTAGCACTTAACCATTACGCCACCACAGTTTCCATTAGGGATAAGAAAAGACACTTCGTAATGATTAAAGGGCCAATATACCAGAGGACATAACCATATTTTTACCAAATATTTACTTACTCAACGACAGGTCTCCAAAATACACACACTCTAACAGCACTGAAAAGAGAAATAGAAAGCTGTACAATAACAGTATAAAACTTCAACACACTGCCTTTGGAAAACCACAGAACATTTTGGAAAACCACAGAAGAAGCTCAGTAAACACATGGAAAATCAAAACGCCACAGTCAACCAACTTGACCTTATAGACATATATGGAACACTCCACCTAACAGCAGCCAAGTATACTTTCTTCTCCAATTTACATGGAACATTCTTCAAAATGGACCACGTATTAGGACATAAGCAAGCCTTGACAGATTCCAGAGCATCAAAATATTGCAAAGCATATTTTCATACCGTAAAGCCGTAAAACTAGAAATCAGTAACAGAAAAAGCAAGGAAGAATATCAGACATATAGAAACTCAACAGCACCTTGCTTAAAAACTACTGGGTTATAAAAGAAATCAAGGATGGAATAAAGAAATTCACAGAATCAAATAAAAACAACATATCCTACCAGAATCTTTGGGCCACAGCAAAGGCAATACTCAGAGGTCAATTTATCTCAGTTTATCCAAAAAGAAGAAAAGGTCCAAATTGAACAGCTGACCTTTTGGTTAACAGCTGCTATTGTTTACATAAATTAAATATCATTATTCCTTCCACATTATGGACTGAAGTATGCCTTCCCTTAAAATATGATCAGAGTCATGATGAGATTAAGAACTGTACTATTCCAGTGTGGTCTCAGGTTAAATTGACTTGTAATATCTACAAAGATCTTATTTCCAAACAAGGTCATGTTCACAGGTACCATGGGTTAGGACTTCAGTACAGCTTTTGAGAGGACATAATTCAATCCATAACAATAGGTTATCTGGTTATAGTGCTTCTCTAAACCCAGAGACACCCCCCAACTTCTCACCTATCTAGCTTTGTGTAGGGACAAAGACTTGCTAAAGGCAGTTACATAAGATGAGATCTTTTAATGAGATTCCTGCACACGTAAGGGAAACCACACGCTAAACGTATGCACAAGAACTGTAGTTAAAAGCCTCCTCACTTGAAAAGACAAGCATTGGGATTTATCTGGAAGACAATCGGGAGGCCGATGATGACATGTGCTTCTTAAGTTACACGACTTGCTGCGTGCAGTTTCATTACCCACGTTCATGCTAATACATGACAAGCCGCCCTGAAAGACCCCAAGATGTATTCCTTGGCTGACTGGTGGAGATAAATAAATCAGCTGTTTTCTCTGTTCAACTGATGGGTGTTCCAGTCCTGAAATAGGCAGTTTTCTCAACTGATGCCACAGTGGAAGTTACCATTGCAATCCTATTTCAAAAGCCTTTATTAATATTTTTTTTCCTTTTTCCAAGAGTGGAGAAGATTTAGCAGCTTAGAAAACATTGGGCAAAAACAAAGATTAGTATTTGTCAATGTTTCTATATGGGTTTTTAGAATTCTTTTCTCAGGCTGACAAGGAAGACTATCATAATTACATTCAAACAGCCAATTTGAAACCATGTTTTCAATAATAGAAGTTTTGCTCACAGCCAAGTTACAATATATGTAGATGAATGCTGAAAAGGTGGTTGATTTGAAAAAATAAAGCTTTTCAGCTGTTTATCTAAATGGCCAGCTGTTTCCTAGTAACCACAACCAGCACCTCTAGTTGAAGTTATAATGAAATCTTCCCTCTCCACAGCATCCTTAAGCCAGGATTTGCCACTAAGGACATTCAAGCTTTAAAAATTAAGTTAATTTTTAGAACTTGGTTCCCACTGGCATCTTCAGAGCAGAAAATCTGGCCAGTAAAAATAAGAGTGAGTTGTGTTAATATATTTACGTGAATAATTACCAATTCTATGGCACAGGTGGCCATGAAATGTTTTGTCACCATAAACTTCCAATGGAAGAACATCATTTTAATTAAGAATTACAAAGGACCTGCTGTAAACAACTCATTTAGATTTCAAGCTCTGTGTTTGTTGACTCAGAAAAGAAATATCTTCATTCATTAACAAAACAAAAACACTACGACCTCTCCCCAAACCCTGTTATTGAGGCCAGCATCCACATTTAATTAAGATCAACTGCTAATAATATATTTTAGCAGACTGATGCTCTTCTCTTAATTTCCCCAGGTAGAAATGCTTTTGTTTGGCCTTTAACTTCTGATTAAAATTTAAAGAGTGGGAGTCACCCTAAATTAAACTCTTAAATCTGGTCCTGAAGTAACTCAGTTCTGACAGTGGAGTTTGAAATTCTCTCTATTCCTCTCCACAAATGGTCAGCAGTTCTTCATTTGGGGGAGCCTTGTGTTCCTGAGCATGGCAGTGATGACGAAAGTCTGTGTGTTCAAGCGAACTGATTTTTGCCCTCTACGTTCCCCAAAGTAGAAGACACAGAAAAAAATATCCCATACCTGGTGGGCTATTTTGCTCAATTTCCCTTCATCGTTCTGTGATTTCCTCTGAATAAGCCTCACTTTTAGATTAAACAAATGTGAAAGGAAACAACGAGTCACAGGAAGATTAGCAAAGACTGACAGTAGGCATTTTCACACATCTTTTGGGACAGAATTTCAGTCATCCCCTCCGACCTTCTTTACCAGTGGTGCCCATGAATTCTGTTCTACCAGGAAGCTGAAAACCCCAGCAGCTGGAAGGAAATGGAGGGAAATGACTTACAAAATACCGAGCTCCTAAAAAATCAGGACAAAGGAGGTGGTAGTTTTCAAAGAGGTGAGTATCTAATTTGGATCTGATTCAGAGAGTCTGTGTTCAAAGAGTAGCCTCATTTTGGATCAAGCTTCAGAAGAGAAGGCAGCAGACAGAAATGGTTCTTGAAAGTCACTTTCCTGGCCCTGTAAGTTCAGTGAGAGGGCTGTGTGACCCACTAACGCTTCTCTGAACCCACGATTGTCACCCCTCCTGGGAATGGTGTAAAAGACAGCCCATGCAATACTTAACTTCTGGCTGCTTATGCAAAAAAATGTTTGCATGGAGACAAACCTATCCTGGTTGCCATTAATCCATTCTAAATATATTTTATGGGTGAAGCCCCCAATGAGCACCCCTTTCTCTCCTCTCTTGGGCTTGCTGACCACAAGCTTGTCCGAATCAATCTCTTTCAAGAAATCACAGCAGGTGGTGGCTCAGTCCACCACACCTGCCCAATCTGGACCTTATAAGCAGGCACAGACTGAGGAGGTCATGTCTTTTGCCTGATCCTGGACCCAGTTATCACTGGAAAGGAAGATACTTCCTAGCCAATCCTTCTACCAGAGCTCATCCAAGAAGCCCTGATGGAAGACAATGCAACATCTGGGCCTCCAAATACAGACATAGGGGGGGTCTTAGGATGGAGAGTTCCAGTACCAAACTGAACCCCTGGATGCCACTGGAAACAGAAAGCCCTTGAAGCCCCTGGGATGATGAACATGTAGCATTATGGTTGCTAGGCTCCAAACTGTTCCTGGTCTGCACAGACAGTAAACTTGCCACTTTCTATTTTTTTGTTTTGCAGTTAGTGTCCATCTTATTTCAATTCCGACTCGACAGCACTTGGCTTGGCTTAATAAGACAGGACAAGAACTTGAACAGTATTTAGTTACAGGGATGCATGTCATGTGCCAAGGTCTCTGGGTGGTGCAAATATTTTGTGTTTGGCTGCTAACCCAAAGCTCGGTGGTTCAAACCCACCTACCACCACTGCAGAAGGCATGGCAATCTGCTTTTGTATAGACTACAACCAAGAAAACTGTATGGAACTCAGCTCTACTCTCTAACACATGAGGTCAGAATCAACTTCATGGCAACAGGCTTGGTTTTTGGCTTTTGTCTTGTGCCAGGCAGAATGTTGGCCTCTGGACGTTCTAGGACCTTGGAACACCTCCAGGATTTTCTCCATCTGTGACCTCCTCTCCAGTCATATCAAATACCCCCAACACACACTTCAAGTGAATTTTTCCAGTGAAATTTTTCAGATAATTTTTATGGCTTTGCGATTAAAATTGTTTGGCTACCTCATCTGGAACAGATGATCACCAAGAGCAACAAAGACATGAGGTAAAAAGAGTCCAGGAGACAGAAGGACCCATGTGAATGGGAGACTGTATCAACATGGTGACCAGAAGAAACAGATGGTGCCTGGCCACTACCAAAGACAGCTGTAGTGGGGCACACAATGTTGAGTTCCTATGGCAACTTGAGAAAAAGAGTGGTGCAACTCAAGAACTCTAGCAAAAGACCACAATTGATGGTCTTGTGGCCTGGGAGGTCCCCTGGGAGCATGGCCTCTAGACCTGCTACTGCCCCTGCCCAGAAAACACTACTGAAGTCAATTCTTTGGAGAAAAGTTGACTGGACATGGGGACACAACATGACCATACAGTTTGTATACTTCATAGTTCTATGCATTTACAGGATGCTGTCCTACTGGTCTCTTTCTAGATAGGAGAGAAGAGGGTAGAGAGGAGGGGACAGGAGACTGTTGGGAGGATACAAGAAGTATAGAATGAAAAGAAGTATGCTGTCACTGTGCAAGGAGAGCAGAAGAAACTGCAGAAAGGTGGGCATGCAAAATTGATTTGGACTGTATACTTTCATTTAATCACAATAAAAAGAAAGTTGGCTACATGTCATAGCTCATTAATAATTGGTTATGACTGTCTGGTGCATACTCAGAAATTCCTACAAGATCAGACTTACAAATTGTTTACAGATGCAAGGGTATTTTCACAAATATTACATTTTATGTGATAAAGTTGTCATGATGCTAAATCTTACAGACGTTTTGTTTTTATTAATTTGCTGGTTTTTTTTCCCCCCAGTATTGGTGCCAACAGATTGCCATTCAAGTTCCTGGCATTTTTGTAGACACCTAGAAAGTTCACAGATCTTGGTGTTGGGTAAAGTTCACAGATCTTGGTGTTGGGTCTAAAGTGCTTCATTAATTAGTTGGCACTGACGAGGCCCTGGCAATTTGTCAGGTCAGGAGATAAACATAAGTATTACCCTCACAGAGCCTGAAGTCTAGTGGGAAAGATGAACAGTTAATTGAGCTATAACACCAAATGGAAACTCTGGTGAAGCAGTGGCTAAATGCTACAGCTGTTAACCCAAAAGGTTGGCAGTTCAAATCCACCAAGTGTTCCTTGGAAACTCTATGGGGCAGTTCAACTCTGTCCTATAGGGTTGCTGTGAGTCACAATAGGCTCAACTGTAATGGGCTTGGTTTTTTGGTTTTACAAAACAAAGTGTAATAGGGTTATTCCAAGGGACACTTGGAAACCTGTGGGTTCCCAGGCTGAAGGCAAAGGAATGCTTCCTGTGGAGGTGATGTTTCAACCAAGAGCTGAAGGACAAACAGGAGCAGGCACATGTCCACAGAAGGTGTGGTATTAATGTAGTCCCTGTACATCCCACCTGCATGCTTTTCTTCTATATACAGAGGCTCAGCAAGAAGGGTGACCAGTAATTTCTCATTTGCAGGGCAGTGGTGAGCATTCTCTAAGACTCTGGTGGCCACACTTTTGGTAAACTGTATGAAAATGCTAGACATTTTAATCCTAACACCTAACACCAATATTATCATCATCGTTTTCCATATCAAATATCCAGGGGGCTGTGGGAATCTCAGCCTCTTCCCGGTTGGCAGTGGACCCCCAGGAGGCGAAGCCCTGCCCAAGGCTATGGGGAAAGTGGAGTTCCTGGGGACTTGGCAGTCTGGCAAGTGAGAAAGTGATGATGATGCAGGAAAGAAGCAGTTTGCGTCCCCGGGCTCTTCTCCCTGGTTGGGGACCACTGTACTCACTTCCCAAGGAAACTATTTCTTGTCTTCTTTCTCTTGTTCCGCTGCTTTTCTCTCCTCCCTCTTACCCTTGTCTTCCTTCTTCTTTCCCCTTCCTCTTCCCTTCTAGTTCCCTCCCTTCCTTTCTCCCTGGGGCTTCTTCTTTTGTAGCAAATGTTCATCCTGTTCTGACTACAAGCTCCCCAGGAGACGGCAAGTCTCCCAGCTGGCAGAGAACATTTCTTTTATCAGTGAGTACACAGCATCTCACCCAGTTTCAGAACCATGCTGGCCTCTAAAGACCATTAAATGAATGAATGAATGATTAACTGTAAGTCTTTGTGCTTTCGTCTAGTAATGTCTCCAGGAACATAATTATTTTGATTCTGTAAAAATCTAATATTGTTGAATGTTTTCATCTTTTTAAAATTTACCCTGCCTTATTTTTTTTTTTGTAAATTAAATCAATCCATAAAGATGCCCATGGCAAAAACTGCTGGTTTTATACAACATCCATTCTTTCTTTCTTCCTTGGTAAAAATGCAGTTTTAAAAGCTCCATTCAACCAAAAGACTGTTTCCTGGTACTCCTTGCAGCTAGGTGTGACCCTATGGCTCATCTGTAGCCAATGAACTTTAAGTAGAAATATGCTTGACATCTAGGAAGTTTCTTTGAAAAGATAGGAGGCACCTTCTTCTTCCTCTTTCCCCTACTGTGCTATCAAGGATGCAGACACCCAGGTCGGAGCACTAGCAACCCTGGCAGAACAAGAGGAAGAAGGTACCCATTTAAGGAGTGTTAGAACAGTGGGCAGGAAGGAACTGGCCCCAACAACGTTATAGAACCACCATACTAACCCTGCTCTAGACTTATTTTACAGGTGTGTATGTGTGTGTATATACACACAAATGTAAAATTTGTCTTCCTTAAGCCACCATCATTTTGAATTTTGCTGTTATGTTCTGCCACAATTAATTCTCCCAGATGGAGTGCTTGACACGTATGTCTCATGCTCCCTAGATAAATGACCTTTTCCAAAGAGATGCTGAGTGGTGCTAGGTGATTTCACACGGGTAGGGACAATATATTTTCTGAGCACATCTCTTATATAGTCAATGTGTAGCAGAGGCTGCAGAATTGGTTACTACAGAGCCTGGCCCAGATGAGTTCCATCTGAAGAATATTCAAAATAGGAATCGCTCTTGGGTTGCCGCATCGGAAATGCCCTAATTAAGAGAGTGAAGTCAGTCCTCTCAGGCTGGTCAGGATGACTTAGCTGCCAATTGTAACCCCAAAGCAATCAAATCTACGCACCTCCTGCAAGGGTTTGTCCACATTACTTGTTTCACTGGTGGTGAATGTTTAACACATGCAGTCATTTCCATTTTAGGATAGTTATCGGTAAGCTGTTCTTCCTGATAATAATTAGTCAACAAATTGGGTTGCACAGGATCACTGCTCATTGAGATGCTTCAATAGTGCCAGCAGATGCCTGCCTGAGTCCTCTCTTGTGCACGGGAGGCCAATTTTAACTCTAAAAGCAAATCTTCATGGCAGCAGATGGCCAGGCCTTTCCTCTCAGATCCACTGGTGGGTTTGAACAGCCAAGTGAAAATGGCAGGTTCCAAAACAGGGTGGATGGAGGCATGAGCTGACTTTTGCAAGAATCAAAAAGAGAAATATACATCTGATCGAAGAGGATATACTCAAGATGCTGAAAGGCGATTTCTCCATTTGGAGACTGACAGATTTTCATTTTTTTCCCCTCTATTCTTAACTGCTCTTTCAAAAAGTTTCCTCCATGAGCTGTCTTAACTCTATGGTAAGGATAAGAAGATACCAGTTATTAAAAAGAAGGATCTCACGTGTCCCTTGACATGTTGTCTGTTTTGATTTGGCTGAGGGTACAACGTGAAGGGCTTTTTAATGAGTCTTACGAGGCCAGGCTTGTGGTGAGGATGTTCAGGCTGATGACCAGGCACCTCTAGTCTTTGCAGCTAGAGGCTTGAAAGAGATCAAGGTGCTTCTCACTGATCACTGTTTGTGTTAGTGAGACCAAGGGGGGAAGGTGTGGTTAGCAGTGGGCAGTTGTGCATGAGACATACTTTTCACCATGTCAGACCCGACATTGGCAGGGCCAGCAGCTACAAGAAACGTTGCAGACGTTCATGGTGAAGGTGGGGTTGGGTGAGGTGGTGTTTGGGTTTGAGGAGGCCAATTTCCCCGGTCTGACTGAGGGAGGAGATCAATGCCTGCCAAAGGTGTGGGCCAGGAAATGAACCAGGCTGCTGTGGTTCCACTCAAGTGGAGCGTCTCCCACTGTGCTGTTCAGTTTTGAGTTCATGGTTTGTAATAAGATGAACTACTCAAGCCAGGTCATGGAGAACCTGGGAGCAACACAGCAATGCTACAGGACAGAGCAGAACTGCCTCATAGGGTTTTCAAAGAGCCACTGGTGGATTTGAAATGCCCACCTTTCGGTTAGCAGCTGTAGCTCTCAACTGCTGTGCCATCACGATTCTAAAGACAGAAATAGAGACATACAAGTGCATGACAGCATGTAGGGGAAGAGGGAGAGAGGATGAATGAATGAACAGGAATGGTAGGAGAGGAGGAGAAAGGGAGAGAGGAAAAAAGAACCACAGGGCAGAGACAGAGAAGAAGGAAGAGGCCACAGAGAGAGTGGCCACAGAAGCAAAGACTGAGGAGGCAAGGGTAAAGGACTGAGGTTAACAAAAGAAAGGGAGACAAGAGAGAAATGGACAGAGCAAAGAAGAAACAGGGAGAAACAGACACAAATAAAGAGGCATCCGGAGTTGGAGACATGCGGACACACAGAGACAAGGAGAGACACAGACTTACAGACACACAGGCAGACACAGACATTCATGATAACCACCTGACCACAGCTCAATACAGTGCTGTTGCTGGGAATCAAGACTATTAGGGGAAACAAGGCTGGGGCAGCATGCGTGTGCGTGCATGCGTGTGTGTGTATGTGTGTATGTGTGTGTGTGTGAGAGAGAGAGAGAGAGAGAGAGAGAAAGAGAGTGTGTGTGAGAGAGAGAGAGTGTGTGTGTGTGTGTGTGTATGTGTGTGAGAGAGAGAGTCAGCTGAACTCAGAGCTTTCTCCGAGATAAAAGGAGCCTTCCTGATGTTAAGTTCCTCTCACTTTTGCTGCTAGCTCTCTGAAGAATCATTAAGGCGGCAACAACTACTCAGCTTGCAAGGACATCGGGTGTGCCTGGAAAGTCCAGGGAGCCCAGTGCAGACTAAGCAGCAGCTCTGATCAGCTACTCCGCAGCCCCCTGGGGCGGCGCTTCTGCGTCCAGGATCAAAGGCTGCAAATAATTAATGAGCCTTTGCTTCCCAAAGAGTCCTTCAACAACTTGACCTGTCAACAGCATCATCTCCTCTTGCCTGAGCTCAAGACCAGCAGAAGGGAGGAGATGGGAGGGTGGGAAGATGGGGAATGGGGGGACACAGGGCAGGGGCAGGTGGGGGAGGAGGTCTGGCAAGTACTAGTCTGGGCAAGGGGCACTTCTGGGGCAACTCTGGCTCCCAGAAGAAAAGAATGTTTGAGGCTTCAGTCCAGAAGCACACTTCCTTTGTTTCAAGGCTGGGAATGGGCTCTGACTAGGTAACACTCAGCTGACCAGTTTTTATAGGCTAGAACTCTGAAGCATACTAGCAGCTGAACAATGCGTTAACTGTATTTTCTGAGAAGGTCCAGGACACTGAACTTGCTCACAGTGGCTCTCCGCTGTCTTGACCCTTTAGCCTATAGTCCTGTCTTCTGGGAAGAACCTCCTGAGTTTTATAGGGCAGTCCTCACCATTTAGGTACACCTGGCTCTACGTGGGCTCCAAGGTGAGCTCATGCTCTCTCCAAGCCCATCAGCCCATCGCATCCCAGCTCTTTTGTTTGGTTCAGAGATGCACCTGTGTCCCAAGCTGGCTCACTGAGACTCAGCCTGGAACTTGTGCTGGAGCTTTTAGTTGAGCAAGAAGACATAGGGTATCTTTCTGCAGGTAGGATGTAAGACTGGTGTTGCTGGTGGCCCTCTTCCCACTACAAACACTGGCCTCACTGTTTCTTCATGTTCTGGCTCTTGCCTGTCACCCTTTTCCCCCAAACTGGAATCCTGCCACGTGACTCTGTTTGCTGGGGCTATTTTTTGTTGTACGTTGGTATACTCCTTGTGCCACCTTCCATCTGTCAGACAGGATGGCCTTCCCTCCTTCTCAGTGAACTACCTGGCTTTGGTGGGCAGCCACTGGGGAGCCCATCATTACTTGGACCCTCAGCCAAGGCACCCTGAAGGCGAAGCTCCTGACTCAAGTTCAGCAGGGCAGGCTTGCCCCTGGGAAGTTGAACCTTGGGCCAAGTGACACAAGAATGGAAAACAAGTGGCACCGGTGTCTTCTCCCTGCGAGAGCCTGAAGTGTCAACTAGCTGCTTCCTTTTCCTTGCAGCTTCTACACTGTCCCCATTGCTGCCCCACCCCAGCCTAGTCCTCCAGATGATTTTCAATTGCACACAAACTATCCTCACAGTCTTCCAGCAAATTCATGAAGCCAAAAAAACCCAAAGCACTTGCCATCAGGGTGATTCAGACTCATGGTGACCCCATGTGTACCAGAGTAAAGCTGTGCTCCATAGGGTTTTCAACTGCTGTCAACTTCTGGAAGTTGACTGCCAGGTCCTTTTGAAGTGCCTCTGGGTAGATTGAAACCACCAACCTTTAACCATGCTACCCAGGGGCTTCATTTATATCAGCCAGAACAGGTGTAACCAAGGAAGCCAGACTGCCCACTTTCCCTACTGCCTTTCTTCCCTTTAGTGGGTTGGCCAGCTCTGTCTCAGATACTTCCACTTGCCCTGGCCCATGACGTTAACACTTTCATGCCCAGCAGCATCACAAGTTTCAATGGTATCAGTAGAGTCCCAGGCTCAGCAAAGTGAACTCCATTTGAATTCATGCATTCTCCCTGCAGAATTGCTTTTTTTACCTCCTCTTTCAGAAGTACAAAATTACAGGTAAACACCCTTAAAGGTATCCTAAGTACGTACAACCACCCTGTTGCCTATTAAGCTACACAGGTTTTCCCATCTAAGTACTTAAGGAAAGCTTTCTCTTTGATGTTCAAATTTCATAGTTTCTTTGCCAGATAACAAGCAAGGAAAAAAAAAGGGGGGGGGATGAAAAAAAATGGCTACTTCAGATTCCATCTTTATAGGATTTGATACTATTTTACAATATTATCTAGTACATCTGGCATTTAGGAAATTTTTGTTGTAAAAATAAAGTTGTGTTTGTGTTGGGAAAAGAGCTTCCCTTCTTTCTCTGCCAGTTTACTCCACAGTGACGCTGATGCCACAGAGACTTGCTGCATTCTCAGGTGTTTCAAATCAAGGAAATAGGACACATGTTTATGATAAGTGTATCTAATACTTGATTATTTGTACCTCATCTGAGAAGGAGATTCAATTTTGGAAGAGAAAGATTAATAACATGCTTTTGCGGAGCTGAGCAGGCATTTGAACCTGCATGCTGATTTAAGTTTATTGTGAATCCACACACCGTTGAGAGCATCTGGTGTCCAGTAGCGTTAGACAAATTGTAGGTAACGCACAAGCTAATTACATCCCACTATAAAAATACTCTCTAAGAACTGGACAGAGCTGAAAGAATAAAGGTGGAGGTTTTTGAAGACTTTAAAATGTTTTTTGGCCTGCCAGTTTTCAGGGTAAAATCCAACCCAAGTGGTCTATTTTTAAGTACCAGGCAGCATCTCTGCTCCTTTCCTCTCTGGCAGTTCAAAGGCAACTAGCATTGACCAGAAAGCATGGACTTTGCAACCAGATTGCTCTGAGTTTTGATCTGGATTCCTCTGCTACTAAGTTGGGTGACCTTGTGCAAGTTTCTGAGCCTCTCTGAATTCAAAATGTCCTTATCTGTAAAGAATTAACTAACACCTTTCTCTACCATCTGTCTGTCAGTTTGTGGCACTGTGGTGGCTTGCATCTTGTCATGCTACCAGTATTTCAAATATCAGGAGGGTTACCTACCCATGGTAGACAAGGCTTAGTGGAGCTTCCAGGCTAAGACAAGGAGGAAAGGGCTGGTGATCTACTTCTGAAAATTAGGCAATGAAATACCTATGGACTGCAGAATAGTTTCTGAGATTTTGACTGGCTTATTTTGAATGTGTCATCAAGAGAGACTGATCACTGGATAAAGACATCATGTTTGGTCATGCAGCAAGTCAGCGAAAAAGAGAGAAACTCTCAGTGAGACAGCCCAACACGAGGGCTGCAACAATGGAATGAAGCATACCAGTGACCAGGAAGCTGGCGCAGGACTGTACAAAGTGTTGTTCCGTTATACAGCCAGTCACCATGAGTCGGAGCTGACTCAGTGGTCACTAACCAAAACAACACCTTTCTTAACCAAGTGGTAATGATAAAACAGGTCAGCTTTCTGAGATGCGGAAGGCCGTAGATGGTAGCTACTTTCTCTTTCCCTTTGGGGAGACTCATTTGGGAACACGGTCTGAAGTCACTTCTCCAGGCTGGTCAGCTACTGAGAACTAGGTGTGTGGGCTCTCTCCTCAGCTAGTGAGCCCAGTCCCTGGGCACTATCTGCCACAAACTCTTCATCATTCCTCCAGCTCACCCAGATCATTAACAAGTTTAATTTAACGGTATTTTGCTCCTGACAGCTAGCTTCTGCAGCTGGAAAGGAAGAGCAGTTCCTCTTTTCTCGGGCTCCCTCACCTGATGGTCTGACGCTGTAGGGAGTCAGGGTCCGTGGCGTTCACCGTCAGCAGCACGCTGCCCACGGAGATGTTCTCCTGCCTGGTCACCATCATGGGGTCTGGGTAGAACACTGGGCCCTCATTGACGTCCAGCACGGTGATGTGGACGGTGGCCGTGGAGCTGGGGCCGTAGGAGACATCTGGGACTAGTGGATCCTCGTTTTCTACTTTGATCAGCAGGGTGTGAAATGCCGAAATTTCATAATCCAGAGGCTGGAACGCAGAGAGAGAAGTCTCAGGGCTGGAAGGTTACAGGCATGGATGTCCCAGTTCATAAAAGGGCAGGCTTTGTGCACTACGTTCCTGGGATTTCCTACCGACAATGGGGGGCAGGTTTGTATGGGGCAGAGCCTAATACAACTATGAGGTCTTTTTATGCAAAACAATATGAAACACACATATTCGGTATTTTTTTGAATGAGAAATAAGTCACAACATGTGACATGAGCTTTAGAGATCTAGGTTCCTCTTTGTGAGATCTTTTTTTGGCAGATACTGGCAATACCAACAAGCTTCCTGCCTGTAACCTGTAACTATAAGTTCTGGTATTCCTGAGGGCTGGGCAGGGGAGTGGTCCTGAACCCAAAGTCTCATTGGTGTTGCTACATGCTGTTGAGTTGATTCCAACTCATAGCAGCCCCAAGTAACAGAGCAGAAGTGCTCCACAGTGTTTCGTAGGCTGTAATCTTTATTGAAGCAGGTTGCCAGGCCTCTCCAGGCTTGCGATAACCTCCCCTCATCATATTAACCCAAATGGAAAAGAGAAAGCCAAGTTCCACTGTTCATGTTCTCATTTGCTTTCTGTGACGTCTAGAGGTTCCAGTCTCTATGTCACTTAAAGTATAGTATCTCCTGGAATGGGAGCCACATTCTTCAGTAGGGGGTGGTGGAGGGCAAAGGATCTGAGTGACCACAACGCCCCGGGTTAAACCCTGAGTCCCTACCCTACCAAATAAGGGTATATGGGAAGGTGGAGGGGGGTACACTTTCAATTACTGCTGTGACTCAGGAGTCTCACTGCCATTTACTGGGCAAGGGACAGGGCTGCCAGACATGTAGCCATGCACAGGATAGTCCTATGTACAGGATGGATCATCTTGTCCCCAGTGCCAACAGACAGCCTGAAGGAGGAGCGCTTATGGTGAATATGCGGAATGGGAACGGCAGGATGCCTCCCACAGCTGTGTGTAGACCCAATCAGATGATGACATAGAAGGCCATGGATGACACTCAGAGGGGTTTATGATGTACTGAGAGTGACCTTTCCCAGAATGTGGCTTATGTCATTGAGGATATGAGAGGCATATGTCAGTGAGTTGAGGACATCCTTCTTATTTTCATGTTTATTAGGAATAATAAGTAGGTAATGCATTAGAAGGAGTTCCTGGGTGGTGCAAAGGGTTAACTCCCTGTGCTGATAACTAAGATTGGAGGTACAAGTCTATCCAGAGGTGCCTCAGAAGAAAGACCTGGCAATCTACTTTCAAAAATCAGCCACTGAAAACTCCATGGAGCACAGGTCTACTCTGCCACACATGGGGTCTCCACAAGTTGGAATCAATTCAATGGCAACTTTTTAAAAAAAGCACTCTATGTTAAAGTGTACATGCATATGTGTGTAGACATACATGAACATGCTGCACACATACACACACACAGTAAAAATGCCTAGTCTGAAAAGCCTTCTAATTATAACCAGCCCTCCCCCTGACCCCGAAGGTTAGTATTCAGTTTTTAAGAGGGAATAGATGCAAGGATCTTAAAACCTAAAAGCTTCCCAGTTTTATTTCGGTTCTATCCCTGTAACTCAAGATTAATTTACTTCCGCATCTTCCTTTCATGGATTCCAATAACACATCTCTGCCAACCCCGAGTGATGCCCAAAACATGCAACCTCAGGAAAGTGAATTTCAAACAAGGGCCATAGAGTTTCCATACTCAGAAAACACAGTTATTCATCCCAATTAGTATGCTGGAGGAGATAGAAACATTTGGCTTCCTGGGTAGGTACAACTTGGAGATTCAGCACTCTGGACAGGGCCAGAACACAGAGGGCCCAGGTTGCTGCTGGGACTGATGCTCCAACCACAAACCACCCAGGGAAACCCAGAAGGACACACCTGTGAGACACAGGGGGTTTCTTTCATGCCACCTCCCAGAAATATAACACCTTTATGGAAATACAGTTAATGGAAACATGCAGAGCATGTGGAATCCTAAAGCCAGACAACTGAATTTGGTATTACCACGGAAGTGCTACCAGTTTAGGGTTTTCTTGAGTTTCCTTGCTCTTAAAGTGTAACAGAATTAGGGACAAGATTTGAGACCAGAAGGGCTGAGCTGCTCACATAGGATAAGCTGGGACAGACCCAGGCAGTGAAAAAGAAAGGGTCCTAAGAGGACAGTGGAGCCCTGGTGGCATAGTAGTTAACTTGGCTGCTAAACAAAACGTTGGCAGTTTGAATTCACCAGCTACTCCTTAGAAACCCAATGGGGCAGCTCCACTCTGTTCTGTAGGGTCTCTATGAGTCCGAATTGATTTGATTGTAATGGGTTTTTTAAGGGAATGATGGAGTGTGACGGTTTTTCACATCATCCAAAATATATAAATGTATTGCTAAAATCATATGTGTGTTAATGTGTGAGAGCCCTGGTGGTGCAGTGCTTAAGATCTTGAGTAGTAACCCTGAGGCAGAGAATTGTGCATGTGGTGTGTTCTCAGAAAATAAGGGGTAAAGAAGCAGGACAGAGCAAGGAGAGGAGCCAAGCAAGTGTGTGGTCTCTGCCACAGTCTAGGATTCAGTCCAACGTTGTGGGGTACTCTGGGGTGTGAAGTGTAAAGCTGGGGGCTAGACTTTTACACACCTTCCTCCTCCAAATCAGGTTCTGCTAACAGGCTCTCTTTGGGAGGCGGGAATAACCTCCTTGGCCTCGGTCTCCCAGACTGGTGAAGGCAATTCTGCAGTGAGGGAGGCAGCTGCGGCCTGCTGGCAGCCAAGCTTTGCAGTTCTGCAAGGTAGGAGCTCCAGCCTGGTGACGGCATCTGTGGGGCATTCACATGTCCTAGCACCCACATGCATACCCCTGTATCAAAAAACACACCCATTGCTGTCCAGTCGATTCAGACTTACAGTGACCTTCTAGGACAGAGCAGAACTGCCCCATAGGATTTTCAAGGACTGCCTGGTAGATACAAACTACTGACTTTGTGGTCGGTAGCTGTCATAGATTCAGTCGTGTTCCCTAAAAAATCTGCAGCAGTTTGGCTAGGCTATAATCCTGGTACTGTGTGATGTTCTTCCATGATGGAATTCCTGCCTCTATGTTGTTAATGAATGTGGATGGGTGCTGTTGTGTTGGTGGGGCAGGGTCTAATGTGTGAAATTATTCTGTGCCTTGAGGCAGTCTCTTGAGATATAAGAGAAGGAATCTAGCAGAGACATTTGGGACCTCATACCATCAGAAAGCAAGCAGTACCAGGAGCTTAGCATATCTTTAGAAATGACTGGGATCCCTGAGCCTCAGAAGCTTCCAGTCCAGTGGAAGATTAATAAGGACCTTCCTCTAGTGCCCGCAGAGAAAGCCTTCCCCAGGAGCTGACACTCTGAATTTGGAGTGTTAGCTTACTGGACTGTGACAAATAAAATTTCTCTTTCTAAAGCCATGCACTTGTGGCATTTCTCGGTGCTGTTAGGGCAGCACTAGCTGACTGAAACAGTAGCAGCATCACTTAACCACCACTCCATGAGGGACAGGCACACTTACACATATGCCTTGAGTGATCTGTTTACTCTGCAGCACGACCCTTCATTACTTTTCATGTTATTGTCTGTCATTTAATATGTGCCTACTGTGTATAGTGAATACTCTGCGTGCTTTTATGGATCACCTTATCTAATCCTCACTGTAGCCTCATAATAGCAAGAAACAGGTTCAGAGAGGTCATATAATGTGGTCAAAGTCACACAACTACATAGTGGCATAGAGCTGAGATTTGACCCAGCAAGGGTGGTGACAATGTCTGAGTTAATAAAATTAACTGTTTTCTGCACTTCATGATACTTCTGTGAGTGACACTGACTAGAGCGCAGGCTTCTGTCCCTCCTTTTGCTGCTTCATTCACACCAGGAAGCCATGTGGCTTAGTGGTGGGGAGCATTGTCCTTGCTGGCAAAGAGACAGTGCTGGAGCCAAGTTCTGGGCCTGATGCTTCACAAATCTTGGACCAGAGGCAACTCACTGCACCTTCCATGGTGTCAGCTTTCTCATCTCACCCCTCAAATCCTAGCGTGAAGGCTCCCTGCAAACATGAGGTGAGTCGAGGCATCCAGAGTGTTTTCTACACAGCTTGGCCTAGAGTAAGGCCTTACTAACGGGAAGCTGTTAAGATGATGAGGAAGGAGAGTGTGGGGTCCTAGTACTGGAGAAAAACAGCCCTCCTATCCTGACTTTTCAACTGTCCTGGGCTGACCCCTCTTTCTGTGTCTGAGGGAGTGAGCTGTGAACAATGCCAGAGAGAAGAGGGTAGAATGGGAGAGAGAGAGGAAGGGAGATGCGGAGAGATGGAGCATGGGCTAACAAGCAAGCCACTCAGCTTGAGACTGCGCTTTTCTGTTGTTTATTCTGATCTGCACTACATGTAATGATTCCAGTTGTACAAGTGCCCCCAGCTGGGTCCATCCGGAGTTGGGGAAATGTGGCCTGTCATTCCCAGTTCTTTCATGGTCTGCCCTGCCTGTCCTTTGGATTAGAAGCCCTCCCTTGCCATCAGCATACTACCTAATTAATGTGCTCTGTCTGCCTCAGGTCTCAGTGTCAGGGGTGGGAGGAAATTGAAAACATATGCAAGGGAAGCTACTGAGATCCAATTCAATGAATATTTTATCAAGTGTCAAGAGAGGACATAGACCACTGTACTGGAGGCTTTGACAGCTGGAAAGACTGACCCATGTGGAAAGTATAAAGGGCCTGGGGCTCGTGGTCCAGAAGAGGGAAGATTGAGAAGCCACCTGATAGAAGCCTATGAGCCTACGGCAGCTTTAGGAATCAAAGATGCTTTCCTGGGTGTTTTCTTCTCCTTTGAGAACAGCCGAGAAAATAGACTTAAAATGCAGGATGGAAGAAAGACTAGCTTTCTTGAAAGTTGAAGAATACATTTTCAAAGCAGCTAAGGGTGTTCCTGACCAGATGGCTTTAAAGATGAAATAAGCACCTGTCTGTCAAAACTGCCAGGAGGGGATCCTGCAGGAAGTCAGCGCTCCCTAGGCTGCCACTAGTTTTGCAGGCTGCCGGGCTGTAACTTGCTGGGATGAATCCTGTTCTGCCCTGCCCACCTCTTACTGTGTTGTTTCTGCTGCCATCAAGTTGGTTCTGACTCACAGTGACCTTTTATGCATTGGAAAAAAGCATTGCCTGCTGCTGTATCATCTTTGTGAATTTGGGTACATTTGAGTTCATCCTTGTGGCTCTTGTGACAATCCATCCCACTGAGGTCATTTCTGCTGATCTTCTGCTTCTACCAACCATGAGGTTCTTTTCTAGCACCCGGTCTTTCCTGACCACACATCCAAGTAAGCAAGACAAAGACTCAGCATTCTCACTCTAAAGGAGCATTCTGGTTATATTCTAAGACTAATATGTTCATTCATCTGGAAGTCCACAGTATATTCCATATTCTTCACTAACACCACAATTTATGTCAATTTTTCTTCTGGCTTTCTTTTTCATTGTCCAGCTTTTATGTGCACATGAGGCCACTGCAGAGACCACGGCTTGCTTCAGGCACACCTTAGTTATCAAAGTGACATCTTTGTTTTTTGAAAGCTTCAAAGAAGTCTTTTGCAGCAGATTTGCCCAATGCAATATGTCGTTGGATATGTTGACTACGGCTTCCATGGACATTGATAGTTAATCCAAGTAGAATGAAATCCTTGAAAACTTCAGTTTCTTTGCCATTTATCATGATGCAGTTTACTGGTCCAAAAAAAAAAAAAATAAAAAAAGCAGATTTGACTGTTCCCAGACTTCCTTGCAGCTGAAGGTATGTATAAGTTCCTCTGGCTAATGAAACATTGTGGGAAGTCTGCTGGGGAACCCATTGTAAAACTTCCTTCCTTGATAAAAGCAGAGGGGGAATGTGAAGAGTATTCTCTCTCACCTGACTACCTTCTTGCTTCCTGTCTTGGGACACAGCAGTGAGATGATGTGATGCCTGGGGCTTTGGCAGTTATGTCCTGAGGAAAAAGACAAAGGCTTCTGAGGTACTCACTGCTGCCTGTCCTTTACTGGCCTACTTTCTTCTATTTATGGGGAACATTAAATTCTCTTTACCATCAAGGCCACTGTTTATCAGCCCAGCATTCTTCTATTTGCATTCATAAGCATTTCTAATGGCACACTGGACTGCGGGCAACAGGGAGAACACAAGAGAGCATGGCCTGGCTTGTCTCTGGAAGGCTGTCCTGGGACTCTGACTCAAGCGTGTGAGAAACAGGGAGAAAGCAAAGCCTTTGTACTGAGTCATGTGGACTCTTAGCAATACACACGGCAGATAGCTGGAGGGAGCCAGAGAGTCTGTGTCGCAATTCTGAAGCCAAGGAACTTCATGCCCTGAAGCTCAGTGAAGAATCCCCTCCCCAGGAAACAGCAGGGATGGTAGAAGTGCTGGTGGGTACTCTTCTCTCTCAAGTGGGGTTCCTCACCATGGGCTGTGGCTGTGGACACTGGAACTCCTGGGACACTGTCCCTCATATCCCACCTCAGCAGGTCTGGGTAAGGCCCAGGAGCCTGTATTTAACTAACATCCCTGGTGGTTCATTTGATGCTAACATTTGAGGATCCCAGTACTGGGGGCAGAGGCTGGGGGGTGGGACATGGAAAATGACTCTTCTCCTAAGTTGAGTTCTGTTTGTGCTTTCCTTTCCTCTTACAGCAGTAAACACATGTTGGGGAGAACTGTGCACCCCCAGGGTTCACAGGGGGTGGGGGAGGAGGTACATTTACCTGAGTTTCGTCTTTTGCAGCAGGTTTGGAAAGTTGCCTGACAGCTCTTTAGATGCAGAGCTAACCAGGCAGGCCAGCTAGCAGCTGCGTTATTTTACTACAGTCAAGGCTTAAATCAACAGCAACAAATACAGGAGGCCTGTGGCTGGGTCCTGGAGCCATGCTGATGTTGCTGCCCCACTGGGGGAGGAACTGAGAAGAGCACACCTTTGAGACTCAGTTTGGATGAGGTACAAAACAGGACAGGACCCAAGAGAAACCCAGGCACTCATCTTCTGGAACAAGCTGGAAGTTTCTTTGGAATCTACACTCTCCATGGCTTAGGTACTGCCCCTAGGGGCGTTGTGGAACTCTGTTGAGGAAGTTGAGTACATGATTCTATTGTAGACAGAATAAAAACCACCAGTTGCTGTCTAGTCAATTCCAACTTAGGGAGACCCATGTGTGCCAGAGTAGAACTGTGTTTCACAGAGTTTTTAAAGGACAATTCTTCAGAATTAGATTGCCAGGCTTTTTTTCCAAGGCACCTGTGGGTGGACATGTTAACCATTTGCACCATCTAGGGACTCCAGATAGAACAAACTGAAACCAAACCCATTGCCACTGAGTTGATTCTGACTCACAGTGACACTAAATGATAGAGTAGAACTGCCCCCTAGAGTTTCCAAGGAGCACCTGATGGATTTGAATCACTAGCCTTTTGGTTAGCAGCTGTAGCATCTAACCACTGTACCACCAGGGTTTCCAGGCAGAAAAAAAGCCCTCTAAAAAGCACCCAAGATGAACACTCTTCTTGATGACTGCAGTGCCATTCCTCTTCAATTTGCATTCCTGGCATAGCAGACCATACGACTGCCTGATTCAAAATGGTCCATATCAGTCCATTTCAGATAATCAATGCCTTTCATATGGATGTTTACATGCTCTATTTCATTTTTGACCACTTCCAATTTTCCTAGATTCATACTTCATGTTATTAATGGATGTTTGCAGCTGTTCCCATTCTGAGTTATGCCACATCAGCAAATCAAGGCTCTACATGCTTGACTTCATCCATGTCATTAAGGTTGACTCTACTATGAGGAGGCAGCACTTCCTCAGTTGTATTTCACATGCCTTCCAACCCAAGGGGCTCATCTTCTAGCACTATATCAGACAATGTTCTGCTGCTATTCATAAAGTTTTCGTTAGCTAATTTTTTTTTTTTTTAAGTAGACCACCAGGTCCTTCCTAGTCTGTCTTAGTTTAGAAATTGTGCTGAAACTCATCTACCATGATAATACTGCTGGTACTTGAAATACCAGTGGTATAGCTTCCAATATCACAGCAGCATGCAAGCCACCACAGTTCAACAAAGAGAATGTGAAAGTTGCCAAAAAAATATTAATATCATGCACACGTAAAATTTTGCTGAAGATCATTCTAAGTGATTGCAGCAGTACATCAACAGGGACCTGCCAGAAATTCAAGCGGGATTTGGAAGAGGGATATCATTGCTGATGTCAGATGGATCTTGGCTGAATTCAGAGAATACCAAAAAGATGTTTATGTGTGTTTTATTAACTATGGAAAGTCATTTATCTGTGGGGATCATGACAAATTACGAATACCATTAAGAAGAACGGTAATTTCAAAATGTTTAATTGTGTTTGTGTGGAACTTATGCATAGATGGAGAGGCAGTCATCTAAACAGAACAAGGGGATACCGTGGGGTTTAAAATCAGGAAAGGTGTGCCTCAGGGCTGTGTCCCTTTACCATACTTCTTCAATCTGTATGCTAAGCAAATTATCTGAGAAGCTGGACTATATGAAGAGTGTGAGATCAGGATAGCTTGCTTGCTAAGAGTGAAGACTACTTGAAATACTTGTTGGTAAAGAGCATAGGTTACACCTTAGCATGAAGAAGACAGAAATTCTCACAACTGGACCAGTAAACAATGTCATGATTAATGGATAAAAGATTGAAGTCGTCAAGGATTTCATTTTACTTGGAAGCAGCCATCAAGAAATCAAACGACGCATTGCATTGGGCGAATCAGCTGTAAAAGACCTCTTTAAAGTGTTGAAAAGCAAACATGTCACTTTAAGGACTAAGGTGTGTCTGACCTAAGCCATGATGTTTTCCATCATCTCACATACATGCAAAAGTTGGACAATGTACAAAGAGGATCAAAGAAGAATTGATCCCTTTGGATTAAGGTGCTGGAAAGAATATTGAATATACCACAGACTGCCAGAAGAATGAACAAATCTGTCTTAGAAGAAGCACAGTCAGAACACTCATTAGAAGCAAGGATGGCAAGACTTCCTCTCACAAACCTTGGACACGTCATCAGAAAGGACCAGTTCTTGGAGGAGAACATCATGCTTGGTAAAGCAGAAATGAGAAAGAAGAAGACCCTCAATGAAGTGGACTGACACAGTGGCTGCAATAGTGAGCTCAAACATTAATAATAACTTTGAGAGTGATGTAAGACTGGGCGCTGTTTCATTCTGTTGAACATCTAGGTCACTATGAGTCAGAACTGACTTGATGTCACCAAACAACAAAACCATCCATGTCTTAACCCCCAGAACCTGTGAATGTTCCCACACATGGTAAAAAGGTACTTGTAGACGGAATTAAGTCAAAATCCTTGAGATGGGATTATTAATTTGAGTGCTAGGACATTATTCTGAATTATCTGGGTGGTCTCTAAATCTAATGACAAGAGGATTTATGAGACGGAGACAGGAGGATCAAAAGGGGAAGTAGGAAATGTAAGACTAAATGAGAACGGTGGACACAGAGAGACTGGAAGATGCCATTCTGCTGGCTCTGACGACGGAGGAAGGACCACGAGCCCAGGAGTGCAGGTGTCCTCTTCAAACTGGAACAGCCAAGGAAACAGATTCAGCCCTGGAGCTTCCAGAAGGAATGTAGCCAGGCTGACGGGTTGTTCTTAATCCCAGTGTGGCACATTTTGAATTTCTGACATCTGGAAACCTAAGATAATAATTTCATGTTGTTTAAGACCCTCAGTGAGATGGATGGATACAGTGACTGCAACAATGGGCTCAAAATAGCAACAATTGTGAGGAGGGTTCAGGACTCAGCAGTGTTTCATTCTGCTGCACACTGGGCAGCTATGAGTTGGAACCACTTGATGGTATCTAACAACAATTTGTTACAGTCTCAATAATAAACTAATATGGGCTGTATATGCCAGCCACTTTTCTAAATGTTTTACATTATTAACTCGTTGTTACTATGTGCTGTTGAGTTGGTTCTGACTCACAGGGGCCCTACAGGACACAGGAGAGCTGCCTCAAAGGTTTTTCCTGGCTGTAATCTTTAGGGGAGCAGACTGCCACATTTATCTCCCAAGGACTGGTTGCTGGGTTAGTACTGATAAACTTTTGGTTGGCAGCCAAGTGCTTAACTGTTGAGCCACCACGATTCCTCATTAAATTCTTCTGAATAACTCTATGGGGTAGGTTACTATTACCATCTTCACTTTACAGATGTGGAAACAGAAGCACAAAGTATCTTGGCCACATACACACAGGTAGTAGGCATTAGGGTTACTGATTTGTCCTCTGCTATTATTACTATAATATTATATAATAATATTATATTAATAATACTATAATATATATTAATATATTTTATAATATATATTAATAACACTATAATATATTATAGTAAGTCTTCTGCTTTTTTTCACTAGAAACCACATCTTTTGATTCTGTTTGCAAGCAATGTCTTGGTTTTTGGCAGAAGCTCTCACAGAGAGAGAATGCCCCAGAGAATGTGGGGCTGTGTGACCATTCCTTCTTGTCGGATGCTGAGACTACCAGCTTTAGCCTCTCTGCAGCTACCAGGCCTCCCATTTGAGTACCACACAGCAAGTGCCTCTCATGCCATTATCACGTTTCTTCCTTGTTCCCTTGGCAGCCAGAGAGAGGGTCAGCGAGCTGGTCAGCAAAGCTCAAAGAAGATTTCACACCAAACGTTATCTCTTGTGCGTAATTATCTCCTGTTTCTAAGAGAAGAACAAGACTTGCTAAGAAATACTAAGAAGCGTAAGAATCACACTTTAAGCATGGAGCTTGGGAAACATTCACATCTCCTATTTTTGAAGATCTTTTGAAAATTCATTATCAAGCGTATTGAGAATCTCATTTAAAAACCCAATTTGGATTTCTTGAAGTTGTCTGTAAGTTTGAATGTTTTAGAAGCTGTTTCACAGGTTGCCAGTTTATTCTGCTGCATACAAAAGGACCTCTGGAAGAGCGAGCCTGTTTAATTTCCAGGAAGAAGAGAGCTGACTTCTGCATGATCTTCTCAATTCAGCGATCCCTGAGCTCCCTGTGGGCACCCTCCACCTCCCAGAGAGGAGTAGCTCAAAGCCCCCTTACCTTGATGACAGAAAGCATCCCCTCATTGGTTTGCGGGTTGGTGTGAATTTCAAAGCTCTGCCCGGGGTTTCCATTGATGATGGTATAGGCAGCCCGCCATGCACCTGTGGTGGGGTCATCCTTGTCCTCCACGGTTAAGTTGACAATCACACCCGCCACTCCTTCCTCAACTGTGGCTTGAAACTGTAAACAAAGCAGGTGCAAATGTTAGTCTTTTGGATAAAAGGAGCAAAGAGCATTTACGGATCTCTTAGGTCCCCAGATGGTACAAACAGTTTGCACTTGGCTACTGACTGACAGGTTGGGGGTTCAAACCCAGCCAGCTGCGCTGCAGAAGAAGGGTCGTGCAATCTATTCCTATAAGATTATAGCCATTGAAAAACCTATGGAAAGTGGCTCTACTTTGATACACACTGGGTCAGTGTGAGTCAGAATAGGTACAATGGCTCTGGGTTTGGCTTGGTGACAATATACTTTATATTGGGAACTTTGCACCCATCATCTCATTTAACAATAAACAATAACAGAGGAAGACTATTCCTGGCAGATATTTCCCTTTCTCTCAGCCTTCCTTATAGTTAGTTGTGGCCATGAGATTAACTTCTTGTCTACAAAAGGTGAGCAGAAGGGATGTTTGTGCTCTTGGGCTGGGCTGTGCTCCTCTCTGCACTGTTTCTCTTCTGCAAACCACCATATGATTCTAGGGGCAGATGGAGCCACAAGGGGAAGGAGCTTGGACACCTGAATCGCTGCCTGAAGCAGAGAAATCTGATGGCCAGGAATACCCACCCTGAACTGATGCTAAGTGAGAAATCAATGTTGATTGGGTTTGAGCCATGACGTATTTTGTACGTATTTGTTCTCATAGCCACGTCTATTTTCGAAAGCGTGATAACCTGATGTTACCCAGGGTGCCACAGTTCATCAGTGGAGGAATGGGGGCTCGAGCACAAATATTTGACATCACAGACTCTGCTAGACCATGTTGCATTTTCTCAGGAGGAAAACCAGTGTCATCTTGCCCATCCTTTGCCCATAACCAGCGTGACTTAAAAAAAAAACACAAAAAACCCCCCTCGTTTTCTAAAGCAATATACAAGTCAATTTTTTGGCACATCAGTGTATGTACTTTTTTTTTTGGTCCACATTTCAAATACTTTTTGCAAGTAAGTGTGATGAAAAATAAATCAAAAAATGAAAAACTAGCTCTCCCATAGATAAAGAGTTGCATAAGTGATCATTAGCACGTTCTTCTGAGCTGGAAGCCTGAAGTATTGTTTTGGTTCTTATCTTTGACACACTACAGGTGAATAGTAATCTGTGTGCAAATATTTTATAAACAAGCAACACCAATAAGCTGACAGGAAGAGGAAATATCTTGGAATTTCAATCAGTAGGAGAGTGAGTCTGGAGAGAGACAGCCAGGCGATGTCAAGAAGCCCTTGTGTTCGAAGAGAATTTGAGAAACAAGGTTCCAAAAGCAGAGGCTGGTTAATTGACTTACAAATCATTAATCACAAGTCTTAATCTTGATGCCTTTGTGGGGCAGGGGATGGAAACTAAGTTGTCTCTCATACCTCGGTGAACAGTATAAATTGTTTGCCATCTATAAAAAGGATGCTAGAAAATTCTAGAAAAAGCACCAAAACCCATTGCTGCTGAGCTGACTCCAGCTCACAGTAACACTATTGATGGAGTAGAACTGGCCCACAGAGTTTCCAAGGAGAGCCTGACAGATAAGAACTGCTGACATTCTGATTAGCAGCTGTTGCAGTTAACCAATAGCCACCAGGATTTCTGGGAAAAGCATACAGATTGGTAAAAAAGTGGAATGAAAAGGGCTGTTGCGGATGGTCTCTCATAATACAGCTCTGGGAGCCAAGTTACTTGGATTGGATTCCTTTGATTCTTGCTTAAATAAGGCCTCCTTGTCTTATCCTTGATTTCTTCCCATTCTCACAAAATTTCTGAGCTTGAAATCTTGACTGATGGTTCTCAGCCACATCTACCCAATACACTCTCTTATAGAATGTCTTAAAACATTGTTTTTCATGAAAAGGTCAGTGTCTTTTTCATGTGTTTTGGGGCCACATGAGAGTCCTCTTTGGTCAAACGCCTATTTAAGTCTTTGGCCCACTTTATGAGTGGCTTGTCCTTTTGTTGTTAAATTGTGGAAGTCTTAGGTATAGTTTGGTTGTGCTTTTTCAAAACTTATCAGTACGAGATCACACTGACAAGAGTAACTGAAGACTAGATGGGAATTTTAGAAGGGCAGTGAGTTTATGTTAAGGAGTAAGGGACAACTCAGAAAAGGGGGTGAGAACGGCTGTGCAACTCAAAGGACATAATCAGTTTCATTAAATTGTACATGTAGAAGCTATTGGATTGGTATGTTTTGTCATATATATTCTAAAGACAAACCACAAAACAAAACAACAATGAAAACAAGATGCTTAGGTCCTATTCCAACTCAGTTGGGATAAGACCTGGGAGTCAGTGTTCTTTTTTATAAAAACTTCCAGATAATTTGAATATGTAGTTGCGGGTGATAAAACACAGTTTGGTCCTGTGTGCTTGCCCTGTTGGGTGGGTGCACCTGCCTGAGCACAGTGTTGAGGGGCTGCAGCCAAACTACACTCAGCTCAGTGCAGAGTGCTGTGACTGACCACTGCTGTCTGCCACGTGTGCAAGAGGCAGGCTTGGTGGTCCCTGTGCCATCTAATCCCCTCAGGTTACAGAGACAGAAACAGACACAGAGAAGGAAGAAGGGTCTTATCCAAAGGTGTTTCATGAATCAGTGGTCAAACACAGTCTTCTGAGTTCCAGTAACATCTCCTTTCAAGTTTCCTGCTACTCATTTTTGCTGTTAGCTGCCCTAGAGTCAGTCCCTGACGCTTGGTGAACCCATGCACCACGTAATAAAATGCAGCCTAGTCCTGTACCAGCCCATAATCAGTTGTAGGTCAGACTGCTGTGATCCATTGGGTTTTCACTGGCTGATTTTGGGAGTAGATTGTCCAGGCTTTCTGTCTAGTCTGCTGAGTCTGGAAACTCTGCTGAAACCTGCTCAATATCACAGCAAAACACAAGCCTTCAGTGGCAGATGGTAGCTGTTCAAGAGGCGCATCGGCGGCTATTCATGTCCTCTCAGTACCCCCACTGCTGAGGCCAGTCCTCCATTCCCCGCCCTGGTCCAGAGGCAGTAGATTAGTTCTGTATACATACTGATCACAACAGACATCAATTCACAACCTGTCTCAGTGGCTCTTCTGAGACCTGTAAATCCTGAGGAAGCCAGGTGGACAATTACGTGGAAGTGCAAAGACTAGAGGTGGCTGGGAACCACCTGTCCGGTAGAAATGCTGTAATGTCCAATTACGTAAGCGATAAGTTGCTCTGTCAAAGCAGGGCAGTGTCATTTGCTGAGGTGAAGATGTTGTAAGAAGAGGTCAAGATTTGAGGATGCCAGTCTCTACAGACGTGTTTGTCGCCTTCACTGCTTTGTCCTCAGCCCCTCGCTCTGTGCACACAGAAGGGACTCAGTAAGTGTTTTATGAATGTTGTTAAGTGTAGGAAGTGGGACCTGGCAAGAAGGACAGCTGAGCAGGAATGTGGGTGGATGAAGTCGTACAAAAAGGAGACCAAGAGGCATTGATTTATTGAATGATGCCTGATTCCACCATTGCCTGAATATTCCAGAAGAGCAGAGATGGACTGATCTACCTTGTTCTCTGTGACATGCCCAACTGCCCCCATTACAAACTTTGTGGGCCCTAGTCACTTTTGCCTTCATTGATAGGAAAAATAAATTTTCAGGGTTTTAAAACATCACGTTTTTTCCTGATGTAGGGGAAGGAAAATATTTTGCTTGACCCTAAAAGGTCATTGTTTTCCTTCTGCTTTTGCAGCCCTAGGAACTGTGCCTCCTGCATCTAATGGATGAGCCTGTCCTGATCCCCAGTAGCTAGCACAGTACCTAATGTATGTGGGGTAGACCTCAGGACCTGCCCAATGAAGTAAGGGATGAATGGGTAAAATGACATTTAGGCAGTGTCTAAGTGAGACAAGCCTATGTGGTTTCTCCCAGGCTGCTGAGATCTACATATCTGTAGTGCTTAACAAAGGGGCTGTCATAGAGTCAGTTCTATTTGGTGCGTAAACAAAATGGATCTGTGTGGAAGGGGGAAAGTGGTGATGTTCTCAGAATTCCCATAAGTATGCGTTGTGGCCCTAATATATCTTGGGATGTATTAATGTGTCTCCAACCACATTTACCTACCATGAGTCATCTATTCATCCTTCATTTCTCTATCCTCCTTCTATCCACTGATCCATTCATCAACCTCCCTTCATCTACCCATCCACCCTCATCCATTCGTCTACCCATCCACCATCATCCATTCATCTACCCATCCATCATCATCCATTCATCTACCCATCCACCATCATCCATTCATCTACCCATCCATCATCATCCATTCATCTACCCATCCACCATCATCCATTCATATACCCATCCATCCATCTGTCATCCACTCCATCCATCCAACAAATATTTGTTGAGTACTTTCTGTGAGTCACTCATGGCATGGTACTAGGCTCTAGTGATCTACCAGTAAACAAAACAGATATGACATGTTTTCTAATGGAGATTACAGGCTGCAAGGAAAGTTAGTCACGAAATAAACACATAATTTATAAAAATGTGCTAAGTGCTACAGAAGAAAGCAAGTGGCTGTTGTAGAGCCTGGAGCAGAGGGACGTGACCAGTCTGAGAAGAAGGGGTGTTAAAGTGGTGAGAGGGGAGACAGCATTCCTGGCATCTGAACCATCAGCAGCAAAAGCTCCTGAGTGGCAGGAGGGAGCATCTGTGGAACAGAAGGAGGGTGGTGTGGCTTGAATGCAAGGGGAGAGGGGAAGAGTTGTTTGAAGATTACACTGCAGAGGAAGAAAGATTTTCAGGACCTTGTGGGCCATGAAGGAATCTCTGAGCGGTGTAAACAGTTAATGTGCTTGGCTACTAACAAAAACATCAGAGGTGAGTCCACCAAGAGATAAGCTGGAAGAAAAGCCTGGCGATCTACTTGTGTAAAAACCAGCCACTGAAAACTCCACTCATGTAGAGCACAGGTCTATTCTAACACACATGGAGTCCCGTGACTCAGAATTAATGCGACAGCACTGTGTGTGTGCGCGCGCGTGCGCGTGTGTGCACATTTTAGTTTTGCTGGCTATGGAAGAGGAGCCTTAGTGGTACAGAGGTGAAAGCATTCAGCTGCTAACCAAAAGGTTGATGGTTTGAACCCACTAGCCACTCTTAGGGAGGAAGATGTGGTACTAGGCTTCCGTAAAGATTACAGCCCTGGAAGCCCTGTGGTCAGTTCTGCTCTGTCATATGGTTACAATAAGTTGGAATTAAATTGAAAGCTTTGAGTTTGGGTTTTGTTTGTTCTGGGCCATGGAAAGGCCTGGGGAATTTACCTTGAAAATAAAGGAGAAGTGAATCAAGGAACTAGGTTACATTTAAATCTATTCAGGAGAACTGAGAAAAGAGAAAAAATCCTTGAGCATAGAAAACACTCAACACAATTTTAGTGTAGCCTTTGTTAGGACTATTATCTGATTCCTACGTAAACTATAAAGCAAGTTGAGCATCCATTTAGAAACTCATTATTGCTTAATTAAATACTCATTCTATTAATTCTATTCAATGTTTTAACCCCACTATGTAATTCTAGAATGTAAAATTAAGTAGATTAAAATGAAATAGTACCATTTTACATTTCTATAGCAATGTTCACTCCGTGATTTAAAAACAATAGACATTCATTTACCACATCAGAACAGGAGGAATTATTGATTGTAACATTACTTCCTTTAATTAGGATAGGGAAACAACAGATAAAGTTACTTTTCTGTTAAACCATTTGGCAAATCGAATACCAGATGCAAATGCATTTTTATGCAATCAGTGTGAGTCACTGGCTGGGATATATCCAGCCTCCCCTCATTAGCTTTCTCCTTCAAATTCAGAACTGAGTTATCTCATTCTTGGATCAGGTAGGAAGAGTTTTGTGATGACATTTAGGGAGAGGCTGCCTGGACTCACTGCAAATGTCAAAACCACAGGAAAGCAGGACCTGTATTTCATTATATATCCGGAAGGGAAGCTCTTTCTCGAACAGTAAAAAGTGGGCCTGTGGGTTAACTTGGGACGGGGCAACAACGATGAACAGCCTGGAAAGTGAGCTGGGGCAGGGAAAGAAGTGACGGTGGGTGATTACAAGGGTCTGGACACAGCAATTCTGCGTGCTTGATAACAGGACCCCCAAACTCACGAGCTGCCAGCCCTAAGATTATTGCATGAAGGACTGTTGATGAACTTGGAAAGCTGGGACACCTGAGCCCTGGCTCTGGAAAACAAAAAGATCAAGTTTCAGAAAGATTTACAACCCTAATTTCTCTTTGTAAGGAAACAAGGATGGGGAAGAAATCATCAGAAATGTAACGTGCAAACACTCTTATGAGTCTATGTTTACAAAAAGAATACAGCATATTGGAAAAATCTAACATCTTCCTGATAGCATAATGGGGTGGAGACTGTGATTGACATAAATAAGATAATGCATTTAAGGAACTTGGCCCATTGCCTGGCATGTAGTAAGAAGTCAGTGTTAGCAAGGATAATGATGACAGATTTTGACTCTGCAGCATATGAAACTCTTATAAATGGAAAATATGGTTCAAATCCCAATGACTCTTCTTTTTTTGGTCACAGGCTACCTCATAATGCGGCGGTTTGTGTATGTCAATGTTTATGTGCACTTTAGTTATATATGTAGATATACACACACATAAATAATACTTAAAACACCTAAATGTAAGTTTTTAAAATGCAGTAAGACCTGCAAAAACTGGAAACTTGTCAGAGAAAGAAAATTCAAATATTCTCACTAACAGAGAGTGATAGGAAAGTGTGAGACTGCTCCCTGTCAAAGGTGGAAACATGCAAGACCCAGGAAAATAAGGCAGTCTCATTGAATTTCAGCTCCCATTGATTTCACTGTATATAAAATAATATAAAAATATAAAACACAATTATATATGTAAGTGCACATAATATCAGGTCTGAAATTAAGTTCATGAACTTAATTGTTCATCTTCAAAGTACTCTCCTTGGGAAGCTATGCACAGATGCCAGTGCCTAGTGCACCCTTCAAAGAAATTTTGGAACTCTTTCTAGAATCGCCATTGCATATGGTAGCATACAGTGGCAAGTTCATAAACTTTTAATTGTCTAGTTTTCTGCGAGGGAATTTTTAGCCAGTTAACAAATAACTGTATTGGAACACCATTCATACTCACCTGATCTGGCCCCCAATGACTTTTTTTCTTTATCTGAAGATAAAAGGAGATATTGAAAGGAAGACATTTTGATGACATTCAAGACATCAAGGATAACATCATGACTGTTCTGATCGCCATTCCAGGAAAAGAATTCCAAAATTGCTTTGAAGGGTGGACGAGGCACTGGTGTCGGTGCATAGCTTCCCAAGAGGAGTGCTTCAAAGGGGACCATAGTGATATTCAGCAATGAGGTATGTAGCACTTTTTGTAGGATGGACTTAATTGTCAGTCCTCGTATATGTAAGCACACATAGCATTTACAATATTTAAATACAATTGCTTTTCAAAAGTATAGAGTTTAAATAAAATCTATTCGGTATCTTAAAAAAATCACTATGTTTTAGAAGTGATTTAAAATAGAACCACATAAGACATTGTAGTGTTGCTTGAGCCCACTGGGCATGAAGACCTACTGAGTGCTTCCTAAGCCATGCCCTGGTAGGGTAGGTATAGCCAGCCCCAAAGTACCTGTAAGACCAGGTTGGCAGGAGAACATTCAGGAATCTGTTAAACTGTCATGGTCCCCAGACATTGGTGAACATCGTTTTGACTCTTGCTTCTCTCTGGTTTAAATTCTGTAAATATGTTGTTTTCCTTAAAGATGGGGAGTGGGATCTGAGCTTTTATTTTCAACACCTGTGGGAAATGGTCCACCCAGGAAGAAAATAACTCAGACCCTAGAGCTAGGACTCCTAGAGCTGTGGGCCCATAAGAACCTCCCGAGACTTCCCTGCCTTCTCAGGCAGCCATGCGGCACATGCCTCTCCCAAGCAGGAGCTCCATGAGAGTGGGGACCATGTCTCTTATTCCCCAAAACAATGACACCACGTTGTTCACACAAAGAGAGAAGCATAGACAGACATTACACTTTGGGATCATGTTTGTCTAGACATTAAGACCAGTGGAGGAAAGATGACAATATGCATGTATTTGAAGGTTTCAAGGAGAATAGTATCTGAGGAAAGACAGCAAACTGAACCATAGTCCAAATGAGAGACATGAAAGATCTCCCAGTGGTGAATGAAAGTCTTCCTTTTCCGAGGATCCTTCAAGATACTAAGTAGACATATTTTAGAGTCATTACATAATCCGTACAACCCATTCCCAGCTCCTTTTGAAAAGAGTGTTACTGGGTGGTTTTTGGAGTCCTTGAGTGATGCAAACAGTTAAGTGCTTGTCTAGTAAAAGAAGGGTAGGCAATTTGAAGCCAGTCAGATCCGACTCGACAGCACTTGGCTGGCTTTGGCATGGGTGCTTCAGAAAACAGGCCTGGTAATCTGCTTCATTACATAGCCTTGAAAACTCTATGGAGTGCAGTTCTACTTTGTACACTTGGGGTTGCCATGAGTTAGAAAAGATTTGAGGGCAATGAAGAACAACAAAAACAGGCAGCCGTTTGGTATCACGTGATCTCAGCTTCCTTGGGAACAGCTGATCTGACCCTGAGGTGGTCACCCGACTCATGGCTAGCAAATCCACTGGCTGCTTCGTGAACAATCAAATGATATGTCTTAAGAATTTCACCTCAGAGGAATAGAAGCTTCAATTAGATGAAGGGTCTTTAAAACCACAGCATCTCAGTAGCTGAGCATGGGGTGGCCATTTTTTTCTTATTTGTATGTAGATGAATTATAGGAGAAATTTAGTGTGCAGGAAGAAGCAACAGCACTGAGACAGTCAGAGAAAAAGGGAGGAGAAATCTTGTGGCACTGAAAGACAAAACAGACCAACCAGGAGAAGCCCTCAGTCTCTGAGTGGTTTTGTGGTCCTGCTCTTGGCCATGAGGTTCAACTGCACTTCTTGTCTGTGAGATGCTTCTGAGCTTACAACAACCTCATGTCCAGCCCAGCCATCATGATGAGTTTCTACCCTTGGAACCAGTGGAGCCCTGGTGAAAGCTATCTATCTCTATTTACAGTTACTAAACAGGTGCAATACAAAATCCAATGGTGGGCATAGCTCAGTAATAAGGAAGGGCAACTCAACAAGAAAGGAACAAATGCATAAGTGAAGATTATCCTCCTAGTCCCAGGACTGTTGGATGTCTGCTGCCTTCAGTAGGTTCATGTCCTTTTGATGACAACAGAGTCCCATAGACCTTTTTCAAACTTTTCTTTCTTTTTCATTTCTGTTTGGTTATGGAAAATTTCCAACAATTATAAAAGTCCACCAAACAGGGTAATGAACTCAGGTGCCATCACTGAGCTTCAGAGATCTTCAACTCATGGCCATTACGTTTCATCTACATACCCTCCTTCTCCTCACTGCTGTGTGATCTGGAGCAAATCCCAGACATATCATTCCATCTCTTAATATTTCAGTGGGCATCTCTAAGGGACCAAGATTCTTTTTAAGAAAATGAAATCAACGTCCCTCCTTCATCCTTCTTGTCTGTCTTTTACTGACAGATACTGTGTTTCTCTTCTGTGCCAGATGCTTTGCTAAAAATATTTGCGTGTTACTTCTATTCTGTAATGAGAGAAAACTTACCAGATGTGATAAAGGAGAGTTACAGAAGCCTACTGCACATCCTCATATGTTCAGAGTTTTTCCTGTCAAGTATTGCTTCAAGAATTTGTTGGTTTTCTGTGCTGTGGTGGCTTGTGTGTTCTGATGATGCTGGAAGCTATACCATCGTATTTCAAATACCAGCAGAGTCACCTATTGGTAAGTAGGCTTCAGCAGAGCTTCAGTGGAGCTTATAGACTAGGAAAAAAAGGGCTAGGAATCTACTTCCAAAAATCTGCCCTTAAAAACCTTAGGGATCACAACAGAACACTGCCTGACTCATTCGGCCTCATCATCAGGAGAGGCCTATCCTTAGAGGAGGGTATCATGTTTGGTGAAGGAGAAGACCAGTGAGTGTGAGGGGACACTCGGTGAGATGGACTGGCATGATGGCGACAGTGGAGCACTTGGGCATGCTGGTGATGATGATCAAGATAACACAGGACTGCGTAACACGCTGTTCTGCTGTGCATGGGGTCGCCTTGAGTGAGAGTCAACTAGGTGACAGATGTCAACCTCTATCTGTTCACTCACTACGTAAGTGAAATGTAAAACCTGAAGGTGGAAATAGTTCAACAACAAAAACAATTAGTAAGTCAACAAGGAGGAAGCAAGTTCTTGAGTGAAGACCATTCTCCAAGACTTGGTGCCATACAGGCAATATGGTCCTAGATAAAGACATCCTGCTAGTTGGTCTGATGCAGGGTAGCCCTCTGCTGGAAGGAGAGCTATATTCCTGAAGGGCTATTGTCTGGGGTCTGTTCCATGGACAGGAAGGACAGAGTGCTTGCAGGCTGGTTCTTCAGGTACACAGGGATAAGCCAATGCCTAGAGACAGAAACAATCTTTGCTGCTGCTTCAGCAGAAATTGTCCACCTTCTGCTCAGTGTACCCTCTTCACTGCCAGCTCCTTTTCCTCTGAGGAGTTTCCATGTGTTGGCTGCAGACATAGGATGTGCTAGATACATAATTTTGGAAGACGACTGGCCAGATTGATCTATTCTGGTTCTTTAGGGGGTCTCTAATGATTGCATTCTTCATTTCTACAGCTCTGCCTATAGCATCCTCAAATCTGTCAAATGCAGAAATATACTCTTGCAAATGACTTAAAAAAGAAAAAAACAAAAAGCAAAACTCAAAAAGCAAAAAGGTTTTCAGGTACAAGAGGCTCAGACAGCAAAACACATCTTCCATCTCTACAAAACAAAATGAAAACATACAGCCACCAAAAACTGGCAGGGAAATGATGCTGTTGGATAGTGATTCCTCAGCTAAGTTCACACTAAACCATGAGTGAGAGCTATTTCAGGAGTCCTACCAAAGTATTACCCACTGCTACTGAGTCAATTCTGACTCAGACCCTGCTGGTGTAGTGATTAAGTGCTGTGTCTGCTAACCAAAAGGTCGGTAGTTCAGATCCACCAGGCACACCTTGGAAGCTCTATGGGGCAGTTCCACTCTGTCTTTTAGGGTGACTATGAGTTGGAACCTACTTGATGGCAGTGGGTTGGGTTTGGGTACCAAAGTGTCAAGGAGCCCTGGAGGCACAGGTTAAAGTGCTTGACTGCTAACCAGTAGGTTGGTGGATAGACTCTACCAGCTGCGCCATAGGAGAAAGGTGTGGTGGTCTGCTTCTGCAGAAGTTTACAACCTTGGAAACCTTTTGGGGACAGTTCTAACTTGTTCTACCGGGCTGCTGTGAGTTGGGATTGACTTCATGGAAATGTTTTTTTTTTTTGACCAATATTACCAGAACTTCCCTCAAAACAATGAGAATATAAACTGCCTGAAGAATCTGCTAACTATGTTTTATCTATTTTGTATACTGCTGTTCCTATCCAAGATTTTGCTCAGGGTAAAGGAAGAGTTTTGTTGTTAAAAAATTTGAAAATCTTTGTCCTAGGGAGCTAATGAAATAAATATTACATTAGATGGTGAAAGAAAAACCAAACCTGAGAAGCAAATATGTCCACATTCTTTTCTCTCTAAATTCTGGGTTCAGACACATTATTCTGTCTGACATTAGCATCTTTACTCTGATTGAACTTCTTTTCATTCCTTAAAAAAAAAAATAAAAGAGAAACCCAAACATTTGTATGCAACAAGATAGTTGAAAATCATTTAATTATGTGAAGAAAAGAGATTTTCTGTAGCTACATGGTTTTGGCACAAACATCTGAACCTGGATGAACAGTGAGTTTTTTTTTGGACCAATAGCAACAGTCTTTACAGGGCTGCTATAAGAGAGCAGGGTTTGGTCCACGTGGTGCTGTAAATTCACTTGTGTTAAATTCATAGAGTGGGCAAATTCTGGTCTGCCTGTTGCCCACTGGTGGAATCTAACATTGATTATTTAACTGTTTCAAGTCTCAGGCCCCGTATCTGAGACTTAAGTTCTCAGACTAAAACGGTTTTTAACCCTGACCACACACTCAAACTACCTGAAAACCTTCAGAAATTACCGATGACCTGGGCTCCACTTTCAGACATATTTCTTGAGTAGAGCCCAGGCACCCGGATTTCTAAGTGCTCCCTAGACAATTCTGGCGCATATCCAGTAATGACACCTACAACTTAATGACCAGTAAGGCCTCTCTGCGTTTTATGACCAAAAGTTCGAAAGATCTTTGTGATCTTTCTACCTTGTGTTGGGCCCTTGTAATGAAGACCAGATGCTGGGCATGCCAAAGGCCCCAGTGATGGGGAGCCTTGAGAATTCATGCAGTTCCACACAAAGGGGTACCTAGGGCTTGCTAAGCAGGCCAATGAAACACATTCCACAGAAACACAAGGCCGCCTTCTGGAGGCCATCTCTCCTTGACTGTGGCTGCTTTCCTTCCCTCACCAGTCTCCGCTCCCCATGTCCCCCCTGCCAGTCTGCTCAGCAAAGCAATGGTCTGCTGCTGCAGGCGCCCCAGCCCCTACCTCTTTCCTAAACTCCATAATCACATGTCCAGATCCTACTGGAATGGCCACCCAGATGACTAAAGGAAAATGGAGCTTTTTAGTGAGTGACAGAGTTGTGCAACCATTACTGTAATCAATTTTAGAACACTCTGAACACTGTCCAAAAGAAATCCACACCCATTAGCAGTCACTCTCTATTTTTCTCCCCTGCCTGCTACCAGCCCTAGACAACTACTAATCTACTTTCTACCTCTGTAGATTTACCTGTTCCAGATATTTCATATAAATAGTATCATAGTACATGGCCTTTTGTGACTAGCTTCTTTCACTCTGTACATGGTTTTCAGGGTTAATCCACATATTAGTACTTCATTCCTTTTTATGACCATATAATACTCCATTGTATGGAAACATGACATTTTATTACCCAACCATCTTTTGGTAGAATATTCTCCCTCCTCAATTTTTGGCTGTAAATAGTGCTGTCATGAATGAGCTCATGTCATGAACATGAGCCAAGTTTTTATGTTGACTTACTGTCATGGATTGAATTATGTCTCTCTAAAAGTGTGTGTAGCCTTGTCTCTCTAAAAGAGTGGCGAGGCCATGATTCCCAGTGTTGTGTGGTTGTCATCTATTTTGTGATATGTAATTTTTGTATATGTTGTAAATCCTACTCTCTGCCTGTGGTTAAAGGGGAAAGACTGGATTATGTTTAAAAGGATTAAGGTGGGACTGTAACACCCTTACAGAAGGCAAGTGCTGATCTGATGTAAAAGGAGTTTCCCTGGGTTGCGGCCTGTATCACCTTGTCTGTCTCAAGAAATTAAAAGTAAAGAGAAGCAAACAGGGAGTTGGGGACCTCATAACATCAAGAAAGCACTGCCAGGATCAGAGCACATACTTTGGACCAGAGGTTCCTATGCTGAGATGCTCCCAGACTAAGGGAAGACTGATGCATCAGTGGACCCTCCTCTAGAGCCAAGAGAGAGAAAGACTTCCCCTGGATCTTATATCTTGAATCTAGACTTCTAGCCTACTGGACTGTGAGACAATAAATTTCTCTTTGTTGAAGCTATCCACTAGTGGTATTTCTGTTATAGCAGCACCAAACGACTAAGACACACATGTATTCATTTCTTAGGTAGCTAACAGAAGTTGAATTTCTGGGTCACATGGCAACTCCACTTTTAAGGGTATGGAGCTAAACCATCCATCAACATGTTTGTAGCCACATCTTTCAGATACATGAGGCCATGTACTGTTGGCCAGCTTCTCAGAACCTACTACCCTCTGGCTCCCATGAAAGGAAAGACCGTATTTGAGAATAAGCCTTCATTTTTTTAGTGGTGTGCGGGGTAGGGAAAGAGAAAGTACTACAAGAGCACTGTCTCTTTCAAAACCTTTGGCTACGCCACTCTGAGGTATCTCTTTCTTCCTGATTTGCATGGGATGTTGCTCAGGTTAATGCAGACACAAAGCAAACCTTCCCTGGAACCCTAGAATGGGCTCTACTCACGGCAGGACCCTCTGCCTAGCTAGAGCAAGTATGTCTCTAATCTCCAGAGCTGCAGGAAAATGGAAACACTTGGTTAGGCTCCTGACGCTAACACTTCAGTGCAAATAAGGACAAGAGGAACCTTCTGCTTTCATTATGAGGGATTTGTACAAATTCATACATGGAATTGACTTATAGCTTCTAATTTATATTTAAATCCCAAATGTCTTAGTCAGAAGAAACTGCTCTAAATCCATCATCTGTGTTTGCACCATTGATTCCAGCTTCAAATAGACCCCAAGGGCCCAATCGTAATTCCCATTTGCAAGTCTGTGGATTTCTTTTCAGGTTGGCTGCTGGAGTTGCTGAGATCATCTCAAGTCCACAGGGAGAGGAGACGCCTAAGGATCATTCCCTTGGTGATGAGGCCCCATTGGAAAGGGAAGATTAGAAAAATCATTCTCTGTCCCTTCTGGGCTGTCATCCCAGCATGGAATAACAGAACAGAAGTCTGTGTGGGGAGTGAGGTATGCCTGAGAGACTCGTATGTTGAGCAGTTACTCATGTTTAATGCCACAGGAAACTGTATTGCTGTATCATCTACTTGCTGTGTGACCTTGGGCAAATTACTTAACCTCCCTGTGTCTTAATTTTATCATCTGTTAAAATGAGAATAATAATAGAATAGCTACCTCATAAGATTATTATGATGACTTCTGTTGTTGTTGTGTGCTGTTGAGTTGATTCTGACTCATATCAACTCTATATGACAGGGTAGAACTGACCCACAGGGTCTCCTGGGCTGTGGTCACTGAGAAGTTCCGAGAACCGGGAGATGGAGACAGAGAATTGTATACTGAGGATGGTGAGAAGTGGAGGCTGAGAAACAGTGGCAGGAGAGACCGGCAGGAGATGTCATGGTGGCCTGCCTGGTCCACAGAGTGAGAAGGCTGAGTGTCTTAGGGAAGGAGGTTTGCTGGAGAAGTAGGATGTCTCCAGGCAGTTACTGGTAGAGCTAAAAGAGTTAGTAACACTTACTTAAGCAGGGCAGAGGTCAAAGGCCAGAGGCAGGTGTGGCTGAGGGCAAGCTAAGAAGAGGATGGAAGAACTCTATCTTGAGGCTTCCTGAACCTCAGCTGTAATCTATTACTTCCCTCCCTAATAAATCCTGTAATCTTGAGTATTGTCTTTGAGAGAAGTGTGACCACTGCAATGAATTATCAAACCCAGCAGAGAAGCAGAGGGTGCCATGGGAGGGATGGTTCATGTCAGACCTGGTAAAGACAGTGGAGACAGGAGGCATGTCTGGCCTCTGTCTCATAGGAATCAGCCTTGGGCTGTTGATCCTGATTCTTCTTCTCCTTTGCAATTTACAAGAGATCAGAAACAGCAGCCACACCATTTTTACACGGTCCTAGACTCAAATCCCACAGGAAAACACTGAAACAGAGTAATAACATTTTCTGGAGTAATTGAATCAGACACTGCCAGGAAAAAAGTCATTCAAGGGTAAAACTAAAGACTATAATTATTGACATAGCTTTTGTTGCTCTGCAATTTCTGAATTAGCAACTGATAATCCCTTTTATAAAATAAAAAATAGTGTTTCTTGCTTTCTGTTCCCCTTGATACTCGCTAGCCTCTCACTTTACAAAAAATACACTTTCTGCCTGTGTGCACCAGATGGGCCCACGACAAAAACCACCACCAGCCCCCCAGATGAGGTCTAAGCACAGGGTTTCCTTAAGGAGAATGAGATCATGACAGGCTGTCCTGACAACCATGGGCCTATCTAAACAGATGGTGGGGAATTAGAATAGGGGTTATATTATAGATTGAACTCTGTCCCCCTAGAATACATCCTGAAATCCAAACTCTTATCAATAAACATGACCTAGTTTGGAAATAGGGTATTTCTTTTGTTATGTTAATGAGATCAGGGAATCCCTAGGTGATACAAATATTTGAGTGCTTGCCTACTAACCAAAAGGCAAGAGGTTTCCATCCGTCCTTCAGTGCCTTGGAAGAATGGCTTGGCAATCTACCCATTGAAAATTCTGTGGAGCTCAGCTGGACTCTGCTACATAAGGTCACCATGATTAAGAATTGACCTGATAGCAACCGGTTTGGTTATTTTAATGAGGTCATACCAGTGTGTGGTGGGTCCTAGACCCAATCACTTCTGAGTTATGAAAAGAACAGAATGGGCACAGAGGAAACAGACAGGAAAGATGAAGCCAGACAATGGAGACAGAGGCAACCTAGAACCCTGGGAACCAGGTATTGCTGGCAGCTAACAGATGCTGAAATAGACCTGGAAGGACTTCCCTCTGGAGCCATAACCTACATTCAGACTTCGGGTCTCCCTGAATTGTGAGATAGTAAACACCAATTCTTCACAGCCACCTGTTTATGGCGTTTCTGTTATAGCAGCATGTGGCAGCGAAGACAGTCCAGTTTGAGTTGTGTTGAGACTGCAGCTTATTTGACAAGGAGGCATTAGTGTCTGGGGCACAAATTCACCTTTCAGTCCTCTAAGCTGTCATAACTTGAGTGTGGTCCTTGGGCCAGGAGCATCAGCATCCCCCACCAAACCAAAACTACTGCTGTCAACTCTCATTCACAGCAACCATATAGGACAGAGTAGAATTGCCCCACAGAGTTTGCAAGGAGCACCTGGTGGATTTGAACTACTGAGCTTCTGGTTAGCAGCTGTAGCACTTAACCACTATGCCACCAGGATATCCAATCTCCTACTAGCTATTAGAAATGCAGAGTCCCAAATCTTGGGGATCAGACTCAGGTTGTAACCTGATCCCCAGAAGTCTAGAGGCTTTGCTTCCAGTTCCTCCTGCCTACCAGTGGCAGCTGTCCAGATGCCATACCTGGAGAAAGAGAGAGAGCTTAGGCAAAGGTGGCTTCTGTCCTCAGCATCCTCAGCTTTGATGCTGACCAGCATGTTGCCCTGTTCTTGTCTCTTTCCCCTCTCTCTAGGAGTTGTCTCCTTCCTGTCCACAGTGAAGCCCTCCCATGGGTTCTAACCCTCCTTGACCCCTTCCTCTCTTGCTCTCTTCTCCCAACTTACTTCTGCTCTCCAGCCGACAAACATGCTTAGGACTCCTCAGGGAAGGACAGCCCCTCAGCCCTACCACCCCCCCTCATTCTCTTCACAAGAGCACCTCTCCTTCCTCCCATCACAGTGTGCGATTAGAGAGCATTGCACATATCCCAGGAAGCCAAGGAGCACAAAAGCAAGGGTTGTAAATCTATTTGCAATCAAGGGACAATGTAAATTGGTCATTGTTGACATGTAATTACAGAAGAAAACATACTGTTCAAGGACCCTTATCGGGTGTGATTAAACAGGTGCCAAGGGGCCTTTGAATGACACCCATGTGTAAGCAGGCAAGACACTCCAAAAGTAAGGGAGCATAGTACTGCTGTGTTAACCCGAACTGCTCCGCTTCAGGGAGGAAATGGGCAGGAGGGGAGGTGGTGGAGCACGAGCGGGAGTGCGGAGCAGGGAGTAGGGGTGGGGAGTAGAGGATGGGGGGGCATGGCAAGGTGGGGTAGGGTGGGAGGAGGCAGCAGGACAGGGGTTAGGAGGCTAAATCTGGACATGGAAAAGAGAAAGCCTTGCAGAGGAGGAAGTTTTAACTCAAGAGATGAGGTTTTTCCAGCTTGATGTCACAGCTGAAATCAAGTGACTAGGTAGGTAGCCAATCTCAGGAACAGTAGGCATTACCAGGCAATTTAGAACACTGAATTGCAGACAGAAAGAGACTGAGAAAGATGGAAAGAATAATACAGAGACATAGACAGGCATGGAGAGGCACGTACAGACACATGCAGAGACAAAGAAGTAAAGACAAGGAGAACATGGGGCTGTAAAAAGGGGGAGAGCAGCCAAGACAGGCAGGGGAGGCACAGATAGATACCCAAAAAAGACAGGGAGAGAAGCAGAGAAATGGAGGGAAACAGGAAAAGACAAAGAAAAGAAGGAAGAAGTACATAAATAAACCACCAAAATCGACCCGTTGCCGTTGAACACCTTCTTATTCATAGGGATCTCATGTACGTTAGAGTGGAATTGTGCTCCATAGGTTTTCAATGGTGGGTTTCCTGGAAGTCTATTGCCAGGCCTTTCTTCCAAGGTGTCTCTGGTGGGACTGAACTACCAGGCAATCCTTGGGCTAGCAGTGGTGCACTTAACCCTTTATACCACCCAGGGATGGTAAAACCAAACCACTGCCAGACTCATAGAGACCCTATATAGAAGGCAAAAAAAAAAAAAAAAAAATGGAGTAGTGAGAGAAAGGAAACCCTGGTGGTGTGCTTAAGTGCTGTGGCTGCTAACCAGAAGGCTGGCAGTTTGAATTTACCACTTGGTCCTTAGAAACTCTGTGGGGCAGTTCTACTTTGTCTATAGGGTCACTATGAGTTAGAATCGACTCCATAGCAATAAGTTTGGCTTTTGGTTTAGGGAGAGAGATGGGGAAAGAAAGACATTGGGAGAGAGAGAGGAGAGATGAGAGGGATGAGAGGTGTGTGTGGGTGGAGGGAGAAGCTGTTGGTTTTACTACATAAAAATATCTAGGCAAATCCAGAGCAATATTGCAGAATTTTCAACATTCCCAGGGGCATGTGCAAGCCGACACAAAGAAAAGAAATTTTCATGTCAATAGGAAGCAGTGGCCGAAGCCTCCAGTCTGATCACCTTGAAAGACAGAAAGATAGGTCTCAGTGACTAAGCCTTGGACCTCTGGATCGTTTCTTTCACTGTTACAGGTTTGATTGAGTTTGGAGCCTTCTCTAACTGAGTAGGTTTTTGGGTGATGTGTCCTGAATTTGCTTCTCAAATATAAAGTCAGTGGTTTTGTTCTTCTAAGCCAAGAGATTCTTTCAGTATTTCTTGCAGCTTTGGTTTGGTTTTTACAAAGTCTCTGAGTTTCTGTTTATCTGTGAATGACTTAATTTCATTTTCATATTGGAAAGATAGTTTTGCAGGATATATAATTCTTGGTTGGAAGTTCTCCTCTAAGGCTTTGAATGTGTCATGCCACTGTCTCCCTGCCAGCATTGTTTCTGCTGAGAAATGTGACAAAAGCCTATAGGGTTTCCCTCTGAATGCTAGCTTTGCTTTGAGACTTGCTGCCTTTAAGAGTTTCTGTTTCTGTTTCATTTTGTTAAGCTTGATTATAATGTGTCTTGGAGTCTTTCTTTTGAGATCTATATTGAGTGGCATTCGACATGCATCTTGGATATCTACATTCTCTTCTTTCATAATTTCTGTGAAGTTTTCTGTCAGAAGCTCAGGAACAATACTCTGTGTTCTCAGGTGTCTTGCCCTGTTCAGGAACTCCAATTAATCATAGATCGTTCCTCTTAATAGAGTCCCATATGCTTCTTAATGCTTCTTCATTTTTCTTGTTTCTTTTTTCTGATTTCTCCTCATGGATACTAGAGTCAGTAACTCTGTCTTCAAAGTCAGAAAGTCTCTTTTCCATTTGTTCCATTCTGTTTTCCTGGCTTTGAACTGAAATTTCTATCTCTTTGATTTTGTTCATGACCTGTTGGATTTCAGAGTACTGGTGTTCCATCAGATAGAACAACTTGCTTAATTTTTCATTTTGCCCTGCTGCATTTTGTATAAGGTCTAGGAAGGCTCTCTACATAATCCTTTTGTATTCACCTTCTGGTAGTTTCAGAAAGGTTTCTCCATCTGGAAAATTCTTTGGTTGTTTCTTTTGGGGGCCTTCTGAAGCTATAAGTGATTTCTTCATTATGGTTTCTTCCAGAGTTTGTTGCTTTTGGGGCTTCGTGTGAGTCAATAAAGGCTAGGAGAGCTGCTGTGAGGATGGACTGCAGTTGTTTCTCTGGTCCATCTTAAAATGAAAGGTAAAAGGTATCTGACAACTTCCAAAGTCAGTCAGGTTTTCAGGTGTACAGGTCCCTCTTCCCAGCCGGCAAAGTAAGCACCTCTATATCCAACCCCAGATGTTATAAACTAGTTCAGAACACAGAAAGGCTACCGCCCTGCTGGCCTCTGCTGTCGGGCCCCAGCTGTTGGGCCCCAGCCATAGGTGATACCGAGTAAAATACTGCTTTTCTTCAGGAAAAAAACGCAATCATCCAGGCAGGTGCTGCCTCTCAGCCTAGGAATTAGGTCCAGCTGAGGCCTCTGTATGGGTATTCGGCCTCCCAGTGGAACAAGATGGCTTCCCGCACAAGCTCTCCACCTGCCTTGGTACAGGCTAGTCAATGGCAGAAGCAGAAAGAGAGGCCAAACTTGCTGAGATGCACAGAGTCCAAAGCCAGGCTCTCAAAATGTGGCAGTTTTGCCTGCCGATCCCACCAGCTGTGTGTCTGAGATTAGCTGCTAGTCAAGTCCCAGCTCTGCCCACCAGCTAAGACAGAGAAAAAAAGTTAAAATGGCGAGTTACCTACAGTTGGTGAAAGCCAGCACTCACCAAGAGTGGGGACAGCAAAAGAGAGGAGGTTTCCCGTTCAGTGGTATGAAGTCCAAATTAACAGTCCTATGCCATGTCCTAGGGCTTACTAGGTGTCCAGAAGGCTCTGTTTAATTATCAGTTCAGGTCTTGGTTTTCAGAGGGATTTAGGCAGTTGTGTGTTTAGTCCACCATCTTGACTCTGCCCTTCCCAAGCCTAAGACCTCTGGGAGAAGGGAGACCTGGACCATGGCCATCACCAGAACAGATGCTGGCAGCTGACTGGACACAGATCCCATACTAACCACAGCAGAATCCAAGCATAATTCCTGAAAATCAGTGCATTAGGCAAAACTGCATATCATCAGATGACCTTTAAAAGCCCCTGAGATAGTCAGCAGGGAGGGAGGCTCTTGAGGCCCTGGGAGGACTATTCTGCCTCGAGGACTATTCAGCCTCCTCGGAGTGGCTTCTCTAAAGGACCACCTGCTGGCTGACTCTAGGGGTGTCTGGCATGCTAAACACGCCTATGAAGGGAGGAACACAAGGCATGACTTGCTTGTGTGAAATGCTTATCCCACGAGGTGCCTGCTCCTCTGTCAACCTGCTCTGTCACTCCAAGGTGTTAGGTTGACTTCCTTGACTCATCCTTTTGTTGTCTTTATAGAATCCCGAGTTCAAAGCACTCCTTGAAAAGTATTTAAGGAGAAACTCTGAATCAGGAAGGAGCCTGGTTATGCAATGGTTAAGTGCTCAGCCTCTAACTAAAAGATCAGATGCTGGAACCCACCTGTTGCTTGGAGGGAGAATGATGTGGCAGTTGCTTCCATCACAATTGATAGCCCTGGCAACCCAAGTTCTAATTGCTGTGTCCTATTGGCTTGGCTTTTTATAGGGTCTCCAGGAGATGAACTCGACTAAATGGCAGTGGGTTTGGTTTTTTGGTTTTCTGAAATCAGTGAACTGAGACATCCTTGGTTACCAGCCTCCAGTGAACTTACATAAACATGGAGCTAACACCACTCACTTGGTAGGGCTCTTGTGGGTATTTAATCACTTACCGTCAAGTCATTTCTGACTCATGCTGCCTCTGTGTGTGTCAGAGTAGAGCTACTCCATGCGATTTCCAATAGCTGATCTTTTTCAAGGAGATCTTTCTTCTGAGGCTCCTTGAATAAACTTGAACCTCCAATCTTTGAGATAACAGCTGAATGCATTAACTATTTGTATTACCCAGGGAATTCTGGGGGCTTTGGGATCCTGTTTATAAGCATTTCCTAGGTCCTAGTCCTAGCAGCGATTCTAGCAGGAATTGTAACTGAGATGGTGGGTGGTACCACTCTGGGCCCAGGTGAGACCAATCAGCCAAGGGAACACCTGGAGCCAATCTCTTCCAACTTGGGTATAAAAACCAGAAAGCAAACTCATTGCTGTTGAGTCCATGCCAACTAATGGTGACCCTGTGTGTTACAAAGTAGAACTAGCCCACAGAGTTTTCTTGGCTGTAATTTTTTTATTGTTATTATGACTGAGTGAAAATGTACATTCCCATATAAATTTACATGTCCACCTTTATGCAGCTTCCACTGCTCTCCCTAGCCAGTGACAGCACACTATTCCTCTCTGCTCCATACATGTCTCATCCTCCCAACAGCCTCCTTTCCCCTCCTCTCCACCCATTCCCCATATTCCAGCCAGAGGTCAGCAGGATGATATCCTATAGATGCATAGAACCATAAAGTGCATCCAATATGTGGTCACTCTGCGTTGTCTTGGCTGTAATTTTGATGAATGCAGATCACCAGGTCTCCCTTCTGTGGTGCTGCTGGTTGGATTTGAACCTTCAACCTTTTGATTAGTAGTGGAACCCAAACTGTTTGCACCCCCCAGGGACCTGTTTGAGTACAGGACTCTTTATGTACCTGTACCCAACCAGTACTGATGCTAATCTTCAGGCCTGTGGACAATAATTGTTCAAGTGTTACAGAGTAGTGACTGTTGAGGACAAAAAGGTGGGCCATTCACGTGGGACAAACATTCTAGACAGTCTTGCACATGGAAAAATCCATTGTTTCCTTCTCTGCCAATAATAGCAGCTTCTGAATGGAAACAGTCTCTTAGTCAGCCCGTTTGAAAGATGCCCAGTTCTTAAGTTAACTGACACCACCCACTGAGCCACCCACACTTGCCTCCAACATCTAGAGTTGTTGCTATGATGGCATAAATGAAAGTGGGAGAAATGTTCACCAACACAACAGAAAGGTAAGCCTTCTTCTCCTACTTGTTTGCAACCCGAGACTTTCTACAGGGAGGTTAGTATAATTTAAACATTAAGGAAGAGTGAGAAGCTGCAGTTACAGCTATAAGATACAGAACTCCAGGGAAGGAAAGATCACCAGATACTGCTGCGGCAGTGAGTTCAGGGCTCATTAACAGGTAAAGGAGACAGGTGGGTGCTGCCTTGTTCTAGAAAAGAGGCCTCCAGACGGGGCTTCGTGCCCCAGAACTGCTGCAGTGGGCTGTAGGACAGGACTCGGCTGACGTGAGCAAACTCAGATCGTGGGGCACAACTGATCCTGTTTCCAAAGAAAGCCACACTCTGCAGAAGAACCATCACCAAAGAATATAATTATCATTATTATTAGTGGAGTGGTAATAATAAATGCCAATGTTTGTCATCCCTTTTGTGTCTGGCCTAATGGCTCACCTATCAGGCTGGATTCTATTATTAGCTCCTACTTACAGGTAAGGAAACTGAGGCACAGAGACATTCAGTTACTTGCTTGAGGTAGCACAGATACAAAATTAGGAGACACGATTCAGCCCCAGGTTTGTCTGAGCTAGAGTTTGACGCTATCCCCACCTGGCTGCTTCAGGATACTACATTAGTATTGAAAGAGAAAACTCCCTGGGCACAGCGAGAACCATTCAATTGTCCTGCATCTGTGTAGTGCCCATCTGCACAGCTCCAAGGCTTCTGTTAGCCGTATAAAGTGAGACAGGTTGCCGCAGCAGGCGTTGCCCCCAGCTTATGGGGTTGTGGCTTAAGAACACAAACCATATGCCATTGATTTTTCTAGCAGGTACTGATGGAAAGATTCTCAACACAATTTTTGCTTCTCTTTTCCTTACATATGGTGGGGAACTATCCTTACGACTTCCCTCTCACCCCTACTGTCCTAGCTGAATATATAGAACAATGATGTCCACTCTCCACTTGCTTTCCCCACCCCTTACCACCTGCCTCATATTCTCACATCCTTACCACTGACAGGCCACTTGGAGGGGCTTGTGGTCTTATATGTCCCTTCTGGGGTCAGCAGAGGTGCTCCTGGGCCTGGGAAAGGGCAAGAGGCAGGGAGGTCTCCATCACCCCTAGGGACTGGCCTGCAGAGTTGTTTGTCATGTCACACCTGAGGGTAGTCAGGGGGCACCTGGGTGTAGGGCCCATTGTGATACAGGGTAGGTCAGGTATGGTTAGAGGATTTAGTGAGGTCTTTGGAGGTGTGGGGAGTAGACAAAAACTCAGGGATGGGGCTAAGTATAGGAGTGGAAAGCTTAGGGGATGAGGGTTGAAGTCTGAGAACAGAGCAGACTATTCCTCACTTGCCTTAGAATTGTTAACTCTAGATACTGAACCAAGTAAAGAGCTATAAGGACACTTCACATCTGATCCTGCCTCACCCCATCTGCATCTCCACCTTCCCTGCCTCCTTCTAGAGCCTTCCATAGCAGGGTCAGAACCATTCCATTTCTCAGTTAACTCTCACAGATGTGTGAAGGATATTGGTCCCTGTCCAATTGGTGTGACCCCTGGGATTCCATATTGCCAAGGTTCTCCCTGCCACAAATATGAGTCCTGTCAGAACTGGAATTCTGTCTCAGCTCCTGAGTCTGGTGCCAGGTGCTTCCCCAGCCACTTAGCCTGGCCCTTGGTGTACCACTGGAGCCTGTTTGCCAAGCAATGGGCCCTTCCTCTGTGATTAGCCAGGAGTTGACTCAAGAACAGAGACTAATGTAACTCAGGCTAGGAAGAAGGTGGAGCAATCTAAAAGTGATTCCATCCTATTAGAAAAATGGGTAGGGACTGCAATCTAAACTGTTTCATAGTTTGGGGACCAGAGATTTCACTTGTGTGAGTTTATCTACAGAAATCCCCTTTCACATGCACAAAGATACATATTCAAGAAGTTTTACTAGTGGAACATTTGAAAGGGGAAAACCAGGCACTGCCAACATGCCAATCAAAAGGGGGCTGCCCAAAGTGTGGAACTTGTACCACACAGAGCCATGACAATGAATGAGGTCATTCATTGTTCAGCATTATTGATCAGAAGGGAAATCTGTTTATTGGATGATGAGAATGCCTTGGGTTTACTTAGTGAAATAAAATGCGCTAAGCTAATGGAACTGGGAGAATGTGGCCACTTGGGGGACATATTTGGAGACAGAGATAAGATAAAAGGAGGAGATTAGAAAATCCTCACATTTCTAGACTGCAAGAGCCAAGGACATGTAAGTCACCAAGCTGGAGGACAGAGAAGGCTGGCCTTTCAGGCTCCACTCCCAGTTGTCCTGGTTACAGCCCACTCTTCAAGTACAGGTAGTCCCTGATTCACAATGTACAGGCAGTCCTCACATTGCTATGAGCTCTGTTTCTAAATCTGTGTTTAAGTCAAATTTGTATGCTAACTCAGAACAGTTAGGTATGGTTCCTATCTAGTGGCAATTAGTCAAATGTTTGTTTCAGTACAGTATACATTTCTATGCATAAAAACATTATAGAAACACTTCCAGATACACCAAAGCATCTTTAACATAATAATACAGTAATAATAATAGTGTTTTAGCGCACGTCACTAAGTAGTATCTATTTGTTATTATACACTGTTGCATGTACCTTGAATTTTTAATAGGCTGTATTGGGGTTGGTTCGTAACTATGGGTTGTACTGAGTCAGATGTTTTTAATCCAGGGACTGCCTGTATTTGAGTTAAGGCAAACTGCAATTACAACTATCTTTTTTGTATATCTTATTGCTAGTAACATGTACTACATACAGTGTTAAAACATATCTGTATGTTTATATGTAATGTTTCTCAACTCCAAAAGACAGATAAAGGTCATCAAGATATAAAAACCAAAGAACCAAACCCACTGCCATAGAGTCGATTCCAATTCATAGCAGCCCTACAGGAAAGAGTACAGCTGCTTCATAGAGTATCCAAGGAGCACCTGGTGGATTTGAGCTGCCAACCTTTTGGTTAGCAGAAGTAGAATTTAACCACTATACCACTAGGGTTTCCTAAAAAGACACAGATGATGAAAAAAAAAGAAAACAACCAAGCCTGTTGCTGTCTGATTCATAGCAACCCTATAGGACACAGTAGAACTGCCCCCCAAAGTTTCCAAGGAGTGGTAGATTTGAACTGCTGAACTTTTGGTTAGCAGCTGTAGCTCTTAGCCACTATGTCACCAGAGTTAACATAGATAATAAAAGGCAAAAATAATGAAAACCCAAAACAAACAAAAAAAACCCCAGATGATGTATTTGATCAACTTAAGATGGAGTGGTTGAAATGGAGCCCTGTTATATGTAAGTCAGGAACTACTTGTAGTGATATAACAAGCCATATGCAAGTTCAGCAGTTTCTAGGGGGTGAAGCAAGAGCATTCTGGGGTTCCCATCCTCAGCAGAGGGTGAAGGTAGAGTTTATGGGGGAGGGTAGTTGTGCAGATAATAGAGAATAGGATATGAGGGGCTCAATTCAGATTGCATATAAAGGCTTTAGGACTCTTTGGTTGTTGCTGATACACTCAGAATCATCATTAATATAAGTAAACTAAGAAAGTATGATGGCACCTGTCTTATCCATCCTACCGGGAGGGCACCTTGTGCTGGGAGACGGTAGAGTTCATTCTCCTAATGGATTCTGTGAACTGCCTTAGATTACTAAAAACTTTCAGAGCATTTCCCCGCCCTTTGTTATCCTCAGGAAAGATCTAGGAAGACCAACGCATGTGTGCATGTGTGTGCACACACACATGTGTAAAAATGGGTAGGAACTGAATAAAGTCTGGTTAATGGTCTTGTACCAGGGTCAGTTTCCCTGCCTTGGTGTTATACTCCAGGTAGACAAGATGTCAGCATTAGCGGCAACTGAATGAAGGGTTCAAGAGAGTCTGTGCATGATTTTTTGTAACTTCGTATGGGTCTGTAATGATTTCAAAACTACGAGTTAAAAAAAAAGAGAGAGAAGATGTTTTTCTTTAGAAGCCCGCATTTTTTAAGCTATACTGCCTATTTGGTAATTTGAAGGAGGACCAACTTGCATATAGTGGGATCCTCTTTGTATTTGGGAGCTCACTCACTGTGTAGATCTAGAGCCTTATTCAAATGCACCATGTGTTGAGGGCTAATAAATATTTTTTTCATTGAAAAAGAAAAGAGTGAGCGAGCTATTGAATGCTAGCATATTTCCTCGTTGATATCAAGGCTTTGCTGTATATGCAAGTAGCTCAACAAAATACCACTTTCTCTCCAAATAAATAAGATCATAATGAAAGAAGTGAAATAAGGAAATTTTTCAGTGGAGACATGAACCCCTATAAGAAAATACTGTGTGCAATATTAAAACAAAATCTTTTCTAATCTGGCCAATGTGGTCTTTGTGCTGACAGAGCTGATTGGAGGGTCAGTTTGAGTGTTGTTGCAAAAAACTGACATCAATATGTTCAAAGCAATAATTTTCAGATATGCTTTTCAATGGTGAGTGAGGCTATTTTAAGCACCCTGAATGGCTGTAAACAATTAGATAATTCTGGCTGATAACATTAACACTGGTGCAGATCTATTTGCCCAAGGGCAAGGGGATATCTTTTAGCTGGTCTGAGGAACAAGAGCTCACAGATGGGAAAACATCAGCGACCCCTGGCTGACGTGGAGGGTAATTTCTAATTTGTCCCACTGAATGCCAGCTCTACTAATAAGCATCTATGACTTGGGTATGAGATCTAATCTCTATAATTCTAAGCTTCCTGATCTTTAAACTGGAAAAACTATTACCGTATTTTTTCACAAATAATGCACACACGTACATAAATAACAAACATACGTGTGTGAAAAAAAAAATTTTTATGTAAATAATGCTTCTGTTCTACTTTTCTCTTCCCAACTCTACTCTCCCCTCCATGAAGTTCCTATAAAAAATGACCATAGTGTACTTAGGAAAATACATTGGGGTGAGGGTTTGGTAAACAAATGTAGAATGAGGACTGCCAATTAAGTTGGCGAAGTCCTAGAAAAAGTGTTAGATACTTCATTGCTGAACATCATACAGTCACCTTCAAAGTACTCTCCTTGGGAAGCTACGCACTGATGCCAGTGTCTAGTCCACCCTTTAAAGCGATTTTGGAATTCTTTTCCTGGAATAGCCATGAAAGCTGTCACTGTATTATGCTTGATGTTCTGAGTGTCATCAAGACGTCTTCCTTTCAATGTTTCCTTTATCTTCAGGTAAAGAAAAAGGTCATTGGGGGCCAGATCCGGTGAGTAGGGAGGGTGTTCCAATACAGTTAGTCATTTACTGGCTAAAAACTCCCTCACAGACAAGTGGACAATGAAGTTCGTGAACTTGCCACCGTGCCACCATGTCATTGTGCCACTGTGCACAATGGCCATTCCAGAAAGAGCTCCAAAATTGCTCTGAAGGGTGGACTAGGCACTGGCTTCAGTGCATAGCTTCCCAAGAGGAGTGCTTCGAAGGTGACCATAGCGATATTCAGCAATGGGGTACGAAGCACTGAGAACAAATAAGTTTGTGGACTTCATTGTCAGACCTCATACATGTGTTATTTGTGTAAAATCATGGCAGAATTTATCTCATAGACAGTTGTATTCTGTACCCATGAGGTCACCATAAGTGGGAATCAACTTGATGACAGCTAATACGAACAGACATTGCAATGCCCAGAAACCCAGGCACACTGTCTGCCTGCACAGAGCTCGGGGCCTTCATGATCAACATTACCATCTCACAGCTGAGCACTCTGAGGTCAAGCGATTCTCAGGCACTCATGCAATATCTCCGAGCTGGTGAGTGACAGAGACAGGCCTGGAGCTAAGAGGTGTCTGCTGTCCAAACCATCTGTGTAATGCCACTGCTGTCCTGCCTTGTGAACAAAAGAATTGCAAAATGAAACACATTTTAAGGTAGTAACAAAAACAGTCCTATAGGTCAAAACAGCAGTGACCAAAGAGACAGCTGAGAACCTGGCAGATGAAACCCCTCTCCTCTCTTTCCTTGCCTCATTCCAGGATTCTACTTGTAAGACTCCATAGGTCTTACAATCCTGCCCTCTCAAACCACTGCATTCCTGTTGGCAGAGTTTGCTTCCATGCTGGAATTTGAAAGCCCAGAAACAGTCTTGTCATATGTACAACGTACTATTTTGCCCAGCTAGTAGAAGATATGTTTGAATCCTTTTTTGGGTCTAGGACCTATAACCTTGACACATGATCTGGCCAAGCAGAGACACAGCAGTTACCCGGAGCCTCATATCCCACAATTGCCTTCAAACTCATTGGCAGTGGCAACGTGACAGCTTTAATCAGGGGACAGCAGACAATATGCACAGATACAGCTCTGCTAGGCACTGTTATGGGTCACCATGGCTGGCTCCCCTCAACAGCATTTTAGTGGGTGGATGCTGACAAACGGCCCTTGATGGGTCCTGAGGAGCCATCTCACTGGCCCATCTTAATGTGATGCTCCTCTTACCTTCCCTCCTAAAGCATTAGTGCTCTTTGGGGAACTTGCCGTGGTGACATTGTCCACCAGAAGATGCATCTCTGCTAAATGAAACAACTCCATCATTTTTATGCCCATCTTCCTGAGACCAGGAAAATATATTTTCCCCTACCTAAATAGTACCTGGGAAAAAAGACAAGCTGTGTTTGAAGTTACAGGAGGATTACAGAGCTCAAGCAAATGAAGTTAACATGATGTTTTTCTCTAAGCAACAGGGCCTTGGAAAGAAAAAAGAAAAATAGGAAGACAACAACAGCCAAAAAAAACCTTAACCCAAACCTCGGAATCTTATTAGAGCTCTAAACCTGAGATGCATTTATAGATACAGGGCAGATTTCCATGCCAACCTAGAAAACTCCAACAAGTTTTACTGCCCAGTTACAGCAGAATCTTATAAATAGATTTCTCCAGGGAACAGAGTTCTGCCAGATAACCTGAGGGCTTCATTCTGTATCCTCTCCAAGTTACATTCATTGATTGTATTTGCTGACTACAAAATGCCTTCCCTACGTTTCCCTTGAACTAAGCCAGCCAGCATGAGGCTGAGGAAGGAGAGTGTACTGTCATTTCGACACAGCTGCTACCAGGGCAGGGATGGGTCTCCGGGATGTTACAATCTTCACAATAGGTCCTGTACTGAACCACATGCCAGACACTGTGTCATATATTATGCACCTCGGCACTGGAATATTCTCCTTGTTTAATCCCTATAACAAAGAGAGTATGTTTATATCTATTTTATTAATAATCTAACTACTAATAAGCTCACACAGGAAGAGAACAGTGCACGGATTTGAACCAGGTCTGAGATCAACATGTGGATCTTCCCAGCTTGGCTAACTGTCCATTGGGACAAGAAGAACCTATGTTATTGCTTCTGATTCCCAGTTTACCATCAGATAAAAGGTGGGTGTGTGGGGAACAAGAGGGTTTAAGCACTCAGCTACTAACTCAACCCAGAAGCAGGTTAGAAGAAAGTCCTGGTGATCTACTTCCAAAATATCACAGCTACTGAAAACCCAATGGGTCACAGTTCTACTCTGACACATGTGGGGTTGCCATGAGTTCGAATCAGTTCAATAACAACTGTTTTTTTTCCTGGGGTGGGCTCTTTACAAAGCAGAGTCCCAGAGTAGCACAAAAGATTAAGCATTTGGTTACTAACTGGAAGGCTAGTGGTTGGAATTCTTCCAAAGGTGCTGTAGAAGAAAAATCTGGCAAACTACTTCTAAAAACTCAAAACCCTATGGAGCACAGGTCTACACAGACACACCTCAGGTCGCTGTGAATGTGGAGACGACTCACTGGCAAATGGTCTGGTCTGTAAAAAGTGGAAGGTAATATATATTCAGGCAACTGGTACTAATTTTTAACTTTGATGGTCTTGTCATCTTTAATAGATTCAAGGCTGAAAGTGTACCCTCACTTGACTTAGTTTCTCAATCTTCTACCTGGATGGCCAAGGAGTTTCCAATTGGATGCTGGGTGTTCCACTCCCTTGCTTTTGCTGGATAGCCTTGAAGAGATGGGACTTAAATTGTGTTGAGGATATTAGTCTAAAGTGAATGAAGTGAGGAGTAGACTTCTCATTTATGTCCCCAGAGTGATGAATGAGGGAGTGTAATTTTTTTTCTAAGGCAAAGAAAATGGGAAACCAACGTGGATTTCAGACACATGAGAAATAGCTTATGAATTTAGATGATAGCTCAGCAGAAATAAATTGTACATCTGTTCATTCATTTTAATAAAGTGGAGAGATGGCATGCTGCTTGAGCCCTTGGAGAACCCTGGGTTTTTAAAATTATGATCCTATAATAGTAGCATTAAAATTTGTAATGCAGCCGGTGGTTTCTGAATTTGAGTGAAAATTCGTTTATAAAATATAAGTTTAGATTTTGGAATGTAAATAGAAAAATGTAATTTTTCTTGGCCAGATATGAATTAGTCCTGGGAGGATGCTGCAACATCTTGACCATAAAATATGTTTTAAAAATCTTATGAGAAAGTTTTTGGACCGCTTAAAAAACTTCTTGGGGCAATCTCTGTTTAGGTAAATTGTACAGGTAGGAAACATATGGTTAACTGGCTTTGTTATATCTTTATTGAACTTGGCACTTATTGTACATTTTTACTTACTACTAGAAACATAAGGAAGAGCACTTTTATAGAGCAGCATTAAAATTATTCAACAAACGGCAGTGAGTTTCTTATTATGGGTAAAGCCCTGTGCTGACTGTAGGTTTCCTGCTGACTTTGAAACAAAGATGCATTAAAGAAATTTCTTTAAAAAAATAGGTACTAAGTATTGAGCTTTTAGACAGAATAAACAATTCCATTTTATCTCACAAATCAGCCATTCAAGTTTTCAAGTGGGGAACAGCTGAAAATAGACACATAATACTGAATGGCCACAGATAACACAGCCCAACTAGGAAAAAACTCTGATTGCCTCCAATACATCAGACTGTATAGAGATTGTGTTTAATCTCAGAACCAGAGATAATTAGCTAGAGTCTTAGGTAACGTTTATCCCAAAGATACAAGGCATTCTCCCAAGATGTACTAGAATTGAGATACTCTCTCAAGAGCTCATGCGGAAGGACGCCCACGAGGTGCCTCAGCTGTGCACGGAGAGAGAGAACTTGAAATGGCACAAAGATTAAAAAAAAAAAACACAAACAAATCATCAAACTTTCCCACAGGTAAGACCACGATGTAGCTACTGAGCTGACGAAGCAGGAGGAAAAAACATTCTGCAATCAAGTTCTATTGTAATAAGTGCCTAGAAATGGAACCATCTGGATCCAAGAAGTCTCCTGGGAGTTCTGTTTTGATCTAGCTCTATCTAATTTCTTGGGCTCTGTTATAAATTATGTCCCCCCAAAGACAGGTGTCACAATTTGGCTGGGACATCCTCTCTATTTTGTGATTGTAATTTTTGTACATATTGTAAACCCTAATCTCTGCCTGTGGTTAATAGGACAGGATTGGGTTATGTTAAAGAGAATTAGTACAGGACTGTAATATCCATGCTAAGGATATCCCTGATCCAGTGCAAGGGCTCCCTGGAGTGTAGCTGGTACCACCTTTTATCTTTCAAAAGATGAAATGAAGGGAAAGCCAGCAGAGAGTTGGGGACTTCGTCCACCAAGAAAGCAGTGCCCCAGGGCCAGAGTGCATCCTCTGAATCGGAGGTTCTTGTACTGAGATGTTCCCAGACAGGGGAAGATTGATTAAATGGACCTTCCTCCAGAGCCAACAGAGAGAAAAAGGCTTTCCCTGGAGCTAGCACCCTGAATGTGGACTTCCAGCCTGTTAGACTATAAGTGTTTGACAATGAAATCCATAAACTTAATTACTCTGAGTGCTACATACCTCAGTGTTGGATATCACTGCAATCACCTTCGAAGTACTCCCCTTGGGAAGCTATTCACTGATGCCAGCACCTAATCCACCCTTCAAAGCAATTTCGGAACTCTTTCTGGAATGGCCATTGTGCATGATGGCACAGTGGTAAGTTCACAAACTTAATTGTCTAGTTGTCTATGAGGGAGTATTTTAGCCAGTAAACAAATAACTGTAGTGGAATACCCTCCATACTCTCCTCATCTGGTCCCCAATGACTTTTTTCTTTACCCGAAGAGAAAGGAAATATTGAAATAAAGACATTTTGATGACATTCAGAGCATGAGGGTACTATGATGACAGCTCTGATGGCTATTCTACAAAAAAGAGTTCCAAAATTGCTTTGCAGGGTGGAGTAGGCAATAGCATCAGTGGATGGCTTTCCACGGGGAGCATTTCAAAGGAGACCACATTGATATTAAGGAATGAGATATGTGGCACTTTTTGTAGGATGAGTTTGTAAACTTAATTGGCAGTACTCATATGATACAATAAATTTCCCTTTGTTGAAACCATCTACAGGTGGTTTGTTGAAACCATCTACAGCACTAGATGGCTAAGGCTCCATTCCTGCAAGTAAAACCACTGGATCCATAGATAAGAATCTTCTAAAGCTTCTCGATACATATTGCTGCATTTTTTGGGAGGTTTATTCCTAGGTATTTTAAGTTTGATGTTATTTTTCATTTATTTTTATCCCTTTGTGAGTATAATTTTATCCCTCTGTGAGTATCATACTTTTTGTCTCCTGTTGGTGGTGGCACAGTGGTTAAGAGTTTGGCTGCTCACCAAAAGGTTGGCAGTCCAAATCCACCAGCTGTTCCTTTGAGACCCTATGGGGCAGTTCTGTTCTGTCCTATAGGGTTGCTGTGAGTTTGAAAAGACTCTAAGGAAACAGGGTTGGTTTTGCTTATTATTGGTGCATAAATATGTGCTTTGTGCAGCTACTACCGTTGAGTCAGTTCTGACTTACAGCCACCCTATAGGACAGAGTGGAACTGGTCCACAGGGTTTACAGAAGCAGATTGCCACATCTCAAGCCCACAGAGCACCTGGTGAGTTGGAACTGCCAACCTCTTAGTTAGCATCTGAGCACTTAATCGCTACGCAGTGTAAAAATGAAAGGTCAGCAGTTCAAATCTACCAGCTGCTCCTTGAGAACCCTGTGGGGCAGTTCTACTCTGTTCTCTGTAGGACACCATACTTCAGGGTCCACTCATGACTCCTCTTGCTTTGTCTAACCAAAACCCAAAAAATCAAACCCATTTCTCTGAGTTGATTCTGAAGCATGGTGTCCTACAGAGGATAGAGTAGAACCGCCCCATAGGGTTCCCAAGGAGTGGCTGGTAGATTTGAACTGCTGAACTTTGGTTCTTAATGTGGCTCAGCTAGGGCTCCTTGCTTTGTCTAGTGGCATCTGAAATCTAGTTCCTATACTGAAGGCTGTTAATTAAAATTTCTAAATATTTCAGTTGACTCTCATGACTTTCTTAAATTATGCAACTGTACGGTTTTCAAATAACTGATAAATTTATCTTCTTTCTAAAATTTTGTCTTTTTTTTAATATATATCTCATTGCATTGGCCAGAAAGTGCAATATAACAGTGATGAGGGGGGTCATCATCCAAGGCTTATTAAGAAAGTGTCATAACTGAAGACAGGCTTGGGTTAGTGGTGCCAACTCAGAACCACTGAAATAGGTCAGGGAAGATGGAGAAAGCCAAACTAAGGAGGTAGGAGAAGAATGGGTGAATGGTTTGAGAGGAAGTTCAGGGGTGTCCTGAATCTCCTGATTCTCTGAATGAAGACAAGGCTTGAAAATAGCATAGAAGTAAGAATAATGTTCAGTTGGCCAATGGTATTTCTAACCAAGGTAGGATGGGAAAACAAACAACAGGGTTGGGGTGCAGATAATGCATTTCGTTTTAGATACGTTAGGTTTACTTGACAGTGAGGAATTTGGGGAGTGCTAACTGGTAAGCAGACAGAAATTCTGAAGTTGAAGTGAAGGGTAGGGGCCGGGGTTATGGATTTGACTATCCCTTTAATCATTATATAGTGTCCTTCCTTGTCTTTCATGGTGGATTTTGACTTAAAGTCTATTTTATGTGAGATTAGTACTGCCACTCGTGCTGCTTTTTGGTTGACGCTTGCTTGATATATTTTTTCACCTTTTGATTTTTAATATCTTTGTGTCTTAGATATGTCTCTTGCAGACAGCATACTGATGGTGACTTTTTATTTTTTTTTATCTATTCTGTCACTCTGGGTGCATTTAAGCTGTTTACATTCAGTGTAATTATTGATAGATGTGAGTTTATTGCTGTCATTTTATAGTGCTTTGTTGTGATGGTGTTTTCTTTGTTCCTCTTACTCTCCTGTAGGGAGAGTTTTTTTTTGACTGTAAAATTTCATTTCTTTTGTTATTGTAGATTTTGTGTGTACTGAGATTACGAGTTTTGTGTTTTATTTTGATGAATAGGTTTATTAATTTTCTTTGTGGTTACCTTAAAATTTATCATTTTCTTCCTAAATCTGAGCCAACCTTTGGTTGCTTGTTATCACCTTGACTTCTCATCTGAAAGTTCTGTGCTATCCCATGTATTTCCCTTTTATTGTTCTGACATTGTTGTAATTTATGGATTGATGTCTCTAGTTCATTGTTTTAAATCGTTCTGTTTTATTTTATCCTTGAGAGTTCATTACCTAGGTCACTATCTGATTGATATTGACCTGTATTCTAGATTCATATTGATGGTGTTGGTTCCCTAAATAAAGGATTCTCTTTAGTAATTCTTGTAAGTTTGGTTTGGTTTTTATGTATCCCTTTAGTTTCTGTTTATGTGGAAATGCCCTAATACTGCCATCATATGTGAGAGTTTTGCAGGATATATTATTTTTGGTTGGCAATTTTTTCTTTCAAGGTTTTATATATATTTTCCTATTGCTTCTTGCCTGCATGGCTTCTGCCCAATAATCAGAGCTAGTTTTATTTATCCCCTTTGTATGTGACCTTTCATTTTTCTTGAGCTGTTTTCAGGATTCTTTCTTTGTCTTTGGCAAGTGTGATTATGATATGTTCTGGGTCTGTCTGTGTGGGATTTGTTGAGCTTCTTGGATGGTCAACTTTTCATCTCTTATGATATTAGAGAAGTTTTCTTATCAGCAAAGTTTCAGTGATCCTCTGTTTTCCATTTTCTATCTGTTCTGGAAATGCAATCATGTGTAAATTTTTGCTCTTGACTGTATCCCACATAATTCTTCTGGGTTTTCTTCACTCTTTTCTCTAATTTTTCCTCAAACAAAGTGCCATCATGGATTTTCTTTCAGTTTTGCTGTTTCTGTCTTCCATTGTTTCAAACTTGCTCCTAAAACCTTCTACTGAATTGAGCATTTCTTAAATTTTATTGTTTATCTTTTGGATTTCTAATTGCTGTTTTTGTATGGTTTCTAATTGTTTATTTATTTTGATATTTCATTCTTGTATTATTTTCCTGAATTCTTCTATTGCTTTGTCTGTGTTTTCCTTGATTTTGGCTACATTTGACTTGGTATTGTCTTTTTTCATGTCTTTGTCTGCATTTTCCTTGATCTCTTTCCTAATCTTTTGGAAAAAGCTGAATATTAGATTTTCTAGTTTCCTATCAGGTAGTTCCAGTGCTTTTTCTTCTGATGGAATGTCAACTAGCGCCGTAGTCTGGTCACTTAGTGGAGCCATCCCATCTTGTGTTTTTACGTCTTGATATTGCCTGCTGTCTCTGAGGCATTCAGGTATTATTTTCCTTATTTATTGTTTATAGGTGTGTTTGTTTTGTCCTACTTTTTTTTTTTTTATTTAGTTATGTCTTTGTGAGTGAGCCAGGTATTGCTTGCTCATCTGTGGGCATGACAGTGCTCTCCACCTCATCCTGGTATATGAGGCTGGTTGCTTATCACAGAGCAGCAGGGTAGTTTCAGCAGAAAGGCCAATGGTAAAGATAGGTTGTTTTTCTGCAATGTTAACTATGTTAATGAGATCATGGGCTGGAGTCAGGACCCTGAGGTCTTGAGCAGGCAGAAAAGGCCTGAGGCCTGGGCTGGGTCTCCTCTGGGCTGTGGTTCCTGCCAGGAGGGGTCCAGAGCTGGTGAGAAGAGGTCTGGGGTCCAGACTGGTTCCTCTTGGAGCTGTGGCAGGTGGCAGATGAGAAGCTGATGAGAAGGGACTTAGGGTATAGGCTGGGTCCCCCTGGAGCCATGGACAGTGGGGTGGTAGGAAGATGGGTGAAGGCAGGGGCAGAGGGAGTTAAGCAGAGGAGGGCATTAGGGTGGGTTGGCACTTGGTTCCTACCAGTCTAGGGGGCACAATGGGGTGGTTAAAGCTGCTCTTCAGAGGGGTAGGGGTTGTAGGAACGTATTCTTGTGGTTTATTGGGTGGGAGCATCTGGGCTTCTCCTTGAGTTGTAGCCAGAAAGCATGGTCTTGCTTGGTCCTGGGTGTCTTTGTGTCATATCAATGTCCTACTGAGAACTCCACAGGGATGCCTTTTTGCATGCAGGGCTTTTGGTTTATCCCAATATGGCAATGCTGAGTCATGCTGTTAGGTCGGGAGCTCCCAGTCAGCATCTCTCTTCCTTCCTTGTGTTCTATGAGTTTCTTCTTCTCCTCAGTGGTTTCCAATATAACACTTTATCCCTTCATTTATGGTTCAGGATTTCAGGACTGACAGCTTTATCTGTTTTACCTGCTTTTTCAGGTCTCTGTTGCAGTGGAATGGCTTTGGTGTGCCTGACTAGCCTGCCATTTTGGCTCCTTCACGGTTACAGATTTGAGAGGTCCTGGTATGTTAAGTCCATTGGGGCACAAAAGATGTTGATGGCAGAGTATAAACAGCAAGCAAAAAAGCTGATAAGTGGCAGAGACCTGACAAAGCCAGTCTTCAGGAAGAAGGAAGAGAGCTTGAGGCTGGACAGGGGGAGATAGAAGGAACAGCAAGAACTAGGAAGGAACCGGGAGTGCAAAGGATTATAGACACATGGTCAAAAATCACCAAAGCAGAAGGACATCCAAGTAGGATGAGGTGACCATGACACGGACAGGACAATCTCAGGGGTGTTGTACTGTGGATGGGGTAAGGAATTCCAATGGATTAAAGACTGAATTGACTACATGTGGAAACTTGGCAGCCTAGAACCCTTAACCATGGTTCTATTGCCTCCTCTACAGGAATCTACTGTCAACTAAAAATAGGAGGCAAAGCCATCTGCTGAGAAGGGCAAAAAAAGATCTAGAAGGGAAAAGTAAAAGTTGAGACTGGCTACCAAATGGAGCAGCAAAAGCAGAAGTTTAGTGTTAAGTAAGAAATGAAGACTCCTCTGAGTTTGCAAGCCACACAATTACAACTCGTATTCAACTACCACTTATCGATATACTTACTTTTTGACCTAGCAGAATGTCTGACCCCCTATAGGTGCTTAGTGAATGCAGGTGGAATGGGCTGAGTGCTAACTGTGTCCTGCGTGCTTTTAGATCCTTCATCCCAGTCATTCCTCACAGGATCCCAGCAACTGTTCCCACGCACTATTCATAGGAAGCCCCCAACAACACCTTGCTACTTAACATAACCAGTAGGTGGATGGTTTTCTCTGCATTCCTCATGGATGCTGGTGCTAAGTCTGGCCTCATCACAATTACCAAAGTGAAAATACAAAGCAGCTGGATGGTATGCAGCAAAATCAACTAAAGAACAAACAACAACAAAAGTTTCCTCACATTTTACCTGCGGCAGAATGACTTGGAGGGAAGGTCCTGATTAACACAACTTTGAGATGCAGAATTTTCTGCCCTCTCCAGCATTCTACAGCTGCCTCTGTTGGCCTCTGTATGCTCCAGCACACACCCAAGTGCAGGCTCACCTCATCTTCTCAGATACACAGGCCTCTAGGTGACGTGTCTTCTGGAGAAATGCCTGACCTTCCCTCACAAAACACAAGGAAGAGGACAAACTCTTCCTGTGTTAACAGCTACCCTGTGACTCCCTCAGGAGAGAATAGAGCCAGCAGGCAAGCTCAAGAACAAGTGAATGATGCCCACCACGTTTTTGAAGCAAAAAGGGAAGAGAATACGAATGGTGAGAATTTCAGAGAGAAAACAACTTAATATTCTACAAGTCTGAGAAGTAAACAACAAATACCAGGACAGGCAGGGGAAGCTGACAGTCCTGTCTAACGGTGACAACCAGGTAATAGGCTGCACTTGTAGCACGGAATCCTGCTTGTGATATTCAGTGGCAGGTGGAAGGGGAGGGAAGGGATTGAGTCTGCAAAACAAAACATAAGGAGTAGCTCTCCAATGGGCCACAGAGGGCTATCCTGTAAGATGTGCATCTGGGGTTTCTGAACAGAAACACAAATACACCAGTCTGAAGGAATTCAGCAACTCCCAAGATGGTGGGTTTCTTAAGAGAACTGTCAGTTTAGGTTAAATAACACACCTATGTTTATACACATGTCTTTCCATTTTTTTTTTTATTCTTAAACAGGATTGTCTTAGCCAGGGTTTTCTAGGGAAGCAAAACCAGTAACATGTGTACGTACAAGGAAAGATATATAGATAGACAGATAGATATAGGTGACAGCTCATGCAGTTGCAGAAGCTGAATGTCCCAAGTCCTGGCACAAGTCTCATGTGGCCAAGGGAGCTGGTGAACCCAAGGTCAGCGGGTCAGAGACCAGAGTTCTAAATCACCGGTTGTGTATGTAGGCAGATTCCAAGCTGGCAAGACAGAGCTGCAGAGGCTGGCGAACCCAGGATCGGCAGGACAGGGAACAGGACTCTCAAGCGCCAGCTGTGAGGCTTGATGAATCCAACAGCTGCTAGTTCAAGTCCAGGAACCAGATGCCAGAAGAGAGCAGGCACTGCTGGCTACGTGAGCAGACCAGCATTAGGTGGCAGAAGGTGGAGAAAAGAAAGTTGAGGGGTGGTTAGCCATCACAGGCCCCACCCACCATGCCACTTAATACAGCAGCCAAATATGGAGTAGCCAAGTTGACATAATCCTGACCACCACAGTCCACCTCTTGTCAACTTGGCATCTGCACACATCTAACCTTACCATCCACAGTCTCCGAAGAAATACAATTGCAAAGTCATACTTATGTCTAACATGACATAACTAACAGATGCACAACTGAAAATGCATCAGTCCATTTACATCTTATGTTTCATAAGTAAACAAAAGTATCTGATACACATATACAAAGCAAGAATACTCATAACAATTACAGTCCTCGTTTCTGTAACTTGTCACATGGCCGTAACTGATAATTTGCAACTACCTTCTTCTACAACCCATTCTGTATTCCCCTTGCCCTCAGCAAGTACCTCAGCTGGCTGTGGTTCCTTGCCTGGTGAGGTGACCCAAACCTTCATTCCTGAAGAGTCTGGGCTATTGGCAGTCATTTTGGAATTGGGTTGCTGTAGTTTTCAATTGACCTTAATCACAGGACATGGTAGTACTAAGAGGCATCCTATGGGATCTCCTGCATTCCAAACATACTCTTTTTACCTCTGTTATGTAATGTCAATCCAATTTCATCTTCATAGTCAGGAATCCAGTATTGTAACTCCCTTCTTTGTCTGTTGATCCAGAGGCACAAGTAACCCAAAATGGGCTGGTGGCAATTTCTGTTCAGTGGAACCATTGATGTGTCTCCAGCTGGCAGCATTCCTCCCTTTGGAACTAACACATTTAATCCTGCAGAGCATAAATTCATGGGGACAGGAAGCAAAAATCTTGCAAGTGGGTCACTAGGGGTAACAGCAAGTGGTGCCACTCCCATTTCCACCCCTTGATTCCTGGACCCATGAATCCTGGCTATAGGAGAAACAACACCGTAAATTAGATGCTGGTTTAGAGCATAGACAGCCTCCTGGAGAGCATTTCCCCAACCCTGCAAGGTATTGCCACCTAGCTGGCAGCATAACTATGTCTTCAGGAGGCCATTACATCATTCTATCAAGCCAGCTGCTTCAGAATGATGGGGAACATGATAAGACCAGTGAACTCCAGGAGCATGGGCCAACTGCTGGACTTCATTTGCTGTGAAGTGCGCCCCTTGATCAGAGGCAATGCTGTGTGGGATACCATGACAGTGGAAACTACATTCTGTAAGTACAACAGTTGAAGTTTTGGCAGAAGCATGTGGTGCCAGGAAGGCAAATCCATACTCAGAGTAAGTATCTATTGCAATAAGGACAAAATGCTTTCCTTTCCATGATGGAAGTGGTCCAATGTAATCATCTTGCTGCCAGGTTGCTGGCTGATCACCTCAGGGAATAGCACCATATCGAGGACTCACTATTGGTCTCTGCTGCTGGCAGATTGGGCACTCAGCAGTGGCTGTAGCCAAGTCAGCCTTGGTGAGCGGGAGTCCATGTTGCTGGGCCCATGCAGAACCACTGTCCCTGCCATCATGAGCCCATTAAGCAATGAGAGGGGTAGGTGGGGAAAGAGGATGATTGGTTCCCAAAGAACATGTCATCTTATCCACTTGATTGTTAAATTCATTGTCGGCTGAGGTCACTCTTTGATGAGTATTCACATGAGACACAAATATCTTCACTTCTTTGGATCATTCTGAGAGGTCTATCCACATAACTCTCCCCCATAAATCCTTGCCTCTAATCTTCCAATCATGTTCCTTCCAAGTCCCTGCCCAGCCGGCCAAGCCGTTGGCCACAGCCCATGAACCAGTATACAGCCGCACATCTGGCCATCTCTCCTTCCAAGCAAAATGAATAATCAGATGCACTGCTCAAAGTTCTGCCCATTGGGAGAATTTGCTTTCACCACTGTCCTTCAGGGAGGTCCCAGAAAGGGGGCTGTAGTGCTGCTGCTGTCCACTTCTGAGTAGTGCCAGCATATCACACAGAACCATCTGTAAAACAGACATGAGTTTTCTCTTCCTCAGTCAGCTGGTCCTAAGGAACTCTTCATGAGGCCACAGGTGCAAACTGGGAGATGGAAGGTAACGTTACAGGAGTGGAGATCATGGGGATTTGGGCCATTTCCTCATGCAACTTACTTGTACCTTCAGGTCCTGCACGGGCCTGATCTTGTACATACCACTTCCATTTAATGATGGAGTGCTGCTGTGCTTGTCCAACTTTATAACTCTGTGGGTCAGACAACACCCAGTTCATGATAGGCAGCTCAGGACACATAGTGACTTAGTGTCCCACGGTTAAGCATTCAGTCTCTACTAAGGCCCAGTAACAAGCCAAAAGTTGGTTTTCAAAAGGAGAGTAGTTATCTGAAGAGAATGGCAGAGCTTTGCTTCCAAATCCTAAGGGTCTGAGCTGTGATTCACCAACAGGGGCCTGCTGAAGACTCCAAACAGCATCTCTATCTGCCCCTGCCACTTCAAGCACCATTGGATCAGCTGGATCATATGGCCCAAGTGGCAGAGCAGCCTGCACAGAAGCCTGAACCTGTTGTAGAGCCTTCTCTTGTTCTGGGCCCCACTCAAAAGTAGCAGCCTTTCGAGTCACATGATAAATATGCCAAAGTAGCACACCCAAATGAGGAATATGTTGCCTCCCAAATACAAAGAGATCCACCAGGCACTGTGCCTCATTTTTAGTTGTTGGAGCAGCCACTGGACTCCTAAGAATTTCACTGAATTGGAGGGTGCCTGAATTTTTGTGGGATTAATTTTCCACCCTCTAGCATGCAAATGTTTAACTAGTAAGTCCAGAGTCACTGATAATTCTTCCTTACTAGGTCCAACCAGCATAATGTCATCTATATAATGGACCCATGTCACATCTTGTGGAAGAGAGAAGCAATCAAGGTCCCTGTGTAGTAAATTATTACAAAGGGCTGGAGAGTTAATGTAGCTCTGAGGCAGGCAAATGAAAGTGTATTGCTGGCCTTGCCAGCTGAATGCAAACTCCTTCTGGTGGTCCTTGGAAACAGGTATGGAGAAGAAAGCATTAGCTAGATCAATAGCTGCATACCAGGTACCAGGAGATGTATTAATTTGCTCAAGCAATGAAACTACATGTAGAACAGCAGCTACAATGGGGGTTACCACCTCATTAAGTTTGCGATAATCTACTGTCGTTCTCCAAGATCTATCTTGTTTTCACACAGACCAAATAGGCAAGTTGAATGGAGACGTGGTGGGGATCACCATCCCTGCATCTTTCAATTCCTTAATGGTGGCAGTAATTTCTGCAGTCCCTCCAGGAATACGGTATTACTTTTGGTTCACTATTTTCCTAGGCATTGGCAGTTCTAGCAGCTTCCATTTGGCTCTTCCCACCATAATAGCTGTCATGGATTGAATTCTGTCCCCCCCAAAATAGGTGTATTCACGTGGCTGGGCCATGATTCCCAGTATGTTGTGACTGTCCTCCATTTTGTGGTTTTCCTATGCTGTATGTTAAAGGATTAGGGTGGGACTGTAAATCACTTTATAAGATCACCTCCCTGCTCCACTGTAAAGGGAGCTTCCCTGGAGCATGTTTTGCCCCACTCTTAATCATTTCAGCCTACAAAAGATAAAAGGAAAGGGAAGCAGGCTGAGAATTGGGAACCTCATACCATCAAAAAAGCAGTACCAGGACAAGAGCGCATCCTTCAGACCTGAGGTTCCTGTGCCAAGATGCTCCCTGGACAAAGACTGATGCAATACTGGACTTTCCTTCAGAGCCTGAATATGGACTTGTAGCCTACTGGACTGTGTAAGAATAAACTTTCTTTTGTTAAAGCCATCCACTCTGTGGTATTTCTGTTACAGCAGCCCTAGATAACTAAAACAATAGCCCTCACTCCATTTGTCAGGGGTCTAATGTGGGAGTTCTTCCAATAGCTGAGTGTATTTATTCCAATTACACATTCTGGAAACGGACAAATCACTACAGGATGGGTTTGTGGACACACTGGACCTATTGTGAGATGAACATGAGTCAAGACTCCATTAATAACTTGACCTCCATATGTCCTCACTTTGACTGGTGGGCCACAGTGACGTTTTGGGTCTCCTGGAATTAGTGTCAGTTCAGAGCCAGTATCCAGCAGTCCCCCAAAAGTCTGATTATTTCCTTTCCCCAGTGAATAGTCATTCTCGTAAAAGGCCATAGATCCCTTTGGGGAAGGGCAGGAGAAAGACTAGCAGTATAAATTTTTGGCAGGGTATTAAAATTCTTCCTCAAAGGAACCTGGCCTCCCCTTCATTGAAGAGATTGTGGCTCCCTAAACTTGTTCAAGGCTAGGAATTGATTGAGGGACCGTGACTCTCTCTTCTGGTGATTTGAGTTAGACTGCTGTTCACCTGACCTAGAATACATCCTTTTGTACAGATCAAGTAAATATTTCGTAGGCTGATTATCTGTTTCACCCCTAAGGACACCATGACTAAGTAGCCAATTCCATAGGTCCATATGAGTCAGACTATTATGATTACCATTTTGCCTCTGCTGTCTGTTACTGTAAGCATGCCCACCTTGTCTTTGTTGACTGAGTGCAGCCACTTGACCCCTACCACCATGGGGTCCAGTCAGCCCCTTTGTAGTTAGGTGTCTTAAATCAGTTAGGGCAGCTCCCATTGTTATATCTGATTCACATAAAATGGCAATCACAGCAGCCTTCAAGGACCCTGGAGCTTCCTTCACAAATTTGTTTCTCACAGCTGTGGTAAAAGTTGTGTACTCTGGACATTCTATGTGTGGATCTGAAGGTCTAACGGAATAAATCCATTCTAGCATGCCCATTTCCCTAAGCCTTTGGATACCCTCTTCTACAGTACCCCAAGACAGGTCTAGCAAATCATCTTGATTTAGTGCAGCCACCACACCATCCATGCCTCAACAATCCAGCCAAACAAACTATTAGGTCCTTTCCTGACTTCTTGAGCTAAAACACTAAATGAAGAATCTATGCTCAGTGGACCTACATCAAGAAATTCAGACTGATCCAACTTTATGTTCCTTGCACCATTATCCCACAGCCTTAGCAGCCATTCCCAAGCATATTCCCCAGGTTTCTGTGTACACATTAGAGAAGTCAAGTAGTTCCTTTGGAGTATAGTGTATCTCCTCCTGAGTCACACTTTGTACTTCACCTTTTGAGGTTTGCTTGGACTTAAGTCTAGTTACAGGTCTAGAAGCCAGAATACTAGTATGGAAGTGTTTTTAGAACCTTCAGCGTGGGTCTCCTAAAGCATCTGCCTTAGGCCATGCCCCAGGCAATGACTCAGGCAGGGGCCCTTTAGAGGCAGCTGTCCTACAGCTTATCTCATTAGATTGGAGTGGAGGGGATAATGGCTTTCCTGGGCAGGGTGGTTTAGCAGACAAACATAAAGTAATCCCTTCACATTGGTGTGGTTCTGCTGCTAGGAGTGATTCACTGGACGTTAGGCGCTCAGTGTCCCAGTTTCCTTATCATCTGCCCATACGTCTCCATTCCAAGTTTCAGGGTCCCATTTTTTCCCAATCAATGCCACCACTTTAATTTCAGAAACTTCTCGAGATTGGTGATTGAGCTGGCATTGCATTTCCGCCACTCTAATAATAAGCATCTGGGTTTGGCTCTCAGCAGTATCTGCTCTGCTATTACAGGTAATGAAGTTTTCTCTCAAAGCACCAATGGAAGCTTTGAGGTCTCTTGCATGGCATGAGAGCTTTGATTCCAAAGCCCTGAGCTCATCTCTTTCTTTCATCAGTTTGTTTAATAGAAGTAGGACCAGCCGACCAACTTCCTTACACTTCTCATCCTCACATAATTTCGAAAAGCTATCACATAAGTTTTTACCATGAGCATCACCTTTCACCAATAGCTGATCTATTGGTGGTGCTATTTTGCTGATGTGTACCAACACCTCAGCCCATGGACTAGCATGGCACTCTTTACTGGTAGAGCAAGGTTATTAATAGTGTTACTGCCAGACTCGAGAACCACTTGAAAGGATTCATTTTAACAATTTTGTTTCTCTAGAAGCACTCCTGGTACCAAATTGTCTCAGGCTGGGTTTTCTAGGGAAGCAAAACCAGTAACATGTATATGTAAAGGGGAAGATTTATATATATATATTACAAGGAAAGATACAGGAAACAGCTCACACAATCACAGAAGCTGAACACGTCAAGTCCTGGCACAAGCCTCACGTGGCCATGGGAACTGGTAAACCCAAGGTCAGTGGGTCAGAGACCAGAGTTCTAGATCACTGGTTGTGTAGGTCAGCAGATTCCAAGCTGGCGGCGAGACAGAGCTGCAGAGGCTGGCGAACCCAGGATTGGCAGGTCAGAGAACAGGACTCTCAAGCGCCAGCTGTGAGGCTTGGTGAATCCAACAGCTGCTAGTTCAAGTCCAGGAACCAGATGCCAGAAGAGAGCAGAAGCTGCTGGCTATGTGAGCAGACCGGCAGTAGGTGGTGGAAGGTGGAGAGAAGAGAGCTGTGGGGTGGGAAGCCACCGTAGGCCCCACCCTGCCACTTAATGCAGCAGTCAAATATGGAGTAGCCCAGTGGACATAATCCTGACCACAAGGATAAACCTGATAACTTACAGAATAGATACTAGATAGATGCATTGAATGAGTTCTGACTCATGAAGACCTTGTGTCATGAATGTAATTGTGTCCCCCAAAGAACGTGTGTAGCCATTGGGCTAGACCGTGATTCCCACTACTGTGTGATGTTCTTCCATGCTGCAAATCCTGCCTCTGGTGTTAACGAGGGAGGCGGGGCAGCAGTTGTGGTGGTGAGGCTGGACTCAATGTGTAAGACTGTACTGTGCCTTGAGACATGCTCTTGAAATATAAAGGAGAGAAGCTGGCAGAGAGATTCAGGACCTCAGGCCACCAAGATGCAGTGTTGGGAGCAGAGAGTATCCTGTAGACAAGACTCAGGGTCCTTGCGCCTCTGAACCTCCCAGTCCAGAGGAAGATTGAGGACAAGGACCTTCCTCCAGAGCCAACAGAGAAAGATTTCCCCTGGAGCTGAAGTCCTGAATTTGGACTTGTAGCTTATTGGACTGTGACAAAATTAATTTTCTCTTTTTAAAGCCATTGGCTTACAGTATTTCTCTTCCAGCAGTGCCAGATGACCAATACACCTTATGTATGACAGAACAAAAAGGTTACCTGGCATTGTATTATCCTCACGACTGCTGGTATTTTGGGTCTATTATTTCAGCTGCTGGGCCAGTCCATCTCACTGAGGGTCTCTCTTGCCCTCACTGGCTGGGTACTTCATCAAACATGATGTCTTTCTCTAGTGATTGATCCCTCTTGATGATGTTTCCAAAACAATTGAGTTGGACACTGTTCTTTTGTGACCCATGGGGTTTTCTCCGGCAAATTTTTTGAAGGAGATCACCAGACCTTTCTACCTGGTCTTAGTCTGGAAATTCCACTGGATCTGTGCATCATGGGTGATGCTGTAGTACTTGAAATACTGGTGTTATAGCCTCCAACATCACAGCAACACAGAAGCCACTGCAGTATGACAAATTAACAGATGGGTAGTAGAATTTACACAGTAAGTAGTGTGTCAGCAAATGCTCAACAACCAGCTCATCAGAAAAAATTAGGAGTGACTTTTAGCTTGTGCCAACTTCTCTGGTGTAAATACTCTACCATGGCAGACTTCAAGTCATGAATGTGCTATCACTTCACGCTGAACTGGTAACAGAAGTACACAGTTGGCTCTTGCAAAGACGGTACAAGCTGGATCCAGCACACTCCTGTTTTATACATTTAGATGACGATCAGACTAAAGGTAATCCATTCTTTCAAATGGGCTCTGGAGTGAATGGGAGGTGGGTATTCCTTTCTTTGAGAACCACACTAATGCACCCCTTGGAGTCAGGTTGGTGCTGTCAATCACAAGTCTTGCCTTTTTCCCCTCCCTCACTTCTTCAGACCTGGGGATGTGGTCTGCTTTCAGAGACCACTGAGTTGGCTCTGACCCATTGCAACCTCATCCACAACAGAAAGAACACTGCCTATGCCACCCTCACAACTGTTGTCATACCTGAGCTCATTGTTGCAGTCACTGTGCCAATCCGTCTTGTGGATGAGGGTCTTCCTCCTTTTCACTGACCTTCCACTTTACCAAGCATGATGTCCTTCTCCAGGGACTGGTCCCTCCTGGTAACATGTCCCAAGTATAGAGTATGCAGTCTGATCATCCTGGCTTCTAAGAAGCATTCTGACAGTGCTTCTTTGTTCGTTGCTTTGGCAATCCATAGTATATTCAATATTGTTTGCCATCATCATAATTGAAAGATGTCACTTCTTCTTTGGTCTTCCTTATTCATGGTCCAGATTTTGTGTGAATTTGAGGTGACTGAAAGCACCATGGCTTGGGTCAAGTGCCCCTTAGTCTTCAAGGTGACAGCTTTGTTCTTTAACATTTTAAAGAGATCTTTTGCTACACATTATCTCAATGCAATGAATCTTTTGATTTTCTGACTGTTGCTTCCGAGGATGTTGACTATGGATCTAATTAAAATGAAATCCTTGACAACATCAATCTTTTCTCTGTTTATCATCATGTTTCTTATGGGTCCAGCTGTGAAAATTTTTGTTTTCTTTATGTTGAGGTGTAATCCCTACTGAAAGCTGTGGCCTTTGATCTTCATCAGTAAGTGCTTCAAGTTTTCTTCATTTTCAGCAAGCAAGGTTGTGTCATCTGCACAGCACAGGCTGTTAATGAGTATTCCTCCAATTCTGATGCTCTATTCTTCTTCATACAGTCCAGCTTCTTGGATCATTTGCTTAGCATACAGATTAAATAGGTATGGTGAAAGGATGCATTGTTTGTGGACACTTTTCCTGACTTTAAGCCATGCAGCATCTCCTTGTTCTGTTTGAAGCACTGCCTCTGGATATATGTACAAGTTTCTCATAAGCACAATTAAATGTTCAGGAACTTCATTCTTTGCAGTGTTATCCATAACTATTATGATGCACACAGCTGAATGTCTTTGCATAGTCAATAAAACACAAAATCTTCTCTTTGACAGCAAGTAGCCGAGGTGGGCTAATAATCCCACTGTTCTCTGTGATCCAGTGACTGTTCCAAGGTGGCCTTGTGACCTGGATGACTGACTCTAGGACTTTCCATGAGGCTGGTGTTTGGTTACTGGGTGTGAGAGTGTGTCTTCCTTTGCAATGAGCCTTCAGCACCTGAACTCACCTGAATCAGTGGCTGTCTTCCCTACCAGGTAGGGAGAGCCCACTGGAGAATAAAGCCAACACCCAGAGGCAAGCAGAACCAAGAGATTGAGTCACATAGGAAGAGGGTCCTGATGCCACTGGCAGAGCCCTGGATGCAGCCACACCTCAAATAGGAATGCCTTTGGACTTTCCTAGTCATGAGAACCAGTGCATTCCAGGTTTGGCTTGAGCTGACTCACAGTGGGTTCTCTCCTTAACCCTTAACTGCCAAATGATAATTAATAGAGGACCTTTAACTCTTTGCAGAAACTAAAAGCTGATTTTCATGAGGAAGGGTGAACTTTACTTGAACTGATTGGTCGAAGTGGTTAAAGCTGTTAGCTGTTAACCAAAAGATTGGTGGTTTGGGCCAACCAGCCTTTCCATAGAAGAAAGACGCAACTGTCTATTTCTGTACAGATTACAACCTTGGAAACTCTACAGGGCAATTCTACTCTGGCCCGTAGGGTTACTGTGAGTTGGAAGTGACTTAAAGGCAGTAGTAGGTTTTCCAATTTCCCAAAACTAAAGATACTTTGAACATTTCTAGGTAAAGCTTATAGAAGTGCTTGATTCAGTTTGCTGGGTCTGTTGAGACTTGCCTCCGAGCGACAGAGTCCTGATGCCCATCACATGGGAGGCTGGTGCTTGGCCATTATAAGCTAGGCAGATACCTATTTCTGGCTCTGATGTATAGATCTGCAGCTCTGAAATGAACCTACGTTAAACTGTGTATCTAGGGGTTGATTAGCTGAAGCATCTGTTCTTGTTTGCTGAGCTGCCTGGAAGAGTGCTGTTTGTTAGAATTGATTTAATGAAGAAAATATTTTTCGTGTTCCCTCTGCACATACCACTCAGGAGCCAAGAGGGGACGGTGACAAATGGAACTCTATCTACCCTCAAGGAGCTCCAGTCCGGAAGCAGCAGACTGGTTATGGTGATAATGCTGATTTAAGGCATGCTGGGGCAGAAACAAAATGCTGGAGACACAGATGACAGAGAGGCAGTGAATGCCAACTAGGAAATTCGGGGAGTTTAAGGTAGACTCAGAGCCCTGATAGTGCAGTGGTTAAGCACTTGGCTGCTAATCAAAAGGCCAGCAGTTTGAACCCACCAGCTGCTCTGTGGGAGAACAGACCTGGAGATCTGCTTCCATAAAGATTATAGGCTAGTAAACCCTATGGAGTAATTCTCATCTGTTGTATAGGGTCACTAGGAGTCTGGATGAACTTCAAAGCATACAACACCAACAAGGGAGGTGCATGGTCTGCTGAAGTCTGTCAGTCAGTCAATAGTCTCCTGGAGAGTAGATCACCTCTCCTGCTTATCTGTCTGCATAGGCTGTGCAAGCCAGCCCCAGCCCCTCTCAACCCCTCAAACAGCTTCTTATGTGCCTCAGGACATTTGCCTAAGCTATAGCTGTACCCAGAATGAGTTCTGCCAGTACTACCTCCCCTCACATCATCTAGTTAGACTGAGGCACCAAAATTGAGAAAGTACTCCCCACCGTCTCAGATCCCAGAATGCGTCTGTTTTCCTTAGGTCCTGTTCTGGAAGGCCCCTGCAGTTCTTACCTGTTGGACTATTTTAATAAGGGTCCTTCCTGATAAGCCTCATGAAGGTAAGGATTTGTCTATTTAAATCTCCAGCCTTCAGCACACAGCCAGTGTTTGATAAGCATGCGTTGAGTGCATAAAAGAAAAAAGCTGAGACAGATTCTAACCTTGCTAGCTTGGGACAAGTACATGTAATCCACAAAGACTAGTGAACTTGAAGAAGTTCATTATCTCAGTAATGATTATGAAACCGCAGTAACAAGTGTCATAAATTAAAAAGATTTACAAATTGTTATACACTGATGGCAGACAAGTACACAAACGACCCTAGCTGATGAAGTCAAGTTTTTCTTGCTTTATGTGCCTTTGCCTAATTTCTCCAATGCATAGAACCTAGATTTCAACTATGGTACCTAATAATGGGTGTATCAGTAATAACCTATTGACAGCGAAGCAGAAAGATTTGAAGTTATACACACATGAATGCATATGAAGTGAAAATGTTAATATCGTTTCAAGAATGTTGCTGTGTTAGAAATGGGTTGCTGTGGTTATGTGCTGTGGAGTCAGTTCTGACTCACAGCCACCCCATGCGACAGAATAGCATGGCCCCATAAGATTTTCTAGACTGTAATGCCATGAGTCGGATCCGACTTGATGGCACTTGGCTTGGCAATGCCTTTGAGGGCAGATCACCAGGTCTTTCTCCTGAGGAACTTCTGGGTGTGTCTCAACCATCAACCTTTCAGTTAGCCGCCAAGAGGTTAACTGTTGCACTACCAGGGCTCCTTAAAAAATAGATTAGTTTGCTTGTTGGTGTCTCCTTGTATAAGGCTAAGTTCTCCAGGACCCAGCTTCTTTGATTTCTGTGTTCCAGAGTGGCCACAGGAAGCTGCTGAAACTCACAAGGTGTATATAGTACAGGTTAACAGGTAGGAACCAGACTTCCTGGGTTTGAATTGCTGCTTGACTGTTCTGTAACATTCGGGATATTTCTTACCATCCTGTGCCTCAGTTTCCACGTTTGATAATGGGAATACTAAAAGCCTGAATGTTATGGGGCTGTTGTGAGATGTATGTTAAGACATAAAGTATTTAGAACAGTGCCTTGTGCAGATCCTCTCATCCTTATTAACTGCTGGCTTAAAAACATTGGTTATATAGATGCAAATGTTCTCTATTTTTTAATTTAATCTTAAGTAATAATTACTGTTTGCCCACCAGACAAGTCACAATAAAGATATAAAGCTGCTAATCAGTCACTGATTAATAAAACTTTCTTTTTTTTCCCCTTTACTTTGAAGAAAGAGTGGAAGGCAGAGAGACAGAGAGAGAGAGATGCTTAAGCTTGTTCTGATGAGCTCAGGAGAAAATACTGTTTTGCACTAGAGTTACACACAGGGATTGCACAAAACATGATCCTGGTTTGAATGGAGAAGCAGATGAGGTGAGGGGAACAGGAAGGCAGTGAGTTCCAGTCCACAAGTTCAAGTAGAACTGAGAAAGGAGGTTACAGGCTTGGGCTTCTTCAGCAAGTCCTAGGAATGTAAACATAGCAAGAAAGCCTGGATGGACACTCCCGATAGAGCAGCCCTGGCAAGGAACACTGGCAAGTCAACCTGGAGAGCCAGTCAAGATCACAGAAAGTAACATTCGCAGCTGAGTCAGTCAGAAAGCTCTGGAAATCTGGTCCACTGGTGCCAAGCCCATGAACTGCTCTGCTAGTCTCAGAGGCAGCAGAGAGGAGGGTTGACAGCCTGGGACCTATAGTCTGGGTAAGTTCCTCAACTCTCTGAGCCTCTGTCTCCGCACACATGCAATGAGTATTACCACAATAGTATCTCTGTTAGGATTGAGATTATTGGTGTTTCAGTGGTGGGATTCACACCTTCCAGGAGGGACCTGGGTTTGATTCCTGGCCATCGCACTGTCTGTCAGTGGAGACCTACTTGCATGTTGCTGTCATACTGATTGGGTTTCAGTGGAATGTGCAAACTAAGATGGGCTAGGAAGAAAGGGTTGGTGACCTGTGTCCAAAAATCAGCCAATGACAATCCTGTGGAGCAGCGCAATGACAGCCCAATATGTAACTGATCATGACAGGGCATGACTGGGCAGTGTTTTGTTCTGTAGCACATGTGGTTGCTATGAGTAGGGGCCAGCTCGGTAGCAGCTAACAACAACAACATCATTTCAGGGTTGACAGGAGGGAAGCACAGACAATGGCCCTTGCCCGGCACAAAGTTATACGCATCATTTATTTGATAACAGAGACAAGTCCGAGGACCCCTGGACAGACAGAACTTCTCATTACTTGCCTGTTGTCAGTCTTGCCTTTAACAGAACTAGATACACAGTTGCTGTCATTGATGGAATGCTTGCTACATTAAGGAAATGAATCTTTTTGAATTTTCAAGAAAAAAGCAAATGCAGGGTTGAGACTCAGTCTCCATCTCCGGGGTGACCTGGAGGAGGAATAGTCTGCTCAGCTTTTTCATCTGCACATTGGGGATGTCATGTCATCTTTGCTGGACTGTGCAAATATCCAGCAACAAGGATGTGGAATGTGGAAAGACTTCCTTAAGATTTACAGGTGGTGTATAAACATTCAGTACCAGCAGTTCTCTCCGGTTGGAATCATTCTCACTTCTGCCAAGCACCCAGGTAGGGGGACATGTGTCATTAGCAACAGCCTCCCCACCAATCGTCCAATAATTCACCCTGGTGGGACAATACCTTTCCAGAGATTGGGAGCCTCTCAGCCTCAGAATGTTACCTTTGACCCTATCAATGCCCAACAACATCTCCCACTGCACTTGGAGTAAACCCAGCTTCCTGTCTGCCCATGCCACCTGGCCTCTGCCATCCTCCCTCTCTGTCCCCTTGCCCACTTGCACCTGCTCTAGCTGCATTCATCAACTGTCAGCTCCTCAAACAAGCAAAGCTCTTTCTGGTCTTGGGGGTCTTCACATGGAGCCCCTACATCCTTCTAGTTCTCATCCCCCACTGAGAAGACTTCCCTGATCTCCACAGTGCCCATGCAGCCTGTCTGCAGTGATCCACCCAGTTTCCTCCTGCCACTAATGGCCACCGTGTATCTAGTTGCTGGCTTAGGTTGTAAGTGCAGGAGGGCAGTGACCTGGGTTGTCTTATTCACCACACTCTGCCTCAGCCTAACACCCAAACCCCCAGCTGTCACCAAAATGATTCCAACTCAAGGTGACTCCATATGTGTCAGACTACAGTTGTACTGCATAGGGTTTTCAGTGGCTGATTTTTTGGAAGTAGGTCATCAGGCCTTTCTGCTGAGGTGCCTCTTGGTGGATTTAAACCATCCACCTTTCAGTTAGCAACTGAGTGCCAACCGTTTTGCCACCTAGGGACTCCACTAGTCTAACACAGTGCCTGGCACAAAGGAGGCATGACGGAGGGGTAGATGAATGGGGGAGTGAATGGACGAATGTGCCGTAGAAAGTGACAGCATAACTGGAGAAGATACTGCTCCTAAAATCTTGCCTTCGTAGATTTGGGCAGGTCAACAGCAGCAACAACAAAATGCTGCTGCCAGCTTTAGGAAAATCAACCCAGTCAATAACTGGAATAGATTTTAGCTTGGAAACAGATAATTTAAAGCCAATCCTGGATTATTTTGTTTAACCTCACTTAGAAGGATGAACCTGTGTGGAACTTTAGAGCTGTGGAATATTTCTTTCTTTCTCATTTTTCAACTCACTGGGTAGGTATGAGTCTGCTTCTAGCCTAAGGATTCCTTTATGTATTATTTATTTGCATTGAGCTTTCCTGGGTTTCCCTTACTTGACCAATATGGAAGTTGATTTAGGGATCTCTGCAGTTTATGCAAATTAGCCGAGGCACTTGAGGAAAGGAATTCAGCTCCCACTGTGTTGGCACTCCACAGTACAGCAAGCAACCTCAGGCTCCTGCGAGCCTTGGGTGTTAGGGCAGGACTTTTGCTTTTTTACCCGGCAGCAGCACTTCCTGGGAACAAGCCTAGCCTGGGGTGTAAGAGCTGCCTGTCTCTAGCTATATGCATTGAGCAGCACCCTCCTTTACACAACTGGAGTATGGATGAGATTTTTCCTAAAGTTCCTTCCAACCGGGCGACTCTTTAGCTTAACTTTCTCATTGCCTCTGTTGCTGTCTTAGTCATTAAATGCTGGTGTGAGGTCTGACAATTAAGTCTGCGAACTCATTTATTCTAAGTGCTACATACCTCATAGCTGAATATCACTATGGTCACCTTCGAAGTACTCCCCTTGGGAAGCTATGCACCAATGTCAGCGCCTAGTCCACCCTTCAAAGAAATTTTGGCACTCTTTCTGGAATGGTCATTGTGCACAGTGGCATGGTGGTAAGTTTGTGAACTTAGCTGTATAGTTGTCTGTGAGGGAGTTTTTAGCCAGTAAACACCCTCCCTATTCACCCCATCTGGCCCCCAGTGACTTTTTTCTTGACCCAAAGATATAGGAAGTACTGAAAGGAAAACATTTTGATGACATTCAGGACACCAAGGGTAATACGACGACAGCTCTGATGGCCATTCCAGAAAAAGAGTTCCAAAATTGATTTGAAGGGTGGACTAGGGGCTGGCACTGGTGCATAGCTTTCCAAGGGGAGTACTTTGAAGGTGACCACAGTGCTAGTCAGCTATGAGATATGTATCACTTTTTCTAGGATGAGTTCATGAACTTAATTGTCAGGCATCATATAACAGAAATATCTCAAGTAGATGGCTTCAATAAAGAAAAATTTATTCTCTTACAGTCTAGGGAGCTAGGTAGTGAGCTCCAGGGGATGGCTTTCTTTCTCTATTGGTGCTGGAGAGGGGTCCTTGTCATCAGTCTTCTCCTCACCAAGGAGCTTCTCAGCACAGGGACCCTGGGCCCAAAGGATGCACCCTTCCCCAGGCTCTTGTTTCTGGGTGGGATGAGGTGCCCCTGTCTCACTTGCTGCTCTCTTTTTGTCTCAAAAGAGAGACTGGCTTAGTTTGCAGATTAATCTTGTAGACTGAGTGTATAATTGCCACTAATCCCACTTCATTAACATCACAAAGACAGGATTTACAACATATAGGAAAATGACATCAGATGACAAAATGGTAGGCAGTCACACAGTACTAGTGATTACGACCTAGCCAAGTTAACAGATATTTTTGGAAGACATAATTCAGTCCATGACCACTGCTTAGAGCCAAACAAATTTATTCAATCTTTTGCAAATGATTGGAAAATATATACTGTATGCCAGGCTGGCTGCTGGAAAAACCAAACAAACAAGCAAATAATCCTTTGCTGTCAAGTTGGTTCAAACTTATGGAGATCCCAGGTATTACAAGGTAGAACTGTGCTCACTGAGTTCTCAAAGCCATGCTATTTGAAAAACAGGTTTCCAGGTCTTTCTCCCAAGGTGCCTCTGGGTCACTTTGAGCCTCCAATCTCTCCATCAGTAGCTGAGTGCTTAATCATTTGTGGGGAGAAAACCCAAAGATATTCCACCCCCCCAATGGGGCTGATATCCTAGCATAGGAGAATGACAATACGTAAGAGAATAACTTAATTCTATGGCATGTTTCACCTCCTGTCTGTTAGTCTGTCCAGCTGAGTGGCTAGCATGTTGCTGTGATGCTGGAAGCTACGCTGTCTACATTTCAGATACCAGCAGGGTTGCCTGTGGTGGACAAGTTTTAGCAGCACTTTCAGACTAGGACAGACTAGGAAGAAAGGCCTGATAATCTGCTTACGAAAATTAGTCAATGAAAACCTTGTGGATTGCAAAAGAACACTGTTCAACTCATTTTCTTGGACATGTAATCAGAAGGGATCAATCACTAGAGGAGGATGTGTGTTTGGTGAAGCAGAAGGCCAGGGAGGCCCTCGGTGAGACGAACAAGTACTACAGCTGCAAGAATGGACTCAGATACGCTGGTGACTGTGAGGATGATGCAGGGTCGGGAAACGTCCTGTCGCGCATGAGGTTGTTACGAGTTGGAGTTGATGGCAGCTGTCTTTCACTCCCCTTCTCTGGCACAGTGGAAGAGGAAAACTTGATAGAATGTGTGACACATACACTGTATATAATGGTACACACATAATACTGTGGAGAATATATAGTAATACGTAACGGTATATTAGAAGCTGAAACACCAGTAAGTGCATCATAAGCATTTGCTGCATAAATAATAAATTCATCACTAATTAAACTGCTGCTGCTGCCCCTATGCTGGGCCCTGCAGTGATGAAAAGAAGGTGTCCCTAACAATGAAAGCATTCAAAGAGCATCAGCAGATATAAGTACATGATTCAGTACAAACTAGGCTGGGGAGTGTCTATGTTCTGCAGGAACATGAGGTAGAAGTAGCAAAGTACCTGAGGGACTGACAGTTTGGGTTTTGAGTGACACTGGAGTTTTTCAGGTACCAAAGAAGGGAAAATCATCCTAGGGCGAAGGAACAGAATGGACAACCAGCATCAAGGCTGTGGCTTCCCACATTTACCAATGAGCAGCTACACTGGGGCCAAACAGACACAGTTTAAAAGCACCAGTGCATAAGACCCAATGACCTTATTTCTAAAATTGCTCGTACAAATGGTTCCCAACTGCTGTGTGGGCTTGGAGAGTCCATTTTCTGTGAGCTCGATCTTTGTGGCTGTTGACTTTCTGATTCTGAACTCTTCAGGTCTCATTCTGTACCTTGCACTACGGAGGTGTATTAACGTTATATTCTCAGAGTTAAAAAGGATGCTGTATAGCTTTGTTGTAGTTCTTCATGTTTGGGTATTGTCTTTGAACAGAAACAGATGGGCAAAGTCTTCAGAGACCACCAAGCTGTGGAGTGGCTCAGTGGTGAGACTTTGCCAGCTGTAGTAGACAATTACTTTCACTGCCAGTGAGTTGTAGCTGACCCTCTGAGTAAGCCAGAGAGTTAGCAGAGGTATGGAATTGGCATAGAGATTCACACAAGAGTGAAAGGAATCAACATATCAGGAATATAATTATAAAAGAACGACTAATGCAATAAATCATCTTGCTGTCTAGTCTACCTCTACAAAAGGCTGGAGGATGCAGCCATAGGATAGAGTACATTTTCATTTAAAAAGATCCAGATGTTTTGATATCACGCACACAGAGTCTATAATCATCATGAGTATTTTCAACAATGTAAGATTTCTCACCTTGCTGTATCTATTTACAGTTAAACCTTACACTCTCCTTTTCCTGAGCTGGAAATATACAGTTTGCTCCATAGCTTCTGTCTATGGAGCACTGCTTGTATTTGTACACATGTTTCCCTTCACTGTCTTCAAGTCAAGAAAGTCAGCTATGAATCTGCTATTTCAAGTACCTCTGAAATTTGAACACTAGGAAACTAGTTCATAATTTCACATTTCTCTATGACCTTGGTTTAGGAGATGACAGCAATGAACTTAGTCAAGATAAGTGTGGGACATGGGTGTTGGCTGTTCTGCAGCTAACCTCCTCTTCGATGATGTGATGGCATTGAGGAATGCAATTTGCAGTGGATAGCACCCTGGAGTCCTTGGACAAGGCACTGTCCTGGACAAGACTGGCCAAGAAGGAAAGAAGTTACTGCTGGCAGAAGCAGAAACCAGTGGTATCCATACACTGGAATCACACTACTCTATTTTCTCCAAATATTTTCTTTACACATTGGGGGTTTCCCATCATTTCATACGAAGCATGGGGTAAAGATCTCAATACTGTACATATGGTTTTATTTACGGCCTCAGCCATGTAGAAAAGTGTCATGGATGACGCCTTTACAGGATCACAGAAAAAGGTCTCACACAGTCTGCCATAGGACTACAAAACAGCATCATGGGGAGAGGGAGTCTGGGCTATTTAAAACCACATTTAATCATCTTTAAAGATTTATTTGGTTGTTAAAATGTCTAGGACTCCACCTTCCAGAAAAGTCACTTGAGTCAGATAACTGAACTGGACTCAACTTCCTAAGGAATATGTGGTTGGCTTTCTGGATTAATCTGTATTGACGCTGGGTAACTATGTGGCCAGTATCTAGACACTGGCACATCTACATGTAAAGGCCTCTCTTAAGGGAAACGAACTTTTAAGGGAGTAGGGGAGTGCCACTGAAAGCGCTCAAATAGACTGCATGGAATCCTGGAGGACTGGACAAAGACATTCACTTCGGTTAGACTTGCTGTAAAAGATAGCAGCACACAACCCTATTTCTAACTTCCTACCTGGAATCATCAAATCACCAAAACACAAATAAAAAGATACCACAACAAAGAAAACTCTTGGTATGCACATCAGTTCACCTCAAATTATATAGTTCAGCCCTCCTGAACAAGAGATTTACTTCTTGATTTTCTATAGATTGACTTCTTGATTATCGGTCTCAGTGAGTGAGGCACTTAAAATTTTCAGACATGTTTACAAAAATGAATGATTTTGAGGCAAATGATACAGAGGGGGTGACCACTGTCAAATCAGTTATGTTTCTCCAAATCACATTTTTCATGAAAATGTGATGAATTCTATATATGAATTCAATTTCTTTTTAAATTTTATTGTTTTAGATGAAAGTTTACAGTGCTAATTAGTTTTTCATTCAAAAATTCAGACACGGGGGGTGGAGTCAAGATGGCGGACTAAGCCCACATCTCCTTCTATCCCTCTGGAAACCAAGACCTGAATTAACAATCAAATAGAGCCTTCTGAGCACCTAATCAGCCCCAGGACACGGCACAGGGCTGTTATTTTGGACTTTATACCACTGAGTGAAAAACCTCCTCTCTTACTCTGGCTAGCCCTGTCTCTCACGGACTGAAGGTAAACGCACCACTGTGACTTTTTTCCTCTGTCTCGGCTGGCGGGCGGAGCTGGGTCTTGCCTAGCAGCTAGACTCAGACACGCTGCTGGGGGAACAGGCAGGCGAAATTCCTATATTTTGAGAGCCAGGCTTAGGACTCTGTTAATGTAGCCACTTTGAGCGTGTTGTTTTATATCTGCCTCAGCGGCGTTCCTACGGAGTTTCGCAGTCAGTGAGTGGGACGCCATGTTGGATATGGAGATTCTAGTGGGACCTTATTCTTAGCCTGGGAGCCAGCACCTGCAAACAGGACAGTGCTTCTCTGACAGAAAAGCAGTAATTAACCTAGTGCCACCTGCTTTGGGGGCCCTGCAACAGAAGCAGAGGAATCACGACCTCTTGGCACCTTTAGCCCTTCTGTCTGCTGCCTGTGTGGAGGGTGCCATCTTGGATACGGTTGCCGCAGCTGGACCTAATTCTTAGCTTCGGAGCCAGACACTGCCCACAAGAGAGCACTTTTCTATTACAAAAGCAGTACTTGAAGCAGTGTCACCTAAGGCTAGGCCCTGTCAGCAGAGGCCAACAGGGAAATACGATTGCTGTATTCTGAACTAGTTTGTACCATCTGGGGTTGGATATAGTGGTGCTTACTTTGTCAGTTGAGAAGAGGGACCTCTACACCTGAAAACCTAACTGAGTTGGGAAGTGGTCAGATATCTTTTGCTTTACATTTAAGACAGCCTACAGAAACATCTGCAGTCCATCCTCACAGTACCTCTTCCAGCCTCTACATACTCACATGGGTCCGAAAAAGCAACAGACACTTGTGGCACACAAGAAATCAGCCATGGTTTCAGAAGGCTCCCAAACAAAGCAACCAAGGAGTTTTCCAGATGAAGAAACTTTTATGAAAGCATCAGAAAGTGAATACAAAATGATTATATACAGAGCCCTTCTAGACCTTATACAAAATGCAGGAGAACAAAATGAAAAATTAAGCAAGATGTTCAATCTGATGGAACACCAGTATTCTGAAATCCAACAGATCAAGAACAAGATCAAAGACATAGAAACTTCCATGCCAAGCCAAGAAAACAGAATGGAACAAATAGAAAAAAGAATTTCTGACTTGGAAGACAGAGCTACTGAGGCCAGCATCTATGAGCAGAAATCAGAAAAAAGAAACAAGAAAAATGAAGAAACATTAAGAAGCATGTGGGACTCTATTAAGAGGAACAACCTTCGATTAATTGGAGTCCCGGAACAGGGTGAGACATCTGAGAACACAGAGAGTATTGTTGCTGAGCTGCTGAAAGAAAACTTCCCAGAAATCATGAAGGAAGAGAATATAGACATCTCAGATGCATATCGTACACCACCCAATATAGATCTCAAAAGAAAGACTCCAAGACATATTATAATCAAGCTCAACAAAATGAAACATAAGCAGCAACTCTTAAAGGCAGCAAGACTCAAAGCAAAGCTAACATTCAGAGGGAAACCCTGTAGGCTGTCTTCAGATTTCTCAGCAGAAACCATGCTGGCACGGAGACAGTGGCACGACACATTCAAAGCCTTGAAGGAGAAGAACTTCCAACCAAGAATTATATATCCTGCAAAACTATCTTTCAAATATGAAAATGAAATTAAGACATTCCCAGATAAACAGAAACTCAGGGACTTTGTGAAAACCAAACCCAAACTACAAGAAATACTGAAAGAAGTTCTTGGCTCTGGCTTAGAAGAACAAAACCACTAACTTTATATTTTAGAACGACACACTACTCAATACTCTACTCATTTAGGGGAGGCTCCAAAGTCAATCACAGCTTTGATAAGGAAAGAAGCAATCCAGTGATCATCATGAAAACTATGATGTCATCATATTAAAAAGAGGGATGTACTACAGTTGTTATAGTTCTTCCAGATGGAGAGGAAGATGGCAAGACTGGTAGTAATTAAAATTGGGTTTACATATAGTTTATTAATGGGGATCACAGGAGCAGCTGTAAAGCACAACAAAGATGTATCATACCATTTCAAGAAATGTAACACAGGAGTCTCAACAAACACAAAACCAGCTCTGAAAAAGGTGAAAAATCAACTCACCAAAAAGAACGTCCCAGAACAGACTAAGAAGAACAACAGAGAAAACATCAACATAAAAATAAACAGATCACAATGGCAGCACTGAACACATACCTATCAATAATTACATTGAATGTGAATGGACTGAATGCTCCAGTAAAGAGACACCGAGTGTCATCTTGGATCAAAAGACACGACCCATCCATATGTTGTCTACAAGAAACTCACTTGAGACCTAAAGATAGGAACAAACTGAAAATTAAAGAATGGAAGAATATATATCAAGCTAACAATGAACAAAGAAGAGCAGGGGTGACAACTCTAATCTCAGACAAAATCAATTTTAATGTCAAAATACTATGAAAGACTGTACTGTAACAAATTTGAAAACCTAGGGGAAATGGACCAATTCCTTGACTCATACCACCTACCCAAATTATCACAACGTGAAGCAGAACAACTTAATAAACCCACCACAAAGGAAGAGATTGAAAAAGTCATCAAAACACTGCCAACCAAAAAAAGTCCGGGCCCAGATGGCTTCACTGCAGAATTCTACCAAGCATTTAGAGAAGAGTTATCTCCAATACCACTGAGACTACTTCACAGTATAGAAAGGGATGGAGTACTCCCAAACTCATTCTACGAATCCAGCATAACCCTGATGCCTAAGCCAGGGAAAGACCCAACAAAGAAAGAGAACTACAGACCGATATCACTCATGAATCTAGATGCAAAAATCTTCAACAAAATTCTTGCCAATAGAATACAACAACATATCAAGAAAATAATCCATCCTGACCAAGTGGGATTCATACCAGGGATGCAAGGCTGGTTCAACATCAGAAAAACAATCAGTGTGATTAATCACATAAATAACACAAAAGACAAGGATCACCTGATTTTGTCCGTTGATGCAGAAAAGGCATTTGGTAAAGTCCAACACCCATTCATGCTAAAAACTCTTAGCAAAATGGGCATAGCCGGCAAATTCCTCAACACAGTAAGGGCCATTTATACAGAGCCAATTGCCCACATCATCCTGAATGGAGAGAGACTGAAAGACTTTCCCTTGAGATCAGGAACTAGACAAGGATGCCCACTCTCACCTCTCCTATTCAACATTGTGCTAGAAGTTCTAGCCAGAGCAATTAGACAAGACCAAGAAATAAAGGGCATCTGCGTTGGCAAAGAGGAAGTTAAAATCTCCCTGTTTGCAGATGATATGATTGTATATGCAGAGAATCCCAAGGAATCTATATGTAAACTACTCAAACCGATAGAAGAGTTCAGCAGTCTCAGGATAGAAGATAAACATAAGTGAATGAGTAGGATTCCTTTATGCCAACAATGATACTGTTAAGGAAGAAATTGTCAAATCAATAGCATTTACAATAGCCCCTAAGAAGATAAAGTACCTAGGAATTAATCTAACCAGAGAAAAAACAGACCTTTATAAAGAGAACTATAAGCCCTTACTACAAGAAACTAAGAGAGACCTAGATAAATGGAAAAACCTACCCTTTTCATGGATAGGAAGACTAACATTGTGAAAATGTGTATTTTACCCAAAGCAATCTATTTATATAATGCAATCCCAATACAAGTTCCAGTGACATTTCTTAATGAGATGGAGAAACAAATCACCAATTTTGTTTGGAAATGGAAGAAGCCCCGGTTAAGCAAGATGTTACTAAAGAAGAAGAACACACTGGGAGGCCTCTCATTACTTGACTTTAGAACATAGTGCACTGCCACAGTGGTCAAAACAGCCTGGTACTGGTATAAGAACAGACAGATCGATCAGTGGAACAGAACTGAGACCCCAGACATGACACCATCTGCCTATGAACAATTGATATTCAACAAAGGCCCTAAGACATTAAACTGGGGTAAAAACAGTATCCTCAACAAATGGTGTTGGCAAAATTGGATATCCATCTGCAAGAAACTGAAACAAGATTCATATCTTACACCTTATACAAAAACCAACTCCAACTGGATAAAAGACCTAAATATCAAACCTAAAACAATAAAGCTCATCCAAGAAAAGGTAGGAACAACAATGGAAGTTTTTTTTTATATATATATATATATTTTATTTTTATTTAACATAACTGAGTGAAAATGTACATTCACATGTAAATTTACATGCCCCCCTATATGCAGCTTCCACTGCTCTCCCTGTCCAGTGACTGCACACTATTCCTCTCTGCTCCATACATGTCTCATCCTCCCAACAGTCTCCTTTCCCATCCTCTCCGTCCACTCCCCTTCCTCCAGCCACAGGTCAGCAAGATGATATCCTATAGATGTATAGAACCATAAAGTGCTTCCAATATATGGTTACTCTGCATTGCCAAGTCCATTCCATTGCTGTCCAAAGAGTGGACCTTTGTTATAATTTATGGGAACGGGCAGCATCAGGGCCGGGGGCCACGCTCTCAGAGGAACCCCAAAACCGCTGGACCATCAATTGAGGTCTTTTAGTGGAGATCTCATGATGCACCTCTTTTTATTCTTGTGTTGCCAGTGAGGCTCCTCTCTGTGAGCTCCGTCATGGCTATCACTGGTGGTGGCCGGGCACCATCCAGTTTTTCCGGTCCCAGGTCAATGTAGGCACCCACTCTTGTGGATCTCTCTGTCTTCTTGGTTGTCTTTACCGCATGCCATTTTGGCCCTCGGTGAGCATCTGTTCCTGCTGAGTTGGGACCATTTGCTGTGTCCTCGGATGGCAGCTTGGCAGCTTTTAAGACCCTAGATTCCACTCACCAATGTGGGGTACAGGGAGCTCTCTTAGCAAAACGCTAGTTGTGTCAATTGGCCTCGATTTCACCTAAGAGTATGGTCCCCTGCCCCCTGCCCCAGCTACTCTATCCTTGCAATATTGGGTTAAGATGGAAGGAGTACTCAAGTTATGCTGAAATCCACTTAATGTTGTTCTTGTTTCTAATATGTGCTATCACTGCTTTGTCCCAACCAGATTTCCAGCAACTATCTAAACTAAACCCTCCCTCCCTGCCCTCCCTTGCAGCTGTCAACGAGTCTTTTCTTCTATACACAAGTCTGTTTTTGAGATCTTATTGTAGAGGTCTCATACACTATTTGTCCTTTTGTCGCTGACTACTTTCACTCAACACAATGTCTTCCAGTTGAAACCAGGTTAGGAGATATTTCCTGGAATCATCGTTATTCTTTATCATTGCGTAGTGCTCCATTGAGTATGTGTACCATAGTTTACATATCCATTCTTTCGTTGTTGGGCATCTGGGTTGATTCCATCTTTTTGCTACTGTGGACTGTGCGGCGATAAACATTCTGGTGCATGTGTCCGTTGGTGTGAAAGGCCTTGATTCTGTAGGATATATTCCAAGTAGTGGAATTACTGGGCCAAATGGTATATAGATATCCATTTTTTTTAAGGAAGCGCCAGATTGCTTTCCAAAGAGGCTGGACCATTTTGCAACCCCACCAACAATGTAGGAGGGTTCCACTTTCTCCACAGCCTCTCCAGCATTTGTTGTTTTGTGTTTTTTGGATCATGGCCAATCTTGTTGGGGTGAGATGGTATCTCATTGTAGTTTTGATTTGAATTTCTTTAATAACTAAAGATCATGAACATGTCCACATGTGTTTTTTGGCTGCCTGGATCTCCTCTTTAGAGAAGTGTCAGTCCATCTCCTTTGCCCATCACTTAATTGGATGGTTTATCTTCTTATTATTGATATTTTGTAGTATCTTATAGATTATGGATATCAGGCGTCGGCCTGACATAGAGTTGCCAAATATTTTTTTCCCATTCTGTGGGAATTTTTTTCCCATTCTTTTAATTCTATTAATAAAGTCTTTGGATGAGCAAAAATGTTTGATTCTTAATAGTTCCCATTTATCTATTTTCTCTTCTGTTGATTGTGGTTTCATTGACAGATTTTGGAATCTGTCCTCATTTTGTATTAAAACTTCCATTGTTGTTCCTACCTTTTCTTGGATGAGCTTTATCGTTTTAGGTTTGATATTTAGGTCTTTTATCCAGTTGGAGTTGATTTTTGTATAAGGTGTAAGGTATGGATCTTGATGTAGTTTATTGCAGATGGATAACCAATTTTGTCAGCACCATTTGTTGAAAATACTGTTTTTACCCCAGTTTAATGTCTTAGGGCCTTTGTCAAATATCAACTGTTCGTAGGCAGATGGTATCATCTCTGGGGTCTCAGTTCTGTTCCACTGATCCATCTGTCTGTTCTTGTACCAGTACCAGGCTGTTTTGACCACTGTGGCAGTGTAGTATGTTCTAAGGTCGGGTAATGAGAGGCCTCCCAGTGTGTTCTTCTTCTTTAGCAGTACCTTCCTTATTCGGGGCTTCATCCCTTTCCAAACAAAATTGGTGATTTGTTTCTCCATATCATTAAAAAATGTCACTGGAACTTGTATTGGGATTGCATTATATAAATAAATTGCTTTGGATAAAATAGACATTTTCTATTAATTCCTAGGTACTTTATATTCTTAGGGGCTATTGTAAATGCTATTGATTTGACAATTTCTTCCTTAACAGTGTCATTGTTGGCATAAAGGCATCCTACTTATTTACTTATGTTTATCTTGTATCCTGAGACTTTGCTGAACTCTCCTATCGGTTTGACTAACTTACTTATAGATTCCTTGGGAATTAGGTCCAGCTGTGTCCACTGTATCCAAGATGGCGTCCTTCACACAGGCAGCAGATAGAGGGGCTAAAGGTGCCGAGAGGTAGTGATTCCTCTGCTTCTGCTGCAGGGCCCCAAACGTAGGTGGCCTTCGGTGAATTACTGCTTTTCTGTCAGAGAAGCGCTGTCCTGTTTGCAGGAGCTGGCTCCCAGGCTAAGAATTAGGTCCCGCTATAATCTCGGTACCAGCACGGCGTCCCGCACACTGATTGTGAAATTCCATTCAAACCCCACTGACGTGGATATAAAATGAAAGGCTCAAAGTGGCTACATTAACAGAGTCCTAAGCCTGGCTCTCAAAATATGGGAATTTCACCTGACTATCCCCTCAGCTGTGTGTCTGAGTCTAGCCCCTAGGCAAGACCCAGCTCCACCCACTGACCAAGACAGAGAAAAAGAAGTCAAACTGGTGCGTTTACCTTCCGTCGGTGACATCCAGGGATAGCCAGGAGCTGGATTCAGGGAAAGAGAGGAAGTTTTTCACTCAGTGGTAGGAAGTCCCAATTAACAGCCCTGTGCTGTGTCCTGAGGCTGATTACGTGATCAGAAGGCTCCATTTGATTATCAATTCAGGTCTTGGTTTCCAGAGGGATATAAGGAGATGTGTGCTTAGTCCGCCTTCTTGACTGTTGCCCCCCACACTAATATTTTCTGTATGTCTTTGGTTTTCTTGGTTCTCCTTTGCTGTGACCGTGATGGGACCAGTAGGTGTGTCTTAGATGGCCTTTGATGATACTCATCAAAGTAGGATGTACAGCATTTTCTCTTTGAAATATGCTGTGCCAACTGACCTAGATGTCCTCCAAGATCATGGTCTCCAGCTATCAGTCCCAGAAACTAGGTTCCTGAAGGTAGTTGGATGTGTCTAGGAAGATTTGGAAACTCTGATGGTGTAGAGGTTAAGTGCTACAGCTGCTAACCAAAATGCTGGCAGTTCAAATCTGCCAGCTACTCTTGGAGACCCTGTGGGGGCAGTTCTACTTTGTCTATAGGGTCTCTATGAGTCAGGATCAACTCAATGGCAATATTTTTCTGTTCTTTTAGGAAGCCTCTACAGCCTCGCCTTGTTCAAGTTGTGCTGACTTCCCCTATGTTGTGTGTTGTCATTGCCCTCATCAAAGTTAATACTTGTCTGCTATCTAGAGATTTCTTCTCCTTCCTCTTAACTATCAAAGATTGCTTTTTTCTGTGTGTCAGTCTTTTCTAGGGTTTTCAAAATAGTTGTCTCATGTAATTGTTCTTTTGTGAGTGACTGTCTTAGTCATCTAGTGCTGCTATAACAGAAATACCACAAGTGGTATTTAACAAATAGAAATTTATTTTCCCACAGAAAAGAAGGTTGAAAGTCCAAATTTAGGGCACTGGCTCCAGGAAAAGTCTTTCTTGGTTGGCTGTGGAGGAAGGTCTTTGTCATCAGTCTTCCCCTAGACTGGAGCTTCAGAGGTTCAAGGACCCCGGGTCCTTTCCAAAGAACGTGCTCTGCTCTCAGCACTCTTTCTTGGTGGTGTGAAGTCCCCAACTCTCAGCTTACTTCTCTTTCCTTTATATCCTAAGAGACTGCCTCAAGGCACAATATAATCTTACACATTGAGTCCTGTGCCACCCAAAGGACTGCAGCCCATCCTCCCTAGTTTGCTTCATAAAAGCAGGATTTACAACATAGGAGTGTAGGAACATCACATCACTAGGAGTCACAACCTAACCAAATTGTTGTGCACATTTTTGGGAGCACACAATTTAGTTCATAATACTGATTTATTTCATTCCAGATTCATCTACATTCGGCGATATTTCTTGAATTCATCATTGTTCTTTATCATTGGATAGTATTCCATTCTGTGTATGTACCACATTTTGTTCATCCATCTATCTGTTGATGGGCACTTAGGTTGTTTCCACATTTTTGCTCTTGCAAATATAGCTGCAGTGAACTTGAGCGTGCATATGTTTATTTATGTGATGACTCTTCTTCTATATAAGGATATATTCTTATGAGTGGGATTGCTGAATTGTATGGTATTTTTAGCTTTTTAAAGAGGTGCCATATAATTTTCCATAGTAGTTGTAACACTTTACATTCCTACCTGCAGTGCATAAGAGTTCCACTTTCCCCACAATCTTTTCAACATTTGTTATTTTCTATTTTTTTTTTTTGATTCATGCCAATAACGTTGGGGTGAGATGGTATCTCATTGTAGTTTTAATTTGCATTTTTCTAGTGGCTAATTATTGCGAGTATTTCATTATGTAAATCTGTTCACTACCTGAATGTCTTCTTGGGTGAAGTGTTTGTTCATATCTTTGGTCATTTTTGATTAGGTTATTTACTTTTTTTGTTGTTGAGATGTTGAAGTATTCTGTAGAGTTTAGAGGTCAGACTCTTGTCAGATATGATGTAGCCAATTTTTTTTTTCCCCCAGTCTGTAGTTTCTATTTTTACTCTTTTGGTGAAGTCTTTTGATTAACATAACTGTTTAATTTTAAGAGCTCCAAGTTATCTAGCTTATCTTCTGATGTTTGTGTATTATTACTTATGGCTTGTATTGTATTTATGCCACCTGGTAGGACCCCTGTTATTATAGTGTTGTCTCTATTTTTTCACCCATGATCTTTACCATTTTAGGTTTTATATTTAGGCCTTGGATCCATCTTGAGTTAGTTTTTGTGCATGGTGTGAGGTAAGGGTAGTGTTTTTTTTTTTTAAAACACATGGACATCTAGTTTTTCTGGCAATATTTGTTTAAAAAAAGATTGTCTTTTCCCTTTTTCATGGATTTTGGTCCTCACCAAAGATCTGCTGACCATAGATGGGTGAATTTACATCTGGGTTCTTGATTCTGTTTACCGGTCTATGAGCCTGTTGTTATACCAGTACCAGGTTGTTTTGACTACTGTGGCTGTATAGTAGATTCTGAGATGAGGTAGTGTGAGGTCACCTATATTGTTCTTTTTCTTCAGTAATGCTTTGTTTATCTTGAATATCTTTCCTTTTCTTATAAAGTTGGTCATTAATTTATACATCTATTTAAATAATGCTGTTGGTATTTGGGTTGGGATTACATTATATCTGTAGATAGTTTTAGGTGGAACTGACATTGTCATAAAGTTGAGTCTTCCTATCCATCAGCATGGTATATTTTTCCATTTATGTAAGTCTATTTTCAGTTCTTTCAATAGTGCTTTGTAGTTTTCTTTGAACAGGTCTTTTACATCTCAGGTTAAATTTGTTCCTAAGTATTTTATCATCTAGGGGCTATTACAAATGGTCTTGTTTTCTTTTTCCTTTTTTAAAGTTCTCTTTGTTGATGTATAGCAATCCAGTTGATTTTTGTATTTTGATTTTATAGCCGATTGACTGCTGAATCTTTTTCCTCGTCTCGGTAGTTTTCTTGTGGAAACTTTGGGGTTCTCTGTGTACAGGATCACAGAGAATGATCTATGAGTAGATGATATGGCACTTGGCTTTTGCTTTTTTTGCTTCTTGAATTTGGATGTCTAATTTCTTTTCCTTGCCTTAGTGCTCTAGCTACAACTTCTAGCACAATGTTAAATAGGAGTGGTGATAAAGGGCATCCTTGTCTTGTTCATATCCTTAGGGAGAATGCTTTCAGCTTTCCTCCTTTGAGAATAATGTTGGTTGTCAGTTTTGAATAGAAGTCTTTTATTATGTTGAGGAATTTCCCTTTATTCCTATTTTATTGAGAATTTTTTCCTGGAATGGGTGTTGGACTTTATCGAATGCTTCTTCTGTGTCAACTGAGATGATGATGTGGTTCTTATCTTTTGTTCTATTTACATGATAAGTTACAGTGATTGATTTTTTTAATATTGAAACATCCTGGTATGAATCTCAGCTGGTTTTGGTGCATTATTTTTTGATATGATGTTGAATTCCATTTACTAGAATATTGTTGAGAAAGTTTGCATTTATAGTCATGATAGAATTTAGTCTCATATTCTGTTTCTTGATTTCAGTTTTGTGTTTGACTTGTAGAGAATCAGATAACTCAGGATTTGTACACTTTCTACGTAACACTGTGTGGTGGTCAGGATTATGTCAAATGGGCTACTCCATATTTGGCTGCTGTATTAAGTGACAGGGTGGGGCCCGTGGTGGCTTCCTGCCCCACAGCTCTCTTCTCTCCGACTTCCACCACCTACCGCAGGTCTGCTCATAGCCAGCAGCTCCTGCTCTCTTCTGGCATCTGGTTCCTGGACTTGAACTAGCAGCTGTTGGATTCATCAAGCCTTACAGTCAGTGCTTGGTAGTTGTGTACACTGACCTGCTGATCCTGGGTTCACCAGCCTCTGCAGCTCTGTCTTGCGGCCAGCTTGGGATCCACTGACCTACACAATCAGTGATCTAGAACTCTGGTCTCTGACCTGCTGACCTTGGGTTCATCAGCTCCTGTGGCCACGTGAGGCTTGTGCCAGGACTTGGGACATTCTGCTTCTGTGATTGCATGAGCTGTTTCTTATATCTATCTATCTTACCTTGTACTTTATATATATTAATCTTTCCTTGTACATACATTAGTCACATCCGACTAGACAGCACTTGGCTTGGCTGTACATACATGTGTTACTGGTTTTGCTTTCCTAGAAAACCCAGCCAAAGATATACCGTATGTTTATTAAAAAGAAGGTGATCCATCGTGAACAAGTCATATTAGCTGTAATTTAGAAAGACATCTTTGTTCAGTAAAACAAGGGAGAAATTACACTCTTGATTTGGAATGATATTATGGATAACTTCTTTTTCATTCCAACTATTAAGGAATTGAAAGATAATTCAGATAAAAAGTTAATGGATTATACATGAATGTTCATATTAATATGCAAAATTATTCATAATAGCCCGAAAGCAGAATCACCTCAGACGTCCATCAACTGATGAATGGGTAAGCAAAATGTGGTATAGTCACTGAATGGGGTATTATTTGACCACCAAAAGGAATAAAGTGCTGATATACGCTAAAACATGGATAGAATTTGAAAGTATTATGCTAATTGAAAGAAACAGTCACAGAAAGGTTACAATTTGAGCGATTCCATTTCCATGTGACACCCAGAATAAGCACATCCATAGGAACAGAAAAAAAGACTATTGTTGGGTGCTGGGAGAATGTGGGAAGGGGGGAGTACTTGTTAATGGACATAAGGTTTCTTCTGGCAGTGATGAAACTGTTATGAAACAGATTATGGTGATGGTTGCACAAAACAAAAACCCAATGCTATTGAATCTGTCCTAACTCGTAGTGACCCAGTAGGACAGTCAAATTTAAGAAAATGTCTATTAAGTGTCTGTCATGTAAATAAGCTGTCCCATAGAGTTTCCTAGGCTGTAATCTTCAGAGCAGTAGACTGCCATATCACTCTATCATGGAGTGGCCCTTAGGTTAGCAACTGAGTGCTTAACCACAGCACTACCAGTGCTCTGAGGGTTATACAACCATGTGAATATACTAAAACCCCCCAAAATCACACATTTTAAAAGAGTAAACTTTATGGTATGTGAATTATAGCTCCATAAAACTGTTATTAAAAAAAGTTAATGGAATATGAAACAGAAGCAATAAAGTTAAGGAATGAAATAAACAGAAATTACCCTGACATCATTCTGCATCAGATAATTCACAAAGAGGAAGACATATATATCTACAATGAAAAATAAAATCGAGGTCCTTGACTCTTTGATAAACCTACTCAGGGAGAGGAGTGAATCATTACAAACATATTTAAAAAAAGATGAAAACTTCTTGCTGATCTGATCGGCCAACTAACGTCGATGAAGAAACCATAAAGCTTATGTATCACAAAATGAGGGCACAAGTAACAACTTGGCTAAAAAATGTCATGAATTCAAAGAATATTTAAGAAAGCCATTACGTAGGAAAATCTGAAATTGTGAAGCTTGTTTACATGGCAGAAACTTAATAGACATCTTCTCAAATATGACAGCAATCCTAAAAATTTGTATGATGTTTACAATAATGAAATGTTATATAACAGTGAGTAAAACCTCTCTAAGCTATGATTGACACAGAGACAATGTCTATCAGTACTGCTAGAGAAAAGATTAGACTTCTAGTTCTCTTTCTAAAGATGAAGATAATACTCGATTGTTGTATGAAGAAATCAGGGAATTTCCAAATACAAGGTTTGACAATTAAGTCTGCAAACTTAATTGTTCTAAGTTTGCTGAATATCTCATTGCTGAATATCACTATGGTCAACTCCGAAGTACTCTCGGGAAGCTACATACTGATGGCAGTGCCTAGTCCACCCTTCAAAGCAATTTTAGAACTCTTTCTAGAACGGCCATTATGCACAGTGGCACAGTGGCAAGTTCACAAATTTAATTGTATGGTTGTCTGTAAAGGAGTTTTTAGCCCATAAACAAATACCTGTATTGGAACACCCTCCCTGCTCACCTGATCTGGCCCCCATTGATTTTTGCTTAACCCAAAGATGGACATATTGAAAAGAAGACATTTTGATGATATTCTGGACACTGAGGGTAATACAGCGACAGCTCTGACAGCTATTTCAGAAAAAGAGTTCTAAAATTGCCTTGAAGGGTGGACTAGGTGCTGGTGTCAGTACATAGCTTCCCAAGGGGTGTACTTTGAAGGTGACCATAAGTGATATTCAGCAGTGAGGTATATAACATATCGTTCTAGGATGAGTTCGCAACTTAATTGGCAGACCTTGTATGTAAAAGGGAAAGTACGATGGGTATACTGGGCATCTAATTAATAAAACTGTTTTTATTAACAAACTCGACGGCACTTGGCTTGGCTATTAACAAACTGATCTCCCAAAGAAAAATAGGATTTTGCTGGCATTCTGTGTTCTTGAGGACTCCATGCTGACTTTCAGGAATTGGAGATTAAATTGCAGCATCTATTTGATAACAGAGGCTCAGTTTCAGCTCCCTGGCTTCTGACTTATGCCAATGGCCTTCCCCTTTTTGTGACAACTTGAGCACGTAGCCATATCTAACCTTTCAGCTTGACTATTATACCACCAGTGCTCTCATGGGGTGGTTCTTTGTCACATAGGGTGTCCACGAGCAGGGAGGTGACAGCAACAATAACCACCTTCCAGCTGGAGGGTGGGATCTTTTAAGTTTTATGCTATTTCTAATTACAGGTGTTGTAATCATATAACTCAAATACAAAATCATCCAGTTGCCAAAAACCCCAAACCAGCCTCCGTACCCGCTGTGTGCTATTAAGTCTCAGTCAATAATTACCATTTTAAGGTCCAGTATGAAAATTAGATTGAACAAATGAAGAAAACACCCCATCTTATTTTTATCTTCTAATCCTCAGCAAGCACATTTTTTCAAAGAGGAAGGAAGAGTGGGTAGAAGGGAGTTGACTAGTTCCCATGACCAGAGATTTATGTGAAAACATGAATAATTCACTCAGTGTATGTTAAACATGAGCTACATTCTGTACACAAATCAGAAGCCTTTTCTAAAATAACAACTTCAGAGAGAGGAATGGATGAGCCATTTGGAGCTACATGGACTTAAGATGTTCACCTAGGCTTAAGAGTCTGGGGCTTAGGGAGTCTATCTAGATTTTCAAAGATCATGTAAAAATACCTTATCTAGGAAACTCAAAAACTTATATTTTGTTGAAGCCGTGTGTAAACACTATAAGGAAAACATACAGACAACACTTTTTCTCCACAGGGAGTAGAGTGCTTCCAACCTAAATTTGCATGAAAGTCAATGACTAAGACTGATTTCATGTATCCATAGCAAGGTTAAAAATGACCTTGACGCATCATCTCCAGACACACTGTTTTTGAGTTAAAATTATCTTTGGGAAATGTTCATCAAAAATTGCCCATGGGGAACGCAACAGGGAGTGAGTAAGATGGGGGCCTTCCTTCTCAGTAAGCTTACATTCAATGTCAACAAACACGAGGGGAGCTAACAAACGAGCTGACTTTGTATTAAGAATTTATTGCTTTTTTAAAACAGTGTTTAAAATACCTCCTACTTTCTTAGTAATGACCTTCATGTTGTTGGGAGTTTCAATGCCTAACTAAAAAGACCAAAACCAAAACTGTTACTGTTCTGAGTTGACTGAGCTGCTGGTGGATTTGAACTGCACACCTTTTAGCTAGCAGCTGAGCTCTTAACCACCTTGATACCAGGTCTCCAATTAAAAACAGTACATGTCTTTTTCCCAGTCTATATATCTCTAAAGGAGACTAAGGACATGCATGCAGAAGTCACTAGGGAAGACTTGTGGGAAAGCTCTTTAGGTGAGGTTTACTTAGCTGGCAGGGCCCGCCCCTTTTGCCTTTCTCATTTCCTACTTCTTTCTTCCTGTAATAAGAATGTGATAACTGGTGCAGCAGTGATCACAATGGGCCACGGGCACCCTTGTGGAAGGTAGGGAAGGACAGGTGGACTCTGAGGACTTGACGACATCAGGGCATCACCATACTGGCCTGGGATCGTCTGTCTGTAGACTTTCACACGAGACAAACTACACCACTGTGGTGCTGAATGCATTATCATTTCCAGGCTCAGTTATTTGCAGCTGATCAAAACTCCTCTTTGAAACACAGCTTTGAAACAGATAAAAATATAGATTCTTTTGGAGAAAGAAAATCATGTTAAATAGAATTCTAAAAATTCATCTTTCTGTGGACTTTCTAAGAAAGGTCCTAATATATGTTGAAATTTACATAAGGCAGCAACTTCTTAAACAGCTTTCTATACACCCTCAACACTATCTTTTCCATCTAGTATGACTCAACCTTGACTATCATTTCTTTTTTTTTATTGTGACTGAGTGAAAGTGTACAATCCTGTTTAAATTTGCATACTCACCTATCTGCAGCTCCCTCTGCTCTCCTTGCCCGGTGACAGCACACTCCTCCTTTCTGTTCTATACACGTCATATCCTCTTAACAATGTCCTGTCCCCTCCTCTCCACCCTCTCCACTCCCATCAAGTAAGAGGCCAGTAGGATGACACCTGATAGATGCATCAAACCATAAGGTGCACACACAATATGATCAGTCTGGGTCCTTGAGTCCAGTGCATTCCGGTCCTAAGAGTTGGACTCAGTAATGATTTATGATCACAGGCAGCATCATGTCTAGGGGCTATGCTCCCAGGGGAACCCCCAGGCCTTTGGACTGGATCCAATTGTGGGTTCTTGACCATTATTTCTAAAAAAATATTTCAGTTTAAAGGTTGCAAGCTGTATGTCTCCTCTCTCTTCTAGCCACCTCCTTTTGGTCTATCTTTTCCATCCTTTGGACATCACTCCATTGGGTCTAGGTTTCATCAGTGTTCTCCCTCTCTCTCCAGTTTCTCTTGGACTTTCTTGCTTTCTTCCCCAGTCCTGATTTCAGTAAGGCATTTTAGAGATTCTACCCTCCTTGAGAAGTCCTCTTCCCCTAAACTCTAGGCTCTAAGCTGAAGCATTAGGAAGTGCTTGAGCAGATTCACAGGTCATTTTAAAGGGAAATACTAGCTTTTTAACATGGAGAGGGAGAAGGATGTTTGGGTAAGAATGCCAGTCAGCCTTTTAAATTTTAGAAGCATTGCCAGCATCTTCTTGACCACCACCAGATTGGGTGTTTCCTGGAACATGTTCGGGAACATTGGAATAATGAGCACCCCCATATTAGCAGTTAAAGAGACATTCTCAGTGGAAGAAAGAACTTAGGCCATATAAATCTACTGAGGGCTTCACTGTTCTGTGGTTGGAATCTTGACTCTTCAAGATACCACTGGGATGGAGGGAAATTTCTAGCCCCTGATTTAGTCATAAAGCGTTACATGAGGACAGGCCACTGGGAAACCAAGAGGCCGAGAAGGCCACCTGTTCCAAGTCCTGAGTATCCCTGGGAAAAAGGGACCAGGCCATGGCTGGTTCAGGTGTGGCTTTCTTCTCTGAATGCCTTGGTAGGTGGAAAAATCTCAAAGGCAGATAAGGAGATGTAGTACTGCAGCTGCAGAGACCTGTTTCTGCCACTTATTATGTTCATAACCTCAGAGCACTTATGATAACATGTCTAGTGCTGAAATTAACAATGCATTACCTCCTTTATAAGACATCATCAATGAAACGCATCTCCTACAGCCAAACGTGACAAGGGTGGATTCTCAGTAAAGGCCCTGCCAGTGTCAGGGGCTGTCATACTTATTCACTTGACTTGGTCAGGAATGGGGTCATCAAATCCTTGACCTTGGTCCTGATCCCCGAGGAAGCTACTATCTTAGTACACTTCCACCAGATGCGTACTGACAATAATATCCTGGTTTGGATGCAAGTTCACCCAGTGAATATAATCTTAGTCCGTCCCCAAACATCTCTCTGTTGGAATGAAAGGGAAACTCAACTATTACCCATAATCATAAGACCACAGGGGCTGCGAATAAATAACGGCTCCCCAAGACAAGCTAACTTGGTTGTCATTTATAAGCTCCTGGGCCACGCTGTTATTGCTAAGAAAATCTGCTTTACCTTCTTACTGTTGTTGCATCTGGACTCTCAATCTGTACTTGCTGAAAAAATAGTATTGTTATGCTAAAATCACAATGGGACTCACATAAGTCAGTGTTAAATAACAGCGATAAAGCTATGAAAATGGCACTTTGGCATTAAAAGTGATTTTCTTCTGGACTTGAACAAGATTCACTGCTTTTGTTCTCACAGTGCTCTGGTATTTTCAGCTCCACACAGGACATACAACAAAAATGTGACAAAGTGTTCCCAGAACACATCATTGTCTCTTCCATGAACATAGATTTTTGACTTGGCATAACGGAGCCAGCATAGGAATGAATACTGATCAGTAATCGTGGAGGTGTCAGCCATGGTGGCCTCAGCAAGGGCTTACCTCTTTCTTGGTGAATTTTGGTGAGTGATCGTTTTTGTCATCAATCATGATGGTAGCAGTGGCAGTGCCTGTTAATCCAACATCCAGTCCCGCCATGTCTTGGGCCTCGATGATCAGTTCGTACTTGGGATTTTCCAGTGTCTATGAAAATAAAGCACAAGAGAGCAGGTGGTGTTTAGATTCGGGTCACCTCTTTGGAAAGGTGGCGAGTGGTTGCTCGGGCTACCTCTCTCTGCTCCTCCAGCTTGGGCAAATTAAACCATTGCTGTTGAGTCTATTCTGACTCAAAGATACCCGATAGGACAGAATAGAACTGCCCCATTTGGTTTCCAAGGAGTGCCTGGTAGATTTGAACTGATGACTTTTTGGTTAGCAGCCATAGCACTCAATCACTATACTGCCAAGGTTTCCTTGGCTAGGAGGCATCTTTAATTAGATATGGGGCTCTCATCTACTATATCTTGATGAGCCTTTGGAATCTCTTCCAATAGAAGCCAGCCACCATTAACCAACTGGAGTTGGCCATAGGGATGGAATCTATTTTCTGTCCTTGTTTAAGGAGACATTTGACACATTCCAGAAAGCTTTATTTTCCAGGTTTTGGGTGTATTCTGTACATTGGATATAAACATACATGTGTTATTTCACAGCCATCTCATGAAATGACCTGGAAATGAGGCTAACTTTGATGATGAGATTAGGACACAGATGGGAACTTTAGGAAATCACATTCACAGAGCACTGTGATGGGTCAAAGGAGCTCTGATGCCACAGTGATTAAATGCTCAGCTGCTACCTGAAGCGTTGGTGGTTCAAAGCCACCAGCGGCTCTGTGGGAGAGAGGCCTGACAATCCACTCCCACAAAGATTACAGCCCAGGGACCTCTATGGGGCAGTTCAGCTCTGTCCTATAAGGTCACCGTGAGTTGGAATCACCTAGATAGCAATGAGCTTGGCTTGGTTTTTGATGGGTCAGGCACTCCATTACTGTGATAGAAACCATAGCAGCTAATCTGGTCAACCATGTCAAGCTGTAATTATCGTGGCCATTTTACAGGTGGGGAAAAAAAAGCAAAACTGAGGTTTAAACTAGCAAATACTAGTCCCCTTTCATTTCATTACAGTGTCTCTCACAGGATGTTGTATTTGGAAGATATGCTTTTTAACTCTGCAATGGTCTGACGCATTTAACACAAGCAATATTGCACTTTGGCCTCTCTAAACATATGTAAGTTTTTCTTCTGAATGCTCAACAGACTTTTTCTTACCATGTTTAAACATTCAAAACAACTAGCTGTGTGACCCTTATCCTAGGATGAAAAACAATGCAGGGCTGGTAAGTGACAAGCTCAGCAGTCACAGTGCCTGATGAATTAGAATTGACTTGATGACAGTTGGTTTGGTTTCTTCTTTTGGTTTTCTACTAATTGCTTGCCTTGGCCAACTGGCAAGCTAGTCTTCTTGTGATAAGATAGCATCCCCAGTTTTCTTTGGGAGATTCACCTTACCTCCATTCAGAGGTGGTTTAGGTGAGATTGCCTCTCCCCACTCTCCACATCAGCCAACTTGTGGAATGAGTGAGCCCTTCTTAGGAGAATAGGAGCATCCCATCCCATCCCAGAGGGTTGGTAACTAATGTAAGCCCTGGAACAGAATTGGAAGGTTGGACAAAGGGAACCCTGCTTACTGAGGGCACGAACTTCAAGGCAGGTAGCCTGGGGTGATAGTTCAGTGATCTCCTGCCTACCATAAGGTTTAAGTCGGGGGTGCTGGCTGAGAACACACTATCTACTGAGAAAATTAGACTTCAACCTTGGAGAAAAAGAAAAACTTCCCAGTGATACCACCAGAGCTGCTTCATCATGACAAGCCAGAAACCATCACCCCCTGTGGTCTTCTCAGTTAATAAGGCCTTAATTTTCATTGTTTACTTAATCCAGCTTAGATTGGTTTTTTAATCACTCACACAGAGTTCAAGTTCAATCACCTTCAATAACAAAAATAAAAGGTGTTTACAGCTTTGCCAACAATCCTACCAGTACAACAGCTTAAAAACACCCATCAATAATTAAAAAATATCATGGGGAGGAAAAAGCAAAAAGGCAACAGGTGTTCTCTAAGTTCCTTTTAAACCTACAAGGTTACAGGGTAAATTTTAATAGCTGGATGCTAGCTGTCTCTAAGCTTTTCAGCATTTTAAAGGTGGCTAGTTGTTTGCTCTCTGGGGCACCTTTAATTGGCTGTCCCTTTAAAAGCTTCTGAGCTACAGTGTTAAGGAGCATTAGTATGGTGGTACAGTTTGGTAAAACTCTAAACTTTAAAATTCATGATGATGAGCAGAATGTGGATGTACTCTCGTGACAGGGCTACTCTCGCTGTTTCAATGTCAACCCCAGTTACACCAGGATGAAGGGGCTCCTGGATGGCACAAATGGTTAGTCATTTGGCTACTGAGGAAAAGGCTGGTGATTTGAGTCTAAAGTTGGAGGTGCTTCAGAAGAAAGTCCTAGCAATCCACTGCTGAAAAACTAGTCACTGAAAGCCCTATGGAGCACATTTCTACTCTGAAACGCATGGAGTCCGCATGAGTTAGGACAGACTCCACAGCCAACTGCTTTGGTTTGCATTTTTCCACTAGGATTGAGTGACACAAACTCTAGCTGCACCAGGATTGAATGTCATCAAGTTCTCTACTTGCTGAGTGCAATTGGACTCTGTTACTAAAGCCAGCTTTGGGTAATTTTTGTTCTGCCTGGTGCATTTGACACGTCTGTCTAAAGCAGTGCTTAAAATGCTATTCATTCTCAAGCTGAAGCCGGAAAAATATCAGCTTCATCTAAGTGGCTGCCTACTTAGCTGTCTCTCCTTACCATCACTGGCAAATTGGACAGACTGGATTTACTATTTGCTATAAATTCTGCAGCGAGACCATATGAAACCAATAAATTGGCCCATCTTCGTAATCTTCCCTGAGTGTCTCTGGGCATATTAACCACTAGCCTGCACAGATATCATGGGCCTAATTTTTAAGTACCATGTGTTTGCTTTTGTCATAATACACTGTACATATTTTTGAAAAGTCCACGATCATGAAAATAAGAAACAATGCCAATTTTTCTATTATGGAAGAGGTCATACTAACCATAATGTAGTTTTCTGCATGTAATTTCAAACTTACCAGCTACTCTGAGGGTGAAAGCTGGCAATTTGCTTCCATAAAGATTTACAGTCTTGGAAATCCTATAAGGTAGTTCTACTCTGCTCTATAGGGTTGTTATGAGTTAGAATCAACTTGACTGCAATGGGAATACCATTTGTTAACATAATTCATTTGCATTATTTTAAAGGTTTCATGAATACAATCATGCATATTTTATAATTTAATCTGATGTCTATTATTATGTATTTAGGTTATTTCCAGTCTTTAAAATTTTTGTAATTTTAAATTATACTGCAATACACTATTCAGGGAGCTTGAAGACATATTTATTACTATTATTATTAGAATGATAGAGCTCCAGAAGGAGAATTACTGAGTCAAAGGATATGAACATTTCAATTTTCCTTTTTCAATATTGTTTTTTGAGAGGGTTTAGCAATTTTCATACCAGTCCTACAAGATGTTTAGTTATGATCCTCTGCATGATTTGTCCCGAAAGAGAAGCTCCTGACCAATAAAGTAGATAGGGGGCCAGCGTGACTCTATGAAGGAGTCGTGGTGGCACAGGAATTAAACTGCTTGACTACAAACTAAAAGGTCAGCAGTTCTAACTCACCAGTTGCTCTGCAGAAGAAAGACATGGTAATCTGCTTCTGTAATGATTACAACCTTGGAAACCCTATGGAACAATTCCACTGTGTCCTACAGGGCTGCCATGACTTGGAATTGAATGGATGGCAGTGAATTTGTGGGTGATTCTATGATGGCTAACTAGCAGGATTTCAAGTCTTCATAGTACTTACTCTTCTTCACCCCGCAGTACAGATTGCTCTAGGTCACACTGTAGGACAGCTTCTAGCACTAACTACAGCCTGCGTTGCTGTGGGCTTTCTTCTTGCTCTGGAAACTCTGCTGTAATCTCCTATCCTTCCTCACTGTCAGCCTAGGTGAATTCAGGCAGACTTGACTCTACCCCTGATGCTCATGTGGCTCAAGCCAGGCCAGTCGGGGCCTTGCATCCCTATAGTCCAACGGGGAGCACGGAACTTCAGCCAGACTATCCTGAGACTGATCCACAATTCCAGGACGTGATTCCTTTAGAACTCCTCATGAACTCTTTCTGTTGGACTTGCAGGTGGTGGGGCACGACCTGGAGCTGCTGGTGGTCATTTTGTAGCCATACAGAGAAAGCCAAACTGAGAATGAAACTAACATCAAGAAAAACAGCAAGTAGAAATGGAGTGCTTTTATCATTCTGTGAGCCTGTTAAGAGTCACACTTGAAGTGGGAGTTTACCTCTGAGATTTTGTCAGTCCTGTAAGCTAGTAAGTTCTTTCCTTCTTACAGACACTGGACTTAGATACTCTGTGAGAAAGCAGAAAAGCAGTTTTGATGGTATTTTGACTAACGTTGTAAGGAACAGACCAACTGTCTGGTTATGAACAAGAACGCTTACGAGCTGTTGTACCCTACTTAGGTATCACAATCCTGACTTAGGGAAGGCTCTTCACAACAGCATCTACATCATTTCATGATCCCATTATTTTCCCTTTTATCCCCTCCACAGATGTGCTCTTTTTTTTCTTGGCCAGAGACAGTCACTAAAGTTGTGGCTTTTTCATTAGTGTATGCATCCACTGAATCGGCATTTATGGAACATCTAGTTAAATGTGGTTCTGCGTGCTGGGATACAAGGGTGAGAAAACGGGGTCCCTCCCTTCAAAGAGTTCAAAGGTTAACGCTGAGGACAGCCATGTAAATACAAGCAAAGACCAGGTAAAACTAGGCAGAGGGAGGGATCAAATCTAGTGACAGCAGAAACAAAGGATACACTGACATAAACTCTCTCATAGCTTAACAAATTTCATAAATGATTTAAAAAAAAAATGAACCAGCCAATTCCCAACTCCTGAAATAAATACAATTTTATGGCTGCAATGGGAAGTCAATTAGACTATTAAGGAGATAAATTGCAAGGTTAGGGATGAGATGGCCCCAAAGTCTCAATTTTCTGGCAAACTTAAGGCTAACATTAAAAATGTTTTTTATTGTCAAAGTAATATCCAATTATTGAAAGAACAATAAAAATGCTAGTCATTTTTAAAGTGGAAAGTGAGAATTTCTTCTACTTCTGCCCACTTTTATTCCTAAGAGATAAATATGGTTAATGGTGTGGTATTTATTTCTACCCATTTTTATCTTACACTACAAACACACAAGGTCTGACAGTAAATTCCGTGAACTTACTTGTTCTAAATGCTACATGCCTCATTGCTGAATATCACTTACCTTTGCAGCATTCCCCTTGGGAAGATATGCACCAATGCCAGTGCCCAGTCCACTCTTAAAAGAAATTTTGGAACTATTTCTGGAATGGCCATCATGACAAGCTTACAAATTTAACTGCATGGTTGTCTGTGAGGAAGTTTTTAGCCAGTGTTGGAACACTCTCCCTACTCACCTGATCCAGCCTCCAGTGACTTTTTTCTTAACCCGAAGATAAAGGAAATATTGAAAAGAAGGTGTTTTGATGAGATTCAGGACATCAAGGGTAATACAATGACAGCCATTCCAGAAAAACAGTTCCAAAATTGCTTTGAAGGTTACACTAGGTGCTGGCATCGGTGCATAGTTCCCAAAGGGGGCTACTTCAAACGGGACTGTAGTGATAGCGAGCAATGAGTTATGTAGCACTTTTTCTAGGATGAGTGTGTGAACTTAACTGTCAGCCCTCGTGTGTATGTAGGCATATATACTAATATGTGTATAAACATTTTATGTACATATTTAAACAAAATGGTATGACACCGTTCATGTAGCTGTACATTTTGCTTTACTGTGTTAGTTCAATGGTAGTATTCATAAAGCTATCAGTTGATTTTAATGCTTGCATAAGAACCCACTGTAGGGGCCCACAAAGAACTCTTGGTGGTACAACTGTTGAGTGCTGGGCCCATCACAGAAGAGTTGGTGGTTCAGACTCACCCAGAGGCTCTACAGGAGAAAGATTGAGTGATCTGCTCCCATGAAGATCGTACCTATGAAACACTATGGGGCAGTTCTACTGTCTCACGCCATCACTACAAGTTGAAAATTGACTCCTCAGCACCCAGCAACAACAATGGACCCCCATGATTCATTCCATCACACCCTAGCAAATAGCATGTAACAAGGAGAGAGAATATCTTCTGGCCCTTCTTCCTGCGTAACTGACATACCTGCCTTTGCACTACTTCCCAGTCCAGCTGAGCCTTTTCTAGGAAGTTTCCCTGTAATTTCCTAGCTCTCAGGAGTCATGCTTACTTGAAATAACATCTCGATACTCATTTCTGTACCGTTATCAGTGACTTTGTATTTGTTGCTGGAGGATGGATGTCTAACCCATCACTTTCTGTTTTCTGGGCAGAAAGTCTGACTCAGAGAAACTGACCCCTGGTAGCCATGTGTCGTGTTTATCTGCCTTAGCCATACTCGGCTAATCCATAGGCAACTCCCTAACTGAAGCTGAAACAATCATCTTCTTGAATATGGAATTTGGAACCAAACGCAGCCAAAATTTCTCCATGCTACCTATGGATCCATTAGAGGGACATTTGCCTTCTTGAATGTTTCAGAAGGAAGTTCACTGCCCTGTACTCTCCACGGCCCATGCAGAAGGCACCCTGTCTTTGAGGGAGTTGACCCTCAGGTGTTTAACTGCTCTGTTGCCTTGTGAGTGAACTGACCAGGGAACAGGAAGCCCCTTGTCCCCTCATAGCCAAGCTACACTCTTGGGGATGGTGCTAATATTTTGGAGGCCACCTAATTCTTGTGTCTACTTCTCAGTCACTTCAAGGGGTAAGAAATGGGATCAACTCTGAGAACAAGAACCGTCTAAGTTGAGTTACCCTGAAGGCACCATCTGCCGCTGTGGTCTGGGAGTTGTGCTCACTACTGCCTTCCCTGACTCTTGACCATTCACCTCTCCTTGATTCTGTAACACATCTCAGTATTTATACAGTAGATCATTTTGGGTACCAAAGCCAGACAGAATCAGTTGCTTGCAACCAAAGAAACCAGTAGTGAAGACAATGCTCTATGTTCACCAAATCTCCTTCGACTTGTCAGCCTATAGTTAGACTAAATTTCTAGGCTTCCTTGTAATAAGATCAAATCACGTAAGTGACTGTGGCTGTTTTAGTCAGCTAGTGCTGCTCTAACAGAAATACCACAGAGTGGATGGCTTTAACAAAGGGAGGTTTATTCTTACACAGACTGGTGGGCTACAAGTCCTGGAAATTTAGGATGTCCGCTCCAGGGGAAGGTTCTCCCCCTTGTCGGCCCTGGAGGAAAATCAGGTAGTGTCTTTGTTGGGGGAGCCTCTTGGCATGGGAACCTCAGTTCTGGAGGACACACTCTTCTTCTGGTGCTGCTTTCTTGATGGTGTGAGGTTCCCAATTCTCTGCCTGCTTCCCTTTCCTGTTGTCTCTTCTAGGATGAAAGGACTAAGGGTGGGGCAAGCCATACTCCAGGGAAATTCCCTTTACAGTTGAGCAGGGAGGTGATCTTCTGAAGGGATTTGCAGTCCCACCCTAGTCCTTTAACACATAGCACAGCAGAATCACAAGATAGAGGACAATCACAGAATACAGGGAATCACGGCCCAAGCAAATGGCTATACGTATTTTTGGAGGGACAGTGGCCAATGAAATATGCACAGAAACAATGAACCAGTCCTGGCCCCTAAACCTCCCATGTGGACCTTTATCATTTTTGTATCCCCAAAAGCAAGGACCCTGAGTTTCTATGTGACTGTGTGGAATAGAATCTCTCTGCTGACCTGCTTTAGACTGTGATATGAGCAAGAAATCAACTTTTCTTTAAGTTTAGGACTGTTTATCACAGGGTTATATTCTTCCTTCCTGTTTTATTTTTAACACCCATTTGCCATCTCCCTAGGTAGATGACAAATTTTTCAAGGGCAAGGACCATGCCTTTGGCCCCAACCTCTAGCCAGTGCTTAGCATAGAAGGTGGCCAATTTATTTCATTATTGAAAATGATGATATATTACTGTTTCCCTGAGCTAAATGATATCTTGAAGGCCTGAGCATATCAGTGGCATTTCCAAGCTAGAGCCATTTATCCTCAGGAATGGCTTGTACTTTGGAAAACGCTAGCTCAGGGAGATAGGATTTTAGGTTGGTCAAAAATGCCCTGCTTGAAAATGGTGAAAATTAGGTTGGCTACTCCTGTCTGATTGGAAAGACATATCTAAGAGTCGAGCTGCTCTCTGGGTTTGAATTCTGCAGTTGCGCATTTCTATTGCACCTGCCATTTCCTCCTGGGTGTCAACCAGCTACCGGTTAATGTATATCCTAGGAACAAAAGGAAGATGATGTGTCTGTAAGAAAGAGCCTTGGATGCATCTCCACAGACCCAGGCCAGATTCGCTGATCACACTGACTTGAAAAGCAAACATTTCATCTTGAAAAAAAGAATAAAACCGTGTCATTAAATATGGCACGTAATCAATCACCAGACCCTTGATGTTTTACACAGCTGTGGCAACTTCCATAGCAGTATGCATGTAACGGAACATTTATCACTAATAACAAGCATAATGGTAGCTGTAGGGGGAAATCAATGAATAAATGTTACACGGAAGGAGGTTTCACCATTAACCCATGTAGTGCCTCGACTGTCTTTTGCCTCACCTTGAACTCTTCTCTGTGGCACTCTTTATATTTTGTCCATAATGAAATTCTTCCCACTTCATCCTACTTTTTCTTACTTTGGGGCCTGCCCACCTCTTATCCTCCTTCCAGACTAATGCCTGCTCCTTTGCTGGTGGTCATTTTTTATTGGAAGCAGCCCTAGTAGCATAACACTGAAGAACTCAGTTACTAACCAGTAGGTTGGCCTCTCAAGTTCACCAGGGACTCTGTGGGAGAAAGACCCATAGCCTATGAAATCCTATGGGGAAGTTTTGCTCTGTCATACAGGGGTCACTATGAGTTGAAAATCAACTTGATAAACATAACCAAAACAACAAGATTCTTTACTGAACTGCATGAAGCTCCATGAAGGCAGCAATCTTAGTGTATAAGAGGGCTGTTGACACTTAAGAGGGAACAGTCAATATCTGACTGAGTACTATTACCCTACCACAACTACTTAGCTGACTGATCCTAGTCAAGCACGTAAGTTCTCATTGCCTTAGCTTCTTCATCTGTAAAATGCGGAGAACAATAATACTTATGAAGCAGGTGAAGATGGAAGAGATAATATAAAATGCTAACCACAGTGACAATGCTGGAGTATTTTAACTCTACTGCTATGATTTTGGCAGTTCAAATCCACCAGGTGGTCCTTGGAAACTCTATGGGGCAGTTCTACTCTGACCTCTAGGGTCACTATGAGTCGGATCTGACTCAGTGGCAGTGGGTTTGGGTTATTATTGAGCTGAATATGAGGAAAGTCTTTTCTTGTAAGGATTTTTCACTTCTCCCCTGTCTGAGAACAGTGATTCTGTGCCAAGCGACAGATGTAAGCCTTGCACTTCCTTAACATTCCTTGCCTACAAGGCCGTCAAAGCCCTACCTCCTGCACCACTCATTCTGGAGTCAACCACAAGGAGGCACCAATGGAGGGGTAACCCACAGAGGCAGGTGGTGACCGATGGCGCGTTTGCTTTTATTCCCCTCGCAGTCCCTCCATCCATTCCCACAGATTTCTGAAGGTGCAGCACCTGTTTTTTTTTTTTTTTAATTCCTTTTAGGGTTAGAACCACACACGATAGTGTTATGAACTTTCCCAAGACTACTAATGAGCCTTTGGGAGCAGCCCCCAACGCATCTCCTCCTGCCAGATAAAAGCCTCCACGGACAGTGTCTTTGCCTGGGGGCTGTTTTCTCACATTCATTTCCTGTCTCACCAGAAGTCAAGGTAGTCTTGCAAGGAGCCATGATTATTCAAAGTATCCAAACTTTTTAATTTCAGTTAGTGCTATGGTTTCTACTCTTTCGAGTTATTGGATAACTAAAAGAAAAATGGTGAGACTAATCTTGTATTCAACTTCTTTTGCCAAATAAGAAGATTAATACTACCACCATCATAACTTTATGAAAGAATCTTGGGGCAAAGTCCAGTCCTTCTGATAAAAATATATTTAGATTTATTGCACTACATTGTTTGTATTTTTCTATTTTTACTACAACCAGTTTAAAATTCTTCACAGACCAGTACTAGAAGAAGAACAGAAATTTGAAAATTCTGAGCTAGAACATATTGCAATAGCTAAATCCTGATGGTCCACACAGCAGTAGAGAGCAGAAATCACAGGGATAATCGGATGATGTTTGCTTTAGGTACCTAGAGATCATTTCTTCATGCAGAAAGCACATAGCCAGCCCACTTGATTGAGAACACAGACTTCGAAAATGACAGAGAACATGAATGTGTTTTAAAGACTCATGGCAAAGATAGAATGACTTATCGGTCAACTTCAAATGTTTGAAAGTAACCACAAGTGGTTTTGAGAACTATGACAATGCAGACGTTCTCTAATTTCATTTTTCTTAGGAAAAACAAAAAACAAAAAACTTCTCACCTTGACCTACAAGCATTACATGATCTGACAGCAATTCCCTCTTGTCATCTCACACCACTCCCTTCCTGGTTCTTCTCTTAGTTCCTTGAATCCACTGCTGGTCCCCTAGCCAGGGATGCTGTTTCCCAAATTTCCTCAGAGCTGGCCTTTTTGAGATTCCCTAAGTCTCTGTCAGCATTCGGTGTGGTATTTCTTGACCATCTTGCCTAAAGTGGCCTTCCCCAGATAAGCCTAATCTCATCATCTTGGTTAGTTTCCATGGTGGGAAGCTTTCAATTCTGTCCTCCAAATATTCCCCACCTCCCAGTATTCACACCCTTGTGCAGGCCTTTCCTCTTGAGAGTGAGCTGGACCTAGTCAATTGCTTCTAATGAATAGAATATGATAAAAGTGATGGAAAATCATTTGGACTGTGATATCCTTCTTACTAGCAGATTCTTTCACCTTCTCACCTTGGATTCTTTGATAAATCAAGCTCCTATATGAGGAAGGTCAATGTGGTAAGGAATTGAGGGTGGTCTCTAGAAACTGCCTGAAGCCCTCAAAGCAACAGCCTGCAAGAACGCAATTGCCAGCAACCACTGAGTGAGGTTGGAAATGGGTCCTTCCCCAGTCAAACCTTCAGATGAGACTGTAGACTTGGGCCGACACCTTGATTGCAGCCTCATGAGATATCCTGAAGCAGAGGGCCCATGTGAACTATGCTTCTGAACACAGAAGCTGTGAGATAATATATGTATATTGTTTTAAGCTGCTAAATTTCAGAATAATCTACAAAGCAATTGATAAGTAATACACTTCTTTCAGCATTTATCGGACTACAATGTTCTTTTGTGTTTACTTGTTTATTTTCTATCATAACTATGAGCATTTGAATTCCATGAGGTTAGGGGCCCTGTCTTATTTAGAGCTTTATCTCCCAGCTACTAATTCAGCACCTGGAACATTATCAGCATGCAATAATTATCTTCTAAATTATGGATATGTTTTTATAAAATAATTAACTACAAAGAGTGGTGGGTCTATGCATGTTTAACCTCTGATTCTCCTGCTTGTTGTCTTTTTAATGTTGGCAGTCTGATTACTTCTGCCATGGATTATTTCAAGCTACCAGTGTGATATCATTAAACACAGAATCAGAAAGAAATGTATACACCCACAGCCAGCTAGCAGGTGCCAAGAAGAACTGGCTTCAGCATATAAATTCTGCTTAAAGAATGAAGGTAATCTGCAAGAAGGCTTTTTTAAATTTTTAACAGATCTCTCTTTGTTGTCTACCATCTGAGGACTTGTAAGGAGAAACATTAACATGAGATTTTTAGGGAGAAAATAACTCATTTACCCATGTGCTCACCAGCTTGCCCAGAGTACATAGGCTGGGCAACCCAAGACTTCTTGCAAAATGGCACTCAAACACAAGTCATATTCTCCAGGTTAGCTGCACCTGACACCTGGCCTATAAATACTGCAAACAGATTGGGGAAAATATTATCTGAAGCAGAGCAAGTTGTTGTCTGTCTGGAATTTGATTTATCCACTGTGGCCACAGAACACCAGGAATGCGTAGTACATAAATCCAGGAGAAAGGGCACACATTCACTCATAAAATGTGCCTTATTCCCATTGCAGATGGTGAGTGCTGCTCTTCCTTCTTCCTTCGCAATAGGGGAGCCCAGCTTGAGTTGTGCTTGTCTTTAGGCCTCCTTTCGCCTTGCCTCTCGGTGCTAGTGGGAACCTTCATATTCCCAGCTGTCACCTGCTGGTTTTTCATTCCCAGTGTGGGCCTGGTGGGTAAGGATGAGGCAGATCTCATTTCTCCAGATTTACTGGTTGCTGACACAGCCACCAAGGTGGGGAAGCAACAAGGGAAATAAACAGTGCCTCATAGACATATGCAGTTGGAATAACCTAAGTGATAGATTGGAGGTGTAGGGACACCAAAATCAAATAAAACATATCCAGGGTGAAGTGTACCTCTTCTAATGTTACTGATGAGCTATAGTAAATAAACTTCCAAAGGTGTTCATAGCATATCTGGAAAAATCACCCCCTTTAGATCCAGAGTGGCAAATATTTGACATTCAGTTTCATTCCCTGGAAACACTTGCTGTCTACTAAGTTCCCAAGTGCTCCTTGGAAACTCTATGGGGCAGTTCTACTCTGATCTATAGGGTCACTATGAGTCCGAAGCAACTCGGTAGCTTTTTCGAAGTTCCAGTAGGAAACCCCAGTGACGCAATGCTTAAGTCCCATGGCTGCCAACCCAAAGATCAGCAGTTTTAATCTACCAGGTGCTCCTTGGAAACTCTATGGGGCAGTCCTATTCCAACTTACAGGGGTGCTATGAGTTGGAATCAACTTGACAGAAGTGAGTTTGTTTTTTTATTTGGAGGTTCCAGAAATTCTGCCAGGGTGTGTTGAATGGTATAGATCCTGCTTCTAGTGCATTTAAATTCTAAAGAAAAGTACAGAGAGCACTCAGGTAGGATTGGGTAAGGGCAATTGGAAAAGTCCTTCTTAAGGACTATGCGAAGGGAGTCAGTGTGGAACACTCAGAATTGTTATACATGAATTCCTTAATTCCCTAAACATTTATTGAGCATTTAGCACGACTTGGGCTCCATATTGGGTACTAGCAATAGAAATATGAGTAAGAGGAGCCAAGTCTACTGGAAGGGACCAATACCCACATAATTTCAGTAGAATGAGATGGAATTATACAGGAGAGGCCACTTAACCTAGACTTCATGGTGGGGAGGGGAGAGGGATTAAAGAGAGATTCCTCCAGAAAGCAATGTCTTCTTACAGAAATAGAAATGGGGCTTTGAAATAGAAGGAAAGGTGTATGTCAGAAGACAGGAGGCTATTAATCCTGAAACTATTGCATCCAGTCACTCAGTAGGAGTTGAAGGCTGATTCTGATTCTGTTAAGGACACTGGGAATAAGGAGAACCATAAAATACACTCCTTGCCCTCAAGGAATTTACAGCTCAATGGATAAAATAAGCAACTCCACAAGGCAGCAGGTAGCATGTGCTAAGTGAGTTGTGTACACAGGAGGTTCAGAAGCTGAATGGTACGGTGGGGCTTCAGTGGCTTCAACGGCAACAGGTCAAGGCCAGTAAAGCGGGGGCTCAGAACTGAAGGATGTGTATGGAGAGGGAAGACCCTGGGGATAGACAGGGAGAGGTTGGACGAGGCAGGGTCACTGGTCTGGTTGGGGTCACAGTTTGTGAGGGAAAAAGACACAGAATCCTGGCTCTGATAGTGACTGCAGAGATCATATACTCTAGGCCCACCTTTAAAGAATCCATAGTGAGGGGAAACATAAAGAGGCAATCATAAGAAGCTTACGGCTAAAGAGTTTCTTAGGTTCACCTCTTTTGCTGAGACAAGAAGTGTTGGCCTGTAGACATCGAAGTAAAATAAAATGCAGTGAAGATACCCTTTCTACATGATTTTTATGATTTAAAGACGTTATACTGCTGCCTCGAAGATGAGATCACTAGCCAAAGAGTATCACCAACAGCCTCTAAAATCTAGAAAAGGTAAGAAAACACATTTTCCTCCTGGAGCCTCCAGAAGGAACCAACCTTGCTGTCACCTTGATTTGAGAACCTTTGACCACTAGAACTGTAAGATGACAATCTATGTTGTTTCAAACCACTAAATTTGTGGCAATTTGTTATGGCAGTCACTGGAAACACAGCGTCGATTCTGGAGAGTCGTCATTGAGCTTCCTGGAATGGTGAGGTCCTCACTGCTCCCAGCTCCAGCATGACACACGGCCTTACCAGCCACCAGCTGCCTTTTCCCCTCAGATGCCTCCTTCATCACCCACTCTTCCACAATATCACCCATTGTCTCCTCTCTGGATAAATTTCCAATTACATTCTTTGAAGGGCGATTTCAACCAGTCCTACAAAACCTGTCTCGGTGGAAAACGAATTTCCTCCCTTCTACCAGCTGTCACCAAGTCAGTCCCAATTCCTGGTGATCCCATGTGTGTCTCAGCAGAACTGTGCTATAGAGGGCTTTCAGTAGCTGGACTTTGGGGAATTAGGTTGCAAGGACTTTCTTCAGAGGCACTTGTGGGTGGACTCGAACCTCAACTGTCTGGTTAGCAGCTGCGTGTGCTAACCACTTGTACAACACAGGGATGACGCCTCTAAAAAATAAGAAGTAAAAAGTTCCCAAACTGTTGAGGTTGAGTTCATTTTGATTCATAATGACCCTACAGGACAGAGGAGTACTGTCCCACAGGGTTTCCAAAGCTGTAATCTTTATGGAAGCAGACTGCCGTGGCTTTTTCCCCTGGAGCCATTGGTGGGTTCTAGACACTCAGCTTTCAGTTGAGCAGCCCCCAGGGCTTTTCTCTCCCCTCTACAGAGTGGTATGTATCAAGTCAGTTTATTGAAGGCTGTCTTCTACAGCGTATGTGGTTTCCACCTTGTTGGTCACTTTTTAAGGACTCACTATAGTTCTGTGAGGGCATAGGTCCTACCTCTGTCTTATTCCTCCTACGTCCCTACCGTCCAGTCCCTAGAAACACAGAGGCCCTGAAGCACCATCTTTATGTAAACATTAGATTATGCCCTTTGAAAAGAAAGCGAATGAATTCTAAATTATCCAGCAAAAGTCACACAGCTGATCCAGTGCCTGGCACTCTTAGTATATATTTGATGAATGAAGAAACCCACGAATGGTTATGTTGATCCTTACACAGCAAACTTGGCTTCAGGGGTGTATTCTGGGTGGCTGAGCACGACCGGCCCCAAAGCAGGGCCTGGGAAATACTAGATGGGCTAACCTAGGCTCTAGAAGACACTGGTTATGTAGAGCAGGTAGGGCATGGAGGGTCCAGCTCTCCAGCTGGAAGTCTTTGTATGCACTGGTGCTGGTGGGCTCTGCCCTCCTCCACCTGCAGAAAAAGGTCCTTCGGTTGGCCCAAGGCCAGCACCAGCTCTTGACTGCACACACATCTTGCAGTATGAGAGGTGAAAGTTGGGAATAAGATAAAACTGGGACACCTGAATCCTCAGTGGTGCGAATTGGATGGCAGTGACCTTTCAAAGGAGAGCCAAGAGAAAGTTACTCAGTTGAGCCTCACTGGACCAGCTGGGGGCTGTCTCTGGTGACTCTGGGGGACCATATCGGCCATGGCGTAAAATCTGGAAGCTGGTCTTCTTGTAGTTAAGCCAAGCATTCTCCAAAAGCAAATAGCTTTCCTTGGGTTTCGATTTATTACTATCTAAAATGTCATTCTCTGTATGGGTAATAAAAGGTAATACATTTTATGATGGCTCCTTATGTTAAGGTTTTACAAAATCTGTTATTAAATGATCTGCATAGAATCTAAATGAGTCTTACTAGGTTACATGAAATAGCAAGGTTTTCCCCCCCCCTCCTTCTCTTTCTTCTCCCTCAAATCAAGTGCAGTTACAAGGGCGGAGCTCTCTGTACACTTCCTAATCACACAGCAAGAAAGCTCTGCTTTTCACGTCAGGATAAAAATTGTGCTCTGCTGGATAATTGGTCTCACAAAGTTACATACTGGCCAGAATGTCCAGAAAATTCAATTATGGACTCCCAGTGACAAAAGTGTGCAATTCCATCGAGGGGCTTGAAGCCTGCTTTTAAAATGAAGTTCTAAACCCCCATGACTTGCTGCCGTTTCAGCTTTATGATCTTTACCTGATTCTGGACCTCTCTGCACGTTAATTGCCTCTGCCCATTAATTTCAGGTGCTTAATCAGTGTTACAGCCTCCACATAGAAAGCACAATCCAGGTGGGCTTCAGCAAGCTGGATTCTCCTGCCATCTCTTGAACCTATGCCCATTCAAATAGGATTGTCTCACCCAATCTGCCATCCTGGGCTACTTTTAGTCAGTATTAAATGTTTTCCCTTAAGTCAGAAGTGCAGTTTTATGCAAAGCTTACTTTGGTTTAGAATCCTGTTGGTGGTCATAATTCCAGGCAGCTTTTAAAACAAAGAAGCCCACTGAGAAAGCAATGAATCAGCAAGCGACAGCCACTGGTTCTACCCACGGACAGAAAAGCAATTTGAGACACCGCCTCAATGCTGTCATTGTGGTATAAGCTTTGAAAATCAATTGAGCTAATTCTAAATCATCTGAGGAAAAACTGGACAAGATGGATTCCGATTACACCACTGCTGTTGCTCCAAAAGCCAATTCATATACCAGGGAGAAGAGACAGGATAACCCAGCCGCAGGTTCTTCCGGAAAGTTCTTCAGTTGAAGTCGTGCCTCACACAACCCCTGCCTTTGATCACCTCCCTCAGCAATGTTTAGACATGACCACCTAGCAGACCACAGCCTCTCTGCTCTTTGCACCAGGCAGCCCTTTGTCATCTTGGCTCCCTCGTTTGTTTTGTTCTTGAAATCCTCTTGGCTCTGCTGACAAGCGCTAAGCCTATTAACACCCTTGAATGTGAGTTGAGCCAGGAACAAGAAGTCAAATGTTATGGCTTAATACATTTGGACTTGCCCTTCACTGGCTCAGCCTTGCAGACAGTCAGAATGTTGATAAAGACGAGTGTGCTTTTCTCTGCAAATAATAGAATCTTAAAACATGCCCTTGGAGGGCAACTTTTCATTTTATTTTTTAAAAATAACAATAAATAGAGTTCTTTGTTCTCTCTCCGGCCTCTCTCCAGAGTCCTTCCTAAGCAGATTGGGGATGAGACTCTATTGCCTGTCACTCTGGGAAGAAATTTCAGAACCTTACCTTCCCGTCCTCGCAGAGCCATCGACCTCTGCCTGGAGGTTGTAGCGTATCTCTGTGCCTCAGTCTCCTCCTGGCTCCAGCCTCCAGCTTTGAAGCATTCTGCTTCAGTCCACAGTCACCAGGGCCTTGCCAGTTCATAACACCAAACCCAAACCAGCTGTTGCTGTGTTGATTCCAACTCACAGTGACCTCATGTGTGTCAGAGCAGAATTGGGCTCCACTGGACTTTTAATGGCTGATTTTTCAAAAGTCATCACCAGATCTTTCTTCAGAGGTACCTCTGGGTGGGTCTGAACTGCCAACTTTTCAATTAGTAGTTGAACGCTTCACTGTTGGCAACACCCAGGGACTCCTTGTCAGTCCACAGCCTCCGTTCTTACATTAACTACAGTTTTGTTCACTGATCACTTACGACCATAGGCTAGAAATGGCTCTTAAGCCTTTAAGTGAATTATGTCCCCTGATCCTCAACCCACCCCTGTGAAGCAGGTACGGTTATTGCCCCTGTTGTTCAGGTAAGAAATATGTTTTCACAAGAAACACTGTTTTAACATGATAGGGCTGGGGTTGGAACCAAAGTTGTTAGCTCCAGAGTCTGCATTCTTAACAGCATGTTCTGGAGTTTCCTTACCACCTACATAGTCACTCAAGTCCCCTGGTGGTGGCAGGTCATATCAGAAATCCTTTTGCAGTTGTTCATATGAACCCTTCTATGATTGGGGCACAGGGAGAAGGAGGCATCATGGAAAGCTCTTTGTATAATCTCTGAGTCTGCAAATGCCAGTCTTCTTCTTGGAGACCCAGCGATCCCTACAGCTTCCTTCTACCCGTCTTTATGACTCTGGCAACTTTAATGACCACCTGCCTCTTTGTACCTGAATCTCTCCTAAGTCCCTGATCTGCATAGTTAGGTGCTTGCTGAATAGTTCCACCTCGGTGTTTCCTAAGCACTGCAAATGCAGCACACCCTAAAGCAAACTTGGTGCCTTGCCACCCGAGCACACTCTTTTCCTGTCCTGGTTAATGATGTCACCGCGGCACAGGCACCCAACCTGGAGAACCTCTTGCATCTGAGTGCCCTCTATTGCAACTCCCCCCTGGTGCCTTCAGTCTCGTTGGTGCACTCTTAAAAAATGACTCTCATATTTTCCCATTCTCATTGTCCTTGCCTTAGTTAAAGTTTCTGCCATGTCTCACCTTGATGGCTTATTTGCTGATATAAGTAGACTGAAAACTTGTAGTGATTTGGGAAGGACTTACACAGTACAGGAAGGTAGAAAGAGTTCTGGTTTTCCATCATCATGACACTAGGAGAAGGAAGCCCATCCAGTACAGCCCAGGATGTGGCACACCAGAAATGGTAACCACAGGCCACTGAGAACATCCCAGCATTCTGTGACTATGTGCTGAAGAAGGTTTCGGATATCTAAGGAGCTGTGTGGATTGTCCACCCACTCCTTCCTTTCTCTACTCATGATATTTCCTTTGCCATGTGTCTATTCTGGGGAAGAGCATTCCAGGTAGAGAAAATGGCATATGCAAAGGTCCTGAGGCAGAAGCCCATGAGATGGAATATTTAATTTGACACATTGAAAAAGCTTTGAAAATCACTCTTGGTTCTTGTAGACTGATTTCTGATATTCTCGCTTTTCCACTGTACTCATGATTAAAGTAGTAAGCATCTGTCTACAAGAGGGGGAACTGCTGAAGGTGAACTCGAATATATGACTCATTTGTTAGTTTCATGTGGGCAGAAAACATTCCTGCCTTCCAAATGCCCCTTCCAAATGCTCTGAATGAACAAAGATTCACTTGTGGGATGGGTGGATGAACGAATGTAGTTAGGATTTTTGTAAGAGGAAAACTCTGCTCCTTTCAATGACAACTGAAATATGACCTGTCCAAATTTCATTACAGACAGAAAATCAAAGGATGGGATTTTAACAACATAAAAGCATTTTAAAAATAAGCAGAATTAATGGCACTATCTACAGAGGAAGTGTGTTTCTTTCATTTTATAAATATTAACTCTCACAAATAGAGATCTGTCATCTAACAGAGATGCTAGGTGTTGATCTTCCACTCAGCAACCAACACAAGCATTTCTCAGTGCTCATACTGTCTACTTAGAACCAGCTTCAGCACCTTAGACCCTCTCCCAATGGTACAGAAAAGACTCAGTTGAGTAATGGACTTATTAGTGTGTAAGGGCACTCTTGGAAACCCTGGTGGTGTAGGTTAAGTACTATAGCTGCTAACCAGAAGGTTGGCAGTTTAAGCCCACTAGGTGCTTTGTGGAAACTAAATAGGCAGTTCCACTCTACCTTATAGAGTCTCTATGAGTCTGAATCCACTTGACGGCAGCAGGTTTGACTTTTGTTTTTAAAGGGCACTCTAAATTATGAAGTACTTGGCATAACTAAAATGGGTAATTTCAGACCTAAATTAAACTTTATTTTAAATTAAACTGCAGTCTGACCAAGGACTCTGCCTCTATTGTTCTGAAGAGGTCATT